>CM060369.1:161285895-162768523 GCA_030545235.1 Helianthus tuberosus | reverse complement strand
TGATTTAACCATGAAAAATAACAGAGTTAGGGCTAAAGGACATAACTTGTAAGGGTTTACAAACATTGAGTATGTTTTCTGAGCTTATTAAAGATAAAGGACATACTTTGTAATATATGACATACATAAAGGACGAACTTTGTAATTTACTCATTTTTATATAGAATTTTTGGCATTCAAAAAATATAAAAGCTTTAAAATATTATTACTATTATAAAAATAAATAGAGATAATTTTCAAAGGTTCAATACTAAAAGAATTATGTTATATCCTTGTAACGACTATTTACTATTATTGGATGATATTGGAGTATATTTGTGTATACTATTATTGAATGATATTGGAATATATTTGTGTATTTAATTGTGTATTTTTTCTCTTTGTTAAACTCCTTAATTGAAGGATTTATTGTTATATTTCTTGGCTTTATATATGTAATCAAAGAATAGTCTTATTGAGGTTGATCCAATAACACCTCTATATGGTATTAGCCATACACCTCCAACCCTAATCGTCATTCTCGTTGACGATTGTCTTCTCCATGGCGTCTTCTTCTTCCTCTTGATCTACTGATGGCCTTCTTCTGTGAATACCTTTCACCACATGATCACTCTTTCATCATCTAATTATCTAGTATGGTGTAACCAGATCATACCTCTTTTTACATACTAGAAGCTTCTAGCCCATATTGACTCTTTTTACATACCAGAAGCTTCTAGCCCGTATTGACGCTCCCCCCTTAGCCTCCATCCACTGTTCTTATCGAAAACAAACATATTGTTAATCCAGACTTACTGTCATGTATCGAACGTGATCAAAGAGCTGTTATAATCCTCAATTCTTCTTTTTTAGAAGAAGCACCTAGTGAAGTTCTTGGGCTCACCACAGCCAGGATGGTCTGGATCACCCTTGAGACCGCCTATAGCAACACGTCTATGTGGTGTATCCACTCAGTGCATGATTCTCTCCGACAAGTACTTTAACTGTTGATGATTATGGTTGACAATTCAAGGTATATTGTGATCAGTTGACTGCCACAGGGCAACCCGTTGTTGAAGCGGATAACTTTCATTGGTTCCTCTGTGGTCTCGGCCCCTCTTTTGAGACATTTTCTATCATCCTTCGGGATGCCAAACCGACATTGGTTTTTTGAGATATTTTCTTTCAGGCTAAAGCCATGAGTTGTTTATTTGATCTCTTCATGGAACCACCCCTCTTATTGCAGGTTCAGTGCCCAACATAATCGATCTCCTTTTTTTACAGAATCGTGGCCGTGGTCAGCACTCATCTCATGGTGGTGGTGGCTATCGTGGTGGTGGTGGTGGTGGTGGTGTCGGCCTTGGATCTATTCGTAGACCTTCCCATTGTCAACTTTTCCACACTAATGGCTATTATGCATCATCTTGTCCCTTTTTACACACTTACACCAGTCGTGCTACATTTGCGGATGAAGATCTTGCCAAGGCTTTTCACGCGCAACGTCATGTTACCCAAGACACTCTCGATTGGACTACTAATTCGAAATCAATGACCCACTTATACCAGTCGTGGTACCCAAGACATCTTGATTGGATTGTTATCATGTTACCTACTCTTCATCACTCCACTCCCTATCAATGTAACATGCACGTAACTTTTAGTAATAGTAATTATTTCCCTATTACACATATGGGTACTTCCTTTGTTGGTAGCCATTTGCCTCTTTGTGATGTTTTTCTATCTTAACTATTTTTTACTATTCAGGACCGCAACACCAAATGGGGTTCTAGCTAAAGGGCATTGTGAAAATGGACTATATCTGCTTAAAGATGCACCTCAAGCTCTTGCTACAAAGCATGGTGTTTTAAATAAGTCTCTTATGAAATGTAGCAAAACCATCTTGGACATGTATCTTTTGATATTATTTATTTGTTGCATAAATGTATGCTTTGCATGTTACTTCTTTGTTACCTAAACCTATTGTTTGTAGGTCATGTCAACGGTCTAAATGTCATAGACAACCTTTTGAGCCTAATTCGGAGTGGTCTTTATATCTATAACACTTCATAAACTTTGACCTATGGGTTCCAACACCAGTTGGCTATCCCGATGCTTATTGGTATTATGTTGTTATTGTGGATGATAGTTCAGAGTTTACATGAATATATCCTTAAAAAAAAAACACGGTTTTACTTCGTTCTCAGTGTCTTCATTAAACTTGTAAACTTGTTGAGACACAATACTCACGAAAAATTAAGGTATGTCAATTTGATGGTGGTTCTGAATTTGTTAACACATTGTTTGCAAAGTATTGGAAGACAATGCACTTTTCATCAACTTCCATGTCAATACACATCGTAGCAAAATGGTCGTGAAGAAAAAAAAACACCACGCATTGTTGAAACGGGTCTTGCAATGTTACTTACATGCGTATGTACCGACTTCTTATTGGATGGGTGCTTTTTGTTTGAAAACTTTCATAACAAAATGTTTTAGTCTTAAAATTATTGGGTGATACATCTCCTTTCCAATTGATTTATTCTCAAGATCCTCATTATGGAAATTTTCATACATTTGATTGTAACGCCTCGCTTTTCGTAACTTTCCATATTTAGCAAGTTTGTCTTGTACTTCTATTTTTGGAAACTTGTTTCTCTTGTAATCGTATTTCAATTCAAATCGTTCTAATCTGAGGCTTTGATCGTAATAAAAACATGAGATTTTATGTGAATTTACACCTTGATTATACATACTCGTTTTATATTCAAGTCACATGCATATTCGATCTACATTTCCCTCACGCACAAACATGTACTTGTTTTACTAGCAATCAGTCATAAATACATGATTTTATACATTTTATACATAGATTAGAAATACTTAATTACATGTTCTCAATACTAAGTTATACTTTTATACATAATATATACTTAACTGCATATTAAACATACAAGAAATGCCATAAAATATGCCAAGGACCGAACTACATGGACCAAATGTGCCAAAACTAAAAGTTTGTCCGGAGAATAAGCCAGGCGACTGATGCGTGTGTAGCGTTATATAATTTTATTGATATTTTAAGCCCTTTTTAACACATTAGTCAAGTTTTAAATTTATAAAACACGATATTCTACTAACACTAAACACACATATGGGCAAGTGCACCCATCGTGAGCGTAGTATAGAGTTGGTAAGATACCGAGGTCGTCTAAGGACACAAGAGCTTTTAGTACCGGTTTATCCTAATCGTCTAATCAAATCAAAATTTTTAGAGAAGGTTTTAAACATGAAAACAAAAACTAAAAATGCTGAAAAATAAAAATAAAATAAAACAGATAGACAAGATGAATCACTTGGATCTAACTCGCCTTTAATGTAACCTTTGATGATTTCCGCACTTTTGCACTTTTTTAGAGATTATCATACTTAAAATAGTAGGCCCCTCTTTTGAAGGTGACGTTACCCTCAACCCAGTGGTTTGAGTCAGCAAGGATACAATCCCAAAGGGTCGGAATATTGAAAGATAATTAATTAAGTTATTAATGCGTAATGTGGTAGGCCCCTCTTTTGACGGTGACGTTACCCTCGGCTAAGTGGTTTGAGTCAGCAGGGATACAATCCCAAATAGTCGGGTTAATGTATTAATAGTAGTTTACATATGAGGGGGTCAAGCCATTCGCACCCCCGCCATCCAATAACAGTAGGTATTGAAGGAGGTCCTAGTAAGCTTGACTCAGGTCCTTGCAGGGTCTATACACTGAACAAGGCAAGAACCTTACCAAACCATTCCCTTAACCCCCAACCAGGTAGCCAACATATCTCTATATAGACCGTAGAGATATGAATGGTGAAAATCTTTTATTTTATATAGACAGTAAAATAACGCCAAGACACCACAGACAAATGATAAGGAAGTTTCACCTTCAACATAAGAAACTAGTTATAAAAGTCATTAATACAAAACCAAATAAAAAGTGCGAAAAAATTAAAAATCAAAAGTATTACATTAAATGCTTGTCTTCACCAAGTGATGTAAGAGACTTAGGCAAACATGGCCTTTGATTGTCAAGAACTATTACTATCAATCTTGGATCCCGAGACTACTACACACACTCTAGGTGGATAATGAATTATGCTGGTGGATGTGGGTGTTGTGATGGTGGTGGAGTGTGGGTGAAGTGGGAGAGAGGTGGTTTGCCAATGGATGCCTTTGAAGTGAACCAAGCACCCTATTTATAGCCTGCACAGAAGCCCGGACACGGCCCCGTGTCCGCTGGACATGGCCTCGTGGCCATCCTTTTTCTCTTTCTTCATTAATTGCAATTTGTCTGCATCAGCTCCACACGCCCCCCGTGTTGGCTGGGCACGGCCCCGTGTGCAGAAGCATATCTGTACTATCAAGATTTGCAAGATTCTACGAATCTTAGCGTTGACCACGACCCGTGTTGAGCTGGGCACGCCCCTGTACTGGGAATAGAAGCTTCTATAGCTTTGTCTTTTCTACAGGCTTCTGGCCACGCCCCCATGTCCGCTGGGCACGGGGCCGTGGTCAACCTTCTGTTCTCTTGTTTTTTCTTGGGGAAGATGTTGTTGAGGGGTCGGGCATGCCACGTTTATTCCTTTTCTTGTATTTATGTTAGTTTTTGCTGCATATTTGTTCCTTTTGTTCATTTAAGCTCATTTGGTCCTAAAATACAAAAGAAAGACAAAAGCACACTTTTTCCAACATTAGTACTAAAAAGGGGTTAGTTTTATGCTTCATTTGATGTAATTTATATGATGCATTTTACACACATCAAATACCCCCACACTTGAATCTTTGCTTGTCCTCAAGCAAAACTCTTTATTATGTGGCTTACACGCCCAAATGAAATGGGTAGAAGAGAAGTTTTGGGCTTGTCTTGAGTGTCGGGAATCCAAGATCTTTATTGGGTTTTATTTTTATGCTATTTACAATCCTATTCGTTATGATTTATTTAGAACGTTTCATAAGAGAAATTACTTATTTGGGCATAGCATGCCTTTTTAAAATTCCATTTATATACAAGTTCACATACCTCACGGGAGATCACTCAACACTCGGCCGAATATGTATTTTTGTGAAACACTCGGGACCGGCATGGAACTTACTCCTACCAAATGCTTGCCAAGCAATCAATCCTCATCCTTTTTAACTATAAACCTTTGTAAATATCAAGAGGACTTGGGGAAAGGGATAGACTTGGGTTAAAAGTAGGTGGTTTTGGATTAGTGGTTAGTAAAAAGGGCTAAAAGCGTAAAAAGCATCGGTCGTCGTAAAACTTTTCGTTTTTGTGACTTTTATTCAAACTAAACACTTTTAAACAAAGTTTCTTTGAGGAACTTGTTTGTTTATTGCTAAGCTTCATTTTTTTAATAAGGAACGTCACAAGAAAGCCGAGCTTTTTTACTAAAATAAAGGGTTAAAATGAAAAAGATTTTGGTGGGTAAAGGGTGTTTGTTTTGTGGGTTTAGAAATGAAAAGGTTTAGGCTCAAAGGGGTTAACTAGGGGGATTTTGGGTAGGTTAAAAGAAAAAGAAAAATAATAGTGTTGAAAAGAAAAAGGGTTAGTCCTAATGCCTCCATCATTTACTTACTTGGGTTTAAGTTGGTAAGGACCGGGAATGTATCGTCGTGGCAAGTTCTAGAGTCGTAAGAAACCAAGCGGCTATTCACACAAGAAACGAAAAATGAGCATTTAGTTTAAAGATGTATTCTTGTATGCTCAATAAAGGCTCAAAACTCACTTTTTGTGGGAATGGGTTTATAATGTGACCAAGTATATATAATCAAATTTTAATTAGATTTGTCATGTCGTTTCATAATTTTCTTTTGTTGGTTCTTTTTATCACGACGCTATCAGTTGTAAATTTCTAAAAATATAACATTTTTAGAACTTGTTATTCCCAAATTAAACCAAGACAAGTAAAAAAAATGAAAAGTTTTTGAAAAAATTTGGGGTGATTAGCGGTTCCAATAGAGTTTTGTGTAAGGCTTGTTATAAGGACTTGCAAAATTTGTGTAAGGCTTGTTATAAGGACTTGCAAATATAAGGCCCGTGTTGGTCCGGGCACGGCCTCGTGTTCAGATCGCCAGTTATAATTAAAAGAAGGATGGGCATGGGGGCGTGTTCAGTGAACACGGCCCCATGTCCAGTTACCTGAACTGGGCGTTTTCTGCAGATCTTTGGGCACGGGGCGTGTTGGGCTGAGCACGACCCCGTGCTGAACTTGCTGTAATGAAGAAAAATTGTCGGGAGGCTCTGTTTTTGTGCATGGGGTGTGGGTTCAAGTTTCCCTTAGTAACCTCCACCATTTCGAGTGCATTCAACCATTACAACTGTCACACCCTGGCTTTGCGGAAGCGTGGTTATTTTGGTGTGACTTCTTAATACCATAGCTTAACCATAACAAAGCTATATGAAATAAAACCATGCAAGATCATCCATTTAATTAAGTTTTGAAAACCAAATACAACAACATTGTCTCAACGGAAACACATCCTAACGACATTGTTCAACAAACACAAACATCAACATGACATTAAACACAGTTTAAGGACTGTGACTTGTCCAGGAAAGAGTCACATTCCCCAAACCCGGATGACCTCGTAACTAGTGCAGCGGGAAAACGTGTCATACCGCGCCAGATCCTTTAATTCCCTGAAATACATGTAAGTTGAAAAATCAACAATAATGTTGAGCGAGTTCATGTGTAAGTGAGTAAGTAAAACCATTGTAAGTATAAAAAAATCCTGGTATGTAGCAAATAAGGAAAAAGAGATCACCAATGGTTTGCAAAGCCATTGATATGTGTGAAGTGCAAGTAGGAAGACTCAAACCTAGCAGATTTTGAGTTGGGTACAAAGTCACCACCTGGTCCATTAGGCGGGCTCAGGGGTTGGGCTCGCTACACCCAGATAGATCTACCGCTTACGTCCCTCGGTCCTACAATGAGGATTAATGGCCTCCAGTTCCCGCCTACCCACTCACATGATCTAAGTGGTAACCCTCCTTATGCTAACCATACCATGTATAAAGTACTCGTAATCATAGTAACATGTATTTCACCCCCGCAGTTTAGAAAACTGAAAACAGTTAAGAGAAAAGGGGGACATGAACTCACAGTGGTGCGTCTCTACCAAGTATGTCTCCTGATCAAGCAGCTGTGTGACTACCTACACGTACTAATTCTATTAGACGGACGGTTGTGCCTTAGCTTTATGGTTTAAGTTTTTGGGAAATAGTTAGACAACTATTTCGTGTTTATATTCTGTATACTTGGTAATCATTTTCCTTCCCAAGGATGGGGGATTTAATACATGTGTGTTCGAAATATATTATTAAGTCTCACTTAAAATATATTTTATTTCTAACTCCAAAATATAAATATTCTTCTCAAAAATATTATATTTTCTATTACATAAATTTTTTTCAAAATAATACCTTGACAAAAATACGCGTTAAGTCATATTTTCTTAAAATGCGTAAGTTACGTTTTAATGATCGAGTGGTAATAATAATTACCGGTGTAACTTATATATTTACCGTAGAGGCGTTCGTATTATTTTGGATCCGTTAACATTCGATAGTATTATTTTTACCCTAAAAATAATACTAGTATTTTCACAAAATAGTCATAAACACATATCAAGTGACTTTATGAAAAATATATACTAAATATATATTTACCAAGTTTTATTTTGTGAAATCCCACCTCCGATGTTTTGTAAATAAAGTCGTGGCGAAATCTATAACTTGAAAACAAGTCGAAAAGTATTTCCAACACTTATAGTGAAAATATTTCTAAGTGTTAGGTTTTTGGAAAAATTTCGCCAGAGTTTCCCCTGTAACTGGAGGTGGCCACGCTTTTAAGCGTATCATTTTCTTTTATAAATCAAACCAACAATCTTTTCGTTCAATCAAAACAATGTCCAAAACAACAAACTAGTAAATAAATATGTACATCGCATAAATTACATGAACTTGCGTTTTATCCAAGATTATAAAGTAAATTCCATTACTTTTAGTGGATCTTTATATAAAACAATCCGATTTTGTAAAAACCTTGTTTTTAGAGAAATTCCGTTTTTACAACTTCTCGTCATCTTTTACAAAAATAGTTATTTTGTCGAAACTTTGTGCTACTCAAGTGTTTACACACTTGTGTGTTCTAAAAATCATTCTTCTTAATGTAAAATCCGTCTTTAGAAATCATGGTTCCTTTGACACTCGGTCCTTTGAAAATACCGCTTGTAGATCCGTAGATCTACTAGTTTTAAACACTATTTCACAAGTAAAATCATTTTTACACAAGTTCAAGTTTGATGTGTGGTAGAGTTTCATCACTTAACCCTTGTTACACTTAAACAAGCTTTATGTCATAATCCATGATTATGACCAATCCGGGTTAAACGATGATCCGAGCTACCACAACATAGATCGGGCCTAAATAACCACACAAATCAAATACTACAAGATTTACACAACATATGAGCTTTTAACCATCACTTTTAGTGTTTTTAGTAGGCTTTTATGTATCAACTTGTATGTTTACGAGTTTTTAACCGTTACAAATCATATTAACCACTTTAAAATAGTTCGAGAAGGTGATTCAAGCAACTTACTACTAGCTCGAGGCTAGGGAAGAAACTAGTCGCAAAATGAGAGGATAAAAGCAAGGTAGTGAGGTCCTTCGCCTTCCGATTGCACCAAGCTTCCTTGTAGGTGATCCTTAACCCTTGTAGATACTTGGAATGTGATGAAGGAAGCTCGAAAATGTGATGGATGTAAAGGGGGTGTTCGGCCGAAGCCTTCTAGAGAGAGAGGGAGAGTTTGTGTTGAGTTGTGAAATGTGAAATGAATGATGTGTAAGACCTTTTTACTTATAGGCAAAGATTAGGTTATGGTCCAAAGGATTTTGTGTCATTTAGATACTAAACATATGGATTAAAATAATGTTTTGGAGGACAAGGCATATCCCCCTTCTTGGGGACGGTTGGTTAAGGGGGGGGGGGGTCTTGGTTCGATTCCAACTAGACACTAAGTATCAGTTAGTTAAGTGTGGAGGTTAACTCAGTTACTAGTGTGTTATGTGCTATGACGGGTGTTAGGGTATTCAGGGACCCTAACTGGCTCAGAAAAAGAAAAACAATGTTAATGACAATATTTTCATGTTCCGGGTATAGTCCGGTTGTTCGGTTGGATAGTAATCTGTTAAAGTGCTTAACGAAGCTTTAAAGTGTCGTTATTATTATTTTTAGTGACACAACTTATTCCTGACACTTTGGAAGGTGTCTAGTAATATTTTTCTCATGTTTTGGCACTTTAATAGTTAGCCAAATGCTGAATTTTGTACTTAGAGTACATTTTAGGCACATCCGGTCACTGTAACTTATTCCTAGAGACGCAGTTCTACAACCCTTGTATCCCTACACTCACCACTAGTGTAGTAAAATATTTCTGGCTCATACAGGCCTTAGAGGCAGTGTCTGCCTGACGCTGGCTTTATCAGTATGTTCAATAGGTTATCCGTTTATAGTGCTACTGTGCCTTTTGGGCATCATGTTTGTCACTAAGGTTCAGCATGTAAATAATGTAGTGACGGTAAGTAAAGTATGATGCAGGTATCTACATGTATCAGAAATCAAGTAGCAGTTCATCAGTAATTTCAAACAAGCACAGTAATTAAGCAGTAATTAATTATTAATTAAGTCGTACGGATACCTGGTTTAGTGAGGGTTGTCACAACAACATCATCCAAACAACATTAAAAACCATCATTCATTTAAGAGTGAATTACATAATTTCCTAAAAATTAAAAGCATAAACTAAATATGGATAAATAGGTCATGAAACATAAGAAATCACAAACTCCAAAGAAGTCTTAACCTATATAAATTGGTTATTTTAAGAACAAAATTTTCGAAAGATAATTTTTTCAGTTGAACAAGGCTTGTAGAATGTTGGTGCAGTTGTCTGTCGACTTCATCTTCGTTCGAGTCTTAGATTAGGATATTATTGAAAGTGCCCGAAGACCGATAAAGACTGAAGAATGAGAAGACTCGATACTTCAGACTCGTCAACATCCGAGGGGGAGTCTGTTAGTGCATACGCATGTCGACTTCGTCTTGTATCGAGTCATGTAATAGAATAGATGAAACAAGTCACACAGTTCGAGTTTAACAGGATTCAGAGGTGAACAAGCCAGTTCAAACGAAGTGGCCAGTTCAAACGAACTGGACCAGTTCGTATGAACCGGAGTTGCTTGTTCAAACGAACTGGTTTTAGTATAAATAGTGGACTTGTTGTTTTCATTTGTAGCTTTTGGATTCCGGTAGCGAAGTTCTGCCGAAGTGTCTCCAAGTCTGTAAACGTTTTAGAATCAATATAAGAGACAGTTAATAGTGAATATCAAGCTGATACAAACTCTGATTCATCAAATTCCCCCTTTGAATCAGTTTAGAGCTTTTCTGAAGACTCGTTCAGATCGATTCTCGATCCTACAAGTGGTATCAGAGCTCAGGAGGAAGTGCTCTTGTATTTTCAGCTCGATTTCATCAAGATTTCTATTTCTACTCCATTCTTCACGGTTTTTTCAAAATTAAACGAGATTTACTGGTTAAAATGGATTAAATTTGAAGTATAACCTGCGAAATGATGTTTTGAATAATCTGTGAAAGTATCAGATCTTAAAACAGTTTTAAAATCATTGAATTTGATAAAAATTTGGCCAGTTCGTTTGAAGCTTGATACATTTCACATGAACAAAACTTCGAACTCAGATTTACGACGATTCAGTGGACAATATTGGACAGAAATCATATCAGTGTGATCGGATTTTGTTATAGAACAATCCTTGAAGAATTCAGAACACAATTCGAATCAAATCTTGATAAAATCATGAATGTTTGGCTCAGTTCGCGTGGTTTAATATCAGTTCGTTTGTATTTTTGAGCTCAGTTCACACGGTGTAACCCAGTCCGTTTCAGTTGATACGAAGTGACTCTCTTACAAGTTCGTTTGAATCATTTGAAGTTTTATCTCAGTTCGCTTAAAAGAGTTCAGTTCGTTTGACCATAGTTCAGATCGTTTGAGGATTTGTATTTAGTTCATACGAAGTGAACTACCAGTTTCGTTTGAAGGATCATACGAAGTGACCAGCATCTTAGGTCGTTTGAACCCTCCAGTTCGCATAAAATTCCAGTTCGTCGAAACTAATTCGTGTGAACCTCAGTTCGTGTGAACCTTAGGTCGTGTGAACCCTTTCAGATCGCATAGAATCTAGTTTGTTTGAAAAATTCAGTCCGTTTGAAAAGGATAAAAGTCATCAGTTCGGCCCAATGAGAATTGTGTTGTGATATTTGTTAATTGTGGGCCATATAATTTGCTATTGCATGTGATTTTGATTTCATCGAGAAGTGTCAGCCCACTAATTGATCGGCCCAATCAGACTTTTAAGTGTTTAGTATTTTGTTTGAAAGGTGATCTAGCTTGGACTTGATATTTTGCTTAACGGGACTGTCTTGATAAACGTGTTTCCGAATCATGGATATAAATTTCTTTAATATGAATAGTGAAACATTTAATAGAGTAAATGTATTAAAGAAAGAGTTTAACTCGTTTTCAGGTTGTCCAGGAGAAAATACAAAGAGTATCATTGTGAGGTATAGCCATCTTGTTCGTTCATTGTCTGAGAAGGGTATTCAGAAAAGTCCAAATGAATGGGTTGATAAATTAGCCAATGCCGTACCTCAACAAGAATGGGGTACATATCTTTTGGATTTAAAAAGAACTGGAGAATACTCTGGATTGGCAATTTGTCAATTCATTAAGAAACTTGAAGAACAGATGGAGGGAAATGCTGAGAAGAAGAAAAGTCAAAATGGAAAATCAATACTAAAAAGAAGCAGGAATAAAGGTGTCCAAGTGGGAGAGGAACAGACTGAAGAAATTTCAGCTTTGAAAGACAAGAAGAAAAATGATGAGAAACAGATTTTCGATATGCGCTTAATTTGTGAAAATTTGAAAATGACAAACTCTTGAAGGATGTTGAGAGTTTGTCATTAGAAAACAAAATTTTTTTAAAATCAGAAAATGTTTTGAAAAATCAAATAAAGATTTTAGAAGATGAAAAAATCTGTTATTTTTAAAAATAATCTTGAAAAACAGATTGAAATAAATTCTCATCTTCAGAAAATCATTCGGCTTGAAAATGAAGCTGAAATTGCTCGGAATAAAGTCAAAGAGCTTGAAGAGAAATTGAAAGGTTTTGTGAATACTTCTTCGATTCCTTGTCCAAAACCGATCAATTTTATTCCAATAAGTGACAATGTCACAAACTTTGACAAAGTCAAAGTTGAAGATTGTGATGAGAAAACTGATGATGAAATTGAAAAAAGAAAAATATTTTTGAAGTTAAATGAAATCTTTAAAGAAACTGTTCTACATTCTACTGAAAAAGGTGAATGCTCAACGCAAAAACCTGTAAAGAAGAATGTGGAACAAAAACAAAAAGATAAAAAACCGAAAAATCTTCAAAAAGAAAATAAAAGCTCATCAGTTCAATCATCCAATCGTGATAAAAATCACAAAAAATAGAAAATCAAAACTCAAAAATTGTTGGTAATAAGTGGTGCAGGTTTGACCACAGTGCTCAAAAGTCAAATCCAGCTTTCAAGAGGAGAAAGGATTATCACCAAGCCAAACAGTGCTATGATCTGAATGTTTGGACTGAGAATGGTGATTGGTACGATAACAGAGTGTGTTATACTTGTGATGTGAGAGGACACATTGCTGTTAACTGCCAGAATTTGAGTTATGAGACTAGAAGATGCTATAACTGCCAAATCAGAGGACACATTGCTAGAGATTGCCCAATGAGATCAAAGGGAAGATCGAGGGCTGAATCTCAGAAAATGGCAAAGAAATCAGTCAATGTCAAGCCCAAAGAACAGAAAGTTCAAGAACCTAAAGTTCAAAAACAGAAAGTTCATGAACAGAAAGTGAAGCTTTCGCAAGGCCAGAAAGACAGACTGAGGAAGAAGAGGAAGAAGGCGAGAGAGTATCTCGAAAGAATTTTGTCCTCGGATACAACTGGTAAAACAGATAAAAGTTCTGATAAATCGTCTTGCTCTCCAAAGAATGACAAGTCAAACAAGCTGAATTCATCAGATACAAATCTAAGGACGAAAGAGGGAAAGAAGAAAAAGAAAGAGAAGGAATTAATCAAGAGATTAACAAATCTGGCGATGAATTTGTTTCTCCGGAAACAAAGGAGCCAGTTGTTGGCAATGAATCTGACTCGTTAAAGTCAGACAAGCCACGTTCAGGCGATGAATCTGGTGTAGTAAAGCCAGAAGAGCCATGTGTTGAGGTAAAAAATGAGAATTCTGGTCTAACAATGGATGATGAAAATTTTCCACCATTGTTGAACAAGAATTCCAAAGCACCCAAGGACCGTCAGGCTTGGGTGAATCTGTTTAAATGAAAAACCTGATTTGCCGGAGCTTCCAGGTTGGTAAGAGTGAAGCAGGAATCGGCATATTTCTTGAGAAATTCACGAAAGTGATTTTGTCATACATGTGGTAAATCAGGGACATTAAGTTGTACTTGATTTTCTACAAGTGATTGTGTTGAGAAAATTGGGAAATATTAAATCTTTACAAGTGGTTGAAGAAAACAAGGTGATGAATGATCCCCTTGTTTGAGAAATGACTCACAAAACTTATTTTCCGGAAAAAACATTTTGATTAAAACAAACTTAAGTTTTTTGAAATCACTATGGGAAAATGTTTTGTTGTCAGGGGGAGTTCTGATTGTTTATGCCAATTGAATGGAGAATTGAAGTGATTCTCATCATGTTGTCACATTTCTTGTACAACTTGTTTTCAAATTTTCCCAGAAAATCAAAATTGAGACATATTTTGATTTTAGGGGGAGTAAAAATTTTAAAAAAATTTGAAAATTTGAAAAGTCAAAAACATTGAAAAATGCAAAAAATGAGTTTTGTTGTGAAAAAGAGGAAATGATAGTAGATCAGTTGGACTGTCACAGCATGCAAAAGAATTGAAAAGATAAAATGTGATAAACGGTCTCACTAAAGATATGACGTTAGGCTCAGCTAGACTAGTAGATTTGCTATAACGATACAAACCTAAATGAAAAGGCCTAGTTCTAGTGGGAAACATGGTCAAAAGCATAGTACTTAGTTTTGTCCTTCTTGATTGTGTGCCTACTCAGTAATCGCTGATTGTCGAAAGACATAAAACTGGTTAAGTTTGTGAACTTTCACAACTTTGCTGAAAAGTCGCTGTGATTGTGCATTTTATTTTGCAAAGATTTAAACTTGTTTTATTTCTTTATTTTGTTTAAGCATTGGACATCCTCTGCGTATACGTGAGTATCGATCTGGATGTTATTACCTAAACGTTCTGCTTTATTTTCTTTGGTGTTTCGTTTAAGCTTTGGATCACCTCTGCGTATACGTGAGTATCGACCTGGTGGTTAAAGCCTAAACAACTTCAACTTGTTTTATTTTTCTTATTTTGTTTAAACATTGGACTTTCTCTGCGTATACGGAAGTATCGACCTGATTGTTAATGTTTAAACATTCTGCTTTGTTTTTGCACAAATCACAGTTGATAAAAGTTTAAAGGCATTACTTGAGTCAGTGTATTGCATGATGAGGGGATATGCTGAGATCGTGTGGTCCATAAGAATTTAGTGCAAAATTAATATACCTTAATGTATCGGTAAGCATTTTGAAAGTTGTTAGATTGAGTTTTAGTGGTCAACAATATCGTCAATCTACGTGAATCATTTAGAACTGAAAATGTTTAAAGCTTAACGGTGCTAGTGATTTGTCTCAAAAACTGATATGATCCTCTTACACAAGCTCACAAAAATAGTGTTTGTAAATATTTCTTTAATGCATTTCTTTACATTCAAAAATCCAAAAAGATTTTAGTGTGTTTTAGCATAAATTTTGAAAAATTCAAAAAGATTTTCAACAATTGATGTTGGAGAACTGATATTCAAAATTTCAAGTGCTGAACATGATGAACAGGGTTGGGTTTGAGTGCTGAATTGAAAAATTTTGAATTAAGAAAGAAGTTGAGATTAGTTAATCAGGGTCATTAATTTGAACTTGGTATAACTATTTCTAGTAAATTTTTCTTATTGATTTAAGTAAAAACTTATGTTTTGGTGAGAAGTGTGCAGGAGATGTGCTGAACAAGAGTTAAAGCCAGGAATTAATCTCAAGGTGATAGCTAATTCCAGACAGCGATCCCAGCATGATGAAAGGGGGAGTCTGACGAGGTTAGAGCCAAAGAGAAAATCCTGGTACATGCTAAGAAAGAAAGGAGACCGATCAAGATTGAAGAGTCGTTATGTTCGAGACTTTCACTAAAGATTTCGTCAACATTCAAGGGGGAGTCTGTTGGTGCAGTTGTCTGTCGACTTCATCTTCGTTCGAGTCTTAGATTAGGATATTATTGAAAGAGCCCGAAGACCGATAAAGACTGAAGAATGAGAAGACTCGATACTTCAGACTCGTCAACATCCGAGGGGGAGTCTGTTAGTGCATACGTCTGTCGACTTCGTCTTGTGTTGAGTCGTGTAAAATAGATGAAACAAGTCACACAGTTCGAGTTTAACAGGATTCAGAGGTGAACAAGCCAGTTCAAACGAAGTGGCCAGTTCAAACGAACTAGACCAGTTCGTATAAACTGGAGATGCTTGTTCAAATGAACTAGTTTTAGTATAAATAGTGGACTGGTTGTTTTCATTTCTAGCTTTTGGATTCCGGTAGCGAAGTTCTGCCGAAGTGTCTCCAAGTCTGTAAACGTTTTAGAATCAATATAAGAGACAGTAATAGTGAATATCAAGCTGATACAAACTCTGATTCATCGAATTCCGCCTTTGAATAAGTTTAGAGCTTTTCTGATGACTCGTTCAGATTGATTCTCGATCCTACATAGAACTTCTTCTCCGGAAAGGGTCCCTCACACATCGTTAAGCCATTCTTTTATCTCCCGAGGGAGAAGGAAGGTGGGCTCGTTGGCATCCTCGTTTTGAGGGGGTGTGACATCCACTGGAACCTCTTATAGGTTGTCAAGAGGAGGTTCTGCGGGGATGTCATCCCACCCGGTGGGGTTAGTGACTTCTTGCGCCAAGTTCCAATCTTCTTGGGGAAGGATTGGTTCCATAGGAGGCATTGCAAAAATATTCAACCTTTGGTTCAAAAGGTTGATTTCTTGGAAGCTATTTTCTAGCCCCACCATTAGATAGTTGATACGGTCGATAAGGACTTCTTTTACGGATGTCATTTCGTCGAGAGCTTCTCTTAGTGCCATCACATAGCGCACAAGGGTTGCTTCGATCGAAGGCCTTCGTTCCCTGCGGCTATTCCTTGAATGTGCTGAAGAGGTTCCGCTATTCTGGCTCGACATTCTAAGAAAACAAACCGAAAGAAATTTCAAATTAATGAAACAGTACTCCGGCCACGGCCCTGTGCTCACTGAGCACGACCCCGTGGCCACCTCTCTGCAGATTTTTGAAACAAGGAATCTTATAGTTTTAAATTATTTTTTTCACTTTTGAAGCATTTTTAAGCAGAAATAACTTAAAACAGTGTTGTAAAACTTATTTTTGATAAGATTTCTTGAATAGAAACCTAACAATTATAACAATAAAGCTTGAAATCATGGAGATTTCAAGTTTTAATGGAGGTTTCGAGGAGAGAATGAAGAAGAAGGCAATAGACAAAAGTAGAAAAGACAAGATGGTTGTTGAGAACCTTCTTTAGACTTGATTGAGAGCATTCGAGGGAGATATATGTGAAGATCCCACCAGATCTTTGTCTTTGGAATGAGTCCAAGTGTGCAGGAATCTTGCTGCATTTATAGAAAACGACATCATGCTGGACACGGCCCTGTGTCGGCTGGACATGGCCCCGTGTGCAGAAAAATTTCTGACACTTTTTGTCCGTATTCTGACTTAAAGTCAGACAAGAATCTTCCGGTGGACACGGGGGCGTGTTGACCTGGACACGGCCCCGTGGGTAGAAGTTTTTATGAAGTTTCGTCTATTTTCAAGGAATTTATCCGGATCGGGTGGTTCATTACAGGACGGAACAACACCAAAGTGCCTGAGGTACCTTAATTGCCCTAGTTTTAGACAAGAACGCAAGAGTTTATCGGAAAGGGTGAATCCTAAGCTAAATACCGGTGGGCGAAACCAACCTTTATTTTCCTTATCTGGGCTCTCGTTAAAGAAGGTATATATCGAATCGCTCAGGTCTATGTATGCATCATCAGAGACCGATGGGGAGTCCTTCACGGCACAATCGACACAGGGACGACTATCGCTCAAGTCCTCACAAGAGTTAGAGGTGCTTTCGGGAGCAGCGATGTTGTTGTAATCCGAATGCGTTCTCAATAATTCTCCTTGATCGTCATCTTCAGATGGATTAGTTATTTCCATCTCAAGTTCTCTTATTAATTGGAGAATTATTTCTTCCATTTGAAATCATTCTTCGAGAATCATTTCATCCAGAAGAGATGATTGAGAGCATTCGAGGGAGATATAGGGATTGTTTTTACTTTCGCCCATCTTAAGGCTACAGGAAAACAATGAGTCTATATAGTGGGGAGTGTAATTTAAAAAATAACATTTTAAATCTTCATGAGATCCGCCACATATTTGACACCATGCACCATAAGAGGAGCGAATGTAAAAATGATCAGTATCACTCATATTTATGCCAGAAATTACCAACCGTCGGGATCTTACGGTTCTATTTTCAGTAACTGAAACTTGGGCACGGGGGCGTGTTCTATGGGCATGGCCCCGTGTTCAGCTACTGTCTGACTTAAAACAGGATTGCCAGTAACAAAGATTGGGCACAGTGGCGTGTTCAGCGGGCACGACCCCGTGCTGAGCTCTGTAGAAGCTGAAAAATCTAGAAAAATCCTAAAAAAAGAAAAAAATAAGAAAAATGATTAGGCCGTTGATTCCTAACTTTCTTAAAATCCTTGTGTCCCCGAAAACGGCGCCAAAAACTTGATGCGTGTGTAGCGTTATATAATTTTATTGATATTTTAAGCCCTTTTTAACACATTAGTCAAGTTTTAAATTTATAAAACACGAAATTCTACTAACACTAAACACACATATGGGCAAGTGCACCCATCGTGAGAGTAGTATAGCGTTGGTAAGATACCAAGGTCGTCCAAGGACACAAGAGCTTTTAGTACTGGTTTATCCTCAACGTCTAATCAAATCAAAACTTTTAGAGAAGGTTTTAAACATGAAAATAAAAACTAAAAATGCTGAAAAATAAAACAGATAGACAAGATGAATCACTTGGATCCGACTCGCTTTTAATTTAACCTTTGATGATTTCCGCACTTTTGCACTTTTTAAGAGATTATCTTAGTTAAAATAGTAGGCCCCTCTTTTGAAGGTGACGTTAACCTCAACCCAGTGGTTTGAGTCAGCAAGGATACAATCCCAAAGGGTCGGAATATGGAAAGATAATTAATTACGTTATTAATGCGTAATGTGGTAGGCCACTATTTTGAAGGTGACGTTACCCTCGGCTAAGTGGGTTGAGTCAGTAGGGATACAATCCCAAATAGCCAGGTTAATGTATTAATAGTAGTTTACAAATTAGGGGGTCAAGCCATTCGCACCCCTGCCATCCAATACCAGTAGGTATTGAAGGAGGTCCTAGTAAGCTTGACCCAGTTCCTTGCAGGATCTATACACTGAACAAGGCAAGAATCTTACCAAACCATTCCTTTAACCCCCGACCAGGTTGCCAACATATCTCTATATTGACCGTAGAGATATGAATGGTGAAAATCTTTTATTTTATATTGACAGTAAAATAACGCCAAGACACCACGGATAAATGATAAGGAAGTTTCACCTTCAACATAAGAAACTAGTTATTAAAGTAATTAATACAAAACCAAATAAAAAGTGCGAAAAGATTAAAAATCAAAAGTATTACATTAGATGCTTGTCTTCACCAAGTGATGTAAGAGACTTAGGCAAACATGGCCTTTGATTGTCAAGAACTCTTACTATCAATCTTGGATCTCGAGACTACTACACACACTCTAAGTGGATAATGGATGATGGTGGTGGATGTGGGTGTTGTGATGGTGGTGGAGTGTGGGTGAAGTGGGAGAGAGGTGGTTTGCCAAGGGATGCCTTTGAAGTGAACCAAGCACCCCTACTTATAGCCTTCACAGAAGCCCGAACACTACCTCGTGTTCGCTGGACACGGCCCCATGGCCATCCTATTTCTCTTTCTTCATTAATTGCAATTTGTCTGCATTAGCTCCACACACCCCCGTGTTGGCTGGGCACGGCCTCGTGTGCAGAAGCGTATCTGTACTATCAAGATTTGCAAGATTCTGCGAATCTTAGCGTTGACCACGGCCCGTATTGAGCTGGGCACGCCCCTGTGCTGGAAATAGAAGCTTCTATGGCTTTGTCTTTTCTGCAGGCTTCTGGCCAAGCCCCCGTGTCCGCTGGGCACGAGGCAGTGGTCAGCCTTCTGTTCTCTTGTTTTTGCTTGGGGAAGATGTTGTTGAGGGGCCGGGCATGCCACGTTTATTCCTTTTCTTGTATTTATGTTAGTTTTTGCTGCATATTTATTCCTTTTGTTCATTTAAGCTCATTTGGTCCTGAAAATACAAAAGGAAGACAAAAGCACACTTTTTCCAACATTAGTACTAAAAAGGGGTTAGTTTTATGCTTCATTTGATGTAATTTATGTGTTGCTTTTTACACACATTAGCGACACTCGCACAGGCCCTCCTTCCCTCCTGCGACGCGTTGCGTGTATCGATCTGCGGCAGATTCAGATCAGCATGCGCATTGGTCACTTTTTCACCTTTAACCACCACCTAACTCCCTTTAATACACTCTTAACTCCTAACCCTAATCTCCCACTATAAATACCACCATTCTCACACTCATTTTCACTTTCCAAACTCCACAATCACTCTCAAATCCTCTCAAGAACTCTCAAAAGTTCTGATTTTTTTAGTAGAAAGTTTCAAGGCTTTCAAATGAGTTTTAGCTCACTTCTTCACTCAATTTCTTCTTGTTTCTTCTTCCATCTTACTTGGATAACCTCTAGGAAGGTTTTCACAAGTTTTCCATGGAAAACAAAGGTGAAACCTCACCATATATGAGGTCCAAAGTGAGATTTATTTTTTGTTTTTGTTCATGTTTAAATACCTTCAATTTATTTGCTAAAACTTTGTGAAATCTTGTAACCACCAAGCTCATAACTTAGTCCATAGTTGTGGGTTTGTATTGAGGTTGATTTCCATCAAGCTATGAGTTCAAAACTCTTTACTATAAGTTCATATATGTTATAATCCAAGTGTTGCAAACAAACACGATTCACCATCTTCCATATGGTTGAACTAGCGACTTGTAAAAGTGTGAACCGTGGGAGCTTTGGCTTTCCAATCTAGTTCCACTACCTCACTTGTGAACCTTGTGTATGAACACTCAAGTATCTTTCTGGTATCAAAGTAACATAACTCTGCCTCGCCTCCAACACTTAGTTAACTATTTCCATGTTGCGATGGCTCACCCGGGTTAGGACTTACTTGGCTACTTGAGAATGTATTAGTTAGTTTTATTTCTTGTTATTCATGACCCCCCGAATCATCCTTGTGATGATTTGTGTAGTGGTGAATCATACAACATGGTTAAACCTCCGTGCTTGACTTACATGACAATCTATGATACTTATGATGGAGTTAGCTTAGGTTAATATTATAACTATATATATATATATATGAACATGGATGAATCTATGATGATAATCGGGTCATGGTTATTTGTCATAAACTTAGGCTACTTTATCTGCAAATCTAAGTCTCTTGTTGATGATTCTAATGGGCAAACTAGGACCCATGAAATCACATGCAACTTAATGTCAAAAACGAGTACTTAGACTAGATAATACTTTCATACATATGTACTCTTTGTACTTTAAATTCCAATCCGAATCTTCCATCTTAATTCCGTTACTTACACACCTTCGTTTACCCCATGTAGGGTGACCTCGGTGTTCCATCCTTACACTCACAAACTCTTCACGGGATTCAAAGGAAAGCTTTGCAAAGCCGTGAGTACACTCGAACACCCTTTTTATGTTTTTACACTTTTGGGTGCAATATGTTTAATCTATGAAAATCACAATCACACTTATACTTTATGCAAATACAAATCCAATACATGCATACATACGTTATACTTGATTCGTTATTCTTGGTTATACTTTTTGTGATTAACTAGTCATTAACTTCATACGAGCCTACCCTTAACATGTATAGCGCTATAGGAGTAACGCACCGCCCGTGTTCGTGAGGTCATGTTAAGTCTTTAATCATTGCATTAAAACTTGGGTTGACTTGAATATTCACATGCCAGTTTTACGTTAATCTTGATAACTTAGTTTTCTATGTGGATTAGTTAAAATATTTTATACTTATGTTATGTATTAAACTTGTGTACTCGCCAATGCTTTGTATGTTGAATTATACTTTTAAACATGTTGCAGGTTGATGATGATGATCTTGATGAAATCTAGTAGGGACGACTTTAGAAACACATATTGAAATACTAGATTTTGTTATCATATTTTGATTAAACATTGTTGTACTTTGAATTTCTGTTGTTATACTTTGATTTTCTTATTTGTAACTTGACAATTTCGTATGAATGAAATCAACTTTTGAATTAAATATTGTCACAATAGTGTTATGAAGTCTTTGAGCAATCTCGTTCGTCTCACTCCGATGTTTCCGCCATCGATTAGGGTGTGACAGATTGGTATCAGAGCCATAACAATAGGGAATTAGGTAGAATTGCCATGTTCGACCTAGTCTATAGTAGGTACCATACTTTGATCATTCTTGATATTTGTTTAATTTGTTACTTCTTCCTATTTGCTTGAATCTCTTCTTTTTGTCTTAATATTTACAATATGTCTTTTCTAAGACATTTACACAATACACGTTAAAGACTTGAAGACACTCGTATTATACAAACGAGACGATTTCACCAAAATAGGCGTGAAACCCATAATTTGGTGAATGACTCTCAATCCGCTTATTCGATTTTGCACGAAATTACACCATCAAGTTAGGAGTGAAATCCACATCTTGATGGTAAATTTCCAATTCAAACTCTAGTGGACCCTCGTCAAAGTGTCGGAATTAACTTTCTTGACTCGACGAGTACCAACCACATGTAGGGTACTTTGTTGTCAAGTTAGGGGTGAAACCCGCATATTGTTGACTAGTCCTATTCCTCGATTTTCAATCCTGCCAAAGTTTCGATTTTCAATTGATTAGGGACGTGTAGTAACTGGAAGGGTAAAATACTGTTAATCGCTTCTCGACGAGAGTATTTTACCTATAGGCCAAAGCACGTTTCCCTAATTTGAAAGGACTTTCTATTCACTTTGGAATAGGTGAAGTTTCTAGACTCGAAACACTCCAATGTTTTATCAAGCCTCTCTTTTATATTATCTCAATTTCTATGTGTTTTTAATACTTTATACCTTGTTTATTTCAAAACCGATGCATGATTCGCACGTCTCGCGCAATAAAAAACATTAATAATTCTCGTGAACAAACTAAATTTATACTCTTTTACGCATTCATACGTGTTTATTCTTTGTGAATACTTGTTAAATTCATGCAAATTATGTGAAACATACGTGTTACATGAAATCTTAAATGCTTATGCATGCAAAATGTTGAGTTTCATTATATGATCAAGTCTCATCCTTCCTTCTCTTTTGATCCTTTAGATGTCTTCCAACAGCCTTTCTGAGAGGTCCAAGAAGTCATGATCTGGTTCAAAGAAGGGTTCCAACAACGAGGACACGATATCAAAGTAGGATCTCGTAGGATTGATAGCTGAGCAGATGGCCAATGTTATCCCTGACCTTGTGAGCAAAATTCAAACCCCACATGTGACTGAAACCCCCAATGACTCCGTTGACTCCAAGGTGGAAACACCTAAAGATGACGTTATTGTTCAAGCAGTTTAGGGCTTGCAAACCCCTCACCTTCACAGGCGAAGAAGGTGCGACAACTTTTCTCCAATGGTTCGATGCCATTGAGCTAACTTTCCTACAAAGTGATTGCCCCGAAAACCTTCGAACCCTAAACACAACGGGTGTGTTCCGATCGAGAACCCCCGAATGGTGGACATCCGAATGCAACACTCGTGGGAACGAAGTCGCCCATGCCTTACACTGGGCTGATTTGAAGAAGTTGATGAAGGACGAGTTTTGTCCTCCCCATGAACTTCAGAAACTGGAAAATGAATTCTGGAATCTAAAACAAATAGGGAATAACAATGCTGGTCTGACAGCACGATTCAAACAGCTCAGTGCTTTGTGTCCTAGTCATGTCGACTCTGTAAACAAAGCTATCGCAAAGTATATCCGATGCCTCCCGCTTACAATCATGAACCTAGTCGAGTTTGCTTCCCCGAAAACCCTTGAAGACACGTTTCGTTTGGACGCCAAGCTCAAAAATAATTGTGTTCTTCATGGAACATCCGATAAGGTTCCATCAAAGAATGCTCACCAAGCTACTACCGATACCACCACTGAGACACCCAAGCCATCATCCTCCAAGAATAAGGGCAAGAAGCGAAAGGCTTCAAGCCACAATTGTGTGGTAGTCACTCCGCAAAACCCTAAACCACTTCAATCAGTCGCAACTACTCCCCACCCCGAGCCACAAAGAAAAGCCTACACTGGGACTCAACCTAAGTGTAACACTTGTTTCTACCACCACCCAACCAACGCACCATGCCGCTTATGAAGAAACTGCAATCGGTTTAGGCATTTTGCTACCCAGTGTTATAAACCACCCGCCAATCAAAACCAAGCCGTTGTAGCCCAGAACCCTGCTTCTAACCAAGTTCAACCTCAAGCCAACACCAGTCGTGTGTGTTACAAATGTGGTGATCCAAACCACCTCGTAAACGCTTGTCCTCAACGTGCCAACAACAACAACCCTCAACAGCAGCAGCAGTAGCAGCCTTAGCAAGCTCAAGGCAGAGCCTTCGTCATCACAGCTGCTCAAGCGCAGAATGCCAACGACGTCATAAATAGTACCTTTCTCGTCAACAATGACTATGCTTCATGTTTATTTGATACTGGTGTGGATAAAAGTTTTGTATCCGTTGAATTCGAGCCTATGCTTAAGTGTAGACGTTCTAAGTTGCTAAATCGTTCGCTGTTGAAGTCACTAATGGTAAATCCGTCGATGTCGATTCCATTCTTTCTAAGTGTTCTTGTTTTGGTCAAAAATTACAAAAGCAATTAAGTGATCAAATTAGTTAAGTGAAGTAGTGTGCTAACAATGTGTGTTGTAAATAATCTGAGTACGTTGTGTGGAAAAACAGTTTCCAGGATATAGCTCAGGATACCGAGCTATATCGACAATCAAACAATGAGCTATAAATTAAACAGTGACTCGAGATATACGAGGAAAGCCCTTGATCAATCTAGATCGCCGGCACAAAACCTCGGGAGCTGACAATCGCAGCTGCCTTGTTCTTCTTACTACTTCAAACTTCAGGATACAGTGCAGGATATGATGTGGATCAACTAAGTGTTACAATGTAATTCGAGTGTAGGTGTGAGTGATTGAGAGTTATTGCAGCTAGTAGAAAGCAAAAGTGTGCGTAAAAAGTTGTGTGTTCCTATTGATCCGATCGTTCCTTTATATAGCAAAAGAATTAACAACCTATCCTAAAAACGGGGGATGCTCCGAATATTCCCCTTTGAATGTTGAAGGCCCTTTCTTTGCGGCTTCAACGTTCTCTTCTCAATAGCTTAGTTCGAGTCTTCAGGAGAACCAGTCTTCCTGACTGTTATAAGCAAGTCTCTCTAACCTGCACGTGAACTAATTAGTTATTACCAGGATACTGCATCAGGATGTTACCAATATCCTAATCCGGTATCCTGATCATAATAAAAATAACACAGTCAGAATATAATCCAGGATATATGAGCTAGAAAACCACCCATAACAGTTCTTTAAATCTCAACGATCATACATTTTCAATTGACCTCATACCTATTGGTGTGCGTTAAGTCTGATATGATTTTATTAATATTTTGAGACCATTTTACGCATTAGTCAAGTTTTAAATTTATAAAACACGATATTGTACTAACATTCAACACACACTTGGGCAAGTGCACCCATCGCGAGCGTAGTATAGTGTTGGTAAGATACTGAGATCGTCCAAGGACACAAGAGCTTTTAATACCGGTTTATCCTCAACGTCTAATCAATCTAAATTTTTGAGAAAAGTTTTGAAACATAAAAATGAAAACTAAAAATGAAAAGATAAATAAAATAAAAACAAATAGACAAGATAGAATCACTTGGATCCAACTTATCTTTAGTGTATCCTTTGATGATTTTCGCACTTTCATACCTTTTAAGAGATTATCTTAGTTATAGTAGTAGGCCCCTCTTTTGAAGGTGGCGTTACCCTCAACCGAGTGGTTTGAGTCAGCAGGGATACAATCCCAAAGGGTCGGAATATTGAAAGACAATTAAGTTAGTTATTAATGCGAAAAGTGGTAAGCTACTTTTTTAAAGGTGACGTTACCCTCGGCTAAGTGTTTTGAGTCAGCAAGGATACAATCCCAAGAAGCCGGTTTAAAGTATTAATAGTAGTTTACATATGAGGGGTTCAAGTTATTCGTACCCCTACCATCCAATACCATTGGGTATTGAAGGAGGTCCTAGTAAGCTTGAACCAGGTCCTCGCAGGATCTATACACTAAACAAGACAAGAACTTTACCAAACCATCCCCCTAACCCCCTTCTAGGTAGTTAACGCGCTTTATATAGACCGTAAAGACACGAATGATGACATCATTTACTTTATATAGACAGTAAAGTAAGCTCAAGACACCATAAAGAAATGATAAAGAAAATTCACCTTCAACATAAGAAACTAGTTATTAAAGTCATTAATACAAACCCAAATAAAAAGTGCCGAAAGATTAAAAATCAAAAGTAATGCATTAAAAACATGTCTTCACCAATTGATGTAAGAGGCTTAGCCAAACATGGCCTTTGATTGGCAAGAACTCTTACAATTAACCTTGGATCCCGAGACTACTACATACTCTAAAGATGGATGATGGTGGTGGGTGTTGGTGTTGTAGTGGTGGTGGAGTGGTGGCAAAGTGGGAAAGTAGTGGTTTGCCAAAGGATGCCTTTCAAGTGAACTAAGCACCCCCTTTTATAGCCAGAACAGAGTCCTGGCCATGGCCCCGTGTCCAGCCAACACAGCCCGTCGCCATCATTTTCTCTTTCTTCATTAATTGCAAGTGTCAGCAGAGGGCCCCACACGACCCTGTGTGTCCAGGGCACGGCCCCGTGGTCAACTCTTTGCTGTACTATCAAGATTCTACATATCTTAGAGTTGACCACTCCCTGTGTTGAGCTGGGCACGCCCCCGTGTTGGGCGTAGAAGCTTCTGCAGGTTTGTCTTGTTGTGCAGGCTCTTGACCACGCACGGTGTGACAACTCGAAATTTAGAACCTTTCATCGTAGCTCGATGTAACATGCTTGAACGTTATGTGATTAGTTAACTTGTTGGTTTAATGAATGATATGAGTAAAAATTATGTGATTATGTGTTGTGTTGTATGTACGTACGTTAAATATGATTATAAGTGAACCGAGACCACAATAGACTCGACTCGAGACCACTTGGCCTCGAGTGAACAGGAAACGGTTGGGCCAGTTGGGCCGGTTGGGGCCGCACCTCATTAATCCACCCGAAAGCCCCTTTAGAGTGCATCAACTTAGAACAAGTATATAAGCTTGTTATTAACCAACATTGCCATTCTTTGGGCAATCTACACACACTCTCCTACACACACACTCCTACTTTTCCTCTCACTAGAACCCTAGAAACACAAACCTCCTTCCTCATTCTCGGATTCAAAACCGGCAACAAGGGTCTTCGGTTCAAGCCTAGGATCTTCTTTGAGAACTCATTCATCGATTTCCCCATACCCTCACACCTTGGGAGCCTAACCGGTTAGTGATTTTATGATGTTTGTTGTTGTTTAATAATGGTATGAATGATATGATTAACTAGTGTAGTTGTATGCTTGATAATGTTACGTGAATCGGATGTATATATTGTTGATAATCGGCTAACATGTTTCGGATATATTGCACAATGAGCTCATGATATCTTGTATTGAAATGTGATTCAAATCATTAAATGTGAATGTTCATAAAACCGGCTTGCACATGTGAATAGAAAGCATCATGTTATTCGGATTAGGATAGATTTTGGAGATGTTATGTGATGACTTGAAACCATTAAACGAGTATGACCGAATGTTTGATTTGTGGTTCATGATTATATTTGTGATTAATGTTAGAAACCGAAAATATGATGAACAAGCTTGAATGATCATGATGAACTATTTGAATATATGAAGAACTTGATGAACATGATATGAATGTGGCTGAATATTTGAAATATGTTGTGTTTGATCCATTTTTGGTTAGGATTAGACAAATAGACATGTTTATGAGGATAGTACATAATGGTGCATGAAATCAGAATGTTATTGGGTAGTACAACTGTGCAGAATCAGCTTATGTCCACTCAAGACCTCCTGTTGCGACTCGAAACCACTGCATGATGAGTCAAAATCTCCCGGTTGCGACATCGGTTGCGAGTCGCAAACACCTGGTTGCGACTCGAAACCACACTTGATCAGCACAAACCGTATGACTCGAAACCACAGTTACGAGTCCGGTTGCGACTCGAGACCAAAACAGCACGAGCCGAGACCATGATTGCGACTCAGGTTGCGAGTCGCAAACGCCTAGTTGCGACTCGAGACTATACACAGATACACGCTGTTTGGGCTTGCACCTCATTTCGGACTTAAGTGATTGGGCCGGACTCTTGGGCCTGATGCACAGATTTTATGTGTTGATGATTGAATGTGGATATTGTTGAACTGCCATGATCAAACGTGTATGCCATGAACGATACTTGAATGCATTATGCTAGGAACATACGTGTACTGATTGAATACGAACCTGATTGGTATAATACAACTATGATAGGACGTGAGTAGCCACGATATTGCTTGATTGACTTTTCTGTGTATCTACCGAGCAAACCAAGGTGAGTTCACACCCTCTACAAAGCATGGGATTCCCAGGGGTCGGGAATTGGGGTTAAGGAACATGGGTTCCTCGTCCTCCTTGGGTAGGACAGCAAAGGTTCAGGAATGTAATTCCTCATCCTCACGGACAGATAACTCGTACTAGACCAAAACTCTATCACGAAGTCCCTCATTTTTATATCGACTTAATCGCCGGGCCAATGGCGAGCGGGTCATTAGTTAGATAGCGCTATTTATGTCTGACAAACCTCACACCATGCCGCAGAGGACGGGCGTGAACTAATGGATCTGGGGCACGTCAATGATGATAGACATTGACAGTTTCAGGGCACATAAACATGACTACAGTCAGCAGTCGATATGGTAACGAGTCTAGTGTATACATGGGGTAGCCCCCACGGCCGAAATGCCAGATAACTAACACGGGGTAGCCCCCACGGCTGGATAGCCAGAGTAACCGGGAATGAACAAGTCACGTTTTTAACTATGGGGTAACCCCCACAGCAGGATGCCAGCTAAAGGAAACCGTTTTCGAAACAACTTAAAACGAACACCCAACCGTGAACTCACTCAACTTGTTGTTGACTCGTTACTACATGCTTTGCAGGTCCTTAGGTTCTTAGCTGGAGCTTGCATGGAGGAGGATCGTTGTGGGACATGGACGGCTGTGTGCCATGTTAAACTTCGAAACTATTAAACTTATGTATTGACTTTAATACTTATGCTTCCGCTTGCAACTTAACTATGTTTTGTTGGACACCAATTGTATTGGTTAAACTTTTATATCTTTTAACTCGCATGTTCAATATGATTGGTGGCTGGATCCTGGTCAGTCACGCCTCCAAGCGGTAGTACTCCGCAGGTGGATTTTGGGGGTGTGACAGATTGGTATCAGAGCCATTGGTTATAGAGAACTTGGTTTTAATAAAGGGGAAAAACGTTTTTGTTAAAACCAGACTATAACCTGTACAGTGCTCAACGGTCCACAACGATGCTTCACTCCACATGCAAGGCTCGACATTCTAGGTGATATGAACTGTGTATATATTGCCTACTTGTTAGTTACATAGTACATTGCTCATGGTATGCTTGGTTAGAATAACTACTGTTGCTTGAACACGTGCGTACTTACTCTATCTTATCGTCGTACTTTCGCGAAACCCCTCTTACTCACGTTCTTCTTGATGTGAAGATCATGTCTGGACGCGTTAACCTGACACAAGCCCAGTTGACGGCTCTGATCAACGAACGAGTTGCCGCAGCACTTGCAGCTGCACACGCAGGAGGTATATCCTGCAGTCCGAACTCATTCTAGGATCTTTAGGATCCTACTCTCGTGAACCAACCTTTGTGTTAAACTCTGTCTTTTCTTTCACCTACGATAGGTCAGCATGTTCAACCACCCGTGTGCACTTTTAAGACTTTCATGGACTGCCGGCCGACTACTTTTAGCGGCACTGAAGGAGCAGTAGGTCTCCTACACTGGTTTGAGAAGCTGGAATCTGTGTTCGAAATGTGCGAATGCCCTGAGGCGCGCAGGGTAAAGTACGCTACTGGTACTCTCGAGGGTTTAGCCCTCCATTGGTGGAACGCTCAGGTTCAAATGCTGGGGTTGGTTGCTGCCAACGCCACCCCTTGGGAAACTTTTAAGGAAATGATCAAGGAAGAATACTGCAGTCGTGATGAGATTCACAAACTGGAAGTGGAGTTCTTCAACCTCAAGATGACGGGGTCCGAAATTGAAGCTTATGTGAAAAGGTCGAACGAACTGGCAATTCTGTGCCCTACTATGGTGGATCCTCCCATCAAACGCATCGAACTATTTCTTCAGGGCTTAGTGCCGGAGATCCAAAGTCATGTGACTTCAGCGAACCTCGCCACCTACCAGCAAGCCGTTCAGTTGGCTCACCGTCTCACGGATCAAGCGGTGGAGCAGAACAAGTTACCAAAACGCATAGGCGCTGCTACTACTTCTGGTACCTCTGGTGACAACAAACGGAAATGGGATGGAACTTCAAGTAAGGGTTCGACTTCTGTTCATTCCCAGTCTCAGCAGAGAAAGACTGAGGACTACAAGAGCCCTAATCAGCAATCGTCTAGTGGTCAAGGTCATGGTGGGTACAAAGGAAATCGCCCCAAATGTAATCGCTGCAGCCTGCACCACAGCGGGCCATGCACCAGGGGCAACTGTCATCGGTGCAACAAGCCTGGTCACGCTGCAAAGGATTGCAGGAGCTTATACCCCGCCAATCAGAATCGTCATCAAGCTCAACAGAACCAGCGCCAGCAGCAGCAGCAGGGCGATAACAAAGGGTGCTTTCAGTGTGGAGCTGAAGGCCACTTCAAGAGAGACTGTCCTCAACTGAACAGGAACCAGAACAACAACAACAACAACAATAACAACAATCAGGGGAATGGTAACAATGGGAACAACAACAACAATGGCGCCAGGGGGCGGGTGTTTGTGATTGGCCAAGGTGAAGCAAGGAATGACCCCAATGTTGTGGCGGGTAAGTTCCTTCTCGACGACTTTTATGTTTCAGTTTTATTTGATTCGGGTGCCGATACTAGCTACATGTCACTAGAAGTTAGTCGAATGCTTAAGCGTATTCCAACACCTTTGAACATCAAGCACACAGTAGAGCTAGCAAACGGTAAGAGTTTAGAAGCCACACACATAGTCAAGGGTTGTAAACTTATTCTCGCTGACCAGACCTTCTCTATCGACCTCATTCCTATTGTCTTGGGTAGTTTCGACGTTGTCATTGGGATGGATTGGTTATCCCAACACCGAGCAGAGATTCTTTGCAACGAGAAGGTTGTCCGTATTCCAGGTCCCGATGGTGAACCTCTCATGATTCATGGTGACAAGAGGAGTGCTGTTGAGAACGTCATTTCTCTACTTAAGGCCCAAAAGTGCTTGCGAAAGGGCCACACTGCCATTTTGGCTCTCATTACTGACACCACGGAGAAAGAGAAGAAGATAGAAGATTTTCCAGTTGTACGCGATTATCCAGAGGTATTTCCTGAGGAATTACCTGGTCTTCCGCCTCATCGCCAAGTCGAGTTTCAGATCGAATTAGCTCCTGGAGCTGCGCCTATAGCTCGTGCACCTTATCGATTGGCTCCATCAGAGTTGAAAGAACTCTCCACGCAACTACAAGAACTCTTGGATAAGGGTTTTATTCGTCCTAGCTCATCGCCCTGGGGAGCTCCAGTGCTATTTGTGAAGAAGAAAGACGGTACTTTCAGAATGTGCATCGACTACCGAGAACTCAACAAGGTGACGGTGAAGAATCGTTATCCTCTACCGCGTATCGACGACTTGTTCGACCAGCTGCAAGGGTCGAGCTACTATTCGAAGATCGATTTGAGATCGGGTTATCACCAGCTGAGAGTCCGGGAAGAGGACGTCTCCAAAACAGCTTTCAGAACCCGATACGGGCACTATGAGTTTTTGGTCATGCCTTTTGGGATGACAAACGCACCTGCGGTTTTCATGGACTTGATGAACCGAGTGTGCAAACCTTATCTGGACAAGTTTGTTATAGTTTTCATCGACGACATCCTGATCTATTCTAAGAGTCGGGAGGAACACGAGCAGCATCTGCGACTTATTCTGGAACTCCTTCGAACAGAACAGCTTTATGCAAATTTCTCGAAATGCGACTTCTGGCTTCGAGAAGTCCATTTCCTAGGCCACATGGTAAACAAGGATGGGATTCATGTTGATCCATCCAAGATAGACTCGATTAAGAACTGGCCTGCACCTCGTACACCAAAGGAAATTCGCCAATTCTTGGGTTTGGCGGGATACTACCGGAGATTCATAAAGGATTTTTCTAAGATCGCACAGCCCCTCACTTCACTGACACAGAAGGGCGTGGTTTATCGATGGGGAAACTCACAGGAATTGGCATTTCAGCACCTAAAGGATAGACTTTGTAGCGCGCCTATCCTTTCATTGCCAGAGGGCACAAACGACTTTGTGGTTTACTGTGACGCATCAATTCAAGGCCTTGGTTGTGTATTGATGCAACGAGACAAAGTTATAGCCTACGCCTCACGCCAACTCAAGGTTCATGAAAAGAACTACACGACGCACGACTTAGAGCTGGGAGCTGTTGTTTTTGCACTTAAGTTATGGCGGCATTACCTGTACGGTACCAAGTGCGCCATCTACATCGACCACAGGAGCCTCGAGCATATCTTCAAGCAGAAGGAACTGAATATGCGACAACGACGATGGGTCGAACTGTTGAATGACTACGAGTGCTCAATCAGGTATCACCCGGGCAAGGCCAATGTTGTGGCTGACGCCCTCAGTCGGAAGGACACTGCGCCTAAGCGCGTGCGAGCTTTACAACTCACAATCCACTCTAGTCTCCCTTCCCAGATACGAGCAGCTCAGATAGAAGCACTGAAACCAGAAAACGTCAGGGCTGAGGCCCTACGCGGATCAAGGCAACGCTTAGAGCAGAAGGAAGACGGCGCTTACTACGTAACGGGACGCGTTTGGGTCCCACACTATGGCAACCTACGAGAGCTTGTGATGGATGAAGCACACAAGTCTCGCTACTCGGTACATCCGGGATCGGATAAAATGTACCATGACATCAAAACTACGTATTGGTGGCCTAGCATGAAGGCCCACATAGCAACCTACGTCAGCAAGTGTTTGACTTGTGCGAGAGTCAAGTCGGAATACCAGAAACCATCAGGCCTACTCCAACAACCCGAGATACCTCAATGGAAATGGGAGCAAATTTCCATGGATTTTGTTACTGGCCTACCTAGATCCCAACGCGGGAACGATACTATTTGGGTGATCGTGGATCGACTCACAAAATCTGCACACTTTCTGGCTATCAAGGAGACGGATAAGTTCTCCACTCTTGCAGAAATATACCTCAAGAAAGTCGTTTCGAGGCACGGGGTGCCCACCTCTATTATCTCGGATCGAGATGCACGTTTTACTTCAGAGCTGTGGCAAGCAATGCACAAATCCTTCGGTTCACGATTAGACATGAGCACAGCGTACCATCCTCAGACGGACGGGCAGTCCGAGCGCACTATTCAAACCTTAGAAGACATGCTTCGTGCATGTGTGATCGACTTTGGCAACCGCTGGGAAAAGCATCTGCCACTTGTGGAATTCTCGTACAATAACAGCTACCACACCAGCATTAAAGCTGCTCCGTTTGAGGCATTGTACGGACGTAAATGCCGGTCTCCTCTTTGCTGGGCAGAGGTGGGAGATAGTCAGATCACTGGTCCAGAGTATGTGGTAGACACGACCGAACAGATCGCTCAGATACGAAAACGCATGACGGCCGCTCGCGAACGTCAGAAAGTTTACGCCGACATGGGCAGGAAATCACTTGAGCTCCAGGTTGGGGAGCGGGTACTACTCAAAGTTTCACCCTGGAAGGGTGTGGTTCGTTTTGGTAAACGCGGTAAACTTAACCCACGATACGTTGGACCTTTCGAAGTCATTGAGAAAATAGGCAGGGTGGCCTACAGACTCAACTTACCAGCGGAACTCGGTGCAGTTCACAACGTTTTTCACGTGTCGAATCTGAAGAAGTGCCCGTCAGATGAGACCCACGTAGTTCCTCTGAAGGAACTCACTATCGACGAGCAGTTACGATTCGTCGAGGAACCAGTCGAAATCACGGACCGGGATGTTAAGGTCCTCAAGAGCACTAGAATACCTCTCGTTCGAGTTCGTTGGAACTCACGTCGCGGCCCAGAGTTCACCTGGGAGCGCGAAGATCAGATGAAACAAAAGTATCCCCAACTATTCGCAAACAGTACACCCACTACTGAGGTCGAAGCTACGGAATTTCGGGACGAAATTCCAGATCAACGGGGGGTGGATGTGACACCCCAGGAAAACCGGGAAAACCATACAACTTAACTAGCTTCCTCAGTGAGTGCTTATCAAATTTCGGGACGAAATTTCTTTCAACTTGGGGATGATGTGACAACTCGAAATTTAGAACCTTTCATCGTAGCTCGATGTAACATGCTTGAACGTTATGTGATTAGTTAACTTGTTGGTTTAATGAATGATATGAGTAAAAATTATGTGATTATGTGTTGTGTTGTATGTACGTACGTTAAATATGATTATAAGTGAACCGAGACCACAATAGACTCGACTCGAGACCACTTGGCCTCGAGTGAACAGGAAACGGTTGGGCCAGTTGGGCCGGTTGGGGCCGCACCTCATTAATCCACCCGAAAGCCCCTTTAGAGAGCATCAACTTAGAACAAGTATATAAGCTTGTTATTAACCAACATTGCCATTCTTTGGGCAATCTACACACACTCTCCTACACACACACTCCTATTTTTCCTCTCACTAGAACCCTAGAAACACAAACCTCCTTCCTCATTCTCGGATTCAAAACCGGCAACAAGGGTCTTCGGTTCAAGCCTAGGATCTTCTTTGAGAACTCATTCATCGATTTCCCCATACCCTCACACCTTGGGAGCCTAACCGGTTAGTGATTTTATGATGTTTGTTGTTGTTTAATAATGGTATGAATGATATGATTAACTAGTGTAGTTGTATGCTTGATAATGTTACGTGAATCGGATGTATATATTGTTGATAATCGGCTAACATGTTTCAGATATATTGCACAATGAGCTCATGATATCTTGTATTGAAATGTGATTCAAATCATTAAATGTGAATGTTCATAAAACCGGCTTGCACATGTGAATAGAAAGCATCATGTTATTCGGATTAGGATAGATTTTGGAGATGTTATGTGATGACTTGAAACCATTAAACGAGTATGACCGAATGTTTGATTTGTGGTTCATGATTATATTTGTGATTAATGTTAGAAACCGAAAATATGATGAACAAGCTTGAATGATCATGATGAACTATTTGAATATATGAAGAACTTGATGAACATGATATGAATGTGGCTGAATATTTGAAATCTGTTGTGTTTGATCCATTTTTGGTTAGGATTAGACAAATAGACATGTTTATGAGGATAGTACATAATGGTGCATGAAATCAGAATGTTATTGGGTAGTACAACTGTGCAGAATCAGCTTATGTCCACTCAAGACCTCCTGTTGCGACTCGAAACCACTGCATGATGAGTCAAAATCTCCCGGTTGCGACATCGGTTGCGAGTCGCAAACACCTGGTTGCGACTCGAAACCACACTTGATCAGCACAAACCGTATGACTCGAAACCACAGTTACGAGTCCGGTTGCGACTCGAGACCAAAACAGCACGAGCCGAGACCATGATTGCGACTCAGGTTGCGAGTCGCAAACGCCTAGTTGCGACTCGAGACTATACACAGATACACGCTGTTTGGGCTTGCACCTCATTTCGGACTTAAGTGATTGGGCCGGACTCTTGGGCCTGATGCACAGATTTTATGTGTTGATGATTGAATGTGGATATTGTTGAACTGCCATGATCAAACGTGTATGCCATGAACGATACTTGAATGCATTATGCTAGGAACATACGTGTACTGATTGAATACGAACCTGATTGGTATAATACAACTATGATAGGACGTGAGTAGCCACGATATTGCTTGATTGACTTTTCTGGGTATCTACCGAGCAAACCAAGGTGAGTTCACACCCTCTACAAAGCATGGGATTCCCAGGGGTCGGGAATTGGGGTTAAGGAACATGGGTTCCTCGTCCTCCTTGGGTAGGACAGCAAAGGTTCAGGAATGTAATTCCTCGTCCTCACGGACAGATAACTCGTACTAGACCAAAACTCTATCACGAAGTCCCTCATTTTTATATCGACTTAATCGCCGGGCCAATGGCGAGCGGGTCATTAGTTAGATAGCGCTATTTAGGTCTGATAAACCTCACACCGTGCCGCAGAGGACGGGCGTGAACTAATGGATCTGGGGCACGTCAATGATGATAGACATTGACAGTTTCAGGGCACATAAACATGACTACAGTCAGCAGTCGATATGGTAACGAGTCTAGTGTATACATGGGGTAGCCCCCACGGCCGAAATGCCAGATAACTAACACGGGGTAGCCCCCACGGCTGGATAGCCAGAGTAACCGGGAATGAACAAGTCACGTTTTTAACTATGGGGTAACCCCCACGGCAGGATGCCAGCTAAAGGAAACCGTTTTCGAAACAACTTAAAACGAACACCCAACCATGAACTCACTCAACTTGTTGTTGACTCGTTACTACATGCTTTGCAGGTCCTTAGGTTCTTAGCTGGAGCTTGCATGGAGGAGGATCGTTGTGGGACATGGACGGTTGTGTGCCATGTTAAACTTCGAAACTATTAAACTTATGTATTGACTTTAATACTTATGCTTCCGCTTGCAACTTAACTATGTTTTGTTGGACACCAATTGTATTGGTTAAACTTTTATATCTTTTAACTCGCATGTTCAATATGATTGGTGGCTGGATCCTGGTCAGTCACGCCTCCAAGCGGTAGTACTTCGCAGGTGGATTTTGGGGGTGTGACACACGGCCCCGTGGTCAGAGTCTGTTTCCTTGTTTTATCATTGGAGATGCTGCCGAGGGGTCGGGCATGTCACGTTTATTCCTTCTTTTGGTATTTATGTTGGTTTTGGCTGCTTATTTGCTCCTTTTGTTCTTTTAAGCTGGTTTGGTCCTGTAAATTCAAAAGGAAGAAAGAAACACGTTTTTTCCAACATTAGTACTAAAAAGGGTTAGTTTTATGCCTCATTTGATGTAATTTATATGTTGCATTTTGCACACGTCACCTATGCAAATGGGTAGTTTCGATATCATATTAGGCATGGATTGGCTTAGACGAGTCCGCGCTGAAGTCTTGATTTATTTTAGAACATTTTATAAGAAAAATTATTTATTTGGGCATAACATGCCTCTTTAAAACTCCATTTATATACAAGTTCACATACCTCACGGGAGATCACTCAACACTCGGCCTATTTGTGTATTTTTGTGAAACACTCAAGACCGGCGTGGAACTTACTTCTACCATATGCTTGCCAAGCGATCAAACCTCCTCCTTCTTAACTATAAACCTTTGTAAATATCAAGAGGACTTGGGGAAGGGTTCGGCTTGGGCTAAGGGTAGGTGGTTTTTGTTTCGTGGTTAGTAAAAATGTCGAAAAGCGTAAAAAGCGTCGGCTGTCATAAAACATTTTGTTTTTGCGACTTTTTTTCAAACTAAGCACATTCAAACAAGATTTCTTTGAGGAACTTGTTTGTTTATTGCAAGACTTTCATTTTTTTATCACAAGATAACCGAGCTTTTTACTAAAACAAAAGGGGTTAAAAAGAAAAAGGTTTTGGTGGGTAATGGGTGTTTGTTTTTTGGGCTTTGAAATAAAAAGGTTTAGGGGTTGTTTGTTTACCTCTTAATGAGGCTCTTAATGGTTCAGACCTCTTACTGGTTCAGCACTTAATGGTTCAGACAATTTGTTTCACGAGCAGATGTCTGAATGGTTCAGACATTTGCCTCTGAATGGTTAAGATTTATACAGAGTCTGAATGGTTAAGACCTCTAATCTGAATTGGTCAGACGTTTGCCTCTGAACGGTTAAGAATTATACAGGCTCTTAATGGTTCAGACCTCTTACTGGTTCAACACTTAATGGTTCAGATCTCTTACTGGTTCAGCACTAAACCATTCAGATGTTGCCAAACAGCCCCTTAGGCTCAAAGGGGTTTACTAGGGGGATTTTGGGTAGGTGATAAAAAAAATTGAAAAATAAAGGTTTTGAAAGGAAAATGGGTTAGTCCTAATGCCTCTATCATTTACTTACTTGGGTTCAAGTTGGTAAGGACCGGGAATGTATCGTCTTGGCAAGTTCTAGAGTCGTAAGAACCAAACGGCTATTCACACAAGAAACGAAAAATGAGCATTTAGTTTAAAGATATATGCATGTATTCTCTATAAAGGCTCAAAACTCACTTGTTGTGGGAATGGGTTTATAATGTGATCAAGTATATATAATCAAATTTTAAATAGATTTGTCATGCTTTTTCATAATTTTCTTATTTGGTCCTTTTTATCACTACGCTATTGGTTATAAATTTTAAAAAATATAACCTTTTTAGAACTTGTTATTCCTGAATTAAACCAAGATAAGTTGAAAAAATGAAATTTTTTGAAAAATAATTTGGGGTGATTAGCAGTTCCAATAGAGTTTTGTGTAAGGCTTGTTATTAGAATTTGCAAGATTCAAGGTTTTAGCACCCCCCCCCCCCACTTAAATTATACATTGTCCTCAATGTCACCCAAAAATAATTTTTTATGTTGATTTGAATGTGTAAAAAGTGCTTAAAACAAGGTTTTCTGTTACTGGGCGTTTGGCCACAGCCCCATGTGGTCCGGGCACAGCCCCGTGGTCAGATTGCCAGTATCAAAGTTTAACAGAAGGCTGGCCACAGGGCATGTTCAGCGAGCACGACCCGTGGTCAGTTAGCTAAACTGGGACTTTTTCTGCAGAGCCTGGGCACGGGGCGTGTTGGGCTGAGCACAGCGCCGTGCTGCACATGCTGTAATGTTGGAAAAGTTGACGGAAGGCTCTGTTTTCGTGCATGTGGTGTGGTTTTAACATCCTTTTGGAAATTTTCACCTTTTCTCACTTGTTAAGCCATTAAACATCATCCAAACACCACATAATAATTTAAACCATCATTCATTAAGAGTGCAAGATACATAGGTCCTAAAAATTAAAAAGTCCTAAAAATGAAAAACTACAAAAGTCCTAAGATAGATAGATTATAAAATGCAGGAAACTTAAATCACGATTAAGTTCTTCCCTAGATGTTTACATGATAAGAACACTAAAAAGCCCGGAAATGATTTTCTGGTGTCTAAGGGTTTTTAGAACTTCAAAGCGGGGGGTATCCTTCAAATGTCGTTGAGCCATTCCTCAATCTACCAAGGGAAAAAGAAGGCAGGCTCATTTTTCACAACATCTTGTGGAGGAGGTGCGACAGCCACCGGAACTCCGTTTAATATGGCTAGAGGAGGTTCCGGAGGAAGGTCATTCCATCCAGTTGGGATAATGATTTCCTGCACGAGATTCCAACCTCCTTGCGGGATGATTATCACGATGGGAGGCATTACAAGAACGTTCAACCTTTGGTGCAAAAGGTTGACTTCTTGGAGGCAATTCTCCAATCCCACCATCAAATGATTAATACGGTCAATGGGGGCTTCTTCCACGGATGTCATCTCATCAATGGCTTCTCGTAAAGCATACACATAGTTGACCAAGGAGGCTTCCATTGTTGGTCTTCTCCCACTTCGATTGTTTCTCGAGTGACCGTGCCCGCTGGGCACGGCCCCGTGGTCACACCTCTGCAGGTTTTTGAACCAAGGAATATCATTTGTTGGTGCATGTTTGTGACAACAGCTTAGATTTGGTCTTTGGATATCTTGTAATTAGTTAAACGATAAACAGTTAGCGGGTTTAGCTTTGTATTAGTGAGTTAATAGAGTTTGGGCTAAACAAAACCCACATTGGGTGATGGGGGACGAAATGGGCCTAGCCCATGTAGAAACCCAAGCCTAATGTTGCAACCTTGTGTTATATAAACAAGGTTAGGCTTTAGGGTTTAGGTTGATCAGTGGATCAGCTAATCAGCCAAAACAGTTTGTGAGAGATAGAATTTCGTGAGAGCTAGGGCTTGGACGAAATTAGTGTTGGTTAGGGTTTTAATTGATTGTAAACTGCAAGTTAGATAATCAATAGAAAACCCAGTTTGAAAGTGATTTGCTGTTTCTGTTTTCTACTTGTTTCTGTGATATTCTGATCAAGAGGATTCCGCACTCTTGATTGGAAAGACAATTTTGTGAAAGATCCATACGAATAGGGGACCTACAATTGGTATCAGAGCATTAGGCTCTTGGGGGTTCGGTTCAGAATTGTTCTTGGAGAAACAGGAAGAATTTTCGAAATTTTGAAAACCTGAAAAATTAGGGTTTTGAAATTTTCGAAATTTTTGATATAATTTTTCGAATTTGTTGGCTGTTTTGATCTTCTGTTTGTTTGTTTGGTGTTTTGCAGGATTTCTGGAAAGTTTTGGTTGATTCTGGAAGAGTTTCTGGAAGAGTTTTTGGCTGAATTTCTTGAAGATTCGAAAACTGTTTTCGTGTTCTTCATTAAGTTCATCAGAAATTTGTAAAAAGTTTGCTGATTTGCTTATTCGATTTTGCAGGAAACTGATACGAAATCTGCAGAATTCTAAGAAGATTAAGTTTCCAAAGATACTGGGTGGCGAAATTAACTGTACTGGCGAATTTGGCTTCTCTGCGAATTTAACCAGCAAACTTACCGGCGACGTTAAATCCAAAGGCGACTTTGGTAACCGTGTGATTGTCCACAGCGAAATTATCACGGTTTCGGTGACGTCAACAGCCGTCGTAATAGCGAATTTAAGCAGCGATTTTGGAGGCGAAATTATCAGTGAAGTTGGCAGCGAAATTGATCTTTAAGCGAACTAAACCAGCGAATTTGGACAAATAAACTGACCAGCGAATTTAAAACCAGAAAATTTAAAAAAAAAAAAAAGGTGGAATTTCAGTTGGCAAGCGTAAGAAAAATTTCAGTGTTTTGCAAATAGAAATTGATCCGTAGCTCGTTAGACAGAACTGTTTTGACCGTTGAATTCCTTGGATTTTTAGGGTAAAAAAAAAAAACCACCTAAGATGTTTTGCAAATAGAAATTGATCCATAGCTCGTTAGACAGAACTGTTTGGACTCTGGAAAATCCCGATTTCGGTTTTCGACATTAGATATCATTGGATTCGTCTTTTCGAGACGATTCTAACGGTGTAATTTGGTAACCACTGTTTTCGGAAAAATATTGTACGGTTTTATCAGTCTGTTACGTTAAAAATGTCGAACATGTCTAGTTTGAATGAGCTGTTGAGAATGGAGCATGAGGTTGGCACTACCAACAAACCACCTAAGATGATGAAGGTGGAGAACTATTTGACATGGAAGGATCGTTTTCAATCGTTCATTGAATATCAGGATACTCGCATGTGGATATGCATTGAAGAAGGCTACCTAGACCCAACACATGATTTTGAAGGCAGACCTCGTAAAACTGCTTATGTGAACATGGACGATGCTGAGAAAAAGATGTATGAGGCTGAAAAGAGAGCCTTGGCTGCAATTAAAATGTCCTTACCTGATAGCATCAAGCATACTTTCAGAAGGTACACAAGTTCCAAGGATATGTGGGATGCATTGGAAAAGAGATATGCAGGAAATGCAGATGTCAAGAAAAACAAAGTTGATCTACTGAAGAAACAGTTTGCTGTTTTCAAGTTCATGAAACATGAGTCACTTGAGGACATCATCACTCGCTACTATCATCTGATGTCTGAAATGGAAAATTATGATATCGATTGCTATACTGACGTAGAGAAGAATGACAAGCTGCTCGATGCCTTACCTACTAAGTGGGATATCTACACTCTCATGATTAAGGGAGAGGCAGATTATGAGACAAAGGAGCTGGAAGAAGTAGTTGGCAAGCTGAGAGCTTATGAGCTCAGTATGAAGAAGAAAGACACTGGATATGATCAGGTTCAAGATCCAACGATTTACAATGGGCTAGCATCTTCTTCATCTCACAACGCTTCTAGCGACTCTGCTACTGCTTTTCTTTCGTGTGAGAATGAGCAGGTCACAGTGAATGAAGATGGTGATGTGTGTTTTGTAGCTCCTTCAGGAGGATCAACAGGAGCCAAGAAAACATCAGCTTCTAAGCAGAGTACTTGTGTTAAGTCAATGCCAATGAGTGTGAAGTCTGCTGAAGAGCATCTTGCTCTACTTGCTTCATTTGTGGCTTCTTATGAGAACTACATTCAGGGGAAGATATCTGATCCTGCCACTTTGGATGAAGATTATGATCAGATTGACCCTGATGATCTTGAAGATATGGATTTGCAGTGGCAAATGGCCATGATTACTAGAAGAGTGAAGAGATTTATGAACCGAACAGGCAGGAAGTTTATAGGAAAGACAGTTGGTTTCGACAAGACCAAAGTGAGGTGCTTTAACTGTCAAAGTTATGGGCATTTTGCTAGGGAATGTAAAAAACAAAAGCAGGAGACTTCGAGTCAGAGTTCAAACAACAGGAATGCATCAAACAACTCTCACTCGAGAGCGCTAATCTCTACTGCTAGAGAAGGTTCATATGACTGGAGTATTCACTTGGAAAAAGATCACAATGTCACACAGGCATTCATGGCAGAGATAACTCCAATTGATGATGGTGAAGCTACTGTGGGAGATGCTGAAGCAAAAGTGGATGCTGAGGCAGAGGTCAAGATAGAGAGTAAAGCTGAAGAAGAGAAGGGTGATCAGACAAAAGATGCTGAAGAGGAAAAGCTAAAGTCTGACCATCAACAGGAAGCTGAAGAGAAGGAAGCTGAATACAACAGAGTGAAAGCTCAGCTTGCGGCCCTCATGGCCAACCTTGATAAACAAACAGGAGAGGTAAAATCTAATTCTGTGTGTTTAAAATGTCGTGAATTACAGGGTGAAGTTGATAGGTTGTCCACACAAAACCAAAGTCTGGTGGGCGAGATGTCTACCATAAAAGAAGCAAATTTTTTTGCTAAAAGAAACGAATCGTCATACTTGAAGAAAATAAAAGGTTATGAAACTAAAATTGAAGCTGTAACCTGCAAATTAAATGAAAAACTTCAAGTCATAGACTTAGCTCATGAAATGATGGCTGAAAAAACAAAAGAGATTTCTGATAAATGCAAAGAGTTGTCAGATGCACAACTTAAAATTGTTGAACTTGAAAGGAAATTAGGTCAATTCAGGGACTCTACTTTTGTTATGAAACACATGATGGGTGGCTTGAAGAAAAGTAATGACAAAACCAGTGTGGGATTTCATGGTTTCAATGAAGTTCCACCTCCTGTTAGTCATGACTATTCTTTCTTGCCTAATGAAGATGAGCTCATGGACTTTGGGTCAACATTGCCAAGTAGTTCCACGTCACGTCAAGGAAATGTGTTTGAGAATGCTGATGCTAAGAAGGATAATAACAGCAAACCTGTTTTGAAAAAGAATACATCACATCCTAAAAATAACAATCCAACTTTTGTTAAAAAGGTTAATTTTGTTCAAGGAAGTGACATGAAAAACGAAACAGCTGTTATTGAAAATGAATCTAATATAGAGTTTGCTAAAAACAAGAACATAGAAAATTCTGAAATTAAGCACACTGAACCAAATCCTTCTAAGGCATCATCAGAAGAAAAACCCGAATCTAGTTCAAAGGCTTCAGATAAGAAGTCTTCGAAAAAGAAATCGTGCTTCAAATGTTACACCAAGGGACATGTAGCTAGCTGTTGTCCTAACAAAAAAGGTGAAGCACAAGTGAGTGAGGAGAAGAAAGAGAAGTCACCAGAGAAGAGTGGTGATAAACAGGAGAAAGTTGCAAATTCTCCAAAGAAATCTGCTGCTAAGCAACCAGAGAATGTTGTTGTTGGTGAAGATAAGGCTGAAAAAGGAACTCCACAAGTTCCTCGTTTTCAAAGAAATCAACCAAGGTTTCAGCCTAGATCTCCACCAGGCAGATTTGAGAGACCTAGAAGCAGTTCACCAAGAATGAACAATTATAATGCTAATAATTTCAGAAGTCAAGGTCAATATCAAAATCGATACCAAAATAATGGTGGTCGAACTTTTTATAACAATGGCTTTAGAAATTACAACAATAATGCTTCTTGGAATCAAAATTCAAGATACCCAAATCAAAATTTCCAAAGGTCAAATAGTCCAAATACGTATAGGAACCCTCAGGACCAAAGACCTAGTGGAAATCAAAATCAAATTACATCAACAGGTCTAAGATCCAAGACTCCAGTTAGGAGTAATGGATATTGGATGGATGTTCCAGTAGTTGGTGAATTTGGACGACCCAAGACCATTAAGGCTTGGGTCCCCCAATCTAACTAATTTTTTGGTTGGTGTGTGCAGGAGCTGCTAAGGAGGATTATCAACTTATGGTATGTTGATAGTGGCTGCTCCAGGCACATGACGGGGGATGCGAGATTGTTAACTGAATTTGAAGATTATGATGGTGGAAAAGTGAATTTTGCGGGTGCTAAAGGTGGTAGAATTACAGGAAGAGGAAAGGTGACCAATGGGAAGATCACACTGGACAAAGTGAACTATGTGGAGCAGCTTAAACACAATCTGATGAGCGTGTCACAAGTCTGCGACAAGGGTCACTCGGTCTATTTTACCAAGAATGAAGCATTAGTGTTGAAACCAGGTTTGAAGATTCCGGACGATTGGATAGTGATGCGAGCGCCAAGGAGAAATGACACTTATGTCATGGACATGGGTGCTAAGGATCCAACTGCTGTGGTGGCGTGTTTACTATCAAAAGCATCTGAAGCTGAATCGATGTTGTGGCACAGACGCATGGCCCATATTCACTATCGAAAAATGAATTACCTTGTTAAAAATGAGCTAGTGAAAGGGGTTCCAATGCAGAGGTTTCACGTGGAAGATAAATGTCTTCCATGTCAAAAGGGAAAACAACATAAGAAACCTCACAAATCTAAAACAGTAAATTCCATAGATGCCCCTTATGAATTACTTCACATGGATTTATTCGGTCCAGTGAACGTGAGGAGCATAGGTGGAAAGTACTATTGTTTAGTTGTCACTGATGATTACTCACGATATTCATGGGTTTTCTTTTTAGGTACAAAAGATGAGACGGCGGAGATGCTGATAGATCTTTTTACGAAATTGGAAAACGTCCATGATGCAAAGATCAAGAGGATAAGGAGTGATAATGGCACAGAGATCAAGAATCGAGTTCTGGATCTCTACTGTCTTCGAAAAGGAATTGAACATCAATATTCTGCTCCTTATACACCTCAACAAAATGGAGTTGCTGAGAGGAAAAACAGGACGTTGATTGAAGCCGCTAGGACGATGCTTTCAGATTCAAAGCTACCAGTTCTTTTCTGGGGAGAAGCTGTGAATACAGCTTGCTACGTCCTAAACAAAGTTTTGACTGTTAAACGTTTTAACAAAACTTGTCATGAATTAATGTTTAACAAGAAACCAAACTTAGAAGGCTTTGAACCATTTGGATTACCCTGCACCATTGTGCGTAATAAAGATAAACAAAAATTCGGTGAGGTGGCTGACGAAGGCTACTTTCTAGGTTATGTACCTGGCGCACCGAATAAAAGGGTTTTTAATCTAAAAACTGGTAAAATTGAGGTTGTGTTTAATGTGGAAATTACTTCATACAAACCTCAACAATCAACGAGTGGTCCTGCTATATTATATGATTATGAAAGCACTTTTAAATCATTTAATATTCCTGAGTTTCCAAATGCAGATGATATTCAGTTGATTCAAACAATGATTGGTGGAGACGATGAAGGCGAGTTCATGCCTAGATCGAATGTTGATATGACAGATGCTGCGGAAACTTCCCATGGTGCTGCTGATCCTGATTCGAGTGATAGTGACTCTGAACCCATTGAGGGGGAGGATTTCATTAATCCATTTGCAGATCAGAACATTCAGGGGGAGGTTGGATCAAACTTGGGTGATAATCTTGAAGTTGATACTGTTGCTTCTACACGAGCAAATAGAGATCATCCAGTTGACATGATACTTGGAGATCCTAATGTAGGTGTTCAAACAAGGAGAAGCATAGCAGCGAATTCTGGCTTATTTGTGTCGATTGAGAAGACTGGGATTGTGAATGAGTGCTTGTATAGCTGTTTTATTTCCCAAGAGGAGCCGAAGAACATTCATATGGCTCTTAAAGACAATTCATGGGTTGAGGCTATGCAAGAGGAATTGGCCCAGTTTGCAAAGTTGAAGGTTTGGGAGTTGGTTGATCTTCCTAAAGGTGAAAGAGAGATAGGCACTAAATGGGTGTTTAAGTGCAAGAAGGATGACAGAGGGATAGTGACGCGAAACAAGGCTCGATTGGTGGTAAAAGGTTTCAATCAGCAAGAAGGGATTGATTACAATGAAGTGTTTGCACCAGTGGCAAGGTTGGAGGCAATTCGTTTGTTTCTAGCTTTCGCAACATTCAAGGGCTTCAAAGTTTACCAACTAGACGTGAAGAGTGCATTTCTTTACGGGAAAGTCCAAGAAGTGGTGTATGTCTCACAACCAGATGGGTTCGTTGATCCAGACTATCCAGATCGAGTGTACAAACTTGATAAGGCTTTGTATGGGTTACATCAAGCTCCCAGGGCGTGGTACGAGACACTGTCTACACATCTGATCAAGAATGGTTTCGAAAGAGGTCAGATTGACAGTACACTGTTCATCAAGAGAAAGAAGGAAGATTTTCTGCTAGTACAAGTGTACGTGGATGACATCATCTTTGGGTCATCAGATGAGAGCATGTGTAAAGAGTTTGAGCAGGTGATGAAGAGTAAGTTCGAAATGAGCGCTATGGGTGAGCTGTCTTACTTTCTGGGATTACAAGTTGAACAGAAGGAGGATGGGATGTTTATTCATCAAACGAAGTATGTGTATGACATTTTGAGTCGGTTCAAAATGAATGATTGCTCTACTTTCAACACACCCATTTGTGAAAATCACAATCTTGGCCCAGATCACGAAAGTACTGAAGACGTTGATCCAACTCAATACAGGGCGATGATTGGTTCTCTAATGTATTTGACTGCTTCAAGACCTGATATTATGTTTGCAGTATGCTTGTGTGCCAGATATCAAGCTAATCCAAAAGAGTCACACATGAAAGCAGTGAAGCGTATTCTTCGTTACTTGAAGGGGAAACCTAAACTTGGGTTGTGGTATCCAGGTGATAGTGATTTGAATTTTGTCGCTTATACTGACTCAGACTTTGGAGGATGCAAGTCAAACAGGAAGTCTACAACAGGTGGTTGTCAGTTCTTGGGAGGCAGGATCGTGTCTTGGCAATGCAAGAAGCAATCCTGTGTGTCTACATCTACGTGTGAAGCTGAATATATTGATGCGGGTAGCTGCTGCTCTCAGGTTCTCTGGATTCAACAACAGATGCGCGATTACGGTTTGGATTTCACTCGTACTCCTATTATGATAGACAATAATGCCACTATTTCAATCACAAATAATCCCGTAAAGCACAGTAGAACTAAACATATTGACATACGTCATCATTTTATACGGGATTGTGCTGAAAAACGACTAATTGAATTACATCGAGTTGACACAGAAGATAACCTGGCAGATCTTTATACTAAAGCTTTTGACAGGGCTCGCTTTGAACACTTAGTCGAACTCAACGGGATGAGGAATCCTGAATAACTGGTTTTTCATAAGAATTTTTGTAAATAGTTTACTGTTTTTCTTAAAAATCAAAAATAAAAAAAAATTTTGAAAAATCAAAAACATAAAAAAAATTTTGAAAAATCAAAAACATAAAAAAATAGAAAATCAAAAATGAGTTATCACTGTGTGAAAAAGAAGAAATGATAGTACATTGGCAATTTAGACTGTCACACTGAAACTGAAATTAATTTGCATAAGTGTGATAGCAGCTTCATTATATGATGTACCAGTAGGCAAAAAGCATGAAATAATCAACTTACCAATGTGATATAAACTTAAAAGAACTGTGTATGAGTGGGGAACACATCAGTGGTGTATGGTTTAATGACCTTAAATCTTGCGTTGATAGATTGCCAAAATCTGAAGTTTTGGGTCTTTATACTGTTATTTCATCTGGGGATATCTTGACTGTCTTTCTGTTCAGAACTAAAATTGTACATGACCCCAGGAAAGAAAGTCACTTGGAATTAGCACATTTCTATTTGAATGTCTGTATGTTGTCCCGATACACACAATTTTGATCTGATTCTGAAATCTTCTCTGAAAAAAATCGTGTACCTCCTCTGCTGCATCCAGATATATGCTGACCTGGAGGTGCTAGGCAACGACAGCTTCTGCTGCATCCAGATACATGCTGACCTAGCTGTACGTTGTCGCGCTATAGATCTAATACACCCAAAAGAGGCCCTCAAGTGCCCAAATGAAACCCAAGAAACCTATATCAAATTGAGAAAAACTCATTTGATCTGTATATTATACCATCTCTCCTAAAGATCTATTCTGTTCTCTTCTCAACCTATTCCCGGTTAAGATTTCAGAAATCTGGATTGGACTTGTGAAATATGTGGTAGGGAAGATACTTGCATGATAGAGTGTGCTGTTTATATTTCCAGGATTTGATTAGTATTTATTTGGGTGTTCATTGTTAAGCAATTAAAACATGATAAAATAGATTATATGCAGCCCTAGACACTGTCAGGATATCTTAAAGGATGAATTCGGTATACTCACCTACTACGATGAATCTTTGTGCATACCTTGATCGTGGGGGTATATCCTGAAGTGGGACACACTAATATATCAGTAATAAAATTACCTTAACGTATCATATGGTAATGGTACTTGAAATGTTCATGCATTTTGTTTAAGTGGACAAACATACTGGTAATCGTCTTGAACTGCTTTTCATGAAAAATTAAATAACGAATTATCTAATAGTGTGAAACAGTTTGATTGTGCTGATATGATTTTCTTACCAGTGATTCTCACAAAAATAGAGTGTTTATTGCTTTTGTTATTTACTTGCTTTCAGAAAATATAAAAATACAAAAATAGTGTCTTTTTCTGTTTAAAATTCTTAACGTACGGAAAACTGTTATTCTTGGAGGAATTGTTACTGATAGGGGGAGACAGTGTTGGAAAGTGAGTTCAAAATTTTAAATCATGCGGGTTATAGGGTGTTTGATTAAAAAGTTTTGCGTGTTGGTGATAAATTGAGAATGCTTAATCTGTGATACAGTTTAACTATCTCTTGAATAATAATAATTTGTTTAACTTTGTTGAAAAATTCTTATGGTTTCTCGAGATGTTTGTTTTATAGTATACAGATTGAAGCAGTATGTTGCTGAGAAGTTAAAGTGAGAAGTTGCTGTGAAGATGAGAGTTTGATTGGATGCATGGTAGAACCTCCTTTCTATATTGCAGACAAAGTTGAAGAGTTTGAAGATTACTTTACAAATGTTGAACTGGAGTTTACTCAAACGCTAAAGTTTTTGAAGCTTTGGTGATTGGATGCATCAGCTTAGGGGGAGTCTGTTGCTGACAGAAGCTATTGAAGCTGAAGCTATCCAAAGACCAAAGACAGTGCAAGATTACATGGAGATTGCAAGATGACTGAAGACAAAGTTATTGTATGAAGCTATTGTCAAGGGGGAGTTTGTTGGTGCATGTTTGTAACAACAGCTTAGATTTGGTCTTTGGATATCTTGTAATTAGTTAAACGATAAACAGTTAGCGGGTTTAGCTTTGTATTAGTGAGTTAATAGAGTTTGGGCTAAACAAAACCCACATTGGGTGATGGGGGACGAAATGGGCCTAGCCCATGTAGAAACCCAAGCCTAATGTTGCAACCTTGTGTTATATAAACAAGGTTAGGCTTTAGGGTTTAGGTTGATCAGTGAATCAGTTAATCAGCAAAAACAGTTTTAGAGAGAGAATTCGTGAGAGCTTTAGGGTTTGGACGAATTTGAGTGTGGTTAGGGTTTGATTGATTGTAAAACGTTTGTTTGGATAATCAATAGAAACCCAAGTTTGAAAGTGTCTTACTGTTTCTGTTTTCTACACGTTTTCTGCTTATTCTGATCAAGAGGATTCCGCACTCTTGATTGGAAAGACAATTCTGTGAAAGATCCATACGAATAGGGGACCTACATCATTGTTTTAAATTATTTTTCTGTATGTTGAAACATTTCTGAACACTAATAACTTAAAACAGTGTTGTAAAACTTATGTTTAATAAGATTCCTTAGTTAAAAACCTTGCAAATACTACAATAAAGCTTGAAGTTATGAATGTTTCAAGCTTTAATGGAGGTTGGAGGGTTTTGGAGAAGAAGGTAAGTGACACAAGTGGCAAAGACAAGATGGTTGGTGAGAAACTTTCTTGAGAATATACCTTTTAAGGTATGTGTGAAGATCCCAGCAAATCTTTGTCTTTGGATTGGATCCAAATGTGAAGAAATAATGCTGGCTTTATAGAAAACGACAGCACACTGACCACGGCCCCGTGTCGGCTGGACACGGCCCCGTGGTCAGACAAGGTTCTGACACATTTTGTCTGTATTATGAGCATGGGGCGTGTTGGCCTGGACACAACCCCGTGGTCAGAATTGAGGTGAGCATGGGGCGTGTTGACCTGAGAACGGCCCCGTGGCTAGAGTATTTATGAAGTGGCGTCTTATTTTAAGGTTTTTATTCTGATCAGGAGGTTCCTTACTGGAGGGAACAACACCGAAGTGCCTAAGGTACCTTAATTGCTCTTGAATTAAACAAGAATGCAAGAGGTTATCGGAAAGGGTAAAACCTAAACTACAAACCGGTGGGCAAAACCAACCTTTATTCCCCTTATTCGGGCTCTTGTTAAAGAAGGTATATGTCGAATCGCTCAGGTCTCTGAGTTCATCGGTCGGGGCAGATGGAGAGTCCTTCACGGCACAATCGACAAAGGGACGACTATCGCTCATGTTTTCACAAGAGGTTGAGATACTTTTGGTATCGTCAATGTTGGTAGAATCCGAATGTGACCCCAACAATTCTCCTTGATCATTGTCTTGTGATGAATACCTCGCTTTCATCTCAAGCTCTATTTCTTTTAATTTTAGGAGAATTCTTTCTCCGATTCGAGATAATTCTACGGAGGTTATGTCGGTTAAAAGAGACGGTTGAGGGCATTAGGGCGGGAGATACTGATCTTTTTTTACTTTTGCCTATCTTAAGGTGATTACAGGAAAACGATGGGTCTAAATAGTGGGGTTCATAGTTTAGAAAGAAACATTCTAAATCTTGATGGAATCCACCACATATTTGACACCACTCACCGTAAGAGTGGCGAAAGTAAAAATAATCAATATCACTCATATTTTTGTTAGAATTTACCAATCGTCGGGATCTTCCGGTCCTTTTTTCAGCAACTGGGGAGTGGACACGGGGGCATGTTGAGTGGACACGGCCCCGTGTCTGGCTGAGCACGACCCGTGCTGAGTTCTGCAGAAACTGAAAAACTAAGAAAAACCCTAAAAAATAGAAAAATTAGAAAAATAAATAAAAATAATTAGGTCGTTGATTTTAAACTTTCTTAAAATCATTGTGTCCCTGGCAACGACGCCAAAAACTTGGTGTGCGTTAGGTGTGATATGATTTTATTAATATTTTGAGACCATTTTACGCATTAGTCAAGTTTTAAATTTATAAAACACGATATTGTACTAACACTCAACACACACTTGGGCAAGTGCACCCATCGCGAGCGTAGTATAGTGTTGGTAAGATACCGAGATCGTCCAAGGACACAAGAGCTTTTAATACCGGTTTATCATCAATGTCTAATCAATCTAAATTTTTGAGAAAAGTTTTGAAACATAAAAATGAAAACTAAAAATGAAAAGATAAATAAAATAAAAACAAATAGACAAGATAGAATCACTTGGATCCAACTCATCTTTAATGTATCCTTTGATGATTTTTGCACTTTCAGACTTTTTAAGAGATTATCTTAGTTATAGTAGTAGGCCCCTCTTTTGAAGGTGACGTTACCCTCAACCCAGTGGTTTGAGTCAGTAGGGATACAATCCCAAAGGGTCGGAATATTGAAAGACAATTAAGTTAGTTATTAATGCGAAAAGTGGTAGGCCCCTCTTTTGAATGTGACGTTACCCTCGGCTAAGTAGTTTGAGTCAGCAAGGATGCAATCCCAAGAAGCCGGTTTAAAGCATTAATAGTAGTTTACATAAGAGGGGTTCAAGCTATTCTCACCCACATCATCCAATACCATTGGGTATTGAAGGAGGTCCTAATAAGCTTGAACCAGGTCCTCGCAGGATCTATACACTGAACGAGACAAGAACTTTACCAAACCATTCCAGGTAGTTAACACACTTTATATAGACCGTAAAGACACGAATTATGACATCATTTGCTTTATATAGACAGTAAAGTAACCTTAAGACACCATGAAGAAATGATAAAGAAAATTCACCTTCAACATAAGAAACTAGTTATTAAAGTCATTAGTACAAACCCAAATAAAAAGTGCCGAAAGATTAAAAATCAAAAGTAATACATTACAAACTTGTCTTCACCAAGTGATGTAAGAGGCTTAGCTAAACATGGCCTTTGATTGGCAAGAACTCATACAATTAACCTTGGATCCCGAGACTACTACATACTCTAAAGATGGATGATGGTGGTGGGTGTTGGTGTTGTAGTGGTGGTGGAGTGGTGGCAAAGTGGGAGAATAGTGGTTTGCCAAGGGATGCCTTTCAAGTGAACCAAGCACCCCCTTTTATAGCCAGAATAGAGTCTTGGCCACGGCCCCGTGTCTAGCCAACACAGCCTGTGGCCATCCTTTTCACTTCCTTCATTAATTGCAAGTGTCAGCAGAGGGCCCCACACGACCCTGTGTCTCCTGGGCACGGCCCCGTGGTCAACTCTTTCTGTACTATCAAGATTCTGCGTATCTTAGAGTTGACCACTCCCCGTGTTGAGCTGGGCACACCCCCGTGTTGGCCGTAGAAGCTTCTGTAGGTTTGTCTTGTTGTGCAGGCTCTTGACCACGCCCCATGCCCAGCTGGGCACGACCCCGTGGTCAGAGTCTGTTTCCTTGTTTTATCATTGAGGATGCTGCCGAGGGGTCGGGCATGTCACGTTTATTCCTTCTTTTGATATTTATGTTGGTTTTGGCTGCTTATTTGCTCCTTTTGTTCTTTTAAGCTCGTTTGGTCCTGTAAATTCAAAAGGAAGAAAGAAACACGTTTTTTCCAACATTAGTACTAAAAAAGGGTTAGTTTTATGCCTCATTTGATGTAATTTATATGTTGCATTTTGCACACATCACCTATGCAAATGGGTGGTTTCGATATCATAGTAGGCATGGAGTGGCTTAGACGAGTCCGCGCTGAAGTCTTGATTTATTTGGAACATTTTATAAGAAAAATTATTTATTTGGGCATAACCTGCCTCTTTAAAATTCCATTTATATACAAGTTCACATACCTCACTGGAGATCACTCAACACTAGGCCTATTTGTGTATTTTTGTGAAACACTTGAGACCGGCGTGGAACTTACTTCTACCATATGCTTGCCAAGCGATCAAACCTCCTCCTCCTTAACTATAAACCTTTGTAAATATCAAGAGGCCTTGGGGAAGGGTTAGGCTTGGGCTAAGGGTAGGTGGTTTTTGGTTAGTGGTTAGTAAAAATGGAGAAAAGCGTAAAAAGCGTCGATTGTCGTAAAACTTTTTGTTTTTGCGACTTTTTTTCAAACTAAGCACATTTAAACAAGATTTCTTTGAGGAACTTGTTTGTTTATTGCAAGACTTTCATTTTTTTGTCACAAGATAACCGAGCTTTTTACTAAAACAAAAGGGGTTGAAAAGAAAAAGGTTTTGGTGGGTAATGGGTGTTTGTTTTTTGGGTTTTGAAACAAAAATGTTTAGACTCAAAGGGGTTAACTAGGGGGATTTTGGGTAGGTGATAAAAAAATTGAAAAATAATGGTTTTGAAAGGAAAATGGGTTTGTGCTAATGCCTCTATCATTTACTTACTTGGGTTCAAGTTGGTAAGGACCGGGAAATGTATCGTCTTGGCAAGTTCTAAAGTCGTAAGAACCAAACGACTATTCACACAAAAAATGAAAAATGAGCATTTTGTTTAAAGATATATGCATGTATGCTCAATAAAGGCTCAAAACTCACTTGTTGTGGGAATTGGTTTATAATGTGATCAAGTATATATAATCAAATGTTAAATAGATTTGTCATGTCATATCGTAATTTTCTTATTTGGTCCTTTTTATGACGCTATTGGTTATAAATTTTAAAAAATATAACATTTTTAGAACTTGTTATTCCTGAATTAAACCAAGATAAGTTAAAAAATGAAAAATTTTGAAAAAACATTTGGGGTGATTAGCGATACCAATAGAGTTTTGTGTAAGGCTTGTTATTAGAATTTGCAAGATTCAAGGTTTTAGCATCCCCCCCCCCCACACTTCAATTACACATTGTCCTCAATGTCTCCCAAAAATAAGTTTTTATGTTGATTTGAATGTGTAAAAAGTGTTTAAAAACAAGGTTTTCTGTTAGTGGGCGTCTGGCCACAGCCCCGTGTGGTCCGGGCACGGCCCCGTGGTCAGATTGCCAGTATCAAAGTTTAACAGAAGGCTGGCCACAGGGCGTGTTCAACGAGCATGGCCCGTGGTCAGTTACCTGAACTGGGACTCTTTCTGCAGAGATTGGGCACTGGGCGTGTTGGGCTGAGCTCGACGCCGTGCTGCACATGCTGTAATGGTGGAAAAGTTGACGGAAGGCTCTGTTTTCGTGCATGGGGTGTGGTTTTAACATCCTTTTGGCAATTATCACCTTTTCTTGCTTGTTAAGCCATTAAACATCATCCAAACACCACATAATAATTTAAACCATCATTCATTAAGAGTCCAAGATACATAGGTCCTAAAAATTAAAAAGTCCTAAAAATGAAAAACTACAAAATCCTAAGATAGATAGGTCATAAAATGCAGGAAACTTAAATCACGATGAAGTTCTTCCCTAGATGTTTACATGATAAGAACACTAGAAAGCCCGGAAATGATTTTCTGGTGTCTAAGGGTTTTTAGAACTTCAAATCGGAGGGTATCCTTCAAATGTCGTTGAGCCATTCCTGAATCTCCCGAGGGAGAAAGAAGGCAGGCTCATTTTCCACAACATCTTGTGGAGGAGGTGTGACAGCCACCGGAACTCCGTTTAATATGACTAGAAGAGGTTCCAGAGGAAGGTCATCCCATCCGGTCAGGATAATGATTTCCTGCACAAGATCCCATTCAGTTGGGATAATAAGATTGAACCAGGTCCTCACAGGATCTATACACTGAACGAGACAAGAACTTTACCAAACCATCCCCTAACCCTTCCAGGTAGTTAACACGCTTTATATAGACCGTAAAGACACGAATGATGACATCATTTACTTTATATAGACAGTAAAGTAACCTCAAGACACCATGAAGAAATGATAAAGAAGATTCACCTTCAACATAAGAAACTAGTTATTAAAGTCATTAATACAAACCCAAATAAAAAGTGTCGAAAGATTAAAAATCAAAAGTAATACATTAAAAACTTGTCTTCACCAAGTGATGTAAGAGGCTTAGCCAAACATGGCCTTTGATTGGCAAGAACTCTTACAATCAATCTTGGATCCCAAGACTACTACATACTCTAAAGATGGATGATTGATAATGGTGGTAGGTGTTGGTGTTGAAGTGGTGGTGGAATGGTGGCAAAGTGGGAGAGTAGTGGTTTGCCAAGGGATGCCTTTCAATTGAACCAAGCACCCCCTTTTATAGCCAGAACAGAGTCCTGGCCATGGCCCCGTGTCCAGCCAACACGGCTCGTGGCCATCCTTTTCTTTTCCTTCATTAATTGCAAGTGTCAGCAAAGGGCCCCACACGAGCCCGTGTCTCCTGGGCACGGCCCCGTGGTCAACTCTTTGTTGTACTATCAAGATTCTGTGTATCTTAGAGTTGACCACGCCACGTGTTGAGCTGGGCACGTGTCACACCACAACCGATGGCGGAATCATCGGGGCGTGGCACTGAGCGAAACAGATTGTTCAAGAGAATACATAACAACTATTAAATGACAATATATTTAACGTTCAATATCCCATACTATTAAACATATAAAGCAAAACAGTCATTACAAATATCAATCTAAAAAACAAATACTATTCCGACAACTCAGATTTATTTAGTGGGTTTCTAGACTTCCTAGCTTAATTTCAGCATGCATCCACCTAACCTGTCACATACGTTAAAATAAAGTCAATACATAAAATGTAAAGGTGAGTACACAAGTTTGCATATCATATAGTAGAAAAAGCGTTTACGCATAACCATCATGTAACATGTAACGGGTAAAGCATGTAACTATTAAACAATGATTACAACTTAACCACGAGACTGCGTTGTAGAGTATGCGCGACACATGTTCAACGAACACGTGAAGTAAAGAGATGTGATCCCTAACAACCCCTGTCCACGACAGATCCTAAGTCCAAACTATAGTACTATCGTTGCTAGAGACGGTATATTGTAACACTGTATAAGCATAGTACAAGCATTAAACAAATCACGTATAGCATGCGGGGGCGGTTAGCGTTTAGAAAGTGTTTGCGTTGTGTGTTGTGTTTTGATATAGAACGTACGTAACACCCAAAAGTGCGTTAAATGAAAATGGGTTCGAGTATACTCACAGTGCGTGTTTATCAAGTAAACACAAGAGGAATTGTATTGAAGGGAGTGCGTTGAGTCAGCCTGTGCATGGAAACAGAAGCATAAGTGTTGTTCGGTTGAGACTCAGAGTGTCGAATGGATTAGGTGTTCGAATGGTGGTCCGGACGGATGGGTATAATCCATCCGGGCGGATGGCCATTCGAACGGATGGCCATTCGAATGAGTGTGTGGTGTTTGTAGATCGTTTGAAAATTTGAAGTTTCGTTGAAAGCGTTTAAGTATTGGAAATTATAAGGGGCGGGTCATCCAAACGGTCGGATGGCCATTCGAGTGGGTGATCTGTTATTTGAAAACTTGTAAAATTTTCTAAGTAAAAAGTTTGAAGTTTAACGGAGACGGCGTGACGTCGTGTCAAACAACGGGAATACACCAAGCCTAGCTCGTTCGATCGGATGGTCTCAACCCATTCGGTCAAACTTACTGCTCTTGATGAAGATTCATATTTGACCCGTTAATCGGTCCATCTCTTCGGTGGAAATCCATTTTCAAGCCGGCTCTCGACTAAGGAACGAGTCGAGAGTCTGATTGAGTCCAGATTCCTTTGATATTGTGCAGAAAACAGATGAAAAGTGTTGTAATCTTGTATAACTTAGTTGAAAAGTGTGAAAATCCTTTAGATCTGGGACCAATCTCGATCAAATGGTGCTTTCACAACAGTTGGCCTAAGCAAACGAGTGGAACTCACCTTCAAGAGGTCCAAATCAGTGATTTCAGGGGAAAATTAGTGTTTGTGCTTGATTTTGATGAAGAAGATGATGTAGAAGTGATTAGAGATGGAGATTAGAGAAGATTTGAGATGAAAAGCTTACAAATTGGCCTTGAATCGTGACTGAAAGCGACTGAGAGCGTGTGAGCGGATGGAAGTGTCAAAGTCAGTGAATGAAGATGTACGGGTAGTATTTATAGGGTGAGATCGAGAGTTAAGATGGTGTAAGCGGCAGTGTTTGGGGCGGATGGCCATCCGGACGGATGGTCATCCGGATGGATGCCCATTCGAACGGTCCACTCGGACAACCTGGTCGCGTTTGTTAGTTTTCCAACTTTTGGTTCATTTGACACGTTTTGTTGCGTTAAACATTGTGGGTAATCTAAGCGTTTTAGCGAGTTACATAGTATCGTGTTATGTTGCTTTTCAGTGCATTAGATTGAATTGCGCGTGCCAGCGAGTGCGCGTTTAAACAAGTCCTAATACTTAGATATATTTATATATATAACCGATTATTATAATAATCGGTCATACCACAAGTAATTGTGTTTCGAGTTTAGGTTTGCGTTTGCGAGTAGCGTTGCAATAGCGTAATAGTATATGCGAAAAGTGTAAGTGTTGTGATGTAGCGTGTTGTAATAAACGATGTGTTTGCAAAAATATGCGAAGTCGCGTAGTAAGAATTATAGTTTACATTATGATCCGAATCTCTGGTGCTAGGCGTAACGAGAGTAACAAGCATGAAAATGCAGGTTGTTACAGCACGCCTCCGTGGTGGGCGTAGAAGCTTCTGCAGGTTTGTCTTATTGTGCAGCTCCTGACCACGCCCCATGCCCAGCTGGGCACAGCCTCATGGTCAGAGTCTATTTCCTTGTTTTATCATTGGGGATGCTGCTGAGGGGTCGGGCATGTCACGTTTATTCCTTCTTTTGGTATTTATGTTGGTTATGGCTGCTCATTTGCTCCTTTTATTCTTTTAAGCTCGTTTGGTCCTGTCAATTTAAAAGGAAGAAAGAAACACGCTTTTTCCAACATTAGTACTAAAAGGGTTAGTTTTATGCCTCATTTGATGTAATTTATATGTTGCATTTTGCACACATCACCTATACAAATGGATAGTTTCGATATCATAGTAGGCATGGATTGGCTTAGACGAGTCCGCGCTGAAGTCATTTGCTGTGATAAGTTTATTCGTCTTCCTCTTCCTAATGGTGATTCTTTACACATCTATGGCGAGAAACCTTCTAAGGGTCTCAAGCTTATGTTGTGTACTCAAGAGAAGAAATACTTGTGCAAGGGCTTCCGCCTTTCTCGCCCACGTTGTGGAAAAGAAGGATAAAGGCCCAAGCATAAGTGTTGTTCCCGTCGTTTGTGACTTTCCTGATGTTTTCCCTGACGATCTCCCTGGTCCTCCTCCCACTCGTTCTGTCGATTTCCGAATCGATTTAGGGCCTGGTGCTACACATGTCGCTAAGTCTCATTATCGTCTAGCACCCTCAGAAATGCAAGAGCTATCAAGCCAACTTTAAGATCTTCTTGATAAAGGCTTTATACGCCTTAGTACTTCTCCTTGGAGCACTCCCGCTCTGTTTGTCAAGAAGAAAAATGGATCTTTTCAGATGTGCATTGACTATCGTGAACTCAACAAGCTTACAGTAAAAAACCGACATCCCCTTCCTCGAATCGACGATCTCTTTGATCAATTACAAGGCGCGACATGCTTTTCCAAGATTGATCTCTGTTCTGGTTATCATCAACTTCGAGTCTTCGAAGAAGATATACCCAAAACCGCGTTTCGTACACGTTATGGTCATTACGAGTTCGTGGTCATGCCCTTTGGTTTGACCAACGCACCTGCGGTTTTCATGGACTTGATAAATCATGTGTACAAAGCCTACCTCGACCGTTTCGTGATCCTCTTCATCGACGATATCCTCAGCTATTCCAAGACTTAAGAAGAGCACGAGGACACTTGCGTCTTATCGTTTAGCTTTTGCGTGCTGAACGACTTTACGCCAAATTCTCCAAATGTGAATTTTGGTTAAAAGAAGTTCAATTCCTTGGTCACACCATCAACGAGCTTGGTATTCACGTTGACCCTACAAATATTGAAGCTGTGAAGAATTGGATTGCTCCTAAGTCTCCGTCTGAAATTCGTTCGTTTCTTGGTCTAGCTGGTTACTATCATCGTTTCATTTCAAACTTCTTGAAAATTTCCGTTCCTCTCATTTCCTTGAATTAAAAAGATAAACCTTTTGTTTGGGGTCCAGAACTAGAGAATTCTTTCCAAACGCTCAAGGACATGCTTTGCAATGCTCCAATCCTTGCTCTCCCCGATGGTAACGATGACTTCATCGTGTATTACGATGCGTCAAACCAAGATCTTGGTTGTGTTCTTATGCAACAGGACAAGGTTATCGCTTACGCATCGAGGCAACTCAAAATACATGAGAAGAACTACACTACGCACGATCTTGAACTTTGTGCAGTTGTTTTTGCATTGAAGATATGGCGACACTACCTTTATGGTACCAAGTGTGTGGTCTTCACCGACCATAAGAGCCTTCAGCACATCTTCAATCAAAAGGAATTGAACATGCGTTAGCATCGCTGGGTAGAGTTGTTAAACGACTATGACTGCGAAATTCGCTACCATCCAGGTAAAGCGAATGTCGTGGCCGACGCACTTAGTCGTAAAACTCATGTCAAGAGTGTTCGTTACTTTCAACTTATCGACGATATTCGAAACCGCATTCGCGAAGTTCAATACTCATATGTTAATGAGGGTAACCTCTATAACGAGATGCAATGTGGTGCTGAAGAAAGTCTTGTAACCAAATCTGATGGTATCTTATACTATCTCAATCTTGTTTGGGTTCCTACTTGTGATAACCTTCGAGAACTTTTGATGAAGGAGGCACACAAATCAAGGTATTCTATTCACCCTGGTGCTGATAAGATGTATCACGACATGCGTAAATTTATTGGTGGCCTGGAATGAAGAAAGATATTGCCACGTTCGTGTCGAAGTGTCTCACATGTTCCAAGATTAAAGCTGAACAACAACGTCCCTCTGGCTTGCTCAAACAACCAGAAATTCATGTCTGGAAATGGGAGAGTATTGCAATGGACTTTATTACTAAGCTTCATCGTACTTCCTCTGGTCATGACAGTATTAGGGTGATCATTGACATATTGACCAAATCCGCTCACTTTCTCCCCATTCGTGAAGATTACAAAGTCAAGAAATTGGCTCGTATCTACACGGATGAAGTCATTTGTCTTCATGGTATCCCCATTGACATCATTTCATACTACGATGGTCGTTTCACTTCTCGTATTTGGCAAACGTTTCAATCCGCTATGGGTACTCCTCTCAATCTTAGTAACGTTTTTCATCCTCAATCCGCCGGTCAAACCGAGCGTACTATCCAAACTCTAGAGGATAAGCTTCGTTCTTCCGTAATCGATTTTGGCGGCAACTGGGATATGCACTTGCCTTTAATCGAATTCTCGTACAATAGCAGTTACCACACGAGTATTCGGATGGCACCGTTCGAGGCATTGTATGGTCGTAAGTGTCGTTCGCCTATTTGTTGGCATGAGATCATAGAAGCTCAAATCACCGGTCCAGAGCTTATACAAAAGACGACGGACAATATTTTACAGATTCTAGACAACTTGTTTAAAGCCAGGAGCCGACAAAAGAGTTACGCTAACACGCGTCGGAAACCTTTGGAATTCAACATTAGTGACTTTGTACTTCTCAATGTATCCCTTGGAAGGGTGTAGTTCGATTTGGTAAGAAAGGGAAGCTCGCACGTCACTACGTAGGCCCTTTCAAGATTCTCGAAAGGATTGGCAAGGTAGCGTATCGACTGGACCTACCTCAAGAGCTTAACAATGTTCATCCTACCTTTCACGTCTCAAACTTGAAGAAATGCCTAGCTGAAGAAGGACTTCAAGTTCCACTCGAAGATCTTCAAATCAACGAGACCTTGTACTTCATGGAGAAACCTATCGAGATCATGGATCGAAGTGTCAAGCAATTAAGGCGCAGTCAAATTCCTATTGTTAAGGTTCGATGGGAAGGAAAATGTGGCGCTGAGTTTACTTGGGAACTCGAAAGTGGAATGAAGACTAAGTACCCGGATCTGTTCATTGCATCTTCCTAAATTTCGGGACAAAATTTCCTAAAGGAGGGGCGACTGTAACGCCTCGCTTTTCGTAACTTTCCGTATTTAGAAAGTTTGTCTTGTACTTCTATTTTTGGAAACATGCTTCTCTGGTAATCGTATTTCAATTAAAATCGTTTTAATCCGAGGCTTTAATCATAATAAAAACTTAAGATTTTATGTGAATTTACACCTTGATTATACATACTCGTTTTATATTCAAGTCACGCGCATATTCGATATACATTTACCTCACGAACAAACATATACTTGTTTTACTAGCAATCGGTCGTAAATACATGATTTTATACATTTTATACATACAAATACTTACATGTTCTCAATACTAAGTTATACTTTTATACATAATATATACTTTATTGCATATTAAACATACAAGAAATGCCATAAAATATGCCAAGGTCCGAACTACATGGACCAAATGTGCCAAAACTAAAAGTTTATCCAGAGAGTAAGCCAGGCGACACGCGCACAGGCCCTCCTTCCCTCCCGCGACACGCTGCGTGTATCGATCCGCAGCACATTCTAATCAGCATGCGCATTGGTCACTTTTTCACCTTTAACCACTACCAAACTCTCTTTAATGCACTCTTAACTCCTCACCCTAATCCCAAACTAAAAATACCACCATTCTAACACTCATTTTCACTTTCCAAACTCCACAATCACTCTCAAATCCTCTCAAGAACACTCAAAAATTCTGATTTTTGAGCAGAAAGTTTCAAGGCTTTCAAGTGAGTTCTAGCTCACTTCTTCACTCATTTTCTTCTTGTTTCTTCTTCCATCTTACTTGGATAACCTCTAAGAAGGTTTTCACAAGTTTGCCATGGCAAACTAAGGTGAAACCTCACCATATTTTAGGTCCAAAATGAGATTTATTTTCTTTTTTTTTTGTTCGTGTTTACATACCTTCAATTTATTTGCTAAACCTTGGTGAAATCTTGTAACCACCAAGCTCATAACTTAGTCCATAGTTGTGGGTTTGTATTGAGGTTCATTTCCATCAAGTTATGAGTTCAAAACTCTTTACTTTAAGTTCATACATGTTATAATCCAAGTGTTGAAAACAAACACGATTCACCATCTTTCATATGGTTGAACATGTGACTTGTAAAAGTGTGAACCATGGAAGCTTTGGCTTTCCAATCTAGTTCCACTACCTCACTTGTGAACCTTGTGTATGAACACTCAAGTAGCTTTCTGGTATTAAAGTAACATAACCCCGCCTCACCTCCAACACTTAGTTAACTCTTTCCATGTTGCGTTGGCTCACCCGGGTTAGGACTTACTTGGCTACTTAAGAATGTTTTAGTTAGTTTTATTTCTTGTTATTCATGACCCTCCAAATCATCCTTATGATGATTTGTGTAGTGGTGAATCATACAACGAGGTTAAACCTCCAAGCTTGACTTACATGACAATCTGTGATACTTATGATGGACTTAGCTTAGGTTAATATTAAAACTATATAAATATATATAAATATGAACATGGCTGAATTTATGATGATAATTGGGTCATGGTTATTCGTCATAAACTTAGGCTACTTTATCTACAAATCTAAGTCTCTCGTTGATGATTCTAATGGGCAAACCAGGACCCATGAAATCACATGCAACTTAGTGTCAAAAACGAGTACTTAGACTAGATAATACTTTTATACATATATACTTTTTGTACTTTAAATTCCAATCTGAATCTTCCATCTTAATTTCGTTACTTACACACCTTCGTTTACCCTATGTAGGGTGACCTCGGTGTTCCATCCTCCAACTCACAAACGCTTCATGAGATTCAAATGAAAGCTTTGCAATACCGTGAGTACACTCGAACACCCTTTTTATGCTTTTACACTTTTGGGTGCAATATGTTTTATCTATTAAAATCACAATCACACTTATACTTTATACAAACACAACAATCCAATACATGCATACATACGTTATACTTGATTCGTTATTCTGGGGTTATACTTTTTGTGATTAACTCTTTTTGTGATTAACTAGTCATTAAATTCGTACTAGCCTACCCTTAACCTGTATAGCGCTATAGGAGTAATGCACCGCCCGTGTTCATGAGGTCATGTTAATTCTTTAATCATTGCGTTAAACCTTGGGTTGACTTGAATATTCACATGCCAGTTTTACGTTAATCTTGATACTTAGTTTGCCATGTGGATTAGTTAAAATCTTTTATACTTATGTTATGTATTAAACTTGTGTACTCGCCAATGCTTTGTGTGTTGAACTATACTTTTAAACATGTTGCAGGTTGATGATAGTAGGGACGACTTTGAATTTCTTATTTGTAACTTGACAATTTCATATGAAATTAACTTTTAAATTAAATATTGTCACAATAATGTTATGAAGTCTTTGAGCAATCTCATTCGTCTCACTCTGATGTTTCCGCCATCGGTTGGGGTGTGACATTGATAGCCAAGTTTTCCCTTACTTATCACATCACTCTCCACACAAACTAGCACAACGCAGCATTATGTGCGTCATCAATGGCTACAGTATGCAATACAATTGTTATCGTGCCTTGACCTTGCTACATCTCGTGTTTATATCATTCGCCATACTCGATTCAATGAAACTCTTTTTTAGGGATGGAAAAAAAGCCCAAGCCCGATGGGTATACCCGAAACCCGAAATATACGGGCCGGGTATACCCGAAGCCCAATGGGTATGGGCCGGGTACGGGCTTAAAAAAAGAAAAAAAAACGGGTACGGGTATGGGATTTAGTGATACCCGCCCGATACCCGGCCCATGTACCTGAATAATACCCGAAAGTATCATATTATAGATGTCCATATATATAAACTTAGTACATGTACTTATTGACCTTCTCTATAATCATATGTGGATATGTATTTAGCAGGTGCTTAGTGAACAAATAACTTATTTTTGAACATGTATATTGGATATGTAAGCTATCACCATTAATTATGTGGATGTTTATGTAATTTGGTGGTCCTGATATAATTACTTAATTAAGTAATCGTTTTGATTTAGTTTGGTATATGTGGTCCAAATATGATATGTTAGTTATTAATCATATTTTCATTTGTTATAGTCATTGAAATAGTAAATTATATAAACATCAAAGTAAAAGTTGCACATTTGTCCTAACAGGTATTTTTATGAAATTAACGGGTATGCCCGATACCCGCGGGTATGCCCGATACCCACGGGTATGCCCGATACCCGACGGGTAATTACCCGATAAATACCCGACGGGTAACGGGCCGGGTATGAGACAAAGAATTACAACCGGGTACGGGCCTGGGATTACCAATACCCGGCCCAAGCCCGGCCCATTGCCATTCCTACTCTTTTTCCTTTTGCAGGATAATCAGCGTCCATAGATGTCTGGTCCAGTTTTCATAAAGATCTTTCATGGCCTAACACAGGTCCTCCCGATAGTATCACACCCCTACTGATGGCGTAAACATCGGAGTGAGATGAACGAGATTGTTCGAGACATCATAACGTGCTGATGTGACAATATTTAAATAAACCAAGTTTCATTTCATACTGAAAGGATTACATTGTCTTGAAATGGAAAAGTACATCATTTTGCAACTTAAACATAATCCACATAGGAAATACAAATAAAGAATTTTAGTGTGTTTCTAAAACCATCGTAAATAGAGTTCTTCAAGCGTCATCATACGTTTTCTGCAACATGTATTAAAATAAAATAAAATCAACACAAAGTTGGCGAGTATACAAGTTTGATTACATAGCATACGTATAAAAGATTGTCTCAAATCCAACATGACATTTTGTATACTAAGTTAAAGCTAGCATGCATAACTATAGGTTAAACCCTTGTGTCCACTGAATAATGTGCATCCCTTGTCACCGAAGTGAACGAGACCGTATATTGTGCATCCCTCGCCACCGAAGTGAGCGATACTGCAAAGATTAAATAACTTAACAATTCCCCAAACAGGCGGTGTGCTACTCCTATAGCGCTATAATTGTTATGGTGGGCTAGCTAAGTTAATGGCAAATAGTGTGCATGTATGATTAGCATGAATTAACATAGGCATAACAAATAGCATGTTTTGGTGGATTGAGTGATTGTAATATGATTGAATATGTTTGATTGTGTGAAAGTGTGATTTTGATAATTTTACATGTTACACCCAAAAGTGCATTAAAGCAAAAAAGGGTTCGATTATACTTACAGTTTGCGTAGAAATTCCACGAAAGTTAGTTGGTGAGTTGAGAGCGTTGAGAACTACCTAGTTATCCTACAAGGATAAACGAGGCGAATGAGTTTGACAGATTTTGGATTAGGAATAAGTATGCAGATGCTTAGTTTTAATATGAAAATACATAAAAGATTATATTGACAAACACCCAAATTTGGACACTATGATTATCTGTTCTTCATAGGCACAAGTTGTCTATTGGAAGTCCAAATATGAGAGATTTCAATCTAAGATATTATAACCTAATCCCTTAACATCAATACATGAGTTGGCTAGTGTTTAGGGTTTGGTCGTTAGAATTATTTTATAGATGTATATGTATATGTATTATGTCTCGTGGTCACGTATTATCAAGTATGTCAAGCATGGAGGTAGGATGATTTCCATCCATTAATCCTCACTATATGATTCACCAAAGCACAAAATCATTAACTTAGTTTATCATTTCGGTTGGTCATGAATAGAACACAGAATAAAAGTACTCATCTAATTCACCAAGTAACCAAGTGAGCTCAACCTAGACTAGTGCATTCCAATCATGGCAAATGTTTGGAGACTTGGTGTAGTTTGGTCACTTTGTTACTAGTATGTTTACTTGGTAACTTAGATGTAAGATTGGCTAACAAATCAAGCAAGTGAAGTAGTGGAAACATAGTTGGAAAGCCTAGGCTTCCATAGTTCACACATTACCAAAACACAAGTCTCATCACATTGAAGGTGATGAGCTAGAATGGTTTCAACACTTGTCTAGGTTTATTGGAACCTTTAGAACAGAAAGTTTAGGTTGTATTCAGACCTCTAATCTTATGGAAATCAATCATACTCAAGTCCCACAATCATGAGTTTGATTGGGAACAAGATAGACACAAGATGTCTTAAGATTAACAAGTTTATAGAAAGTTCATGTAAAAGTTTAATCAAAACAGAAAGTTTGGACCTCAAAATGGTTATATTTCACGTTAGTTTACCATGGTAAACTTGTGGAAACACTCCTAGAGGTGTTCCAAATGAGTTTGAAGCAAGAATTCATAAAGAAGAGAAAGAAAAGTGAGTTTGAAGCTCACTTTTGGACTTGTATGAAATATGTCCAAAGCTTGACATTACCATAATTTGAGAGTGTTTTGAGTGAGTCTAGAGTGTGCGAAAAGTGAAATGAAGATGTGGGAAGCTTGTTTATAAAGAGGTTGGTTAGGGTTAGTGTTTTAATTAAGAAATAAGGTGATTGGGGAAGAACGGAGGTGGAAAAGGTGACCAACCGGATGAAGGAAACAACATTATGCGGATTGAGGGTGCTCGCGTCGCGCGGCGGAGGAGGGCTTGATGCCCGCGTGACACGGTGTGTTGATGTTACAGCCAAATTTTGATTTTTGTACACTTTAGTCCCTGAAACTTGTATGTTGATGTTATTTTATGCTATAAGTTTGTATTTTGAAGGTTTTCAAGCATAGGAAGTGTATATAAGTATGCGTAACGTATCGTGAGTGTATGATTGATAGTTTGAAGGTATAACAAGTCTCAGTTTTGCATGTGAACACGTATTTGTCAATTGATTGTATAAAACATAAGTATGATTGATTATCAATATGTATTCCCATTATGATCAAGGTCTCGGATTACAAGATTGAAAATTAAATACGCTGGAAAGTTGTTAAAAATAGTAACGCGAAAACAATTTTCTAAATATGGAAAGCACCAAAAAATGTGGAGCGTTACAAATAGGGATGGGAAACAAACCCAAACTCTATGGGTAAACCCAAAACCCGACTCGTTTGGGACGGGTATGGGACTAGTCTGTATTTTTTTCGCGGGTTTAGGATGGGTGATGGAGAGGGTGAAACCCGAGTGTTAAACTGTTTATATTATGTGTTTTATTGCGTTTTAGGTGATTATGTGTTTTCAATGTGATAACTACGAGAAATTGTGGTTTTGCAGATTAATCGCTTAAATCGGTGAAGTTAGATGCTTGGAGATGAAGCGGAACTACTGAGGATGATATTCAAGTCATTACATTAATCGAGAGTTGTTTCGGGTCAAGAGATATCTTGGAAACACAAGAAACATGAAAGGATAAAGGATAAAGTCCAGGGTCTAAGTGTCATTTGATGAAAGTTGGTATTTGTGAAGAAAAGGGGCTAGTGAAATACGACGTAAGCTACAGTTCTAGTCCTGTAGCTTACTGTTTGAAGAAGGTGTCAAGAAGGGGACAACGTCAATGTACCATAATCTACGGTTGGCGGGATCTGTTTTCTCAGCAATTGTGGACCGTAACCTATAGTCAAGAGACCGTAAGCTATGGTGGGCTTCAGATGGCATGCGCAGGTTGACTTCTTTATGGGTTTAAAAGGGTTTTTAAAACCCTAATAGAGGGACGCACACTTGGGGACGATTTTGGGAGGCAAAGTAAGGATTCTTGGGTATTATTTTCACCTATAATCATCATTCCTCTCACAACATCAACCGTATTGAAGATGATTTCAATAGTATCTCAAGCTTTTAACAATCAACCAACCAACATGAGCGGCTAAGCTTATAGTGGTTTCCTCCGGGTGGAGGATTCTTATAAGTGAATGGATTTTATGTGTTTTCATTGTTTGCGAACTTGATAATCTAAGCATTCGATGCTTTTTACCTCTTGATTTAATTAACTGGTTGCAACGATTGATTTTATTTAAACTTTAATTCTAATTCATTCAATTCCCGAGAGTTCTATTAATTGGGATATATTTGATAGGGATTAGGGTTGTGAAGAAACACTGGTTTAATTGACCAGAATCAACTGAACCAGGGGTTTGAATCTGCATAAAAGGGTTGATCTCTCCTCGTTTGGTTCGTGGGTGACGGATCTCCTTCTTCTCACAATAACTGCAAAACAACCACCGTTAGACTCGCCACGGGGAGAATGGGGGTTCTCTCCGTGACCACCCTCCGGCGTGAGAATAAGTACAAGCTTTATGAAGAAGAAGAAGAAGTGAAAGTGAAGTGAATGTAACTTGAAGATTATACCTGAATTATCCTTCTATTTATAGCCGAAGTTTGGGCGGGAAAACCTGTTGGTGAAATATTGACGGAAAGTGCTATTTCCGTCAGCGGTTATTTTTCCTTCCGCTAATCACTTAACGAGTGTGAGAGCACATGGATCGCGATCTTTGATCAACGGTTGGGGTATTGCCACGTGGAAAGTGGGCAAGTGAAGATCTCTCTTCAATTCCATGCCATCATCGTGACTTCTAGGGAGCTTGGGATGATGACACGTGGCCATTCGGTTATAACCGTCTGGTGGTGCATGATGGAGCCTTCTAGAAGAATACAGTTGTAATCCTGTGTGGCTCCTTATCGTATGGTATCAGTGAAGTAAATAATACCCAAGTTTGGGTATTATTTATGCGGAAATGTGCGTTAGGATTTTTATTATTTTTTGTTACAGAGATTGGCACAAGGATTTGTTAGTTTCCTGTGACACATGTGCCTCTGCGACCATCAAACAAATACCAAACCAATGAAATATTGTATTTCATACTTGGGATTTGTATAAATATGTGTATCTTTTGCACATATCAATTCTTGTTCGATTTCAAGCTTTAAATCGCTTTCGGGAAGGTTATACGCGCACTGATGCTTAAATATAACCAGTTTAATGCAATGAACACTCCCTAATAGTGAAATAGTCTTAACATACCTTAAATAACCTTTACATAACTTAGAAATAAGTTTTGGAGGGTTTGGTGTGGCGAAATCAAGTTTATTCGCATACAGGGACTAATTTCGACAAACTATGAAAGTATACCGATTTGTACTGTAACGAACATTCCGGAACATGACCATAAGTTAAACATACCCTAAATATCCTTTACATAGCTTAGAAATAGGCTTTGAGGGGTTCGGTGTGCTAAAATAAACTTTTTGGTCATTCAGGGACTAAAAGCGTCAAAAAGTGCATAAGTTTGCATTTTCGCGCATATCTTACGTTCTGAATACATACGGACATCCAAAACTTTATGTAATCATTAAAATATTTTATTTTAGTGATTGGCAAGATAAAATTCCATTCGTCGCGTAATTTGGATCGTTTTTCGCATTCGTTCGTGTTTCGTCATAATTAACCGAACAACGCAGCCGTACGACCAAACGAACCAACATCCGAGATGTTTTTGAGCATGTTTCATGTTCCCTATACTTTAACTTTATTTTAGAGCCTTGAAATGGAATTAACGGGGCTTAAACGTGTCAAAAATGCATCAAAAACCATGTTTTGCACATTCAGGGACCAAAATTGACAATCTACCATAGTTATCTTAGGATGGGACCGAAATGAAAAATCTAAATTCCAGCTTTTTCCAGATTTTCCCCTCATTTGCACATGGTTTTAATGAAACTAGGGGCTCCCATGGTTTCACAAAACCATGGGCACATGTGTACGGATGAGATCGAAGCTCGTTTTACGATGAACGATCTTAACGGTTGTGCAAAAACTATAAATACCCACCTTCCTCATTTGCATTATTCACACCTTGATATGATTGCTCTCTAATTTGAAGTGATTTCACTTCATACCTGAGAATAATCGGGTCAAACTTCCGTTCTTGGACCTTTTGTAAGTCCTCTTTCGTTCTTTTTCGAGTGAAAGTCAAACTGTGTTTGACTTTCTGCTTTGACCAGTTTATGGTCAACATGAAGTTCGTTTGAACTTCATAATGTGAGCGTAATCACGATGGTTTTAGTCTCTTGTGACTATACCTACTGATTACCACGTTATCTAGGCATAGTGGCGAGTCGTAGTTTCGGCCAAAATGCGTATTCTTGCGTATTTTGTAACCAAACTACTTTTAGGTATCAAAACCGTTTGTTTTGATACCAAACCTGTTTTCAAACCGCGTTAAGCATGTTTTAACATGTTTAGCTCATCACTTTAGGTTTAGTGCTTATGTAGGGTCGTAAGGTAAGCGGTCTAAACAACCGCTTATACTTTTGAACCCGACCCGTTTGGTCGATCATTAGGATCCGACCAAACACATTAGGTGACCATAGTTGCATAGGGAATAACCTTCCGAGAATATACCTTATGGTCACTTCGTTTAACTAGTTGTATGATAGGTAGTTTATATGCCTTAGGTAAATGTAAGTCCCGAAAATACGGATCAAACAACGATATCAAACAATCACCAAGGATGGGCGGAATCCAAACTTGATGATCTTCAAGAAATAATCAAGAACAATATGAAGATTTGAATATTCAAAGGCTTAAACTTGCATACAATGGGAATTGTCTAATACAAGTTTCTAAAACCAATGAACCAACCTTAACTCCTAATTTCCATTAACTATTTATAGTAAGGGGTTTCCCCCAAAACCCTAGGCCCATATTCCCTAAGCCCACTCTAATACTCCACCTTCTAGAAGCCTTGGTCCATTTAGTAATAACTCCTACTAATCCATAAACCTATAGGGCCTAACAATCTCCCCCTAGGTTTACTGGATTAGTTGCTGAATCCGTCAGGAGGACCACCAGGAAATGGAGCTGGATCAGCAAACACACGATTCTTGAACTTCTGCTTCAGCCTAACTTTCAATAGATATCAGCATACCCGCATCACTTTGTAGTTGTTCGATCGCCTGATCTTTGCTTGATATTTGAGCTTGCAAAGATGAGATCTGAACTTCTTTCAGAGCAGCATCTTGTTCCAACACAATCACTCTTCTTTGCAGCTTCGCTACATCAGCAGCCGTATAATCATAACTATCTCTTTCGTCAGTAAATTTCATTTTGTTGGTTGCAAAGCGCATGGTTGCTTCATCATGCTCAGAGAAATCAGCACCACTGGAACTTCCTACCTTGAACCTGATGCCGCTTGAGCTTTCTGGTTGCAAATGAGTTGTTTCAGGCAGATCGAGATCGAAATCGAATTTTAAATAAAAAACGAGATCTTGCGTGCTTGTTTCTTGAGTAGCAGCAGTGACTTGTGAATCGGTGGGCATAGTAGGCTATGGTTCTGTGCTTGGGCCAGTAGAATGAAAATCAGGAGCTGTTTCGGTTCTTCGTTTCTTGTTTGATGCTTGTTCAGCATCATTTGTCGAATTATCTTCAATCTCAGAAATAGATACGGATGGAGGGTTTCCGACACTACTCTGCAGTGTCTTCAGTAGGGCCACCAAACTTTTAGCAGTTATCAGATACGGTTCTCCAACGGCTTCCTCAACCTTTTTCAGACGCAATCACTTTCACTTTACTGTCGGAACTGGATTATTCTTCATCAGAGTCTGGACTAAGAACATTGATTTCTATCTCAACTTCAGCAACAACATTCATGAGTTGCTCGTCATGTTCTTCTGCAACTGTGGCACTCAAATGGCTTTGGTTCGAAAGGTATAGAAACCTGCAAACTTTGAAATTCGAACAAGTGGTCCAAAATATAATGAGAGAATCCGTGATGATTAGAAGATGAGATTAGTCCGAAACGTGACTTGAAAGAGAGAATGATTGCCAATTAATAGTGTTTCAGATTGGGCCTAAGATCAAACGGCCAAGCCCCAACTCGGAACAATGGTCCGAATTATATTTGAGAGCAATGGGCCGGATCTGATTCGCTTTATCCACGATAGTGGGCCCCAATCCAAAACAGTGGGCCAAACTATTACTTTAAAGATTTGCATTTTCAGGACAGAAAACATCTTTCTCAAAATCAACGATCCAACCAACCGAGCAACCTTTTTGAGCAAGAGATAATCAAAACAAAACAAATTAATAATAGAAAACTAATGGAGGAGTAATATAGGGAGAACCTGCCATGGGATCAAAATCGTTTTCGAACCGATTAAGGAACATTTTTCAGCTCTTCGTTTACTTAGGCTGGGCCACACAATTGTTGATATGTTTGTCCTCTTAAATCCTTCGCTCAAACTTCAACTTTTTGCTTTGTGATACGCTTTTAGGTAGTTTTATACTGTGACATCTGTGTGTCCCATTCCAAGGCATACCCCCACGATCAAGGTAAGCACAACGGTTCATCGTAGCAGGTGAGTATACTGGGATCATCCTTTTATTAAAATTTATTATTCAACGCCAGTCTTCCTGGTGAACAGGTCAGTACTTCCGTACAGCAGAGAGACCAAGGAAGATCTGACGATGGCCCTTTTTTTTATGTCGGACTTCCTGGTGAACAGGTCAGTACTTCCGTACAGCAGAGAGACCAAGGAAGATCTGACAAGTGCTCTTTTTAGCAGGATATCCTGACTGTGTCCAGGTCAGTACTTTCGTACAGCAGAGGGACAGCCCTGATATCCCGGATGAAACATCAGCATAAAGACCCGAAACTTCAGATGTTGGCTATCTATCAACGCAGGATTTAAGACCATGAAATCATACACCGTTGGTCTGTTACCCACGAGATGTCCAGTCCGTTATGTTTGTATCACTTTTGCTTCTTTTGCTTTTCGAGTGGCAGACCTATCAACACATCGCAGTGGAGCCTAACCTGTTTAACATTGAAACTTTACGTGTGTTAATCAAGTTCTTTAACACGAAAGCTCATTTCATTTCCCAGCAACTAATTCTCCCCCTCAAACAATGCGTATAATGCATATGTTTTTTTTTTTTTTTTTTTTTTTTTTTTTTGCTTTTCTCCCCCTCAAACAAAGCATATGTACATATTTGTCCTTCTTCCCCCCTAAATTTGTGCATCACACTTTATGCGCAAATTTACTTACTTATTTATTTACATAAGTAAAGAAAACCTAATTTTTTTTTTGGTCACTCAGTCGGTGATACGTATCATTTTCAAAAGATCTACAAGCACATTGAATCTCGAGTTGCTGACAGGTTTTGTAAAAAGATTCACTGAATTAGTAGTAGTGTAGATCTGTTTAAGTTTAAACAATCCTCTGTCATAGCAATCTCTAATAAAGTGCACCTTGATATCAATGCGCTTGGTTTTAGAGTAAAGGACAGGGTTTTTGATAATCTGGATAATGGCATCATTATCAAAATAAGAAGTAGAGTTTAGATAAGTCAAACCGAAATCCTTGAGCTGGTGTTGTATCCAAAGAACCTGAGAGCAGCAGGCAGCAGATGTTGTAACGCACTTTGCTTCCGCTGCAAAGGTGAGCTGTTGCTTCTTGCACTGCCATGAGATGATACTGTCCCCCAAGAATTGGCATCCAGTCGATGTACACTTCATATCCTTGTCCATCTTTGAATTTGTCGTATCGAATTTGGCAAGAACGTCGTGAACATATTTGCTTTGATAAATCAAGATTCCTTGATAATTTTGACGAACTTGCAAGCCCAGAAACATTATCACTTCTCTCAATGAGCACATTTCGAACTTCTTTCTCATCATTCGAAAATACGAATGGCCTCCAGACGCGCCACCGGTGCGTGCACCTCATCATAATCCAGACCTTCAACTTGATCGAAGCCTTGAATTGCCAGTCGTGCCTTGTTCCTCACTATCACGTCGGGGTCTTCTTGTTTGTTTCTGAATAGTCATGAGTTGATGCCCCTTGATTTGTTGTGGAATCGCACACCAGCAGCTTGAGATTGAGAAACTTCTAGATACTATTCCAGGTTGCTCCCCCTCATTTGGTGCAGTAGCGTTGATGATCACCGGTGGATCTACAGTGCAATTTGAGGGAATTGCTCCCAGAAACAGAGAAGTTCCTTGAATGTTTGAGGGTCCTGAGGAGACTTCAGTGTTACGGACTGCACCATCAGGGATATCTACAGCAGGTTCAGAAATTGGCTTCTGAATCGGTCGAAGAATGAAGTTGCGAGCCACTCTTGGTGAAGAGAACCTCCATTCTTTTGTCGCACATCAGAGATACGCTCAAAAGGTTGTGCTACAGATCAGGGACATAATTGACGTCTGAGAAGGTGAGAACCCCGTTTCTGACAGTGCCCTTCATAGTAATTCTTCTAGTTTCCTCTCCCGCGAAGTTGACAAATCCACCGTCGAATACCCTTTTTTGTTATTCAACTGGGATAAGTCTTCTGTCACGTGTCTAGAACAACTACAATCGATAAACCAAGGTCTAACGATCGCCCTCCATAGCCGTTCCTGCACACTTAGCGGGATCAATTAGAAACTGGAACCCAGGCCATTGTTGACCTGAGTTGACCATCGCTATCAGTGTATGAAACCAAACGAAAAATCATATGACTCTTAACATCGCCGGTGGTTTTTGGCGATGGAGTGGATGTTGATGGTTGCGAACACGGAGACTGGGATCCAACAGGAGTTTTAGGTTTCCAATTCCTAGTGTCTGAAGCACTTTCATTTGTTGGAAAAACTTTTGTTTTTCTTTGAAACCTGTTAATGTTTGAAAAAATTTTATTCTCCTGTTTGGAAAGATTCCAGTCTCTGTCAGAAGGCTTTGCTTTGGGAGGACCATTTTTGGTAAAGTGAGAGTGCATAGCCTTCTGATGGTACATGTTCCTAGAGTAGTAGGGACGATGAACACAATTTCTTGCGATGTGTCCCGGAATTCCACAGTTAAAACATGTCTGCCTTTTTGAGAAAAAGACATCTAGTTCGGCTTGCGTTATTCTCGAGAACTGATCACGTCTTTTCCATTCATTTGACACTGAGTGCTTTGGAGTGTGCTTGTTCTTGGAGGAACCCGCTTTACAGCTGTCAGCACAAGAGTCAGTATCGACAGCTTTACCCTTCAACTTAGGTTCAATTTGCATGAGAGACGGGTTTTTCTTTTGAATTTTCTTTTTCCGTGGTCTTCTGTTTTTACGTGATCGTTTCTTCTTTGAAGAAGCAGATTCGGTAGACTTTGCTTTATTTGAAATGCTTTCTTCCGAATCTGATCCTTTGGGATCGAGAGTTGAATCATCTGTTGAATTGACTTCCACAGATTCCTTTTCCTCGGAAACTATGTTCTCAGGAGTTTCTGCAGAATTGGTTTCCACAGATACCTCTTCTTCAGTTTCATCAGTTGAATCAACTGTTGAATTGATTTCTGTGGATCCATTTTCTTCAGGCTCCAAGATCTCATGAGTTTCCTCAGAAATGGTTTCTACGAATATCTCTTCTTCAGCTTCATCAACCTCTGAGTTTCTGACATCAGCTGATTCTGGTTTCTCACATGAAGAGCAATCTATGTATGAAACTGTTTGACTCTCTTCGGGTGTTGCACTACTTGGTTCTGAGTGTTTGTCACATTCAGAATTCTCAGAAGTGCTACAATTATCTGACGTACCAGAATCTGCAACTTGAATGTTAGATTCATCAGATGATCCCTGTTCATCGACTTCTTTACTAACACAATCAAACATATCAATTTTCTCAATTTTCTCTTGTTCATGAGTTTCTGATGTATTGGTTGATGTTTCAGGCATACTAGAATAGTTGTCTGAATCACCAGAACACATTTCTGAGTCACTTGAAACAGGTGTCTCAATTTTATCAGTCGATACATCAGATTTCCCCCGACTCTCAGCATACGAAGACATAACACAGTTCCAAGCGTAATGATCGGGTTTGGTAGCATCCGAATCATCAGCAACATCAGCAACTATTGAATGTGGTTCATCATCCACTGCAGACTGCTCTTCAACTGTCATTGATTCTGCACATGAACTAGAACAGTTATTATTTTCTACAGAATCACAATCAGAATTTGACAAAATTTCTTGTGGCTCATTTGCGGATGTTTTCACTGGTTCTGTTTCATTCTCTGGTTCATTTTCCTTTTCAGATTCGCCAGCTGATTCGTTTGAGCAATTTTTATCCGCATTTTTTACAAAATTCATTGGGTTTTGATAATCAGCTGGTCTGGCATTCTTTGGTCTGAAGGGCTCCCATGGAACATAGTCACTAGGTTTGCCATACATCATAGTGTCATAATTTTCCATTTCCTGCTCAGTGATTGGCAATCTTGAATAATTATGATTGTATGGTGGCGAAACCTTTTTATACCCCAAACCCTTTCTCTTGTTTTCTTGATAAGCAAGTTGCACATTACACAGATTTTGAACTGTGGCACTGGAAGTGTCAAACTTTTTGATGTTTAACTCGTTCTGTTTGTACTTTCCAGTGAGGAGCTCTAGCTCACCCTTCACAGAGTCACATTCAAGAGTTTTAACTGTGAGTCTATGTTTGTAGTCGTGAACCCAACATTGCTGTTGATTCACGTCTCTGTGAAGTTGAGCTATGTCCTTCTTAAGTGCGTCAATCTTTTCATAGAGAATTTTATTGTTCTCTCGAAGACTGATGTACTTTCCCATCACAGTATTGTAATTAGTGATTAATGCTGAGTTTTGTGACCTCAGCAAAGCAACTTTCTTCCTACAATGTTCAGTACATAAAAGGGAATTTAGCGTTTCAGAAAGTGATTTCAATTCTTCAGTTTGAGCCACTTCATCGGGATGAGATCCTGTCGATTGTGGGGCCTTCTCATCAGATGATGTAGCAGCCACGGGTGAAGATGAGGGATTCTGAGCAGCCTTGAGACTAGTAGCAAATGGCGAAGTACCAACGGCCTTCTGACAGTTAGACATAGAAGACGATGTGTTTGCATGATTCTCATTCCTCTGCTTGTCATCCTGGACATATTTATTGACTAAGGAGATCACATCTTTTGTTTCCGTTGTAGCATAATTGTATGTCCCCATGCTAACTGCAACACGATAATCCCATGTCTTGCTACGTGGCAAACCGTACAGAAAAGCCCTGTTAATCCTACCAAGTGTCACCTTTAATCCGCTCTTCTCGATTTCAGAAAGAAGTTGTGTAAATCTTCTGATCACGTCTTCTACGGTTTCACCTTCGATATATCCAAAACTATCGAGTTGTTTCCAAACCAACTCACGTTGAGAAACGCTGCTTGGAGAATTCATTGTTGAACCAAGCAATAACCCGCAAACTCGCTAACTCAAGCACTTCGCAAACGAATGAACCCACTTCCTGTATCGCTCGTCAAAAACTTGTCAAGACTTATCAAAACGAACAATCCCCTTTTTTTTATTTTATAAACCCCTTTTTAATTTTTAGAGATTTTTTTTTTTAAAAAAGATTTTTACCTTTTAAAATATAATAATTAATACCTTTTAATATATTATATAAAACCCTATTTAATTTAATATATATTTTAAAATAAACTAATATAATATTATAATTATATATTTAAAAAAAACTATTAATTAATATATATCAATGATTAGATAATGATTACTTAATAATATTATTATTATTAAAAAACTTAAAGTAAAATCTGAATAAACCGTAAGATACGTTGTCTTCTTCGTTAAACCCTAAATATTTTGACGCCGCGGCCGCCACACTGATTATCTAATGAACGACTATTAAGAAGACCGATGATGAAGAACGATGACGATGATGGTGGAGGAGACAATGATGGTGGTAACAGATAGTTGCAGGTCGGTCGGAGGTAGAAGTTGCAGGTGACGATGATGATGAACGGCGGAGGTGGCTGACAGTGGCCGGAGATGGTTGTGACGATGGGGTAGAGGGGTCGGAGATGGTTGTGATGGCGAAAGGGGGTGATGGTTGCAGGTGACCGGAGATGAAATGATCGCCTGAGACGAAACGATGGTGACCGGAGGAACGGCGGTGGTTGGCGATGAAGATCAACAGAGAATGAGGATGATGAAGTGAACAAAACGGAGATGCAGGTTGTACGATGAAATTGGTGATGAAGGAGTTCAACAGTTACTTGCAGGTGAACGATGACCGGAGATTATTTGCAGGTTGTGACGGTGAACGGTTATCGAAAGACGGTGATTATGAGGATGGATGGATGTTGATTACAGAATATGTTGATATGATTACGGATGAAGACGAATGATTACGGATGACGAATGATTATGGATGATGAACGATGAAGTATGATTCCGGATGAAAGTACGGATGTATCTCGGATGATGGAGATGGATGATTACGGATGAAACAATGTTGTTGAATGTCCGAAATGACGATTCCGGATGATTTCGGAATAGATTATATGATTTCGGATGGGAAGTTGTTTGATTGCGGACGATTGCGGATGAATTTTGTTGACGACGGATTGATTACGGATGATGATGTATGATAATGTCTGATTGCGGATGAATTACGGACGAAAACGATTGATTTCGAATGAAACCAAAAGTCAACAGTGATGTACGATGATGATGATGAAATGCTGATGTTGAAGTCAGACGTTGTTGTCGGCTGTTGATGATGATGAATATGAATATTTTAACACCTTTCAAGGAGATCATCAAGCAAAATAGAGTGATTTTTGAAGACCGCGAAGAACACGATGAAGAACGCGAAGAACACTATGAAGATTTTCAACAAAAATGCAGAATTTCTTGAATGTTTGATATCTAAATGGCTCTGATACCAATTGTAAGTCCCGAAAATATGGATCAAACAACGATATCAAACAATCACCAAGGATGGGCGGAATCCAAACTTGATGATCTTCAAGAAATAATCAAGAACAATATGAAGATTTGAATATTCAAAGGCTTAAACTTGCATACAATGGGAATTGTCTAATACAAGTTTCTAAAACCAATGAACCAACCTTAACTCCTAATTTCCATTAACTATTTATAGTAAGGGGTTTCCCCCAAAACCCTAGGCCCATATTCCCTAAGCCCACTCTAATACTCCACCTTCTAGAAGCCTTGGTCCATTTAGTAATAACTCCTACTAATCCATAAACCTATAGGGCCTAACAGTAAATGACCAAAATGCCCTTTTTGGCGCATAAATTTATTTTAAGCATATGTAACATAATTTTTGATATCTAAACTGATTAGACAACAATATTAGACATATTAAGGCATATAATACTTGTCATAGGACTAGTTAGGCGTTCCGAACGTGTTTTACGCGAATGACGCGTTAAAGTGGCGTAAGCTACCTAAACGGGTCATAATGGGTCGTAAGCACTTAGGTTAGGTTTCATTTTAGTATGAAGGCTTTGTTAAACCATATTACATGAGTTCCTATACTCATTTGGTTTACGAAACCTCATTCTATCCGATCTTCCGATTTAGGTCCGTTTATTTACATAATTACCTATATTAGGTGTTGTTTGATTCTGTGATCCCTCTAGCTTTGCTTGGTTGTTATTCAAGACTTCTAAGAAATCTCAAGTGAGTACATAGACCCCTCTTTTACTGTTTTCCAAACGTTTTGGGGTGAAACACATGTGCCTACTTGTTACTTTCGTGTTTTCCATGTTTTCATATCATATGCTTGCTATGTTCATTAGTACACTATTAGTACGTGATTTCATTATGTTTTGCTATGTATGTTCACTTAACATGCTAGCACAATTGTTTACGTTTTGAACCATTTGTAATCGTTGGATGTATGTGAACCATTTGTAATCGTTGGATGTATGTGAACCATTTGTAATCATTGGATGTGTGTGAACCATTTGTAATCGTTGGATTTATGTGAACCGTTTGTAACCATTTGATTTATGTGAACCATTTGTAACTATTTGAACCATTGGGTTAGGGAAGTGATTAGGTAACGGGGCGGGTGTAATGTGTTAAAAGCATGGTGGATACGCCGCTGGTACTTCCTATATATAAGTGCTTTTAACACATTATATATCGTTGCGTTATCTAGATCACTTGGGTAAACGATTTTGAAACAATGTCACACAATTATGTTTCTGAATAATATAAACCATACGAGTCTTATTAACGACTTTCTATGAGATGTTTTACGATTTGATTTAATAAAACAAAATGTTTTGGATTTAAGAATCATGGCTACGAGATTTTATAAATCATATCCAACTTGATTTGAGTTGGTTAATTATGTCACAATACTATACTTTTCAAAATAAGGTTTTTAAATAAGTATTGCAACATGTAAAACGAGCCATGAATCTGACACTCACATAAAACCTATGTACTCGCCGGCATTTTTATGCTGGCGTATTTTCACATGTGTTTCAGGTACCATAGTTGATGATATTTGATGATGATATTGATGCATGCTCACATAGGAACGGACGAGGCCTTAGCTACTTAATAACAATAAAATTCTATTTGTTCATTTTTTGTTTCTAATTCCAATGTAATGTAATACATTTAATTAAATAAAACGAAATTGTTTAATCCATGGTTGTGAAACAATGATTCTGTTACAACACTCCCCGACGTTTCCGCCACGTTTTGTTGTTTCACGTGGTCGGGGTGTGACAGAAAAGTTGGTATCAGAGCCAATGGTTATAGGGAATTAGGTTATTAGTAATGCTTTGAACTAGACTATAACCTTCCTAGGACCCTAACGCGAGTTTACTTGCGTTTAGTCATAAAACAATATCGTTGCCTATCTTTAGGCAGCAACCACAATAAGAACACAAAATTTGAATCTGCTTTGAAAACTAATCATCTGTTCCAGGATGATTTATTATAAGGTTTCGAACCTTCAAAGTTTTCAAATTCTCGTCAAAGTTTAGGGCTACATAATGTGAACACGTGCAAACTGGAAGGGTGGGTGTGTCTGTACCCTGAGCTTTCTGTCTAAGGCTAGAGTGTTCGTACAAATCCGCAATATCGGACCAGTCACTCTTACCTGGGAACTCTTGGGGTGAGTGTCCACTTATAGGCGAGCATGTCTTCGCGATACATTATGAGGACCTATTTGCTTTGATTCAGCCTTTGTGTGTCGTTTGTTTGCTTCGTGGTTCAAACAAATGACCATCACCCATGATTTTGGTCGGTAATTGTAACATCCTATTCTTACCCAATGCCATTTAATTTGTTTTCTCTCTTGTTTCCCCTTTTTAGAATGCCTCCATGACGCGAAAATCAGGTACCTATTGAAGAACTGGCAGCTGTCATTACGCAGCAAATGACTGCTGCAATCCCGAACATCGTTGCTCAATGTAACCAAGCTCTCAACAACAATAATGCCCCCTGCATCTTCAAGACGTTCAACTTGACTAACCATCAAAATTTTTTGGGTCTCAAGGAGCGACTGCACTTCTGCAATGGTTCGAGTCTAGAGAGCACCTTCAGACATGTTCAATGCCCAAATGAGCGAAAGGTAGAATTCGCATCTAGTGTCTTTGAGAAACGAGCTTTGACATGGTGGAATGGTGTGATGAGAGATAGGGGTGCCGATGTGGCACTGGCTCAAACGTGGGAAGAGCTTCGAGCTCTAATGATGAAGGAATTATGTCCTCGTCACGAGATCAGGGCCTTGGAAAGGGAATTCGACGATCTTAAGCAAGATAGCGGTGAGGATCGAGCCTACATGGATCGTTATGAGGAGTTAAGTCTGTTATGCCCGAATATGGTTACGCCTTTGGATAAGGCAATCGAAAAGTACATTGATGGCCTCCCTGACCCAGTACAAGACATTGTGAATGGTAGTAACCCCACTACGGTTAGGCAGGCCATTGAGCTATCTGCTACCTTGACTGAATCTCAAATCAGGAAAGGTAAACTTTTCCGAAAAGGTGATAAGAAACCAATAGAGGAATCGAAACCCAAAGATGAGCAGACTGAATCCTCCAAGAAGTCAAGGAAGCGAAAAGCTTCCCAGAACTTCGCCGTGGTTGCTCACAATGATCAAGCTGCCCCCAACCAACCAGCTCAACCCCCTGCTAGGAAGCCATACAACGGAACTGCACCCTTGTGCAACCAATGTAACCTTCATCATCATGCTAGTGTGAAGTGCCGTAAATGCCAAATTTGTGGACTTATAGGTCACACAACAAGAGTTTGCCGAGCTGAAGTTGCACCAAATCAAGCTGACAACAATCCTGCTCAAGCTTGTTTTCCACCAGATTATTGCTACAACTGTGGCGAGATGGGTCATTTCCGAAGAAATTGCCCAAAGCTTGCTAATGCAAATCCAGCACAGGGATGAGCATCTAACCGACTAGAAGACAACACTGTTTTGAAATAATCACGCCTTATGTATTATTTTCTTTTGTTGTCAAGGTCCATGAAACAGTTGTTATCGTTGTTTATAAATAAATCTTTTATTTACATTGCAATATATTTATGTGGTTGCATGTATAAACAACATATCCCCTACAATACCGACAATCAGGGAATCGTATTCCTTGAAGAACAGACTACCCCCAAAATTCTTCCATTTTATGATCTCTTACGTTTTCCACGAAAATCCCAAGTACCCGTTTCTTCCAAAGAAACGAAGTATAAGGCGCAAGTTACAACTCTTGACGAATACCCAAAGTACCACTATAAATCCTTAATAGGGTACCTTAGGGTATTTCCGGAAATCCTAAAATTGTTGTGTGCCTTAATTCGAATATTACGTTTCTTTGAAAACAAAATCGAATTTTCGAAAGATCATCCTATCTTCATAGATAGATTCTTGAAAATGATTAAAGTGCCAAATGAAATCCACGGATTGGATTCCTGGTGTGCTTTAAATATCCGTGTCCAAAGATAACAAATTAAAGGTCAAATTAAACAAATATGTGATTATGTGCTTATGTGTTCCCTTTTATGTTTTTGTGTGATCCAAGTTTTTGTTATCCAAATCCTCGTAGAATCTTTCATATCTTCGTATAAGGGATTCATAGTAGGATATCCAAATGTACTACCTTAAATCCTTAATGGGCTTCTACGTAATAGTAAAGACCCTTGGATTATAATGTACTATTCCTTAATTAGACCCCTTGGGTGGTCTTGTTAAACAGATTGATCTAAAAATCTGGTTAGGAATATCATGTGATGATATAGCTGAAAAGACTCCTTGGTGGTCTAATTAAAGAGATCATTTTTCGATCTAATTAAAAGGACCCTATGATAGTCTAGTCACACTCATCACAGGTTTAATTTTCTTCCCCTTCACATTACAAAACAAACTGTGCGAACTGTGCAAGGAATTACGTAATTATGGATGCATACATAATTATGGAATTCAGTGCACAGAAACCACAGCAAGATTTGTTATGCGTCTAGAGTTGACTCGGTTCATTTCCGTTTCTGAAGAATACCCATTGAGGAAAATGACTCATTCCGTTCATTTTCGTTTCTGAAGAATATCCATCGAGGGAAATGAATATTCTTGATTTTTCCTTCATTTCTGTTTCTGAAGAATACCCATTGAGGAAAATGACTCATTCCATTCATTTTCGTTTCTGAAGAATATCCATCGAGGGAAATGAATATTCTTGATTTTTCCTTCATTTCCGTTTCTGAAGAATACCCATTGAGGAAAATGACTCATTCCGTTCATTTTCGTTTCTGAAGAATATCCATCGAGGGAAATGAATATTCTTGATTTTTCCTTCATTTTCGTTTCTGAAGAATACCCATTGAGGAAAATGACTCATTCCGTTCATTTTCGTTTCTGAAGAATATCCATCGAGGGAAATGAATATTCTTGATTATTCATTCATTTCCGTTTCTGAAGAATATCCATCGAGGGAAATGAATATTCTTGATTATTCGTTCATTTTCGTTTCTGAAGAATACCCATTGAGGAAAATGACTCATTCTGTTCATTTTCATTTCAGAAGAATATACATCGAGGGAAATGAATATTCTTGATTATTCGTTCATTTTCGTTTCTGAAGAATACCCATTGAGGAAAATGACTCATTCCGTTCATTTTCATTTCTGGAGAATATCCATCGAGGGAAATGAATATTCTTGATTATTCATTCATTTTCATTTCTGAAGAATACCCATTGAGGAAAATGACTCTTTCCGTTCATTTTCGTTTCTGAAGAATATCCATCGAGGGAAATGAATATCCTTGATTTTTCCTTCATTTTCATTTTTAAAGATTGTCCGTTGAGAGAAATGACAGGATTATGCCTTGCATAATATTTGATGGGTTATTCTACGCAAATAGATAAACACCCTAGATTCCATGCAAGGCAATTATTTAACACAGCGTCACAGACAGACTCCTACGAATAAATTTCGGGACGAAATTTCCTAAAGTATGGGAGACTGTGACACTTGTGCCTCTGCGACCATCAAACAAATACCAAACCAATGAAATATTGTATTTCATACTTGGGATTTGTATAAATATGTGTATCTTTTGCACATATCAATTCTTGTTCGATTTCAAGCTTTATATCGCTTTCTGGAAGGTTATACGCGCACTGATGCGTAAATATAACCAGTTTAATGCAACGAACACTCCGGAATAGTGAAATAGGCTTAACATACCTTAAATAACCTTTACATAACTTAGAAATAAGTTTTGGAGGGTTTGGTGTGGCGAAATCAAGTTTATTCGCTTACAGGGACTAATTTCGACAAACTACGAAAGTATGCCGATTTGTACTGTAACGAACATTCCGGAACATGACCATAAGTTAAACATACCCTAAATATCCTTTACATAGCTTATAAATAGGCTTTGAGGGGTTCGGTGTGCTAAAATAAACTTTTTGGTCATTCAGGGACTAAAAGCGTCAAAAAGTGCATAAGTTTGCATTTTCACGCATATCTTACGTTCTGAATACATCCGGACATCCAAAACTTTATGTAATCATTAAAATATTTTATTTTAGACATTGGCATGATAAAATTTCATTCGTCGCGTAATTTGGATCGTTTTTCGCATTCGTTCGTGTTTCGTCATAATTAACCGAACAACGCAACCGTACGACCAAACGAACCGACATCCGAGATATTTTTGAGCATGTTTCATGTTCCTTATACTTTAACCTTGTTTTAGAGCCTTTAAATGAGATTAACGGGGCTTAAACGTTCAAAAATGCATCAAAAACCATGTTTTGCACATTCAGGGACCAAAATTGACAATCTGCCATAGTTATCTTAGGATGGGACCAAAATGAAAAATCTAAATTCCAGCTTGTTCCAGCTGTTCCCCTCATTTGCACATGGTTTTAATGAAACTAGGGGCTCCCATGGTTTGACAAAACCATGGGCACATGTGTACGGATGAGATCGAAGCTCGTTTTACGATGAACGATCTTAACGGTTGTGCAAAAACTATAAATACCCACCTTCCTCATTTTCATTCTTCACACCTTGATCTGATTGCTCTCTAAGTTTAAGTGCTTTCACTTCATACCTGAGAATAATCGGGTCAAACTTCCGTTCTTGGACCTTTTGTAAGTCCATTTTCGTTCTTTTTCGAGTGAAAGTCAAACTGTGTTTGACTTTCTGCTTTGACCAGTTTATGGTCAACATGAAGTTCATTTGAACTTCATAACGTGAGTGTAATCACGATGGTTTTAGTCTCTTGTGACTATACCTACTGATTACCACGTTATCTAGGCATAGTGGCGAGTCGTAGTTTCGGCCAAAATGCGTATTCTTGCGTATTTTGTAACCAAACTACTTTTAGGTATCAAAACCGTTTGTTTTGATACCAAACCTGTTTTCAAACCTCGTTAAGCATGTTTTAATATGTTTAGCTCGTCACTTTAGGTTTAGTGCTTATGTAGGGTCGTAAGGTAAGCGGTCTAAACAACCGCTTATACTTTCAAACCCGACCCGTTTGGTCGATCATTAGGATCCGACCAAACACATTAGGTGACCATAGTTGCATAGGGAATAACCTTCCGGGGTTATACCTTATGGTCACTTCGTTTAAGTAGTTGTATGATAGGTAGTTCATATGCCTTAGGTAAATGACCAAAATGCCTTTTTTGGCGCATAAATTTATTTTAAGCATATGTAACATAATTTTTGATATCTAAGCTGATTAGACAACAATATTAGACATATTAAGGCATATAATATTTGTCATAGGACTAGTTAGGCGTTCCGAACGCGTTTTACGCGAACGACGCGTTAAAGTGGCGTAAGCTACCTAAACAGGTCATAATGGGTCGTAAGCACTTAGGTTAGGTTTCATTTTAGTATGAAAGCTTTGTTAAACCATATTACATGAGTTCCTATACTCATTTGGTTTACGAAACCTCATTCTATCCGATCTTCCGATTTAGGTCCGTTTATTTACATAATTACCTATAGTAGGTGTCGTTTGATTCCGTGATCCCTCTAGCTTTGTTTGGTTGTTATTCAAGACTTCTAAGCAATCTCAAGTGAGTACATAGACCCCTCTTTTACTGTTTTCCAAACGTTTTGGGGGTGAAACACATCTGCCTACTTGTTACCTTCGTGTTTTCCATGTTTTCATATCATATGCTTGCTATGTTCATTAGTACACTATTAGTACATGATTTCATTATGTTTTGCTATGTATGTTCACTTAACATGCTAGCACAATTGTTTACGCTTTGAACCATTTGTAATCGTTGGATGTATGTGAACCATTTGTAATCGTTGGATGTATGTGAACCATTTGTAATCATTGGATGTATGTGAACCATTTGTAATCGTTGGATTTATGTGAACCGTTTGTAACCATTTGATTTATGTGAACCATTTGTAATTGTTTGAACCATTGGGTTAGGAAAGTGATTAGGTAACGGGGCGGGTGTAATGTGTTAAAAGCATGGTGGATACGCCGCTGGTACTTCCTATATATAAGTGCTTTTAACACATTATATATCGTTGCGTTATCTAGATCACTTGGGTAAACGATTTTGAAACAATGTCACACAATTATGTTTTCTGAATAATATAAACCATACGAGTCTTATTAACGAGTTTCTACGAGATGTTTTACGATTTGATTAAATAAAACAAAATGTTTTGGAGTTAAGAATCATGGCTACGAGATTTTATAAATCATATCCAACTTGATTTGAGTTGGTTAATTATGTCGCAATACTTTGTTTTAAAAATATTTTTCGACAGGAAAGAGGCTGATCTCTAATACCATTTGTAACATCCGTCCTCTCGCACCACCAATATTGTCCGCTTTGCCCCTGATGGGTTAACCATCCATGAACTCTCGGATTTGTTTTTGGTTACCCCGGTGGAGACTTCCTAGGAGGTCACTCATCCTAGTACCATGCCCACCTGAGCACGCTTAACTGTGTAGTTTTCAGGTGCTCTACAACCAACTAAGCCCAAAACGCGTTGGTGATTTAAGAGGCGGTATCGTTGTAGGATTTGCCTAGGGTGTAGGATTTGCTGGCCAAGAATCTTTTCTGGCCACGGTCGATGTAGGATTTGCCTAGGGTGTCACAATGGTCCGTGTTAATCTTCTCGATATCGGTATCGTTACAATCACCCCCCTTAGGAACTCATCGTCCTCAATGAGGTTTGCCCCACCATCCCGAATCACATAGTAGTGACTTTGATACCATTTGTAAAAAAAAAAAAACTTAAATAAATTCCTTTTCAATGTTTATCCAATTTCAGTTTAAACTTTTAAGAACCTTTAATATATTAAAGACATCCATAATAATAACTAATAACTTTAGATGTTATGCCATAATAATAACTTTAGATGTTATGTAAGTTATATACAATTTGTATGTTTGGTTTATTACTAAGAAAACAATGAAGCCACCATCATTTGTAAGATTATTAAATTAGTCACATACATATATATTGATAAAAGAAATATTCTTATTGTTTAAGGTTTCAAAAATCGGGGTGTTACGTTAATGAACGAACGTGAACAAAATCGTGTTCATATTCAGTTAAAGTTAAATAAAGGGTGTACCTATTTACACACCTAAAAAGGTGTTTTTTGTCCTTATATGCACACCCTGTAGTGTCGAACTGTGGCCAAAACGCGGCGTTTTGGTCCGGTTAACCAGACAAAGACTGACGGGTGTCTGACGGGTCTGTTGACCGGACCAAAACGCCGAGCTTTGGCCGCGTTTTGGTCCTATCAACCAGACAAAAGACTGACACCCGGTCTGGTTGACAGGAACAAAACGCGGCCAAAGCTCGGCGTTTTGGTCCGTCAACAGACCCGTCAGACACCCGTCAGTCTTTGTCTGGTTAACCGGACCAAAACGCCGCGTTTTGGGCACAATTCGACACTGCAAGGTGTGCATATAAGGACAAAAAACACCTTTTAAGGGTGACTATCTACACACTTGGTGTGTAGATAATTTGGCCCTAAATAAACAAACACGAATATGTTTGTGTTAACTTGATTCGCTTATAGACCAACTAAATGGAATGAAATGGTGGCTTGAAGCCGTGAACGCCATGATGTTATCCATTTATGGCAACCAAGTATTGGATATGCTAAGAACGCAATATGAATTCTAAAATGGTTTTTAGTTGTCCTTCAGCCTTAGTGTTCACTGATTTAAGTGATTGTTTGTAACACTGGCAGAGCTAGCCTAAAAATTCAAAGACATTTATATTTTTTGGGGATCAGGGTATCATTTGTACAAAACCGGAAATTTTTTATCTTTTTTACACTACAAAAAGGTACAGAGACGAAGTTGAGAGGTAACCCATGCAACCCCTTATAATACACTACTCCGCCCCAGGTTTGTAAACAGTGAGTAAAAAGCATGTTTGCAATGATTTTTCTTTTTTAATTTTAAGTTTCAATTTCAACTCTTATATTATAAATAACATATGACTTTAACTAGGGGCGACAATTTTTTATACAACACGAAAATAAACAATTTTTGGGTCAACTAATATGACCTGTTTTATAAGTGGGTCATGTTCGGATTGACCGAAATAAAAAAAACAGGTTGACACGTTAATCCATTTAACTATTTAGACAAAAATCTTTTGTAAAAAAACGGGTTGCTCTGTTAATTGTTCTGGAAATTACGGTTCGGATGTTGCCGGATTCCTTAATATTTCATCGCCGGACGGCTCCGGTGTCGGTGACGGTTCCGGTGATGAAGGAATGAAGTCAATTAGGGGTTTAGAGAATTTGTTGAAAAATATGCTAGCTGGAAAATAATCGTTGTTATTCATATGCTATACAATTTAGCAATTTTGGTACTTGGTTCTTACTTATTTTAAGGTTTATCTTTAAAAAGTTTTGTTTTTAAGGTGGTGGAAACAAATGGTAGTGGCGGTGGTGACTTGTATGGGCGGACCTAGCCTTTGGCCAGGGTGGGCATCCGCATCTAGGGCTGCAAACGAACCAAACGTTCGGCGAACAGTTCGTGAACTGTTCGGTGGGAAGTTCGTTTGTCTTCGTTCGTTTATTAAACAAACGAACACGAACAATAAATTTCGTTCGTTTAGTTAAATGAACAAACATGAACAGAGGTCGTGTTCGTTCGTTTATGTTCATAAACGTTTGGTAATGTGTTCGTTTGTGTTCGATAGTTCATTAGTGTTTTTAGTTTGTATATTTATTTAAATACTTTAAAATTCCGACAAATTAAATATCTAATAAGTGTCAGTGTATTATATATTCTGTTCATGAACGATTGTTTGTGTTCGTTTGTTTCCGTTTGTGTTCATGAACAGTAGTTTGTGCTCATTTGTATTCGTCAACGTTTGTTTTTGTTCTTTGCCTAAAATTAACAAACAAACACAAACGAACACGAACAAATTCATTTCCTTAACAAACGAACATGAACATAAAATCTCATTCGATAATTGTTCATGAACGGTTCACGAACACATATATTTCTTAACAAACGAACACGAACAAGGTCTTGTTCGTGTTCGTTCGGTTCAATTGCAGCCCTAGCCGCACCCCTTGAAAAAAAATTAGTCTATATTTTAGGAAAAAAAACTCGACCACACCCCTTGAAAATATGGTTGAACACCTCATCCGCACCATCAACGAATAATTTATGTGTCCGTCACTGGTGACTTGTGGAAGAAGGGAAAGAGTCTTTGGTTGTTTAGAAAGAGAAAGAGATGGAGTTGATAAATAATATTTTAATTTTTGTTAATACTTTTTTAATCAACAACAACAACCATACCCAGTAAGTCCCACAAATAGCATAGCTACTTATAGGGTCTGGGGATGGTGGGATGTAGACAGGCCTTGCCTCTATCCCTAGGGATAGAGAGGCTGCTTCCAGAGAGACCCTCGGCTCGAAAACGAACAGCAAACCAACACAACAAGTCAAAGAATATAGAAAGAATACCGAAATAAGAAGTCGCCCATTAGCAAGAAAGTGGTCTGAGTCGCACAATATAATGTAAAATCATGTATCATAGCATACAACATTATTTGGGCATAAACACAAAGTAAATCATGTATAATAGCATACAACATCATTTGGGCATAAACACAATAAGGCAAACACTGGAAAGGACCCTACAAGAAAAAGAAAAACCTACGTCCCTGAAAATCCACCTAAGACCTTACTACAATATCCTCTAGACGTCCTTAACCCTAATCCTACGCCTCCACGAAGTCCTATCGTGGACCATGTCCTCAGAAAGATGCAACTCTAGTAAATCATGCCTAATCTGCTCATCCCATGTCAGTTTGGGTCTGCCTCTTCCTTTTTTAATACTTTTTTAATCAATTAGATAAAAAGACAACAATGCGCTCATGTACAAGACACATGACCAGATTTAACCAAAAAAATTTAACTGTATTTGATTTAAACGACATAACGTGCAAGACTGTGAAATATTAAGTACAAAATTTGTCAACTTTTGTATTAAATGACAAAGTTTACAATTTGGTGTAAACATAAAGTATAAAACTTGTAATTTACTTAAATAATAATAATAAAAATAATAATAAGAATAATTAGGAAGGATGGACAACGACAAGCACATCGCGGCGTGAGTTGGCCACGTGATTTATGGAACAGCCCGACTGTTTCTCCATCGTAGTAGTAGTAGTGGTAGGCATACATTTTCCTTCACGTGACTCTCCCCGCGATTTAAGCTCTTTCCGACACGTGTCCTCTTTTTTTATTCTAAAGCTATACTTAATTTAATTTATCCACTTTATTACCATTATTATACTATTATTTACAGATCATAAACCTTGGAAATTAATTCTTAACTGATCCCTAAGAGGATACCTTAAGAATTAGAATGTCCATGTTAGAAAGAACCTTCCCATTTCTTTATTATTATTATTATTATTTTTTTTAATCTAATTAAAAAAATTGTTACTATTTTTTTAAGTTGTGGGTGTTTACATTGACAAGATTATGTTCTATATTAATCAAACATCAATGTATAACCAATTAAGCGTGCTATGTTTATGTTAGTAAATTATGTAAAACTCTATTTATTATTTACTAGGTTGGTTAGTAACCTATGTTTTAAAGGGGTTGAATAAATAAATATTGAAGATTTATAAACCTGTTAAAGATGTTGAATAAATAAATGAGTTAAATGTAATTTTAGTCACTGTGGTTTGGTCTATTTTGCCAGTTTAGTCCAAAGGTTTCATTTTTAGCATGTGGGTCTAAAAATGTTTCATTATTGTAATTATAGTTCACTGGGTTAACTTCATCCGTTTTTTTCTATTAACGAGAAGGGTAATTCGGTCATTTTATATGTAATTCTATTAACTAGAAGGGCAATTCGGTCATATAAAATGACCATATTGCCCTTCTCGTTAACAAAAAAAACTGATGAAGTTAACTCAGTGAACTAAAATGACAATGGTAAACCTTTTTGGACCCACAGACTAAAAATAAAACATTTGGACTAAACTGTCAAAATTGCTCAAACCATAGGGACTAAAATGACATTTAACTCTAAATAAAATATTAACTATTTTTAATGAAGATCTAAAAAGAATTATAAAAAAATATCTTGAGATAAGATAAAATTGAAATTTTATGTTTTATTACTATTGTTTTTTAATTAACTTTTAACATTTGACATAGATATTTGTTTTTATAGCAACTGTTTTGGCACAACACATAGTTTCTTCATAACTAGGTACAATTATTTATTTACTTCCTTCAATACACACAAATATGTGTGTTTTCACTTAATTGACGGTGTGTTTGATTAAATTAAACTAAAGTGTTTTAAAAAAAATGGGTGTAATAATCATTGCAAGATGATATGCACAACTTTTTCTGATATATGTGTTAAGTTTATTATTAAGATATTCAATATAGTGTTCCCATGTTACATAATTATTGTGTTCGATAATTTAAGTAAAAAAATAACAATATTAAAAATTAAAGGGAAAAAGGGGAGGTGTGTTCATGAACCTAAATGTGGTGGCCTCATATTTTTTAAGAATCTATTCCATAATCATATTGACATAAGGGTGGATTAAGTCATTGTTTTCTAAACTTACAAGTTATGGACATTTAAATAATTCAAAAAACAAAAACTTTATATTAAATTAGTCATCACAATTATTAATTTGACTGTCTTCTCTTACAATCAAATCTTGTGTGGCCCCATTGCTTATCTTCTTAATCAAATATTAATTATAACAATATTTAAAATGTTAATGTAAGTTTGATACATTTGGTTCCCTAGCCCCACAGGCTATGGAATTCCTAAACAGGGTGCAACGGGTTGTGAATAGTAATCTCTCAATCTTTAAGGGTCGTTTCGTCTTTAGTAGAATTGGTTTTGCAATTCAAAAGAGGGTTCGGCACAGCTTGTTGCCCGTTTACCTGCCACTTGTTTATAATTTGTTACTTTGGCATTTTAATGAAAATTACCTTGTAGTAAAAAAAAAAATGTCAATCTATCATAATCCATCAAATTGATAAACCAATCTTGTCGACCCATACACCGAGTACCCTTTACATTCAATTAAATGTATTCAACTTAGACATGTGATACACGATGTCATCAATTAGAGTTAATTACTGTTTTCGTCCATGTGGTTTGTCAAAAATCACTATTTCAGTCCATTAGTTTAAAAATTTCAATTTCAATCCATGTGGTTTCACTTTCGTTACCATTTCAGTCCATCTCGTAACTATTTCAGTCCTTGTACTTAACAGAATAATGGATTGAAATGGTCGAAAGTGGAACCACATGGACTGAAATCGCAATTTTTAAACTAATGGACTGAAATAGTGATTTTTGACAAATCACAGGGACGAAAACAGTAATTAACTCCATCAATTATAATAACCCACTCAAGTTTATATCTTTTTTCGTAAAACATCTACGACGCTAAAAATAATGTTTTAAAATATTATTAGTCGTAACTTGGGGGGATAAGGTAAATTCGACTATAAATATTTAAATAGAATTGAGTTAGAGGTTATAGTAATTAAATATAATAATTGAATAATTAATTAGTGGGGTGGGGTGGGTGGATTAGAGTGGAGGTTCACATGGGAAGTGGGGTTAAGGAGCCTTCGAATCGTCCATTAATGTTGTTTTTTTATTTTAACGTTAACGGCTTAACTGCCAGGACTTTTTTTGTTCTTAAGTCTTAACTAAACTTCCTATTTACCATCAGAACTCACGTGATTCTTTCCTTAACAAAACCTAGGGGTAAATAATAAATATCTTAACAAGTCAAATAATATCATGCTGACCTCATATGTGTACGAACTCAACTTGAAAACTAAATTGTACCTTAATTAATTGGAAGTTATCCATATAATATAGGGTCCTAATATTAACACATGGTAAAACTTATTTACACATAGTATATACGGGCCGTATACTTTTATACGGCCCGTATGGAATAAAAAAACTGACAAAGTCTGCTGGCACGGACTTTGTCAGTTTTTTTATTCTATACGGGTCGTATAATAGTATACGGCCCGTATACACCATATGTAAATAAGTTTGTCTGGTCGTATACAATGTATACGAACTTGTATACGGGCCGTATACTATTATACGGTCCGTATGGAACGAAAATTTGATTTTTCAAGTATTTAAGGGATTTAAGGTGTAAATCACACTAGCTATTTTACAGTCGTGAGGTGCTCAAACCTATCTAAAAGTAGAAAAAAATAAAACATTAACAAGTAACAAAGATTGAAGAACAAGAAAACGTGTCGTATGACTGTAATAAAACGGAAGCTATCAACGCGGGATTACGGGCATGGTGTTATTCTTTATTTAATATTTATAGAATAAAAGGAAGGGTGAGGCATTTGATGAGAGTTGTAAGGAGTCTGAATAAAACGGAAGCTATCAACGCGGGATTACAGACATGCGTTTAATTCCCACCATATTTGTTTTGTCACGTACATTTCGTAAGAAACTTTTCGTGCACTGAACTTTCACCTCCAATCATTCCCTGGTCAAATCACACACTATAAACAATATCAATTAACGTTCAGTTGTGTACACTTTTCGTGTGTTGTAGTTTGGAAAGATGACCGAATAGAGATCTGAATAACAAACTGTGGAGAACTTGTTTGCGTTATCCACCAACAATCCGTTCATTATCTGTTGTTGTCTAAATAACAAACTGTACACAAATTCATCACCGGTTTCTACAGCACAAGCACATACACAGGGAGAATGTTATCGAAATTGAAGGAAAAGAAAAAATGGTTGCTGATGTTTTTCACTATCAGGATTTTGTTGAGTCGTCGGGAAAACTTTTCCTCAGGGGAGGGTGAGTAGTATGAGTTTGAGTCCATTGTGGTTCGTGAATGTTGGAAGAACCCGACAAGTCTTCTGCTGCCTCTTCGGATGGTAAAAGACATAAGATGGCTTCTAATACAGGCTCTTTGTCAGTTGTGGTTGATTTATAGGAGGAGGTTATGAAACGAATATATGTTTATGCGAACATCCTTATTTTGTCACGTACATGCGTTTAATTCCCAACATCCTTATTGTATCGGACTCTCTCCCCTCCTGAACAACATAAATAACAATATACGGCCCTCACCCTCACAAAGTTGTCATTTTCAAGTGTGAGATTAGCCAAACGAGGATGAAAGATACTCAAACCATTTGATCCCGTTGTTGCAAACTCCTTTAATGTGAGATTCTTCAAGTTGAACCGTTAGTAATGCTAGATGTCATTTTGGCTGAACCTTAAAGTTGTTGATACATATCGTCCGTTCAGTTCTGTACCCTTCAATCTTCTTGAGTATTTTTCTAACTTTATGCTTGCATCCACCACAGTGAATATTAACTTTGAGTGAAAGAGTTTGGAAACCGGATGGAATCTACGAAGAAACTGTTGGAATTTGTGGATTTCGGTTGGTTCAGAAACTTAACAAGAGAAGCAACTAAAAAACTACAATTGATTTCCTCAACGACGTTATGACTCAAAGTTAACACTCTGAATCAGATCCAGGAAGCAGATGTTTAGTAGTGTTTGAGAAACCAACAAGGTAATGCTTGTGACAACTGGCACAAACCGGTAATTTCCGTACACTATAATTATTGCTTAATGACTGCAATTATGAGTTTAAGTGTCAGAAATGTCTGAACACACGTTTAAACAAGTGAATTCATGCATGTTGTATACTACAAAATATTGCTTTATGCATAAACAAGAGCGTTGCGTCAGAATAATAGTAAACTCACCGGTAAGACACACTGTGTCAACAGAACTGCAGAAAGCAGTCAGACAATAAAATAGAGGCCTAGGTGTAGGTCCGACGACAAAAGTGCATTAAAACCCAAGAGTACATACAAGGGTTTAATATATATACATTGCGAAAGCAAATATAAGCACTAAAAAGCACCCGAAACGCACTTTAAGTGCAGAATTTATAAAAATTCAGCAATAATTCAGCATTTAGACACATAAATATTATGCAGAAATGTCGTTTTATTATCCAGAATATTTCCCTAAGTGTTGGGAATTGAAAGAGTACAAGGAAGATACTTAAACGACACTAAAAAGTGTAATTTAGCACTTTAACGAATCGGTATGAAACCGAACAACCGGACTATACCCGAAACATGAAAATATTGTTATTTTCATTATTTATCTTTTTCTGAGCTAGTTAGGGTCCCTGAATACCCTAACACCCGGCATAACACGCTACACATTAGTAACGGGGTTAAACACTAAACTTAACGTAACTAATACCTAATGTTTAGTTACTATCTAACCGGATACCCCCCCCCCCCCCCATGACCGATTTCGGTCCCTTTGTAACTAAGAGGGAACATGCAAGTACAAAGATGATTATTATAATGGATTGTGTTTAGTATGGGGTGACACTTAACCCATTGGACAAACATGCTTGATTTTCCTATAAATACTAAAGTTTGCTTAACATAATCTCACCAACACATAATCACCACTCCAACACTTCCCTCTTGCTCCCCCTACCTTCGGCCGAACCCCACTCCACCCACCATCATACTTTCGGTTCTTGTTCTTGACATTCCATCATCATACACACTTCAAGGATCGCGTATTAGGAGCTTTGGTGCACTCGGAACGCGAAGGACCACTTCCGTTAGCTTTTATCCACCCATTTTCCGTCAGGATTCTTCCCTAGCCCCGAGCTAGAGGTATATCACTTAAAACTCACTCTTGAACGTATCTAAGGTGGTTAAAAGGAGTTTCGTCGGTTAAATATCGATAACATACTTTTGAAGCATAAAAGTCTAGTAAAAACACTAAAATGGTGGTTAATAGCTTGTAACTTGTGTAAAAGTTGTAGTATTTGGAATTTGTGATTATCTAGACCCGATCTATGATTGTGGTAGCTCGGATCACCATTTAACCCGGTTTGGTAAGATCGTTGATCTTAACATAAGCTCGTTTTTAGTTAACACAAGGGTTAAAGGGTGAAACTCTACCACACATGAGACATGGACTTGTGTAAAAACATTTTTGTTGTGTAAAAGCAATTTAACTTGTGAAATAGTGTTTAAAACTAGTAGATCTACGTATCTACAAGCGGTATTTTCAAAGGACCAAGTGTCCAAGAAATCACATGTTCTAAACCGGGTCTTCCACAAACAAAAGTGGTTTTTGTGAACAAACAAGTGTATGGATACTTGTGTAACAAAGGTTTTAACAAAGAAATAATTTTCGTAAAAACCGACTAGAAGTTGTGAAACTTCATATTCTTTAAAAATAAGGTTTTTAAGAAATTAAACTTATTTTTAAAGATAACAAGACTTACTAAATGTGCTAGTAAGTTACTACACATTTTCGTAAATGTTCAAGTTCATGAAATTAGTGATTATTGTTGACAATTATTGTTGAAAATTGTTGTTGCTGATTATTGATGATTGATGATGCTTTAAAAGAAAATAAACACACGTTTTGAAAACGTGGGAAACCTCCATTTTTAGGGGAAACTCTGTCAAAATTTTTATAAATTTTGACACTTAGAAAAATATAAGTTTTTTGGAAACTTATTCCCTAAAAATGTGTTTAAGAGTATTACTAAGGTTTCCCTGATTTTTTTTGATGATAAGAAATGAGGATTTCTTCAAGAATAAAACTGGATAATAAGTATATATTTTTGAGAGAAAAATATATATTATTTGATCACCAACTTGTGTGTTAAGTGTATATAGTATGTGTTATACGTGCTAGTGTATTAAGACTTAAAAATACACTAAAATACTCATGAGGAGTAGAAATATAAAAATACACATACAACATACAAGAAACATAAATTGGGTGCAAAGTGCAAAACACAAAAGACTTATATTTATTTTTGAAGAAAATAATATAAGTAAGATACGTAGTTAAAAATATAAGAATATTTTTAACACAGGAAAATATACACAAAAGAGAGTGACTGTACTTGTGCGACGCAAGTCTAGTGACTAACGTTAAGAAAACGCGTATAGGTTACGACGTTAATTAAGCAAATCCGGTGGAGTTTACGACGCTAGGAACGCAAAGTTGTGAGTTCATGCTCCCCCTTTTCTCTTTAACTGTTTTCAGTTTTTATAACTTCGGGGGTGAAATACATGTACAAAAGTACAATATTTATAAATGGTATGATATAAATACAAGAAGTACACTTAGTGAGAACGAGAACCAAGTGTGACGAAATATATGAATATGAGAAGCGCATTTGGTGAGACGAGAACCAAGTATAAGGCGCTATGAGAAATGATAACAAGAAACGCGCTTGGTGAGAACGAGAACCAAGTAGGAGGCGTTATGAGAAATAGTGTCACGAATAGGGTACAAAAGCACCATTAATCAACAATATACCTAGACCGCAGAACAAAAGGTTAGATCTAACGGGTGCCTGGCAGCCACACTCCCGGTCGGGGCGAGAACCGAGGAAGTGCTTTTGTGTCTCAGAATATACCAATTAAATGCCTTAGGTTTGGTGACTTCCTATGACGTGTCACATGTTAATGGCTTTGCAACCCATTAACAATCTGATAAGTACAGAAATACTGTATTTACATAAAATTCATACCATACAAAAATTGATATATAACTTGAAGTACGTGGGGTACTCAAGAGGATTGATAAATAACTTGAAGTACGTGGGGTACTCAAGAGGATTGATATATAACTTGAAGTACGTGGGTTACTCAAGAAAAGATTGAATTATACAAGTGTACGTGGGGTACACATGAAACTGGATTTATATATGAAAACTTGATTTACTCACAAACTATGTTTTCATACAAAGTATACAAACATGAAATACAAAACTGCATGAATTCACACCAACTTTATGTTGACGTTTTTCCAAAAACTCACATGTATTTCAGGTAACTAGGATGGATGTGCGCGTGGTCTTGCTTATGCTCGTGGATGTCGCTTGTGTTTAACTTTAAATAAAGTTGTAAACTTTTAAGACAATGTTTTATGCTGTCTGGCGATATAAACGCTAACGTATGTTTTCAAATTATGGTATTTGAATGTTATTTTACGAGCATGTAGCATGTTTACTCTTCGTATGCAATGAGAACCTTTCATGATCACACCTCGTGCTTCCGCCGCAGAAAGGGGTGTGACAGATTGGTATCAGAGCTGCGATTGTAGTGAACCGGGATTCATTCTCGAGTCTAGTCTACAATCTCTAGGATCCATTCACGAAAACAATTTTCAAAGAGTTTTCATTGCATAAAACGTCCCGCGACATCCACTACCTGAAACTGTCTACATGAGTCTAGAAAGGACACTACGAGACTTAGAGTGCACTTGAGTAGCACTTGTCGTTGACTAGAAATTACTTGCAATTATGTGTGATAATTAGCATATACTAGAGGTAGAATGTCACAAGTATACGTGACTTTACCTGAAAGCGATGGCCCATCTGAAGGGAGAAATACGAGGATGAAACGAACTGTGCGGACTGTGCAAGGAGTTACGTAATTATGGATGCATACGTAATTATGGAATTCAGTGCACAGAAATCACAGCAAGTCTTGTCACGTATAGATTCCCTCAGTACAAGCCTAATAAGTACTCTGCTAGAGTAATAATTGTTTGATGTCACTTATGTGGTATATATACCTGTGAATATATGATACTACTGTCTAGTGTGACGATATCAAACCAATGTCTAACCCTGCTGTGTTATGTTCTGTCAGAACATGGCACCCAGGAAAACTGTGAATGCTCGCAATGATGATCAACCTCCACATCCCCCACTGCCAAGAACTGCTGAAGAACTGAACGCTTTGCTAGAGGAAAGGATCTCCGCTGCTATCGCCCAGTACGAGGCGAACCGAACTCAAGACAGTGGAGGACCAAGCAACGCTAGGGGTAATGGGAATGGAGATTCGTCTGGAGGCAATGCAGCTCAAGGCTGCACTTTCAAGCAGTTCCTCGACTGCAAGCCGCTGAACTATGACGGCACAGGAGGTGCAGTAGCATTTGTGCGCTGGACGGAGAAGACTGAAGCTACTTTCCGCATGAGCAAGTGTACTGCGGATCAACAAGTCACCTTTGCTACTGGGTTGTTTGTCGATGAAGCTCTGACTTGGTGGAACCTGCAAGCCCAAACTTTGGGTGATGATGCCGCTTATGGCCTAACTTGGGATGCACTGAAGGAAAGAATGAGAGAGAAGTACTGCTCTCGTGCCGAACTCCAAAGGCTGGAGACAGAGTTCTGGCACTTGACTATGGAAGGTGCTGACATCAATGGTTACACTCGAAGGTTCCACGACCTGTCGAGAGTGCTTCCCTACATGGTGACTCCTGAATTTAAGCGTGTGGAACGCTACATTTGGGGACTGGCCTCAGAATTTCGTGGCATGGTGACGTCGGCCAAACCACAAACAATCACCGAGGCTGTAACTCTGGCTGTCAGCCTGACTGAAGATTGTGTTCGTATGAAGAAATTGTCATTAAACCCAATAGAGAAGACCGAGACGCATGCTGAGTCATCCGGCGACAAAAAGAGAAAGCATACAAGTTTGAACCAAGCAACTCGTAACAACAAGGGTTACAGCAAGAAGCGTGACACTAACCCGTCCCAGGAGACGAAAACCCATGCAACCAAAGCATACCAAGGCTCCATGCCTAGATGCCAAAAATGTAAGTATCATCATGATGGAGCTTGTCGCATTCCAAGGTGCGAAAAATGTGGTAAATTGGGTCATCAAACAGAAGACTGTTGGGGAAAAGGAAAGAACCGAAATGGGAACGGTGCTGGTAACAAAAATGGCAACGGGAAAGGGCAAGGATGCTTCAAGTGTGGAAGCAATGATCATTTCATGAAAAACTGCCCAGAGAGAAACAACGCTCCGGCTCGAGCATTTGTGATTGGAGCAAGAGACGCACGCGAGGACCCTAACGTGGTCACCGGTACGTTTCTCGTTAACAATCACTTCGCATCCATATTATTTGACACTGGCGCCGATTATAGCTTCATGTCTGTGGAATTTAAACGTATACTCGGAATAGAATCTAGTAGATTAGAAATTCCTTATTCCATAGAACTAGCCAATGGTGAACTCGTTGAATCGAGCGAAGTTGTTAGAGGCTGCACACTAGAACTTGGCGAACGAAATTTTAGCATCGATCTCTTACCTATTCAATTGGGTAGCTTCGATGTGGTAGTCGGAATGGACTGGTTGTCCAAGAACAAAGCTGAAGTTATTTGTCATGAGAAAATCATTCGCATCCCTTTGGCGAATGGTGAAACTCTCATCGTGCATGGAGAAAAACGAGACGCGCCTCTTCGAATCATCAGTTGTATGAAGGCACAGAAGTGCTTAAGGAAAGGATGTGTCGCTTTCCTAGCACACGTTATAGACAAGAAGGCTGTGGAGCCAAAACTCGAAGACATTCCTGTGGTGAATGAATTTCCTGATGTTTTTCCCGAAGATCTGCCAGGATTACCTCCGCAACGACAAGTCGAATTCCGTATAGACTTGGTTCCAGGGGCTGCTCCTGTAGCCAAGGCACCCTATCGACTTGCTCCATCCGAAATGCAAGAATTATCTACACAACTCCAGGAGTTGTTGGATAAAGGATTCATAAGGCCAAGCTTCTCACCCTGGGGAGCTCCAGTATTGTTCGTGAAGAAGAAGGATGGAACACTGCGGATGTGTATCGATTACAGGGAACTGAACAAGCTCACAATCAAGAATCGGTATCCGCTACCAAGGATTGATGACTTATTTGATCAATTGCAAGGATCAAGCTACTATTCCAAGATCGACCTTCGATCTGGATACCATCAGCTGAGAATCCAAGATGAAAGCGTGCCAAAGACTGCATTCAGAACGCGATATGGGCACTACGAATTTCTTGTGATGCCGTTTGGATTGACGAACGCGCCAGCGGTCTTTATGGACCTAATGAACCGCGTGTGCAAACCATATCTCGATAAATTCGTGATTGTATTTATCGATGATATCCTAATTTACTCGCGAACGAAAGAAGAGCACGAGCAACATCTCAGAACCATCTTGGAACTACTGAAGAAAGAGAAGCTTTATGCAAAGTTCTCGAAATGCGAATTCTGGATTCGCGAAGTACAATTTCTTGGTCACGTGGTGAATGAGAAAGGCGTTCATGTAGACCCGTCCAAGATAGAAGCAATAAAGAATTGGGAAGCTCCCAAGACCCCAACTGAAGTTCGTCAATTTTTGGGCTTAGCGGGCTACTATCGGCGATTCATTGAGAATTTCTCGAAGATAGCTCAACCGCTAACGACCCTGAGTCAGAAAGACAAGAAGTACGACTGGGGTCACAAACAAGAAGAAGCCTTTCAGCTACTTAAGAACAAGCTCTGCGATGCACCGATACTATCGTTACCCGAAGGCACTGAAGACTTCGTGGTATACTGCGACGCCTCACGACAAGGCTTGGGTTGCGTGCTCATGCAACGCCAAAAAGTCATCGCTTACGCTTCAAGACAACTGAAGGTTCATGAAAGAAATTATACCACTCACGACCTAGAGTTGGGCGCAGTGGTATTCGCCTTGAAGATTTGGCGACATTATTTATATGGTACTCAATGTACAATCTTCACAGATCACAAAAGCTTACAACACATATTTGATCAGAAGGAATTGAATATGCGCCAGCGACGTTGGGTCGAGCTGCTGAATGATTATGACTGTGAGATTAAGTACCACCCTGGAAAGGCGAACGTTGTAGCAGATGCGTTGAGCCGAAAAGAAAGGGTTAAGACCCTAAGGGTTCGAGCATTGGAAATGACGATTCGAACGAACCTCACTGCACGCATTCGGGATGCACAACAAGAAGCTCTTAAAGAAGAGAACCGTAAAGCTGAATACCTCCGGGGTGCATTGAATTACATGGTGCCAAATGAAGAGGGAGCCTTATACTTCAAGAAGCGTATCTGGGTTCCACTCTGTGGTGGCATACGTGAGGTCATCCTTAATGAAGCCCACAAATCGAGATATTCGATCCATCCAGGATCGGACAAGATGTACCAAGACTTGAAAGAGTACTATTGGTGGCCGAGACTCAAAAGCGACGTTGCTGTCTATGTTGGAAAATGCCTAACCTGTGCTAAGGTTAAGGCAGAATATCAGAAACCGTCCGGCCTACTACAACAACCAGAGATTCCCGTATGGAAGTGGGAACAGATCTCGATGGACTTCATAACAAAATTACCCAGGACCCCGAGAGGGCACGATATGATATGGGTAATAGTTGATCGATTGACGAAGTCTGCACATTTCCTACCAATCCGAGAGAAGGATAGCACTGGAAAGCTTGCAGAGATATACTTAAGAGAAATTGTGGCACGTCATGGAGTGCCAATCTCAATCATTTCAGACAGAGATGGACGCTTTGTCTCAAGAATCTGGCAATCATTTCAGGAAGCCTTTGGATCTCAGTTAGATCTGAGCACGGCATTCCACCCGCAAACAGACGGCCAGAGCGAACGGACAATACAAACGTTAGAAGATATGCTTCGCGCATGTGTCATGGACCTAGGCGGCAGCTGGGATACTCATCTACCTCTAGTTGAGTTTTCCTACAATAACAGTTATCATACGAGCATAAAAGCCGCGCCGTTCGAAGCTCTGTATGGCCGCAAATGCCGATCGCCCTTATGTTGGGCAGATGCCGGAGATAAACGTATGGTTGGTCCTGAACTTGTACAAGAGACAACCGACAAGATTGCGCAGATCCGAGAGCGCATTAGGGCGGCTCGAGAGCGACAAAAGAGCTACGCGGATCCAAATAGAAAATCGGTAGATTTCAAGGTGGGAGACAAAGTGTTGTTAAAAGTCTCACCATGGAAGGGCGTAGTCAGATTTGGAAAGCGTGGAAAGCTGAATCCACGATATATCGGACCATTCAGAATATTGAAAAGGATTGGTACCGTGGCATACAAGTTGGAGTTACCGGAAGAACTTAATGGAGTACATGATACGTTTCATGTATCCAACCTGAAGAAGAGTCCAACGCAAGAAAACGTGACCATCCCGATGGATGAAGTACATATTGATGAAGCCCTCCGATTTACAGAACAACCCGTTGAGGTTACTGACTGGAAAGTCAACAAGACCAGGAGGAGCAGTGTGAAGCTTGTCAAAGTACGTTGGAGCTCTAAGCACGGACCCGAGTACACATGGGAACGTGAAGACCAGTTCAAGAAAAAGTATCCCCACCTATTCAAGAAGACTCCAGCGAGAGTTAGTTCAGTCTGAATTTCGGGACGAAATTCTTTTAACGGGGGGAGACTGTGACAACTGGCACAAACCGGTAATTTCCGTACACTATAATTATTGCTTAATGACTGCAATTATGAGTTTAAGTGTCAGAAATGTCTGAACACACGTTTAAACAAGTGAATTCATGCATGTTGTATACTACAAAATATTGCTTTATGCATAAACAAGAGCGTTGCGTCAGAATAATAGTAAACTCACCGGTAAGACACACTGTGTCAACAGAACTGCAGAAAGCAGTCAGACAATAAAATAGAGGCCTAGGTGTAGGTCCGACGACAAAAGTGCATTAAAACCCAAGAGTACATACAAGGGTTTAATATATATACATTGCGAAAGCAAATATAAGCACTAAAAAGCACCCGAAACGCACTTTAAGTGCAGAATTTATAAAAATTCAGCAATAATTCAGCATTTAGACACATAAATATTATGCAGAAATGTCGTTTTATTATCCAGAATATTTCCCTAAGTGTTGGGAATTGAAAGAGTACAAGGAAGATACTTAAACGACACTAAAAAGTGTAATTTAGCACTTTAACGAATCGGTATGAAACCGAACAACCGGACTATACCCGAAACATGAAAATATTGTTATTTTCATTATTTATCTTTTTCTGAGCTAGTTAGGGTCCCTGAATACCCTAACACCCGGCATAACACGCTACACATTAGTAACGGGGTTAAACACTAAACTTAACGTAACTAATACCTAATGTTTAGTTACTATCTAACCGGATACCCCCCCCCCCCATGACCGATTTCGGTCCCTTTGTAACTAAGAGGGAACATGCAAGTACAAAGATGATTATTATAATGGATTGTGTTTAGTATGGGGTGACACTTAACCCATTGGACAAACATGCTTGATTTTCCTATAAATACTAAAGTTTGCTTAACATAATCTCACCAACACATAATCACCACTCCAACACTTCCCTCTTGCTCCCCCTACCTTCGGCCGAACCCCACTCCACCCACCATCATACTTTCGGTTCTTGTTCTTGACATTCCATCATCATACACACTTCAAGGATCGCGTATTAGGAGCTTTGGTGCACTCGGAACGCGAAGGACCACTTCCGTTAGCTTTTATCCACCCATTTTCCGTCAGGATTCTTCCCTAGCCCCGAGCTAGAGGTATATCACTTAAAACTCACTCTTGAACGTATCTAAGGTGGTTAAAAGGAGTTTCGTCGGTTAAATATCGATAACATACTTTTTGAAGCATAAAAGTCTAGTAAAAACACTAAAATGGTGGTTAATAGCTTGTAACTTGTGTAAAAGTTGTAGTATTTGGAATTTGTGATTATCTAGACCCGATCTATGATTGTGGTAGCTCGGATCACCATTTAACCCGGTTTGGTAAGATCGTTGATCTTAACATAAGCTCGTTTTTAGTTAACACAAGGGTTAAAGGGTGAAACTCTACCACACATGAGACATGGACTTGTGTAAAAACATTTTTGTTGTGTAAAAGCAATTTAACTTGTGAAATAGTGTTTAAAACTAGTAGATCTACGTATCTACAAGCGGTATTTTCAAAGGACCAAGTGTCCAAGAAATCACATGTTCTAAACCGGGTCTTCCACAAACAAAAGTGGTTTTTGTGAACAAACAAGTGTATGGATACTTGTGTAACAAAGGTTTTAACAAAGAAATAATTTTCGTAAAAACCGACTAGAAGTTGTGAAACTTCATATTCTTTAAAAATAAGGTTTTTAAGAAATTAAACTTATTTTTAAAGATAACAAGACTTACTAAATGTGCTAGTAAGTTACTACACATTTTCGTAAATGTTCAAGTTCATGAAATTAGTGATTATTGTTGACAATTATTGTTGAAAATTGTTGTTGCTGATTATTGATGATTGATGATGCTTTAAAAGAAAATAAACACACGTTTTGAAAACGTGGGAAACCTCCATTTTTAGGGGAAACTCTGTCAAAATTTTTATAAATTTTGACACTTAGAAAAATATAAGTTTTTTGGAAACTTATTCCCTAAAAATGTGTTTAAGAGTATTACTAAGGTTTCCCTGATTTTTTTTGATGATAAGAAATGAGGATTTCTTCAAGAATAAAACTGGATAATAAGTATATATTTTTGAGAGAAAAATATATATTATTTGATCACCAACTTGTGTGTTAAGTGTATATAGTATGTGTTATACGTGCTAGTGTATTAAGACTTAAAAATACACTAAAATACTCATGAGGAGTAGAAATATAAAAATACACATACAACATACAAGAAACATAAATTGGGTGCAAAGTGCAAAACACAAAAGACTTATATTTATTTTTGAAGAAAATAATATAAGTAAGATACGTAGTTAAAAATATAAGAATATTTTTAACACAGGAAAATATACACAAAAGAGAGTGACTGTACTTGTGCGACGCAAGTCTAGTGACTAACGTTAAGAAAACGCGTATAGGTTACGACGTTAATTAAGCAAATCCGGTGGAGTTTACGACGCTAGGAACGCAAAGTTGTGAGTTCATGCTCCCCCTTTTCTCTTTAACTGTTTTCAGTTTTTATAACTTCGGGGGTGAAATACATGTACAAAAGTACAATATTTATAAATGGTATGATATAAATACAAGAAGTACACTTGGTGAGAACGAGAACCAAGTGTGACGAAATATATGAATATGAGAAGCGCATTTGGTGAGACGAGAACCAAGTATAAGGCGCTATGAGAAATGATAACAAGAAACGCGCTTGGTGAGAACGAGAACCAAGTAGGAGGCGTTATGAGAAATAGTGTCACGAATAGGGTACAAAAGCACCATTAATCAACAATATACCTAGACCGCAGAACAAAAGGTTAGATCTAACGGGTGCCTGGCAGCCACACTCCCGGTCGGGGCGAGAACCGAGGAAGTGCTTTTGTGTCTCAGAATATACCAATTAAATGCCTTAGGTTTGGTGACTTCCTATGACGTGTCACATGTTAATGGCTTTGCAACCCATTAACAATCTGATAAGTACAGAAATACTGTATTTACATAAAATTCATACCATACAAAAATTGATATATAACTTGAAGTACGTGGGGTACTCAAGAGGATTGATAAATAACTTGAAGTACGTGGGGTACTCAAGAGGATTGATATATAACTTGAAGTACGTGGGTTACTCAAGAAAAGATTGAATTATACAAGTGTACGTGGGGTACACATGAAACTGGATTTATATATGAAAACTTGATTTACTCACAAACTATGTTTTCATACAAAGTATACAAACATGAAATACAAAACTGCATGAATTCACACCAACTTTATGTTGACGTTTTTCCAAAAACTCACATGTATTTCAGGTAACTAGGATGGATGTGCGCGTGGTCTTGCTTATGCTCGTGGATGTCGCTTGTGTTTAACTTTAAATAAAGTTGTAAAGTTTTAAGACAATGTTTTATGCTGTCTGGCGATATAAACGCTAACGTATGTTTTCAAATTATGGTATTTGAATGTTATTTTACGAGCATGTAGCATGTTTACTCTTCGTATGCAATGAGAACCTTTCATGATCACACCTCGTGCTTCCGCCGCAGAAAGGGGTGTGACAATGCTATAAGTTTTTACCATTTTTTACCATATGTATACGGGCCGTATACCGTTTATACGGCCGTATACTCTCGGTTAAAAACAAATTTACCGATCGTATACAATGTATACGATGATTGTATACGGGCCGTATAATATTATACGGCTCGTATACTATGGGTAAAAAATGGTAAAAAAATGGTTTATTCTCTTTAATCTATTAGAACGATCCTTGTCTTGAGAACCTGATTCTGATTTAAACAATGGAATTTATGGATCAACAGAAATAACTGAAAATAACTCGCCATTCTCTTGCACCTGTATACGTTGATCTCTTTGTTGCAAACTCCTTTAATGTGAGATTCTTCAAGTTTGCACATTTTGAGAAAATACCAATGTGTTTGTCAGCTTTGTCAACACACAAAGTGACAGAATGAAGATCCAATGTTGTTAATGTTGGAAAGATGTTCGAACAGAGATCTGGAGAGTTGATGCAATTTTCCAAGCATTTTATCGTGTGTTGTAATTTCAATGAAGCAATGAAGATTGAATATGCAAACTGCATCCGTCTTCTGTTATGATTCGAAACATTCCGAATAAACTAGCAGAACCCGACACGTCTTCTGTGATGATTCGAAACATTCCGAATAACTAGCATAACCCGACAATCACAAGTTGTTGATATTTGGGTGGTGATTTACTCCCGAACAAACCATGCCCACCTTGACCAGAATAGATAAGCGTATCACTCGATCCACTTACATTCGAATAACGCTAAGAATCCACAACGCTTATGGTCAGATTCTTTCCTTCAATCTTGGCAAAATCAATGACTGCTTGACCAGAATAGATAAGTGTTTGTTTGAGAACCTGATTCAGATACACAACGGTCTCTTTGCTTCGTCCACTAGAACTATTTGTGTATGCATTCTTTTGGTAGTTAACAACGCTAATTAGAAAAAAATCTGTAAAATTAATCATATCGATTGCTATAACAGGATGGATGTGACACACATAGATAGATAAGTTGTCACAGTTGTCAAGACTGTTTGTCGGGTTTCCAATGCTCACACAGGGTGATAAACAACGCTGATACACGTAACATCTAGTTATATTCAGCCCGCCTCAACTGAGATAACGGATATCCATCAAGCTCAAAAAGAAAACTTGTGTTTCCCATAGTCACAAAAGATTGCGGTTTGTATTTCGCATAGCCACCGTTTCCGTAGTAAAAAACGGTTGCGGTTTGTATTTCGCATAGCCATCGTTTCCGTAGAAATTGAAGGAAAAGGAAAAGATTTGTTGAAATCGAATTTGACAACTATGACAGCTTATTAAAAGTATAGTGTGTTGTAGTTTGGAAAGATGACCGAACAGAGATCTGAATAACAAACTGTGGAGAACTTGTTTGTGTCAGGTTCTTCTGCTAGTTACTCGGAATCGATAAATAACCAACACGAAAATCTCTGCGATCGCTAAGGTTTTCATCAACGGACTGATCGGTAACGTTACTCTACCTGTGCTCCGATTTAAGCGGCATGTTCTGATCAACGTTTATCGACATTGTTAAAGGTGATGAAGAGTTTAGAAACCCTAGAATGATTGTGTTTTTACGGAAATAAAACGTGATACTTGAAAAAACGCCAATATATACGGCCCGTATATAGTTATACGGCCCGTATACATGTGGTAACATCAAAAACCCACAAAAATAAATCAATTGAGCCGTATACGTTTTACAAATCGTATACACATGTATACGCCTCGTATAACTGTATACGGGCCGTATATAATAAAACAAAAAAACATTCCCTGCGCATTTTCCTATTCAAAAACATTCTATACAAGCCGTATAATTGTATACGGCCCGTATACAATAGGGGATGTGAAAATAAGATATAGGGTATGTGGGAATAAGGGGGGCCTATAATATATAGTATATAATAATTATACAATGAGTGTTATATATGTGTATATGATAAATTGAAATCTAATAATCCAAACTATACAATTGGGCGGTAATAATCCATACCTACGGATATATTGGCCAATGACAATCATTGCTTTTACAATATTAGTTGTTAAAGTCAATTTCACTATAAAATTATTTGGTGTGGAGGGGCATACAGAGAGAGCGTTATTTGTCATTTGTCAGCCACGTAAGCACGAGGATAGTAAAAAAGCATGGGATAGTGTTGGGCGTGGAAAAGGCCTCACCTAGTGTTTTTTTAATCTAACAAAATCACAAACCTCCTATCACAAACAATCAATCAACCGTCGTGGAAAACGCCAAGCATGGGGTGGTTTTGTGGGCGTGGACTGCCTTCACGCCAAATTTCCAGGCCCACACCGTGTGGTGGTTTTGTGGGCGTGGACTGCCTTCACGCCAAATTTCCAGGCCCACACCGTGTGGTCTAACGGAGAATTAATGTTCTGTGCCTCTCAAGAACACCTCACATGTGTGCCCGTCAAGAACACCTGATTGTTTTTTGTCCTAATTAATATGGGGTAAATTTTTTAAGCATCATAAATGGAAGCTGTGAGTAAATGAAGTTACTTCCTCACTTAAAAACAAAAGTGAAATTTAAAGCGTCACTGGTTAAATTTTAAATTGTTTGTATGAATTATTATAGCTAACAAGGGTGGGGGTTCGACTCCCACTAACTACTAACAGGGATGTAATATTTAGCCGTTCAAAAAAAAAAATCATAATTCTGATTATTAAAAAACAATACGTTTGTTTGTATATTACAATGTTAACTAAATAATACATTGATTTTGATTTTGATTTTGCTATAGGGCCGATGTTTGATTTTGATGAGTAATAATATTCCGTTTTGCCATTCAAAAAAAAAAAACAAAAAAAAACTAAATAATACATGGATAAACTTTATTACAACTATAAATATGTGAAATGATTATAGAATTAGGATCAACTACAAAGATTTATTTTTTCTTTAACTAAATAACCATGTATTTTCTAATAGGTTCAACATTTTTTAGGTTTTATGTATAAAGATTTATTTTTTCTTTAACTAATCAATTATTTATAAATTATAGGTTAGGAAAAATATTTAAGAGCTTAAGAATATGAGTTAATATTTTTGTGAGATGAGACGAGTAACTATTTCAAGGGTCTAATTGATGGGTTATTGGATTCTATCACCCCTAACTATTGGCTATTGGCCGCTGCCACCCCCAACTATTACTTTGACGCCCGTCACCACCAACTTAACACTTAGTGTGTTCTATCACCACATCGTTAACTGATCACTAGCTTTTGATCCTGTTATTATACTTTTGAGGGTGTCGTAGGGATCTTACGAAGGTTTTAGTGATCTTAGGACACCTCAAATGTATAGTAACAGGATCAAAAGTTAGTAATCAGTTAACGGCGTGGTGACAGAACACACTAAGTGTTAAGTTGGGGGTGGCGGGCGTCAAAGTGATAGTTGGGGGTGACAGCGGCCAATAGCCAATAGTTAGGGGTGATAAAATCCAATAACCCTAATTGATGTAAGTTGAGTCGAACATTGTCTACATATTTATTTTTATGTATGTATAATCATGGGTTAAGTTATTCTACAAAGACTCCTAATTGTAAGAAGTGTAAGAATAATTTATAGAGTGACAAATGTCCAATAACCTAAAATTAAACCCACTACATCACCACCCAAAACCTAAACACTCACCCCCACCCCACCACCACCCAAAAACCTAAACCCCCACCACCACTCAAAAACTACCCCCCCACCCCTCCCTCCGCGGCAAAAAAAAAAAAAAAACTATACCTCACCATGTATTAGGAAATGGTAATTTTTACATAAAATCGCATGTGTTAAATTGAAATCGCATGTTTATCTTCTGATGCCATTTGATCCAAAACATTGGATATTACTTGTTGAGCTTCTTCATTCTGTCTACTTTCTTCGTTTTTAGTATCTTCATGATGAACTTCAGAAGCTGCATTTTCAGGCTGTTGATGAACATCAGAGGGTGCAGTTTTAGGCTTTTGAACCGAATCAGGCGGCACACAAATGAGATTATTCCGAAGCGTCTCATCCCACTGCTTACAGGCCTCCATAATCTCCGGATCCCAAAAACACTTGGTTTTTGCTTCTGAAACTAGGTTGTTCATTCCATGAACATCTTGAACCATTTTAATGTATTTTTTTGACATTGGCTTTCATTTTTTTCAACAGGTTTTGTAATATTTTTCGAGTTAAAATACTATCAATCCAGATGATAAAAATAAATGGATTAAGTGATATTAATATTTTTTGTGCTTACCTTTTTGTTGATGTTCGAAGCTTCTCGTTCTCATTGATGAGCTAAATCGTAGAATACCGATGGTGAAAGTGCAATAGGCGTGTTGCAATAGTCCATCATTTTCTGTGTTTGTGTCCCAACTCTCATCACAAGGTTTAATTGAGACATGTCATGGAGTTCAAAACTGAAATCCATCATATCATCAATGTTCTCGTTATCGTTAGGGTCTTCCTCGGGTTCTACGTTTTCTACTGCACGTGCAGTCCTTCTTCTGTAGCTTATTGTGGTGTCAACGGGTAGTAGTGTATACTCCTCCGTTGAACGACCCTCTTCTTTTTCATTTTCACTCTCATTTTCTGTCCACACAGGTCCGTTATCCGAAATATGCTCCTCGACTTTATCAATCTCCGTAGATGTGATATAACGAATAACCGGTATCTCCACGACTTTCTCAAACAGTTTAAGCCTTTTGTTGTACTCATGCGTGTATAAATATAAAAAGGAGTTGATATTTAGTTAAAATGTGTGTTTATTTTATATTCAAAGTCATCATCATACTCTAATTCTACCAAATCGCATGCTATCAGACAAAAACCTTATGAAATCGCATGTATTCTTTATCCATTTACCAAAACCACTAATCTAATAAAATCGCATGAATTACTTATGATTTCGCATGTATCACTTAATCATCACTAAAACTATCTAACCTTATAAATCACATGCTTAATCAAAATTATTTTTAAAAACGCATGTGTCAGTTAATTATATAACAAAACAAAACAAACTAGTCTTGTAAATATGTTATCAAATGTAGTAAGACATACCGCAAGAAAGGCAACAGGTCCCACGAACTATATTTTAAAGTTCTTCCAGCCCGCTCGTGTACGACGCAAGGTGTCCAGTAGATATGAGCACCAATCTAGATTATGTATGTCCTCAACAGCCTCTACACCAAGCAAACATCTATCATTTGCATTTTTGGCTTTTGTAATCTTAGCAAAAAACGTCATCCAGTACACCAGGAAATTTAATCTAAACAGGCTCCCCCTATCTCTTTGATTATCCATTGCAGTTGCAATTAAGCCATGGGTAATTGTCGCGTTTTCCCCCCATTGGCTGATGAATGTATCCATGACAGTATTTCCCGGTTCTTTACTCTTTTCAATTTTCTCCACCTTTTAAACTTTTCTTTTATCCACTATTATTTCAACTGCCTTTGGCCCCTTTGTTATTCCAAATACCTCATAAACTGTGTCTGATGTAATTTTTATTTGGTGTTTACCTACGTTTATCGTATCGAAGTTCTCGTCAAAGTTTATGGCTAGCCAATATGCCAAACGTGTCGAAATATGGTTGATATTTATATCTAGAATAGCCCCAAATCCCATATTCTTCACCTCATCAATCTGTTTTTTTGAAAATTTTTTCACACTATCCATATACGAGTTAGGTTGACATCTTAACAGTATTGCTTCGTTGCTGTATTCGAAGAAAGCCCTAGGTTCTGTTCTAGATTATTCCAACTGGCTTGGTTTTTATCCCTGTTCCACCATTTTTGAAGGTTTTTTTGTTTGTATCTTAGATTTCTTGTCATCTTTTTTTCTTTTTCGGCAGTGGCTCAACAAAGTCATCATCCTCAGAACTTTCTTCCACAACCCTTCTTTTTCTATTTTTGTTCACTATTTTCAATGTTGATATAGGATCTTCAAAGTCAACATCAGAATCTATTTATACAAAAGCGCATGCTATCAGACAAAAACCTTATAAAATCGCATGTGTTAGTTAACCATTTACCAAAACTCATTTAGGTGTTAAAATCGCATGAATGAGTTATCAATTCGCATGTATTAGTTAAGCTTTACCAAAAATACCTAATCTTATAAATCGCATGCTTCAGACAAAAAACATTTATAAAATCGCATGTATCATTTAATCATATACCAAAACTAACTAATCATATAAAATCGCATCGAGTTTTTTTTATAAATTCGCATGCACAAGCTAACCATTACCAAAACTGCATAATAATACAAAATCGCATGCCCCAGACAAAAATAACTTTATGAAATCGCATGCCTAAGACAAAAAACATCAACAAACAAAAATTAACATATAAAATTGCATTTGTCATACAAAACCCTCTATAATATCGCACATGAATCAGCTTATAATTAACAAACCTACATAATCATACAAAACCTAATAAAAAACCATACCAGACATAAACCCTAACAAATTCGTAGTTATGAACAATATGTAATCTTATAAAACTATAGGTTTCAGACAAAAACCTTACTAAACAAACAAAATCTCATATGTCATTCAAAGTCCCTGTAAATCCCATATAAAATCACAAATGTCAATCGATACCTGGATTCATCTTCTTCGCCTGTGGTCTGTCGTTGTGGCTTTGGTCCGTTTCTCAAAACTCATCAATCTTAGTTGAATTGCAACGGTAAGTAGTAGGGAACTTGGGGGAAGAAGAATGCAATGTTGATTTTGGGTTTACGGTATGATTGTGAGTTTTTGTTTGCTGATTATCAGAGTTTTGATTTCGCAATGGACGATTTTAACCTTGGCGGTTTCATTTATTTATTTTAATTTGATTAATTTAATAGTTAAGCACGGGGTTTAAATGAGATGATCTGACGGTTGTGGTTATAGCGTACATAATGTACGATTAGGCATATTGTATGATAGTGGAGGGTTCAAATGAGAAGAAATTCTTTGTAAGAAGAAAAAAGAAGAAATTTCAACCAATAGGAATGCTTCATTAGACTTCATTTAATATTTGTACTTAATGTAACTATAAGGGTATATTAGTAAACTTACATACATCATTAATTGGTAGTTTCATCTTTAATAACTAACTATATTAAATTTGTAACTTATTTTTAAGATATATATATTTTTCACAAAAAATAAAAATAAAAAATCATTTAAAGTGTAGGATAAATACGAGGCGTGTAGGATAAATTACGAGTTGTGTAGCATAAATTTCAATATGTGTAGGATAAATTTCGAAATGTGTAGGATAACTTTTGATGTGTGTAGGCAAAAATATTTAGTGTGGAGGATTATAGTCTTAATGACTAATTAATTAGTCAAACATAATAATAAATAAGATGAGAAAAAAAACTATTTAATGTTTTACAATTATACCCTTTTATTCTTTTTCTTCTCAATAAAATTTTCTTCTCAAATGAACCTTCCCCTTGTATGATAACCGGCCTATATATATATATAGGGTTGAGTTCATTTCAGAACTCTAAATAACTACAGAACTTTCAGAACTCCTAATAAACAATCATTTTATATATAAGTTTTTATATTTAGGATCTTTTTATCATCTATTATATGTATTTCTTTGATTACATACATGTTAAAAGTAGTTTACATATGCTTAATTGCCAAAATTATATATATGTGTCATTACTAATTACATATAAGTAAAAAAACATGTTTACATATGTGTAATTATAAAATTACATATAAAAAATGATAAAATTACTCTTAACATGTATGTAATCGTAAAAATACACATAATAAATGATAAAATTATCCTAAACATAAAAATATATAAATAAAAAGATTGTTTATTAGGAGTTCTGCAAATTCTGTAAATATTTATGGTTCTGAAATGATCCTGGCCCTATATATATATATATACATACAATAAACTAAAACGTGAAACAAAAATTGTGTTTGCAAGTCTCATCACTAAAAAGTACCATTTATTATTGAGTAAATTACGTTTTTGGCCCTTGTGGTTATATCACTTTTACTATATTAGCCTAAAATAATATTTTTTAACATATTTGCCCCCATGGTCTCTATAACTAACCATTTTGGCCCCTAAGTCTAGAGATCATGGGGGCCAAAATGGTTAGTTACAGAGACCACGGGGGCCAAAATGGTTAGACTTAGGGGCCAAAATGGTTAGTTATAGAGACCATAGGGGCAGATATGTTAAAAATTCTTATTTTGAGCTAATATAGTAAAGGTGATATAACCACAGGGGCCAAAAACGTAATTTACTCTTTATTATTTTATCTACTTATTTTCAAATATAAAATAATTAGAATTAGAAAAAATAAATATCTTCATAAGTAAACTTCCGTTTTGCTTCCTGTGGTTTGGTGGTTTTAACGCTTTTGCCCCAAACCTTTAAAAACAGACATTTTACTCCCTGATCTATGAAGCTTATCTCTATTTCACTCCCCGCCCTTAACGCCATCCAAAATGTTTGTTAAAAATAAGGGCAATTTGGTAATTTTACATATAATGAGAAGGGTATTTTAGTAACTTTACAAAAAGAATTTAATTGTTTATAATTATAATCATTAAAAAAATTTCTTAACTTCATCACCCTCCTCTCACTCTCACTCTCACTCTCACTCTCACTCTCACTCTGTATCTCTCACTTTCCCCCTTTTTGTAACAACCACCAGTCATCACCACTACCAGCACTACCACCACTATCAAACACCATCACCTCACCTAAATAATGAACCCCTTCGCAACCCCAAATCCCAAAGCCCCAAGTCCGACAGCAACCACAACCCCAAATCCAACCGTCACCACTGCAACTCCAATCCAGCCGTCATCACCTACCTCCGTCGGTCGCACCAACACTGAAAAACTGGCAAAACCGGTTCAAGACTCTACCTCCGCCAGCCGCACCGACACTGAAAAAACCGTCATCACCTACCTTTAATTGGGTTTATTCGAGATGGGCTTGGATCCGGGTCGGGTATTTTGCACTGCCGCTACAGGCTCCTTTATTCTCACACTTGACCCATCCGCACACACAACATCGGGAGCTAGGGTTTGTAGAGCTCGAACCGATCGAAGAAGATGGAACAAGTTACAGACGGATTAAACAAAATAAACATCTCCAGCTAGGGTTTGCAGAGCTCGAACAGGTTACAGAAGATGGAACCGATCGAAGAAGATGGAACAGATCGAAGAAGATGGATTGGTTTCAGAGAATGTATAGGGAGAGAGGGGATGTGGTGAGTTAGAGAGGAGATGAGTTTTTTATTTTATTTTATATATATAAATAAATCTTTAATATCAATAAAAAACTAAAAAATGGATTTTAGAAATTAATAATAAATTATTAAAATACTTATCTATAAAATTACCAACATACCCTTACTTGTAACATACATTTTAGACGGGGTTAAAGGCGGGGAGCAAAATGATGATAAGTTAGAAAGATCAGGGAGTAAAATGTCCGTTTTTAAAGGTTTGGGGGAAAAACGGTAAAACCACCAAACCACATGGAGCAAAATAGAAGTTAACTCTATCTTCATATACAACTAGTTGATGCCCCGTCTGCGTTGCGGGGCGATGGCCGAGTAATTCTCAATCAATTAAAAAAAGCCTACTATAATTTTGCTAGGAAAAAAGGAAACAAAAATGATGATAAGACCGTAATTTTTTGCTAAGAGCAAAACAATAATTTTTCAGGACTAATTAGCCAGTGTTAGGCAGCTCCTTGAGACGAAAAAATATTAAATCGAGTAAACCAATTAAAACAAAAACCTTTATAGTTTTGGTAAAAAAACTAAAACAATGGGAAAAACGTAATTTTTAACTGAGGGCGAAATCATAATTTTATTTCAGGGACAAACCGTAAATTAAATGGACCAATGGGGGAGTGCCAGGAAGCTGTCGGCATGACAGTAATTTTAAACTGGGGGCAAAATTGTACTTCACCAGGAAAAAAAAACGATGGGCGTAATGTAAATTTAAGTTGAGGGCAAATTCGTAACTTGGCTTTGAGGAAAAAATAACTAATGGCAAAGGTATAAATTTATACGGGGCAAAATCGAAATTTTGAACCGAGGGTAGCAAAAGCGGATTTATTTTTAAGTGGGGACAAAAACATAAAGTAAAAATCGTTATTTTTAACCGGGGGAAAAATTGAAATATTTAGCTGGGAGCAAAAGTATAAATTTATTTTTAAGCGGGGGCGAGAACATATTTATGAACTGATGGCAAAAGCGTAATTTTAAATCGGGATAAAATCGTAATTTTGTTGGGCCAATAGGGGAGTGCCAGACAGCTGCCTGACACTATTACACCTGCCGCCCATTTAGCCCAATTGAGGGGCGGAACTATTACCGGCTGATGTAAGCACACTTGTCTTTGTATGGATTGAAAATGTATAAAACATAGGCATGCGAGATGGAGACATAGAGTTGAACGGACGTTAACTAAAACGGCGTTACAACTTTTCATCCAAATTTATAAACGACCAAACAGCGACCATATAAAAACACACATTTTATCAAATCAAACTCACACACACACACAAACACACACTCTCTCTCAAACATTTGTTTCAGAGAGAGAAAGAAAGAGAGAGAGAGATCTGGACTGACAAATCCTATCTTTCATCACAGCACACACCCGTTGCTTTACATCCCATATACATACACAATTCACCTGTACAACACCACCTTCAAGAAGAGGTGCTGCCACTTTACTATTCATTTCTTTTTTAAGTCTAAAATACGCATTTGAATTGACCTGAATTTCGTAAAAGAATCTGAATTCGGATTCATTGAAGAAGAAGAAGAAGGTACCAGTTTTTTTTTTTTTTTTTTTTGGTGATGAATTATGTTTAAATCATGTCATAGTTTTGTTGAAGTCGAATAACTTTGGCTTAAATAGGCGGAATAATTGTGAAGAATTATGTGTTGTTTAGCATTTGTCAACTCAGAAATAAGGAGTTGTTTAGATTAAGTAATTTTGTGTAAAGTATACCAACCAGCATAACTGAAATTATATTTTTCATATGCAAGCAATCTTTGTGAATTATGCTTATAATTGAGTATTAATTTGTGAAGGCAGTGGTATCTTGTTGGTTCTTGACGAGGAGACCAAAGTAATCCGACATACGTGGTAAATGTGCCTCCAAGATTGAGGCGCAACCGCAACCGCAATTGCAATCACAACATCTACATGGGAAGTGGTAGATCTACCGATCCGTGACGTTTCGCCTTGGTTAAGTCTCTGCAAAAACAAACATAATTTACAAAATTCTCACACACTCGAAAAAAGGCTGTCGAATTCTCGCTATTATAATCGGATCCGATCCAGACCCGGAGAAGCAAAATCCGTAAAATAAAATCTGATGGAGCTTCCTCAACCTCGACCGTATGGAACACAAGGTATTTTACATGTGTGTTGGCACGTGTATGTTAGCATACGTACACAGTTGATGAGATGAGGTGGGGTTGGGGTGCACGTTAAGCAACAGAATTAGAAAATATTGTTAACAGAATTTATGTGTGACGTTGATGTTGTTGAAATTACAGGTAGGAAACCAACGCATGACTTTCTTTCACTTTATTCACCTGCTCAGCAAGATCCATCTCCTACCCCTCCAGGTAAACAAGTTTTTCCCTTCGATGAGCTCGGTACCGTACCAAATTTCGCCAAACATGCTCGGTACAGTACTGTACCGTACCGGTGTTTGAACGCTACCGGAAATAAACCGGTACCTGGTACAAAATGCTCATCCTTACTGGTATTTATCCCCATTAAAGCGGTACTTTGAAATTTAAATCTTGATAAGTATGTTAGATATTATAGATGAGTAAATAGGGTTCTATGTTGGGAGATCTGATTTATGTCATATTTTTCCAATTACCATGTGAATAAATTTATTTTTATAGATTTGTGACAGTTATATAGTATGTAATAATGGTCATAGACAAATCCATAATAAATTTATATAAGTTTTGTTACAAAAAAAATTGCAATTCTGAGTTGATGTTTTTAAATATAATGTAGACAAAACCAAGAAAGTGTTATATATATTTTCAACTTTTTAGACATTTGATGGAAACCTATACGTTTGCAAATCATTTTCTTGTTAATATTAGTAATCTGTGGTAAAAAAAAACCAGAAATAATATTCTTAATTAAAAGTGTTGGTTAAAAAAAGTAGAAAAAGTAGTGAAATTTGGATAATCAGATAAAGACTGAAGAGACAAAGAAAAACATAGAAAAAGGAAGACAGTAACAAAAGCAAGATATCTTTGTTGGGTTTGGTGTTAAAATCATCAATGTATGATTTACTATAAAAGATATAAACGTATATGTAATAACTACAGTTAAACTAAAAAGCTTAATGATCATTTCTGTTTTATCCTTTTAATTTGGCATAAATTGTCAATCTATCTAAGTTAAAACATAAACAATATTTAAAAAAAAATATATATAAAAGTTAATGGGTTAAAGGGGTCAACTTGTGAACGTATCAAGTCAACCCGAACACAACTTGTTTGAACAGCAAAGTGAATCTTGTTTTTTCATCCATCTAATGTACATAACTGTCAACAGGTGGCTGCTACCTTGAAACACATGACTTCTTGCAACCGCTGGAACGCGTAGGGAAAAATATGGCTAAAGAAGGAAACAAAGTCGAAGAAGCACCGATTGGGAAGGCCCCCCCACCGGCTGCACCAACTGCAGTAGAACACATTCTTCCTGGCGGGATTGGGACGTACAGTATCAGTCACATTTCTTGTATAAATCAAAGCCAAAGGATGCCAAAGCCTGAAGGGGTCCTGATCACAGCTGCACAATCTAGTGGCAGCGATAAAAATGACGAGAATTCAAACTGCAGTTCTTACACAGGCAGTGGTTTTTCACTGTGGGAAGAATCTGCTGCGAAAAAGGGAAAGACAGGGAAGGAGAATATCGCTGGAAACATGCACGTGATACGAGGTATTTTTGTTACACTTTAGTTGATCCCACGTCGTTAGATACTGGTAACCCCTGCATCAACTATCACCAATGCGTTCAGGGGCGGCTCAATCATTTTGAGGCCCAAGCCGTTTTAAAAACTCGCGCCCTTTTCCAAATGTCATCATCGTAACCGTTGACGGATCTAGGATTCTTTGTGGGTGGGTAGCAGAAATTGGGTTCATTAAAGTAGGATTGGACTGTATATAAAAAAAATTTAAGGCCCAACTTTTTTTTTGTTTTGTTAAAGTAGCATTGGACTAGTATTAGACATTTCTAGGCTCAGAACAAAAACTTGGATTAAAATATGTATAAAAAATATATATTTAAAAAAAAATTGGGGGCCCTATACTCAAGCCTAAAAAATTAAAGAATAGAGCTGGCCATGAACGTGTTTTGACGCGTTAGCTATCTAATGGCGGAGCTCAAACAAAAACTCAGTGGGGGCGGACTCTCAAAGTCCAAATAATTGGGGGCGGACTTTTAAAAATCCAATATTTTACAGTACAAAAAAATTGGAAATTTCCGGTAAAATTAACACCATGAGCGAAAATGGGTGGGGGCCGGGTCACCCCGGACCTATATAAAGCTGCGCTGTGGATGAGACAAGAACTCTACAGTTAAACGTTCTTGAGTGGGAGCAATCAATCCATGACGGGTGACCTCTTGGAAAGTTTCCGCTCAAGCAACCAAAAACAAATCCGTGAGCTCCTTGTGCTCAAAACGGACAATATTGGTTGGTACGAGGAGCTGGATGTTACAAGATTACAATATTATTCGTCACTTTGCTTTCTTTCGATTTTCTAAACTAATAATAATAATAATAATAATGTTATTACAAATATGTTGTTAACAGAGGGGGTGATGAAGATGGGAGGAGTGCCATGGATGGCATCCGTGGAGCGGCCATCACAGTCATCATCCGCCCATAACCATCCAAGCGCCACCATCAGTTCTCTGTCGTCTTCACGGTCTGTTGGCTTTCTTTTCACTTTGTATCTTCTACATGAATATCTATTCAAGTTTTGTTGATCTTGCAGTCCATCATCAGCCCAGAAGAATCCGAGCTTTGTTGATATGTTGAAGTCTGCTAAAAGTTGTCAAGATGATGAGGATGATGAAGAACAAGAGTTTGTTATCAAGAAAGAACCATCCTCACACTACAAAGGTATATCTTCTAACTCTCATTAACAGTCACACAAAATAATAATAATAATAATAATAATATTCTCAGAATGCACATATTTTTCTGTAAAATGATAGGTGTTTTGTCTGTTAAAGTAGACACAGCACATCATGATCAAAAGCCCAACACCCCGCGTTCTAAGCATTCTGCTACCGAGCAGCGTAGAAGAAGCAAAATTAATGACAGGTACGCTTAACAAGTGCATGTTAGTCGTTTTTCGACTATGATCATTGTAAATATTGATATATGATCTTTTAATACTTGTGCAGGTTTTCGGCATTGAGAGGACTTATTCCTCATGGTGATCAAAAGAGAGATAAAGCATCATTTTTATTAGAGGTATACATAGAGAAACATATATGGTTTCTTTTATCATTCACCCAAACTTATAAATGCTTATCATTTGAAATATGAATTTTGTAGGTTATTGAATACATTCAGTTTCTACAAGATAAGTTGCATAAGTTTGAGGATTCATGTCGGGGATGGAATAATGAACCGCCTTCGGTGATACCATGGGTAAATTCAAGCTTCCAAGTATATTCCATGTTGTGCGTGCGTCTGATTACCATTGGGTGTCAATCATGTCGGGTTGACGGGTTGAGTGGTTCAACCCGAACATGAGTCGTGTTATAATTCGCGTCAAAATATCAACACTAACCCGCACATACTTAAATTCATGTAACCCGACACACCCTTTTAACCCAATTATCTAAAAGTGTCAAACGGGTTGGCTACTAATAATCAAGTAGTAAATGTGTTAATCGGGTTGGTGGGTTGTAACAAAAATGGGTTAAATGGGCTAGCGGGTCGACCTGTTTAATTAATTAAACTAGTTAAGCAGGTCAACCCGAACACGACCCGTTTATCAAACGGGCTAGATATGACAACCTAAAACCTTGTTATTTTCATGTCATGTTAGAAACTATCCCCTCTAGTTCTAACTTTACTATCACTTTAATTACTACAGAACAATAATCAAAGACCAACCGAAGGTTTTGTCGATCAACTGCAAGTCCAAAACGGTGCGTCTGGACCAGCACCGGTCAACAAGCGCGTTGCGTCGATTAACCTTCCCCAAAAGGGGCAACCCATAATAGATTCTGACTTAACTTCCCATGAACAAGTTGGTCAACACGCTCGGTTGACCAATAAAGGATCTCCATTTCCTTCACCCATGCAGCCAAACATATATTCTCCTGGCTGTGGAAGCACCAGTGTCACCGCACCACATCCTTTGACACTAGCGTCGGATACAGCGAACACAGCATCTCCATTATGGCAGAGCCGATCATGCACAACCGATTGCACCACGGTTGCTCGTGATAAGCTGAAAGATCAAGAACTAACAATTGAAAGTGGCACAATTAGCATCTCAACCATTTACTCTCAAGGGTAAGAATTCATTTGAACAGCATAGGCTAACGGGCTAGCCCGCTACTTCGACTAATAACGTGTGGATGTATTCATGTGCAAACAGGTTATTGACAACGCTAACACAAGCGCTACAGAACTCGGGTGTGGACTTGTCACAAGCCAACATTTCAGTACAGATTGACCTAGGAAAAAGAGCAAAACCTAGTACACATGATTCCTCTGCCCCCATTCTTAAGGTACATATAAGCCTGACAAAATGGGCTGCACTGGTCGGGTAAACGAGTCAAAATTGGGTTCTAACGTAGATGGGCTCAAGTTTAAAATGTGGTAGTTTTAGAAAGAAAAAAAAATCAAAAGGGTCACCCGACATATTTTTTTTATGGAAGGTAGTGACGACACATGTATCGTACATACAGTGGCGAAGCTTGACCCGAATGACCGGGGGGGGGGGGGGTCGAAAACGTATATACCCAAAAATTTCTATAGAACCGGGGGGTCGAAAACGTGTTTACCCAAAAATTTCTATACGAAAATTATATATATAACACTACTGAGCGAAAAGTTCGGGGGGTTGGGCACCCCTCCCCGCCCCTTCTATACTTCGCCCCAGCGTACATACATTGTTTGACGTAAAGGTGGTGTGTTAACATTTAATCTAGATACTTATAAATGGGCCGGTTTGGATGGGTAAGCTAAAGAAACATCATAAAAAGAAAACGGGTCGAAAGTGGCCCAAATTTTATTTTCAATGCATAAAATCTTTTTTGGGCATTTTATTCAAAGAAGTTAGATCAGTGATATTTAAAAAAAATATTTAACGAAAAATGTTTCAAGTCAACCTAATCTGACCCTCTTCAACCCATTACCAAACTTGCTTATAACGTTTTGTAATGTTTTTTGACAGACAAACCAAGATGTAACGCTAGCGCGTTCAAGACTTGCAAGCACATGGGACGAGAAAAGCGATAAAGCGTTGAAGAGGTTTAAGACAAGCAGAAACTAAACGGAAACGCTTACTAGGACAAACTTAATTCAAAATTTGGTACCATCACTACTCATTTTTTCCAACTTTGACCTTATCGAAGATCATTCTTGTTTTTCATTTGTGTTCAAGATACAATGTACATTTCTTTTTTTCTTTTGGGTGGGGGGGGGGGGGGGGGGTGGGGGGTATTGCATAGAATATTCTGACAAATGTATTATTGTTATTATTATCATTATTATTCATTGTTATTTAAATAGGGAGGCTTCCAATAGATTTTTGAGAAGCCAAAATTATACAATGGAAGGAAATTGAGTCACTGGTTATTTATTGAAACCCCATTTTTTTGTGTTAATTATTTATGTTATGAGCGTCTGCTATTTTATCATTTATGATAATGTTGAGCTAGGGTGTCATTTGACATGTTAATGTGGTTTCCAACATGACTAGACTTTATCTACTAACACCGGACTAGGGGACATGATGACATAAGTACGTCTAGGACGGACTACAACACTTGAACTTAGAACTAAAACTTGTAAAATACACAATGACGGATTGATATTTCATATGACAAGTTAACAACGTAAATCATTTTTGATAATGTACAAGACTGTTTAAACAGTGTCAGTTGAGATTATTAAATGTTACGAAACAGTACCAGAAAGGTGATACACCATCAATAAACAAAATGTCTATATCGTGTACTTGGTTTAGTACAAGGACATGTTTCAATCAAAAGAATTATGTGGTAGATAACTACATTTTATTGTTGCATTTGCTCTTTCTAATACTCTATACATGTTATTCATAGTGTCATTTGCCCAATACTTACTCCCATATAGACTCCACTAATCATGAAAATGTCTTATTATGCATGGTATTTTGAATTAATTGTTTTATAAGTATACACCATTTCAAAAAAAAAAAAAAAAAAAAATTGTGAATAATTTGGGTATTGGTTGGAGTGTATTGGTTAGATAGTCCTTATTCCTTAACATCACTACTTGGCCACTTGGAACCTACACAACACCCAATTACAACTCAATAATCCACCAGATAATGTATAAGAGTTTAATCAACAAGACAATGACTTTCTTTTACATATACATCATGAAAATGATGTTTCTTATTTCTTTTATTTTTAAACTAAATCTAGATATTCATTTTTATTGATTATTTAAAACTTATTGTGTTTATTGAATGTCTATTAAAACATTTTCTACTTAATATTAAACTGTTTTACATAAGATAATGATTATTTGACTAAATTGTGCACATCTCACTTACGGGCTGTTTGTTTAGCTCTTAATGAGGCTCAACAATTAAAGGTTTAGACTGTTTGTTTTGCAAGTAGATGTTAGAATTGTTAGGTTAAGACAATTGTCTCTGAATGGTTAAACATTATACTAAGGGTTGTTTGTTTACCTCTTAATGAGACTCTTAATGGTTCAGGCTTCTTACTGGTTCAACACTTAATGGTTCAGACTGTTTGTTTCGCGAGCAAGTGTCTGAATGGTTCAGACATTTGCCTCTGAATGATTAAGCATTATACTGAGTCTAAATGGTTAAGACCTCTAATCTGAATTGGTCAGACATTTGCCTCTGAGCGATTAAGCATTATACTGGCTCTTAATGGTTCAAACCTCTTACTGGTTCAGCACTTAATGGTTCAGGCATCTTACTGGTTAAGCACACCATTCAAAAGTTGCCAAACAGCCCCTCCTAAGTCTGAATGGTTATGACCTCTAATCTAAATTGGTCATACATTTGCCTTTAAACGGTTAAAGATTATACAAGCTCTTAATGGTTCAGACCTCTTACTGGTTCAACACTTAATGATTCAGACATCTTACTAGTTCAGCACTTAACCATTTATAAGTTGCCAAACAGCACGAGTCTTTAGACCATAGAATCTCAAAATCATAATACCAAAGCTAATCCATATTTCAAAACCATAGCATTTCATTCAAAGAGAATACTACATTTGACTTTTTAACAAAAAGTCAAATCCAGATTTGTACATAATTCTCCAATCATGAACCATTCTAGATACCAAATTACAAAAGTTGCCTCTTGTTCAAAGTTTTAAAGTTGACTTTCAATGTCAACTAAATTCACTCTTCAATAGCCTCCATTCAAAGGGATTATCACATTTGACTTTTAACAAAAAGTCAAATCCAAATCAATCAATCAATCATACCCAGTAAAATCCCACAAATAGCAGAGCTATTGGTAGGGTCTGGGGAGGGTGGGATGTAGGCACACCTTACCCCTATCCCTAGGGATAGAGAGGCTGCTTCCAGTGAGACCCTCGGCTCCAAAATAACCAGGAAAGAAAGAGAAAAAAAAAATATAGCACCATGAGGTGTGTGTGTGAGTATGGAGCTATCAATATAACATGGGTGGTAAAAGAGTGCATGGTAAACAAGACAAACATAACAACACAGAAAGCGTATACAAATAGATACATATCTACGACTATACAACACCCCTAAAAACACAATTGAACCCTCTCCTAGAAATCTTTAACCTTAATCCTCCGTCTCCACGAGCTCCTATCATGGACCATGTTCTCAGAGAGGTGCGATTTTTGCAAATCCTGCCTAATCCGCTCATCCCAAGTGATTTTGGGTCTGCCTCTACCCCTCCTCCCTTCCACCACGAGAGTTTCAACTACTCTAACTGGCTCTATTGTCTGCCTCCTCTTCACATGCCCAAACCATCTCAATCTTCCCTCCTTTATCTTATCTGATAAACTAGCTACTTCTAACCTCTCCCTAAAAGTCAAATCCAAATAATACATATATATTCCCAATTACAGAAGTTGCTTATTCTTCATAATCTCTTAGTTGACTTTCACTTTCAACTAAAAACACTCTTCAATAGCCCCCAGAAAAGTGTCAACCCATAAAAAAGTCAAACCCTATATTAAAAACGCGGTATCATGTATTCGCACTAGACGTATGCACACGTTCGAAAACTAATCTATACTTCAAATGGGCATGTACGTATCAGTAGTTTCGAATACCAATATATAACCCTGCAATGTCAGGGTAGTTGACTAGTTTCTATACATAATTTTTGCATTATTACCAATAATATGCAACTAAAAGAGAAAAAAAATAAGATACTAATAATAAACCCGCATCCCAACCCTATCAAAGGTCCAATATACGCTCTTTCGAATATCTCTAACCCGCCACCAACACAACCCGCGGGTCGAAAGTCAAGAAAGACCCGCCCGGTGCACCATTGACTCATGGGTGACCTAACTAACCCTCAAAAGTCTCATTATAAAATGCTCACAGGTTTAGTCTCTAATGGCTGTAAGCATTCTTCTGGATTTGCATAAAAGTAATCTTCTTCTTTCGGTCGATCTGAAATAACCACTCGTTTTTTCGGGCTCCCCATTCGTGCGGAGTGTGTGTCTTTTACGGCATTTGAGAACTCATCCCAACTCAGTGACCCGCTTGTGTATTTGTCTATTAGTTCAACCAATAGTTTTCGGTCCAATGTTATAGTTTTCTTGAAGCCCAAGTATCTGAAAAAGAAAGTCTTTATCTGTGTATGGGATTTAATTATTTATAAAGTTGGAAAAAATGACAAAAGAATACTTTTTTATACCTGCGATGACCTTCGACAACTTTGGCCATGTTCCCGTCATACGTGGGGACAAAAATGTCACTTTCCAATGATACGAGATAGTCCAATGCTGCCATTTGTGATGAATGGTTTTGGAAAAATTGAAGGTCATCTGCCCCTAGTAAAGTCTCTTTTCTTACCTGTAAAGGCACAAAGGTTAAAATGGTAATCTTCTACCTTTCAATGCAAAATCATAACCTTCAAGGGGGTGGCGCAGTGGTAAGCTCGGTTCAGTTCGAGCTTTGTTTTCAAAGCTCGAGCTCGGCTCGTTGGTAGTTTCTTAAGCTCAAGCTCGGCTCGGGCTTGGTTGATTTATTAATTATTAATTAATATATTAAATGAAAATAATATAATTAATAGACTCGTTTAGGGTCGCGAGCTCGATAAGTGAAGCTCGGGGTCGGGCTTATTTACTAAACAACCTTATCTTTAGGTTCGGGCTCGGTTTGTAAACAAGTTTAAATAAGCTCGGCTCGGCTTGGCTCGTTTACTAGACAACTTTAAATAAGGGGTAACTGTTATTAAATATTAATAAAAACTAAGATTACACTAAGGCTCGATAAGGCTCGACGAGTCTGACGAGCTTTACATGCCAAGCTCGAGCTCTGGCTCGATAAATAAACGAGCTTTATTTTAAGCTCAAGCTAGACTCGCTTCGAGCTTTTTCTTGAGCCGATCTCGAGCAGCTAGCGAGCCGCTCGGCTCGTTTGCACCCATAACTCCATAAGTTTAACAATAAGAAGAATAAAAAACATAAAACACGAAATCATTCTGTTTGATCACAACACAACTAGTTTTAGCATATGTTTACTAACCAGTTTCGGGAAAGCGGCTGCAAGATCAGCCATTCGCCTTTGACCGCCATATATTTCACCAGCTGCAATATATATCTGGATGTCCCTATCAATGTCAAGCGCTTTCAGTGTGAGGGTGGTTTCCTCGGGAGTCAAAGGGCATAACCCGTCTTTTCTCTTCAATTCGGAGTTTATAATCTTTTCTTTCCACCATGGGTATGCATATCTGCCAAAAAAAAAAAACTTTACACACGAAACGGTATTACCAAACTAGTCAACCATATTATGTAGGTCAAACCTCATTCTAGTCAACTCTTCCACCTCATCAAGATTGCATCCTTGTGTGCATCCAGAAAACGCTAACATGTCCATTTCGTATCTAAGATGCAGCACTAGAAATGGCCCATTTTGCCTCAGACGTTGAACGATGCGCCTACCTAAGTATTCTATTTGAGGAGTAAATCTCAAAGCATCGAAATTTACTCGACACCTCAGTTTCTGAAGTTCAAGGGGTTGACCGTTATTGGCAAGCCGAGCATCGGTTCTATTCAAATGCACGATTTTGTACTTTTTAATTAAAGGAAGAATCTGCACATGTCGAGAACAAAACCTTAAGCATGAGGGTGTATTTGGTTGGTCGCCTAACAAACTATTTAAAAAAATAGAGTAAACGTCAGTTTGAGTCCCTGTGGTTTACTTCAACCGACACTTTGAGCCCCTATTTAAAAACGTCACTTTGAGATAACTGACGAATTTTAGAAATAGGGACTCAAGCTGACGAATTTTAGAAATAGGGACTCAAAGTGTCAGTTGAAGAAACCACACGGACTCAAACTGACGTTTACTCAAAAAAATATTATGTTTTCAAAGTACAAATAAAAGATATTAAACAAAATAAAGCCGTAATATCATAAGATATATTTCCTATTTAGAGTCATGGCAAATAAAGATCGTACCTGATTATGATAATAAGAAATATCTGACCAACTAATGGGAGGCATAGTATGCACGATTCCTAAATCCGCTCTCTTTTTAAGCCGAGGAGGAAGTTGTTTGAGTATACGGACTTCATCTCTCAAGGACGTAATGAAATGATTAACATCAAAAATGTCTTCAAACTCACTGTCATTCGATATTTATATCACAATCAATTCAAATTATGCAACATTAGATTTGCACAATAATGCAGTAAAATGTCATGATTTGCCATACCTTGGATCAGCCCAGAAAGACGTCTTATCCAGCTCGGGAACTATAAGAGTAACATTCAAAAATCTTGCAATTGCAACCATGTCACAAATCTACAGGATCAAAATATAGTTGAAAAATTAAGAAAAAAAAAATCTATCTTTTGAATATAGATATTATAGGGTCGTTCAATACATTACTAAGTCCGCATAAACACATGTTCCTACGGTATTAACTGCGATACATAATACGGTTATGCCTATTCAGCACTACATACAAATAAATGATCATACCGTAAGGCTCCTATACGTATATAAGTTATATAGAAAACACGTACCGCAGACCGCATTTGATTGAGTCCTCCATTACATGATACCATAAGGTAACCATTGTTCTGATAAACCCCTACACCCCACATCAAAATACTCATGTTAACATCAAAATTTTCAAAATTCAACAAACACCCATAACAGCTATTGCCACTTATGATACAATATCATCATCATAAACAAATTAACAACACAAAGATGCAATGATCACTCACTCTTGTGTGGAAGAACCCTAACAGGAGCAGCAGGCAAAAACTTGACATCTAAAGAATGAGAATCTTGAGTGGATGAAGAAGGCCAACCCTTTAAAACCCTAGGACCCCATGTATCCCCTAAAGCTGTCAACTGAACCAAACAAGTCCACAATAACACCATTGTTGTCCCCCTAATTATCCACACCTTCATTTTTGAAGAAGGCCTTGCATTTGTCTTCCATCCCATTGCCCTAATCCCAATTCCAATTTTACCCTTCATATCCCACACATTTTTCAATCACCACAACCCCTAAAACCCTTAATTATTATGTGGGTACACCAAAAAAAGCACAAATTTAGGATCTTGTGATCTGAATATCTGATCAAATTTCAAGAAAAGATAATGTTTTCAAGATCCAAGATTTATGTAATCTTGATCCAACAAGAATCAAACTTCACACTTACCCACTAAATTAAACAGCATTATAAGACTTGATCAAGAATCTTTATCAAGATTTATTGCATACATACATTGAATAAACACATTTGGGAATTAGATCAAGAAGCCAAAAGGGTATCAAATCTGAAATGGGTATTAAGGGGATTTAATGTTGGAGTGACAAAGCCACCGACAATGTGAAAATTAAGGCATTTTCGGATCTGGGATCCGATCAAAAACAGGGGATTCTTGAAAAAGGTGGTTGCTTTGGTGGTTGTTTTTGACCGTTGGTTGTACGGTGGTTGTGCGGTGGCCGGAGACGGCGGTGGAGAGAAAAAAGACAAGAATTGACAGGTGACTGAGGGGGGGAGTGGGGTACTGAAATTTGTAAAGGGTTTTTGCTTTTATTTATATACAAGAATTAGTAGTGAGTTAAACATACATAACATATTGACATTCAAAATGTATACGTCAAAACTTTAGATTATGTTTTAAGATATGTTATATGTAAACATGTTAAGCAATTTTGGTTATGAAATGGTAATGACATTATAAACATGAGGTAATGCTGACTATAATATATAATAAGGAAGAGAAAAGAAAATGATTGTACGATTATATTTCTATGAACAAAAATCAATTGTATGTTTAAACTCTCAACCTCAAGAGGAGGAATATTATTATACGGACCTACACCTAACACAAATTCTCTTTATTAGAAAATGTATTCTAATTTGAAAAGCAATTAAAGATTTTATATCTAGCTTTGGTTTTACTTGTTAATAACTTTAGCAAGGTGAGATAAGAATATGATAACTTAATATTCAGAAATTATCAACATGTGTGTGGATATACTATTTATAAAATAAAAAACTTTAAAACAATAATAATATAATGCATTTATATGGCATAATGACTCTTAAACATTTAATATTATGTCTCTAAACATGTATATTATTAAATAATTCGTAAAAAAGATTTAGAAATTATAAATTAATATTTTTAAAGGGTGTTAATATTAACACATAGTAAAATCTTGTTTTAACATGGTGTATACGGGCCGTATAAGGTTATACGGTCCGTATAGAATAGAATGAACTGACAAAGTCTGTGAGCGCAGCCTTTGCCAGTTTATATTATTCTATACGGGCCATAAAACCTTATACGACCCGTAAACACCATGTGAAAACAAACATTGGTCGTACACAACGTATATGATATTTTTATACGGACCGTATAATGGTATAAGACCCGTATAAATAGGAATTTTTTTATGAGTTAATATTCACACATTTGGGTTTCGATCTAGCAGTCTATGTAGTGTTCAGAACCATCAAATCGAATGGCTTCTGCTATCAAGGAAACCTGGTTTCAGTTTTCTTTTACTTTTAAATAAATCTCATTTCACACATTCGTGTTCGTCAATTGGACATCAATGGATATGGTAACAACTACCAAGGGGATATGTATATGTTGCATAATTCATTTAGTTTCTGTTTGGCACCTTCAATCTTCGTTGCTTCATTAAAATTAACAAAGCGGTCTCGGTTGCATGAAGCTTTGATGCATGTTGCAAGTTAAATCCACAATCAATGTATGTTGGTTAATTGTAAGTATTGCATTTGCGTTAACACGCCTCATTTTGTCACACCCTGACTTTTGCGGAAGCGTGATTATGTGTGACTTGCTTAATATCATTGCATTCAACCATAACAAACATCTATATGATAAAACCATGATGTCCATCCATTAGATAGTTTCAAACATCACAAACAACATTGTTTTAAATCCAAACACAGACCTCAAGTTTCGAACACATCACAAACAGAGTTTTAAGTTCCATATAGGATTTCACAAAAGACACTAACAAACTAGGCTTTGAGCCATGTATCTTATCCAAGATAAAATACATAACTCAAACCCTTCAACACCGGATGACATCTTTTTATTAGAGACACAACTTGAAAACTTCAGCGCCCGCCAGATCCATAATTAGTTTCCTGAAATACATGTAGTTTGAAAATATCAACAAAAGTTGAGCGAGTTCATGTCTTTTGTATGTGAGCTCGTAATAATCTTTGTAACCATAGTATGTATGTATTTGTAAATCCCGGAATGAAAGCAACAAAGAACAGATCAATTAATGATTTGCAAGGTCATTAATATGTGTGCAACGGTGTAGGAAGGCTCAATCCTTTGCGTATTTCGTATCGGGCCTCCCGGCTGGAACGACATAGTCACCACATGCGATCAACTCGCGGACCCATGGGTGGGGCTCGCAACACCCAAATAGATCTATCACTCATACCCCTCGGTCCTTAACAAGGATTAATGGTCTCAAGATAACGCCTACCCGTTCACATGATCTAACAGTATTTTCCTTAGCTAACCATACCATTTGTAATCATTGTATCATTTGTAACATGTATTTCACCCCCGAAGTTATAAAACCGAAAACAGTTAAAAGAAAAGGGGGACATGAACTTACTGTCTTGCATTTTTCGATCAAATAACCCAAAGCTTCTTCTAGAGCACACGACTACCTACAAACGTACTACGGTTTATTAGATGGGTGGGTCGTGCCTTGACCTTAGTCTTATTTAGTATCTTTGAGTTACGTTTCTTTGTGTCATCAATATTATTCCAAGTATATAATTATTTGTTAAAATAATAAATATTTTAACTTAAATTATATTTATTAATTGTTGGAATATTAGTTAAAATAATATATTCTAACTTACTTGTTTTGTAATCCATCAAAGAATATTTTCCCCAAGGATGGGTATACTTATCATGTGTTCTTAACCTTGTGTATTTTGCCAAGTATTGATGGCGTATTCCGGTGTGTAATCATACGTACAAGAATACGTATTTTCTTGTATTTATTAAGTATCCTTATACTTGATTTTTGCATTTATTTTTCCGGAATAATATTTCTAATAAAAATTCACCAATATATATTCTTAAAATATATATTTTTAAGAAATCACTTATAGAAATTTATTTATACTTCTTCTTGGCAAAAATGTTTATATTTTCACATAAACCTCAAAAATAATATATTTTCAAGATTATCTTAGAAAATATTTATAAATTCATTTTTCACTTAAAATAATGTATTCTAAATTTGTTTGGGAATATATATATTTTCTTCCAAAAATAATATATCTTCTAATAATTCAAGAAAACATATATATTTTTCTTTACTAAAAAATAATATATTTTCTTCTTGTAAAAAATATGATATATTTTTGTAACAATTATAAAAATCATATTTTTTTTTTTCTTGGTGTCCAAAATTCCGTTTACCAAAATATACTCGTGAATTTAATTCCGGAATATTTATGTAGGTTATATTCCTTGTTCAGTTTCTCCAATATTTTGGGTATAAATTGTATATTTATTCTCTTCGAATTTTGGTAATATTTTGTGTTTGAATTTCTTGGTATTTTGGTGAGTTATATTATTTCAAGTCCTAAAATAATATAACTAATAAACATAATATACAAATAATCACACACATGGTGACATCTAAATATATATATTTTCCTAAATACATATTTAGTCACTTTTATTATCAAAACCCAACCTCCAATATTTTGTAATTTTTGTAACAAAAATTATGGCAAACTTTATATGAAAATTCATGGTTAAAATATACTTGTAAATATTTGTTTAAAAATATTATTCTAAGTGTTTAATTTCTAGAAAAATTTTGCCATACTTTCCCCTTAAAAATGGAGGTTTCCATGCTTTCAAAGCATATCATTTTCTTTTACAAATCACCACAATCAACAATAAATCAAATAATACTTACCAAGTGCCAAAACCAAGCCATAATCACTACTTCATGAACTTGAAAGTTTATAAAAATTTGTGGTAACTTAGTAGTGTGTTTAGTAAGCTTAGTTACCCTTTAAAGTGTGGTTGATTATTTAAAAACATCATTCTTGAAGATTTTAGATGTTTACAACTTGTAAAATGATTTTCTAAAAATGTTTCTTTTTGAATTCTTCTTGTCATTAATATGTTTCTACACTTGATTAACCACTAAAAATGTGATTAGTCTCTTTAAAAACCAAGTTTATGTAAATCTTGTATTTTAACTTAGTTTCTTGAGAAAACTAGTTTTGAAATCATCCACTTACATGATTTATATTACACTTTGATCATCATTTTTCAAGAAAACATTTTATACTTCAAGTTCATGCTCTCACATAAGGATGATCGTTTTGATCTTTCATAAGATCATCATCTTATCTTGCTAGATTATGTCTTTAATCACCATCTAGCAAGTTCATATGATGTTTAACATCATTAACACAAACAATCAACAATCAAGAAGCATAACAACAATTAAACTACATGATTCATCATGATTTTTAGTCTTATGTTAAAGATTATGTTCTTGATCTTTAGTGTCCTTTATGATTAGTTACTTATATATGCTTTTAACCAACTTAACAAGATGTAAAATGAGATTAAGAAGGTCTTACTACTAGCACAAGGCTAGGGATGATGTTCAAGAAAATGAAGACGATGAACTTGGTGGTTAATAGCACTTGCAAGAGGTCCTTCAACCAAAGGCTCCAAGCTCCTTAAACAAGCTCCTAGCACCTTGTGATCACTTGAGATTGGATGGAAATGAAGTGAAAGTGGTCGTGGTGGTGCTTGGTGATCTCGGCCGAAGGTGGGGGAATGAGGAGGAGAAGAAAGATGGTGTTGGTGATGTTATGATGAAAATGAAGTTGTGGTCTTGTGGTTTAAGTTATAATACTCCAACAACACCTAGTCCTTTGGTTCTTATGGTCTAAAAGCTCTAGACAAGACCCAATTAAATAAACAAAGAAAATCCAAGTGTGGGCCACCCTTGGTGACCGTAAATAGGAGGGGGGTATAGATTAGGTTGGCATGTAATTGGTAGTTAAGTTAGTTAGTTAGATTTTAAGTGATTTAGTTAGGTTATAAGTTGTTATGATGTTATAATAGGTGTTATGATGTTCGGGGACCATAACTAGCTCGAAAATGATAAAACAATGCTTCTAGTGAAAATTTGGTGTTTCGGGTAGTGTCCGGTTGTTCGGTTGGTTACCGGTTCATTAAGGTGCTAAACTATGCAGTTTAGTGTGCTTTATGTTACCTTTTGTGACAGTTTTGATTCCCGACACTTAGGAAAGCATTCTGGACCATTTAACCATAATTCTGCATAATATTAAGTTGTCTAAAAGCTGATTTTTGCTGAATTCTGCAGTTTGAGTGAGTTTTAAGCAATTTCCGGCACTTAAACTATCACTAGGAACGCAGTTTTATGATCATTACTTTCCTACACACTATACTAGTATAACTCTTGGTTTCTGGCATATTCTGTGTCTCAATACCATGTCTGTCTAAGTACTGAACTCCGTCAGCATTTTTCTGATTTGTCTGATAACTGAGCTAACTTTGTTTCGTTCATCATTTAAATCAATAAGTGTTGCATGCAATAATGATATGAAATTATGCAATATGTGATGCACATGTATGTATGATAACAATAATCATAAAGCAATTCATGTCATTAATATAGATCAGCACAGTCATTAAGGCATAAATTACTGTTTAATCAATGTACGGATACATGAAATTTTGACAACTGTCACACATTTCATCTTTTTTACTCTTTTCTTCGATTTCAACAAATCTTTTCAACAATCAGTAAGCAAATACACAACGGTTCTCCAATTCCAGATCAGTAATGTAAGGAGAAGCGTTAAAATAATGGACATCCATCAAGCTCAAAAAGAAAACTTGTGTTTAGAACCATTAAATAGAACGACTTCTGCTTTCAAGGAAAACTGGTTTCGGTTTTCTTTTTACTTTTAAATAAATCTCATTTCACACATTCGTGTTCGTCAATTGGACAACAATTGATGTTGATGTCCTAGTTCGGTGGTTTATTTGAGTTTGGTGGTATGTTGATGACCATATGCGACAAGGTGGTGGTTTTGGAGGGAAAAGATTCACAGTTACGAGATTTGAGTTGGGTTACAAATGAGTTGTATCGGTTATTTAGATCTCTATTTGGTTATCTTTCCAAACTGCAACACACGAATATGTGGTTCCTAATTTGTAACATATCATCACAAAGCCCCCTGTATTTACATGCAGTGTACAGTGTTCTAATATCACCATATTGCTGCTATCAAGTTTAAGGATGCATTCCACGGTAAACGATGGGCCTGATGTTAGGGGAATTATAACTATACCCTAATGATGGATATGGTAACAACTACCAAAGGGATAATGGATATGGTAACAAATACCAAGGGGACAATGGATATGGTAATAACTACCAAGGGGGTAATGGATATGGTAACAACTACCAAGGGAGAAACTTCTTCGAGCTATCTGTCGATATCTCATCCTTCTTATCTAAGCGTTTCATCAACGGACTAATCGGTAACGTTACTCTTCATGTGTCACATAATCATATTTTTGTATAGAGAAGCGCTTTTATCATGTGTCATATGGTATATTTGAAACCCTAATTCAAATTGTTTGTTTTGTTAAGTTTGATTCAAATAATAAAGATGCTAGTAGTACATTGGATATTTCGTCTCTCCCCAATCGCACAAACTATGATGGAGAGAAACTATTTATTGGTATAAGAGCATCCACAAAAGAGATGTTTTTACGGGATGTTTTTAAGAATTTTTGTCACATAATCATATTTTTTCAACTAATCATATTTTTGCTATTGTTAGACTTGTTTTTTAAAGGAATATTGGATTTTAATAATCCCAACTATCATGGCGTCTAAGTCCTTGGATCTCAACGCTTCTCCTTACATTACTCATCATTTCGTGAATTCGAGTTCATTAAGAAGTAGTGACTGCTGACTGATTAGTGGAAGAATCTCGTTCCGTATTTTCTCCTTTTCTAGTTCTCGAATAATCTCGTTCCATATTTTCTCCTTTTCTAGTTCTCGAAGAATCTCATTCCGTATATAGATGTCAATGATAGATGTCAATCAAAGTTACACAAGGCAATTAAACTTTACAAACACCATCTAAAAGTTATATAATATGCTTCAAGCATTTTGAACCCCAGCTACAAACAACCCAAGAAACCCTAATTTTCACATTGACAGTTGTTAGGAATTGTCTGAAAATAATTTGAAGGCTCACAAATTTCAATATCAGATCTGTATTCGGTCATATTTCCAAACTGCAACACACGAATATGTGGTTCCCATCACAAAGCCACCGTGTTTACATGCAGTGTATAGTGTTCTAATATCACCATATTCAACCATTTTGAACCCTAGCTACAAACAACCCAACAACCTTTATCTGATCCATGTAGTGAATAGTTGATATGATTAGACCACGAAAGTACTCCATCCGGTAGTTAACATACGATCATCTGCAGAGTTCTGGCGACAACCCACATGGACAGTTGTTAAGGTTCAGAAGACGATAACTCGTTATATGTATTTTTATGTATCAGCCTGCGATTTCTTATGGAGGGTTCACCTATGGTAGTGTTTTTCCTTTTCTAATATCACCATATTCAAACATTTTGAACCCTAGCTATGAACAGGCCCGCAAAGCCCATCAACGACTATGTGTTGTGGGCATTGAGACAACAACAGATAATGAACGAATTGTTGGACTTCTTGTTCCAAATGCAGTTGTAGGATCCGTACTTAACAGACGAATAACAATATCATTTAATAAAATTTAACGTACATACCGCATTCGAAGATCCTTGCATCACAAAGCCACTATGTTTACATGCAGTGTACAGTATTCTAATGTCACCATATTCAAGCATTCTGAACCCTAGCTACAAACCAACAAACTCCGAATACTGAAAACGTTATCTAAAGAATTACTAAAATCTATTAAACGGTTGTTCGGTTTTACACAAATATGAGCCGTATAACCTTATACGGCCCGTATACAGATCTAAAAACCAAAACAACTGATCAAACCCATAAAAATAAACACATTTGGCCATATACATTATATTGCTCGTATACACATGTATACGTGTCGTATAATGTTATATGGCCCGTATACATGTAAAACAAAAAAAGATTCCACTGCATTTATTTCAGTGTAAAATCATTCTATACGGGCCGTATAACCTTATACGGCTCGTATACACTAGGGGATATGAAAATAAGATTATAGGGGTATGTGTATATTAATACGATAGGGTGAAATAAGAGAAACAAGAAAAATATTAGACTCACCAAATTATAACACATGACACAATAAATACTTATTTATTGTGTGCATATTCTTTTGTTTAAATATTAACATGTTTAATTTTATTTTTTTATCTTTAATATGAGTACCATATATATATATATATATATATATATATATATAGGGGATGGATCATGAGAAAACTAGTTTAAATGAGAAAACAAAAAAACTAACTAAAAAAGCCTAAAAAACATACCAATTTATTTTTACAATTTTATTATTTTTTCGCAGCTTTTTATATATAAAAAAAATTTAAAAAAACATTTTTTTTGTACTGCACATGTGCACTAATACGGAAAGGCTAAACCATTTAACCCAGCCCCCACCGACACCCCCCCCCCCCCAAAAAAAAAAAAACCTAAACCCCCCACCCCCACCCCCCAAAAACCTAAATTCACCCTCCCACCAAAAGCCTAAACCCCCCACCCTCCAAAAACCTAAACCCCTTCCCCCCCCCCACACCCAAAAACCTAATCCTAATCCTAATCCTAATCCTAAACCTCCAAAAAACCTAACCCTAAAAGCTAAACTAAACTCAAAAGCTAATTTTAAGCATGTAATGCACATGTTTAGTACACATATAATGCACATGTGCAGTACAAGTTTTTTTTTGAAAATATTTTTATATGTAAAAAATAGCGATTTTTTTATAAAAAAAAACTGTAAAAAATAAAAAAATTTGGTATGTTTTTAGGCTTTTTTAGCTAGTTTTCTAGTTTTCTTATTTATATATAGTTTTCTCATGATCCTCTCCTGGTACTCATATATATATATATGAGTACCTTATCAAGTTGTGAGAACTTAGAGAACTCGGCCTTCCAGTGCGAGTTTCGCCCTCATTTTTTCACACCCCTAGATTAAAATGTTGGAAAAGACTGTCGTAAAAAAATTTAAATTTTTTTTTGAAGTGGTGTTTTTCGGTCCCTTACATCAGCTGTAAAAAGCTGATAACATAAGCATGACATCACTTTTTACAATGATTTTTTTTTTATTTTTTGGAAAAGTTAATTTTTTTAGGATTTTTGGTAAAAAAAAAATTTGAAAAAACCTTTCGCAAGGCCTAGTTCTCTAAGTTCTCACAACTCGTATGAATTTTCATTTTACCCTAACCCTATATATATATATAGAGTTAATTACATAGTTAGTCCCTGTGGTTTACACAAAGTAACAATCTAAGGTACTAATAGTTTAAAATCACATTCTAGGGTACTAACTTTCCATTTTTTAACATCTGAGGGTATTAACGTTTAATGGCTGGTTAACTTTAACTCTGACACCCTCACGTGCAAAAAACGTGAGGGTATAATGGTTATTGCTAATCTTCCTTATCTCTGCTAATCTGTATATTGTTTCATCTTCCACCTCTCAGATCTGTAATTTTTACACCCCATTAATGGAGTTTCATCTGAGATCCAGTCTTTGAATGCATTCATCCCTTCACTGAGAATCCCCAATCAGAAGGTAAACAAACCACATTCCCTTGATCTTTCCACATACAGACAGAATACAATACCAAACACACATATAGACATGTACGTACATTATGATGAATATAAACAACAGAATACAATACCAAACACACATATAGATCAAATCTTGATAGATTAAACAATGATTATTCAAACAGAAAAAACTACCAGCATGCTTCCACAGATGATGGGCTTCAAGATGTATGCTGCTGATGGGCTCCAAAATTACCAGCATTCTTTCCATCTGATGACAACAACAATGAGTTTGAAACTGTTCTTCTTGCCGTTGTATGCTGCTGATTCTTAACATTATTCATTGTTAGATGACCACCAGGCCCAGGTGTTCCAGGCATCAATGTACCACCATTTAAACCACCATTAAAGCCAGTGATTTTAAGCTCACACCTTCTATCACTAAGAATAACTTCATGAGTAATTGGGTTCAAAAACTCACTACTACCAATAGATCTAGGACTGCAGTTAACTGGCTTTTCTGGGTGTCTTTTACTGCCACCATGAATGACATCTTTGAGGTTTGCCATGGACCTTGAACACCCGTAAACCTCAAATGCTCTTTAAAACCATAACAATTAACACACGTAATCAGTGATTGACAGAACCAAACCACCATTGCACCCCACTTAAATCAGTGATCGACGGAACCATGATTAACCTGCGATTGTAATTAAATAAGTGATTGACGGAACCTTGATTAACCTGCGATTGTATTTCATGAAAAGTGGAGAGATTGCCGGTGACTTCTAGAGAGAGAGGAGAGTGATCGGCGACACATGGTTAGGGTTTGAAATTGGGGATTTTGAAGGAGGTTGAAGAAGAAGACTGGTTTGATATTATCCAATCTATTAATATAAATGAATGCGTTTATAATGACGAAAATACCCTCATGTTTTTTGCACGTGAGGGTGTCAGAGTTAAAGTTAGCCAGCCATTAAACGTTAATACCCTCAGATGTTAAAAAATGAAAAGTTAGTACCCTAAAATGTGATTTTAAACTATTAGTACCTTAGATTGTTATTTTGTGTAAACCACAGGGACTAACTATGTAATTAACTCATATATATATAAAGTGTAAAATACAATTAGGGTTAACGTACGACTCGTACGACCAACGTGCGTGATTTTGTTCTATAACATGCGTGATTTTTGAAAAGTTTCATCAAAATCACGACTCGAATTGGGTTCCAATTGGGTTCAATTTTCTTTTCGTTTCAGTTCAAATTGACCATTGTTTGGTCAATTTCATCGAATTGCATTCAAGTTCATAGTTGATTTTGAAAAGTTTCATCAAAATGATGACTCGAAATAAAACACTAGAACAGAGGATGAAGGAACATGACCAAGCTTTGATGAAGACCGTAGAACAAAGAATGTAGGAACATGACCAAGCTTTGATTCGATTGGAGTCAACGATCAGTAACAATGGTATCAGACCGTAGAACAGGGGATGCGATTTTAAACTGGGAGTTAGCGACATGCGTGATTATGGGTATATAACGTGCGTGATTAGTGTTTCAACATGCGTGATTAATGTTTTCAACATGTGTGATTAGGGTTTTTGAGTTTATAATGTGCGTGATTTTCAAATGAACGTGCGTAATTATATGTCGTACCGGTCGTACGTTAAGAGCTATTGTACATTAAACCTCCTCTCTCTATATATAATTATATATATAATAGATACGTTTCAATTGCGTGTTTTTAGTCCATGGTATTCTGGCATTATCCATATAATGGTGTTTTAGTTATAGAAGATACATGGTATTTTATTTTGCAAGTAACAAAGTGTTCATTCTATGGTATTTTAATTGTACTAGGTAGATGATGCTTTATTTTGTAGTTAGTAAAGGGTGATATATTGCAAAATACATCCAGTTTCCGTGTATAGTTTGTACATTTTCGAGTCCAATTGTGTCATTTTTAGTTAGATTTTGTATATTACTGAGTCGGTTGTGAATTGTAGGTCTCGGGAGATAAAAGAAGCTGAAACGGGCGAAAAACGAGCTAAGTAGGAAGAAAATCAAGCCCGAGACATGTACAGTTGACCAAACAGTCGAACTACGGGGATGTTGGTGCACTGAATGTCTGTTAACTACTTCTTATTGAGTCTTATGTCTAGATAGGCTAAACGAGTATGTAAAAGTGTTGGTTCAAACAAGGTTATTCGACCGGATGGTTATCCGCGCGGACAACACCTATCCGCACGGATGGTTATCCGCACGGACAACACCTATCCGCATGGATAGTTATCCGCACGAACAACACTTGGTAGTTTCCTGAGGATGTCTATATATATCTGATCCGGGTAACTGTTTCAGAACTTTTGACTTGTACGAATACGTCTGTATTTCTACCGGATCTGTGTACTTTCAGAACATCCAATAGAAAGAACAGACAAGTGATTAAACGTTGAATTCTGTGTTGAACAATCTGTGATTCGTCATAATGGATTCCGCACATTAGACGAAGTCGATTCATCTTGTTCCTTACGATCAGATCCTATGCAACGGGACCTAACAAGTGGTATCAGAGCATCCAGGGAGCAGAATCGAAATCAACGACATTGAATTCACCGGAATTCGAGCCTCTTTTGCCGATTTGAGTCAAATTTCACCGGAAATTTGACATATTTCTTCTACTTCTACTCATTTTTTGCATTAGTTCTTCGTTTGTCACCATAAAATCAGAAAAACTTAAAATTGAACAAGAATCTACGGTTAAAAGTTGATAAAATCGATATCATTTGATTCACAATCATTCAAGGTATAAACCTACTAAGTTTCATAATCAGATTCAACCTAAAACTAGATCAAATTCATCAAAAACCATGTTTAGCTGTTCATATCTACTGACGACATCCACTCGCTCGGACAGCTGTTCGAACGGATTGGATTAGTTAGATAGTTGCTTGGTGATATCTTGCTGACATCATCAGTGTTACTCATTTGGAACACTGTCCGTGTGATATCTGCTTACGTCATCATCTTACCCAAGCGGATCATCATCCGAGTGGTTAAGATTTGAAAGCTTTTCAAAGTTTTCAGATTCTATCATTAATCCGTTGATGTGGAATAAGTAGTTCAACTAAATACACTAAAATTACCCTAAATTAAGACTCAAGTAATAAAAATCTAGACTCTCTAACCTGACTAAACTACTCACCGGCAAGTGAACCGGTCGACTCTAGCAAAGAAAAGTAAGTCCGGATGTCGAACCCACAAGGACTCTAATGAATTACGTTAACGATTTTATTTAGACTAGACACTGACACGACTTAACAATTGTTGTGTTTTAGGGGGGGTTTTACTAAAATCCTAAAATTGAAATTAAAATGAAATTATACTAAGACACGAACGAAGACTAAGGTTTGATTCAGATGAGATTAACGACTACCTAGACTTGAATCCAGTTTAACTAGGAATGGACTTCTAACGGTGTTATTGTTGTATGGAGCCGGGATCGTAAAATACTAAACCTTAAGGTATTTCAACGCTAAGACTTCCCGACCCTTCTCAGGAAGAAACCTAGGAAACCCTACAAGGTTGTTATGAATACCGACTGTTAGACTTCCTCTCAGTCCTCTAATGACTCTAAAAGTGCCCTAATACGACTATCTACCTCTCAGCGCGATAATCTAAGGCAATTCTAGGTTCTGACTTGGTTTATTAGACACAAATGCAATTAGGGAACTAAGACTGACTTCTCTCAAAACCTATCTTAGATATATACTGCACCGCGACCTAATAACTAACTCGAGCCTCTCAGCGACAAGTTAAGCAGAATACTTAATTCTAATTGTATTTTAATTACTGTTTCTAGGGCTATTGGCCAATTTACCCAAAGATCACCCGAACCCGCAAGGAATCAAATAATCAACACAAATTTATTATGTGAAAGACATTCACCAAAATCTATGTGAAACAGTAAATAATCAACAACCAAAAGTAAATACGCATATGCACCAAATCAGAAATTCCAGAACACTTTACTTTCAAAGATCAATCCATAATCAAACAATAGAAACCGTTAAAAGATCCAAACTTTATCAAACTATCATCTTGTCTAGGTAGTATCTAGGGTTTAGCCAAGAAACATGTTGTCTATAATAAACAATTCAAGTTCAAAACAAGAATTCATCGGAAAATATTGAAAACACGAAATTAAAGAAAACCGGGAGATAAAACCCGAACAATCTTCACTTCCACGCTCCAAGCTTCAACCAATTGATTCCCGCAAGCTAAAGCACTCCGAAAACCTCAAAAATCTGCTCTCAAAAGTCGCCTAGGGTTCTTGGTTCGTCCTAGGGTTTCTTGATTCGTAGGATAGCTTCTGATCATGCCTCCCTCCTATAATATGGCCGTCTTCAACTATACTATATTGCGTCCAACTTGTTTCTATGTTTTTGTCTCATGTACTCATTAGGCCCAATAAATAAAATTCACGCTAAACACATGTATGGCAGCCCAATATCAACTTTCGTCTGATCTTTGCCTCTTTCAATTATTTTCGTCCAAAATTGATTATATATTGGTCTGATCACCTTTTATGTCCTTTAGGGTTTTATTTGTCCATAATAAATGTTTCAAGACCCACTGACATAAAAGTTCACATTTTTTATGAGCTGACATCCTTTGCCAAACCAATAGCCGCCTACCCTTCTTTTTGTATTAATTATATGTGTGTATATAATATCAATGGAGCCCTTTAACTCATAAAATAGAGGTAGTGGCATCAACCCACTCACAGAAAAATAGCGGCAATTTTTACTTCTGTCACTGGCGCCACACTCTGCCCAGCTGGCTGGTCATTTCCATATTACTCGTTTTTTCTCCATTTGCACCAGGACCTGCCAAAACCGAAATATGATCAATAGCACGCAATTCTAAATGAAACAAAACTATAAATAACGATAAAATATACAAACTATACACGATATAAGGATGTATTTTGCAATACGTCATTCGTCATCCGTCCGGATTATAATCCGTGCGGATAACCTGAAAAGTCAAAGTCAAAGTTTGTCACTTGTACGAACGACAATCCGTGCGGATCATTATTCGTGCGGATAGCTTTTGTCACTTGTTCGGATTACTACTCGAACGGATCACCATCCGTTTCAACTGTTGCTGTTTCAAATTTTTAGAACTTGTAAAAATTGTCTAAGTGTTTGCTGATTTTTCAGGTACGTGCAAGATGGATGATTTCAATCCGTTTTATGATGTCTTTGCATTTGCTAGAGACGGTGGAAATGATACATCTTCGAGTAACACCAATGAGAACACGCCGAATTCAAAGAAAAAGCTATCAGATGCATTGGAGGTTGAAAGTGCTTTCGGAACCTACAATAAACCCCCTAAGTTGATGGCTATAGAAGATTACAGTCGGTGGGCAAAGAAATTTGAAGATTGGTTGATGGCTTTTGCTTTTCCTAGCTGGAAGAGTCTAAAAGTTGGATATCAAAATGGAAACAAACAGGGTGAAACCTTAACAACAAATGAGGAGATAGAGTTGTTTGTTGCTGAGCAAAAATGTATTGCGTTGCTGTTTCAGTCCGTCAGAGAAGATATAATATCTTTGATCGAATATTCTAGTGCCACAGATCTTTGGAACAAATTGAGAAACAAATGTATAGGAAGCGAAGAAATCATGAAAAACAAAAAGAAACTACTTAGAAAAGAGTTTGATTTGTTTGGGTGTTTAAAGAATGAATCAGTTTGTAAAATGATAGAGAGGTTTGGGCATCTAAAACTGGAACTGGCGAGACATGATATTCGCTATTCTCGAGAAGAGCTAGTCGACAAATTATTTGATGCATTACCAGATGAGATGGATTGGCAATATTATGCGTTGATGCTAAAGAATACTATCAAGCCGCCAGAAGATTTAATAGTTGACTTGCTGATTGAGAGATTAGAGAGTCATGAGTTGGAGCTAAAGAAGACATACAAAGTCAATCACACATCATACCAGCAGAACTTGGATTTGTATTATCCAAAGAGTATGCTGCCAAAGAACACGTCTCCCAAGACTGCGTTTTCTGCTGAAAATGTTTCCAAAACAAGCAAAGAAAGTCAAAGCAGTGGTTATCACAGTGGATATCACAGTGGGTCTTCATCAAATTCAAACCAGTCTGATGCAAAGAACTTATTTCAATGCAACATCGCTGTAGACTTAAAGAACGCTCAGAACTTCAGCGAGGAGTCTGCCAAACAACAGATGGTTTTCCTAGCATCTGTGCTAGAATCTTATGAAAGTCTTGTAGCAGGGAAGATAGGCAACACCAACCTGACACAAGAAGATTATGATCAGATAGATCCTGAGGAGATGGAACTAATCGACATAAGGTGGTGTATGGCCAGTGCAGTTCGTCGAGCACAGCGTATCATGGAGATAACTGAGAGAAAGTCAATTGGTGGACCATCTACCAAGTTGGGCTTTGACAAGTCTAAGGTGACGTGCTTCAAGTGCAAACAGAAAGGTCACTTTAAGCGTGAATGCAGAAATGCGTATGTTGATGAATCTGAAAACCCGTTCAGAGAAGATTACTATAAGAAGGCGATTTATCATCAGAATAAATCAGAACCGCCAAGGATGAAGCGGCTTGAAGATAACAAAGAAAAATCTAGAGCTCTTGCGGTAATTCACGACGATGAAGGTTACGACTTGAGCGAGTTGTTACCTGAGGAGGATGCGGTTGGATATGCATTCATGGCAAAATCTGAACCTGTTCCTTGGAAAGATGACAGAACTGAAGAAAAGAAGTATGGTTACAGAAAGCAGTTAGCTATAAACAAAATGATCAGAATATCTGGTATTTTTGATGAAGCAAAAAGAGCAAATAGATGGGATCCAGACAGGGAGTGTTATCTTGACCCCTATGGAAACATTGCTGTTGATCATAAAACTCTTGATTTGGAAACCATAATCCAAGAGTATAAAGTTGAAGATGATTATTGGCAGAAGAAATGGTGGGGAAGCGGTGAAGATGAAGAGAAAGAGAAGAAAGAGAAAGAAGAGAAAGAGAAGTCAAAGAAGATTGACACTGGGATCATTGACACGACACAGGAGTTGAATGCTGAAAACATGAGAAAGATGGCTGACAAGGTGCTGGCAGCTAAGGCGCTAGAGGTAGATTCTAAATCCGTTTCTGAGTCTAAAAGCCAAGTCAGTTCAAATGCGTCAACGACTGAGTCAGGTAAGAAGGTCAGTGGTAATGTTGACTGCAAAAATTGCATCAAAGAATGCAAGGTTTGTAGTACAAAAACTTATCTAAAAGGTAAGAAGATTGAGGATCTGACTGCTAAATTCAGAAGTGTTGAGGATCAAATCCTTGATCGTGACAAAATGGTGAAAGCTTCAACTGAACGATTAAAGGAATTAACTAACAAAATTGAAACTGATAAAATTGATCAGGAAAAGGTCAGGAAAGAAAATGAAAGGTTAGTTCTTGAAAATCGTCAGATCACTGAAAATTTGAAAAGCTTAAAAGCACGATTAAAGATAATGATGATCGAAATGGTAAAACTTACAAAGAAAATTGCCAATTGCAATGTGTTTTGAGAATCAAAGAAGAATTAATAAACACACAATTGGATGAGATTGCTAAATTGAAACTTCAGTTTGAAGAAGCCAAGATTGAGAATGAACGGATCAATTTGAAATTGAACAGTTACAGCTCTGCAAGCTTTGTTTTGCAAGACATCATTCCCAAACCCATTGGGAAAGACAAAGCAGGAGAAGATGTATACTGTGATGGAACTGGGGTGGGTTTTCATCAAGTTCCACAACCAATTCTTGAAAATTATTCGAAAAAACAATCTGGGTTGGTTAATCTTGAGGAAGAAAATGAAGTGAAACTTCCTGATTCAATTGATGTTACATTTTCTTCTTCATCATCTGATGATAGTGTTCAAACTGAGATTGTTAAAAGCACAGTTGAAAGTGTTTTGATGTCTGATTCATCTGGAGATGATGAATGTTTTCTGGACAAGTACATTCAGAAACCAAAATCCAAAAACAATTTAGGTGATGAACCGGGTCTTGTGATGTATAAGATGGCTGGATCTGATAAGTTGTATTCGGATTCTGAGTTTCCTCTGGAGAATGTAAATGTTTCAAAATTGACAAATGTGTTCAAAATGGTTGAAATCGATTTGTCTGAAGTAAAGAGCTTAAAACAAACAAAAAGGCAAATGAATTTTGAGAAAGCTAAAGCTTACTACAAGAAACCTATAGTTCCACCACGTTTTTATAACAACAATCGAAACAATTGGTCGGGTGGATATCAGGGTGGTAAAAGTTATCAGAAAAGGAGTTTTCAAAACAAAAGGTTTGCTGAAAAGAAGGTGTTTGTGAACAGTTCAAGTTCACTTTCTGATGAGGAAAATGAAAATTTTTCAAAATCAAATGAAGAGTTTTTTTAGAAGAGGGCCTCACAACCTCAGTCTGAAAGCACAAGTCGGATAGTTGATACTCGTACATGTTTTATATGTAACAAAGTTGGTCATATTGCAAGAAATTGCACCAACTTCAAGCCTAAGACTGAAGTTGTTGAGAGTCAAAAGAAGAAGGATGATGCAAAAGGAAAAGCTCCAATGGTTGTTGAGAAAATTTTGAAAAATGAGAAATCAAAAGTCAAAATTGAACCTGTTAAGAATGTGGTAACTAAAAATGACAAATTTTACAAACGGGTTGCTTCATCTCAACAAACATGGAAGCCAAAACTGGTTGTCAAGAAAGAAAGTTCATCTAAACCAAAGGTTTCAGAGAAAGAAAAACAATCGTCTTCTACCATTCCGGTAAAGATGGATGTTCCTTTGGATTATTATGAACAATTTGAGAAACAATCTTCTACTCCAAAAGAGAAGAAGAATGTTCAAAAGAAAAATCAACCAACCGGTCAACTTAAGATAGATGAGTTTTTCTTATACAAAAAGGTTGAGGTTGGATCAGAAGAAAGCTTAAAAATGAATGATAAAAATTTTCCGCCACTCTACACTACAAAATCTCACATTAAAGTCCAGTTACCTGAGTCGAAAGAGGCTTGGGTGGCATCAAAATCTCACTAAAGATTTTGGACTTGCCGGAGCTTCCTAGTTGGTAATTGTGAAGCATGAATCGACATCTTTATTGGATTGTTTGTGATATGTGCAGGAACTTCCGAGAGCTATTTCAAGATGGATTATGGATAGTGGAGCATCTCGACATATGACAGGAAAGACTGCATTGTTGTATGATGTTAGAAATTTCAATGGAGGTTACGTGGGATTTGCAGGAAATCAAGGTGGTAGAATCATTGGTGAAGGAACGTTATCCAATGGGATTGTTACGTTTGAGAGAGTTAACTACATTGCTGAACTGGAGAATAATCTGCTGAGTATCTCGCAGATTTGTGACAGGATGTATACCACTCACTTCACTGATAAAGAATGTTTGATCTTAAAGCCAGGATTTGTTATCCCTGAAGAATGGATTATCATGAGGGCACTAAGAGTCAATGATCTGTACGTGTTGGACATGAGCGTAGCTACTACAACCATGGGTCAGGCTCATTGTTTTGTGTCTAGAGCAACAGAGAAAGAATCGAAGTTGTGGCACCGAAAGATGGGGCATATACATCTTAGAAAAATGAATCACTTGGTGCACAATGATTTGGTTCTTGGAGTTAATATCAAAGGTTTTCATCTGGAAGGGGAGTGCATTAGTTGCGTCAAAGGCAAGCAGAAGAAAAAGTCACACCCTAAAAAGCAAGTCAATTCAGTTTCCAGACCTTTAGAGAGACTTCACATGGATCTGTTTGGTCCAGTAAACGTCAAAAGTATTACAGGGGATCTCTACTGTCTTGTGGTTACTGATGATTATTCTAGATTTTCGTGGGTATCATTCTTGAAGTTGAAAGATGAAACATTTGATAGTTTGATGGCGTTGTTCAGAAAGATTGAAAATCTGTACCAAAGGCGTATCAGAAGAATCAGAAGTGATAATGGTACTGAATTCAAGAACAACAAGATGGAAGAATTTTGTGATGAAAGAGGTATATTGCATGAGTTTAGTGCTCCGTACACTCCGCAGCAGAATGGAGTTGCAGAACGTAAAAACAGGACGCTAATCGAAATGGCCAGAACAATGCTTGCTGATTCAAAGCTACCGATAAATTTTTGGGCAGAAGCAGTTTCCGCCGCATGCTATACACTCAACAGAGTTCTCACTGTCAAGAAATTCAACAAAACATGCTTTGAGTTGATCAATAACCGCAAACCGAATCTGAAGTATCTTGAACCGTTTGGGTCTCCTTGTACAGTTCTAGAGCCTTTTGGAAAGTTTGGTCCGAAGAGTATTAAAGGGATATTCATAGGTTATGCAAGTCCATTACGACGAGTCTTCGTTCCAAGTCTGAAGCGGATTATTGAAGCTCCAAATGTTGAGTGTCAGGGGTATACTATGCCGCCTCAGAACCCCGGTGACTCATGGCGTTTTAATTATGATAAATTGTGGGATTCGTTTGACATGATGGAAGAACCAGAAGAAGAAGAAGATTTCTTTGACGAGTTGGATATTTTGCGACAGTATGAAGAATCGCAGGAAATGTTCCCAGCTGAGTATTCAAGGCGACCACGACAAACTTCAAATGATGATGAAGCAGGTCCAAGCAATGCTGGTGAACATGATGATGTCCAACAAAATGAAGTTGCTCAAGATAATCAGACGGCACAAAATGATAATCAAGAATCCGAGAACATGCCAGTATTTGATCGTGGTGATTCAAATTCTGAGGGGGAGCAAATTCAGATCTCAAGTCAAACAAACCCAGTCAGTGAACAAGATGCAAATCAGAATGTTACTAATCTGGAAGGCGATGTAGATGTTTCAGGCGAAGTGATGCCACGAACTCTTTCATACCATCCAGAGGAATTGATCATTGGAGAATTGCAAACTGGCGTTCGCACTCGAAGACAGATTGATAAAGGGCTTACTTGTTTTTATACAACAGTTGCTCCTTTGCAAACTGAATTCTCAATGAGTTGTTTTATCTCGCAGGTTGAACAAAGGACTTACAAAGAGGCGCTTACTGAAGATTCTTGGGTCAATGCAATGCAGGAGGAACTGAGCCAATTTGAGAAGTTAGGTGTGTGGAAGTTAGTGGATTTACCTGATGGTCAGAGGAAAATAAACACCAAGTGGGTGTTCAAGTGTAAGAGAGACGATAGAGGAGTTGTGGTTCGCAACAAAGCTCGACTCGTAGTCCAGGGTTTCAGTCAACAGGAGGGGAAAGATTTTACCGAAGTGTATGCTCCTGTAGCTCGACTAGAAGCTATCAGAATCTTTCTAGCATTTGCATCATGGAAAAACTTCAAAGTATATCAGTTAGATGTAAAATCAGCTTTTCTCTATGGGAAGGTTAAAGAGGAGGTTTATGTCGGTCAGCCACCGGGCTTTACCGATCCACTTCACAAAGACAAGGTCTACTTGCTAGACAAAGTGTTGTATGGTTTACACCAGGCCCCGAGAGCTTGGTACGAGACATTATCTCAACACCTACTAGCCAACAGTTTCATTCGTGGAAAAGTGGATGCCACTCTCTTCACCAAAGAAGTCGACGGTCATCTTCTGATAGTTCAAATTTACGTGGATGATATCATATTTGGGTCAACAAATGAGGATCTATGCAAAGATTTTGAACGAGTTATGAAGCAGAAATTCGAAATGTCATCGATGGGTGAGATGAAATTCTTTTTGGGATTACAGGTTGATCAACTACCCAAAGGAATTTTCATACATCAAACAAAGTATGTTCATGATATCTTAGAGAAATTCGGGATGTTAGGTTCTACTCCAGCAGCCACCCCATTAGCAACAAATCATGGGATAAACCCTGATCTCACCGGAGAAAAGGTAGATGAAACGATGTATCGTTCCATGATCGGTTCGCTGATGTATTTGACAGCTTCAAGACCTGATATCATGTACCCAACCTGCCTCGCAGCAAGATTTCAATCTAACCCGAGAGCTTCGCATATGGTGATTGTGAAAAGGATATTGCGCTACCTAAAAGGAACTCCATCATTGGGGTTGTGGTATCAAAGAGAAGGCGATTTCACGCTCAAAGGGTATTCCGATTCCGATTTCGGATGCTGCAAAGTTAATGCTAAATCAACAACAGCAGGGTACCAGTTTTTCGGATCACGATTGGTCACCTGGCAATGCAAAAAGCAAAACTCTGTGGCTTTATCCACATGTGAAGCGGAGTATGTATCTGCTAGCAGTTGCTGCTCACAGATCTTGTGGATCCAGCAACAGATGCGTGACTACGGTTTACAATTTCTAAACACCCCTATCTTTGTTGATAATGAGGCACCGATTAACATTACTAAAAATCCTGTTCATCACGCTAAAACCAAACACATTGAAATTCGTCATCACTTCATTCGAGATTGTTTCGAGAAGAAGTTGATACGAATTGAGAAAATCCACACTGACGATCAAAAAGCTGATTTACATACCAAAGCATTTGACAAAACACGTTTTCAGTATTTGCTAAAACTGAATGGTATGAAGCTTTTATCGGTGTTGGACGAGATTCTTGGCGTTGATGAAGGAGACATTGTAGATGATGTTGAGAAGCAATCTGCAATGGTTTGTCGATTTTTTTGCCTGTTTTGGTATTTAGGGGGAGGTATAGGGTCAATATTTCAGAAAATACAAAAACAATAAAAAAATGTCGAAAATACAAAAACATGAGATATTTTCAAAATCCAAAAACAATAGAAAATCAGAAAAAGAGCTTGTGTAAAAAGGGAAAATGATAGTACATCGGCTTGACAGTCACAGTATGCTAAAGAAATGGAATGTTTAAATGCGTTAAACAGTCTCGCTGATGATATGCCGATAGGTTTTTGCACATTTAGTAGGTTTGTTCGGGATATAAACCTAAATCTTACTTACTTATTTCGTGGGGAACACTACTTGGATATATAGGTAACCCCTGAAATCTCGTTTGAAAGATTCCTTTTTCTGATATACTAGGTCTTTATACTCAGTGATATCTGGGGTATTATTCCGGTACTTCTGCTGAACGGTAGTTCTGACCTAGTCCCCGAATAATACTTTCCGCAAATGCTTGAAACATAGCATCACCCTCAGCATATATGATAAGACAATAAAATTGCTTAGCAATGCTGTTGTAAAAAAAAGATCCTCTAAAGGGGACACACCCACAAGTTGATTCATGATCTCTCTGCTGAACGATGGTTCTGACCTGAGCTCTCATGATTCTTCATAATTTATTAACCTTTATAGATATCATTTGTGTTATAATTACCTGTAAGACTGAATATTGGGATCTAGATACGAGAGTATATTCAAGAGGTGGGACACACGTATAAGTTTAAGTCTCTAAAACACTAAATACGTATCCTGGACAGATTGAAATTTGTGTGAAAATTTAAAGTGGATCATTATATCGACAATCTACGCGAATTGTTTAATTCTGTATATGTAATTGAAGCTTAACGGTACTTGTGACTTGTCGGATAGTTGATATGATTCCCTAACACGCTCAACCAAAAATATGTTTGTAAATAGTTTACATTTACTGCATTTTAGTTCTGTATTTCATTCCTAGTTTAGAAACTTTATTAAAAATCCAAAAAGATTTTTTATTTCTGTTTTATTTTTGACAAACCAAAGTGGAGAGTTGATCTTCGGATTCGAAGTCTGAAAGTTGAAAGCAGATGCAGGAGGTTTCTGGACTGGATGATGAGTCGTGAGCTTAACATATGATAAGTTTGAGAAGTTGAAATATCAAAGCAAGTTCATTAATTTGAAACTTGTGATTTTCAGAAACAAATTGAATGGAAAGTCAGTGTGAATTGTCTCTGATCAACCAAGGTCATTAAGTTGGACTTGGTAGATAAATTGAGTAATCAGGGTCATTAACTTGAACTTGAGTACTTAAGTGGATTTCTAACACTGAAGGTTGTATGTTTTGAATTAAAACTGTTATTGTCATATATCTTATATTTGGGTAGAGATTTTACAGGTTGTAGATTTCATAATCCCCATGGCAATGAATCGTCAAAGTTTGAACCAGAATTTCAAGTCCCAGCTTTCCGAGAGGGGGAGTATGCGAAAGGGGGAGTTAGAGTTCTGTATCAATAGTCAAAGGGGAGATTGAAGATGGAGCTAATTTGAGTTTCTGAACCTGTGTGAAGAGGAGCTTTACAATGACAAAATCTGGAGAGAGACAAAGACTGAAGACTCGACGCCGAAGACTTCGTCAACATCCAAGGGGGAGTCTGTTGGTGCACTGAATGTCTGTTAACTACGTCTTATTGAGTCTTATGTCTAGATAGGCTAAACGAGTATGTAAAAGTGTTGGTTCAAACAAGGTTATTCGACCGGATGGTTATCCGCACGGATAGTTATCCGCACGAACAACACTTGGTAGTTTCCTGAGGATGTCTATATATATCTGATTCGGGTAACTGTTTCAGAACTTTTGACTTGTACGAATACGTCTGTATTTCTACCGGATCTGTGTACTTTCAGAACATTCAATAGAAAGAACAGACAAGTGATTAAACGTTGAATTCTGTGTTGAACAAATCTGTGATTCGTCATAATGGATTCCGCACATTAGACGAAGTCGATTCATCTTGTTCCTTATTAACAGATCCTGTGCAACGGGACCTAAACTACCAAAAAAACACCTTATCGCATCGTGCAACAGGGAATGGGAAGCTCCTCCCATGACGCGAGGGGTTAAAGTTGATTCGTTGACCTAATTGGCTCTCACGTGATGCGAGAGTGGAGTGTAATGGCCCTCGCGCAACGCGAGGGGCTTAAAATTGGAGAAACATACGAATTAGGATGGGATTTGAGAGTTATAAAAAAAATCTAATTCACATTGATCACAACTTAACTTGAAGACGAATTTGGAGCAAACCTAGGCGATTTTGGAGCTCAAGAAGAAGAAAGTTGTAGAATTTATCGCTCGGAATCATCAAGGTTGAAGAATCGAAGCATAAGGATTGAAGATTAACGGGTTTCAAATTTTGGTTTCTTAGTTTCTTTGTTTCAATCATTCAAACCATGACTTTTGCATATGAACTGTGGTTTTTTTTCATTGTCACTATGATTCTAGGCTAAAAACTTATAACACTACCTAGGTTAAAGATGATTATACATTAAAGTTTGGATTTTTATTGGTTTTGATTCATGCTTGTGGTTAATTAATAAAGTAAAGACTGTGGTTTCATGATTCGATGCATATGCGTATTTAGACTTGCTTGATTACATGATTATAACTTCACATGCTTCCTTGTTGAATGTCTTTCACTGATAGGTTCATGTTTGATCAAATACTGTGTGTTTTTTGTTAGTTTATGGTTTGCTACACGTAGCATCCATAGAAGTTATTCCCGTGAATCAAGTAAGTCTAGGTTGTTAGATTTATAAGGTTAGGTATTTTATGAGAAGACCGCATTAGTTTCCCTTCCAATACTTGCTTATCGAGTCGAATCAGGTTTCCATAGTTACCCTTGACTTTCGCGCTGTGAGGTAGATTGTTGATTAAGGGTACTTTATTAGTATAGTTGGTCTAACACCTCGTATTTTGCACTTTCCATATTTAGAAACCTGTATTCGTATTTCATTTCCAATCTTGTAATCCGAGACTTCGATCATAATGGAAATTCATATTTATATCAATCGTATTAAAAATCATACTTATGTTATATGCAAGTAATCGTCAAATACGCATTTACATGCAAAACCGAGACTTATTATACATTCGAATTATCAATCAAGCATACACGATACTCATCACATGCATACATACATTCCTTGCACTCGAAAACATAATAAAATACAAGCCGGTAGCATAAAATAACATCAAATATAAGTTCAGGGACTAAAAGTGATGAATCAGAAACAATAATGAACACGTCGCGTCGTGCGATCATCCCCACTACCCTTTCCGCGCTACGCGAAGTCCCTTAATCTGCATAGTGTTTGTTTGACCAACCGGATTTCATCCTTTTCCACCTCCATTTCTCCCCAATCATCTTCAATCTTTAACATTAACCCTAATCAACCACTATATAACCAAGCATCCCACACCTTCATTTCACCTTTCCCACCCTACAATCACTCTCAAAACACTCTCAAGAATCTGATATAACAAGTTTTGGGCATATTGTATTCAAGTTCAAAAGTGAGCTTTCAAGTTACTTTTCCTTTCTCTTCTTCATGAATTCTTGCTTCTAACCTCTAGGATAACATCAAGGAGTGTTACACAATGTTTACCATGGTGTAACAAGGTGGTACAACTCCATAATTGATGTCCAAAGTGGGTTACTTTTCTGTTTTTATAAAACTTTTATCACATGTTTCATTAGTTCTTCATCTTGTGAAACTATTGCACCAAACCTTGTTCCTAACTAAACTCATGTTGAGGAACTTGTGTTATGGTAAATTTCCAGATGTTATGAGGTCCCTAACCTCCAAAACCTACTGCCCTAAAGGTCCCAAGTGGCCTACAATGTATTGAAACCATCCAAGTCTTCAACCTTCAATGTTGAAAGACTTGTGTTTTGGTTAAGTGCGAATAATGGGAGCCTTGGCTTTCCAATTAGGATTCCACCCACTTCACTTGTTTATTTCATTAGTTAGATATCCGTCTAATTCGTTTCCAAAAATCAAAGTGAGCCAACCCCACCCCACCTCGTCTCCAACATTTGCCATGTCGGGTATGCGCACGTCCGAGTTGTTGTCATTTGGCCACTTAACAAATCTAGTTATTTTTACATTTTAATCTTATTCATGACCAACAAGAATCATCAAATAAGTTGATGATTTTGTGCTTTGGTGAATCCATATAATGATGTTAAATGAATGGAATTCATCCTACCTCCATGCATGACAATATATGACTTGGACTAAATATACATATACATATAAATATACTGTTAGTGCATATTTCGTACGTCTGCCACTGTGCGAATAGTTAGATAGAGCGTGTGTTGAATATTGTATAGAATAGGAGAAAGTTGGACAAGTTTTGATATTGTAAAGGTCTATCCAGATCGGATGGACACATGGTAGGAAATGTCTATAAATAAGGGCATGGGGCTCCCAGTTGGACAATCTTTTGGTTCCCAGAGGGGACATGCTGTCCAACTAGTCTCGCGGTGCTGTAAACGTTGAATAATCAATAGACACCAGATTGAAATTGACTACTCGGTGTTCTATCTATCTTCTACTCCTTTCTTAGTCGTAATAATCACACCGAACACGTCGTTTCGGGACCGAAGCTCCGTCAAACTCGTCGGATCCTGGAATCACAATTGGTATCAGAGCTACGGTACTGATTTAATCGATCTAACAGTCGGTTAAATCACCCAAAGCTCATCAATTTTGGGTTAAACGGGAGTTTTGACATTAAACAGAGAAAATCATCAAAATAAAGGTCAATTCACGGATGGATTTTGGAATTGAAGCCATCAATCTGTTCGGAATTGTATCGCGAACAATCCTGTGAAGTTTCATCATGAAATTCACACAAATAAAGATTCTGGATCGAAAAAACGTGATTTGGAGTGTTCTTGAGCTGTTAGAACATTTCCAATCGGATGGCAATCCGATCGGATGACCATCCGATCCACATCACTATCCTGCTTGAAGGATTATTGGAGGATAACTGCTTTTCAATCGAATGGCAATCCGATCGGATGACCATCCAATCCATGTCACTATGGGGTGTTTGAGAGATATTTTTTTTTCAATCGAATCACAATCCGATCGGATGACCATTCGATCCACAAACACAACTTTGCCCACTCTTGTCCTTCGATTGAATGACAATCCGATCGGATGGCAATCCGATCGGATGACCATCCGACACTTGACATTCGACCAGATGATCAAATGCCTAAAAAAAGGCATTTTTTGATCGCAACGACGAGGAGAGTCTACAGAAAAAATTTGGTGATTGTCAATTTTTTTGGGTTTTTAACAACCAAGCTGGGTTGTTCGGGGACACCGTCGGGGGCTTCAGTGAACAAATTTGGTGATGCGATCACGGATTGTGGAAATTAGTGGGGTAGACATGATACTGGTGCAGAATGTTTACCATTCAGGATATATGACTATTTGTGGGCCAAAACGTAAAATCCGCAATGATGAAAAACTGACGTTTTGAGGAAAATTGTCATATTTTCGGCATAGTCGAGTTTTTCACTGATAAAAGAGGATTGAATTTCTCAGTTTGAGGGGGAATTTAGTGATAGAGACGCCAGAATTTGCAAAAATGAGGGGGAATAAAAATTTCACTGTCGTATGTAGAAATTTCGGCATTTTTGAAATTCGTGACACTGCAACAGTATTCGGGTAGTTTTGACTTCAGATTGTCAGGGGGAATGTGAATTTGATCGTGAGTGAAAGCTTCTGAGATCAAGATGATCCGAGGTGTTGATATCTGATCGTGGATGAATGCTTCAGAGATCTGAGAGAGATCGTGGGTGAAAGCTTCCGAGATCTAGATTATCCGAGGAGATGAATTTGATTGTGGACGAATGCTTCGGAGATCGGATTACATTACCAGGTGATTTGTTTTTCCGATGAAGATTTGCTGATTGTGGAGAATATCGTTTACACAGATCTGTCATTCTTATGGTGCGTTAACGTGGATCACGGTAAACGGGATATCAGATCTTCAGGGGGATTCACGGATTTGAAGTTAACCAGTGGGGTATTTGAAGTTTCTATCAATTGCCGGTTGAGTTTTTGTACATTCTTAGATCGAGCAGGCGGAATGCGTAGATCGTGGTGCTTACTTGTGATATCAAAAGCTGAGCTCGGATGTGGTTAAAGTTGAAACAGAGGATGCTGCATTGATTAGTTTCAAGTTGGTGATTGTTCGTGAACGTTGCAGTTTTGCAAATCAGAGGAGAGTCGTAAACTGTGCAAAAGACCTGAAGATTCATTCCAGGGGGGATTCGTGCTTTACTCTGGCAAAAGCCAACCCGAATCATCAATCGAGGGGGAATTTGGATAGTCAGATTTCAAGATACCTGATTAAAGTTGTAGAAAAGTTGAAGATTACAGAATATTCAAACACAGCTCAAGGTTTTCAAAGTTTTAAAGACGATTCGACAGAGACATCCGATGGGGAATCTGTTAGTGCATATTTCGTACGTCTGCCACTGTGCGAATAGTTAGATAGAGCGTATGTTGAATATTGTATAGAATAGGAGAAAGTTGGGCAGGAATTGATATTGTAAAGGTCTATCCAGATCGGATGGACACATGGTAGGAAATGTCTATAAATAGGGGCATGGGGCTCCCATTTGGACAAGCTTTTGGTTCCTAGAGGGGACATGCTGTCCAACTGGTCTCGCGGTGCTGTAAACGTTGAATATACAATAGAGACTAGATTGAAATTGACTGCTCGGTGTTCTATCTACCTTCTACTCCTTTCCTAGTCATAATAATTGCACTGAACACGTCGTTTCGGGACTGAAGCTCCGTCAAACTCGTCGGATCCTGGAATCACAATCCTTGTTAGGTCATTTATCTAAGGATCTGTTCGAGTAGAACGTGGCTGGATCGATCAAAATCAAGGTGCGGAATCCCTTGATAATGTCACAAAATCAACAACGACAAGTTCAACGTTTAACGCGTCTGAATTCTATTCAAAGATGGTGAAAATACAGAGGATCCGGTAGAAATCCAGACTAGTAGAGCTTCCCTACAAGTTCAGCAAAAGGTTCTAAACACAATGCACTAGCCTAGTATTTATAGGCAACCAGGGAGTGGAGAAGTGTCACCCGATCGGATGGTGATCCGATCGGATGGCCATCCGATCGGATGACATACGTCGTCCGACAGATTTCACTTTTACATTTACGCGCCATTCCCTGCATTGTCTAGACACAAACATACATATACAAACATATACAAAACTACATACACAGCACAAAATATACAAGACTCGATATAGACGGAAGCTACAGACATATGTACTAACAGACTCCCCCTTGGATGTAGCTGTAGTTCCTTCCTGCTGCATCTTCTTTCCTTAGCTCTCTGTCTTCTCTTTTCTTCTCTCTCTTCAAGCATCTTTCGTCTGAGAGGCCTATCAACTTCATTCCAGTATTTTCTGTATTCAGGATCACCATCACGCTTCCTATCCCATCGCGGGATCTTGTTTTCTTCCTTTTTAATTGGTGTCTGGTCAGTTGGTGGAGGTCTCATCAACTTGTACCTTCCAAGCCTTGCAGCTTGTTCAGCAATTTCCTTGAAATTTTTACTGCGCTTGTACTTCTTTAAGAATTCATCAATCTCTAAATCTCTCCACTTTGATTTCCAGTATCTCCCAGAGTTAATGTCTTTTGCGTAGCACAGATCCACTAACTTCTGATATTGCATAGCTTGGACTTTATCTGGCTTTTCGTAGACAATCTTGTTATAGAATAAGTAGTCTATATCCTTCTTGGAGCAGTTAACAAGCCACATAGGATCCAACACGCTGATCCTTCTTGATATACCAGTGGACTTGTCACACAGAGAGATCACCGCTTCCGCTGTGCTTTGATTATACAACCAACCTTGAAAGTCTTCATGAAAGTCTTGTTCCATTGCACGTAGCAGCATATTCTTCAAACATCTCGGCGGTTTTATATCCAACGTGATATCTTTCTCTCCTGATTCCAAGATTGTAAAAATTTGTTTTGGATACTGCGGCTTCCAATCTGGAAATCTTTCTTTTGCTTGCTGCTTTATATAATCCCACAAGTGTTGATCATGTTGTTTCACATCCAATCCATCGTAAAATTGCTTGATATTCTTTGTTTGCACCAATTCTTCAACATCCCACCACGGGAGGGTTTTAATATCTGACAGAAATTCAAAGTACTGAACCCCTTTCTCCCGTCTGATTGCATACACTTGTAGATCTTCCAGATAACCCCAAGATAAGATATCTCCCCATGATATATCAGCATCATGCGTGAAGTATTGAAGAGGTCTTGTGAACTTTCTTTCCTTTGGCATCACCTTGAACCATTTCTTTCTTTCTTCAACTAAGTTTTCTCGCGGAATAGTTCTTGGAACACCTTCAGTAGTGATCTTCTCCACTACTTTCCTTCTAACCTCCTCTTCATTCTGTTCTTTGAACATTTCAGCAAGTGACGGAAATGTTTCATCAACACTAGAATAATGAAATACCGTTTCTTCATCAGATGAATCCGATGTTTCTTCAACTATTACATCATTGTACTTATCAGCTTCGTGAACATACTTGAATTCATATTCTTTCTCTGGTGATGAAGGAATTTCATCTTCTATATTAAACTTAAATTTTCCGTCATCTAGCCCCAATTCCTCTAACATTTCAGCTCTTGACCTAGGTACCTCTATCGCCCCCTCAACTCGAGCATTCAAATAAATAACAGTTTGTTGCGCGAGGGATACCTGGTCAGCATGTTTCTTTCCTGAAGAAGATGACTCCTGTTGTTGATCATCCTCTTGTTCGTTGATCTTATCATTCATAAAATCTTCTATCTTCTATTGAACAGAGGGATTCACAATCAAAACCCTGTCGACCCTTGATCATCATCGTCTTCTTTATCATTTAACGGATCATAGAATTCAACTTCATTCAACCAATAATCCATCTCTTGATCCTCTTCCTTTTCTTTTTCTTCTTCTTTCCCACATAACAACTTCACTTCTGGTTCTCACACTTTTCTTTTTCGTTGCTCTACTCTCACTAGATGTATAATGTCATCATAGTTGTAAGAAAGAGGAATAGAGTCACCAACAAGCATAAACCCTTTAGGATCCACTTCAGCATCCACCATTTCAACATCATCTTGACTCAAAGATCCACCAGCTACAGGTTGACTTGAAGACCCAAGTGTTTCTTCTGTATCAATAACCAATCCTTTCCTTCTCTTAGTAGCTTCCTGAGCCAACTCTCTTTCCCTTGCAATTCTTCTCTCTTCAGCCCTTTGGATCTCCAAATTGTTGTAGATAGATTGAACATTGATGCCCAAATGACTTTCCATCACAGTATATAACATGTTAAGTTGTTCATCCTTCACTACTTTATCAGCTCTCAGTGCTTCCATCTCAAGCTTCATCGCTTTAAATTCACTTCCGGACACTTCATGAAGTTCACTTATCAATTGATTTAACGTCTGATTTATATCATTCAATTTCTTGTTCTTCACATGCAGATCATAAATCTTTGTTGATAGTACTTCAAACAGCTTTGCATTATCATCAACATCTCCTTCCATTTTCTTTATCTTCTTCGCTTGTTTGATCATGACAGACTTTATCTCTTCGTTCACTTTCATCAACTCTTCAAGTTATTTTTTCAACTCATCACGATCTGCCTTTGCCTTGGCTTTTTCTTTCTCAAGAATACTAACTTTCTTTTCTAGAGCTTTGACAGATGCATCATGAAACATATCATACGAATTGGTATACTTTTGCAGTTTGACGCAATTAGTCCCTCTAATGCGCAAACTTGAGTATATCATTGTTTAATAGCATCGAAGCCTTATCTAATCCATATTAGGAATTCTTGAAAGTATTATTAACATCACGATGCTTCGGGTTCGTAAAAAGGTCATTCAGAGGTATAATTAAACATATTGACGCTTTTAACCCCTTAAACTTGTAAAGTTGCGCGTAACGTCACTTAAAGGCATAAAAGCCTTAGATGGCCAATATTTGGCATCCCCGAGAGTATAATCAATCATCATGAAGCTCTCGGTTTGTTAAAAGGTCACTCAGAGGTAAGAATTAACATGTTGATGCTTTTAACCCTTCATCGCGCAAACTTTCAATTAATTATGCAAATGGCTACTCTTGATCAACAAGTGGCTCATATGTGAATAGGAACACCGTGTAACGTCATTCGAAGGCTTATACTAAGTACGTTGATACTTTTAGTCCTTTCGCATTCAAAGCTTTCGATTTTTCAAAAAAATAGTCCCTTAAATTCAACGTTTGACTTTATTAAGGTTTATTACACGTGTCAATACATCATTGGACGTGATTTTACGCGGTGTTACATCCTCACCCCTTAAAAGAAATCTCGACCTCAAGATTTACTCAAAAGATGGAAGTACTTTTTGTCTTATAATGGACTTAATCTTCCACAGCATATCTGGGGCCTCTCCAGGCACCCGAGATGTCCTTTATAATAGGTACATGTATCCTTTTGGAGTTTCTAATCTTGTCGATCCTCAATCGATGCTGATTTCACTACAAACTATAAGTTTTATTAATCCGCATATCATTATGTGACAATGCTCTTGACCTATTGTCTAGCCATATCTTTAAATCATAGGTGTGGAACACATTGCGAGCTCCACCAAGCTCCTTAAATAGGTTTTAGCTTATAAGCTATTGATCTTTGATATATTCGATTTCCTCGAATGATCCTATATATCCAGAGCTTAACTAGCCCGTTGTATTAAAATTCTAGCACACCCTTCTCAGGGTGATACCTTCAATTGAACCTTATTCCTTATTAAGGACTTAAGAGGGTTGCGACTTTCATCAATCCTTTATTTTCCGCCGATTACTGGCAACTTTCAGACGATTACGACTTCGTATGATCTTATTCGTTGTTTCCAAGGAAATTTTTCAGGTCCTACTAATTCGGACTTACCAAACTTATGTCCAACAATAGATTTTTAACATCCTATCTATACAAAGTCTCCAAAGGAGCAGCCTTGATACTTATATAACAACTATTATAGAAAAGCTTATTTAAGGTGAGATGGTTATTCCAGCTACTGCTTAAAACCAATCTTAAGGAATAGCTAATCCTTACAGTTAGTCGAACAAATCGACGATCCTGGGCAGCTGATGGCGATTCTTAATTGTTGCCTAAGTAGGGTTGCGGTAATCAATGCATAAGCAAAATGAACCGTCTTTCTAATTAATAATACCGGAGCTCCCAGAATTTTGATTTTTGGCTTTTATGAAGTCCTCTTCTAAATGCTTTTCTGATTGACTCTTAGTTATTCCATTCTATTGGTACAAACCGATATGGGGCTTTCCAATAGATGCAACTCTAAGCGAGGTATTATTCTTAAGTCTACTTGTCTCAGGAGGTAAACACGGTAGTCTTTGGAGAAGACAATCAAGACACAAGGAGATTGCAGAGATCTTTCCAAATCTCAAGCCCCGGGTCTACTATCATTGCATGTGTCAGACAAATGACACATTTTATTTTCGAATCCATGGATACCTTAATCAGAGACACTTACTTGGACAATTCCATTCTGGATATCTTCTTTGAATACAATTAGTTGACTTTAGTACAACATGACCATTGGGATATCTTAGTGGTTCCATGCATTAAACCTCCATACTGATCAAGCATGGAAGGAATCTATGGAACATATTAAGATACACCAATCCTCATATGGCGCTTTTGTCATACAGTCTGGTATTCACAATTGATAGAAATCAAAGAGATATCAAACTACATGTACTGACGTACTTCACCTGGAAAGAGGGTACTCAAGAATTTTACAACTGAAGATTTCTTACAGGAACAGAAGAAATGGTTCCTATGATTTTCGTCTGTAAGTTTTACCTTACACTTAATATCTAGGGTTCTTGTGGAAGATTTTAAAAGTTTGCTATACTTTCAATTTATGAAGGATTTATTGGTATCTGAATCAAAACAGAACTCTTAGCATTTATTTTACTGATAAATGATAAGGAATGTACCTGATGTCATTATTGATGTGAACTGCCTCAGGCATTTATCGGGAAAGTTTAAGCGCATCCATTCTTAGGCTTTCTATCCTTAGCCGCACTTCCCTTGACAGATTTAGGGCATGTAGTCTTGATGTGGCCCTTCTCGTTACAGCCGAAGCAGACTGCATCCTTTATGTCCTTGCAATCCAACGTTTTATGCTCACTTGATTTGCAGATCCCACAAGCTCTGGGCTGCGATTGGGATTTTGATTCGAACCTGCACTTCCCTAGATGGCGCTTCTTGCAGGTCTTGCATACAGGTTTCTTGTTGGACTTTTGTTTGTTCTCCTTAAGCTCAAGCTTTCCCTTTTTCTTAGAAGTATGGGAGTTATCTTTCTCCCTTTTCCTTTTTAGTTCATTCTTTGCATCCGAGGCATGAACAAGATCCTTTTTGTGAGTAAGAAAGTGTGGTTTTAAATGGGATTTGGAGCAAGTAGCATTGGGCTCTTTGAACTTTTTCATGACCTTCCTCACAGCTTTTCCAACAGCTGCGTCCATCATAGCTTGGAGAACATCTTTGTTAATTTTGAGGTTCACAATTGTAGTATCATTAGCATGTGTTGTATCATCAATGGTGCGATTGACGGTTGTCTTATCCGAGTTTGTCATACTTGAGACTTGGTTCCTAACACCAAATGAAACAATTACTCAGTTGCAATCCAACAACTGCTATTCATCATCCTTATGACCTAACATATACTAACCATGGTATCATTAAACCATACAGGCTAATATAGTACGAACATTCTTAATGAATGTTATTTAAATATATATATATCCATTATATTTAGCCTAGGCCATAAAAAGACCATCAATGGCATTTAAGGTTTGGACCTGGTCCATCACATTTTTGACAGGGGATCAAAATGTCACATCTGTCTTTATCATATTGATGATTTTGGATAGCTTGAAAGCTCATCACAAGGATATCGGAAAAGAGTGATTCCTAATAGATATAAAGTATCCATCTAAAATTGATGAAGCAGTTTCTAAAGTATCATCGGCCAATTCTACATCGCGTTATATGTCTAGAGTCCTAACAGTCGGATACAACAGTTTACAACATTTATTGTCCACAATAGACTTATCTGTGCCAGGAACAAAATTCGAGCATAAACCTTATTGATAATGAAGGTACCTGTTATGATGTTATCATCATGTACTGCCTCCTGGGCGTTCATCTGCAAGACTTACGCGTTTGTTTTCTTGGCCTCTTCAGGCTTCTTTATAAGTTTTGGGCAGTTGGTTTTGATGTGCCCTTCCTCGTTACAGTTGTAACAAGTCGCATTCTTCAATTCCTTGCAATCTAAAGTCTTGTGACCCTTTGTCTTGCAAATTCCACACGGTTTAGCACGTGGGTCAATCGTCCATTTTCCAGCATGTTGCTTTTTGCAGTTACTGCATTTGGGTCTGTTATTAGACTGACTCGAGTTTTTCCTAAACTCGAAATCTTTCCTGTGCTCAGAACTACCCTTTTTCTTCTTGTCAGATCGGTGAGAGCTTTCCTCTTCTACTTTCCTTTTTCCCTCACCAGAGGTCTTAACAGACTTATTCCTGATTGCATCTAAAGTGAGAGATAATGATAAGTCCATCACGAACCTAAATGTGGTAGGCCTAGATGCTTTAACATTTCCCTTAATTTCTGGTGCTAGGCCTCCAATAAAATGCGCTATACGTTTAGGTTCAGGGGTGACTAAATAGGGAACTAGGCGGGACATAGTGTTGAAACTTGTCACATATGCCTGACAATCTAAATACTTCATGACCAGAGTCAAGAAGTCTGTTTCTATCCTTTCTACCTCATGCTGAGGACAGAAGTTTTCCTTGATCAGTGCAACAAATTGATCCCAAGACAAGTTATAAAGTAGGATCTTCCCCGTGGCTTGGATCAATGATCTCCACAACGCTTCTCCTTTGAATGATTGTGAAACAAACTTCACAATATCCTGCTCGGCACAACCACTGATGTCTACTACGGTATCCATCTCATCAAGCCATGTCACACAATCGATGGCTCCTTTTTCTCCTGTAAAGTCCCTTGGTTTGCAAGAGACAAAGTATTTATAAGAGCAGGTCTTAACATGTGGCTCCTGATTGAGCACAATTTGTCTGGATGGAACACTTCTCTGATTTGAAGAATGATGAGAATCATTCTTATAAGACGTATGTGTCTTAGAAGGTGGTTTGTGTGAGGTACAGATTGGGTCCCACTACGAGCACCACTTGAAACTTTGAACTGCCTGTCAATGGCTCGAGTGACAGCATTATATATCATTGTCTGTAATTCTGCAGCCGTTACATTCATCCTTGTATTGTCATTCCTCATATTGGAATGACTGCTTACCTCATCTGATTCAGGCATGCTGAAGCTTGTTTTCTATAAAACAATAGTCAATAATTTTGCCTAGGAGTCTATTTTGGAATCATCATCTTCGATGATTCATTAACCATGGTATTAATAGACCATATTTTGTTAATTTGATAATCAGGTTTATTTTAAATTTTCATTATAATTAATCCAGCTATAAGCTATTAAGGATATTGAAATGGCACAAAAGGCCTTGTCACGAGGACAGTTTGAATTTATAAGCCATCTATTATCTTAAAAAGGCTTTACCATTTTAGCTATGTCAAAAATGACATATAGGCTAGGTTATACCTTTAAGATTTTCTTTGATATATAATGGCAGAGCAATCATAAATTGAAATGACGTTCTGATTTAGGACATAATACATACGTATTCTGTTTAATACCAAAGTAAATTTCAAAAAGGAACTTTTCATAGAAAGTCCTAGAGAATCACAATAATTGCCCTAAACGGGTCTTTAAACAAGGAAATTTGCCCACGCAGGGACTTAAAAGATATATATGTCCTTATAGGGACTACTATAGAAATGAATTATAACAGGGAAGTTTCTTCTTCATTTTATTTCTAGAAATTTTCTCCTTGGTTCTTTGTGTGCGGTACGAATACTGAAGGTTTTAGTGTGTATTCGTAATCTTCTATTTTAGGAATCCTCGCAAAAGTGGAATCCAAGGATCCTATGGTTAATGAATAATATGAATCATGAATAAGGTCAGGACAGGTATAATCCAAGTTTGGGATTCCAAGACTTGGAGGTAAGAAATATGAGTCCTTTGGGTCCATAGGTATTATCTTTGGAGCGGGAGTTTCAGGGACAGCTGGTATGAACCCCTCCGATGTTGGCTTCTCACTTGAAGTTTCAAAAGTCTTGGATACAGAATTTGAAATATGGTTAATGGGTTCAAAAGGCCCTTTCTCCATACTGGCCGTATGCTAATTCGAGCTGTAGTACGAAGCTTTACATTCTTAATCTTCGGATTTGAAGAGCCTCCACCAATGGCAGCTTTGCTCGGCGACACGATCCTGAGATGCATAAATATCGAAAACAATGTATACATATATCCGGGATAAGATCATTCCTAGTTCATGTCTAGACTCGGAAGTCAAGGAATGTGCTACTGTGTCATTAAGATTAAACACAAAAGGCTAGTGTTTAATTCACTCAATGTTGGCTCTGATACCAACCTGTCACACCCCGATATTTCAACGTATTACCAGTGGGCCCGGTGGGGAGTATCGTGACGTAGTTGATATCATCATAGTCAAATAATCACAGTTCAATGCACAGCGGAATTCTAAAGTAATAATAATACAAACCGATTCGAAATTATAATAAAATATTACACAACGGTTGTATATGGATCCACAGGCGGATCTTAAAACAGAAATATAAACTCTGTTCAACAGACTTTAGACGTTTAGAACTTGCAAGATTCCTTATTAACGCCCTGAGCTCCCAGCCAATTTACGTACAGTACCTGTCACTTAACCTCTTTGGAAAATACGTCAGTTTACACTGGTAAATACAATTAACTGACTCTTTTTGAAAAGTGTTTATGAAAATTTATTTAAATGCACAAGGCACAAATATTCTTTTATATCTTGGGACAGTTATATTAATATCAATCTTGTATCAGATTTACATGTTTGTCCAACATTTAGGGCCGGTGATTAAACAAACCGATCAAGATTAATCGACACACCACAAATATAAACTCACAAGAAGTTACCTCACGAGTGAGTATATCTTTTACATACGCAACAGACAGATGTATGCCTACACCCTGTGCTTAAGTTGTGGCCATTTACGCTTTTTAAATGAGCCAAGGATGTCCAGGACACGGTCATTAACCCCCAATGTTATTTGTTATCAAGCAATACTGATTAAAACGGGATTATGCAATTTAATCATCTCCGATTAAAAGGTTTCTACACCCGACCAAGCGGTATTTTTATAATACCGTATCCCAAGCCCGTATAACGGAAAATAAGTTAAAAGTATTTACCTGAGCTTAAAATGAAATTTATACTCAGCCGTATATTCTAATCAGCAAGCACAAGTACCTCTACTGGGGCTCTCAATCTAGAATGAAGGTTTTATTAACCTATTAGATTCCTAACGGGTCTTATTTAAGTTGTAACTTAGACCGGTTAGTTTTAAGGAAAGGTTTACGGTTCAAAATGCAAGATTAAGCGAAGACCGGATTAGAGTGTGATTTAGACCCGACAAGTACAGAGACTTGTATAATATGGGTAAACTAAACACATTCTGAATTTTGAACTGAAAATGATAAGGTTTGACCCGTTTCGGTTAATTTATGCAAACTAATTACATAAACTGTACCGAACGCGAAAGATGCATAACGGGTAACCAATGAGTCATGAACATGTTTCACAAGTTGATATGCCTTAAATATGTTGTGATATCAGTAGGATACCTTCCATTATGCCCAAAACGAATTTAAAATCAATTTAAGCCCCGTAGGGGTATTTTGGTCATTTTAAAGATTATAAAAGAGGTTAAATGACAATCTGAGGTTCTGGTCTAAAAATGATCAGTAAAAATATTTATTTTTTCAAGTCATATCAGTAAGATATTGTACATATGTGAAATTTATCATTTATAGCCATACTATGCACCGTAGGGGCATTTTGGTTATTTCACATAAGTTTTAAAGGTTAAATTTGGAAATCTGAGTTCAAAACTTTTACTTACTATTAAAGTATAAAAATTTATTCATAACATCAGTAGGTAACAAGCTTTAGGTGCCAAATATGGTTTTAAACCATACTATGCGCCTAAATCGCATAAAAGTCGGTATTTGACGGTATTCGGGTTAAATAAGGAAATCTGAGATTTTGAACAGCCTTTACAGTTTAAAATAACTTATTTAATACATAAAATCAGTAGCAAAAGGTTTGGTATGTAAAGGATGTGTAAAATTCATTTTATTAGCAAAAAGGGCATACCGTCAATTACCGAGTCAATGCAAGAACCCTATGTTATGATCAGTTTAAAATTCAAAAAAATCTTCAAAAATCCCTAAATATTATATTACATCAGTGGGTAAAAGTTTTGGTGTCAAAATTTGGGTTTAAACAGGTTTTATGCCAAAAATGTCGTTTAATTAATAAAAAGGCTTCAATTTACGATATTGAGCATAACTTCTAATTTAGACCATAAACTGATGTCAAATTTTTAGAACATGTTTATAAATCAGTAATAAAGGTTTTGTCCTCTCACATTTTCAAAAATCTCGTTTTAATATCAAAAGGGCATAATGGTCAACTTTTAAGCAATTAACGGAAACATGCAATGAACTAGGATTTCTAAGGAACCAAGTTGTATAACCTTGGAGGGTTATACTAACATATAATATGGTCCTAAAGTAATCCTAAGGCATATCTAAACTAAGCTAAATCGGTTCAGAACTGAAAGTAAAAGCAAAAGTCTACTTTTGCGACTTTCGGTTCCGAACCGAGCCTAAAGTCAGAATTGTCGGGTTGAACATGCCTAGACATGTTCAATTAATATTTACCAACTTATTAAAGTGACAAAACTGATTTTTTATTGCCTTTACATCATTAGTTATGAATTTTATTTAAAAAATAACTCGCTTGACTTTTATTTTAATTACTTTGACCCGACACTTAACTAAGCAGACGTGGTAATTAGGAGGTGCCCTATTGAGGGTTTAATACCTACCTAATTACGATCACGTAGCCATGTTCATTGCGAACAATGGCTCGACTGTTTAAAAGTCAAAGCGTTTATCGCGAACGCTTGACTTTTCGGCTTTAAGAGCCAAACAACTTAACTAAGCACGACAGGAACACTTACAAGTGGTCCTTAGGACTGAAGGAGGTTCCCAAGTTGATCAGGATCCTCTTAGAATGAGAGCAAGAGCAGATTTGAAAGAAGTGTGAAATAAGAGCAAAAACAAGTGGGTATATATAGGATTTCAAGAACCATTAGGATCGTTTCTCGTAACCCGTGCTTTGATCAAGACCCTACATGTGTTACCCACTGAATTGGTAATCTATGAGTGCCCAAAACAAGCCCGTAGATTGATTAAAACCATGCTTAAAACCTTAAACCAGCTGTTGTTTTGAAAGAAGCTGTTTTTGCAGGTCTGATGGGCTTACGCGCCCCGCGTAGACTCAGGAAGAGTCTTACGCGGCCCGCCATGACTGACCAGATCAACCAAAGTTTGTCAATATTACAGAAACAATCCCTGCATGCTTAAAAGGCCCTTTTTGACACGTTTAAGGCCCGTTATCCTCATTTCAAGGCTCCAAATGGAAGTTAAAGCATAGGGAATATGAAACATGCTCAAATATATCTTGGATGTCGGTTCATTTGGTCGTACGGTTGCGTTATTCGGTTAATTACGATGAAACACGAACGGAGGCGAAATACGATCCAAATTATACGACGAATGGAATTTTATCAAGCCAAACACTAAAATAAAATATTTTAATGATTACATAAATTTTTGGATGTCCGGATATATTCAGAACGTAAGATATGCGCGAGAATGCAAACTTATGCACTTTTTGACGCTTTTAGTCCCTGTTGATCAAATAAGTTTATTTTTGCGCACCAAACACCTCTAAGCCTATATCTAAGATATGTAAAGGATATTTAGGGCATGTTTAACTTATGATCATATTCCGGAAGGTTCGATATCATACGAATTGGTATACTTTTGCAGTTTGACGCAATTAGTCCCTCTAATGCGCAAACTTGAGTATATCATCGTTTAATAGCATCGAAGCCTTATCTAATCCATATTAGGAATTCTTGAAAGTATTATTAACATCACGATGCTTCGGGTTCGTAAAAAGGTCATTCAGAGGTATAATTAAACCTATTGACGCTTTTAACCCCTTAAACTTGCAAAGTTACGCGTAACGTCACTTAAAGGTATAAAAGCCTTAGATGGCCAATATTTGGCATCCCCGAGAGTATAATCAATCATCATGAAGCTCTCTATTTGTTAAAAGGTCACTCAGAGGCAAGAATTAACATGTTGACGCTTTTAACCCTTCATCGCGCAAACTTTCAATTAATTACACAAATGGCTACTCTTGATCAACAAGTGGCTCATATGTGAATAGGAACACCGTGTAACGTCATTAGAAGGCTTATACTAAGTACGTTGATACTTTTAGTCCTTTCACATTCAAAGATTTTGATTTTTTGAAAAATTAGTCCTTTAAATTCAGTGTTTGACTTTATTAGGGTTTATTACACGTGTCAATACATCATTGGACGTGATTTTACGAGGTGTTACATCCTCACCCCCTTAAAAGAAATCTCAACCTCGAGATTTACTCAAAATATGGAAGTACTTTTTGTCTTATAATGGACTTAATCTTCCACAGCATATCTGGGGCCTCTCCAGGCATGCGAGATGTCCTTTATAATAGGTACATGTATCCTTTTGGAGTTTCTAATCTTGTCGATCCTCAATCAATGCTGATTTCACCACAAACTATAAGTTTTATTAATCCGCATATCATTATGTGATAATGCTCTTGACCTATTGTCTAGCCATATCTTTAAATCATAGGTGTGGAACACATTGCGAGCTCCACCAAGCTCCTTAAATAGGTTTTAGCTTATAAGCTATTGATCTTTGATATATTCGATTTCCTCGAATGATCCTATATATCCAGAGCTTAACTAACCCGTTTTATTAAAATTCCAGCACACCCTTCTTAGGGCGATACCTTCAATTGAACCTTATTCCTTATTAAGGAATTAAGAGGGTTGCGACTTTCATCAATCCTTGATTTTCCGCCGAATACTGGCAACTTTCAGATGATTACGACTTCGTATGATCTTCGTTGTTTCCAAGGAAATTTTTCAAGTCCTACTAATTCGGACTTACCAAACTTCTGTCCAACAATAGATGTTTAACATCCTATCTATACAAAGTCTCCAAAGGAGCAGCCTTGATACTTATATAACAACTATTATAGAAAAGCTTATTTAAGGTGAGATGGTTATTCCAGCTACTGCTTAAAACCAATCTTAAGGAATAGCCAATCCTTACAATTAGTCAAACAAATCGATGATCCTGGGCAGCTGATGGCGATTCTTAATTGTTGCCTAAATAGGGTTGCGGTAATCAATGCATAAGCAAAATGAATCGTCTTTCTAATTAATAATACCGGAGCTCCCAGAATTTTGATTTTTGGCTTTTATGAAGTCCTCTTCTAAAAGCTTTTCTGATTGACTCTTAGTTATTCCATTCCGTTGGTACAAACCGATATGGGGCTTTCCAATAGATGCAACTCGAAGCGAGGTATTATTCTTAACTCTACTTGTCTCAGGAGGTAAACACGGTAGTCTTTGGAGAAGACAATAAAGACACAAGGAGATTGCAGAGATCTTTCCAAATCTCAAGCCCCGGTTCTACTATGCCTGTGTCATACAACTGACACATTTTCTATACGAATCCATGGATACCTTAATCAGAGACACTTACTTGGACAATTCCATTCTGGATATCTTCTTTGAATACCATTAGTTGACTTTAGCACAACATGACCATTGGGATATCTTAGTGGTCCCATGCATTAAACCTCCATACTGATCAGGCATGGAAGCAATCTATGGAACATATTAAGATACACCAATCCTCATATGGCGCTTTTGTCATACAGTCTAGTATTCGCAATTGATAGAAATCAAAGAGATATCAAACTACATGTACTGACGTACTTCACCTGGAGAGGGGGTACTCTAGAATTTTACGACTGAAGATTTCTGACAAGAACAGAAGAAATGGTTCCTATGATTTTCGTCAGTAAGTTTTACCTTACACTTAATATCTAGGGTTCTTGTGGAAGATTTTAAAATTTTGCTATACATACAATTTATGAAGGATTTATTGGTATCTGAATCAAAACAGAACTCTTAGCATTTATTTTACTGATAAATGATAAGGAATGTACCTGATGTCATTATTGATGTGAACTGCCTCAGGCATTTATCGGGAAAGTTTAAGCGCTTCCATTCTTAGGCTTTCTATCCTTAGCCGCACTTCCCTTGACAGATTTAGGGCATGTAGTCTTGATGTGGCCCTTCTCGTTACAGCCGAAGCAGACTGCATCCTTTATGTCCTTGCAATCCAACGTTTTATGCTCACTTGATTTGCAGATCCCACAAGCTCTGGGCTGCGATTGGAATTTTGATTCGAACCTGCACTTCCCTAGATGGCGCTTCTTGCAGGTCTTGCATACAGGTTTCTTGTTGGACTTTTGTTTGTCCTCCTTAAGCTCAAGCTTACCCTTTTTCTTAGAAGTATGGGAGTTATCTTTCTCCCTTTTCCTTTTTAGTTCATTCTTTGAATCCGAGGCATGAACAAGATCCTTCTTGTGAGTAAGAAAGTGTGGTTTTAAATGGTATTTGGAGCAAGTAGCATTGGGCTCCTTGAACTTTTTCACGACCTTCCTCACAGCTTTTCTAACAGCTGCGTCCATCATAGCTTGGAGAACATCTTTGTTAATTTTGAGGTTCACAATTGTAGTATCATTAGCATGTGTCGTATCATCAATGGCGTGATTGACGGTTGTCTTATCCGAGTTTGTCATACTTGAGACTTGGTTCCTAACACCAAATGAAAAAATTACTTAGTGGCAATCCAACAACCGCTATTCATCATCCCGATGACCTAACATATACTAACCATGGTATCATTAAACCATACAGGCTAATATAGTACGAACATTCTTAATGAATGTTATTTAAATATATATCCATTATATTTAGCCTAGGCCATAAAAAGACCATCAATGGCACTTAAGGTTTGGACCTGGTCCATCACCTTTTTGACAGGGGATCAAAATGTCACATCTGTCTTTATCATATTGATGATTTTGGATAGCTTGAAAGCTCATCACAAGGATATCGGAAAAGAGTGATTCCTAATAGATATAAAGTATCCATCTAAAATTGATGAAGCAGTTTCTAAAGTATCATCGGCCAATTCTACACCGCGTTATATGTCTAGAGTCCTAACAGTCGGATACAACAGTTTACAACATTTATTGTCCACAATAGACTTATCTGTGCCAGGAAAAAAATTCTAGCATATACCTTATTGATAATGAAGGTACCTGTTATGACGTTATCATCCTGTACTCCCTCCTGGGCGTTCATCTGGAAGACTCACGCATTTGTTTTCTTGGCCTCTTTAGGCTTATTTATAAGTTTTGGGCAGTTGGTTTTGATGTGCCCTTCCTCGTTACAATTGTAACAAGTCGCGTTCTTCAACTCCTTGCAATCTAAAGTCTTGTGACCCTTGGTCTTGCAAATTCCACACGGTTTAGCATGTGGGTCAATCGTACATTTTCCAGCATGTTGCTTTTTGCAGTTACTGCATTTGGGTCTGTTATTAGACTGACTCGAGTTTTTCCAAAACTCAGAATCTTTCCTATGCTCAGAACTTCCCTTTTTCTTCTTGTCAGATCGGTGAGAGCTTTCCTCTTCTACTTTCCTTTTTCCCTCGCCAGAGGTCTTAAAAGACTTATTCCTGATTGCATCTAAAGTGAGAGATAAGGATAAGTCCACCACGGACCTAAATGTGGTAGGCCTAGATGCTTTAACATTTCCCTTGATTTCTGGTGCTAGGCCTCCAATAAAACGCGCTATACGTTTAGGGTCAGGGGTGACTAAATAGGGAACTAGGCGGGACATAGTGTTGAAACTTGTCACATATGCCTGACAATCTAAATTCTTCATGACCAGAGTCAAGAAGTCTATTTCTATCCTTTCTACCTCATGCTGAGGACAGAAGTTTTCCTTGATCAGTGCAACAAATTGATCCTAAGACAAGTTATAAAGTAGGATCTTCCCCGTGGCTTGGATCAATGATCTCCACCATGCCAACGCGTCTCCTTTGAATGATTGTGAAACAAACTTCACAATATCATGCTCGGCACAACCACTGATGTCTACTACGGTATCCATCTCATCAAGCCATGTCACACAATCGATGGCTCCTTTTTCTCCTGTAAAGTCCCTTGGTTTGCAAGAGACAAAGTATTTATAAGAGCAGGTCTTAACATGTGGCTCCTGATTGAGCACAATTTGTCTGGATGGAACACTTCTCTGATTTGAAGAATGATGAGAATCATTCTTATAAGACGTATGTGTCTTAGAAGGTGGTTTTGTGTGAGGTACAGATTGAAGAATGATGAGAAACTTTGAACTGCCTGTCAATGGCTCGAGTGACAGCATTATCTATCATTGTCTGTAATTCTGCAGCCGTTACATTCATCCTCGTATTGTCATTCCTCATATTGGAATGACTGCTTACCTCATCTGATTCAAGCATGCTGAAGCTTGTTTTCTATAAAACAATAGTCAATAATTTTGCTTAGGAGTCTATTTTCATTAACCATGGTATTAATAGACCTTATTTGGTTAATTTGATAATCAACTTTATTTTAAATTTTCATTATAATTAATCCAGCTATAAGCTATTAAGGATATTGAAATGGCACAAAAGGCCTTGTCACGAGGACAGTTTGAATTTATAAGCCATGATCTTATAGGATCGAGGCGTTAAGGTTTGAACATAGTTCGTTACTTTTCTTGACAGAGAGTCAAAGACTACAAATGTCTTGTGTCTTTTAGGACGATAGATATAGCCCGTAGGCATTTCATCACTAAGGGATGTTTATGATATGATCATCTTATCTGATGATTTGAGCCATGATTTCTAAATCACTAGGCTAGATAAGAAATCGGAAGAATCCAATATAAGGATGACTATTGTGATTTTCTCGAACCACATTTGTCAAGAGTGTTAACACGTTCTTAGGTGTTAACAAGGATCTATTATCTTAAAAAGGCTTTACCATTTTAGCTATGTCGAAAATGACATATAGGCTAGGTTATACCTTTAAGATTTTCTTTGATATATAATGGCAGAGCAATCATAAATTGAAATGACGTTCTGATTTAGGACATAATACATACGTATACTGTTTAATACCAAAGTAAATTTCAAAAAGGAACTTTTCATAGAAAGTCCTAGAGAATCACAATAATTGCCCTAAACGGGTCTTTAAACAAGGAAATTTGCCCCCGCAGGGACTTAAAAGATATATATGTCCTTATAGGGACTACTATAGAAATGAATTATAACAGGGAAGTTTCTTCTTCATTTTATTTCTTGAAACTTTCTACTTTGTTCTTTATGTGCGGTACGAATACTGAAGGTTTTAGTGTGTAATCGTAATCTTCTATTTTAGGAATCCTCGCAAAAGTGGAATCCAAGGATCCTATGGTTAATCAATAATATGAATCATGAATAAGGTCAGGATAGGTATAATCCAAGTTTGGGATTCCAAGACTTAGAGGTAAGAAATATGAGTCCTTTAGGTCCATAGGTATTATCTTTGGAGCGGGAGTTTCAGGGACAGCTGGTATGAACTCCTTCGATGTTGGCTTCTCCCTTGAAGTTTCAAAAGTCTTGGGTACAGAATTTAAATATGGTTAATGGGTTCAAAAGGTCCTTTCTCCATACTGGTCGTATGCTAATTCGAGCTGTAGTACGAAGCTTTACATTCTTAATCTTCGGATTTGAAGAGCCTCCACCAATGGCAGCTTTGCTCGGCGACACGATCCTGAGATGCATAAATATCGAAAACAATGTATACATATTAGGCTAGTGTTTAATTCACTCAATGTTGGCTCTGATACCAACCTGTCACACCCCGATATTTCCACGTATTACCGGTGGGGAGTATCGTGACGTAGTTGATATCATCATAGTCAAATAATCACAGTTCAATCCACAGCGGAAGTCTAAAGTAATAATAATATAAACCGATTCGAAAGTATAATAAAATATTACACAACGGTTGTATATGGATCCACAGGCGGATCTTAAAATAGAAATATAAACTCTGTTCAACAGACTTTAGACGTTTAGAACTTGCAAGATTCCTTATTAACACCCTGAGCTCCCAGCAAATTTACGTACAGTACCTGTCTCTTAACCTTTTTGGAAAATACATCAGTTTACACTGGTAAATACAATTAACGGACTCTTTTTAAAAAGTGTTTGTGAAAATTTATTTAAATGCACAAGGCACAAATATTCTTTTATATCCTGGGACAATTATATTAATATCAATCTTGTATCAGATTTACATGTTTGTCCAACATTTAGGGCCGGTGATTAAACAAACCGATCAAGATTAATCAACACACCACAAATATAAACTCACAAGAAGTTACCTCACGAGTGAGTATATCTTTTACATACGCAACAGACAGATGTATGCCTACACCCTGTGCTTAAGTTGTGGCCATTTACGCTTTTTAAATGAGCTAAGGATATCCAGGACACGGTCATTAACCCCCAATGTTATTTGTTATCAAGAAATACTTATTAAAATGGGATTATGCAATTTAATCATCTCCGATTAAAAGGTTTCTACACCCGACCAATCGGTATTTTTATAATACCGTATCCCAAGCCCTTATAACGGAAAATAAGTTAAAAGTATTTACCTAAGCTTAAAAGGCAATTTATACTCAGCCGTATATTCTAGTCAGCAAGCACAAGTATCTCTACTGGGGCTCTCAATCTGGAACGAAAGTTTTATTAACCTATTAGATTCCTAACGGGTCTTATTTAAGTTGTAACTTAGACCGGTTAGTTTTAAGGAAAGGTTTACGGTTCAAAACGCAAGATTAAGCGAAGACCGGATTAGAGTGTGATTTAGACCCGACAAGTATGGAGACTTGTATAATATGGGTAAACTAAACACATTCTGAATTTTGAAGTGAAAATGATAAGGTTTGACCCGTTTCGGTTAATTTATGCAAACTAGTTACATAAACCGTACCGAACGCGAAAGATGCATAACGGGTAACCAATGAGTCATGAACATGTTTCACAAGTTGATATGCCTTAAATATGTTGTGATATCAGTAGGATACCTTCCATTACGCCCAAAACGAATTTAAAATCAATTTAAGCCCCGTAGGGGTATTTTGGTCATTTTAAAGATTATAAAAGAGGTTAAATGACAATCTGAGGTTCTGGTCTAAAAATGATCAGTAAAAATATTTATTTTTGCAAGTCATATCAGTAAGATATTGTACATATGTGAAATTTATCATTTGTAGCCAAACTATGCACCGTAGGGGCATTTTGGTCATTTCACATAAGCTTTAAAGGTTAAATTTGGAAATCTTAGTTCAAAACTTTTACTTACTGTTAAAGAATAAAAATTTATTCATAACATCAGTAGGTAACAAGCTTTAGGTGCCAAATATGGTTTTAAACCATACTATGCGCCTAAATCGCATAAAAGTCGGTATTTGACGGTATTCGGGTTAAATAAAGAAATCTGAGATTTTGAACAAACTTTACAGTTTAAAATAACTTATTTAATATATAAAATCAGTAGCAAAAGGTTTGTTATGTAAAGGATGTGTAAAACTCATTTTATTAACAAAAATGGCATAACCGACAATGCAAGAACCCTATGTTATGATCAGCTTAAAATTAAAAAAAATCTTCAAAAATCCCTAAATATTATATTACATCAGTGGGTAAAAGGTTTGGGGTCAAAATTTGGATTTAAACAGGTTTTATGCCGAAAATGTTGTTTAATTAATAAAAAGGCTTCAGTTTACGATATTGAGCATAACTCCTAATTTAGACCATAAACTGATGTCAAATTTTAAGGACATGTTTATAAATCAGTAATAAAGGTTTTTGTCCTCTCACATTTTCAAAAATCTCGTTTTAATATCAAAAGGGCATAATGGTCAACTTTTAAGCAATTAACGGAAACATGCAATGAACTAGGATTTCTAAGGAACCAAGTTGTATAACCTTGGAGGGTTATACTAACATATAATATGGTCCTAAAGGAATCCTAAGGCATATCTAAACTAAGCTAAATCGGGTCAGAACTGAAAGTCAAAGCAAAAGTCTACTTTTGCGACTTTCGGTTCTGAATCGAGCCTAAACTCAGAATTGTCGGGTTGAACATGCCTAGACATGTTCAATTAATATTTACCAAGTTATTAAAGTGACAAAACTGATTTTTTATTGCCTTTACATCATTAGTTGTGAATTTTATTTAAAAACCGATTCGCTTGACTTTTATTTTAATTACTTTGACCCGACACTTAACTAAGCAAACGTGGTAATTAGGAGGTGCCCTATTGAGGGTTTAATACCTACCTAATTACGATCACGTAGCCATGTTCATTGCGAACAATTACAAGTGGTCCTTAGGACTGAAGGAGGTGCCCTATTAAAAGTCAAAGCGTTTATCGCGAACGCTTGACTTTTCATCTTTAAGAGCCAAACAACTTAACTAAGCACGAAAGGAACACTTACAAGTGGTCCTTAGGACTGAAGGAGGTTCCCAAGTTGATCAGGATCCTTTTAGAATGAGAGCAAGAGCAGATTTGAAAGAAGTGTGAAATGAGAGCAAAAACAAGTGGGTATATATAGGATTTCAAGAACCGTTAGGATTGTTTCTCGTCACCCGTGCTTTGATCACGACCCTACATGTGTTACCCACTGAATTGGTAATCTATGGGTGCCCAAAACAAGCCCATAGATTGATTAAAAGCATGCTCAAAACCTTAAACCAGCTGCTGTTTTGAAAGAAGCTGTTTTTGCAGGTCTGATGGGCTTACCCGCCCCGCGTAGACTCAGGAAGAGTCTTACGCGGCCCGCCATGACTGACCAGATCAGCCAAAGTTTGTCAATATTACAGAAACAGTCCCTGCATGTTTAAAAGGACCTTTTTGACACGTTTAAGGCCCGTTAACCTCATTTCAAGACTCCAAAAGGAAGTTAAAGCATAGGGAATATGAAACACGCTCAAAAATATCTCGGATGTCGGTTCGTCTGGTCGTACGGTTGCGTTATTCGGTTAATTACGGCGAAACACGAACGGACGCGAAAAACGATTCAAATTATACGACGAATGGAATTTTATCAAGCCAAACACTAAAATAAAATATTTTAATGATTAAATAAATTTTTGGATGTCCGGATATATTCAGAACGTAAGATATGCGCGAGAATGCAAACTTATGCACTTTTTGACGCTTTTAGTCCCTGTTGATCAAATAAGTTTATTTTTGCGCACCAAACACCTCTAATCCTATATCTAAGCTATGTAAAGGATATTTAGGGCATGTTTAACTTATGATCATATTCCAGAAGGTTCGATATCATACGAATTGGTATACTTTTGAAGTTTGACGCAATTAGTCCCTCTAATGCGCAAACTTGAGTATATCATCGTTTAATAGCATCGAAGCCTTATCTAATCCATATTAGGCATTCTTGAAAGTATTATTAACATCACGATGCTTCGAGTTCGTAAAAAGGACATTCAGAGGTATAATTAAACATATTGACGCTTTAAACCCCCTAAACTTGCAAAGTTACGCGTAACGTCACTTAAAGGTATAAAAGCCTTAGATGGCCAATATTTGGCATCCCCGAGAGCATAATCAATCATCATGAAGCTCTCTGTTTGTTAAAAGGTCACTCAGAGGCAAGAATTAACATGTTGACGCTTTTAACCCTTCATCGAGCAAACTTTCAATTAATTACGCAAATGGCTACTCTTGATCAACAAGTGGCTCATATGTGAATAGGAACACCGTGTAACGTCTTTCAAAGGCTTATACTAAGCACGTTGATACTTTTAGTCCTTTCACATTCAAAGCTTTCGATTTTTTGAAAAATTAGTCCCTTAAATTCAACGTTTGACATTGGACATGATTTTACGAGGTGTTACAATTGAAGCATTCATTAGACAAATATAACAATTTAAGATCTAACTTTTCTTATAACTCCCCCTTTCAACTATACCCTTAACAACTATCTTTGGTGTTGGCTCTTTAGGAATAGATACAGTTGGGGATGTCTTTGGTGTTCTTTTCCTTTTTCCGTCCTTCCCAAACCAATATCGAAGTTTCTTCTCAATAATTTCCCTCATCTTGTCATCTTCATTCTCTGAATTTCTATTTTCATGTCTCCATGCATCGTTTTCAGGAGCAACATATCCTGGATTATCAATCTTGCAAATCATTCTCCTTGCCCTTGGTTCAGGATCATCTTTCTTTGGACCTTTATATGAAGCTAATCTGGTCAAAGTATCAGCTGTCATGTTTCGTAGACCTAATATATCAGCAGGATTCTTTGGAAGGTCTTTAATTTGATCATCTATCATCATTTGGATAAACCTGGGGTACATAATGTACTTACCACTTCCACTTCCTATATTGTCTACCATACGGTCAAATATCACTTGAGATACATTGTATGGCCTGTTCAGCACCAAGCATGTAATGATATTCATGATATAATCTGATGTCTCATCATAAGCTCCCTTCCGATGTGACAAAGCATGCACTACACAGTGAATTAGGAACTTATATGGTGGGCTAAACATAGTCTTAAGATATTTCCCATTTAAATGTCCTGTAAAACCCATTCTGCACCACAAACCTTTGCATAATCGTTCAGGAATAATGATAGGATCATTATCAGAATCTCCTAACTCTAAAACTCATCTTAAGTCTCCCACATCAAACTTTATTTCAACATCTATATCCTGACCATTCTCATCCTTCTTTCTAACAGCTGAGCAGATCATCTTTTCATCCTCAACGTACCTTACCGAACTCCAAAACCTTCTGACATGTGATTCATATACTATTGTTCTATCGGTTAAGGCCTTATTAATCTTGCTCTCCCTCAAAATTTTTGCCATGACTTTAAACGGAGTTGCGTCTGTATAATGTGTGTCCAACATACAGTAAATATTGTGAGATTTATCCCAATCTGATGCTCTTACATGTAATAATACACAATGTTAGCATTTGCACAAGTTTCAAGACAAGAAATGAAATGTGACAAAATTTAAAACTTCAAAATTTTTCTAACACTGGGAACTCACACTCTATACAGTACTGAGGATCGGATGGTGATCCGATCGGATTGCCATCCGATCAGATGAACCATCTAATGTAATATACAAATCAAGTGCTTATGGATCGGATGGCCATCCGATCAGATTGTCATCTAATCGGATTGTCACTCGATCCATGTGACAAAAAATAAGCCCCATTGACAAGTCAACTCTTCTTGGGTGAGTGGTACGGATTGGATGGCCATTCTATCCAAACCATCAACTTAATAGTTAAGGCACAAAAATCAAGGTGAACACTTAGAAAATTTTCAAACATGTAGAATGCATTGGATTGGATGGCCATCCGATCGGATTGCCATCCGATCGAGTTACCACTCGATCAATGAACATGAAGAACAGTTGAATGATCTATGAACATCAAAATTTTTCTAAGATTTCAACAAAATTGAACATAGATCTAGGTAGAGTTTTTGCCGATGATTAAAACCCTATGTTCATTTTTCTCTAACTCGGCCTAAATTGGGTTTAATTTCACATTTTGTGCCGAACACATCTAATCATCAAATCTATGGATTCTAACATGTTTTTGCACAAATTGAGACGGTAAACCTATAGATCTAAGGCCCGTGAACAAAACCCTATGTTCAAAATCTATCAAACATCATTAAAATTGCCTAGATCTAAGAATTAAGGTCCGAACAGTCGCCGACACATGATTAACATAAAAAACATCAAATTAACAGTTTAAAGTTTGAAATCTTACCTTTCCCATTGTGAAGGTTGAGTGTGCCAACAATCCAATGAAGTGTGGAAAGCAAGATTGCAAGAAACAGATCAAGAATGTGAGAGTGTTTGAGATAGTATCGGATGGTCGCTCGAACGAAGAAAAGTTTGACTGAAAGCATTGACCTCTATTTATAGGAATGACCAAGTATCGGATGGCCATCCGATCGGATCGTCATCCGATCCAAACACCTCTCTTTTTGACTTTTTGTGTTTTGACCTTTTGACTTTTCCCGTTTTATCAGATTTGGTCAGTTTTAGAAATCCACTTAAGTATCTAGGTCCAAGTTAATGACCCTAGGCACTTAATTTGTCTACCAAGTCCAAGTTAATGACCTTGGTTGACCCGAAACGAAACAAACTGACAATTTGTTTTCATTTTTCAAACTCTTTTTCATGAAAATATACAAGTGTCAACTTAATGAACTTTCTTTGAGTTTGAATTTTACCAAGTTTTTCATGATTAGCTCCCAACCCTGTCATCCAGTTCAGAAACTTCCTGCTCTGCTTCATGACTGCGAGTCTGAAGATCAGCTTTCTACCTTGGTTTGTCGAGAAACTAAAGCAGAAATGTAAAATATTTTTGAGATTTTAAGAAAGTTTAAACTAGAAAACTATGAAATCTTTTTGGGTTTAAGAATGCTAAATTGAAATGAAATGCAGTAAAAGTACACTATTTACAAACATATTTTTGGTGAGCGTGTTAGGGGATCATATCAGCTACCGACAAGCTACAAGTACCATTGAGCTTTGCTTACACACTAAGTATTAAACAATTCACTTAGATTTCTGATATACTAATCCTTTTAAATTTTCACACAAATTTCAACTTATTCAGGATACGAATTAGTCTTTTAATAGCTTAACTTATACGCGTGTCCCACCTCAGAATATACTCTCGTATCCAGACTTCTATATTCAGTCTTACAGGTGAACGTACAATAATGATATCTGTAACGGGTAATGCGAGGCCATGAGAGCTCCGGTTAGAACTTCCGTTCAGACAGAGAGATGATGGCTCGACTTTCGGTGTGTCCCGTTTGGGGATCTTTTCTTCAACAGCACATGATTAGCATTTTGCAATGTTTCATCATTTTTTATGCTGAGGGTAGGCTTTAAGATTAAAGCAGTGCAGAGTATTATACGAGGACTAGGCTATTGTTTTCGCAAAATCAGAAGTCCTGGTTTAATACCCCATATATCATTACGCACATAGACCTAGTATGTCAGAAATAGAAAATCTTTCAAACAAGATTTCAGGGGTTACCTATGTATCAGAGAGATGTTCCCCACGTAATAAGCAAGAAATGATTTTAGGTTTATATCCCGAACAAATCTACTAAATGTATAAAAACCTACCGGCATATCATCAGCGAGACAGCTTAACACCTTTTAAGCATTACAAATCTTTAGCATACCGTAACTGTCTAGCTGATGTACTATCATTTCCCCTTTTTACACAAACTCTTTTTGGGTTTTCTATTGTTTTTGGATTTTGAAAATATCTCATGTTTTTGGATTTTTGCATTTTTTATTGTTTTTGTATTTTCTGAAAATATATCTATCTCCCCCTAAATACCAAAACAACTAAAAATATGACAAACCAGTGCAGTCTGCTTTTCAACATCATCTGCAGCGGTATTTTCATCAACGCCAAGTAAGTCTTCCGCATCCGACAACAGCTTCATACCATCTAATTTTAAAAGATATTGAAAACGTGATCTATCAAAAGCTTTGGTATGCAAGTCAGCTTTTTGTTCGTCGGTGTGGATTTTGTCAATTCGTATCAACTTCTTCTCGAAGCAATCTCGGATGAAGTGATGACGGATTTCAATATGTTTGGTTTTAGTGTGATGTACCGGATTTTTTGTTATGTTTATTGCTGCCTCATTGTCAACAAAAATAGGTGAAGTAAGAAATTGCAAACCGTAGTCGCGCATCTGTTGCTGAATCCACAGGATCTGAGAGCAGTAGCTGCTGGCAGATACATACTCTGCTTCACATGTTGATAAAGCAACAGAGGTTTGCTTCTTACATTGCAACGTGACCAGTCGGGGTCCGAAAAATTGGCATCCTGCAGTTGTTGATTTAGTATTGACTTTACAGCAACCGAAGTCAGAATCAGAGTACCCTTCGAGCGTGAAGTCACCATCCTTTGGATACCACAACCCCAAGCTTGGAGTTTCTTTCAGGTAGCGTAGGATCCTCTTGACGATGGACATATGTGAAGCTCTGGGACTTGATTGAAATCGGGCCGCGAGGCAGGTTAGGTACATTATATCAGGCCTTGATGTTGTCAAGTACATTAGCGGGCCGATCATGGAGCGATATAACGTTTCATTGACCTTCTCTCCGGTGAGATCAGGGTTGATACCATGATTCGTTGCTAAAGGGGTGGACATTGGAGCAGTCCCAGACATCCCAAATTTCTCTAGAACGTCGTGAACATACTTTGTCTGATGTATGAAAGTTCCTTCGGGCATTTGGTCAACCTGGAGCCCTAAGAAGAACTTCATCTCACCCATTGAAGACATCTCGAACTTCTTCTTCATCACTTTTTCAAAATCTTTGCAGAGTTCTTCATTTGTCGACCCAAAAATAATGTCATCAACGTAAATCTGGACTATCAGAAGATGACCATCGACTTCCTTCGTGAAAAGAGTGGCGTCAACCTTGCCTCGAATAAAGCCGTTGGCAAGCAAATGTTGAGAGAGCGTCTCGTACCAGGCTCTCGGGGCCTGATGCAAGCCGTACAACGCTTTGTCCAAGAGGTAAACCTTATCTTTGTGAATTGGGTCGGTGAAGCCTGGTGGCTGTCCGACATAAACCTCCTCTTTCACTTTGCCGTATAAGAATGCCGACTTGACATCTAGCTGATATACTTTGAAACCTTTCCATGAAGCAAAAGCTAGGAATATTCTGATAGCTTCAAGACGAGCAACCGGAGCGTAAACCTTAGTGAAGTCTATCCCCTCTTGCTGACTGAAGCCGTCAATCTGTTCGGAATTGTATCGCGCACAATCCTGTGAAGTTTCATCATGAAATTCACACAAATAAAGATTCTGGATCGAAAAAACGTGATTTGGAGTGTTCTTGAGCTGTTAGAAGATTTCCAATCGGATGGCAATCCAATCGGATGACCATCCGATCCACATCACTATCCTGCTTGAAGGATTATTGGAGGATAACTGCTTTTCAATCGAATGGCAATCCGATCGGAAGACCATCCGATCCATGTCACTATGGGGTGTTTGAGAGATATGTTGTTTTCAATCGAATCACAATCCAATCGGATGGCAATCCGATCGGATGACCATCCAATCCACAAACACAAATTTGCCCACTCTTGTCCTTCGATCGAATGACAATCCAATCGAATGGCAATCCGATCGGATGACCATTCGACACTTGACATTCGACCAGATGATCAAATGCCTAAAAAAAGGCATTTTTTTATCGCAACGACGAGGAGAGTCTACAGAAAAAATTTGGTGATTGTCAATTTTTTCGGGTTTTTAACAACCAAGCTGGGTTGTTCGGGGACATCGTTGGGGGCTTCAGTGAACAAATTTGGTGATGCGATCACGGATTATGGAAATTAGTGGGGTAGTCATGATACTGGTGCAGAATGTTTACCATTCAGGGTATATGACTATTTATGGGCCAAAACGTAAAATCCACAATGATGAAAAACTGACGTTTTGAGGAAAATTGTCATATTTTCGGCATAGTCGAGTTTTTCACAGATAAAAGAGGATTGAATTTCTTAGTTTGAGGGGGAATTCAGTGATAGAGACGTCAGAATTTGAAAAAATGAGGGGGAATAAAAATTTCACTGTCGTATGTTGAAATTCCGGCATTTTTGAAATTCATGACACTGCAACAGTATTCGGGTAGTTTCGACTTCAGATTGTCAGGGGGAATGTGAATCTGATCGTGAGTGAAAGCTTTCGAGATCAAGATGATCTGAGGTGTTGATATCTGATCGTGGACAAATGCTTCAGAGATCTGAGAGAGATCGTGGGTGAAAGCTTCCGAGATCAAGATTATCCAAGGAGAAGAATCTGATTGTGGACGAATGCTTCGGAGATCGGATTACATTACCAGATGATTTTTTTTTCCAATGAAGATTTGCTGATTGTGGAGAATATCGTTTACACGGATCTGTCATTCTTATGGTGCGTTAACGTGGATCACGGTAAACGGGATATCAGATCTTCAGGGGGAATCACGTATTTGAAGTTAACCAGTGGGGTATTTGAAGTTTCTATCAATTGCCGGTTGAGTTTTTGTACATTCTTAGATCGAGCAGGCGGAATGCGTAGATCGTGGTGCTTACTTGTGATATCAAAAGCTGAGCTCGGATGTGGTTAAAGTTGAAACAGAGGATGCTGCATTGATTAGTTTCAAGTTGGTGATTGTTCGTGAACGTTGCAGTTTTGCAAATCAGAGGAGAGTCGTAAACTGTGCAAAAGACCTGAAGATTCATTCCAGGGGGGATTCGTGCTTTACTCTGGCAAAAGCCAACCCGAATCATCAATCGAGGGGGAATTTGGATAGTCAGATTTCAAGATACCTGATTAAAGTTGTAGAAAAGTTGAAGATTACAGGATATTCAAACACAGCTCAAGGTTCTCAATGTTTTAAAGACGATTCGACAGTGACATCCGAGGGGGAATCTGTTAGTGCATATTTCGTGCGTCTGCCACTGTGCGAATAGTTAGATAGAGCGTGTATTGAATATTGTATATAATAGGAGAAAGTTGGACAGGTTTTGATATTGTAAAGGTCTATCAGGATCGGATGGAAATCCGATCGGATGGACACATGGTAGTAAATGTCTATAAATAGGGGCATGGGGCTCCCATTTGGACAAGCTTTTGGTTCCCAGGGGGGACATGCTGTCCAACTGGTCTCGCGGTGCTGTAAACGTTGAATAATCAATAGAGACCAGATTGAAATTGACTGCTCGGTGTTATATCTATCTTCTACTCCTTTCTTAGTCATAATAATTGCACCGAACACGTCGTTTCGGGACCGAAGCTCCGTCAAACTCACCGGATCCTGGAATCACATATACAAACCAAACCAAACCAAACCGAACCGAACCGTAATGCCAACCAAATCACGGTTGAATGTTATGAGTTATGGTTAATATCATCTAGGTTCCTGATTCCTCGAATTTGGATTCTAATGGGTGATTTGGTACCCATAAAAGCACACTAAGACATAGTGTCCAAATTGTGTGTCTAGACAAGATGTAACTTTCTTACACACATACTTTCTAATAACTCCAAAACCCCGCACCCAAATCCGTTACCAATCCTATGAACTCACACACCTTCGTTTCCCCATTGTAGGGTAACTTCAGTGTCCAAAACCTTAAGTCTCGTCAACTCACATTTGTGGAAGCTTTCCAAACCGTGAGTATACTCGAATCCCCTCTTACGCTTTAATCACTTTTGGGGTGTAACATGTATAACGTAAACAAACACAATCATGCACACAATCAAACTTATGCAATCACTCAATCCATCAAACATTCTATTTGATATGCATAGGTTATTCATGCTAGACATTCGATCATGCAACTACTTGTCATTAACTTTTCTAGCCAACCTTAACATGTATACCGCTATAGGAGTAGCACACCGCCCGTTTTGTGGTCTATGTAAGTATTCAATCGTAAACGGTCTTGTTCACTTGTTGACAAGATTACGCTCGTGGAATCTTTGGTTTGACACTTAGGTTGTGCATGCAAGTATGTTATTTAACTTAGTTTATGAATTACCATGTTGGATTAGAGAACCTTTTTATTATATGCTATGTAAGACCAAAATTGTCTCGCCAACCTTTTGTGTTGACATATACTTTAATACATGTTGCATGAATTGTATGATGGTACTCGAAGAATCTACGTAGGGTGGATTTAGAAACGCACTTAATTTCTTTGTTTTGTATTTCCTATGTTGTTTATGTTCAAGTTGCAAGATGGTATACCTTTCCATTCCATGACAATGTATTCGATTTAGTATGAAATTAAATATTGTTTTCCTAGATTATTGTCACAATTAGTATGTTATGAAGTCTCGAGCAGTCTCGTTCATCTCACTTTGATGTTTCCACCATCGGTTGGGGTGTGACAGTTGAAAAGCCTGTGAGGGAATCCACTAAAACCGGCACTTTAACAGCTTATTATGTTTCCATAGGTTTCTTCTCGAGAACGGTCGAGGGTCCTTTAGGTTATCCTTTAAGTTTAGTATTTTAAGATCCCGGTTCCACAACAGTTTCGTTACCGATAGAAAACCAGTCTAAAGTGTGTATGATTCTGACTTAGATAGTGTCTCTATCATCATTTGAATCAATCCAAGATTCTAGTTTGTGTCTTAGTTCAGTTTTAGCTTTTTTTTTCAATTAATTGCAATTAGGTTATTATAAACCTCCCCTCAAAACAAAAAAAACAATTAAATGAGTTGTGTATATAAGTTAACTAATTCTAGTTAACATAACTAATAGAGTCTCGTGGGTCCGATATCTGGACTTACTTAGCTATTCTTGAGTCGATTGGCACTTGCCGATAAGTAGTTTAGTTTTAGAGAGTCTAGAATTTAACTTAGTGTCTAGTCTAGGGTTAGTTTAGTAAATATTTGTTAAACTACTTTTAGCACATCAAAGGGCACATGGTGTTTTATTTTGCAGGTAACAAGAGGTACATGATATTTTGTTTTGCAGTTAAATGGTGTTATTAGACTAATTGTCTGATTTACTTTTATATCTTTCATCCTTAATTTTAAGGATTGCCACATGTCCAATTCCAATGGCTTCTTAGCCTTCTTAGGAATTAAACCCTTTGTAGAGGAACCCTTACCTACACACATACCATGAAATTTTAAAAAGAGTTAAGTACAATTTGTCTCCCTGTTGTTTGGGGCGAATTTCACTTTACCTCCCTTTTGAAAAAAACTTTTGATTTTGCCACCTGAACTTGCCATACGTTGAACAATGCTTCCCTGCCGTCAACGATTGTTAGTTTACCGTTAGAATTTGGGTGAAAAGATAAAACTGCTCTTTTCTTTTTGCAATATGCGCATGTGGTTTCGCTATTATTACAATTGGCCACCAGCCACCACCACCACCACCACAAACCCACCCCCACCAAAATAATGCAGCAGATAACTTTAACTTTATGGCAACATAACTTTGTGACTGTAATACCATAACCACCGTTGTTGTCATCTTTGTTAACTAAAACCACCACCAATAACCATTCTTGGGTCAAGTATTCTAACAAGTTTCTTGTTGTGGACTAGAAGTGGTTTAGCCTACTCAACCAGGTTGTGCTCACGCCTAGGCCAGCTTTTGTCCATGGCTCACCGCCCAATTAACTTTTCCAGAAGCACCACCACCCACCAAGAGCCAAATTCCGATTAACCAGAACGTCAATCAACTGTTGACTTACTTCAGATCTTCATTGTTTATACCTTCATTAACCAAAAGAGAAGAAGGCGATGAATTGCAACTCCGACACCGTTGCTTTCATGGAATATTTGTTATGATTTTGGAGACCTATTGTAATGTATCATGGGTGTGTGTGTTCTGAAGTGTGTATGTGTGTGAGAGAGAGGCCTGAGAGTGAGTGAGTGAGAGAGAGAGAGAGAGATGGGGGTCTAAGAGGGTGAGTGTGTGTTGAAAGGGTTTTGGTGTATAGATTACCATTTTACCCTTGAACATGGACGGCAAGTAAATGGAATGTGACGGCAGGGAGGCATTGTGCAACGTATGGCAAGTTGAGGGTGACAAAACCATTTATTTTTATTTTATTTTTTGCAAAAGGGAGGCAAAATGAAATATTCCATAAACCATATATCGTAATTAAAAAAATCAGTGACTTGTATTGTATTTACGTATTTGATATTTTAAGTCGGTCTCATGATCAGATTCTAGGTAATGAGAGTCCTAACGACGCATAATTATAAATCAGCATATATGATGCTTATGAGAAAACCCAGAAAATTAAAGAATAACTAGGTTGAAAGAAGTTCGTCGTGTTGCGGCGAATTTCTTTTGTTATTTAGTCTGTGTTTACATGTGTTTTGAAATCACTACGAGCACGTTGCGAACGGAACTGCTGACAAGAATAAAAAGAAAATGTAGAAAAAAAAACACTAAAAGATAACCGAAAGAACATCAACCAAAAAAGTTGTATGGTAACGATGTTGTTCGTATGAAACCAGTGGTCAGAGATGAGCAAATGGTTCTGGGTACCGGTACCAAATTTGTCGAACCGAAAGATCTTAAGTACTAATTCGGTACCGACTTTTGGTGTTCCTGGTACCGGTTCACTACCGTTTTTTACCTTCATATACCGGTACTGTAACCGGTATTTTCGCTATAACTACAGATTTAGTATCGGTTGGCACCGAGCTCATCCCTACCCCTGAAACTAAAAAAAGAAAAAAATTAAAAGTTGAAGAAAATCAACAAAAAAATGTTGTACGATACCGTTGTTGTTCGTACGGTACCCGTGATCAGGGATGAGCAAATGGTACCCTTGTAGCAGCACTGAATTTCACAAACCAAAAGATTTCCAATATCAATTCGGCACCAACTTTTGGTGTTTTATGTATTAGTGTCGGTTTTTACCTTCATGTACCGATACCGAACAAGACCGTACCGGTATTTTCAATACCAGTATTGACTCGATACCGGTTGACACCAAGCTTATCCCAACCCGTAAAAAGTAAAGAAAATGATTAAAGTTAAGAAGTAAAGAAAATAACTATTATTATAATATTAAAATAATAAAAATATTAAAAATACTATATATTATTATAATATTAAAATTACTATTTATTAGCTTCTATTTTTAATTTTTTTATTATATTTATTTAATTTTAATTTTAATTAATAATTAATTAATATATAATATTATATAATATAATATAATATAATATAATATAATATAATATAATATAATATTATATTATATTGTATTTATTATATTATATATTATAAATTAGCAAAGTTATTGTGCATAACAAGTTATACATTGTGCTTTGCACATTTTTCAAAAAAAACTTGATATTTTACTTTTTAACCCAAAGGTTTTTACTTTTTGCAATTTAACCCTATATAATTTATTTTTTTAACTTTAACCCAAAACTTTTCATTCTTAGCAATTTAACTTCACAACTTTTGTCACTTATACTTTTCATCTTCCGCAAATTTTTGTTTTACGGATATTTCTAAATTTTTCGAGTTAATACGACGCAACGTGCATGTGTGGTTCAACGTTTTTGCCTCTATTTTTCCATGTTTGACAGGTTTGTCGCAACACGCATATCCTAGGTCGAGCCAGTGTTGGTGGTCGATGACGGTTGTGTGACATTAGTACTATTTGACACCGTTTTACGCCCCGCTGCAATGCGATGTGTGTTTTGGGGGTTTTCCAAAGAAAAAATGGATATGCATATGGTTGTCGTAACGTTGGCTTTGGGGGTTTTCCAAAAAAAATGATTTTTTTTTACTTTTCACCCAAAAGTATTTCATAAATTACTTTTAACGCAAAACTATTTGTTTTTTTACTTTTAACTCAAAACTTTTTATCTTTTGTAATCTATCTTCATAAACTTTTTTACTTTCAACTTTGGTCATTTATAGTTTTCATTTTTCGCCAATTTTTCGCTTTATGCTTGGTTCTAAATTTTGTGACTTAACACATCGCAACGTGTGTCTTTGGCTTAACGTTTTTACGTTTCGTTCTAAATTTTGCGAGTTAACACGATGCAACGTGCGTGTGTGGGTGAACGTTTTCCATCGTCTATTTTTTTCCTGTTTGACAGGTTTAACATAATGTGCGGGTCCTATATCAACTTAGTTATAACTAAAGAATCCCCTCCGCATTGCGGCGGGTCGCAATCCTAGTTTAATTTTACTTTTAATTAATAATTAATTAATATATAATATAATATAATATAATATAATATAATATAATATAATATAATATAATATAATATAAATAATATATAATATATAATTTAATATAATATAATAATTAGTAGCATGTAAGATGCTTTGTTTGATTATTTAAATTGTCTGATTTTGATAGGACATTCTTGATATTTCAATTCAATAAGATGCTTTGTTTGCTTTCATATAATTATTGTTTAGTTACTATCTTCAATTTTCTAAGCAATTAACCTAATGTTAGACCGTGTTTTCTTTCTCCATAGCGGTAACACGTTAAGTTTCAACTTTTAACTGTAAGGATTCATCATTTTCATGACGGAATTGTAACTCCAAATGATATTAACTCATGACAACTAATTATATTATATTACTTTAGTGTTACGCGAAGAACATATTACAAATATAAAAAATATATAGTTGCTTTAGTTTTTTACATTTTCTAGAACGGTCTTATTTTACTAAAAAATAATAGAATAAAATATAACAACGAGTTCCATCAAAATACATAAATATTATTTTTCTAAACTAAACAAGACAAATTCCCTTAAAGGGACTTGTGTGGATTAGAATGATTTGCCATCTGTAGGCATACAACCAAACTGTCTGATATTTCAGATGAACATATTTTCCAAAAAAAAAGAATAATAATAATTTCTTGTGGACGACCCAAATAATTGAAATTGACTTGTTTTTTTTTTTTTACGTTTTTAATGTTTAATAACTTATAAATAAATATTTAAATAAAATATATAGACCAACATCTTCTAACTTGTAACAAAAGAAAATGTTGTACAAACTAGACATGCCAATCTCGGCCTTTTCATGTGTTTTTTAAGTTTGTGTTTAGAATGAGAATTATAATTACATATTAAAATCAGTCTATGAAAGTTATTTTTTGTAATCATAATAAATTATTTATCAATAGTTCGTTGATATTGATAGCATGTATAGATAACTAGAAGAGTAACCCGTCGCGATGCGGCAGGGGGCTAGATTTATATTTACATTAAGCCAGTTGTCATTGAGTGACATCCGTTAGGTTAGATAGATTAGCTACAACCAAGATAGATTATTACCCGCCGCGCGTTGCGACGGCGAGGCGGCGTAAAAATATAGATAATAATCGACCCATCTTGTTTCTGAACTACAATGTGGCGCGTGTCCATTGCAAATGGTAAAACTTCTTAGATAAAAAATGCAAATGGGAAAACTTCTTAGAAAAAAAACAATGAATATAGCAAATAAAGTTGGGGAACAAAATAACCTTTTACGAACTACATGTTTATAAATAAGACTCCTTAACAAACACTTCAAAATTAGTAAAAAAACCCACTGATAATTTTAGATCTTGGCTTTTCCTACTCCTTGAAGAGAGATAAAAGAGAAACACCAAAAACTTTAACCACCTTGAACCTTACTCCAGGAATATCACCAACCGCATGACCCTTTCGCCCAAATCCTAGGCTCAAAACGTCGTCATAACACAAAAACAATTAAAGATTATAGATTTAAAAAAACACCCAACATTATATAAATACTCTTTCCAATACAAAAAAAATATTAAAACTTACAGTATGTAGTTCAAGCAACCATCATTGGCAAAATGGGAACAAAAGAGACAATCTTCTTGCTGTTCTTGATACGTTGAACTCTAATAGCAGAGTTAGGCTACAAACATAATACAACCATTATTAAAATAAAAAAATAAAAGTAATAAAAATATGTAACTTAAAAAAATGAATTTACATTTTCTCCAAAACAATGCCATTAACATGAGCAGAACCAGCAAAAGGTTTATTCCATCTGTTAGCCCACCTTTGCCTCCTGTGGTGGGACTTCAACTTGCGACCAGCTCCCATTCTGCGTGTCTTCCAAAAACACAAATATTTAACCTTAATCCATAATTCATAGTCATTAAAACCACTTCTTTTGTAGATTCACAGTACCAAAATTAGAATCTTTTTAATCAGTTTATTAACAATTGGACCCTAATTAGAATGGTCTTGTAAACCCACAGAATGCTTCTCAATTTTCACCCATAGACACCCTTAACAACTTTATAACTAAATTGACAGTTAGGAACATGCACCAAGGATTCATTACAACTTCAGATAGGGATGAGCATTTGGTACCGGGTACCGGTACCGAACTGAGTATATTCGGTACCGGTAACTACTTTTCCCCTTTTTGCGGTACCGGTTCGGTACCGAACGGGTACCGTACTCATCCCTAACTTCAGATATTTCTGAGACCAAAACGGTTTTGTCCCCTTTCTTTGAACATACTACCTCAATATCTCTTAAGCTCTAAACAATCAAGTTCATACATGTGATCCGTTTACTGGATTCCCCGTGTTACCAAAACCAATGTTGTATGTTTTGTTTCAGAACCCTTCGATTAACAGTTCGTTGAGAAAGGCAACCTATAGAAATCAAAAGGCACCTCAGATGTTCAAAACCACAACGCCCAAATAAATAAAGCACCAACTATACAAATAAAGTCGCATGATATCTTATATAACAACCCAGTTTTCCAAACACACACAAGATCACAACATCAAAATTAAAGTTTCCAAACGCTAAAGAGGTATTATTAAAATCATAAATCACGAATACTAATGTTCGAATACAAACATGTCTGGTATGAAAATAACTACCTGTTTAAACGTTGAAGCAGTCCAGTGGCGATAAAGAACAGAAATACTATGAGCAACAAATGAAACCCTGGAAAGATGTAAAACAAAGGCTGACAAATTAAACATTGAAAACAGACGAATTAAAACTCTAATTGAACAGATTATTAATTATGATTGGTAAAAGAAAACATAAAAAGCTAGGCGTGATTTCATTACCTGAGAGACACACCCATAATTTACACCCTCAAATGCAGGAAAAAAACTTCTAGTTAACATTGTCTGTTTGATTTATTAGAATCGTTCATTATAATCGCAATTATTATGATAATACAAATACTATATTAATCAAACAAAAATATACAGTACCGGATGTTTCTTGTTTATAGATCCAGTAAGCTTCGCTTCCAGCAAATCGATGGATCTCTGAGCGTACGGCCGTCCCTCATCGTCAATCACTAAACCCTAATGTTAATTTTGAGTCTGATATAAGAGGAGGAAGGGAAGGGATGAGTGTTTTGGTTGATGTGGGGTGATGGGGTGGTGTCGGAGTGGTGATGATAGTGAAGTGAGGATAGAGAAGCAAAGAACACAAACAACATGGTAGCCCACGGTTTTCTCAAAACCACCATACAACTTTAGAAGCAAAATGTACTACCTCCATTGCACAGAATTGTTGTAAATTATACTATTATATAATATATAATATATACATTTTCTTCTTATTTTTATTTTATTGTTCACCAAGAGAAAAATGCCCGAATAGTTCATGTGGTTTTCCATTTCTCACCTTTAGTCCCAAACTTTCTAAAATTACAATTATAGTTTCCAACTTTTTCAATTTTGTTCCTGGATAGTCCCTAGTACAGATGAAGGGTTAGTTTTTGGTGTTAGGTGAGTGTGAATTTACTAAAATGTCCTTGCTATTAATAGACTAATAAATATTTTAAAAAAAATTGGGACCCACTATCTACAACCCTATCCCACCCACACCCACCCTTTTCCAGGAATTCAGACATTTCCCTCTTTCACTATCTCTCTTCCACCATTATCTTCTTCTTCAATATCAACAACAATCTCTACCATTGTAACCCACTTGAAACCATGATGTCAAAAGGTGTTAAAATATTACAATTCCATATTTTCTCTATATCTTATGTTTTATTGTTCCTTATTTCTTTCCTTTCCTTTTTCATGTTCGATTGGGTTCTTTATGGTTGCTGGGCTCCTTTCCTACTGTTGGGCTCAAGCCTGTTGCTAATGGGCTGCTTTGTTGGTGGGCTGCTTCTATACACGTAAACCCTATAGGGTTTGTCTCTATTTAATTGGCCTCCTTGGGATCCCAGAAGACAGACAAGCAGATTACTTTCTCTCTCAACTCCTTTTTCGGTTTCTCTCTAGAACATTCTGCAGTCACCTTTGTTTGTTCGAGAGCTTTTGTGTTGGTCACTTTGTACGCAGATTATCTGTTGATAATCTGCCTTTGTCTGAGAGTGGTTAAGTCCTTGTGCTTTGTATCTTTCTCATATTTTCCTTTGTCTCAACACTTCTATTGTACTTCAGTAATTTTTAATAAAAATCATGTTGATTCCGTGTTGTTTACATGGTATCAGAGCTTAGATAAGCTCTTGGGTTGAGTCGGTAGTTTCCGATCACTGTTCCGCTGCATTTTCGTGACCGGATCTGTTCAAATCTGGTTATTTCTGGTGGTTTTCCGGTGGATCTAGGTAATAGTCTTGATACTGAGTTCAGATCTTGAAGAAGTTTGCTGCCTGGGGTTTGTGCTGCTTAAGATTCAGAAACCCTAAATCTAGGGTTTGGAAATAGTCGTGGTTGGGGATATTCTGGATCGCCTTTGTGACTTGTGACTGGATGAATGTGCTTCTGAAAGGGCTCTCGTTGGTCTCTGTTACAGAGCAAACCAACAGAGTTTGTATCTGGTCTTCTTTGCTTGAAATCAGACTTGTAACCCTAAGTGAAGGTTACAAGTGTGATTAACAGGAGTTAAACGCACCCGCTGTTGTGACAACCCGAGATTTCAAGGTCTTTCCTGTGCACATCGCTTGCCTCACAATCCTGTTTTTACAATTTGTTGTACGTGGTGTCGAGTGTAGTTATTTGAACAATTAATGCTAATATGTAATGTTGTTATTAAATGTGACATATGAAATGTAATTTATTTAATAAGAAGGTTCTTCGTCATCTTTAGTCCCGACGAAGAATAGGTTCTTCGCCATCCCCAGACTTGACGAAGAATGGGTTCTTCGCCGAGTGGGTCCTTCGCCGTATGGGCCTTCGGCCCAGGTAAGGCCCAGATACGAGTCGGTTATATTTACCTAGTATTCGCTTGTATGTACATAACGTGATAACTGATAAAACCCTAACTCTCCTACTCTCAAAACAAGCCGACGACAGCCTTGATTCACCTCGAAGGATCGTCTCGATTTCCTTTCTTGCTTTATTGGTTAGTATGTCTCCTTCATTAATCACTGAGATTCTCTTATTGCACATGGTTGTGGATTCGTGAAACTGTATAAATGGTTGATGTTGTTATATGCGCATAAAATGTATTAGGGTATGTCTATTTATAGTGGTGAATATGTTTATGATGAGGATTGGTTGATTTTGTATAGGTTCAGATTCATGATGTGGCTTGATAATCCTGTTAGATGAGCCTGTGTTATAATAAACTAATAACCTGGTTGTGTGTAGTCATGGGATGATTAGGGGATTGGTTAATATGGTTTTCTTGATGAATGAAAAACTGTTATGTTCTAAAGGATGATGGTGATTCATAATTAGGGTTGCAAAGTAACTGCCATTTGATCCATTATTTATGTTTAGAAATGTGTTAACTGTTGATTACGTGATCTTAGCGAACCTTACTTCGTCGCACCCTAGTCTTGACGAAAGTTTAATACTTCATCACAATCTGGTCTCGACGAAGAACTGGTAGTTCGTCACACTTAGCTCCGACGAAGAATAGATACTTCGTCGCTAGGGTTCTTCGCCGAGGGGTGGATGGTTAGAACAGTAGATTGGTGAAGTTTATGTTATTGGACACATGTGTTGTGATATTCTGTTTAATGCCTGATAATGATGTTAACTAGATGTGAGGGTCCTGAATTGACTCGTATGGGTAGTTGGATTATAAGATTCTATCCTTGCATGATAATAATGTTAACCAGATGAGGACATTGACTTAAATTGTGAGAGTAAACAGTACATCGGTGAATATTGTTATGTGTCATGAACATAGGGTGTAGACTTGTTTGGGAACTGAATACTTGATATGTGTTATACTATGATCTTAGATAATGCAATTTGTGACAAAACATGATTCGACTATTATGAAACTGGTGTCATTAGTAACTACTGTTGGGAACACGAACATGCGATATAAATGCTTATGAAATCTAAACACTTGCTATGTGCTACGTGACAATGGTATTATGTGTGACTTGTTGAATATGTAACCTGAGTATGTGTTTACGAAACTGATCATCTCGGGTAACCACGGTAGGGTTTGGTTGGCCAACTGGGAACGGGTAATGTAACGTAACATACCGAGCAAATCTAAGGTGAGTTTACTGCTCTTTTCCCAAGCATGCGTCCCGGGGAGGGACATCTAGTAAACGTTCTGGGAAGGAATGTCGGGTTATTGGGTTTGACTAGAATGTTAAACTTGGGATGTTGGTTAATACACTCATATCTATCATTTAAGTCCCTTCTACCGATTTGTTGCCGAGGAGGCAACGAGGTATTAGTTAATAGCGCTATTTAGGTTTGGCATCCTCACACCGTACCGGGGAGGATGGGCGTGAACTAATGACCCCAGTCTTGACCATTGCTTTGATAGAGGCATTGGGGAATAGGGCAAATAATCTGGAGCCATCGGTGGTAATCGAGTTATTAACAACATCAAATCTTTGAAATGTTTTAAACTGATATCTGGTAACTAAACGTGTTAACAAACTTTGAACTCACCAGCGTTGTCTGATACACTTTTCTGCATGCTTGTAGGCCTTTAGGTACATGTCATTGGAACTTGCTGTCTGGGGTGCTGGAGTGGTCATGGGTCGAGTTGCATGGAATCATGAGACACGTCTAATGGTTTTTACACACTTATGTTATGAAATTCTTAATGATTGTAGTATGCTTCCGCTGAATAGTAAATACTGTTTTGTAACGCTTATGTTAATAAATGAAAGTTTTATTTGAAATATTGTTATGAGTTCAATATGATTGGTGGCTAGATCCTGGTACGTCACACGCCTCGCGTGGGTTCCCGCGGGTGGTATTTTAGGGGTGTGACAGCTATGAGATTGTTCTATCTCTTACCTTTAATTTTATGTTTCCTGCATCACTGAGTCAGTGTGTCTAGGCATCCCCTGTTTACCGGACTAGTCGGGCCGGCACTTGATCGAGTCTTATTCGCTTATTTGTTGCATTTGTTTGGTTTGTGTGTCAAAGCTCCCTGAATATCGTCTGCGGAGGCACCTTTGAGTGATGAACCTCTGATCGGACCTCTGTTCAGGCTTCGCTGTCCTCTGTGTTTTTTTTTATTATTTACTCTATCTGTTCTTGCTTTATCTGTGCTTTTTGGGTTATTGTTCTTTGTCTGGGTTTTCAGTATGTCTGGTGATGATAACACTGTTATAACCTCCCCTAGTGCTACCTGGGTTAGCAAAATAGATGCTGGTGATCTGCTGTATCTTCACCCTAGTGACTCTGCTAATTTATCTATAGTCAGTGTAAAGCTCAAAGGGTCAGAAAACTATAGGATCTGGTCCAATGCCATGTACCTTGCTTTACAAGTAAAAAACAAGATAGGGTTTGTTGATGGTTCTTGTCTTATGTCTAAAACTGATGAGGTTTTGGGTAGGCAATGGGATAGGTGCAACTCTATTGTGCTTACTTGGATTCTTAACTCTGTATCTGAGGAATTATAGCTTGGTCTTGTTTATTCTAAAATTGCTTCAGATGTGTGGAAAGACTTAAAGGATACTTATGATAAGATAGATGGGTCTGTTGTGTTTAATATGTATCAAAAGATTAACTCCTTCAGACAAAATGGCATGCCTGTTTCTGAATATTATCATAAATTGAATTGTATGTGGAAGCAATTAGACCAGCTACTTGCCTTGCCTGCCTGTTCTTGTGATGCATCCAAACAATTTAATGACTTTAATCATCTTATTAAGCTTATGCAGTTCTTAATGGGTCTTGATAGTTCCTACCAGTCTGTGAGAACAAATTTATTAAACAGAGAAACTCTTCCTTCTGTGAAGGATGCTTTTTCAGTCATCTCTAGAGAAGAATCTCACCTTCACTCTAAGAATATTTTGGATAAAACTCCTAATAACCCTATTGGTTTTTCTGTTAAAACTGGTCAAACTATTGATTCAAGGAAAAGAAATAACAGAACTCCTAATCCTAATCTCAAATGTTCTCATTGTAATAAGACTGGACACACTATTGAGAAGTGTTTTGAACTTGTTGGTTAACCTTCTTGGATAAAGACAAAACCTGGTGGGAACAAGGGTAACAAGGTTAGTAATAATGTTACTGCTGATACAACTGATACAACTCCTGCTATGAGTTCTTTGTCCAATGATCAGATAGCTCAGTTGCTTAGTCTCTTGAATGATAAACCTAAGGGTGACCCTCAGAATAGTGGATTTGCTGGTATGTGTGCTAATCCCGTTTGCCTAAATAGTTTTGTGAATCTGTCTTCTAAACCTATTTGTGATTTCAAACCTGTTTTCTGTTTTTCAAATTTTATCAATAATGGAAAAAGGTAGGATGGATAGTTGATTCTGGTGCTAATCAACACATGGTAATGACGGATGAATGTCTAATTAATCAAAAGGATGTAACCGAGTTCAATATCAAAGTTAAACATCCCAATGGCACTAGTGCCCTGGTAACTAAAATTGGTGATATTAAATTAAGTGATAAGGTCATTCTATATGATGTGTTTGTCGTGCCTGATTATTGTGTGAATTTAATTTCTGTTCATAAACTTGCTAGAGATTGTAAGCTTATTGTCTCTTTTGATGAACAAACTTGCTATATTCAGGATTCTCAAACAAAGAAAGTCCAGGTGGCTGGTAGTCAGTTTGATGGTCTATACTTCTGTGGTAGTTCTTCTGTTTCAAATAAGGTTGGTAACTCTAGTTGTGATATTAATCTTTGGCACGCTAGGTTAGGTCACCCTACTGAACCTGTTTTACATGTTCTTAAAAATAATCTAAACATTAAAACTGGTGCCAAATTGAATCCTTGTGAAACGTGTCATAGAGCTAAACAGCATCGGGAACCTTTCCCTTTAAGTGATCATAAATCTGAAGCTTTAGGAGATCCTATTCATCTTGATGTGTGGGGTCCATATAGAGTCTAAAGTATGGATGGGTTTCGATATTTTCTTACTGTGGTTGATGACTACTCTAGAGCTGTGTGGGTGTATCTCATGAAATCAAAAGATGAAGTGTTTTACAATATTAAAGGTTTCTATAATTTCCTTAAAACACAGTTTAGTAAGTCAGTCAAGATCTTTAGGAGTGACAATGGTACTGAATTTACAAACAAACAAATGAGTAATTTTTGTTATGAAAATGGGATTTTACATCAGACTTCATGTGTTCATACATCACAGCAAAATGGGGTAGTTGAGAGAAAGCATAGACATTTGTTGAATGTAGCTAGGACTTTACTCTTTCAAGGTGGTTTTTCCATTAAATTTTGGTCCGAGTGTATTCTAACTGCCTCTTATTTAATTAACAGGACACCTTCATCTGTTTTAAGTGGAAAGTCTCCATATGAACTTGTGTTTGTTTTTTCTCCTGTTCTAGGTCAACTTTGGGTTATAGGGTGTCATTGTTTCAGCACTGTGTTAAACAACTCTGATAAGTTTACCACACATGCAGAAAAATTTGTTTTAGTTGGATATTCAAATGAAAAAAAAGGGTACAAACTTTGGAGTTTAGATAAAAAATTGACGTTCTTCTCTAGAGATGTTAGGTTTTATAAAACCGTGTTCCCTTTTAAGGAAAAGAAAACATTTTTAGATCCTGATACTCCTACTGAAGTTAACACCCTTAATTTTTTTGACTTGTCTGATTTAAACTTCACTCAAAGACCCCAAGTTGACCCAACTCCCGATGATGAGAATACACATACAAATACTTCAACAGGTCATGGGTCTGAGCAGTCTGAAAACGATTCAGAAATTGCTTTAGGCATGGCTGAAAATCAACAACCAAGCAATATGGAATCAAATTCGGACAGGGCTGAGCATGACACTGAACAAGAAGACAATAATAATTCTGAGGGAGATATTGGTGAACAAATTAACACAGTTTTAAGGAGATCCTCCCGAAACAGTAATTTTCCCTCTAAATTTGATGACTTTATAGTAGATAGGAAAGTCAAATATGGTCTTGAAAAGGTCTTAAATTACGCTAATTTACCTCCTGAAAGTTTTTGCTTTGCTTCTGTGTTAAATAAAAGTTGTGAACCTAAAAATTATTTTGAAGCTAAAAATGATGCTAATTGGGTTGATGCTATGAATTCTGAACTTGAAGCTTTACTCAGAAATAAAACTTGGGAGATTGTAGACCTACCACCTAATAGAAAAACTATTGGGTGTAAGTGGGTTTATAAGATTAAATATAAATCAAACGGTGAAATAGAGAGGTATAAGGCTAGGCTCGTTGCGAAAGGGTTTAGTAAAAAAGAAGGCATTGACTTCTTTGATACGTTTTCCCATGTTGTTAAAATGGTTACAGTTAGGAGTGTGTTATCTATGGCTGTCCACTTTAATTGGGAAATATATCAGCTTGATATTAACAATGTGTTTCTATATGGTGACCTTAATGAAGAAATTTATATGTGCTTACCTGATGGTTATAATCCTTCTTCTGAGTCTAAAGTTTGTAAATTAAAAAAATCCTTGTATGGATTAAAACAAGCACCTAGGATGTGGAATGAGAAACTTGTGTCTGTTCTTGTCGATGTTGGTTTCGAACAGAGTAAGTGTGACCACTCCATGTTTGTCATGATAAAAGACACTGTTTTTATTGTCCTTCTTGTCTATGTGGATGATATTATTATAACTGGTAATTATTCAAAACAAGTTGATGACATCAAACAGTTACTCAAATCAAAGTTTTTTATAAAAGATTTGGGAAAATTGCAATATTTTCTGGGTATTGAAGTTATAAGAAACTCAACTAGCTTATGCTTAACCCAAAGAAAATACTGCTTAGATTTGCTTGCTGAATTCGGAATGACTGGTTGTAAACCAGTCAGTTGTCCAATCGAGGCAAATCACGTTTTATCTCATCTTTATGAGAAGGATAATCAACCCTTAACCAATATAACAGTCTATCAAAAACTTGTACGTAAATTGATCTATCTCTCACATACTAGACCAGACATAGCTTACTCTGTGCATTATCTTAGCCAATTTATGCATTCTCCTTTACAAGCTCATTTCAAAATTGCTTTACGACTTTTAAGGTATTTAAAGGGTGCTCCTGGAAAAGGAATTCTGTTTGAAAAAGGAGACCCTTTAAATATAAAAGCCTTTTCTGATTCGGAATGGGCTAAATGCCTAAGTTCTCGAAAATCTGTTACTGGTTTTTGTGTGTTCTTAGGGAATAATCTTGTTTCATGGAAGAGTAAAAAGCAGTCCACCATCTCAAGGTCTTCTGCTGAAGCAGAATACCGGTCCATGTGTGCTGCTACATGTGAGATTATCTGGATCTCAAACCTTTTAAGGGAATTAAAGATTGATTCTAAGCTTCCTATTCAGCTGTGTTGTGATAATACGACTGCCATGTCCATCGCCACCAACCCTGTCTTTCATGAGCGTACCAAACACTTTGAGATTGACCTTTTCTTCTTAAGAGAAAAAATTGCTAAAGGAATTATTCGGACAGTTGGTGTTAAGTCGGAAGATCAAGCTGCTGATGTCCTTACCAAGGGTCTATCTCCTGGACTTCATGAAAAGGTTTGTCAACTTCTCAACATTTCTGATTGCTTCAAATATTGAATGGGGGGGGGGGGTGTTAAAATATTACAATTCTATATTTTCTCTATATCTTATGTTTTATTGTTCCTTATTTCTTTCCTTTCCTTTTTCATGTTCGATTGGGCTCTTTATGGTTGCTGGGCTCCTTTTCCTGCTGTTGCGCTCAAGCCTGTTGCTGATGGGCTGCTTTGTTGGTGGACTGCTTCTATACGCGTAAACCCTATAGGGTTTGTCTCTATTTAATTGGCTTCCTTGGGATCCTAGAAGACATACAAGCAGACTTCTTTCTCTCTCAGCTCCTTTTTCGGTTTCTCTCTAGAACATTCTGCAGTCACCTTTGTTTGTTCGAGAGCTTTTGTGTTGGTCACTTTGTACGCAGATTATCTGTTGATAATCTGCCTTTGTCTGAGAGTGGTTAAGTCTTGGTGCTTTGTATCTTTCTCATATTTTCCTTTGTCTCAACACTTCTATTGTACTTCAGTAATTTTTAATAAAAATCCTGTTGATTCCGTGTTGTTTACAAAAGGCAACCACTGTGATCTAGTTGCAGAGATGAATGTAATGGCACCAAAACTACCGTTAACTCCCACCTCTGCGACCCGCCTCTCTAAGATGGGGTGGGCTCTTTTCCGGCAGAAATCTTGCTGCAGAAACGACTCCGGTGATCCGACTCCTTTTCCGGCGGCACATGTACTTGTCGACAAAGTTTTGTTCTATTTTTTCGGTTTCCTGTTTTAGATCTACAAGGTGGAAGGTAGACTAATGGTTGTTGTTCTTGGTGGTTTTAGGATAAGAAATCTTGACGGTGAAGACGAAGTTGCAGGTTGTATTTTAGCCAGAAAAACGAACTGATGGTGGCCGGAGTTTTAGTTTTGGCTGAAGTTTTAGGTGTTGGGCCGGAGAGAGAGGCCAGAGTTTTAAGTTTGGGGAATATGAAGTGGATGGGTTGGGTTGGGTGGTGGGTTCCACATAAATATTTAAATATTAAGTATAATTAGTATTAATTCAATAGAAAGGGTATTTGGATCATTTCACATCTACTTAAGGCCAAAAACTAACACCCATACACGCCAGGAGACTATCCGGGAACGAAATTGCAAAAGTTAGAGATTATAGGTATAAATTTAGAAAGTTAGGGACTAAAGGTGAAAAATGGACAAATCACAGGAAGTGTCCAAGGATTTTCTCCCAATATAAATATAAAATCGTACATATGTCATGTTGGTCCCAGATAAGAATAATATGAGCAAACAAAGAGTAATACTCCTATAAGGGGGTATGGGCGCCCATCACTCATCACACACTCATAGCATTCAATCAATTTCCGCCATGTCATCGAGCATTATTCCATTACTAGTGATGGATTTTAGTGGAAATATCCATCACTCACCACATACTCATCTCCACCATCAAAAGGATTCACAAAACAACAAAACAACTTGAATATACAACGCGTGATGATGACGGCGCGTTATCATCACCACGCGTGATGATTAGTGGTGGCGGCGGTGTTTCCTTTTGTTTCACGCGTGATGTTTTGCCCATAACGGGGCGCCCCGTCCCCTCTAAATGTGTATATATTTTATTGGTAATCAAAATAAATATAAAAACACATTTCTATTAATTGTACACCAGTATATATATAAATATAAAAAAACCTAACAATTTTCAAGAACACACTATGAATTTGCTTTAGAGATATCCGTAGATTGAATTTAAGGCATGCTCAATTCTAAAGACATTTTGTCAAGTATATTTTTAACATTACATAGAGATATTAGATTTCTCAAAACTTATCACAAGAAGCAAAGTGACTTGTGATATCATCCATTTAGTAAGTGTCAACTAATAATGTATAACCGATCACGCGAGATATTATTGAACATGTCTACCATGATTTTGTTGAGTTGTAATAAGATCTTACACCATTGGGTGTGGAGCCTGCAAGACCGTCGGCGAGTCCGACGTGGGCTCAGTGGCGAAGGGGAACACCCCCACCCAAATTAGTGGCCGGTGCCTTCATGAGGATATCCCCGGCTCTCACGAGCTTCTTTCTCGCTCTCTCTCTCCCTCTACTAAAAATAAAAAAAAAGGCAAGGATGGGGAACACCATCCCCTTGATGGGTATGGTCGGGAACCATACCTTATGGTCTTAGTAATTGCTTTACAACATTTGGTGACTATAGTTCGAGCAAGATTCTTTTATCTTAATGAATGTGTAAAGAAGAGATGATTTATTTTGATCTGGAGAAGCCAGATGCACATATGGATGATCAATTTGATGATTCATGCCCGCCATGAATTTAGGATCGGTTGATTTTACCGTAAGATGGTAAAGATTAGATTGATTTATTGATTCAATAGATGATTATAATATATAGAGAGGTACGAAACCTTAGATGCCTAAAGTGGCCCCGTGAGCTTACACTAAACCAAAAATTGAGACTTTATTTAGAATGAGAAATACCCTAAACCCCAAAACGAATAACGCCTGGACAGGGTGGTGGCGGCAGCGGCGGCACGCCGCCCTGTATAGGATTTTACACAAGTAGCGATGGCTAGGGTTTGTATTTTTTGTGGTGGTGCAACGGAGAAGAAGGTAACCAGGAATCTAAGGCTTTGATACCATGTAAAATGGTAAAAATTGAATTGATTTTTGATTGAGTGGATGATTACAATACATATAAAGGTACAAAACCCTAGATACATAAAGGAGGCCCGTAGGCTCACACTAATAAACCTTAATAATAATATAGTCAATATTTACATCCTTTGAGGTCCAATAATACATGACCATATGGGAAACATAACTATTGAGGATTCGACGATCAGTTCAACTCAACGTTTTCAGAGGCCCAAAACGAACTAAATAGTTGGGCCCTTTTCAGAACACATAAAACTCTCAAACTTTCCTCAGTTACCCGGGCTTAGGATCAACAACAATAAATTTTTTTTTATCATTGATGGAGTTGATATTTTTAAGTTATAATCTCTCGTGTGTATAATACATATGTTTGGATTCTTTTTTTTTTCGTTTTATTTGATGTATAAGCTATTGTCTTAAAAAAGCTTTATTCACTACGAATAATAGTAATTCTAAATAATTGTTTTTGACAATTGATATTCTTGTTAAACTTGCTTGATAGGAAATCCATCAAACTTAAACCGTATTACTATATTAGTATTTGGATGTTGATATTGCTTCATATTCTGAATCATAAAAGATAGTGGTTGGTAACTTTTTTTTTTTTTTTGAAAAGTAACTTTCATTAAACAACAAAAGCCAGCTCAAACCGAGCCGACACCCACAACAAAACTACAACATTACATATTTACAAACGAACACTACTCTTTCCACTCTACGTCTTTATGTTTGGATCTAGTTGAAAACCAAAGAAAACTTAGAGCTTTTACCTCACTTAAAATGTTCTCAATCCTAACCGAGATGTTTGAGAATTTTAAGCTATTCCTAGCGCGCCAAATGCTCCAACATACAATTCTAACTATACCTTGGACTGCAATCTTTTTCCTTTCCGATCCAGAAAAGCCTTTGTGTATGCCCAAGAGATCTTGAATCGAGAAAGCGAAGATGGGCGATATTTTACACCACAAAGAAATCCCGTTCCACACGATTGCCGCGGTATGACAAGCCGTAAATAAATGGTCAGCTGTCTCCTCAGCCGAGTTACATAAAGTACATAAGGCGTCTCAGACAGGAATGTTCCTTTTTTTAAGAGCTTCAATAGTGGGAATACTTTCCGAGGCTGACCTCCACAAGTGTATGTTTATTTTAGCAGGTATCCATTTAGCCCATTCCATAACCATATCATCCCTTTGGCCTGAACCCGCTAGGAGAAGAAGTTTCACTGCTTTAACAGAAAATTCGCCACTGGAAGCCGAAACCCACTTCCACCGGTCCGCTGAATCCGAGAGCTGAGCATCCAACAACAGGCTTTTCAACTGTTCCAAACATTCGTGTTATTATTATTATTTCGTTATCATCAATTCACTCAACAATTGATGTAGCCGTACTTCAGATAACGCCATGTGCGTCTCCTAGCTTTGCTATAACGTGACCACCATTTTATTACAAATTATACAAAAAAAAAAAAAACTTTTTTATATTTAATAATTTCATTGACCTACTTGTTTTTCTATAAACAATAAAATGAAATAAAATATAGTATATTATTTTTCGATAATGAACAAAACAACAGATTCCATTTAGAGGCCTTGTGTGGATCAGAATAAAATTGTCATTTGCATGCATTTAACATTTTAACCAAAATGTTTTATATATCAGGCTAACCTACTTTCCGAAAAGAGTATATTAATAATTTCTTGTGGACGACACAAATAGTTGAATTGGACTTGTTTTTCCACTTTCCAAATGCTAAACAAATATCTAAAATAGTAAAGTTAATAATTAATTAAAATAAAATAAAATATTTCTACCAAAATCTTCTAACATGCACATGTCATATGTTTTTAAGTTTGTGTTTAAAAAGAGAATTATATTTATATTTTAGAATATGTATTAACTTCATCAACAAATCAACAATACGAAGGGTAAGGGTGTTCAACGAAACGAATTTTTATTTTCTCGAATTAATCCAACCATCTATGAAAACAATGCTTTATGATCAACTCACTCACCTTTGCATTTTATTATTCGTTGGTTCAATTTGAGATTAGGTATGGACAACACACACATCAACTAACTCATCAACCATTTCGAAAGCCTTTTCTAGAAAAGTTATACTAATATTGTCGATTACCTATTTACCTAATTACTGTGAAAAGTGACGATTGTGCATAAATGCTTGGTACAAGAAGCTTAATAAATGGTACTATATGTACAATATTTAAACAATGAAATCGTCGGTAATTATATGTAACTTTTTTTGTGTACTAACAAGAAAAAGTGTGGAAAATAATAATTATTTTAATAGTTGGCCGTAAAAATTCTTCTAGATGAAATTGTACGTGAATTTACTAGATCACGTATTCATGCCGTGTGTCATCAAGATGATTTACGTAAGGCGAAATATATATTTTTTTAACGGTAAATTTCTTTTTAGTCTCTGTCGTTAATGAAGAACCCAATACCTCCTTATTCCAAACCTAGCTTCAGTTTTGCTAATATAACATCACCCCATTAGTTTTATGGCGAAATATATCATTCCTTAACTACAATTTATTAACGGGCTTAAAAGATGTATAACAAATATTTTCTAGATTCATCATTAAACACTTTGTTGTTGTTTTTTTTTTTCATTTTAATTTCTATAGGGATTAATTAATATGTTTATTACGATCAAATATTATATAACCAATATATAAAGCACAATATTAGTAAAGCTTTTAACAAAGAATATAAACCATCGATAAGTTGTGCCAGAATTTAATAGTTGGCTAGTTGCGATGGATTTTGGGACTATAGCTAATGGTGGCCGATTTTGCAACAGGATAACTGTTGCGAAATGTTTTCCATTACGAAAAGTGATGACCAAAACCATTGTAAAAGGCCTTTAGATGCATTTGCGATGAACTTAGGCATCACTAAAGATCTCTTTTGCAGTATTGTATAATATGATAGTGTGAGGTTAATTGGGGAACACTAAAAAAGTGGGGAACAATGGGGAACCGACTCAAACAAACTCCGATTGGACTCATTCCAGCGGCGTTAGAACCGTCTCGTCAAACCCTAACTAAGATCTCTTAACCCTAAACCCTAAACCCTAAATCATAACCCCTAAACCCTAAATATATTAGGGTTTGGCTTTTAGGGTTTAGCCTTAGGGTTTAGCTTTAGGGTTTAGAGTTTAGCTTTAGGGTTTAGCTTTAGGTTTAGCCTTTAGGGTTTATAGTTTAGATTTTACGGTTTAGCTTAGGTTTTAGCCTTATTTTTTAGCTTTAGGGTTTACAGTTTAGGAGTTAGGATTTAGGGTTTAGGGTTAAGAGATCTTTGTTAGGGTTCGACGAGCCGGTTCCAACGCCGCTGAAATGAGTCCAATCGGAGTTCGTTTGAGCCGGTTCCCCGCTGTTCCCCACTTTTTTAGTGTTCCCCAATGAACCTTCCCCTAATATGATATATATATATAGGTAAAGAGTACTGTACAATATTGCTTATCGTACATTACGTACGCTTCAATCTCAGCCGTCAGATCATCTTCCCGCATTTTAAAATCGCATGTTGTTTTTTTTATAACAATTTCGCAAGTGATAATTTTTTATGAATTCGCATGTTGTTTTTTTGTACCAATTTCGCATGTGATAATTTTGATGAAATAGCATGTTTTTTTTATAACAATTTCGCATGTGATAATTTTTGATGAATTCGCATGTTGTTTTTTTATACCAATTTCGCATGTGATAATTTTGATGAAATAGCATGTTGTTTTTTTTTGTAACAATTTCGCATGTGGTAATTTTGATGAAATCGCATGTGTATAATCTGTGTGTGTGTTACTGTTCATCTTCTTCGATTGCTGGTCGATCATTGTCAGTCTTCTTCCGTTTGACCCTTACAACTCCCAAATTAGTAGTTTTTATTATCGATATCGCACCAAAAGGAACGAAGGGAGGTTGGGGAAGAAGAATTTCAGGTTTTTGAATTTGATTTAGGGTTTGATTTTGAACTATCATCGGTCAATTACAGAGATTTATGACCTCGCAATGACGTTTTTAAACTTCCTGGTATGATTTAGATATATTAAAATGATTAATTTAATCATTTAAATTAGTTTCGCCCGCGTTTGATCGATTGAAGATCGTACGGCTGAGGGCATCGCGTACATAATGTAGGATAAGAGGTATTGTACGTTAACCGGCCTCTATATATATATATATATATATATATATATATATATAGGGTCAGGATTTAGAGAAAACGCTGAAAAGTGTGAGAACGCTTATGGGTCGTCCGATCAAAACAATCCATGGACTAGATTGCGCGGTGGCGTTTTCGTAAATAACATCAATTTTATTATATGGGACGCGCTTCATTAAGGGTAAAAGGGTCTTTTACCGCTCATATTCAAAACGCCATCAAATGATAAAACGCCATTAAAAAAAATAAAACGCCAAATTCAGTGATAAAACGCGTTGGATATTACAGGAAGATGAAACAACACAATAACTGAATTTGAGTTATTAACATTTATTAGAAGAAATTCCCTCCTAAATTATGCGCCAAAAACATCATTATATAAACGAGGTAAAATATAGCTTTCATAATCAATTCAATCTATCCAATTCTGCAAAAAAAAACATTTTTAACCAAAAACGCCAACTTAACCAAAACGCCAAAAATGGCAACAATCGTTTCATGGAGATACACTCTGGGAATCAGGCGATACGTCCTCCGTTTTGACAACAGAATGAGGGTGTATGTTAAGACGGTCAGGGCAATTCTGAAGATGGAAGAAGAGATACAGAGGGCAATCTTATCCATTGGCATCGCTCTAGACAATGAATGCCATGAAACACATATGCTTATGAAAGCATTAACCAGTAAATTTGGACCAATTGAAGCAGATGTGAAGCCGGTCCCTGTCATGACATCATGGCGTTTTGATGATGAAACAGACATGGTGACCGTTACATACGACAGCGGAGAGCAGCAAGTTTACTGGCTAGAGGAAGAAGCTGATGCAAGTGATGGTTACTTTACGGATAAAGTACCTTCTGACGAAGGCTTTTAATTTTTTTTGCTATTTTTTTTCTTCTATGTAATCTTTTTTTTTTAATAATTAAATGATATATTTCTCTCTTTATTAGCAAAACGCCAAAAAATACTAAAAATTGTTATTCCTTACAAAACGCCAAAAATAACAAAAAAAAATCCTGCTTAATATTTTATTTACTCCGTTATTGTATTTTGTCATCTTGTTCTGCATAACGCCATTTAAAAAAACGCCAAACTTAGAAAATGGGACGTCTATCACTAGTAAAATTGATCAACACAGAAAATACAAAAACAGTAACTGAAAAGACAGTTACTCTATTACTATCATTTATTACAATAAAAAAGTCCCGCCTAAACTACACGCCAAAAAACTCCTATAAGAGAGGGGTCTATACACAATGAAATTGATCACACCCAGAAAACACAAACGCCAGATCATCTAGAAACCACTCACTTTAAAACGCCAAAAAATGTTAGTTAAAAGAAACCACAGATGGCAAAGCTTTCACTTAAATGGATTCTTCTTCTGAGGGAGTTATCTCAATAATATTTTGCTGAATGAGATGGACAAATATTCAAGAAAAAGAGACTGATGACAGTGATATGCCATCATGTGAGCTTTGTTCTTGATGAATATCGGCATGGAATAAAGGGATCAACACAAGTGTAAAATGCTATTTTGGACTCCATTATTGTAAATAGCATCAAGCAAGAGTTGATCTTCAATGACATGCCATCAAACAAGAATATCACACCAAAACACAGGATGCCACAGAGCAGCTTCTTCTGAAAAAGACGGGGTTTATGTAGGAAAGTTGGCATCTAGCTAAAGCATTCAAAAAAGGTTCAAAACGCCAAAACAAATTCAAGAAGATAGAGCCTGATGACAGTAAAGATTCGGAAGAGAAATTAGATTACCATTTTTTTATTTCATTTTATATTATTTCGATATCAAGTTATATGTTGTTTTGTTATCTAATTCTCTATAAATAAAATACATTAATATATAAAACGCAAAAAACCTCAAACACCAAAACGCTAGTATTATGAAAACTGGGAGAACGGGTGCTGGCAAAACACCTTGTAAAATGTATTAAACGTCAAAAAATCCACTAAACGCCAAAAAATAATAATTGGTTTTATTGTAATCTTATGCAAATATTAATGACTCATAGTGAATTATTATACAAAACAACACAAAACGCCAAAAAAATTGACCAGAAAACGCCAAAAAATTATCTATGTGACACAAAAACACTTAATTCAACGCCAAAAAGTTTAATAAATACAATTAATGCTAAAAAAAACTTAGACGTTAGAAAATATTATACCGCGTTGGGAAAATAAAAGAAGATTTAAAAGACAAAAAAACCCTCCGCCCTTCTCTACGTTGCGTGACACGTGTTGGGCCAGGATGCGTTCTCACACTTTTGAGCGTTTCTTCATGATCCCGTTTATATATATATATATATATATATAGGGAGGAGCTCATGCGAGAACCACCTTTATTGTGAGAACCGCGAGAACCAATGTGAACACAACCTAAAATCGCTAAAAAAACCTAACCCCCACCCCCCCCCCCAAAAAAAAAAAACCTAAACCACCCCACCCCCCCCTCCCCAAAAAAAACCTAACCCCCCCCCCCCCCCCCCACCCCCAAGCTAAAATGCTAAAAACTAAACCCCCAAAAAACCTAAAAAAACTTTAAAAAAATCTAAATTTTTTTTTGAATTTTCTAATATTTTTTATGTTAAAATCGCTACTTTTAAAAGCCAAAAAAAAATTTTTTTAAAATTTTTTTTTTTTTTGCTTCGAAAAGTAGCGATTTTTTTATAAAAAATTCAAAATTTTTTTTTTGTAATTTTTAGCTATTTTTATGCATTTTTGGTTGTGTTCACATTGGTTCTCGCAATAAGAGGTGGTTCTCGCATGATCTTCTCCCTATATATATATATATATATATATATTAGGTTCAAGAGTGAACACCAGTGTAGTTTGCGAACTGAGCGAACTAATCCTGGCCATACATGTGTGTAGATCAATGGCTAGGATTTGATGATGAAATACACTAGTGTATTTTACGATTTGATGATGAAATCCTAGCCATCCATGTGTGTAAATCAATGGCCAATATATGTTCACTCAGTTCGCAAATACACTAATGTTCGCTCTAGAACTCCACCCTATATATATATATATATATATTCAATAAACTTTCACTTTGTTAAAATTTAATTTCATGTATAATTTAACAATTTCAACCAAACAAATAACATATATATATATATATATATATATATATATATATATATATATTCAATAAACTTACAATTTGTTAAAATTTAATTTCATGTATAATTTAACAATTTCAACCAAAAAAATAATATATATATATATATATATATATATTTAGGGGAAGGTGCATTTGAGAAGTAAATTAAATTAAGAAGAAAAATAACAAAGGGTACAAATGTAAAACATTAAATAGTTTTCTCTCAACTCATTTATTATTATCTTTGACCAATTAATTAGTCATAAACATTATCATCCTCCACACTTAAATTTTTTCTTACACACATCAAAATTTATCATACACGTTTTGAAATCTATCCTACACACATTGAAATTTATCCTACACAGCTCGTAATTCATCCTACACACCTTGTAATTTATGCTACACTTTAAATTATATATATATATATATTTGAAAAAATTATGTTTTTTTTTTTTGAGAAATAAGTTACAAATTTAATAGTTAGCTATTAAGAAGGAAGACTACCAATTAATGATCCATCTAATTTTACCAATATACCCTTACACTAATATTAAATGCAAAAATTAAATGAAGTAAAATGAAACATTTTTATTGGTTGAAATTTATTCTTTTTTATTCTTACAAAAAATTTCTTCTCATTTGAACTCTCCACTATATATATATAGGGGACCGCTAAAATGAAAACCATCTCCAGTTGTAAGAACCGTGAGAACTTTTTGATCCGGGGCGAGTTGGACCAAATTTTTTTTTCATAAACGTAGATGCTTGTATTATAAACACATTTGTAAAAAAAAAAATTCAAAAAAAAAATGTCTGGTGTGTAGTTTTGAGCACCCAAAGTTTGCGTTTACGGGAGCTGTAAATTTTATTTAAAATTTACGGTACCCGTAAACACAAACTTGTGGTGTTCAAAACTACACACACGACATTTTTTTTGAATTTTTTTTACAAATGTGTTTGTAATACATGCATCTACGTTTATGAAAAAAAAAATTCGGTCCACCTCGCCCCGTACGGTGTAGTTCTCACTGTTCTTACAACTGGAGGTGGTTCTCATTTTAGCGGTCCCCTATATATATGTATGTATGTATAGAGAGAGGCCGGTTAACGTCCAATATTCTTTAACGTACGAGCGTATGCTGTGAAATTACGCATGTTGTATAACTCAAAACCATAATCAGGCATGTTGTAAAGACGAAATCATGCATGTTGAAAACCATAACATGTTTCATTACATAAATACAACATGCGTGATTAAGGTTGAGAAATTAGCTCGAATCTACACGGATGAAGTCATATGTCGTCATGGTATCCCCATTGACATCATTTCGGATCGCGATGGTCATTTCACTTCACGTCTTTGGCAAACCTTCCAAACCGCTATGGGTACTCACCTCAATCGTAGTACGACTTTTCATCCTCAAACTGATGGACAGACCGAATGTACTATCCAGACCCTGGAGGACATGCTTCGCTCTTGTGATATCGACTTAGGTGGAAATTGAGATGTATACTTACCATTGATAGAGTTCTCGTACAACAACAGCTACCACTCCAGTATTCAAATGGCTCCTTTTGAAGCGTTATATGGTCGCAAGTACCGATCTCCTATCTGTTGGCACGAAATTGGTGACACACAAATTACTGGCCCTTAGCTCATACAAGAAACAACAGGTAAAATTCTTCAAATCCGTGACATCTCCTCAAGGCTAGAAGCTACAAAAGAGCTACGCAGACAAAAGACGTAAACCATTGGAGTTTAATGTTAATGATCAAGTACTCCTCAAAGTGTCTCCTTGGAAGGGAGTGATTGGTTTTGGTAAAAATGGAAAGCTTGCCCCACGCTTTGTTGGTCCTTCAAGATACTCGAGAGGATTGGCAAGGTAGCATAACGACTCGACTTACCTCCAGAACTCAGCAACGTTCATCCAACGTTTCATGTCTCAAACCTCAAGAAGTGTTTAGCTGATGAGGGACTCTAAGTTCCAATCGACGATATGCAAATCAATGAGACTCTCCATTTTGTGGAAAAACCACTCAAAATCATGGACCGAGGAACCAAACAACTATGACGCAGTAGAATGCCCATAGTCAAGGTTCGATGGGAAGGAAAATTTGATGCCTAATTCACTAGGGAACTCGAGAGTGAGATGAAGACCAAACATCCACACCTTTTCATTTAGTCTTCCACTTGAATAAATTTCGAGGACGAAATTTCCTAAAGTAGGAAAGAGTGTAACGCTTCGCATATTTGTACTTTCTTTATTTAGAAACTATTGTTGTAATTCTATTTTTGGAAGCTTGTACTTGTGTTGTTTTCTATTTCGTTTCAACTTTGTAATCCGAGACTATTGATCATACTGAAATTCAAGCATTTTATTCACATCTATGTTATGTATATTAGACTTGTTTGCATGTTTATACTCAAAATCAATGTTTTAAACACCATTATACATGTTTCATATTTGTACAATATACATTTATGCTCGTTAAACGTAAAACCGGCTAAAACACGTGAATTTACCAAACTCGGACCTTCGAGAGGAAGGGAAGTGACCCTTCGCACGAAAGGACCCCCTTTCGTGCGAAAGGGTCTGTCGCCCCAAACCTCCAATCGCCCGAAACTCCTTCTCGTCCCAAACTCACCCTAAACCTATAAATAAGCACGCTACTTCACTCATTATCCCATCCCAGTCGCTCAGACTACTCTCAAACACTTTGAAACCCTCCTTGCGATCAGAAGCCATTTCAGTATAATTTCTACCTCTTTCTTTCATTTTTATTACATTTTCTTGCATCTTTTTTGCAAAACCTAGTGTTTGAATACATCTCATGGTTGGTTTTTATGAGTTTGCTTGGGCAAGCTGATATTGAAACCTCACCACATTTGAGATTCAAACATTATAAACTTTGATTTAAACCTGTTCTTAAGTTTCCTTTTTATTTAATGTTTCAAAGTTGGTGGAATCTTGTACCCAACAGACTCACAACTCAGTTCATAGTTGTGGGTTTGCGTTAGGGTTAATTTCCACTAAGAAATGATATATTTTAGATGGATCAAAACAAAAGTTTTGACAAACTGGTACCTTTCGCACGAAAGGCAATACCCTTCGTGTGAAATGGCATCACTCTCGCACAAAAGGGGGTTGTTTCACGTGTTTTCGGTTTCAATTTGATTTCTCTTTTACTCCAGTTCATCAAACAGTTTGCTAGTCACAAAGTAAGTTAACCCCGTCCAGCCTCCAACACTTGGTTCACACCTTCTATGTTGAGTTGGCACACCTGGGTTGTCCTTACTTGATTGTTTGGCTATTTTGCTTTCTGTTTTCATTTTGTATAACAATTACTGTTACTGTATTATGTTGAAACAAGTTTACAATCGAATTTTATGCGCGAATCTTCGTTTGAACAAGACCAGTCGCACGAATGGACTGCCTTTCGTATGATGGGTTATACCCTTTCGTACGAAAGGGCTCCCATTCGCACGAAGGGTCTGTTACTTGAAGTGTTTCGTACTTTTTCATATTTTAGAATTTGATCAGAACCATTATCAATCAGAATACTCACACCTTCGTTTACCCATTTCAGGGTGACTTCGGTGTACCAGCTCCTGTCTAATCCACTCTTGGTTTTCGTGGAAATCTACGCAAAAGTGTGAGTATACTCGATCCCATTTTCAATTTTATACACTTTGGGTGCAACATGTACAACAATAAAAAAACACGCAATCACAATTAAACTTGTTACAAATCACACTCTATCCACTATTAACATGAGACTTGTTTTATTCTTGTTAATCTCGCATGCTATGTATACTTGTGTTTATATGCTCATTAACTTTGCAAGCCCACCTTAATAATTATAGCTCTATAGGATTAACGCCCCGCCCGTATTCTTGAGGTATTGTTAACTAAAACACCATTACACCCTCTTCGTTTCGACGATGTTGGGTAATCCCAATTGCGTTAAACTCTGGTTTGACATATAGTTTACACTTATACAATATGTTAGTAACGAGTTCTATATTTTATCATGTTGATTGTTGGATATGAGCACCATTAAACATTTTACTATTATGATATGTATTCAAACTTGTATACTCGCCAACATTTTTGTTGATCATATTTTAATACATGTTGCAGGTTGATAGGTGACGACATGAAGAAACAAGTCTAGGGTGGACTTGAATACACACCTTAATAATAAACAATTATTCATGTTTCATGTTTGTTACAGTTTGATTGTATTTGGTTTTTTAACAATGTATGCCATTTTAGTATTTATGAAATTTTGAGTAATTAATTATTGTCACAATAAGCGTTATGATGCTACGAGCAATCTTGTTTTCGTCTCACTGCGATGTTTTCGAAATCGGTTGGGGTGTGACAATAACGCTACTTCAAAAAATGTGTAATGATTAATGCCCCTTAATGCCCTTTTAATCATTACTTTCCATTTTTTCTCTTCATTGGCGTTATACTAGAAACTTCCCTCCCTTTTCATGCCCTTATAGCGTTCAGTGGCGGTGTTGAGAGCGTCATCAAGCCTCCCCACGCCTCTACATACCCACTATGCATGGTCGTAAGCCATAACCCTAATCGAACTATAAAGTTTTTTGTATTTATTAATTAATAATAAAAATTAAAAACTCGAGTTAACGAATTCAATTCAGATTCATATCAATTCAAAAACATAAAATTTCAATATATTTGGATTACTCGAATGTTATTCAATACAAATTTTTGGTTTTTAATATACTATGTTAAAACACTAACATATTTCACTTTTATGATAGAAGTACTTCAATTTTGTTATGTTTCTAGCGCTCTAGTTTGGTTATTCAATGGACATGTTAGTTGTGACCGACAATATATCGCGAGAAGTTGGCACGATATTTTGTCCGACCAGAAAACATAAGTACGATATAGATAATGTGACATTAGTGACGTGGACATTAACTATCATCTGTTAAATAGTGTTTGTGGGGATGAACGATACGGTAATTTAATAGGTTTGGATCAGTTAAGTACGATCAATATGTTGTGTTTGGGTTAATTTACCGGATTTATGGTTAACCTATCCAACCTATTTGATTTTATATTTTTTTACCTTCACAAAGTGATAGGGTATTATATAATAGAGAAATGAACATAAGTTTTATATTATAAAACTAATGATTTTATTTACATTTGTGTTTTTGGTTGTAAGTTTAAAATTTAAACTATTTGGCATCTTTGGGGTGAGATAAGACTTTGGAACCAATAGGTTCTGGGTTCGATTCTCACAAAGGGGGTTTTCCTATATTTATTGGGTTTCCTCCTGAATTGGTGTATAGGCATTATGCCTAGTGGAGATGGATATGATCGGGTGGTTCCGCTGGTGGCACGATGATACTCCAGTGGTCCGTCAGTTATCCAAATTTGCCGTTCAAAATAATAATAATAATAATAATAATAATAATAATAATAATAATAATAATAATAATAATAATAATAACGGGCTGTATTTATGCCAGCTCGTGAAAAAATCATGTCGCTTTCTAGTTTATGTGTCACTAGGTGCGACTCGATTATTTTGGGGGCCTAAACTGAATAAAAAACACAAACGTCTTTTTAAAAGAAACCAACCTGAATGTATGTGTTGAAACATCCTGTGGACGACACCACACACATAGGTCATTTTCAACATGAGTTTTTACAATTATAATGTTCATATATCATCTTAATTTTAAGAAAAATGAGCTGAAAAAATAATATAATGTTGATTGTAATATTCTAAACTCGAAGCACATATTGACTGCAAATGGGAACTAAATTTAGGGGTGTAAACGAGGCGGAGTGGCTCGAGAGCTACTCGGGATCGAATCGGTAAAGAACTTGAATGGGCCGAGTTTTAACGAGCCTGAGCTTGAGCCTAAAATATGACTCATTTAGTTATCAAGCCCGAGCTCGAGCCTAAAATCTTGTTTAGGCTCGTGAGCCTAAACGAGCTCAAACAAATTTTATATATATAACATACCTACTATTTAAAATTGGCGAGCCGATCTCTAGTCGCGTTTTGCCTCGTTTATGCCATCGAAGCGAGTTCGGCTCAAACTCGAGCTCTTAGATTTTACTTTCGAGCCGAGCTTAAACTCGAGCTTCATAAAAACATGACAAGCTGAGCTCAAGCCTAGTGGGGCCTTAGGCTTGACCCGACTCGTTTACACCCCAAGAACTAACTAACGCATACGCCCAGGGAGTCAGGGTTATTTTAAGAAAAATAAACGTTACTTTTTTTTAATGGCTAAACTTACACATTATGGAGATTGAATCCATAACCTCCTACTATCCTACACCTTATGTAATACATCAACATCATTGGGCTATTCTCAATAAATTAAATAAACGTTACTTGAATTTATAAAAGGGTTATTGAAATGATCTTCATTTTGATAGTGATGAAATGAAATTAACATGAAATACTAGAAAATATAGGATTTTTAATATGGAATTATGGGCTGTTGAGCAGAAAAACACAGGATTTTTAATATGGAATTTTGGGTTGTTTGAGATGTATATCTAAAAAGATGAAATTATGGGAGGGTGGGAATTGTTAAAACTTCTTCTCTGTTTATTGTTTAGGGCATATATAATAAATACCTTAAAAAACAAACATATTTCTTTTTTCTCATAAAAGTCTTTTTACTCTTTTTTTCATATTAAAAACCAACATATTTTTTTTTCTCATAATAGTCCATAAACAACTTTTTTCATATAAAAGTCCATCCAAATGTTAAATTTGAACAAAATTGTGAATATTTTTATTTTTACATATAAATATCACGTTAAAAAAGAATTGAGATGAATTAATATTTTAGATTGAATATATGGCAAACCAAAGCATGTTCAATGTTTGCCTTTTCTTTTCCATTTTAAATTCAATAAATTGAAAACAATAAATATTATTCGGAAAACAATATAATACATTTCACGAGCGTGGATGACATAACTTAAAATAAATATAATAAAATAACAAACATATAATATGGTATGTATAAATTCAAAAGCGTTAAAAATATAACATAATTTGTCAAATAATGTTTTCTTGATTTCTTCCTATCATAATTAAGAGATTTATTTGTTAAAGTTTAACATTTTAAGGGACTTGTATGATATAAGAGACTAAAAGTAGAAAGTATGTTGTTTTTTTATGTATAAAAAATGGTTAGGGGAATTTTATGAGGTAAAAAAGAAAATATGTTGGTTTTTTATGTGAAAAAAAAGTGGAGGAACTTTTATGAAACAAAAACAAAAGTATATTGGTTTTTAAGTGTAAAAAAAGTGAAAGCACTTTTATAAGAAAAAAAAAAACAGAAAATATATTGGTTTTTTATCACATTTGCCATGTTGTTTACTAAGGGTATGTTTGGCACGAAGCTTTTAGGAGCTTCAAGCTTTTAAGAAAAAACTCATACTTAATAAAAAGTCTTGTTTGGTTGAAGGAGCTTCAAGCTTTTAGGTTAGGAGTCTGAAGCTTTTGGTTGAATGCTCCTACTAGTAGTGTTTAGAATGAGCTACAAGCTTTTAGAGAAAAAATGACTATTTTAACCTCTAAAGATAATGAACTTTTTAATGCACAAACTTTTTAAATTTTTAGTTATGTCTATTTTGGTAATTTTATACATTTTATTAAAAGCTTCAGCTTCTTTACCAAACACCAAATATATCTAAAAAATTACAGCTACCAACTTCCAGCCATCAGCTAGCTACCAGCTTCCAGCCACAACCACCAGCTACTTTTACCAAACATACCCTATAACTTCTTCTCTCTTTCACAAAGGTAAACATCTAATCTAAATCTAAATCTAATAATAGCACAATCGAATGAACAGTGGTAGACAACTGTGTGGCCCATATTCATTGGGCCGCATGTTTTTAAAACATGCGTCCTATTTCTGTCATCCATATACCACGCGTCTCCTAAGCATCCCACTTCCTGATTATACAAAATCACATTTTTTTCACCTCCTATTCTTGAAATCCGGTGGCAAAAATGGAGAGAAACGGAGGAGAGATAGAGAAGATCGGAGAAGAGATGGGAGAGAGTGACGGCGGGGTTTATGGATTCCGGCAATGGCAGTGATTCAAACGTCGTTAGGGTTCAGATGGTTAAAAACGCCGTTGTTGGAGCGGTGGCGGCTCTAGGGTTCCGGCTATTGAACCTGGCGGAAACTGCAACCGATGGGCGGCGTACAATGGTTCGTAAATTTAACTCGCAAATCTCAACTCTTTAATAACAATCATACATCTTTGTTGTTGAAATTCTATCCATAGATCGAAAAGTTGAATGTTTTCTTCCATTTTTGTTGCTGAAATGGTGAATAATTGTGTTTTGATGTTGTAGTTGGAAGAGGTTTACCGACCGAGGTTTGATGAGAATTCGAAGATCTACCAGATGAAGTTCGTGCTAAAAGCAAGTTCTGGTTAGTCTTTTTTTTAATTAACTCTTTTATGTTCTAATGATATGTGGAGGTGCTGGTTATGGATTCTAATTGGTTGATTTTTGGTGGTCAAAATTTGGTATTATTTGAGAAAGTTGAAGAAGGTGAAGAAGAGTAATGGTCAGATGATTTTCTTTTCACAGATGTATAATCAAATCTTATTTACCGCTGCAGATTTGATTGACGATTATTTTTTCATCTTTTCTTAGGACCAGCCGTTCTTAATTTGAGTTCGATTTTTGATTAAAAAATGTTCACTTTTGTGTTGAGCATTTTGTTAGTTTTGGTGACAAGTCTCTTGAATGAGCATTTTATCATAAGTTTTATTGTGTTATTATTTGTATTATGGTTAGTTATTGGAAGTTACACCCTTTCTAGAGGATGATTCTTGATTTCTTGATACAATTAAAAAAGGGTCACCTTGGTTCAAGATAGAGTTTGGTTTTCTAATTACAGATGAATTTGATTTGTGATGGTTCATGATGAAACTATAGCGATTTTACGCTTTTATTATACTTGCTCGCTATCCCATTGGTCAACAAAATATGTTTAGAACTAACATAAGCTTAGTTGTAGGGTAGTCATCAACTCATTATATTATACATACTATTATTTCCGGTAGTCATCAACTCATTATATTATACATACTATTATGGGTGTACAACATTGTTATTGCTTTTTGAAATGTTGATATGTTGCTGGAGTTTGTATATGTTTTTAGATGTTATATGTAGATTATTGTGTTCGGATTGATATTTGGGTTTTGAAACAAATTATGTGAGTATGTAGATCAACTTATTTAGATTGTTTAATCACTTACCTAGGAGTCAAGTAACCAGCAAGATTCTTGACTAAAGGGATGACTTAATTACGCAATCGTTTTTCTTTTTACTCATTTTGAATTTTAAAACAACTGTACTCATCTTTCAAAATGATAGGAATGGGGTTGAGTTTCAGAATGATCCTAATGGTAAAACAATTTGCTGTGTTTTATTGTGTTAATATATCAAAAAAAAAAAAAAAAAAAAACCCCATAGCGGTGCCTGCATATAAATTAAACAATCTATAGTTCTTACAGGCTTTTAAGGGTGGATCACGTGATGGTATGGCAACTCTAGAGAATCAAGTGTGCGGCCTAGAGAGAATGGTTGATAACATGGCATGTAATTTGTTAGTTTCAGTGGATACTTTAAGATGTTATAATAACGGCTTTCACATTTCTTCTAAAAGACCATTTGGAAAATACAACGGCTATTCAAACTATCATACACACGGTCCAAACACACAAATGGGCTGGAGACGAGCTATGAATAATAGGTTAATCAGTCTAGGCCTGATAGATTTGGAGGTGGTCCTGTAACACCCCGTGTTTTCACGAGTGAAAGTCAAAGTCAAGGTCAAAGTCAACGACCGATTTCGCGCGACTTGACTCGTAGAAATGTTTTCATTTTATTTACATTATGTGGAGTAAATGTCGTTCATTACAATAATCGAATCATGCTAACCGTATTTCAATCGACCTACGACTGTGAATGATAGGAAGTAACAATGCGATAAAGTTAATCAAGCTATGCTAATCAAATCGACATCGAACCGTGATGTGGTAAATGTGGTCTGTAAAAACTAAACCTAATCTAGACACCCTAGTTTTAAATTTATAAACTAAGACTCTCTAAATGCTAGACCACTGACAGGCAAGTGTACCTATCGTACGTAGTAAAGCCTAATGAAGTCCGAGTATCGAACCCACGAGACACTAGCGACGCTAAACTAGACTCTGACTCAACTAATACTTAATTGGTTTTTAATTTTGTGTTTTTAGGATTTTTTAATAAACTAATAAAGCAAGAAAACAAGATAACAGGGCAAGCAAGCAAGAAGTGACAGGAAGGAGACAATGATGAGAAAGAACTACCTAGGCTTCGAATCCCTAGAATCATGCAATGCTAATGTGACAATGATGATGGTTAAATATCTATTTCCCTCGATTGACCCCCCGCTAGAGATGTCCCAAACGAAAGAGCAAGACTAAATGTGAAGTGCTAGAACGAACCGGCTCGAGCTATCGATACCAAATCCTACGAAGATAGAATCCTTTTGACCTCAGAGACAATTATGTTAAGAGAAGATCCAAAAAACGCAAAGCAAACCAAACCATAAAGATTGAAATCCTAGGAAACCTTAACCACGATGTAATAAACGAGCCCGAGCTATCGGTCACCCAATCTACCCACCAATGATTAGCTAATAACCTAGCTCACCCTGATCGTCTTTCGAGTCACAAGATGAGGATGCAAGTTTTAATATAGTGATTTTAATTATTAGTCAACTTGGTCAATTTCTCAACACAATACCTAACCCGAAAATCCTAAGATAAACGAATTAAATTAAATCCCAAGTCTAGGGGGAATTTCTTCGTGCCTAAACCGCTGAATTTATTGACTAATAAAACAATCAAAACATACCAACATGCAATATCAAGATCAATTTCAAGGAAAAGTTATGTAAATCACATCAAATAACCATAATCGTGTAAAAATCGCATTACAATCATCAAGTTCATCTAAACCCAGGTAGCATAAAAGATTAGCCAATAATCATAGTCGCTAAGAAGAAACAAGTCTCAAACGATAAGCAAATCATGTTTAATAGTTTGTAAAACACAAAGTCCAACAAAACTAAAAAATAAATAATTGCGAACCAAACCCGAATCTTGAATCGCGGCTTTGAAGCTCAAACCAGTCCTTTCTTTTCGTTGTTTACTCTTGATCGAACTCCACACTATTCTGCGTTTGCTTGCTGCCGTCAATTGATAATTGTTGTCGTCTTCTGTTGACCAAATATATATATCAAAGAAAAATTCCTCCATCAAAACCCTTGCCTGCGTCACTTAATCCTCAAATAAATGGGCTTCGGCCCAATTATATGTCTGCCGTCAAACTATTGTTCCCTCTACTTCTTTTTCGTTCAACTGAAGAATCCCCTCAAAATAATATGGCAGGCTTTTATTGTTTATGCCATAATATTCACATCTCATGTCCTCTTTTAATAACAAGGATCCTAATCCTTTTCTTTTTCAAATTAATATTCCCTACGTTTAAGAACATTAATATAATTTTCTTTATTTCTTTTTTTTTCTTGTGTTGCACCTACTAGTAGAATGGGTTTGGACCAATCAAGGAAAATAACGGCAATTTTAATTCGGTCACTGGCACCCCACTCTGCCCAACTGGCTGGTCATTTCCATATTACTCGTTTTTGCTTCATTTGCACCAGGACCTGACCCAAACACAAAATAATATAATATACACTAAAAACTAAATAAAACAAATAAGAACTATATAAAAATTATACATTTTACACGGGACAAATATATGTATTTTACCACACATCAAATATCCCCAAACTTAACCTTTTGCTTGTCCCTAAGCAAAATCCCAAGCAACATGTCCAACTTAAACACTTAACAATAACGCAAGTCTCGAACAAATTATAACGCGAACTACGAAATCATCAAACACAGAGGTTTCGCAAGACTTACAACGTTCAAAAGGTGACGAATCATAATATTTAAATGAAAACGGGCCTACCTAATCAATTTTTTCTTACCTTCAAGCAATCAATTATGCACTGTCAACACCCCTCACAATATCACTCATCTCTCGGCTAATAAATATGTAATTTGAGTGAACTCTCAAAACCAAACTATGAAGCAACACCATCATAAGCTTGTACGTCAATCAGATTTCCACCTATTTGTTAAAACTCGGCATGGATCAAAAGGACTTAAACGGGTAGGCAAGGGCTAAAGGTAGTTTTTTTTTCATTTTAGGAATATATGGCTAAACACGTAAACATACGAAAAACCGGATATACATGAAACAAAATACTAACATATTGGTCATTTTGACCTACAACTTTATTCCTTTTTTTTTTTCTTTTTCTCATCTTTTGCTCTTTTTTTTATTTTTCATTTTCTTTTTTTTTTAATTTTTTTTAATTTTTTTTTCATAATTTTTTTTCTTTTTCTTTCTTCACAAATATAATAATCACGTAACACGATCCGGTTATCAAATCACAAACGGGTAACAAACGAATGGCTAGGCTCAAAGTGGTATCTAAGGGTAGTGGTGAAACGGGTCAAACACAAAGGCTTACACAAATAGGGTGATCCTAATGCCTCTATCACATCCATGCCAAATCCTAACCGAAGGTCTCAAACTGTATCAAAACGCACAAGTTCTAAAGCAATGCAACAAAGTTGGTAAACACACATGAAACGAAAGTAATGAACATATAAATATGAAACATGTAAAGGCTCAAATCTCACTATCATGTGGTAAATAAGGGCTACCGATATTGACAATGCACAATCAATCAACTTTCCAGCTCAACCACTATCATAGGCATCCCAAAACCTTTTACTCCCCAAAAACTGATTCAATCAACCTACTATCCCGCAACTTAAAGAAACATGTGCTCTCGACTCGTAAATTCGACAATTAAACCGCTTTTGACCGACGTTTTGAAAAGGTTTTTGTTTTCTATGCGCTAAAGGACCGGGACTCGCAACAAACTTACTTTTTTTTTTTCAATGTTTCACTTTTTTTTATTTTTTTTTATTTTTTTTGACTCAAGACTCTAGTAACTAAATACAAACAATAGTTTCCCATCCCCACACTTAAACTCTACATTGCCCTCAATGTAGGATGGAAACCGACTCAAAAACTAAAAAAAAATAGTAAATAAAAAGACTAAGGGCATATTGGAAAAGACTTAGCTGGTTTTATGATGCGTATGCTCCATAACTCTCGTCCAATCCAGCTCGATCGTATAGCATTCCATTCGCGATCGGCTCTGACTCTGACTAGTACACTTGGAAAATTCCTTGAAATTTGTTATACAGCTCCGAAATCACCCGAATGGAGATTGAGTACGGGTGGTACATATTCAAACGTGCACAAACAAAAACAAGCAAAACCAAAGCAGTACCGAATCTAAAAAAAACGACTCAAAACTACTAAGTTAGACTCATGGTACAAAATAAATGACTAAATATACAAACTCTACAAACCTCCCCACACTTGAATTTAATCAGGAGGTTTCTCCTTTATCCAACCTCGGTCCAACCCATTCAATTCCACTCTTTTACCAGTTTTCAATAAGAAATCGTTTGTGAAATTGAAAAACAATCTAGAAAACTCAAATGGGTCAACCCACCAATATTTAAACTTACCTGGACCAAACTTGATTCGTGGCATGTAATGAGGAGAATGGTTTTGTGTACACTTTAATGTTCCATTAAGCTTCCTTTTGTACCATCTCTGCACCCTCAGACTATGTTGATCCAAGTTTCTCTGTGCCTTCTCCCGTGATTTTATATATGATGGCGATCCAACATCTAAATCTTTCACGGGCCAGCTGTCAAACTCTTCAGCCATTTCCTCTTTTACGTTCGGTGTATATTTGATCTCCATGGTCGGCGTCTCTACAAGTAATGTCTCTAGATAGGCGAGATCACCAACCGGGTCAAATTCCTCATCTTCAAGAGTTGGTAAACCTACCAACTCATCACCAAACTCTTCCTCCCAAGATGGTACATGCTCCAGCTTCTTATCCTCCATCTTGTCCAGTGGCTCACAGACTTCTTCATCCCGGGTTGCGGTGTAGTCGGGCACTTCCAACTCTGCCTCTTCTACTACCCCCTCATCATCATCACTCCAAAATCCGTCATCAATATCCCATGGCGTGGGACACCAATAACTGGAATTAACGACTTGCTGAACCAGAGGTGGGACTTCAACGTCCATTATCGTCTCTGGTTCATGAGTGTGATCATCATCTTCTTCATACAAGGGCTCATAATGTGAAACCTGCACGACATCATCCTCACAAGACAAGGGTAAATCTGATTCATGAGAATTATAATAATTAAAAGTAGAATCGTAATATTTACCTGACTATGAGATCCCAATGTACATTTCTCCCCCCGGATCTAAAATTGTATAATCCATCTCACCATCAGCCGTTTGATATCCTAGATAATTTCCATTTATATCATACGTGTAACGGCCTTGGCTCTTTAAGCTTTGTGAATTTAAACTATCAAGTGCGGCTTGAATTCCCCTATCTCTTTCTTCCTTAGCAGCCTTAACCCAGTCACGGAAGTCCTCTGTTGTTTGTTTTGGTTGCCAATTCCAAGACTGATATGACTGTGGCTGCACAAGAGGGTTAGCATCGAAATCTATGGGACACCCCGAATCGTTTGGACAATATTTGGTGTAATGGGGCCCTCCACAGATAAAACACATGATAAAAAATATATAAAAAAAAATTAACTAATAAAAAAAATATAAATTTACAAAAACGACTAGACACACTACTACTAGACACAAACCCTAAGACTCAGACTACAAATAAGACCAATTAAATAAATAAGATCAGTCAAAGCTAATAACGCAATCGCCTAAGTGTCCCCGGCAACGGCGCCAAAAACTTGATGTGGTAAATGTGGTCTGTAAAAACTAAACCTAATCTAGACACCCTAGTTTTAAATTTATAAACTAAGGTGCTGTTTGTTTTTTCAGATGTAAAATGTCTGCAGTCTGCGGACCACATCTGCAGGCATCTGCAAGAGAAGATGTGGCCCAAATGTCTGCAGTCTGCAAGGAGAAGAGGGTTTGTTTTCTACAAAAACCCTTGTCTTCTCATTTACCACACAACACCACATAGACCACTCTCCTCAGTCCTCTCTCTGCCTTCATCTAGCACCACCACCACAACCATCCGCCACCACCTCATCTACCACCGTCCACCTGCCACCACCACACATCACCGCCATCAAAACCCACCACCGCCATCACAACCCACCACCGCCATCAAAACCCACCACCGCCATCACATCACCGCCATCTACCACCGCCGTCACATCACCGCCATCAAAACCCACCACCGCCGTCGTCTAGAAGCCACCGCCTCTGTCTCCTGCTGCTCCCTCTCTCTCTCTCTCTACGGTCTCTCTCTCTCTCTTCTTTCTCTCTCTCTCTCTCTCTGCTGTCGTCTAGAAGCCACCGCCCCCTCCGCCCCTGTCTCCTGCTGCTCCGATGATGATGGAGGTGGTGATGTATCAGGTGGCGGTGGTGGTTCTATTGGAGATCCGACCGGAAACCGGCCGGACTTTTACTCCGGTCATCGGAGTTTATGTTGGAGGTGGTGATGTATCTGGTGAATTATTTTGCCAATAGTGTTGATGGTTCTTAGGGTTTTATGAAGAGAAAAGAGAAGACAGGTTTTGTGAAGAAGTTTGAAGCAAAGATTCTTAGCTTTTTTTTTAAGATGAAATAAGCTGTTTGTAGATCTGCTTAGAAAAAAAAAACAAACAGTCTTCAACGTCTTATGTCTGCCCGCCTGCAGACATAAGCATTTTGCAGATGTTTTAAGCAAAAACAAACAGAACCTAAGACTCTCTAAATGCTAGACCACTGACAGGCAAGTGTACCTATCGTACGTAGTAAAGCCTAATGAAGTCCGAGTATCGAACCCACGAGACACTAGCGACGCTAAACTAGACTCTGACTCAACTAATACTTAATTGGTTTTTAATTTTGTGTTTTTAGGATTTTTTAATAAACTAATAAAGCAAGAAAACAAGATAACAGGGCAAGCAAGCAAGAAGTGACAGGAAGGAGACAATGATGAGAAAGAACTACCTAGGCTTCGAATCCCTAGAATCATGCAATGCTAATGTGACAATGATGATGGTTAAATATCTATTTCCCTCGATTGACCCCCCGCTAGAGATGTCCCAAACGAAAGAGCAAGACTAAATGTGAAGTGCTAGAACGAACCGGCTCGAGCTATCGATACCAAATCCTACGAAGATAGAATCCTTTTGACCTCAGAGACAATTATGTTAAGAGAAGATCCAAAAAACGCAAAGCAAACCAAACCATAAAGATTGAAATCCTAGGAAACCTTAACCACGATGTAATAAACGAGCCCGAGCTATCGGTCACCCAATCTACCCACCAATGATTAGCTAATAACCTAGCTCACCCTGATCGTCTTTCGAGTCACAAGATGAGGATGCAAGTTTTAATATAGTGATTTTAATTATTAGTCAACTTGGTCAATTTCTCAACACAATACCTAACCCGAAAATCCTAAGATAAACGAATTAAATTAAATCCCAAGTCTAGGGGGAATTTCTTCGTGCCTAAACTGCTGAATTTATTGACTAATAAAACAATCAAAACATACCAACATGCAATATCAAGATCAATTTCAAGGAAAAGTTATGTAAATCACATCAAATAACCATAATCGTGTAAAAATCGCATTACAATCATCAAGTTCATCTAAACCCAGGTAGCATAAAAGATTAGCCAATAATCATAGTCGCTAAGAAGAAACAAGTCTCAAACGATAAGCAAATCATGTTTAATAGTTTGTAAAACACAAAGTCCAACAAAACTAAAAAATAAATAATTGCGAACCAAACCCGAATCTTGAATCGCGGCTTTGAAGCTCAAACCAGTCCTTTCTTTTCGTTGTTTACTCTTGATCGAACTCCACACTATTCTGCGTTTGCTTGCTGCCGTCAATTGATAATTGTTGTCGTCTTCTGTTGACCAAATATATATATCAAAGAAAAATTCCTCCATCAAAACCCTTGCCTGCGTCACTTAATCCTCAAATAAATGGGCTTCGGCCCAATTATATGTCTGCCGTCAAACTATTGTTCCCTCTACTTCTTTTTCGTTCAACTGAAGAATCCCCTCAAAATAATATGGCAGGCTTTTATTGTTTATGCCATAATATTCACATCTCATGTCCTCTTTTAATAACAAGGATCCTAATCCTTTTCTTTTTCAAATTAATATTCCCTACGTTTAAGAACATTAATATAATTTTCTTTATTTCTTTTTTTTTTTCTTGTGTTGCACCTACTAGTAGAATGGGTTTGGACCAATCAAGGAAAATAACGGCAATTTTAATTCGGTCACTGGCACCCCACTCTGCCCAACTGGCTGGTCATTTCCATATTACTCGTTTTTGCTTCATTTGCACCAGGACCTGACTCAAACACAAAATAATATAATATACACTAAAAACTAAATAAAACAAATAAGAACTATATAAAAATTATACATTTTACACGGGACAAATATATGTATTTTACCACACATCAAACCGTAACTCGAACTGTGTATTATACTTGTTGTTTATACGTGTGTGTGTTCCTTACGTGTTACCTGTGCATGTTTATTTTACGTGATGTTGTGATAACCAAGCGAACTCAATCGAACTCTAAGTCTAACTCGAATGTAAACGAACCCGAACCCGAATTCCGAGTCGAACCATATAAGAAGTAGTTGGGACTGAAAGTAATTTGACTAGGAAACCCTATCGAATCGCTCGCAAATCGAAACCGAAGCAACATCGCACCGAACGCACCAAAGCAGGCGGCATCCGCACGGATGGTCAATCCGCACGGATTGCCAATCCGCACGGATGACCAATCCGCGCGGATAGCCTATCCGGGTACGTGCCATCCGCACGGCTCACCCTTTCCCTTTTTGGCATCCTATAAATACACGGGTCACTCTCCAACTTTTCCACTTTTGGCAAGTGACGTCCGAACTGCACGCATTCTTCACTTTTTCTCAGATTTCTCTCAATCCAGGTAAGATCTTGCACTAATTCTTGTACATTCTTGATCACTACACAATTCTACACGTTTCCATCTTTCGAATCTCAACTGTCAACCGTGAAAACATCAAGATTTGAGGTATTCTCGGGTGACGTCATCATGAAGTTCTTATGAACTTCAACCTTGACTTCATTCCACCAAGAGTAACTCAGATCTGAACGATTTCCACAAGATTTAACAACAACTTCACCTAAATCTAAACTTTTCTAAGGATAAAAGAGTTGAAAGATATAAACCTAAGTTCTCTCCTTCTTTTACCCTTAAGAACGGTACGAATATGATCGGTTCTAGTCTCTACTCGGTAATAGTGATGCACTAGTCCTAGATCTGGAATCCTACCCAACAGACACCTGATTTCGGGGTCAACCGGAATGACCGTTCTGAGTCACCGATAGGCCAAGTTAGGGAGGTTCCTGACCGGTCTAGTCACGCGGGTGAGAATACAATTCCAAGTGGTTGTCACGAAATCAGAACGTCTCGATAAACGACAACAGAAACCAAGAGTAGACGAACGGAACAATCCGACCAGAGACTGTCCGCACGGACAAGCTGTGCGCACGTACAGGCCATACGGAGGGGTTGTCACCCAGACGAGCTACCCTTGGGGACCCACTTTCCAAACAAGGTTTGAGTATCGACGAATGAGCAATCCGGACGGACGACCTCTGAATGGATTACTCTTCGGATCATGAGATACTAAGGCCATAAAATAAATTCAAATAGTGTTCATCCGCACGGCCAAGTCGTCCGCACGGACAGGCTATCCGGACGGATAGCCTCTGCCCGCGCGCACAGACTGTCCGCACGGGTTACCATTGTCCGCACGGACTACCGGCTGAAAGGTAGAAACATCCCTAGGAAGAAACAATCCACTTGAACGTTTATCCGCACGAACAACTTGTCCGTACGGATAAGCCATCCGCACGCGCGACTAGTCCGCACGGATTACCATCCGCACGCATAACTCGCACGCACGGATAGCTTATCCGGATGGGTCACCATCCGCACGGATCACCATCCGCACGGATAGTTCACCCGCACGGATAGTTCACCCGCACGGACGACTCCCTCTCACGGATAGCTGATCCGCACGATCAGCCATCCTAACCACACTCACTTTGTACTGTTTTACGCTCCACTTATCGTTACATTATCAAATCTATTCAGGCTAACCGTACTCGCTGTAAAGCGCTCCCTTCAATCCACAATCGCTGTGAGTATACTCGAACCCTTTTTGCTTTAGCACTTTTGGGTGTTACATACGTTACGAATATTCAAACTACAACTATCACACTACTCAAGCTATTTCAACGCTAAACCATTAATGCATGTTATACGTGGCTTATGAATGCTTGTTTATTATGTTTACACATGGAATGCTGTCTACCTGCCTTAGCAATGATAGTACTATAGTTTGGACTCAGCACCCGTTCACACGGGGGTTGTTAAGGATCTTTTACTTGCATGGATTACGGTGGTAATCATGTATTGCGAACTGCCTCGGGCAGTCAACCCGCAGTCATTGGTATCGATGGATCTATGTCGATAACTAACGTGCTTCATTTCACTATGTGTACGTGCTGGTTATGCGTAAACGAATTCGAACTCTATATGCTATTATCAAACTTGTATGCTCACCTTTACATTTTATGTATTGACTTTATTTTAACGTTTGTGACAGGTGCTTAGGATGCATATGTGGTAGGGAAGGGAAGCTAGAATAAAGCTTTAGAGCCCAACAAATAGTTGTCTGTAGATAACTTATTAGGGGTCTCTAGAAGCAGATAAACAATTGCTACTTATTTAAATCTGAGTTGTCGGAACAGAATATTTGTTTTGATGTTGTCTGTAATAACTTGTTTGACTATTTATGATACGGAATGGGACGTATTGCTTTAATTAAATGGTAATGATAGTTGTTATGGAAACTTCTGGACAATCTGTTTCGCTCAGTGCCATGCCCCGATGATTCCGCCATCGGTTGGGGTGTGACAGATTGGTATCAGAGCCATAACTATAGGGAATTAGGCAAGACTCGACCTAGTCCGGGTCGAAGTCTTAGAGACCTAGACTATAGTTAAGAACCAACAGACCAACTCATGCATATGCGTAAACTCACCACTATCACTCGCTCTTTATATCACTGCACTCGAATTTTCAAGTTATGAACAGGTAATAAGGCCGAGAATAGGTGTGAAAACCGCAAACTCTCGACTAAAGTTGCCTAATCAGCTTGCGTTTTAGCTACAAACGAGGAGAATCATACCAAATCCGGAGTGAAATCCATATTTTGATGAATAATCTCCTCACATTTTATCAAAAACAAGGACAGAAGTTGCAAGATAGGGGTGAAACCCTAACCTTGACGACTCGTCCTGCCTTTCTACAAAAACTCCCACCAAAGTTTCGATGGACTCCAACGATCTAAAGACACAATATAACCAATGGGAATTGCACCAACGCCCAAGAATCGAGGCAAAGGCATAGTCCTGGAGGTAATTGTGCACACAGGATCCTTGCGAATAGTCGGGCCACTTTGGTTAGTCGAAGTCTATTAGCCGCAGACAATCTACCTTTGATTTATCGACCTTTATGAAGATTTTATGTATTTTCTGCTTAATTGTTAACGTTTTGAGGTGTTATTGGTTTCGACCCGACACTATTGCTCCTGCTAAAACACAAAACCCACACAACTCATCGCTAGCAAATCGACAATAAGGGCAGTCAGAATCCTTTGTATGCTCGTATGTACCCCTAGTGACTAAGATATATGTGTTCTTGCTATTGTGCTTACATGTTTTAGGAATATTGTGATTATGTGCCCTATGTGCTTATGGGATTGTGTGCAATTCTGTGATTTTGTGACTATATACGTTTACATGGTACGTGTTACTGAGCTTTAGTAGTAGTAGACGTGTGAGGTGAGATTCGAATACATGTGTTGAGTTCCATGGCGATGTCTATTGCAGACAATGTCGTCTGGATCCTGTCATCCACTCTCTCGTCAGGAAAAGAAGGACAGACGCCTTGCTTCCATCGTCGCGAAAGCCGTAGCAAAGGCGGTGAGCGATGCCTATGAGAATGCCAGCAAATCATTCGAGGAATCGAGGATTGAAGGTCCTAAAGCTGTCGCAAGACCTTTCAATTTCAAACAATTCAAGTCATGTGGGCCGACAAAATTCACAGGCGAAGGAGGTCCTACTGCACTATTCCACTGGTTTGACTCTATCGAGGTTACTCTGCGACAAAGTGGTTGCCCTGATGACCTTCGAACTCTGAACGCTACCGGCGTCTTTCAGTCCCGTGCTTTGGACTGGTGCACGGCCGAGAGGAACAAGAGAGGGAATGATGCAGCTTACGGTTTGTCGTGGGACGAGCTCAAGGAAGTCATGCTAGAGGAATTCTGCCCTCCCCACGAGCGTCAAAAGCTTGAAGATGAATTTTGGCACATACATCAGAAGGATGGAGACAATGCTGGCCTCACTGCTCGTTTCAAACAGCTCAGCATTATCTGTCCCGACCAGGTCAAGACTCCTGAGATGACCATCAAGAAGTACATCCGAGCTTTGCCCGACTGCGTCGCTGATTTCGTGCAAGCGGCTAAGACTACCACGATCAAGGAAACCTATCTGCTGGCCGCTGAGATCAATGACAAAAGGGTTAAGGCTGGGGTGTGGGATAAGACCTCCAAGAATCTACATCAAGCCACTACTGCTGCACCAACTGCTGAAGCCACCTCGTCAAGCAACAAGAGAAAGACCAAGAGAAAGAACAGCTCCACCAACAAGAACTGTGCAATTACTGCTGCACCGATTCAAGCTGTACCTGCCCAACAGCGTCAAGTAGTGGCGCCTGTGGCCAATGCACCACCTGCAAAGCGTGCATATACTGGACCACACCCGCTCTGCCCTACTTGCACCTATCATCACCCGACAGCTATTCAATGCCGCTTCTGTGCTCACTGCAATGTCTACGGCCACTTTACTGCCAACTGCCGTATTCGCCAAGCTCCTGCTAATCAAGCTCTACTCGCTGCCCCACAGGGTCAACAAGCTCCTCCGGCACCTGCAGTCAAAGCCAGAGCATGCTTTACGTGTGGCGACCCGGATCATTTCGCCAACATGTGCCCGAACAGGGTAGTGAAACAAGAACCGCAACAGCAGCAACCACAGCAGCAACAGCAGCAGCAACAACAGGCCGCACGCGCCAGAACTTTCAATCTCAATGTGCGTCAAGCCCAGGCCGACAACAACGTGGTCAATGGTACGTTCCTTGTGAATGGTATTTATGCTTCATGTTTGTTTGATACTGGAGCCGATAATTGCTTTGTGTCACTCGAATTTGAGAAACTCCTTAGTCGTAAACGTTCCCGACTCTCCTCTGCATTCGATGTTGAAGTCGCTACCGGAAGAACCGTCGCTGTAAACTCTGTTATTCGTGATTGCACTCTCGAGCTCAACAATCACATCTTCTCAATCGACCTCATTCCGATGCAACTCGGAAGTTTCGACGTCATAGTAGGCATGGACTTTCTACGCGAAAACCATGCCGAAGTTGTGTGCTTCGATAAAATGATTCGTTTTTCGCTCGCAAATGGTGATTCGCTATGTGTTTATGGTGATACTACTTCGAAGGGTCTCAAGCTTATGTCATGCCTCCAAGCTAGCAAGTATCTCCGCAAGGAATACAGGGCTTTCTTGGCGAACGTGGTAGCAGCGGAGAAGGAAAAGAAAGAGAAGAAGGAAGTAAAAGACGTTCCTGTGGTTCGAGAATTTCCCAATGTTTTTCCAGAGGATCTTCCCGGACTACCTCCAAAGCGCGATATTGATTTTCGCATCGACCTCATTCCTGGAGCTAATCCTATCGCCAGAGCTCCTTATCGACTCGCGCCGTCCGAGATGCGCGAACTCTCAACCCAACTCCAGGAATTAATTGCTTGAAAAGGGCTTTATTCGCCCGAGCACCTCTCCTTGGGGCGCACCAGTCCTTTTCGTCAAAAAGAAGGATGGGTCGTTCCGGATGTGCATCGACTACCGGGAATTGAATAAGTTGACTATCAAGAACCGCTATCCTCTGCCTTGAATCGACGATTTGTTTGACCAACTACAAGGCGCTACGTGTTTCTCGAAGATCGATCTGCGTTCAGGATATCATCAGCTGCGTATACAGGAGGAGGATATACCGAAAACCGCGTTTCGTACTCGTTACGGCCATTATGAATTCGTTGTCATGCCTTTTGGCCTAACAAACGCACCAGCGGTTTTCATGGATCTGATGAATCGAGTGTGTAAACCATATCTCGACCGCTTCGTCATCGTGTTCATCGACGATGTCTTGATCTATTCCAAAACAAGAGCCGAACACGCGCAACATCTACGTTTGGCTCTCGAGTTACTCCAGGGGAACCAACTCTACGCCAAATTCTCCAAGTGCGAGTTTTGGTTGGGGGAGGTTCAGTTTCTGGGTCACATCGTAAATAGTCAGGGAATTCACGTTGATCCTGTGAAGATTGAAGCTGTTAAGAGCTGGGTTACGCCTAAGAACCCGTCTGAAGTCCGTTCTTTTCTCGGGCTAGCGGGCTATTATCGACGATTTATCGAAGGATTCTCGAAGATTGCTGTACCGCTTACCTCTCTCTCTCATAAGGACCAGCCTTTTGTCTGGGGAACCAAACAAGAGTCTGCCTTTCGAACCCTCAAACACATGCTTTGCAATGCTCATGTTCTCACACTACCCGACGGAAACGATAATTTCATTGTCTACTGTGATGCTTCCAACCTTGGTCTCGGTTGTGTCCTAATGCAACGAGACAAGGTCATAGCTTACGCATCTCGTCAGCTCAAAATCCACGAGAAGAACTATACAACCCACGATCTCGAGCTAGGCGCAATTGTTTTTGCATTAAAGATTTGGCGACACTACCTGTATGGTACAAAGTGTACGATCTTCACCGATCATAAGAGCCTACAACACATCTTTAATCAGAGGGAACTAAATATGCGTCAACGCCGATGGGTAGAACTTCTCAACGATTACGACTGTGAGATTCATTATCACCCAGGCAAGGCAAATGTTGTTGCCGACGCACTTAGCAGACAGAGCTATCTGCTTAGCACTCGTAATGTTCAAGCCCAGCACAACCTCGAAGCTCTCATTCGTGATGCCTAGCATGCATGTTTCAACGAACGCACCTTGAAGAAAGAAAGAATCTATCACGATGGAGCCCAGCTTGTGAGCAAATCAAACGGGATATTCCACTTCTTAGACCGAATTTGGATTCCCAAGCGAACCAATTTGCGACAGATTATCATGGATGAAGCCCACAAATCTCGATACTCCATCCATCCCGGTGCTGACAAAATGTACCATGACCTTCGCTATAGGTACTGGTGGCCGGGTATGAAACGGGATATCGCTCTCTACGTCGGAAAATGCCTAACCTGTGCTAGAATCAAGGCTGAACATCAAAGACCCTCTGGCTTGCTCGAACAACCACCAATTCCCATGTGCAAGTGGGAGAGCATAGCTATGGATTTCGTAACCAAGCTTCCAACCACGTCATCAGGTCACGACAGCATTTGGGTTGTCATTGACCGTTTGACTAAATCAGCTCACTTTCTGCCAATACGAGAAGACTACAAGGTGGAACGATTAGCCCGAATCTACACTGACGAGATCATTTGTCGACATGGGACGCCTCGTGACATCATCTCTGATCGTGATGCTCGGTTTACTTCACGATTGTGGGAAACGTTTCAAACGGCACTCGGTACAACGCTTAATCTAAGTACTGCGTTCCACCCACAAACCGACGGTCAGACTGAAAGAACGATTTGTACGCTTGAAGACATGCTCTGTTCATGTGTTCTAGACTTCGGTGGTAATTGGGATCGACACCTTCCATTAGTCGAATTCTCGTATAACAACAGCTACCAGGCTAGCATCCAGATGGCACCTTTCGAGGCCTTATACGGAAGAAGATGTCGATCGCCTATTGTGTGGCACGAGATCGGTCACTCGCAACTAACCGGTCCGGAGCTGCTACAAGAAACGGCAGACAAAATTTTCCAAATTCGAGACAACCTAGCGAAAGCTCGGGATCGACAGAAAGTTTACGCCGATAAAAAGCGCAAACCCCGTGAATATGGCGTTGGTGACTACGTACTCCTAAAGGTATCACCTTGGAAGGGTGTAGTCCGATTCGGCAAGAAGGGGAAACTCACGCCTCGATACGTAGGACCTTTTAAGATTCTGGAAAGGGTCGGAAAAGTCGCCTACAGACTCGAATTACCGGAGGAACTTAGCAATGTCCATCCGAATTTCCACGTGTCAAACCTCCGAAAGTGCATTGCCGACCACGATTTACACGTTCCTCTAGATGATCTGCAAGTGAACGAAACATTACACTTCGTGGAAAAGCCTGTCGAAATCATGGATCGCCAAACCAAGCAACTCAGGCGCTCAAACATTCCTATCGTGAAGGTCAGATGGGAAGGCAAACGAGGCGCGGAGTTCACTTGGGAACTCGAAAGCGACATGAAGGCAAAGTATCCAAAATTGTTTAATTAAGAAATTTTGTGGGGTTATAGATCAAGTGTTTTCGCACAACATATCCAAGTGTTAGCAAATTTTACCCGTAAAAGTCGTTTAATTTGGCGATTTTTAGATAAAAACGTGATAGAGATGAGAGATGAAGAAATTGATCAAATCTGAGTGTGTTTAATCATCACAATCGATCACCTGCTCAGATACCACTTGTAGGACCTATTTTGACTCCGTTACGATTATGTTTAGTCACACGCGTTCATGGATTCCGCACGACTCAGAGTCAACACGTCAATACGGATATGTTAACCGCACAGATTGCCATGCGTATGGTGAACATCAACAGCGACATCCAACATCTTTTTAACAAAAAAATTCAAATTTCTCCCAAACGGCTTCGAATTAAGATTTGAAACTTTATAGGCTTTTAGATCAGACAATTTCGCATATCATATCCAAAAATCAGCGATTTTCATCTGCAAAAGTCGATTTATCTGACGATTTTCAGTGGTCCAAACGAAGAACTCTCACACGTGATTCACGACCTAGTTACAGCTCTCAGCTTAATTTCGGGACAAAATTCCCTAAACAAGGGGAGGCTGTGACACCCCGTGTTTTCACGAGTGAAAGTCAAAGTCAAGGTCAAAGTCAACGACCGATTTCGCGCGACTTGACTCGTAGAAATGTTTTCATTTTATTTACATTATTTGGAGTAAATGTCGTTCATTACAATAATCGAATCATGCTAACCGTATTTCAATCGACCTACGACTGTGAATGATAGGAAGTAACAATGCGATAAAGTTAATCAAGCTATGCTAATCAAATCGACATCGAACCATAACTCGAACTGTGTATTATACATGTTGTTTATACGTGTGTGTGTGCCTTACGTGTTACCTGTGCATGTTTATTTTACGTGAAGTTGTGATAACCAAGTGAACTCAATCGAACTCGAAGTCTAACTCGAATGTAAACGAACCCGAACCCGAATTCCGAGTCGAACCATATAAGAAGTAGTTGGGACTGAAAGTAATTTGACTGGGAAACCCTATCGAATCGCTCGCAAATCGAAACCGAAGCAACATCGCACCGAACGCACCAAAGCAGGCGGCATCCGCACAGATGGTCAATCAGCACGGATTGCCAATCCGCACGGATTGCCAATCCGCACGGATGACCAATCCGCGCGGATAGCCTATCCGGGTATGTGCCATCCGCACGGCTCACCCTTTCCCTTTTTGGCATCCTATAAATACACGGGTCACTCTCCAACTTTTCCACTTTTGGCAAGTGACGTCCGAACCGCACGCATTCTTCACTTTTTCTCAGATTTCTCTCAATCCAGGTAAGATCTTGCACTAATTCTTGTACATTCTTGATCACTACACAATTCTACACGTTTCCATCTTTCGAATCTCAACTTTCAACCGTTAAAACATCAAGATTTGAGGTATTCTCGGGTGACGTCATCATGAAGTTCTTATGAACTTCAAGCTTGACTTCATTCCACCAAGAGTAACTCAGATCTGAACGATTTCCACAAGATTTAACAACAACTTCACCTAAATCTAAACTTTTCTAAGGATAAAAGAGTTGAAAGATATAAACCTAAGTTCTCTCCTTCTTTTACCCTTAAGAACGGTACGAATATGATCGGTTCTAGTCTCTACTCGGTAATAGTGATGCACTAGTCCTAGATCTGGAATCCTACCCAACAGACACCTGATTTCGGGGTCAACCGGAATGACCGTTCTGAGTCACCGACAGGCCAAGTTAGGGTGGTTCCTGACCGGTCTAGTCACGCGGGTGAGAATACAATTCCAAGTGGTTGTCACGAAATCAGAACGTCTCGATAAACGACAACAGAAACCAAGAGTAGACGAACGGAACAATCCGACCAGAGACTGTCTGCACGGACCAGTTGTCCACACGGACAAGCTGTGCGCACGGACTAGCCGTCCGCACGTAAAGGCCATATGGACGGGTTGTCACCCGGACGAGCTACCCTTGGGGACCCACTTTCCAAACAAGGTTTGAGTATCGACGAATGAGCAATCCGGACGGACGACCTCTGAATGGATTACTCTTCGGATCATGAGATACTAAGGCCATAAAATAAATTCAAACAGTGTTCATCCGCACGGCCAAGTCGTCCGCACGGACAGGCTATCCGGACGGATAGCCTCTGCCCGCGCGCACAGACTGTCCGCACGGGTTACCATTGACCGCACGGACTACCGGCTTGAAAGGTAGAAACATTTAAATGTTTTATAAATGCTACAACAAAAACTCCAAAGCACAAGCCATCATACACAAACACATCCCTAGGAAGAAACAATCCACTTGAACGTTTATCCGCACGAACAACTTGTCCGTACGGATAAGCCATCCGCACGCGCGACTAGTCCGCACGGATTACCATCCGCACGCACAACTCGCACGCACGGATAGCTTATCCGGATGGGTCACCATCCGCACGGATCACCATCCGCATGGATAGTTCACCCGCACGGACGACTCCCTCTCACGGATAGCTGATCCGCACGATCAGCCATCCTAACCACACTCACTTTGTACTGTTTTACGCTCCACTTATCGTTACATTATCAAATCTATTCAGGCTAACCGTACTCGCTGTAAAGCGCTCCCTTCAATCCACAATCGCTGTGAGTATACTCGAACCCTTTTTGCTTTAGCACTTTTGGGTGTTACATACGTTACGAATATTCAAACTACAACTATCACACTACTCAAGCTATTTCAACGCTAAACCATTAATGCATGTTATACGTGGCTTATGAATGCTTGTTTGTTATGTTTACACATGGAATGCTGTCTACCTGCCTTAGCAACGATAGTACTATAGTTTGGACTCAGCACCCGTTCACACGGGGGTTGTTAAGGATCTTTTACTTGCATGGATTACGGTGGTAATCATGTATTGCGAACTGCCTCGGGCAGTCAACCCGCAGTTATTAGTATCGATGGATCTATGTCGATAACTAACGTGCTTCATTTCACTATGTGTACGTGCTGGTTATGCGTAAACGAATTCGAACTCTATATGCTATTATCAAACTTGTATGCTCACCTTTACATTTTATGTATTGACTTTATTTTAATGTATGTGACAGGTGCTTAGGATGCATATGTGGTAGGGAAGGGAAGCTAGAATAAAGCTTTAGAGCCCAACAAATAGTTGTCTGTAGATAACTTATTAGGGGTCTCTAGAAGCAGATAAACAATTGCTACTTATTTAAATCTGAGTTGTCGGAACAGAATATTTGTTTTGATGTTGTCTGTAATAACTTGTTTGACTATTTATGATACGGAATGGGACATATTGCTTTAATTAAATGGTAATGATAGTTGTTATGGAAACTTCTGGACAATCTGTTTCGCTCAGTGCCACGCCCCGATGATTCCGCCATCGGTTGGGGTGTGACAGGTCCATCCGCAAGAAATGTTTGGAAAGCATCAAAAGATGAAGCCACTTTGGAAGCACTTGGCGGGTTAAACCTGGCATGCCAGCACATGTGCTGGGAAACAAGAATATTAAACAGCATTGGGATATTAATATGGCGTTTGGTGAAGTGTTATCAGGTGGGGATGATTTTTCTCTTGTGAAACCAATGGATAATACAGGACCCGTGATTGGTCAGCTCTCGGATGATGTGGCAAACGAAGTTTTGTGTGCAGTTGCATAGATCTTCTTGAACCAAGTTTTTTTGACATATGTTTTTCTTGGATTCATCAGGTACCAAATGTTTATTTGAATATACGCACATCTTAATATTTAAAATGTATAGCGTCAAGGAGCATAAGCGCGCCCATTGCAATTTTATACACCATTTTATTTACGTCGATCCTGATTTTTTTTCCTGTGATTATGTTTGCAGTTGCTTGATATGATCGTAGAAAATGGAAAAGATTCTTGGGAATAGACAATAATGCAACGCCAAGTGAATAACGATTGAAGTATACGTAACCTTTAGATGATTATGCTTACATGTTATTACTTGGATTATAGCTATTGAAGGATGGTTATGATATTCTTGAAGAATTCTAATTTGTTAACTTTATTAAACTATGTTGTAAATTATTAGCTATCTATCAAATGTGAACTTGATGCTAGAACTTTACATATTTATAGTTCATTTTAATTAACTTGAATTTGCTAAGTTAAAGTTGTATTAAGCTGTTTTAGGGGCTGTTATATGGACTTTATGCCCATACAGGGTTAGAAAATCGTTGCTGTACTACTGGGGCTAATGTTACAGCCATAAAGGGCTGAAAATATGCATGTATATGGCTGGGAATACGCCCATATTGAGCTGGCATACATATGTTATGCGAAGACGCTAATGCCCCACGCGCAACGCGCGTCATCGAAACCACTAGTTATATATAACATTTGTTCTAAATGGGCTCTGAAAAGCCCTAACTTTATATTGTTATACATATGGGTCGGCCCTACGTGCCAGGCATGATTTTTGAGGTAACAACAACCGTTTTTTTGAATTTCGGAAATTATGTTGATTAATACTAAACCATCATCATATTTATAGTTAAGGTGTTAATTTTTTTCACAAAAGTATATTGTTTTACATGAAAATATATTTTAACTACAGAGATATCGGTTGACGCTATATAGGGCCGTCTCCGAGAATTATAAAAAAAAATTGGGCCTCGGTCGAGACAAAAAAATTTGGGTCCACTCTTTATAATATAAACCCATCAATTATGTATTATGAAACCACAATACGACGATAATCATTGTAAAATAAACAAAATAAAAGTAGTGTAACAAAATAATCGAACTTATTTAAGCAAATCGTACGGCTTTTTTAGCGTTTTTAGAAAGATGATGATAATATTCAACAATCAATTTATATATTAATCATGTATGGTTCCTTGGTTTGTGTGAAATTGTGAAAGAAAATTTCGATATATTTTTTTGCGGGTTTCTTTCTTGTGCCAATAATCCAGAATTTAAAAAAAAAATGGTTCATAAGTTAGTGCGATATTACATTTTCATCATATAAAGTCTAGCTCCACTAATGCTTGTTTGTTTTCAAGTATTCACTGAAGAATATTGATAGGATAAAATTACTTATTTTGATTATTTAATAATCAAAATTTATTAAACAAGTAAATTACAAGTTTTGTCCTTTATTTTTACACACTTTTGCAAGTAGTGTCATTTGATACAAAAGTTGACAAATTTAGTATTTAACGTTTCAAAATCTTGCACGTTCTATCCTTTAAGCCAAACTCGGTTAGAATGTTCAGTTAAATCAAACTATACAAGGTTATTTTAGTCCTTTTAACCCATTTATTATTATATCTCTATAACTCTCTACCACTACCACCTCCCACCACCTCCGTTACCCGTCACCCACCCACCTCCCACAACCACCATTCAGCCACCACAGAAACAACTAGCACTTACACCTAGCAAGAAACAACATATATCAGGTGATAAAGAAGAGCCAATAGACTCATCTAGACCTATGCATTCAAATCAACAACAATATCTCAATAGATTCATTGATTTAGGTCAAAAACTACGCAGGGTCAGTATATCAAACATGATTACAGTGAATATTAATAATTATAACAAAATCAAACATCAATTTAAGAGTAAATAACCTAGGGCAACCACTAATTGGCGAGTTAATTTGATTCCTATATACAAAAACCTGTTCATACCCAACAGTAACAAGTTCGCTCTATGGAGAGTCGACGACGGTGGTTCACGACGACGGTGGTACACGCCGAGAGTCGGCGACGATGGCGGTTCACAGCGACGGTGATATTACGACGAGAGTCGACGACGACGGCGGTTCACGGTAGCGTTCACTCGTAGGTGGTTTATGATAGGTGTGTAAGATTAAATATATTATGGTATAATATTTAATCTAGTAGCCATTATAATCATTTACATTATATGGATCAAAATATATAACAACCTATTAAATAATTAGTTGGTAATTGTTGATGGGCCTAATTACCCTTATTAACTAATTAGGGTTTCCTCCTGGGTGCATATATAAGGAGAATAATGTGGAGGTTAAAGGGTTAGACAATTACACAAACCCTAATAACACATAACATCAATCTCGCCTCTCTCTCCCAACCGAACACCCTATTCGGTTTCTTCATCACCATCATTAGATTGCACCCTAAGGAGGAACCAGATCAAGCTGAAAATCATGTCAAACACTACTGCTGGCCTGTCTGATACAATCAAATGTATGCTATTTATATGTTTTCCATTATGTATAAACAGAACTGATCAACATGTGGTATCAGAGCATATGTTGATTAGTCGGTTCTATTTTGTATCCATAAATCTGGAATAAAACTGGAAAACAATTTTGAAAACCTTAATAAAATCCCGTTTTTCCATCCGAAATCATCATTACGGATGGTTACGGATGATTACGGATCTGGGTTTTGTCATCGCGAATGCATCTCGGATCATTACGGATCATTTCGGATCATTACGGATCTGTGGTTTCATTATTACGGATGCATTACGGATGAAAGTTCATTAAATTGTTACTGTTCCGAAATCGATATGCTTAAAATGTGTTATAAAATTTCCAGATTTTGGATGAATGTTTGAATGTTTATTTTTTAGGGTTCATCACTTGTTCATCAGAAAATTTGAAAATTCCCTTAGTTTTGGAATGAATTCGGATTATTGGGTGTTTTTGTTCCTGTTTGATCCATTTTATCTACTTAAATTTTTCGAAATCTGTTATTATTATTATTAATGGATATAATTTTTGAAATAAACAGATAAATATAATTAATATCTAAACAGAAACTTAATCCCATAATCCCTAAGATTTCGGATTTAAATGTTATCAATTAATAACTGCTTAAATTAAGGATTTTTTGTGGCTTGAAGAACACATCTCGGATGAATCCGAAATTATCAAGGACTGATCATTACGGATGAACTTATGCTCGTCCATCACGGATCAATAACTGCTTGAACATTTCGGACTTAGCATCACGGATCATTTCGGACTAAGCATCACCATTTCGGATGAATCTCGAACTAAGCATCAACATCCGAAATCATCCGAAATGTATCCGAAATCATCCGAAATGACTCGACTTAGGCGTCTTGGACACATCCGAGATCATTCAAAATGGTCCATTTCGGATAGTCCGAAATGATTCGAAATCATCATCTTGGATGAATCCAAGACATTCATGATTCATCCGAAATCATGAGTGTTCATAAAATTTCAAGACTTATTCGAAATCCTGTTACTTTATTGAGCAGTTAATGTGAACTAAATAATTGAATAGGCTAACAGGTGGTTTGCTACTAAATAATTGGTTTTGTAATTACTTAGTTAATTAATAAAGATCAAATAATGTTTTACAAAACCAAAATGGTTTTACTTGAATGAGCTTCTGATGTATCATTTCTGGCCAAAGCTGACTTGATACATCTACTTATCATCCAAGTATTATGAAAGCTATGTTAAGTGTGCATCATAAACATGAATGTCTTAATATCTGGCCAAAGCTGATTTAATTCCTTCATAGATAGCATACTTAACAAGTGCATAACTAAAGTGATTGTCTCAATTTCTGGCCAAAGCTGATTTGTTACAACCACTTTGCACACATGCTTAAATGATTACACTTCTGGCCAAAGCTGATTTGTCTTCGTTTAAGTAGAACTTTAAATAGTCTATTATTTTTATGTTAGTAATAGACATATCACAACATCTTCACACAATGATCCTTATATTAATGATCCTTAATTAATTTTTTTATGATCATTTCGTCTGCCTTATTCTTAGTACCCATAATTTTTACTCACTATAATTTCTTCTATAAATCTATATCCCATCCACTCTAATTCCTAAATCTAATATGTTTTGCTTAAAGTTTCTATAAGAATTAGCTCTTAAATTAAATCCTTGATTATCTCTTAAGACACGATAATCCTATTGCTCTCTTCTGATATAAGTACTACAGAAGAAAATTAGAGCATGATGAATAGGATAAATCGAACATGATGTCTCTTATGATAATCAAGATCCCTCTAACATAATTGATATCACTAAAGTTATTCCAGATTAAGTCTTTCCTAAGACTAATCTATTATATATGGAATAATCACAAGAATTCCTAATATGCATGCCTTCATTTAAAATTCTAAACTATAAGCTAAGTGGTATATGTGAATACATAATAATGTACAATACCATGACCCATAAAGTAAAGGGCTTACGCATGGAAATAAGTACATTTTTCCAGTACATTACATACTATGATTTTCACTTGTACAATTTGATGCCTTATAAATCAACTATAACACTCAAAAGTACCAAAGTATAATGAGTGTGTTGATAAGCAACATATGTACAAAGAAATAAATGTTTGAAGCTGGAAAATAAGTTGTTACTCACCTTAGAACCATTTAAAACTTTAAAAGAGGATTGTTCTAAGGTCCATAGACAGATTACAAGTAAAATTCCAACTTTAAGTTTCTTCAAGGGAAAATCTCAATGCATAATTATGCCATTAGACTAGACATAAGCAACGAGACTATCCATTATTCTAGAGAACAGTTGGATAAATTAATTAGATAGTCACTTACTAATGATATTTAAGTCTGCTAATTTTAATATTCCACTTAACACATGATTAGTTGACTCTAGTTCCATAGGTTTCCTTACCAGAAGTCAACAAATAACTAACATGAGAGTTAGTGACAAAATTAAATGTTAAGACTATAAGAACCATAATAAGCAGTCTTCTAACAACGCTTTTCGATACCTTATATATTCTGAAGATTAATCTGAATATAGTATCATAATTAAGCAATGTTATGAAGGTTGTAAGGTTTGCATAGTCAACATAAAGTCACACACTTATCTTAAACTCTCATCTTATTTGTTCTAAATATCTGGATTGAAACATTACTAAGATAAAACTAGATGATACCTTACATTTTTCACAACTTTTGTCATCATGTAAATGAGAATTTGACAAAAGGAAAATGAGACTTATAAATTTCATCCATTACAACCAAAATTCATGAGAAATCATGACATGGTTATGTGGATGATTTTTTCATCTAATCTCATTCTAAGTGATTTTAAATCATGATGTTACAGCCATAAATATTACTTGGCTTAAGGAATAAGTATGGGTCCATCATAAGTCATTCATTGATATTTGTGGAACTTATTCCAAATGGAATATTCAGACATAATTCATTTATCATTTAAAAGACTATCAACTTGTATCTAAATTTTGTCGCATATGGCCCACGTTCTTAGAAGAAATCTATTCATGTATGTACTTAATAAGATTTCTATTAAATATGTCCCTAAAGTTTCTTATGATATCTGGACATTAAAGAAATCAAACAAAGTCTAACGTATATATGATAGGTTCCCACGTCACGTAGCTCATTGAAACTTCCCTTGTAGCATTCTAGAGATATTAAAGATCAGTGGGAGGATTAAGTGTCTTAATAATAACTTGCAATAGTTGCAAGAGGTGGGGGAGTGAAAACTTTATATTACTTCAATTTACACCTCTTGTACAAGACACTGCTCCATCTTGACACTGTTCTATCATAACTTGTCTCCTTAAAACTAATGCTACTCTTACAAAAGTTTCATTGTTGCTTAATTGTGGGCACACTTAGATTTCTTACCTAAACTAGCATAATCCTCAACAAGAGAAATCATGACTAACGTCATTAACTTGTTTCTCTATTAGAATTTGTTGGTCGTTACATATTGACCCTAAGCATGCTGAGTTCCTAAAGTTTTCTAAGGTCAGTGGGAGTAGTCAAGGTCCTTATCATGACTTGCAAGGAATACAAGAGGCGGGGGGAAGAGTGTCATTAAATTTCACTCTGAATTTAACTCCGATTACACCTCTTGTACACCATACTGCACCAACTCTTACAAACTTAGAATGAAAATGATAGCAACCTAACCAAGAGCTAATCCATAAAACTGAAACTTCTAACAAACCCAATAATCAACTCAGGAGGTCATCTAGGTTTAAAAACCTACTAACTTTAATGATTACATAACCTCCATAACTGACGTTGAAATGGATTTTGGAAATGTTTACTGATCCTATCTCTTCAAAATTAAGCCATTAGTGTCTATTAATCATCTGAATGGAATAAAATAGTTTTCTAGTAAAACTGATTTTATGTGTTCGTATAACGTTTGGGATTTGATTGAATTACCTAAGAGTGTTCATAACTAAATCAAATCCTAATATAAGCATTAAGACACAAAGAGGCATGATTGATTGTCAAAGGTTATACTTAGAAAGAGATAAATTATCAAAGATTTCTTTGAGGATCATCACTGTTCTAGTAGCTTATAATAGTTTAAAGCTACATTAGATGAACACTAAAACAATTTTCCTTAACAAATGGCTGACATATTTACATGTTCATAAAACAACCTGAAAGTTCTAAACTAAAGGTTAAAGAACACTTTATTTGTAAGCCAATAAAATCCATGTATGGGTTAATGCAAACATCATAATGTGATGAAAAGCTAACGTAATTATTTTCATCAAGAATCAAGTGGATTAATGTACCTACCTCAAGATGAGTGGGAGCAACTAAAATAAACTTGTCTATATAGATGACATTCTTTTGACAAGTATATGTTACATAAGTCAAAGCATTGTTAACACAAACTTTGATATATTAAATCTCAGGGATATCTCTTACGTGATTGATATCATAACATACTGAGATAGACCCAATGGGATATTAGTTCCGTTCCATAAGTTTAACATTAAATGGGTCCTTACATATGTAACAATCAATACTGCTCTTCTTCAGAGGATAATATGGTAAATGAGATTATTTTTTACGCTTCATTAATTGGAATCCTTATGTAAGTTTAAGTCTATACTCGTTTAGATATTACTCACATTGTAACACACTAGATATGTCTAGATTAATGTGAAGCATCTAATGGAGTATTACAATATCTTTAAAAGAAACGAGAAGCTATAATTTGAAGAAGAAGTGAGAATTAAAACCGTTTTATTACTCTAACTTTGAGATATTCAAAGATGACAAAATGTAATTTCGGGTATATCTTTATGTCAGCAGACAAAACCTATTTCATGGAGGAGTCATAATGCACTGATATTAACAACCTAAGTTATAACGACATAATATAGTCACTAAATGTTGTTGGAAATTTATCAGTGGACTCATAAGTTTATTAACTCCATATAATTAATGTTTTGAAGACTTAGTGTGATAAAGTCAGCTACCATGACTCCTTGAACAGTAATAGTTCAAGAGGTGCTGCATTAAATTTCGATACGCAATTAATTATTCGTTTATGAACGAATTGAGGAAACTAAGTTTTGTATCGAATACATTCATGATATGCTTAAGGATCCTATAACTGAATGGCTATTACCCATAAGTCTTATTAAGAGAGCTCATAGACGGGTATTAATTAATGGCCATGCACAATTGCATATCGTACTATGAATGACTAAGTATTAGTTAATTTTCCTCATAAGTTTGATTTTGTATGTCTTTAAGAATATGTCAAGTCGACATAATGGCATATAGACAAATAAAGTTACAAATCAAACAAAGGGCTTATGCATATTTAGATAATGACGATTAGGTTTTAAATTAAGGCTATAGTATGACTAATGGGGGTCCTAAGTCGCATAATGATTCAACGGCTGTATTTCTCTGCTATAGTACTTGTTTAAGGCTAAAATGAGTGTTAACTCCTGATCAGGCTTATCTAATACTCATAGTAAATGATTACTCGGCTAAGTGGGAGAATGTAAGATTAAATATATTATGGTATAATATTTAATCTAGTAGCCATTATAATCATTTACATTATATGGATCAAAATATATAACAACCTATTAAATAATTAGTTGGTAATTGTTGATGGGCCTAATTACCCTTATTAACTAATTAGGGTTTCCTCCTGGGTGCATATATAAGGAGAATAATGTGGAGGTTAAAGGGTTAGACAATTACACAAACCCTAATAACACAAAACATCAATCTCGCCTCTCTCTCCCAACCGAACACCCTATTCGGTTTCTTCATCACCATCATTAGATTGCACCCTAAGGAGGAACCAGATCAAGCTGACAATCATGTCAAACACTACTGCTGGCCTGTCTGATACAATCAAAGGTATGCTATTTATATGTTTTCCATTATGTATAAACAGAACTGATCAACAAGGTGGAGGAAGTAGAGGGATCGTTCAGTCGTAATAACCAACCTCACGCACCACCGGATTTTTGATTTAAAGAGAAGAGATAGAGAGGGAGGGAGTTTCTGTAGGTGTTATAGAGAGATAAAGTTTTAGATTAGAGAGAAAAAAGAGACAAGGAACTCATGTATCTTTTTATTTTTTATCTTTTTACAAAATAGACCCTGAATAAAAGTTCTTTACACAATAGCCCCCGGAAAGGTGAAATAACAAGAATGCCCTTATGTGTAAGGCACATGACCATACTTAACCATAAAATCTAACTGACTTAGAGCTAAAGGACATAATGTGTAGGATTTTGAAACATTAAGTACTAAACTTGTCAACTTTTGTTTCAAAGGACACCACCTGCAAAAGGGTGTAAACATAAAGTACAAAACTTGCAATTCACTCTTTTTAAACTATTAAATTAACAAATTATTGAATATTGAGGGATAATTTATTTTATGCTTAAAAATTATTAAATAGGCGCTCCTTTTTAATTTTCTATATATTAAGTATTTTATGAAGTTAAAATCTTATTTAGTTTTGTCCTTTGATTTTAAGAAAGGGTGTTGCTAAATGCACTCCCTCTTTTTTAAGTTTTACTGAATGCACCTCTCCCCTAAAGATTTTAAGAAAATACAATCAAACCTTGTATTTTCTATTATGTATATTATGTTTTAGTATTGCTGGGTCCTCTTTAATTTGTTGATGCACGGAATGTCTGTTGACTTCATCTACATCAAGTCTTAAGTCAAGAAAGTCAAGATTAGGGTTTATAATGTTATTTCGCTTATGTGAACATTGTTTAGAAGTGATTTCTCTTTTAGGGACTTGATGATTTCGCTTTAATGACACATGGTGATTCCGCTTATACGGACATGCCATATAAGCGAAATCAGTTAACAAGTGATTCCGCTCATATGGTCATGCCATATAAGCGAAATCAGCCTTAGTATAAATACCTCATATGTGTGTCATTAGGTAGGACATTGGAGCGAAATCAAGTCATAGCAATTGTAACCGAACTCTGTCAAATCAATCTCAGAAAAGCAATAAAGTGAAGGAATTGAATAGGAAAGCTGTTGTTACGTTGCGTATACTGATTCCGCCTTTATACGTGATGATGAACTGCCTTGACTGATCATTTAGGGTCACGACACGGTCCAACAAGTGGTATCAGAGCTTCAGGACAAGGAGTTCATACTGCTACAGCTGAATCTACAAAAATCTCTTACTTCTACTCACTTTATGTTATACTTTTTCGATTTGAGATAGTTCCTACGGTTGAAATTGTCTGAATTCCGGATATAACGTGTAAAATCTACTAATAACAAACCCTAGAAAGTTTCAGGTTGAAATTCGGATTAAAACATGGTGAAATTTGGTTAAAATGTGATTCCGCTTTTTCGAACATCAAGGGATAAGTGTCTGATTTCGCTTTTACGGACAAAAGTGATTTCGCTTATTTGGACATTAGTGATTTCGCTCATTCGGACATACCTGATTTCGCTTATTCGGACATAACTGATTTCGCTTATCTGGTCAAAACTGATTTCGCTTATTTGTCACTTAGTCAACCTTAGTCTTTCATATATCTGTCGGCCACTTTAATTGTTAAAGTCAGATTTATCACGTGAATATCTCGGCCCAAGTTTCATAATTGTTAGAGGCCCAAGTGACTTTATTACATAATAAACAGTTGTCAGTCACATCCAACATTGAGGTCCAATAAAAAATGGTTTAATGTCAATAGTTATCAGCTCATTTTAAGTGAACGGTCCAATCACATTTGGCGGTCAAAAAGGAAATTGAGTTTAATTGTAGTTGTTGTCAAGTCTGTGTAAATCTCGGCTCAAGTCTCAACATCAATATCAAGTGAACAAGTATTTGTCTTTTAAAGTTCAATTATTTCGGATTGCATATATTGTTCGGCCCAAGTCTAATTCAGAAATTGGATCTATATATATTTTTGCTAGCTCATTCATTCAGTGATCTCACTTGAACTACATTGAACGAATCCGAGAATCTTCGACAACGAGTCTTAGATTGAATTCATCAAACGTACACTGTTACGTATTCAGTTTTGTTTGAACTGATAGCTTGTTTGATTTGTTTGCAGGTGATTTCGAGGTAATTCAAGGACATAAAATCATGGGGAAAAACGACGAACCCATTCCTTGGAAAGATAACCGAACTGAAGAGCAAAAATATAAATACAGAAAAATGATTGCTAAAAACAAAATAATTAGAATATCTCGTATCTTTCTGGAAGCAAGGAGAGCGAATAGATGGGATCCGGACAGAGAGTGTTATCTTGATGAATATGGAAACATTGCGATTGATGATAAAACGCTTGATATTGAAGCCATAATCCAGCAGTACAAAGAAGAGGATGATTATTGGCAAAATAAATGGTGGGGAGATGAAGAAGAGAAAAAGAAAAAGAAAGAGTTAATAGATGAAATAGAAAGAAAATCAGAAAATATAAGTTTGGATGTGTTTCTTGAAATAATCAAAAGATGTGAAAATGAAACGACAAAGAATGAAGAATCAAAGATGGATGAAACTTCGAAAAGTGAAGTTGTGTGCTCAAAATGCGAAAAATCCGAAGCAGAAAATTTAAATCTCTTGAAGGATGTGGAGAGTTTGACACTGGAAATTAAAAAGTTAAAGGATGAGAAAGAATCTGATAATAAACAGATTCTTGAAATGAGAGAAAATTATGAGAAATTGACGTCAGAAAATGACAAACTGTTGAGTAGTTTGGACAGTTTGACATTGGAAATTAACAATTTGAAAGAAAAAGAAAAAGATTTTGGAAAAATCAAAATTGAAAATGAAAACGTTTTTTGGATAAAATTGGAAAATGAAGCGTTAAAAGAAAAAGAAAAAGATTTTCAAAATCAAATCAAGATTTTAGAAGATGAGAGAGATATTTTTGGTAAAGATAATCTTGAAAAACAAATTGAAATCAATTCTCATCTTGCTAAAATCATTCAGCTTGAAAAAGAAGCTGAAAAAGCTCGGATTAAAATCAATGAGCTTGAGAATAAATTGAAAGGTTTTGTGAATTCTACTTTACATGTTTGTCCAAAACCGATCAATTCAGTTCCAATAAGTGACAATGTCACAAATTTTGACAAAGTCAAAATTGAAGATTGTGATGAAATATCTGATGATGAAAAAGAAAAGAAAAGAAAAATATTTTTAGATTTACAAGAAAAATTTAAAAATACTGTTTTGCAATCTACTGAAACAGGTGAATGTTCTAAACAAAAACCTGTTAAGAAGAGTGTAGAACAGAAACAAAAAGATAAAAATTTGAAAAATCCTAAAAATGAAAATAAAAGCTCATCAGATAAGTCATCCAATCATTTTGAAAAATCACAAAAATCTAAAAATGAAAACTCACAAAAAGTTGGTAATAAGTGGTGCAGGTTTGACCACAGTGCTCAAATGCCAAATCAAGGATACAAGAGGAGACATGATTACCACAAGGCAAATCAATGCTTTGATCTAAGTGTGTGGTATGAAGAAGGTGTTTGGTATGAAAGTAATGAGAGGTATGATAACAGAGTGTGTTACACTTGTGGCTATCAAGGACACATTGCTGTTAACTGCCATAGTCAGAGATTCGAAACAAGAAGATGCTATGAATGCCACATCAGAGGACACATTGCCAGAGATTGCCCAATGATATCAAATGGAAGATCGAGGGCTGAATCTCAGAAAATGAGAAAGAAATCAGTCAGTGTCAAGCCCAAAGAACAGAAAGTTCAAGAACCAAAAGTTCAAGAACAGAAAGTTCAAGAAAAGAAAGTGAAGCTTTCACAAGGGCAGAAAGACAGACTGAGGAAGAAGAGAAAGAAAGCAAGAGAATACTTGGAGAAAATTTTGTCCTCGGATAAAACTGGTAATCTGAGAAAAAGTTCTGATGAATTGCTTTCCTCAACGGCAGAGGCAAGCAAAACAAATTCATCAGATACAAATATGAGGACAAATGGGAAAGCAAAAATGGAGTTAAAGAAAGAAAAATTAACTAATCAAAATGATAACCAATCAAAGAATGTTAATTTTTCTGACAAAATCTTGATCAAGGTTTTCGAATATAAAAGAGATTGTGAAAGTTTATTCATTTCACAGCCTAATAAAAATGGAAAACCTAGATCTAGTAAGAATTGGGTACCAATGAAGGTTGGCGATGAATTTGTTTCTTCAAAAACAAAGGAGCCACCATCAGGCGATGAATCTGACGTCTCAAAGTCAGACAAGCCACAATCAGGCAATGATTCTGGTTTGTCAAAACCAGAAGAGCCATATGTTGAGGTAAAAACTGTCAAACCCAAGGCTGGTCAGGCTTGGGTGAATCTTTTCAAATAGAAAAATCTGACTTGCCGGAGCTTCCAGGTTGGTAAGCGTGAAGCAGGTATCGGCATCATTCTTGAGAAATTCACAGGATGGTAACTGTGATATTTCGATTTACAAGTGGTAAATCAGGGACATTAAGTTGTACTTGATTTTCTACTAGTGTTTGTTGTTGACAAGGGTCTTAATTGTTAATTCTTTAAAATGGTTGAAAAAGAACAAAGTGATGAAACCCCGAGTTTGTGAAAAGACAAACAAAACTAATTTTCCGGAAAAACCATTTGATTAAAACAAACTTAAGTGTTTTGAAATCTAAATGGGAAAATAGTTTGTTTTCAGGGGGAGTTCTGATTTTTAAGCCGAGTGAATGGCGAATTGAAACGATTTGATATCAGTTTGTCACGTTTCTTGTATAGTTTGTTTTCAAATTTTCTCAGAAAATCAAAATTGAAACATATTTTGATTTTAGGGGGAGAAAAATTTAAAAAAAAATTAGAAAATTTGAAAATTTCAAAAACATTTAAAATGAAAATGAGTTTTGGTGTATAGAAGAGGAAATGATAGTAAATCAGTGGATGGTCACAACATGCTAAAGAATTGGAAAGTTAAATGTGATAAACGGTCTCACTGATGATGTGTCAGTAGGTTTTTGCACATTTAGTAGATTGTGACGAGATATAAACCTAAAATTCAAACTTGCTTATATCGTGGGTAACATCTCTCGGATATATGGGTAACCCCCGAAATCTTGTTTGAAAGGTCTCGTATTCTGATATACTAGGTTTTTATACTCAGTGATATCTGGGGTATTATTCCGGGACTTCTGCTGAACGATGGTTCTGACCTAGTCCTCGAATAATACTTTCTGCAAATGCTTGAAACATAGCATCACCCTCAGCATCAATGATAAGACAATAAAAATTGCTTAGCAATGCTGTTGTAAAAAAGATCCTCTAAAGGGGACACACCCAAAAGTTGAGTCATGATCTCTCTGCTGAACGGTAGTTCTGACCTGAGCTCTCATGATTCTTCATAATTTATTAACCCCTTACAGATATCATTTGTGTTATAATTGCCTGTAAGACTGAATATTGGGATCTGGATACGAGAGTATATTCTGAGGTGGGACACGCGATTAAGTTTAAGTGATTAAGACATTAAATTCGTATCTCGAAGCAGTTGAACTTTGTGTGAAAATTTAAGTGGACCAGTATACTGACAATCTAAGTGAATCGTTTAGAACTTAAAATGTATAAAGCTTAACGGTGCTAGTGATTTGTCTCATGAACTGATATGATCCTCTTACACAAACTCACAAAAATATTGTTTGTATATATTTGTTTACTGCATTTCATTCAAAATTCAAAATTCAAAAAGATTTTCGACAACTGATGTTGAAGAGCTGATATTCAAAATTCCAAGTGCTAAACTTGATGAACTAGAGGGTTGGGAGAATATGTTGAAAACTTTGAATGTCATATACAAATGTTTTGAAAGACTGTGTAGTAAGTTTATCAAGGTCATTCATTTGAACTTGATGTAACTAGTATGATTGATTGTATATATGATGTCTACCAGTAAGTTTGTTAAATTCAAATGTTATAAATTTGTGAAACTTATGGTGAGGTAGAGGATGTTTGAGTAACAGGTTTGGACTTCATTATTCCCAAAGGAAGTTAAATGTCAAAGCTTGAACCAGATATCTCAGATTCTAGCATATCGAGAGGGGGAGTTTGTGAAAGGGGGAGTCTGGATCAACAGTCAAAGGGAAGATGGAAGTTAGAGACATGTTGTGTTTCTGAAGCTTGTAAAGATAGAGTGCTTATGATGAGAAGACAGAGAGTTAGAGAAAAGACTAAGACTGAAGACTCAGGAGCTGAAGACTACGTCAACATCCAAGGGGGAGTCTGTTGATGCACGGAATGTCTGTTGACTTCATCTACATCAAGTCTTAAGTCAAGAAAGTCAAGATTAGGGTTTATAATGTTATTTCTCTTATGTGAACATTGTTTAGAAGTGATTTCTCTTTTAGGGACTTGATGATTTCGCTTTAATGACACATGGTGATTCCGCTTATACGGACATGCCATATAAGCGAAATCAGTTAACAAGTGATTCCGCTCATATGGTCATGCCATATAAGCGAAATCAGCCTTAGTATAAATACCTCATATGTGTGTCATTAGGTAGGACATTGGAGCGAAATCAGGTCATAGCAATTGTAACCGAACTCTGTCAAATCAATCTCAGAAAAGCAATAAAGTGAAGGAATTGAATAGGAAAGCTGTTGTTACGTTGCGTATACTGATTCCGCCTTTATACGTGATGATGAACTGCCTTGACTGATCATTTAGGGTCACGACACGGTCCAACATAATTTTACAAATTGCCAAAGGTGTATTCGAATTTACAAACATAGCCAACTTTGTACTTTCAAAAGTACACATACATAAAGATTAAAAAAAATTATTGTACGAACTGTTTTAATAATTCTGGTAACTATAAGGTAAAATTTGTTTGACATTAAATTTGTATTAATTAAATATATTTTTAATACAATCAAACACGTATATTTCTAGGGGTTTATCTAATTTCCATAATTTAAATTTTGAATATATACGTATATATACATACGATCGAAAAATAATCTGCACTGAGTGAAAACAAGAAGATTAAAAGAGACTTTGAAGAAACAATTTAGTGCATCTTTAGCTTTCATCAAAGTTCTAATTAGCTGATGCTTCTTGGTATGCATTATCTTTTACTCTGATATAGCTCTTTTAATTTTTTTTAACTTAATCTAATGGATTGAAAAAAATACACCAACACCTTTAATTGATTGTAGCTCGTACAATAGAGCTGTGTATTATTTCTTCCAGTGATGACAATATAATTTTGGAAAAATAGACATACATATTCTTTTTTTTAACGTGTAATAATGAAGTGAATTCATGAATCAAACAAAATCCTAACAACCATGTCACGTTTTCAAACATATAGGAGCTAAAAAATCATAATCCAGACCGAACTGTACAACATGTTGGTTAAACTTCAGTTGTAATTTATTTCCGTTAAACTTTATTTGTTTTAGTTAAATCTCAAGTTTAATTTGTTTTGGTTAACCTTCATTTGTTTTTTTAATCTGTTACACATTTGTTTTAAACGTAACTGTTAGGATCTGAGGCTCTCGTGATTGTGTTTGTTTGTATGATTTGAACATTAAATGAATATGGAACAATGTGAAGTGCAACGGAAATGAATACAAACTTTATAAACACAATCAAGGAAGAAAATAGTTTAGATAAACAAATGCTTTTCATCAGTCAAAAGTTTACAAAGTAATTCAAAAGATTACAAGCATGCTTACAAACTAAGCTCCCCCTCAGCTTGATACCCCATGGTTGGTTTGCACAAGATGAAAGGATTGAATTGAGGAGAAGAACTCACTCAAAACAAATCAAATGTAACAGTACAGAGTACTGCTCCATTTATAGACAAAGCCAAACCACTGAGGCATCTCAGCTGACGTCACCATGAAAGTGACATCTAACAAACTAACAAACTCTATCTACTGTTCTACAACTACTGACCATACAGACATTGATTACATTTCAAACACTGATTTATAAACACTGACTCTTCATTCCACTGACGTAATCAACCACTGTTGTATGAGCAACAGTGCTTTCCTCAAAGGGTGATCAGGCCTTGAATGGGCAGTGCTTTAACTCTTCAGCAGTACTTGGATTCCTGCAGTAGATTGAGCTTCAGCCTTTAAACTTCATCAGTGCTTTGGTTTCACAGTGGTTTATATGATCAGCAGTTGTTGATAAGGGCAGTACTTGGAGCATATCAGATGTTTGATTCACTGTCAAGGGGAAAGCTTAAAGTAAACAGCTGATTATTGTGAATCCACTGTCGTGATCCGGTTTTGGCTTTACATTATCTGTTCCTCTGGTTGGGTTCAATCCCAACAATCTCCCCCTGGAACAGATAATGCCAAAACCCTTCATTATTCTGGATCTTTATTCCTCATCAGAAGTTCCCTTGCTTTTCTTTTAAATTCTTCTTCAAATTCTTTGGAACTTGTGTCATCCTCATCCCTGCACAGTGAAAGTTCAAGGAGATCCTGCAAATCTTCAACACTAAGGCCTAGTGCTTCTTTCCTTGATATGTACTTCACTTCGCCATTGGATCTGACCAGGGTCAATACGTGGGTCTTTTGATCAGACATCCACTTTAGTACTTTTAAACCCAATGGGTTTCTTGGGAGAGATTTATTTGTTGATGAGTTGGAAGATGTTGGCCTTGTGAAAACTTGCAGACTTTCAGACATTCTTTTGAAGGCCATTTCAATAACATTGTTTGTTGCAGCTATGTCTTCTGCAGTTTCCTTTTCTATCAGCTCCTGTCTCTCTTGTTGATCTGGCTCAATGTCTGAAACTTCTGAAGTAGATGGTGATGCAGGTTTAGTTAACACCTTCTTAAAAAGGTTTTGAAGTTTTTCCGAGTTCTCTTCTTTTAGACCCATTTTCATGATGGTTTCTTTGAAGTACTCAATTTCCTTTTCCTTTACCTCTTCACTGGTCAGCTGTTCTCCTTCTTCTTGGTTTGTCACAAAAGTAGACCAGAACAGTGTTTTGAGGTTTTCTATCTTCTGTTCAAGCTTCATCACTTGTTCATGCTTCTTTGAAGTGCCTGAAACAGTTATCTTCCTTTTCTTCAGCCTTTCATAGGCTTCATCAGTTTGCTGCTTTGACCATTTTGATATGGCATTTGCAGTGTCCACTTTTGCATCCACCAACTCCTATTTCTTTCTTTTATACTCAGCTGTTAGGTCGGAGATGAGCTTTTTGTATTTACTCCAATTTGGAGCATTTTTCTTCTTTCTAGGATCATTCTTGATTCTATCAATCCTATCAGCTTCATGCTTTAAAGCCACTATTGGCCATTCTTCAAATTGGTTTACTTCAGCAGGATAAAATTTTTCTTGCATTATGTATGCAAGAAGTTTTTCTCTCATCTCTTTTCGTTGTTCTGCCTTTTCTTTGCTCAGCTCTTGTGCAAAATCTTTTATTCGTTTGACTTTTGTGAGCAGAAAATCCAATCTTTTAGCAATGGCTTCATCACCTTGACCTTTACATTCAACCTTGGCTCTTATCTTAGCCTGTCTTACTTTAAGCTCAAGATATTCGTCCATGTCTTCTGGAACCATGAAGCCAACGAGTGAAGAAAATCTTCTGTTTGAAGGATCATCATCAGTGAAGAATTGCCTCATCTCATTTTTTATAGCTTCCAGTTCTAGCGGATATCTTGCAGCAGTGGGATCATATTGATCCTCATCTGGCTGAGTAAGTTTTCTTTTTCTGGTGTAGAGCTTTGCTGGTTGTGATGTGAGACTGGTGGAAACAGTGGTGGATGTCTGACTAACAGTGGTCGAAACAACTGGTGTTCCAACTGCTGTTGTCATTACAACAGATGTTTTAACATCTGTTGTCTTCTGCTTTATTACAGGAGGTAATGGTGGTAGGGCAGTGGTTTTGGTGGTGTGTGATGGAGTGGTGTGTGTTGAAGAGATGGCAGCTGTTTGGCTACTGACAGCAGTTTTTGTAACAACTGCTGTATCAGCTGTTTGGATGGAAGTTTCAGATGTTGAATCTTTTGAGATTTTAGATGGCTGTTTTTCTTGCTCTGGTTCAACATACAGACCATCTTCAATTCCCTTTTTCTTCATCTTCTTGACATTCTCCCCCTTTTTGGCATTATCTGCAAGGGGGTTATCCATAAAAAGGATAGTGGAGGGAACTTTTTCACCATGGGCAGTCTTTTGAATGCTGGCCTTTATAGCCTTGATATCTGCTTGAGTATCTTTGAATCTTGACTCCACCATATTTGTTAGCATTTTTACATGTATTTCATGCTGCTGATCAGCCATCTGTTTTTGGTGTTCAAGTAAGGGTTGAAAGATATTCCAGAGCTCATTTGCAGCAAATGCTTGTGGTGGAGCAGGTGGTTGAGGTGGAACGGCAGTGGATTGTGCTTTTTGAGCTTTCAGAATCTCTTGCACCATATCCTTTATTTCAGCAACTGAGGTCTCTAGTTTTTCAACTCTGCCCGTCAATTCCTGATATTTTGAATCATCACCTACATTAGTAGGATCATCTGAATCCCCACCAGCAGTGGTTGTATCAATGTGTGACTTAGGAACAGAGTCCCAAAAATCACCCATTGATGCCCCTTGTTCTTGGTACTAGGGACTTCTTTCTTCAGCACTTGATAAACCTTTGATGGTACCAGTGGTTAGAATTAACTCACTGGTGGTTACCGATGGTGCTATGGAAGAAATTGTCTTCAAGGGAGTCTGACTGATGAAACAACTGTCCAACTGAAGATCTGTTGATCCATCAGTTGTAGTTGCTGCTCCACTTGAACTACCACCGAGAGTTACTTGTAACTCATGGGGTGTAACCTCCTCAGTTGTTGCTGGGATAGCAGAGGTATAAGCATCAGACCCAGTCACTTGTTGGAATGTACTCTCTTTGATGAGTGATTGAGAGGAACTGGTTTTTGTCTGAGCTATATCAACTGCATGCAACAAAGGTAGCATGGATTGTGGTAATATGATGGGTGAGGGCATGGGAGTTGAAAGAGACATGTCCTTGGGATCAGGACTGTGGAAGATGGAGCCAAGTGGATCTAGAGCTTCATATTGTGGGGTCCCTGTGCTTACAACCTGATCCTTTTGTGAGGATGCAGGAGGAGTTTTAGGAAATGGTTGAGATCTTTCTTCCAACTGCTGTGAGGAAGTAGCAGCAGTGGTTTGTAGTGACATTTGTTTTGTCACTGGCAGTTGCTCTGGGATCTCATCTTCCAGAGTTGCCTTTGTTTTGGGTTTGGTGGGTTTTCTGGATGGTTTTCTTTTGGTCTTTTTGGTAATATCAGGTGTGGGTTTCAAAGCAGTGGTAGTGCTGCTATGATCACCTGGAGCAGTGGGCTCAGCAGCAGATGTCTGAGGAGCAGTGGTAACTGCTGAAATCTGCTCAGACACCTCTGCTTTTGTTTTTATTGGTGCCATCATTCTGGAAAATGTTTCTTTTGTTAAGCCTTTTATTTGAAAATAGGCACCTTGTTTAGGCAAATTTTCATTTTCTTTTTCAAATTTTTGTTTGAAATAATAGCTCAGAAATCTTGGAAAAAGTAAAAATGATTTGCTATAAACGTTCTTTACCAAGTCATTGAAGATCTCCGGGGAGTAGTTGTAATCTTTATTGTTTAAAATAGCATAGCCCAGGCATTGAATCTTCAATGGTATTTCATTAAACGCTGTTGTTTTATTTGAAACACAACTCAAAAGTGTGTGAAATAAAAATCTGGGTGCAGATGGGAAATAACCTTTTTGTAAGGTATCTACCTTTGATTGTTCTGCATATCCCCTTTTCAGAAAATCAGCTTTTAACTCGTTTTTCTCAAAGGAAGTTTTACCATTCTGATCATCGAGTTTGAAGACTTCTGAGATTGTTTGCGGAGTGATTTGAATCACTTTACCCTGTATCGAGGAGTTAATGGCTATGACTTTATCGTCTTGTTTTTCAAGAGTCGCCTTTTTCCAAAACTCTCTCTGGGTTTGCAAGTAGATGGGAGCATCTGCTGTCAACAAAGTTTTGTACTTTGATGCAGATAATGTATCAATGATGGAGTCAAAGGTGTGGTTATCGGTAGGTTTCGTGAGCAAACCTAGATAATTATGAGGAGATTTGTATGGTATCTCGATGGATTCTTCGGCCGTCTGAGCGACCTCTTTTGAAGATGATGGTGATTTTGGTTTAGATTTTCACTTCGTCATTTTGATGAAGAGGAATCGGAGAGTGATTTTGGAGGAAAGGTTGGAAACTGCTTTGAGAAAAGAACTTTGGAATTCAATTCGACAGTGTAAAACCCTGTTTGGGGGTTTTGATTAGGGTTTTATTTAGGGAAAAGGTGATCGCTGATGTGGCAGCGGTTATTATGATCGCTGATATGGATGAAGAATGGAGGACAGTTGTTTTAAGAACCACTGATGTATCAAACATTAGTAGTTACAACGGTAATAATGTGATGACAGTGGAAGATTTTCACTATCAGTGGATAGCATATCAGTGGATAAGACACTGATTTTGAGCATCAGTGCTTGCCAAGAAAAATGAAGGGTCAGTGGTTGACTTTCAGCAGTGGATATTAATTAGGAAACAGACATTTGAACGAAACAGTGGTTAAGGATAATATGATGGTAATGATTAGAAAACAATTATGTCAGCAACTGTTTTGAGAATTTTTCATTCAAGGTTTTGCCACATGTCAATTACAAATTGTGAAACTTATACAAATTTCTGACAGTGGTTTAGTACCCCAGATGATGTAGACCTTTTACCAAAGCAACTCATTCTTGTTATAATATTTGAATTAAAACATGAGTGCCCAAGTATTTTAAGATCTGTTGACAATCAATCTTTTGCTTAGTGTAAGAACAAACTTGATTTTGACATGACCTTGATAGATATACCATTTCCTTTTTATCTGTTTTAAGGACAATATAACCAACAAAAATAAGGTTATACATCCTGACAGGAGATTGAAACTTTTACTATAAAAAACCAGCAAAAGTTCAAAATATATTATTCTTAAAAAAAACAAAGAATAATATATCCTGCTTTATTGGAGAAAATCTCAAATTTTTTTTTCTGAAAACAGCACCAAAAGAATCAGGTATAATTTACACTAAAATTCCCAATCATATCAATCTCAAGCTTATGAGAATGATCAGTGTATTGACAACAGTGGTATGAAATATTAAATGCATTTTGACCACTGTTTGGTACCATTCTCATGTTGACAGACTGACAACAGAAAAATGAGGACACAAAGACATCTGAGTTTTCCTGAACCAATATATGCACACAGTTGCTCAATGACCATTGTTATCCCAACCTTTGACTCTTAAGTGTTTTATGTTTATACTCTTCTCTTTTGACTTCAAAAGTTTTGAGATAAACACACTACTGAGTTTTTGTGAATTTTCTTCTTCCCTTTTTACCCTACCCACTTAGAAGTAATGAAATACTCGCTGGGAGGCATTTATTGAAGGAATACTTGTACCAAGATCATTTTGCAGTAAATTTTTGAGAGATTTGGTCATTTCTGCACATGCTTATGCCAACCTTCTCATTACTTATGATCTGGACATTTTTTACTCCTGAATTTCTTAATGTATTTTGATCATAGTTGATTTTGTCCTTTTGAGGATCTCAACCTGTTTTCAACACATACGATCTGAATGACTAAAGTTTTAATTTCCCTCTTTTTACGTTAGCAAACCACCAATGTTTTTATGAACATAGGTTTTGTTAATCTGAGGTTCATACTTTAGCATTTAATAAGGTGACATCACAATTTTCATAACAACAGTTGAAATCAATTTTGAAAATAAGAAATAATCCCACACTTTAACAGATATGTTTTTAGATCTAGAAACCATGAGTGTCTTGTGCATGAAATCACTTGTTGTGTGAGATTTGTGAGTCATATGACATCTTGGTTGATTTACAGAGTTTTTGAATAACCATTTTGATCATGGTTTACTCGTTACTCTGTTTTTCAACTGAATACCACCAACCTTAGTATCAATGGATTTTGAGCCGAACTGTTATGTCAAATTGATTGTTAGATCGAATTTGACTGTCCAGGCTCTGATACCAATTGTTAGGATCTGAGGCTCTCATGATTGTGTTTGTTTGTATGATTTGAACATTAAATGAATATGGAACAATGTGAAGTGCAGCGGAAATGAATACAAACTTTATAAACACAATCAAGGAAGAAAATAGTTTAGATAAACAAATGCTTTTCATCAGTCAAAAGATTACAAAGTAATTCAAAAGATTACAAGCATGCTTACAAACTAAGCTCCCCCTCAGCTTGATACCCCATGGTTGGTTTGCACAAGATGATAGGATTGAATTGAGGAGAAGAACTCACTCAAAACAAATCAAATGTAACAGTACAGAGTACTGCTCCATTTATAGACAAAGCCAAACCACTGAGGCATCTCAGCTGACGTTACCATAAAAGTGACATCTAACAAACTAACAAACTCTATCTACTGTTCTACAACTACTGACCATACAGGCATTGATTACATTTCAAACACTGATTTATAAACACTGACTCTTCATTCCACTGACGGAATCAACCACTGTTGTATGAGCAACAGTGCTTTCCTCAAAGGGTGATCAGGCCTTGAATGGGTAGTGCTTTAACTCTTCAGCAGTACTTGGATTCCAGCAGTAGATTGAGCTTCAGCCTTTAAACTTCATCACTGCTTTGGTTTCACAGTGGTTTATAGGATCAGCAGTTGTTGATAAGGGCAGTACTTGGAGCATATCAGATGTTTGGTTCACTGTCAAGGGGAAAGCTTAAAGTAAACAGCTGATTATTGTGAATCCACTGTCATGATCCGGTTTTGGCTTTACATTATCTGTTCCTCTGGTAGGGTTCAATCCCAACAGTAACGCATTCATCATAATCTTCATCTTATTTTTTTGAGGTATCGATTCATAAATGCTATATTTCAATTCAATTAACGATTGTATTCACTTATTATGCATTATGTTTTTTTTATGTATATTGTTTATATATCAACAGTTCGATATATAAAGTGGAAAAAAACTTAAATAAAAAAGTCAACAAATAATACAAAACAAAATCATCCGGATGAAAAGAGAAAAAAACTTAAACAAAACAATCCAGAATTGATAAAAAAAACAAACAAGGAATGAACAAAAAAAATATAAACAATTGAACAAAACAATAACATATAAAAGGTAAAGGGTGGAATTCAAAAAATTATAAAAATGATATTTTTGAAAATGGAGGTATAAACAGTAAAAATGGAGATGCATTTAGCCACACCCTTTAAGAAAATGTCACTTGCACAATTTTTTCACTTTAAAATCAAAGGGGGCAATTACATATATCCCCTTACAAACTTCATTAATTACATATATACCCAACCTAAAAAAACAATTACATATATCCCCTTCCTTAAAACTCAAAATATCAAATTTACCCATTTTGCTTTATTTTATTGTAAATAAATTATAGAAATCTTTTATAAACAAAACTCATAAATTTCTAGTGATCTCCGTCCAATGATTCATGTTCTTAATCATCATATCCTACTTCCACAATAAACTTATAACTACGGAACCTAGAGATAAAAGTTGACTTGCAACTGCAACTGAAAAGATCAAAATCAAATTAATATCCCAATTAATACTATGTTTTGATTCAAAACCTAAGAACCTTAATTGTAAACCCCACATGAAAATCTTCAAATTGAAGGTTCAAGAACACCTAAATTGAAATGAAAGAAACAATACAATAGAGGAAATAACACACATGAAAATCAAAACCCATCTCAAGTTTTAATTAGGACACCATTCAAAAATCCTTTGATCCATGAAGAATCATTTCAATTCTTTCCTCTTTTCCTTTTCTTCACTGAGAAAGTACTGATTGTCGACCTCTACTCATCGCCGGTTATCGTCGATTATTAATCTTCTTGTATCCAGTTCTTAGAAGCTGGTTAGGGTTGGTGCTTCGCCAGTGGAGAATCTTGCAACGCCCTAGTCGGAGGAGTTATGTTCAGCAGGAAGAAAAGGTAGTAGGGTTTTTTTTATGTTGAAAGGGTATTTATGTCATTTCCCTAAGAAAGGGGAAATATGTAATTTAATTTTTAGGTTGGGTAAATATGTAATTAAAGTTTTAAATAGGGGGATATATGTAATAATCCTATCAAAGAAAGTGAAGAGGTTCTCATCCCCAGATATCCTACCCTAATGACCCAAGCCCTAATCATCAATAAAATACATGTAAACAAAATTTCGAATTTCGGGACCCTTTTAATTTTGAGCCTTGGCATTCGCCTGGGCTGCAAGCCCATTAACCGGGTCTGACACTATAGAAGGTAAGAGCCTAGAGGACTTATAATATGTCTAAAAGTGTTTATTTGCTATCTATATAGCATTTGATAATTATATCAAATTCTCTATATCTATTAATTTATTTATATTTATAACATGGCACTCATAGTTTTCATCTTTTGTAAGTTTTTTGTTTTACGTTTCGTTCAAAATTGCGAGTTAACACGTCGCAACATGCGTGTGGGGTTCAAAGTTTTTTCCATCTATTTTTTCCATTTGAGAAGTTCGTCGCAACGTACGGGTCCTAGACCGACTTAAGTATTTTTCTATGTTTTACATTTAAGCCTAAATTTTTCGCATTAACACGCCGCAATGGGTGTGCGTGGTTCAACGATTTTAAATCTGCTTTTCATTCGGTTTTATTTTCTCCTTTTCTATTTATTTTGTTTTTAAGAGTTTTTCGGCGTTGATCGCTGGTAGTGGTGTGACATTGGTGCTACTTTACATGGTTTTATGTCCCCCTCTGCAATGCGGGGGCCTTAGTACTAGTTTATATTTATAACATAATAAGGAATAGTAGTTTTCTTTTTATCTTTTGTGATTTTGTCTTTTTGCAGATAAGGGTAAAGGGAGTGGAGCGGTGAACTCGACGGCAAAGGAGTTTGCCGGGCGGCAACACCGCCGCCGGCCTCCTTTGCCGCTCGGCAAACTTGAACAAGCGGGGAAGGGACACCGATCGGGAAATGTAAGATGATGATGATTGATGTGTGTGTGTATGTGTTGATGTGTGTGTATATATATATAAAGTTTACCACTTTCAACTGTTTAACCACTGCCAACACTTTTCGCCAAAGTTTAAACTCTTCACACTGATTGACATGGCACACTCTGATTGATCGATTTTGAAGTTTGCCACTTTCACCTGTTTAACCACTCCCTTCACCCTAACATAATAAGGAATAGTTGTTTTTTTTTTCTTTTGTGATTTTGTCTTTTTGCACGTTTTTTTTTTCGTAGTAAACTTGAGGGTTTTTTATTAAATTTTGGTTATTTTATAATTTTGCTACAAAAGTTAGATGGGTTTAAGTTTTTTATTTGTTTTTGTTTTACGTATTTTTCCGAATTTGGTTATCTTTGGCTGCTACTTAACATTGTGTTTGGTGGTCACCATGAGTTAATGTGCCAAAAACATTGCTCGTATTATACAAAATTGTCCTTATAAAAATACCATTGAAAACCCTTTGATTCTTACCCCCATTTAACCAAACTCAACTTGTGGTGTCTTTTTACAAACAGTACGTAAACATTTATAACCCTTACATTTTTTTCACTATCCAAAATCTGAAAAAAAAAAAAAAAAAAAAAACAAAAACAAAAACAAAAACAAAAACAATTCTGAACTGTAAGTGAGGGTGGTGACAAGTTGTGATGAGTGGGTAAAAAAAAAAAACAAATACCATTGAAAACCCTTTGACTCTTACCCCCATTTAACCAAACTCAACTTGTGGTGTCTTTTTACAACTAGTACGTAAACATTTAACCCTTACATTTTTTTCACTATCCAAAATCTGAAAAAAAATAAAAATCTGAAGTGTAAGTGAGGGTGGTGACAAGTCGTGATGAGTGGGTAAAAAACAAAAAAAACAAAAAACTTTTTTTTTTTCTGAAAACTGGGTCCCTCGCGTGTCGTGGGGGATTAAGACTGACCAAAAAACATCTTCGAACGGGTTGCAAAAATTTTCTAAAGACTGTTGTCCCTCGCGTATCGTGGAAGTGAGACTGACCAAAAATTTTCTTCGTTCTTCACGAGTTACAAAGAACTTAAGCAGCTTCCTCACGTGGCGCGAGGAAAGGTTTTCCATATAAAGTTGCCATCAAATCTCATTTGTTCCCAAATACCTCTAAAAAACGTTCCAACTATAAAATTAAGTGCAAACATATCTGGAACTTTGTTTTTTTTTTTTAATAATTTTCCTCATCGAAACAGTTACGAATACCTGAAAAACAACAACACACAAACCAAAAACATAAAAATCAATCAAAAACTCATACAAACTCTACAACGTGAGCTAGATCCCAAAATCACACATTAGGGGGGGGGGGGGGGGGGGGTTCGCCTTACGGTCCTTGAAGATATTACTAATCGGGTTCTCCTCAGTTTGCCCCAGACATTTTGCATTTCTTCTATTCGTCCCTAACCAATCCACCAATCACAAACGTTCTCTTTCTGCCATTTGCGCACATCCAACACCTTCGCCATTCTTATTTCCTACAATTCATAATCTAGGTGCACGTCAATTGCATCCACACCTCAAACGGGCCATCGTATTAAGAACATGTAACTTCAAAAACCACTTCGACATCCCCCACACACAACTTCAGTTTCCCATCACCCATATCCACAAGTTCTTTTAGGTGACAAGGAATAGGCGCCCAAAAATGATCGGGACATTGTCGTCCTCCTGCATGTCAAACATAACAAAATCAACTGGAAACACGAACTTATCCACTTTCACTAGCAAATTTTCAATGATGCCCCTCGAGTATTTTGTGGTTTTTTCCGCCAACTGTATGCACATTCATGTAGGCTTCAACTTTCCCCAAGTCCAGCTTTCTGAACACGGAGTAGGGCATTATGTTAGCACCTAAATCTGTGAGGGCGTTCTTAACTGTCAAACTACTGATCTGACAAGGGATAATGAAGCTCACAGGATTAGTCATATTCTTGGGTAGTTTATTCAGGACAATGGTCGAGCACTCCTCGCTCAGAGTGAGATGAGATAGTTCTTTTAATTCTTCTTGTTGGACAATAAGTCCTTCAAGAACTTCCCATACTTAGGCGTAATTTTTGGATGAATGGAATATTTACTTTAAGTTGTTTGATAAGATCAATGAATTGCGTATTGTAAAGCCATAAAATTGAGTAGGTTTATGCTTGTCTTTATCAAATACACTTACAGGTATTGGGCTTAGTTTTCTAGTTGTAACACCCGTCTAATTTATTTAAGGGTTTTCGTATATATTACGAAAACAAATATGAGATTATAAGTAATTACTGTCGAATAATACGGGTGAATTAAAACTTTTACAGTTTGAAAATATTACAATTTAATATCTAACGAATTGCCGTTTAAAATAACGACGAAACAACGTGCGGAAGCTTTATTCTAGTGTGTTCGGTTCTTGCTCGACGCTCGATCTTCATCCGGGAACACTTGGTATTTTCCTGTGATCAAAACCAACCTAAAAGTTAGTTTTGATGCTTAAACAATAGGTTAATCAAGTTCTAAACAACAACCCATGAGATAAACGAAAAATTTCCAGTTTTGCAGTCTGACGCGGGCCGCGACAGACTTAAAGACATCTTACGCGGGTCGCGACGTATCATCGCGTGTCGCGACGTAATTCAGGCCATCCGTCGCGTGTCGCGAGGGAACACCATTTTCAGCAGGTCCAGATTCTGTGCCTGCATATCAGCCAGCTCCGAATTTTCTAAAAATCCAACTTTAAACTAGCATAACTTTTTACTCGGTTGTCCGTTTTACGAGATTCTTTTTCCTACGCGTCCGTAATTTAATTCTCCATCTAATGGAGTTAAAATCCAACGTCCGACATAATAAAATTTCAGACTTTTAACTCTTCGGCTTATTACCCTTTTTACCAACTTTTGACCCGTTCGTGATTTCACCTAACAAACTTGTTCGTGACCCTTGTTTCTTTTTGTAAACCTATAATTATGATTATTTCCTATCGTACAAGGTTCAAATCACGGGTTATTACACATTCTTAACCCGTTTCTCTAATACTTCTATTTTGACCCGTTAAGGGTATTTATGCACTAAGGTCCCATAACATCCCTTTTATACTTATCTTAAGGATTTAATCTATCAAAACACTTATTTCCAACAACCTTTAAAGGTCGTTTGCCCGGTTTACCCAACAAGGGCAATTTAGTCAACTTTAGCCCCTCATTTATGACGAAGGGCATTTGCTACTTATTTGACCCAAAAAAATGTATGTTTAACCACAATTGTATTTATACGTACCTGGCTCGAGTCAACCTAGTGACCCGTTTCAACACCTTGCTTTTATTACCGCTATTCTATGGCGACGCAATTATCCAAATTACTATTCGCTCCTGTAACACATGACTTGACCACCGCATTAGTTGATTTCGTCAAATGGTGTTATCCCCACCATTTGACCCGTTCGGCCTATATAACCCAACATTTTTATATGTAACGAAACATGGTTTTTAATTACCAATCACACATCCGACCCATTTCGGATTTTCTCACTAGATCTCTAAAGTCACTTCTTATATTTTTAACCCATTCGACTTACGCTATGGGTGTCCTTTGAACTTTAATTTACTTTAGTCGATACTTGACTAAATTTCCATTTTTACCCAATTTCCCATTACTAGTTACGCCATAAGGTAACCTTAAGAAAAACTCTTTAACTCTTAACCAATTCATGACTAGTTTATCATTTTGCCTTTTTTTCTCCATAAATCATGGTTTAAAACATTTTTATTGGTTCCAACTCATTTCGTTTCGTGTTGGAACCCATGATTCGAACATAATCCTTTATTGTATTCATCGCTTATAAAAATAAACACAAATACTACAAGTGGGTGTAAGTTTTACTTACCTTGCATCCGAAACACGCTTTTACTTCACACTTGATTCGTTTGACCCGCTCACTCATCAATCTTCCACCTAGCTCGTTAGGCGTCAAACTATCATGATAATTCATGAGGTGGTTAGATTAGTCATTATCAATTATGACTACTCCATCTAACGGGTCTTATGTTGACTTTATCACTTGATTAAATCGTTGGCTAGTTTGACTTCCTAGAAGTCAATTGATCTATCAACATACTCAATTGCACATTTCACATGGAATTTCAACATTTTAGCTTCATTTAGGCATTTTAACAAACACCTAGTGAGCATAATTTTACATATTTACTAACTAGTTCATGACTAGTTATTTTTACCAAGATTTACATCACAAATCAAACCTCTATGTCTATTGTTCATGAACTACACATCATATTTTGAGAAATCAGTTTCTATGCATCAATTTAAACTAGATTAGCATTCTACATCCTAGTGTTTTTCATTTTCTCACAAAACCCATGAATCACCTTCAACGTGTTCATGAAATTTTTCAGAATTTGGCCATGATTGCACATGTTATTGTCTAGGTTTTACTCCTAGACACCATATCAACCTTATTCTACCCAAATAGCTAACATGCAACATAAATTTTCAGATTTCCCAATTTCATGAGAAATTCAAACAGAGAATTAACACCAAATTTCACATACCTGATAACCCCCTTGTGATGAGGATCACGAATCTACGTTCAGATTTCAATTTGGGACAGGAATTGACCTTCAATTTGATGATTTTGGCACTTTAGGGTTTTCACCTTCCTGGTCGCTCCTGGAGATCGATCCACACACACCTTGTGTGTGTGGTGTGTTATTTTTTTATTAAATAAAACTTGTTTCCTTTTTAACGGTTTTGGTCCCTCAAGTTTAGATATTCATAAATGAAACTATAACTCATAGTTTATTATTTAATTGCCCATTACTAACTAGGTTAATTTTACCTAGTTAACTTAGTAGGTTCCGGGAGTTAAAAACCCGTTGTATTTTAAGTCCCGTTGACTCGGGCTCTTATAAACTAAATTCTTAAATTCTTTGATTCGCTTGTATTTAATTATTAGGATTTCTTATTTAAATCCAAATATTTAACGGGTTATTTTTACTGCTAACGGTACTTTACCCGTCTTTTAGTATGAACAGAGTTTAATTACCAAACCCGTTTTCGGGATGTTACAAGTCTACCCCCCTTAAAGAGGTTTCGTCCTCGAAACCTTTTATGATATAATTCATTGAGTTTAAACTCATTGTATTTGAACCAAGAAATCCCTTAAACATTACTTATACTTTTAACCAATTGTTAGTATTACCAGAAAAGTATGGTAACATCTTTTTGGCTATTAATTGTCTACGTATCTCATACGACATAGTGCAACTCGAAATAACGTAATTTCGTTATTTCCATTAGTTTAGTTACTTAGCGCTATTCATCACTTTCATATACTATCGAATTCTTTATGGATTCGTTACTTTGACCCGTTTAAAGGTCTTTAGTGAAATCTTTCACTTTTAACAACAATTTCTTTTGTTTTCAAATTCATTTATTCGGTTTAGTTATACCAAATCCACCGCTTACAAACAACCAAATTTACTTTACTGACTTTAACCGGCCTCACTAACTAGACTTGTTAGTCCAGCTACTTTTTACCGCTCGCTTAGTGATAATGTGATTCCACTTCCCATTGCATTTCTTGACCGTGATCGTGTCACGTCATGTTTAATTTATAACAACCTATTATTTTCGAAAATACCACTTTTTCGAATATATCTTCTTGCACCTATCGATGTTAAGACCCATACTCTTTGATATTTGTTATTTCCAAATTCGTCTTATAGTATTCATATTTGTTAAAACGTTGTTTCTTACTAAAACTGTATTTTAGTTTAACGTTTTTCCTTTTTAACTATGTCAATTACTCATATTAAGGAAATTGGCAACCCATAATTTATTCTTTTCCGTTCTCATTTTACGCGGGGAATCATAACTAGTTCCCTTGCTTTACACTATTGACCCGTAGGTTCTTTCACTTAGCCTTATAGGCTATTTCTTTAAATTTTTCACCTTTTTAAGGTGAGACATTAACAACTCGTTTCTTCTCTTTATGACTCGAGGGTCTTTTTGGTCCCGTAGACCTTAACACTGTGTTTAATCCCGTAGGTTATGATGATCCCATAGATCATCTTTTATTCTTGTCTATATTCAATTGTATATATACATATATAGCTTCGAGGCATCTCTTATTATGTTTGGAATTGTTTATTTTTGCTCTTGAACTTCAATTGACCTTGGCCCTAGTCTAAGGCTTCATTTGTTTACTTCCGGACTAATCCTCCGACTTTATGACTTCTGACGTTATTTACGCGTCAGTTTGTTCTACGCTTACCGTCTCCCGGTTCATACTTATACTTCTATACAACTTATTACCCGGGTTCTTTTATCTTAACGTTCTTAACGCCCATAACCCTTTACATAGGTTAGTTAACATCTCACACTTTTACTTATTCTATCCGCGCCTACTTACATTAGCAAGCGTCAACATATATTTAATTCGTTTGACTTGTTCGTGTGAAATTTTATCGCTGGTGAATGTCAATTTTCATTCTTTGTTCGGCCCGTTCGACTTTTAACTAGTCGAACGCAATTTTTATCAAAATTTATGTTTGCGAAAATTCTTGTCATCTTTTAGTCATGACTCATATTCCGAGTCTTTTGACTTTCTATTTCGCGTTCCTGTTTCTCAGTCTACGCATGCGTTTAAATCCTTACCCACCAACCGGGTGTTTTACCGAAGTCGTTATTATTGCAACCCTTACGGTATGCATTATGACTTCGTTTCGCTTTTATATTCCTACTTTGTTCTCAATTTTGGTGTTTTACAAAATCGGCCCGTTACGAGTCATATTTGTATTCTCCGGGTTCGAGTGTAAGCACACCCCTCCCAATTGCATACCTTAATCCTTTTACATTAATCTTTGTCCCTTCACTCGGGCTCATCATCCTAATGTAATACGCTTCTGTCACCCGGCTGTGCGTTTACATTATTATCAAATATTTTGCTCATTTGATTCATTTGGGTACTTTTAAGTTAGTCCCATTCACCCCACCCTTACTACATCGGATGTAAACGTGTCCGCCATAAGAAGTTCATGGTATCATATGCCACTACTTACTTGGCCAGAGTAAGCAATTAACACATGACACACATGACCTTTTTATAGTTTTCACATCACGCCCTATGTAAGTAACGCCTCTATTTGTTTCTCTTGGAAACAATATCCCGAATACATTTTCTATTCGGGTTTTTCCAAGTTTTTAATCTACATATACAACTTTCAATTTCTACTTATTTGTTGCATATTACTATTTGTGCGATTATTTAAAATGTGCACCTGGTAATGTTTGCCTCGACGGGCGTTCCTTGCCATTAACCTTGTTCGCGGTCGTTACGCGATTTAGTCCTCAGTGAGCATTCTCCTCTTGTCATACTTCGGACCGTTCCATCATCATATCCACAATTCGTTTGACTCTCGTCGTCTTCAAACGCGAGTGTCCTTCAATTAAAACATTCGCAAAAGTTAGTAACGTCAACTTCAATAATCGCCCGTATTATAATACAAGGCTTTTTCTACTATACGCGTCAACGCGCGTATTTTCGTCAACTATATCAATCGTTTTAATTGGGGTAACGTGTATCACACGATAGCCCTATGTGTTGTTTACAACACTTTAGCATGCTAAACTATTAACATGCTTGTACTTACCGGATTTGTGATCAAGCCTCGAACCGAACACCAATCTTTATTAAGAGCATAAGGTTTAAGTCCAAGCATAGTTTTCCCCGCCATACTTGAATCTCTTAAACCAAGGCTCTGATACCAACTTGTAACACCCGTCTAATTTATTTAAGGGTTTTCGTATATATTACGAAAACAAATATGAGATTATAAGTAATTACTGTCGAATAATACGGGTGAATTAAAACTTTTACAGTTTGAAAATATTACAATTTAATATCTAACGAATTGCCGTTTAAAATAACGATGAAACAACGTGCGGAAGCTTTATTCTAGTGTGTTCGGTTCTTGCTCGACGCTCGATCTTCATCCGGGAACACTTGGTATTTTCCTGTGATCAAAACCAACCTAAAAGTTAGTTTTGATGCTTAAACAATAGGTTAATCAAGTTCTAAACAACAACCCATGAGATAAACGAAAAATTTCCAGTTTTGCAGTCTGACGCGGGCCGCGACAGACTTAAAGACATCTTACGCGGGTCGCGACGTATCATCGCGTGTCGCGACGTAATTCAGGCCATCCGTCGCGTGTCGCGAGGGAACACCATTTTCAGCAGGTCCAGATTCTGTGCCTGCATATCAGCCAGCTCCGAATTTTCTAAAAATCCAACTTTAAACTAGCATAACTTTTTACTCGGTTGTCCGTTTTACGCGATTCTTTTTCCTACGCGTCCGTAATTTAATTCTCCATCTAATGGAGTTAAAATCCAACGTCCGACATAATAAAATTTCAGACTTTTAACTCTTCGGCTTATTACCCTTTTTACCAACTTTTGACCCGTTCGTGATTTCACCTAACAAACTTGTTCGTGACCCTTGTTTCTTTTTGTAAACCTATAATTATGATTATTTCCTATCGTACAAGGTTCAAATCACGGGTTATTACACATTCTTAACCCGTTTCTCTAATACTTCTATTTTGACCCGTTAAGGGTATTTATGCACTAAGGTCCCATAACATCCCTTTTATACTTATCTTAAGGATTTAATCTATCAAAACACTTATTTCCAACAACCTTTAAAGGTCGTTTGCCCGGTTTACCCAACAAGGGCAATTTAGTCAACTTTAGCCCCTCATTTACGACGAAGGGCATTTGCTACTTATTTGACCCAAAAAAAAATGTATGTTTAACCACAATTGTATTTATACGTACCTGGCTCGAGTCAACCTAGTGACCCGTTTCAACACCTTGCTTTTATTACCGCTATTCTATGGCGACGCAATTATCCAAATTACTATTCGCTCCTGTAACACATGACTTGACCACCGCATTAGTTGATTTCGTCAAATGGTGTTATCCCCACCATTTGACCCGTTCGGCCTATATAACCCAACATTTTTATATGTAACGAAACATGGTTTTTAATTACCAATCACACATCCGACCCATTTCGGATTTTCTCACTAGATCTCTAAAGTCACTTCTTATATTTTTAACCCATTCGACTTACGCTATGGGTGTCCTTTGAACTTTAATTTACTTTAGTCGATACTTGACTAAATTTCCATTTTTACCCAATTTCCCATTACTAGTTACGCCATAAGGTAACCTTAAGAAAAACTCTTTAACTCTTAACCAATTCATGACTAGTTTATCATTTTGCCTTTTTTTCTCCATAAATCATGGTTTAAAACATTTTTATTGGTTCCAACTCATTTCGTTTCGTGTCGGAACCCATGATTCGAACATAATCCTTTATTGTATTCATCGCTTATAAAAATAAACACAAATACTACAAGTGGGTGTAAGTTTTACTTACCTTGCATCCGAAACACGCTTTTACTTCAAACTTGATTCGTTTGACCCGCTCACTCATCAAGCTTCCACCTAGCTAGTTAGGCGTCAAACTATCATGATAATTCATGAGGTGGTTAGATTAGTCATTATCAATTATGACTACTCCATCTAACAGGTCTTATGTTGACTTTATCACTTGATTAAATCGTTGGCTAGTTTGACTTCCTAGAAGTCAATTGATCTATCAACATACTCAAATGCACATTTCACATGGAATTTCAACATTTTAGCTTCATTTAGGCATTTTAACAAACACCTAGTGAGCATAATTTTACGTATTTACTAACTAGTTCATAACTAGTTATTTTTACCAAGATTTACATCACAAATCAAACCTCTATGTCTAGTGTTCATGAACTACACATCATATTTTGAGAAATCAGTTTCTATGCATCAATTTAAACTAGATTAGCATTCTACATCCTAGTGTTTATCATTTTCTCACAAAACCCATGAATCACCTTCAATGTGTTCATGAATTTTTTCAGAATTTGGCCATGATTTCACATGTTATTGTCTAGGCCCCTTGTGATGAGGATCACGAATCTACGTTCAGATTTCGATTTGGGACAGGAATTGACCTTCAATTTGATGATTTTGGCACTTTAGGGGTTTCACCCTCCTGGTCACTCCTGGAGATCGATCCACACATACCTTGTGTGTGTGGTGTGTTATTTTTTTTATTAAATAAAACTTGTTTCCTTTTTAACGGTTTTGGTCCCTCAAGTTTAGATATTCATAAATGAAACTATAACTCATAGTTTCTTATTTAATTACCCATTACTAACTAGGTTAATTTTACCTAGTTAACTTAGTGGGTTCCGGGAGTTAAAAACCCGTTGTATTTTAAGTCCCGTTGAATCGGGCTCTTATAAACTAAATTCTTAAATTCTTTGATTCGCTTGTATTTAATTATTAGGATTTCTTATTTAAATCCAAATATTTAACGGGTTATTTTTACTGCTAACGGTACTTTACCCGTCTTTTAGTATGAACAGAGTTTGATTACCAAACCCGTTTTCGGGATGTTACACTAGTGGGCTTAGGTTAGGCCATGTGGCCCAAATTATATGTGGACCCCTATATAATGTTATATTTAGTTCATTATTAGGGTTAATCAATTAGGCATAAGCATTAGAGAGTGTTGTTGATTGTATTTGCTCTTAATCGATAATTGTACTAGACAAGCAAACAACTTGTGTACAACATTAATATACAATCGATTGTTCTTGTTCATCACTTTCAAATGTTTTCCGCACTCTTGAATGTGCTTTATGTTTTGCTTTCCAAATTGACATTTGAGTTTTGAGAGAAATACAGAGGCTGATAAATATTTTTAGGTTTCAAATCCTAATGAACAAAGACTTTTTGAAAATAAACCTGAAGTCAATTTTCAAATGAAGAATTGGTAAATGAACCAACTGAGCCAGCTACACCATCTAACTCTAATGTGAATCACCTAAAGCAACTGATTCTGAGAAATTGGAATCAGTTGTATCTAGTGAATCCACCAGTGAGTCCTCTGGAGATCGTGGGACACACGTGTATTATAGTATAATATTACCTTAAGCATATCACAAGGTTGAAAATTGAAAGTTGAGCGTTAGGTTTAAGAGGACAAACATATTGGCAATCGATTAGACCAGTTTGAATAAGTTCGCACTGAAAAGTGTTCCTTGGTCAGCCTGAGAACGATTTTGATCCCATTGCAATTGTAATTGTATATTGTAACTGCTGAGTAGTTTATTTGCGTTTCTGTTTATGTTCTCATTTATTTAAAAAAATTAAAAAAATATGGAAAATTCAAAAATAGAGTGAGTATTTGTTTTATAAAAAATTGACTGTTCTTGAAGATTTGATTGATCATTAAAAAGCGGAAAGAAATTTGAGTTGTGAAATCCGAATACAAGTACTTGGATGTACCAAGTGTTCATGTGGTACTTTCCTCTGTTGCATAGAAATGTTTGCTTATGAATTTTTGAGCATGTGTAGTACTTGATTTAAATCAAGAAACAGGGGTTGATGAAGAATGTGATGTTGTTAGCTACTGACAAAGCATGAAGCATCACAACAACAAGATGTACCTGAGTCAGAAGAACCAGATACGAATCATCATCTGACAATGATAATACTTTTGAAGAAGTACATGTGAACCTGCTTGAAAGAGAAAGATTGTAAAAGAAAAGAACTGACGAGAATCCTCCTCTCGCATTCTTTTTAAGCAAGATGTTCAAGCAAAAGCTGATAATGTTCAAGAAGAACAAAAGAACTAAATTTGAGGATGAAGAGATGAAGTAACTTCCCACAGAGACATGATAAAGACAGCATAAACCTATATGGACATAAAATTGAGTAAGTTTACACTTGTCTTTATCAAATACACTTATAGGTATTGGGCTTAGTTTTCTAGTGGGCTTGGGTTAGGCCATGTGGGCCGATTTATATGTGAACCGTATATAATGTTATGTTCAATTCATTATTAGGGTTAAGCAATTAGGAATATGTCGCAACCCCCGATCCCTGATCCCCGGGAACAGGCGGCCGCGAGCCAGTTTCGGTGGTATCTCGTATTGTCTAATTTGGCAGCGGAAATTTTCTTCAGGACCGTAGGTAGGAAATATTTATCAGAGTAAAATACCACATTTTCATAATATTAAACAAATGGGTTAAAACCCAAGTTCATAGTACACACGTTTTCATAGGAATAAATCCTATTTTATTAAATAAAAACATCTATTTCTTTTTAGGTAACTTTATTGCCACTTTTCCAAGCCTTCAGTGCTGTCCAGCTGGCTTCTATTTGGCTTTCACATTTTGTTACCAGAAACGCGTTTTAAAAACATTTTTCAGTGGGAAATACTGGTGAGTGAATCCCAGTTTAATCAAGAAACATTAATTTAATTTAAACAGTATTGAGAGCGATTACAATGTTTATATCTACACAATTACTCATTCAGTACTGTCAATCCTGACTTGTGGGTCATATTACACATTGGCTAACTCATTGTCCAATGGTAACGTATTGTCATCCCGACTTACTACTCACAGTGTAGTAAATTTTGTATACAAAACCCCAACATACCGGCAATAATTGAAGAATTACAAAGACTCAATCACTGCTAAATTTCATTGTAAAATAGTTAAGGTTTTGTAAAAACTGGTAACAAAAAGGAGATTACTCACATTGCTGTCTTAGATTTTTCGTAAGGGTTTCCTGGTGACAATCTATAATTTACACAAAAGCACACGTGTTAGTATAATAACCCATTTTAACATTAGTAATACCCTCCCCGAGAAGGCATTCCAACGACTACGTCGGGCAGAACCACGACAGCCGTTACGGAACCCTAGATCGATCGGGCAGCGTATCTAATACGTATCCAGGGGTTATAATACTCACAACGGAGCAGAACTTCGTTATTTAGGGGGGTATAATACCCGTGTATTATCTCTACTATTCAGAAATTAGGTAAGAAAGAAAGTTTTGAGCGATCGGAACTGAAAGCCGATGCCATTCTTATATAGTGCTGAAATCTATCTTTCTCGCGGCCCGCGTAAAACAAGAGCAGGGCTTACGCGGCCCGCGTCAAACCCAGGTCAACGCGTAGCTCGTCCGGATCAGCGACTAGACTTGCCACGATGCTGACACGTGTCAGCCTGGGGTGTTGCCGCGTTCTTGATCTCTCGCGGCCCGCATTAACTAACGGGGGTCTTACGCGGCCCGCATAAACTTAAAAATCAAAGTAATCAGGTTTTAACCTTTAAACCGCCCGCGTAAGGGTTGGGGTGGGGTCTACGCGGCCCGCCTCAGCCCAAAATTTAAAAATTTTTAATTATTTTTTTATACTATTTAATGTATTTGAGGCCCGTTTTCTCGTATGGGGTGTATTTTGGGACATTTTGGGATATTTTAAAATATATTAGGGTGTCGGAAAATATTCGAGGGTGTCGGTTTATTTAGGATTGTTACATCCTCCCCACCTTGTTTTAGAGCTCGTCCTCGAGATCTACTGGAACAAGTGTGGATATTTCCTTTGCATTTCAGATTCAAGCTCCCATGTGTACTCAGGTCCTCTTTTGGAGTCCCACTTCACTTTGACCAGAACTAATCTCTTATGCTTGAGATTCTTGACTTTCCTGTCTTCAATCTGTAGAGGCCTTTCTACAAACTTGAGTTGTTCATTTACCTCTATATCCTTAAGAGGTACCATTAGCGATTCATCAGCTAAGCATCTCTTGAGATTAGATACATGAAGCACATCATGTATTCCTGCCATTTCCTCTGGCAGTTATAGCTGATAGGCTACAGGTCCTATTCTTCTAATAATCTCAAAAGGTCCAATATACCTGGGACTTAGCTTTCCTCTTTTGATGAATCTTACTACTCCTTTCCAAGGAGAGACCTTCAACAATACTTTATTTCCTATTTGAAATTCCAATGGTTGGCGTCGGTTATCAACATAACTCTTCTGTCGATCATGTGCTGCTTTTAGTCGTTCCTTGACTTGAATAATCTTGTCGGTTGTTTCTTGCACTATTTCAGGTCCATATAGTTGCTTCTCCCCAATTTCTGCCCAACAGACTGGGGTTCGGCACTTTCATCCATAAAGTGCTTCGAATGGTGCAGCATTGATACTTGTGTGATAACTATTATTATATGAAAATTCTATTAAAGGTAAGTGATCGTCCCAATTACCTCCGAAATCAATTACACAAGCTCTAAGCATATCTTTCATTGTCTGAATTGTTCTTTCGCTTTGTCCGTCCATTTGAGGATGGTAAGCTGTGCTCAGATTTAACTTGGTTCACATGGCTTTTTGGAAACTTGACCAAAAATGAGAGGTAAATCGACTATCCCTATCAGAAACAATTGATAAAGGAATTCCATGTAATGAAACAATTTCATTTACATATAATTTGGCTAGCTGTTCCATACTGAAAGTTTCCTTCATTGGTAGGAAATGAGCTGACTTGGTTGGCCTATCTACAATCACCCAGATTGTATCATTACATTTCTTTGTTTTGGGTAATTTAGTAACAAAATCCATTGTTATCAATTCCCATTTCCACACTGGCATTTCTAGCTGTTGTAGAAATCCTGAGGGTTTCTGTTGTTCAGCTTTAACTTGTGAACAAGTTAAACATTTAGAAACATAGGCTGCTATGTCCTTTTTCATTCCTATCCACCAGAATGTTTTCCTTAAATCCTGGTACATTTTATCATTTCCTGGATGCATCGTATATTTAGATTTATGGGCTTCTTCTAATATATGATGACGTAGGTTTCCTAATTTTGGTATCCACATTCTCTTTTCATGGAATCTCTAAATTCCATCTGTTCCTTGTTCTAATTCCTTAATCATACTTTTTAATTTTTCAGTATCATCCTTGATTACTGATTCTTGTGCTTCTCTTATCTGATCATTTAAATCTACTTGTAGATTTAATTTAAGAGAACGTACCCTTTTTGGCTTTTTGTGATACTTTCGACTTAAAGCATCTGCCACTATATTTGCTTTTCCTTCATGATACTGGATATCACAATCATAGTCACTAAGCATCTCCATCCAGCGTCTTTGTCTCATATTCAACTCCTTTTACCCGAAAACATACCTTAAACTCTTATGATCAGTGAATATGGTAAACTTACTACCATAAAGGTAATGTCTCCAAATCGTAAGGGCAAAAATTATAGCTCCTAATTCCAAGTCATGGGTTGAATAATTTTCTTCATGATTCTTAAGTTGTCTAGACGCATATGCTATAACCTTTTGGCGTTGCATCAATACGCATCCATAACCTAATTTAGAAGCGTCACAATAGACTACAAAGTCTTCTGTTCCTTCTGGTAACACTAATATGGGTGTATGGGTTAATTTATGCTTAAGAATTCTAAATGCCTCTTCTTGTTTTGGTCCCCATTCAAACTTAATGGATTTACAGGTTAACTTAGTTAAAGGAATGGCTATTCTAGAAATTTTTTGAATAAATCTTCTATAATAACCGGCCAATCCTAAGAAACTTCTAACCTCGGTTGGTGATTCAGGGGTTTTCCATTTAGTAATCGCCTCGATCTTTGTTGGATCCACATGAATTCCTTCATGGTTCACTAAGTGTCCAAGAAATTGTACATGTTCTAACCAAAACTCGCACTTTGAAAATTTAGCATAAAGCTTTTCCTCCCTTAATAGACTTAAAAGTGCGTGCAAATGCTTTGCATGTTCCTTTTTACTCTTAGAGTAAATTAGAATATCATCTATAAAAATAATTATGAATTTATCCAAATATGGCTTACATATTAGGTTCATCATGTCCATAAATGCGGCTGGGGCATTGGTTAAACCAAATGGCATGACAGTAAATTCATAATGGCCATACCTTGTTCTGAATGCGGTTTTAGGAATATCCTCTTCCTGTACCTTTAATTGATGATATCCTGACCTTAAATCGATTTTAGAGAAAAATCGAGCTCCTTGCAGTTGATCGAACAGATCATCGATTCTCGGTAATGGGTACCGATTCTTAATCGTGACTTTATTCAATTCACGGTAATCAATGCACATACGCATTGATCGGTCCTTCTTTTTAACGAACAGTATCGGCGCTCCCCATGGCGACGAACTTGGCTGTATGAATCCTTTTTCCAGCAATTCATCTAATTGTTTCTTCAGTTCCTGCATTTCGGCTGGTGCCAAACGATAAGGAGCTTTGGCAATTGGTGCTGTTCCTGGTAGTACGTGAATTCTGAATTCAATTTCTCTGTCTGGTGGTAGTCCTGGTAATTCTTCTGGAAATACATCTGAAAACTGAGACACTACTGGAATGTCTTTTAGTTCTTTTCCTTTAGTGTTAGTGATTATGGAAATCAAATACACTATAGAACCTTTTCTTAAATAACTTGCAGCTTTCATCACAGAGATGAATTTTGTGGATCTAGATGGTTTATCTCCTTTAATTATGATAGTTTTACCTTTTGGTGAATTTACTTGGATTGACTTTTGATCACATAAAATACTGGCTTTATTGGCTATTAACCAATCCATTCCTAATGCAACATCAAATCCTGCCAGATTCATTGGATAAAGGTTTGCCATAAACTTTTGATTTAAAATTTCTATTCTTGCTCCCTGCAAGATTTTAGAAATCCTAACAGTTTCTCCATTAGCTGTCTCTACTAGACATTCTTGTGGTAGTTTAGTTAATGACCGATTTAGAAGTTTGCAAAACGAAGTATTAATAAAACTTTGGTTTGCACCAGAGTCAAATAATACTTTAGCAAAAACATCATTAACTAAAAATGTACCAGCTATCACGTCTGGAATCATCTTGGCTTCATCTGCAGTCAGAACAAATGCTCTAGCATTTTTAGTGTTGATGTTGTTTGCAGTTGGAGCTAGTTTTGGACAGTTTGGCCTGATATGACCTTTTTCTCCACAGTGGTAGCATAATCCATTACTGGATTTCTTCCTGCAATCTTCTTCCTTGTGTCCTGGCATCTTGCAATAATTGCAAAGAGTGGAGCATTTTCCCGATGCTTTTTCTTGCAGACCTTGCAGAAAGGAGCAGAGGTAGAACCCATATTCCTACGGTTGTAATTCCCAGAACGGAATTCTTAAGTAAGCCTTTGGGTTAGGTTTCTCCTCTGGTCTTCTTCTCTAGTACGGATTAATTCATCTGTCAAGGTATTGGCTAGTTCTACAGCTTCTACTATAGTTTGGGGTCTAGCTGCCTTGACTACATGTCTAATCTCCCCAATTAATCCCCATATGTAACGGGAGATTAGCACTGGTTCAGGTGATGCAAGGGTTCGTACTATTCTAGCATATTCAAAGAATGTGGTAGTATAACCCTTACTATCTACTCCGGTCATTCTTAAGTTTAGGAACTTATTAGATATCTGTTCCTTTTCATTGGGAGGGCATAATTTCCTTTCTACCGTATTTTTAAAGTCCTCCCATTCCATGTTGTATACCCTATCACTTCCTCTTGACTGGAGGATAGTGTTCCACCATTCTAAGGCTGAATTCTTAAACAAATTAGAAGCAAACATTATTTTGTCTTCTTCAGCACACTTGCTTATTTTTAAAACAGCCTCAGTCTTCTCTATCCAGCGTAAAGCTGCAATGGGTCCTTCATTGCCCGAGAATTCTATTGGTTTGCAGGACCAGAATTCCTTGTAAGAACAACCGTAAGACACGGTTCTTCTTCTTTTAGGAATGGGCACCTGAAGTACGGGTCCATTGTTCACGCTGTTTTCTGGTTCAATTGGTCGCTTACTGTTATGCTTACTTTTATTATTCGCTTCTTGAATCGTTTGAATAATAAATGGCTTTGCTCTATAATTCCTTGTGCCACTATGTGTTGAATGGCACTATTATCCATTTGGTTTCCATTGTTATTGATGCTCGGATTCTCATTAACCACGTTAATGTTACTCTGGTTATCGTTATTCGGATTTCCTATATTTCCTTCATTGGCCATCTGAATTTTAAACATTTACCCCGTATTAATATCACAAAATAATATTAATATAGTCAATCACATGACACGCATTTTTAGCCAAAAGCGTCGATCATTGCGACTTTACTCTATTCATCTATTATGCATCTATTACACACCAGTACTGAAATAAAAAGTACAATACCAACTGAAATAAATAATAGTAGGCATCCGTACACACATATTTTATTTTATTTTTATTTTATTTTATTATTATTATTACTATTACCGTTTCCTACCATCACATTCACGGATATGGATTCATCCAAAAATCCATATTGCGCTCATCGTACTTCCAGACGAGTCGCTTCCCCACCTGTCTCATTCTCTCACTGCTTTCTAAAATTTCCTCCCCAAAAGTCCTAAGTTCTTGTACGTTTTCTGCACTCATTGGGGGTGCAGGTTCTAGGACCGGGTTCGGAATCTGGGGTGCGGGTTCCTGGTGTGGGGGTATAGGTACCTGGAATCGGTAAGGATCTTCTAAAATCTCCCTAATGTATTCATCGTGGAAATAGGGATCTAAAGGGTCCAAACCTAGATAGGCTCCTACGTTCTGCATGGGTGTGTCTTCATGTATCGGGTAACGTTGCACATAGTCCCTAACGTCATCCCACCAGGGATCGTAATTTGGGTCTAGGGGGTTTGGTGCTGGTACCCTAGGGATTTCTTCTGGATTGAAGTCATGCATCTCTACTTGGTTTTCAGGTTTTTCTATCTCCATTGGTTGGTCAGGGATTGGCAGTTGTGGTTAGGGTGCTATTATTTGCTCCAGATTAGGGTCAGCTGCAGTGGTTGCTAGGATGTGAATATTGGCTATACCCCTATTTATCATATCCTGGGCATAGGCATCTGTCTCTCTCTTGGCTGTTGCTAGTACCCTCTGGTCTTATAACTTTTTCATACGCTTCCTACGCTCGTGTGCCCCTCTACTGAACCATCCCCTCTTTTTCTGAGGAAATGGCTCTTCTGACTGAGCCTTAAACACAAAGATTCCTTCATTTGTATCAGCGGAGTACCTTGAGAGGGCAGGCTGAGAAGAGGAGGTGCCTTCGCTTCTAGGCGAACCAAACAATTGACGATACGCGTCAGATGGTCCTTGGTCGCTCATACTGTAAACTAACGAATAGTCAAATAACACATGGCAATAAAATACAGTTATGCACGTATTTCCGTAATTTATTTCCTAACACTTTACATTTTGATGTCAGCAGAACACCTCTGTGGCTGAATCAGTGGCTTAGCTCTGATACCACCTTCTGTCGCAACCCCTGATCCCTGATCCCCGGGAACGGGCGGCCGCGAGCCAGTTTCGGTGGTATCTCGTATTGTCTAATTTGGCAGCGGAAATTTTCTTCAGGACCGTAGTTAGGAAATATTTATCAGAGTAAAATACCACATTTTCATAATATTAAACAAATGGGTTAAAACCCAAGTTCATAGTACACAAGTTTTCATAGGAATAAATCATATTTTATTAAATAAAAACATCTATTTCTTTTTAGGTAACTTTATTGCCACTTTTCCAAGCCTTCAGTGCTGTCCAGCTGGCTTCTATTTGGCTTTCACATTTTGTTACCTGAAACGCGTTTTAAAAACATTTGTCAGTGGGAAATACTGGTGAGTGAATCCCAGTTTAATCAAGAAACATTAATTTAATTTAAACAGTATTGAGAGCGATTACAATGTTTATATCTACACAATTACTCATTTAGTACTGTCAATCCTGACTTGTGGATCATATTACACATTGGCTAACTCATTGTCCAATGGTAACGTATTGTCATCCCGACTTACTACTCACAGTGAGTTTCTAAGCATCACGAATTAAGCATGTATAAATGGTTGTTTGTTTGTGTCAAGCATTCTTGTATGTGATTGTGTGAATTTAATAAGTCATATGTATTGCACCCCAAAAGTATCTAAAATTAAAAGGGGGGGGGGGTTTCATGTACACTCACGGTTTGCAAAGCTTCCAAATGTCGCACGAGTAAAGAGTCTTGAGTTGTTGGAACACTGAAGTTACCCTAAAGGGAAACGAAGGTGTGTAAGTTGCCGGTTTTTGTTCAACGGATTGGTTTAGGAATTTTGGATGTATAACATAAAGTAAAGTAAAGTAAGGTGCCATGAAAGTGGTCATGCAAAGAGGTAGGATGATGAACATCTATTAAACCTCATTATATGATTCACCAAAGAACAAAGTCACCAACATAGTTGATGGCTCGGTTGGTCATGAATAAAAAGTATAATTAACTAAGCTTGCTAAGTAGCCAGGTAAGAACAACCCGGGCATGTGATACCTAACATGTAAAATGTTGAAAGTGAGGCAGGGTTGACTTACTTTGGTTCTTGGAAGCTACTTAGTATTTGTCTAAGTCACTTAAACAACCAAGTGAGCTAGCTAGATGCGTTCATCCCAAGCATAGAAGGTGTTTGGGGACGTGATGTAGCCTTGTTCACTTTATGTCTAGGAAGTTTTTTTAGTGACTTAGTTGTGAGAAGACAGTAACAAATCAACAATTGAGATAGTGGAACTAGGTTGGAAACCCAAGTCTTCCACGGTTCACACTTTCACCAAAACACAAGTTTCACCATATTAAAGATGATGAATCTTGGAGGGTCTCAACACTTATAGGCTGTTTAAAATCTTATCAAAACAGAATGTTTAGAGAGTGTTTGCACCTCTAAACTTATAGAAACAACCCTACACAAGCTCCATAACCATAGGTTTGGCTAGAATCAAGGTAGCTGCAAGATTGGGTAAGTTTGAATATGTTTATGTAATTCTAAGTAAAAGTTTCTTCAAAACAGAAAGTTTGGGCCTCAAAATGGTGATGTTCCACCTTAGTTTACCATGGTAAACTTGTGGAAACACTCCTAGAGGCGTTCCAATCTTTCAAGAAGAAGCAAAGATGAAGAAATGTGGAAGAAAGTGAGGTGAAGGCTCACTTTTGTACTTAGAGAATTCAACCTTGAACTTGTGATTTCAACTGATTAGAGAGTGTGTTGAGAGTGTTTGAAGGTTTGGAAAAGTTAAATGAAGGTGTAGGAGGCTTGGTTTTATAATGGTGGATTAGGGTTTGTGGTTAATTGAATTTATAAGGTGATTGGGTGAAGAAGTAGGTGGGTAAAAATGGTCATCCGAGGAGCTAAAATAAACTTTTTGCGGATCGAGCCTTCTCACCACCCGCGAGGAAAAAGGGGAAATTTCTCGCCACCCGCGAGAAGTGTATTTTCAAGTTTTAGTTTTTGCAATTTGCCCCCCTGAACTTGTACTTATGTTATTTGTCGTTTTTCTTGTATTTTAGCCCATTTCTAGGTATTTAAAGTGTAACAAGGTATTGTACAAGTATAATGCATGTATGGTTTATGTATAATAAGAATCAAGACTATAATAAGATTCAGTTTGCTCAAAACATGTATCCAAAGATTGATTGCGTATAAGTAAAAGTATAACAAGTGTAAGTATAAAAGATGAATTTCATTATGATCGAAGTCTCGGATTACAGGCTTGGATGTGAATAAAGAATATAATACGATTACAAGTTTCCAAAAATAGAAATACGATTACGAATTTCTAAATAAGGAAAGTACAGAAATGCGAAGCGTTGCAGTCTCCCCTACTTTAGGAAATTTCGTCCTGGAAATTTATTCAAGAGGAAGGCTCAACGAACAAGTGTGGTACTTGGTCTTCATATCAATCTCGAGTTCCCAAGCAAATTCGGTGCCACGTTTTTCTTCCCATCGAATCTTGAGTATGGGAATTCAACTGTGCCTAAGCTGCTTGGTTCCTCGGTTCGTGATTTCGATCGTTTTCTCGACAAAGTGTAAGGACTCATTGATTTGTAGATCGTCGAGTGGAACTTGAAGTTCTTCTTCGGCTAAGCACTTCTTAAGGTTGGACACGTGGAATGTCGGATAAACGTTGTTAAGCTCTTAAGGTAAATCCAGTCGATACACTACCTTGCCGATCCTTTTGAGGATCTTGAAAGGACCTACGAAGCGAGGAACGAGCTTGACTTTCTTACCAAAATGAACAACTCCCTTCCAAGGGGATATCTTGAGGAGTACATGATCACCAACGTTGAATTCCAATGGTTTGCGTCTTTTGTTGGCGTAACTCTTTTGTCGACTTTTAACTTTGAGTAGGTTGTCGCGAATCTGCAAGATCTTATCCATCGTCTCTTGTATGAGCTAGGGACCGGTGCTTTATGCATCTCCGATCTCGTACTAACAAATAGGTGAATGTCACTTACGTCCATACAGGGCTTCGTATGGAGACATTTGAATACTAGCATGATAACTGTTGTTGTACGAGAATTCTACCAAAGGTAAGTGTATACCCCAGTTGCCACCAATATCGATTACGCACGAACGAAGCATGTACTCGAGTGTTTGGATAGTACATTTTCTTTGACCATCTGATTAAGGATGAAAAGCTGTACTAAGATTGAGTTGAGTACCAAGAGCGGTTTGAAATGTTTGCCAATGACGAGAGGTGAAACGACCATCTCGGTCAGAAATGATGTCGACGAGAATACCATGGTGGCAAATTGTAATAACTCTCATCAAAACTATTATTTATTTTATTATTTCATCCAATAGGAAACCCTAATTGAGACACCCAAGTGATTCTGTATAAACCCTAAAATTTTCAGAAGAATCAGAATCAGGATCAGGGCCCCTAAAACTCGGGGGGGGGGGGGGGGTAAACCCTAGTTACGATTATCTACATAAAACGTTGTCAAAATTGAATTTTACGAAACTGTCAACTCAGCAAGCCTACACACACACGAAGCTACCCTATGGTAGAATAGGGTCCTTCGTGTCACGCGAAGCCCACAAGGGTACCCCTCGCGTCACGCGAGGGGGTCAAAAATTGTGTATAAATAGTGGACCCTGGGACTTGAATTCTGGAGTTAAAACGACGTAAAATCTCGTTATGTACACTCAGTTATAGCAGAAACACTTCCAAAACACACACGGATCACTAATCGTCGCCGCAATATAGGGTAATAACTCGATCGCTGATACGATTCAATGTCCGATCGATTAAACTATCCAATGGATGTTTAAGTGCTGCCCACATTAGGGTTTATGCTTTGTCATTCGTTGTTAATTCAATGGATGTTTAAGTATCGCACTTTGTCATTCGATTTGAGGGTTTAATCTCGTGAGTAATCGTAAATGCTGTATTAAGTTACTAACCGAATTGTGTGCCTGTTATTAATTTAGGTTAAAAGGCTAATCAGTAGGCTAGGCTCTGCTCAATTGAATCTGCAATGTGAGTCATTCTCTTTTTTATCAAATTACTTTCAAAATCATGTTTATTTTCAAAGTTATAATTACAGGGATTAAGTTTATGTAATCACCAAATTACAGCCGGTATGTGGGGTATTGTGCACATTACTACTGTTTTTATCACTTTAGGTGGGTGAACCTAATTAGTGATACTCTTCACTATTGGGTGACAGGACTCAATAGTGATATGACCACAGTCACCGAAACGAGTCGATGACAAATACTGTGGGTAGTTGGTTGATATCTGAAACAATGTAATCTCCCTTAATACTATGAATTATAACAAACGGGTCGTTTTAGTAAAAAGAATGATTCACTCAGTATTTCCCGCTGACAAAACCTTTTTCAAACATGTTTCAGGTGATCTATTGTGATCCAAGGAAAGTGCCGTGAAGCACTACAAGCTTAAGGAAGTGGTTCAATATAAAATAAAGAAACATGTTTTGTAAAATAAAGATTTCTCCATGAAATCTTATGATTGTAAATTACCGGGTTTTTATCCCGAGTTGTGAAATAAAATAATCGGGAAATTGCAGTTTTTAAAAGATCCTGAAGAAAACTTCCGCTGTTAAATAAATACCACGGGATTTTCTATCCCGCGGCTCTTGAAACGGGTCAAATCGGGTCGAGGGCCGTGACAGAAAAAGGTGGTATCAGAGCCACTGATTTAAGCCTATTAAGTATTTTGAAAATACTTAATTTTTCTACTTGTCATTATGTGATTATGTGTTTTCTTATTTGAATATTTGTGTACAGTATGGGTAAACAAAAGCTGTCAAACATCTATCTTAAATTAGATAGGTCATTCAACGAGAAGGGAAGTTCATCCCAAACCCAATCCTCAAATCACTCTGTAATTCGTGAAGAAGGAATATTTGTGCGAAAGGCACAATATGAGGAACCACTTTCTCCAAATAAAAGAAGTTTGATTTTTAAGAAAAGTCAGGAGAAAATAAAGAAATTCCGAGAAAAGAAGATTAAACATGAAACCCAGGAATTAACCAGTAAATCACCTTGGGAAGACAAGTTAGATGAGAAATGGGCAAATCTTTATATGCTAGCCACTGTAGCAGTTAATGCAAATCTTTAAATAATCTGACTCAAGTTTTAAATACCTGGATCACCTACAGTCTAGAAACTTTACCAGTAAAGAAATAAGTTACAATAAACCTTAGTGTATTTTACTTTTTAGTTGTTTTGTAGTTACCCAGTATGAAATAATATTTAAAAGTTTTTTTCTATAAAATTTTGTTATGATTTTTAACTTAGTAATTGTGGGTATTTTGTTAAAACAGCATGAGTGACTTGTCTGACGCCCTTCAGAATTTAAATCTCTATCCGGTAAAAATAGAGGTTTCCAGAGATTTCAATAGGTATATACCAGATGTAGAAGAACCTATTGAATTCAATGCTCCACCTCCAGAGAAACCCAAGCCCAAGAAATAGAGAAGATTCGTGGGATGGAGACGTGTGTGTAGGAGGAAACCCGTTCCTAGAAAGATTCCCAAAATAGAAAATCCTTTAGATAAAGGAAAGGAAATTGAAGTCGGGGAAGAGTCTAGGCAGATGGGGATACAGTTTGAAGAATATTCTAAGCAAATAGAAATGGAGATTGGGGGAGGTTCTAAGCAAACCCAGAGAGAAATTGGGGAAAGCTCTAGACAAGTTGAGGAATTACCATTTCAAGATGAATTAGATCGTGCATTGGCGAGCTATGATGTCATCAGGCCTATCAATAATAATCTTTACCCTTTTCCTACTAAAACACAGTTACCTATAAACTTAGAACCAGCAATCCCAGAACCTATAATCCACACCCAACCTCTGGGAATGGACGAATGGTGGACGAATGATTGGCAATTCCAAAACTTGCTCAATAGTCCTTATTCCTTTCTTCCTCAATTTGACCCAGAACCTATACCTAATCCACCTATGAGCAATGAGAATTTAGCTGAACTCCGCCACTTTGGCGAGGAGTTAATGGATGCAGGAAATAGGATCAGGGAAGTAGGAGAACAGATCTCCTGGAAGTATGATGAGAGGGAGCGCCGTTATTAAAATATTAGCTGACGAGGGATAAGGGGGTTATGAGACTGTGGTTGTAAATTAGCAATAATAATATAATCATGTGAAATAACCTAAAATAAAACTTGGTAAGATAATGATGTGTATTGATGCATACTATTAAATATAAACGAAAATCAAGAAATCGATAGTTTTGGCTATGTGTGCTTTGTGAATTTATACGATTGTTTTGTGTATAATTGTTATTTATTTGATACTAATAAAATTATATATATTATTAGATGGAAAATGCTAATAATGAACCAGTTAATGAGGTTAATCAATCTGAGCAACAACCAGAGGATCAATTTCTAAATAGGCAAGATATAGAAAATATCGTTGCTCAAGGGATAGCCAACGCTATTCCAGCAATAGTTGCTGCTGTTAGAAATCCAATCGAACCTCAACCAATTGTTCCTAGCAAACGTATTTCTGAAGATAACTTCAGTAGTAGCGTAAACGGAGGCAATGATCATATTAATCATGATAATGAACCACAGCAGGCTCCGCTCCCTAAGAAAATGAAAGCTGCAACACCTGGTTGCACTTATAAAGAATTTCTTGCTTGTAAACCATCTGAGTTTGCAGGCAATGAAGGAGCGACTGCAGCACTGCGTTGGTTAGAAAAGACCGAGGCAGTGATTACAATAAGTAAATGTGCTCAGGATGATCAGGTCATGTACGCGTCAAATCTTTTTAAAGAAGGGGCACTAGAATGGTGGAACACGGTGTTACAAGCAAAAGGAAGGATGATGGCGTATGCTATGAACTGGGAAGAATTTAAGAGTCTTGTAGAAAGAAAATTATGTCCCGAATATGAAAAAGATCAAATGGCAAATAAGTTCTTAAACCATAGATTGATGGGTGTAGATTGTCGCGGTTATACTTCGACATTCTTTGAATATGCTAGAGTGGTACCAACGCTAGCTTCGCCAGAACCGGTACTCATTTCTCGCTATATTTGGGGATTAATTAGTGAAATCCGCAATATCGTTAAAGCTGCGAGACCTCGTACTATTGACGATGCGGTGGAATTAGCTAATACCCTAACCGACGAACTAGTACACACAAGAGATGAAAACAGGAAAAAGGAACTGGCTCAGAAAATTACCCAAGGATTTCGTACGAGTAATAACAGCAGTTTCAAGAGAAGAGGACCAGGGCAATCTTCAACTTCGCCATTCTGCAAGAATTGCAAAAAGAAACATTATGGAAGATGTAATGTAACCTCCAATTTTTGCAAAGCCATAGGACATCGTGAAGAAAATTGCAGAAGGAAAACCATAGTCTGCTTTAACTGTGGTGAAGCAGGACATTTCAAAACAGAATGTCCTAAATTGGTCAAACCAGCAGACAACAAAGCCAACACAGCTGACGGAGCTACCAAGAGGAATGCTCGAGCCTTTCAGTTAACAACTCAGGAGGCCGAGTTAATCCCAGATGTGATAGCTGGTACGTTTTTAGTTCACAACATTTATGCAAAAGTATTATTTGACTCTGGTGCAAACCAAAGTTTTAGCAATACTTCATTCTGCCAAGCTCTTAACTTACCCTTAACCCAACTTAAGCAGATTTTTACAGTTGAAACGGCAGACTGAAATTCTGTCAAAATAGATAAGGTTTTGAAAAAGGAAAGTATAGAACTCTCAGGTCATAAATTCTTTGCAAACCTATTACCTATGAAATTAGCTGAATTTGATGTTGTGTTAGGAATGGATTGGTTAGTAGCCAACCATGCTCGAATTCTTTGTGATCAGAATTCCATAGAAATTCCAGCACCTACTGGAGAAGTAATTATGATTACAGGAGATAAACCACGTAAGCTCATGAAGTTCATATCAGTAATGAAAGTTGCTAGTTATGAACGAAAGCAAGGAATAGTATATATGATTTCAGTAATCATTAATACTAAGGGTAAAGAACTTAAGGAAATTCCTGTAGTCTCGGAATACCCAGATGTATTCCCAGAAGAATTACCAGGATTACCACCAGATAGGAATGTAGAATTTAGGATTCATCTAATTCCCGGAACTATACCGATAGCCAAGGCACCTTATCGGTTAGCTCCCACAGAAATGTTAGAACTGAAAAAGCAATTAGACGAATTATTAAGTAAAGGTTTCATACAACCTAGTTCGTCTCCGTGGGGAGCACCAGTGTTGTTTGTAAAGAAGAAGGATGGTTCAATGAGAATGTGTATTGATTATAGAGAATTGAATAAGGTTACAATTAAGAATCGATACCCATTACCTAGGATTGATGATCTTTTGAGATCAACTTCAAGGAGCTAGATATTTTTCTAAGATAGACTTACGTTCCGGATATCATCAATTGAAGGTGCAAGAGGAAGACATACCTAAGACTGCTTTCAGAACTAGGTATGGTCATTACGAGTTTACAGTCATGCCCTTCGGGTTAACGAATGCACCTGCAGCATTCATGGACATGATGAATAGAATCTGTAAACCGTACTTGGATAAATTTGTAATTGTCTTCATCGACGATATACTTATTTATTCCAAAAATCAGGAAGAACATTGTCAGCACTTGCATGCACTCTTAACTTTGTTAAGAAAAGAAAAGTTGTACGCCAAATTCTCGAAGTGTGAATTTTGGTTGCAAGAAGTGCAATTTTTAGGACACATGGTGAATTATGAAGGTATTCATGTAGATCCTGCTAAGATAGAGGCAATTAACAAATGGAAGGTTCCAAAATCCGCAATGGAAATTAGAAGTTTTATAGGTTTAGCTGGATATTATAGACGGTTTATTAAGGATTTTTCCAAAATAGATGTACCATTAACTAAACTAACCTGTAAAGCAGTTAAGTTTGAATGGGGACCTAAACAAGAAGAAGCCTTTAGAATCTTGAAACATAAATTAACCAATGCTCCAATCTTAGCCTTACCAGAAGGAAATGAAGATTTTGACGTATATTGTGATGCTTCAAAACTAGGATTTGGATGTGTGCTAATGCAACGCAAGAAGGTAATTGCGTATGCTTCAAGACAATTGAAAAAGCACGAGGAAAACTATACGACTCATGACTTAGAATTAGGATCCGTAATTTTTGCCCTGAAAATTTGGAGACATTATCTGTACGGAAGTAAGTTTACAATCTATACAGATCATAAGAGTTTAAGATATATATTTGGGCAAAAAGAGTTGAATATGAGACAAAGAAGATGGATGGAAATCCTAAGTGACTACGACTATGATATTCAGTATCATGAAGGAAAGGAAAATGTAGTTGCAGATGCCTTATGTCGTAAGTACCATGAGAAACAACGACGAGTTCGTGCTCTTAGGTTAAATCTACAGTTAGATTTAATGGAACAATTGAAGAATGTTCAAGAAACAGCAATCAAGGATGATGCTGAAGGAATGAAGGGACAAATAAAAGAATTAGAACAAGGAGTAGATAGAATTTGGAGATTCCACAAAAGCAGAATTTGGGTACCTAAGCAAGGAGAATTAAGAAATAAGATTTTAGATGAAGCTCATAAATCTAGGTATACCATGCACCCTGGAAACAATAAGATGTACCAAGATTTAAGAAAGAATTTTTGGTGGATAGGCATGAAAAAGGATATAGCCCGATATGTTTCTAAGTGTCTTACTTGTTCACAAGTAAAGGCTGAACATCAGAAACCTTCAGGTCTACTACAACAATTAGAAATGCCTGTGTGGAAATGGGAACTTATAACAATGGATTTTGTTACTAAGTTACCTGAAACCAGAAAAGGTAATGACGCGATTTGGGTAATTGTGGATCGATTAACCAAATCAGCTCACTTTCTACCTAGGAAAGAAACCTTTAGCATGGAAAGATTGGCAAAGTTGTATGTAGATGAAGTAGTATCCTTACATGGAGTTCCACTCTCCATTGTTTCGGATAGGGATAGTCGTTTTACTTCTCATTTCTGGACTAGTTTCCAAGAAGCAATGGGAACTCGACTAAACCTAAGCACTGCATATCATCCTCAAACATACGGATAAAGTGAAAGGACAATCCAAACTCTAGAAGACATGCTCCGAGCATGTGTAATAGATTTTGGTGGAAATTGGGACGATCACTTACCTCTGATCGAATTCTCCTATAACAATAGTTATCATTCGAGTATTGAAACTGCCCCATTTGAGGCACTGTATGGAAGAAAGTGCCGAACTCCAGTTTGTTGGGTAGAAATAGGAGAAAGTCAATTGTCAGCCCTGAAATAGTGCAAGAGACAACCGACAGGATTTCTCAGATCAAGGAAATACTGAAGACAGCTCGAGATCGCCAAAAGAGCTATGCAGACAATAGACGCAAGCCACTCGAGTTTCAAGTTAGAGACCAAGTACTATTAAAGGTTTCACCGTGGAAAGGAGTAGTCCGATTTGGTAAGAAAGGAAAGCTAAGTCCCAGATACGTAGGACCATTTCCAGTGATCCAACGTATAGGACCAGTTGCTTATCGTTTACAACTACCAGAAGAATTAGCTGGAGTACATGACATATTTCATGTATCCAACCTCAAGAAATATCTATCAGACGAATCTTTGATAATACCTCTCCAAGATATAGAGGTAAACGAAAAGTTAAAATTTGTTGAGAAACCTCTTCAGATAGAAGACAAGAAAGTGAAGTTTCTCAAACACAAACGACTAGTATTAGTTAAAGTCAAGTGGGATTCGAAACGAGGACCCGAATACACTTGGGAGCTGGAATCCAAAATGAAGAGAAAATATCCTCAATTATTCCAGTAAATCTCGAGGACGAGATTTTTATTAAGGTAGGGAGAATGTAACAACTCTCATCAAAACTATTATTTATTTTATTATTTCATCCAATAGGAAACCCTAATTGAGACACCCAAGTGATTCTGTATAAACCCTAAAATTTTCAGAAGAATCAGAATCAGGATCAGGGCCCCTAAAACTCAGGGGGGGGGGGTAAACCCTAGTTACGATTATCTGCATAAAACGTTGTCAAAATTGAATTTTACGAAACTGTCGACTCAGCAAGCCTACACACACACGAAGCTACCCTATGGTAGAATAGGGTCCTTCGTGTCACGCGAAGCCCACAAGGGTACCCTCGCGTCACGCGAGGGGGTCAAAAATTGTGTATAAATAGTGGACTTTGGGACTTGAATTCTGGAGTTAAAACGACGTAAAATCTCGTTACGTACACTGAGTTATAGCAGAAACACTTCCAAAACACACACGGATCACTAATCGTCGCCGCAATACAGGGTAATAACTCGATCGCTGATACGATTCAATGTCCGATCGATTAAACTATCCAATGGATGTTTAAGTGCTGCCCACATTAGGATTTATGCTTTGTCATTCGTTGTTAATTCAATAGATGTTTAAGTATCGCACTTTGTCATTCGATGTGAGGGTTTAATCTCGTGAGTTATCGTAAATGTTGTATTAAGTTACTAACCGAATTGTGTGCCTGTTATTAATTTAGGTTAAAAGGCTAATCAGTAGGCTAGGCTTTGCTCAATTAAATCTGCAATGTGAGTCATTCTCTTTTTATCAAATTACTTTCAAAATCATGTTTATTTTCAAAGTTATAATTACAGGGATTAAGTTTATATAATCACCAAATTACAGCCGGTATGTGGGGTATTGTGCACATTACTACTGTTTTTATCACTTTAGGTGGGCGAACCTAATTAGTGATACTCTTCACTATTGGGTGACAGGACTCAATAGTGATATGACCACAGTCGCCGAAACGAGTCGATGCCATATACTATGGGTAGTTGGTTGATATCTGAAACATTGTAATCTCCCTTAATACTGTGAATTATAACAAACGGGTCGTTTTAGTAAAAAGAATGATTCACTCAGTATTTCCCGCTGACAAAACCTTTTTCAAACAACTACAAGCTTAAGGAAGTGGCTCAATATAAAATAAAGAAACATGTTTTGTAAAATAAAGATTTCTCTGTGAAATCTTATGATTGTAAATTACCGGGTTTTTATCCTGAGTTGTGAAATAAAATAATCGGGAAATTGCAGTTTTTAAAAGATCCTGAAGAAAACTTCCGCTGTTAAATAAATACCTCGGGATTTTCTGTCCCACGGCTCTTGAAACAGGTCAAACCGGGTCGAGGGCCGTGACACAAATGACTTCGTTGGTGTAGATACGCCAATTTCTCAACTTGGTAATCTTCACGAATGGGAAGGAAGTGAGCGGATTTGGTTAAATGGTCAATGATCACCCACATGCTATCATGACCGGACGAGGTTCGAGGGAGTTTGGTGATGAAGTTAAGCGCTATACTATCCCATTTCCAGACTGGAATTTCTGGTTGTTCGAGTAAGCCCGAAGGACATTGATGTTTGGCTTTCACCTTAGAACACATGAGAATACCCTTCGAGTAAGCCCGAAGGACATTGATCGGTCGGAAAATGAATCGTAATAGCGATTGAGTTAATACCCTGTATCGTAGCAGCACTCCCCCTACTAATTAGTGATTTGTATGTGTTTTGAGAGTATTTGGATGATATCTCAATGTAGGAATCGAATTTTATCGTCGTTCAAAAGCCAGAATTCAAGCCCCAGACACCCCTATTTATACATGAAATTTGACTCAGTCGCGTAGCGCGACTGGTCACCCTTTTTGGTCGTCGCGCAGCGCGACTGCTTACATATACTCAGATGGTTGCCACGTGTGTTTGGAGTTCAGCTGAGTCGACGGAATATTAATTTTCTATTTCTACAGCAAGATATGAAGATAACCATCAAGTGGGGAATACCCCCCTTGAGTTTTAGGGGCCCTAATCCTGATTCTGATTGTTATGAAAATTTTAGGGATTATACAGGATTATTTGGGTGTCTCAATTAGGGTTTCTTTTTAGACAAAATATAAATAATAATAATAATAATAATAAAAATATAATAGTTTTGGTGAGAGTTGTTTATGGTTTGGGACATTTTTGAATATAATTATATTACAAAGAAAAAGGGAATAAAATAGTGAGAAAAGAAAATGGACCTACTTTGTAACTTTAGGGTTCAACTAGAAAGTCTCCGGGTAGAATTTTGGGTATAACTTCTGGGCTATTTTGAAAATATATAATGCACTCGTGTTAAGTATAGTACCCCTAATTCAACCTTGTCCCGAAGTCTCGAGACAGAACCCCAACGAACTTAGTCGGGCAGAGCCCTGACATGCGTTATGAGGTTCAGATCAATCGGAAAGGGTAGCGGTGATCGAGAGTTAAAACACTTAAAACGGGGCATGGCTATTATTATTAGTATTATAGGTAAAATATTAAAGAAAATATGAGAATAGAATTTAGATAAGGGAAACTCGAGTGAACTGAGCAAATTTGAAACTCATGTAGTGTCTCTTATTTATACTGAATTTGGTAGTAGCTTTGGATCCAAGAAATCATTCTGTTGGGCCACGTACACATTGAGTTGTCATGTTTTAGTTATTATAATATTTATTTTTCTATAACACGTATAAACTTGTAAGAATTAGAAAATTCTATTTTCTTTTGCTTAGGACACATGTCCATTTTAATTTTAATATTTTAATTATTATTTACTATTTTATTTTATATTTAGTTTTTTGTTCTTATCTGGTTCTCGATATATATCCACATAACTCAACAAAGTCTCAAATGTAATATTATTTTATTATTATAATTAATTTAACAGATTTACTTATTTGGCGTTTATAACTTATAAAATACGATGTTCTAGAAAATAATATATATATTATTAGAACGAGAATATTTTTGTCTACATTTGGGTCTAAGTTTTATTAAAATAGAGTAGGTTCAAAGTACAATGTATTTTTATATTTAATTATTATATGGTTCCTAGGCTCGTCCAGGAACTTTATATTTCTTACGGTCAATCTACCCGTAAGTTACCTGTCTAATAATATAAGTTTTTATAGACTTTTATTTTATTAGAAAGGTTACCCATATACAAGCCAATATTTCAACCAACTATATATAAAATAGTGTTTAAAACTATTTGGGTCGAATATTTATATTAAAATAAACTAGTTACTAGTTACTAGTGGTTAATAAATTTAACCAAACCTATGGTAAAAATAGGGATGTTACATTCTCCCCACCTTGTTTAAATCTCGTCCTCGAGATTTGGGTTACGATATTTCTTTTAGACTTTTGTCATATTTTAGTTAATAAAAACAATATGAAGGTAGATGACACAGAATTAAAATATCAAATTTTGTGAATACGTGTTGTACAATAAGTAGGATTCAATGGTTCAACGGAATTAGTTCAAGGAATTGATGACAAATGAATGAGATGAAATGATATAATTTCCAAAGTGACTAGGTTCAAGCCAAAAGATATATGATCAATAGCTATATAAAATGAATATGAAGGATTTTTAGAATTAATAAAATTCTTTTTTTTTTCTTCAAAAGAAAGCTTACTTTGATTGGCAACTGATGAAGACTTAGAATTGACAGGTTCCAAGTGAAATAAAAGCATGAAAAATGATTTGTCAAATATTTATGATATGAAAAAAATCAAAGTGTTGAGATGAGTGAATTGCAGGGATACACCAAAAGACAATAAAGTTAGTGTATCTTTATTTTAGAGTTCGTATCTTAAGTAATGATCGTGAGATAATAGATTACGTCTAGATGATCGCGAAATCCTATAATATTGTTATACTATATTTAGATATGTTAAACTCTTATTTAGTATTTTAAATTTCCGGTCACCTTTATGTATAAATTTTGATATGATATACATATACATGATTTATACTGTATATTCACATATATTATACTGTATATTCGACTTTTCTTATATATATATATATAGTTATCACAGTATAATTTATAAATAATCTTTCTTATATATAAAAATATATGTATTTATATATAGAGAAAAAATTTACTTTATATCAAATATTTTTATAAAGAAAATTTATATAGGATTATATATATCGATTTTTTTTTTTTTTTTGTGAATATATGAAGATATGTTTATGTGATAAAATTCAATATAGATATGGAGTTTACGTTTCATAAGAAAATATTTTTTTTTTTTTTTTTTTGCTAAATAAGTATGATGACTTAATTTATATACCTTAACTAGTCATTATCATGGTTAGATATTGGTTAGTGCTGCCTTGTTTAAGCATAGGTGGCCAGTCCATGCCTAACTAAGGCTAGGTTACCCAATATTTGCCCTTGACAATAATTCTAGTATTTTAAAATAATACTAACACTATTATTATTTAATATTTTCTTACTAATAATAAAACTGATATTAGTATTACATAACTAAACATACACTTAAATGGAAAATTTTTTAATAAAAATGGTGAAACGAGCCGTCCCCAGGATCGAACCCGGGTCTAGGCCATACCCTTTCGCGCTCCTAGCCAACCGAGCTAAGTGCCTAGTTTGTGAAATTTCTATTTTGGTTAAATATAAGCACATGTACAATAAATTCTGTACTTCTTATTATAAGTCACTTACTTATCCTCCTTATGTTGACTAATAATAATATAGTAATACTATTAGGTAATCCTTTATGTAAGTTTTCATATATAAGATAAATTTTATATAATATTTTTCGATTGAAGATGTTAAAATAATAATTTATCACGAAAGGCTAGATTGATGTTGTAAAAATCATTTAAGAAATACATTAAAATATGACAAGAATTTGTGTATCATTATCTTAATACATGATTTGTGTTAAGATAACTTTTATAAATATCCGTATATGATATATATAAATGAGATTAGTGCAAGTTTTAAATTTTATGAAAACGTTAGTACAAGGTGACCGTGATCAAAGAAATGATTTAGTGAAGTTGAAGACCAAATACGCATTTTATAGTTCTAGAGAATTGAAGTGTTTGTTGGGATTATGTTGAATATGATAGCTTTAATCCATCATATGGGAATTTGAAATGAATATGTAATGCGAATGAATTCAAGCAATTGAACTTGGTTTAATCACAACGAGTTCATGTAATAAGAAAGTTCGGACATGGTTACAACAAAATCATGTATGCCAAAGAAAATTGAATTTCTCAAGAAATTTATTGACTCGATATCAAAGGGTCATCGTTTTGCATTACTGCGGTATATAGTGAGTATAGCGAAATGATATTTGAGTTTGGATAAACAACAAATTGGAATGAAGTCTTCCAGTAGGTTTCATAAGTTAATCGAACCATATGCGCAACCAACAATGCATGTGTAATGTGTGGATTTATTAAGAAATGAAATAAATCAATATTCGTTACTATGAAAAATTCTCATGGTATGATGACCATTAAGGAGAGTAGCAATGCAAAAAGTCTATTCACCGAGGTCAGAATTTTACAAAAGAAATTTAAGAATTTTATTTGGATTTTCGTGTGATAACCGTTGTTAAATGACATTACTAGGGAATGTCGAATAAATGAAATAGGGAAATTATAAAGTATGTGACTTCTTTTGTAGTGCTAATAATTATGACTCTGATTAGACTGTGCACCGATTGTTGTGAAATTTTGTTTCAAAGTACCTCAGCGAGATTCATGTTATTTGTAGGATCACGTGGCCCAGTGCTATTAGTTCTTCTACTGACGGGATCCACATAGGTGTTATTATACCTAATTATATTTTTCAAAGGTCTTGCCTTGGAAATTGTGTGGAATATACTTCATCTTCTGTGGACCTATAATTAAATTTTTATGTGTTTTCTTGTATATTATCACAACTTTACATGCTTCTTACTTGTGTTAATAGTTTATGGTAACGCGTTAGAAATTCTTTTGATGGCGTTTTATCTTTAAAGGGTTTCCATTGTTTATTTTATCACACGAGCTACGAGACAGATGATTAAACGAAATAATGTTTGGTATCGGAAAAGAAATTCCTGATAAAGAAATCTAGACACAGATACTTGTGCTTTATTCCTATTTGACTTTTGGAATTCTTTATAGATATAATTATCTATATAATCATATATTTCACATACCCTTCATAAAGTCAATGCATTTAACAGATTCATATTTTCAAAAACCAGTCAAGTATTTGGTCAAGATACTATTTAGGGAAATTTTGTCATTTGTTTGACATATTATATACCCCGTCTTATCCGATTCGCGCCGGAGCGTTAATCTCATTATATCCGGACAAACTGGAGAGTCTGCTACACCATACCCAGTCTTGCCGGAGAAAATTTTCTATTTCCCATAAATAGTATCTTTTCAAAAGTGACTCTTTTATTAGGGCTTTTATCCAGAACCAAAGAAAATTGTATTTCCCGTAACATATCTTATTCTAACCCAAGTAATATCAATAAGCAATAATTACTATTAATTCTTTCTTATTTATCATATCTTGCAATATTCTAATTACCATTCCTATGGTATATCAAAATCCATCATACTTTATTTACACCAGTACTTAGCTTATCTCGAAGCTTATACTAAGACATTTTTTCTTAAGTTCAAGGCTAAATACTATCCTGAGTGCTACCATAAAATATCAAGTTCCTAACTCTTTGTTTAGGTATTTTAATACAACACCTATTGGCTTAAAGCAGTGGCTCTGATACCACCTTCTGTCACGACCCCCGACCCACCCTGGACGGAATCGAGAGTCGTGAACAGCCCGCGGTACCGGTGATTATTTTTATTTTGAAAACGTTGCAGCGGAAATTTCATCAGGACCGTGAGTTAGGAAAAATATCAGAGTTTAGAAAACACCGGATTTTATTTATTAAATAGATGGGATAAACCCATGTTTTACAATGGTAGCTTTAATAAAGATAAATTTGATTACATAAAATAATATTTCTTAATTTGATTTAATTAATAAAATAAGCCACTTCTTGAAGTCTTTCAGTGCCGTATCCATCTCTACTGTAATTACCTGAAACATGTTTGAAAAAGGTTTTGTCAGCGGGAAATACTGAGTGAGTTCATTCATTTTGCTAAAACGACACATTTGTTATAATATACAGTATTAAGAGCGATTACAATGTTTCTGATATCAAGCCAACTACCCACGGTACTTGTCACTCGACCCATTGGCCCATTCGTCCAATGGTGTCTGTGACTATGGTCATATCCCCCATTGGCTGCCCCAATGGTGACGATTATCAAGTAATGTATACAAAACCCCACATACCGGCTGTAATATGGTGATTACAAAGACTTAATCCCCGTAATTATAACTTTGAAAATAAAATGATTTTGTAAACAGATTTGATAAAAAGAGAGAATGACTCACAGATAATCATGCAGATTCATACGGACAGAATTTAGTCTACAGATAAGCCTTGACATATTGCAGATTTATACAGGCAGGGCTTAGCCTATTGATTTTGCCTTGTAACCTAATGCATACGAACTAGGTAGATAACTTAATACAGCATTTACGATAACTCACGAGTTCAAATTCTCACAATGAACGACAAAGTGCAATACTTTATCCATCGAATTAACGATGATCCGTCAAATTAATGACGAACGACAAAGTATAATACTTTATCCATCGAATTAACGATGATCCGTCAAATTAATGACGAACGATAAAGTATAACCCTAATGTGGGCGGCACTTAAACATTCATTGGATATATTGATCGGTCGGAAAATGAATCGTAATAGCGATTGAGTTAATACCCTGTATCGTAGCAGCACTCCCCCTACTAATTAGTGATTTGTATGTGTTTTGAGAGTATTTGGATGATATCTCAATGTAGGAATCGAATTTTATCGTCGTTCAAAAGCCAGAATTCAAGCCCCAGACACCCCTATTTATACATGAAATTTGACTCAGTCGCGTAGCGCGACTGGTCACCCTTTTTGGTCGTCGCGCAGCGCGACTGCTTACATATACTCAGATGGTTGCCACGTGTGTTTGGAGTTCAGCTGAGTCGACGGAATATTAATTTTCTATTTCTACAGCAAGATATGAAGATAACCATCAAGTGGGGAATACCCCCCTTGAGTTTTAGGGGCCCTAATCCTGATTCTGATTGTTATGAAAATTTTAAGGATTATACAGGATTATTTGGGTGTCTCAATTAGGGTTTCTTTTTAGACAAAATATAAATAATAATAATAATAAAAATATAATAGTTTTGGTGAGAGTTGTTTATGGTTTGGGACATTTTTGAATATAATTATATTACAAAGAAAAAGGGAATAAAATAGTGAGAAAAGAAAATGGACCTACTTTGTAACTTTAGGGTTCAACTAGAAAGTCTCCGGGTAGAATTTTGGGTATAACTTCTGGGCTATTTTGAAAATATATAATGCACTCATGTTAAGTATAGTACCCCTAATTCAACCTTGTCCCGAAGTCTCGAGACAGAACCCCAACGAACTTAGTCGGGCAGAGCCCTGACATGCGTTATGAGGTTCAGATCAATCGGAAAGGGTAGCGGTGATCGAGAGTTAAAACACTTAAAACGGGGCATGGCTATTATTATTAGTATTATAGGTAAAATATTAAAGAAAATATGAGAATAGAATTTAGATAAGGGAAACTCGAGTGAACTGAGCAAATTTGAAACTCATGTAGTGTCTCTTATTTATACTGAATTTGGTAGTAGCTTTGGATCCAAGAAATCATTCTGTTGGGCCACGTACACATTGAGTTGTCATGTTTTAGTTATTATAATATTTATTTTTCTATAACACGTATAAACTTGTAAGAATTAGAAAATTCTATTTTCTTTTGCTTAGGACACATGTCCATTTTAATTTTAATATTTTAATTATTATTTACTATTTTATTTTATATTTAGTTTTTTGTTCTTATCTGGTTCTCGATATATATCCACATAACTCAACAAAGTCTCAAATGTAATATTATTTTATTATTATAATTAATTTAACAGATTTACTTATTTGGCGTTTATAACTTATAAAATACGATGTTCTAGAAAATAATATATATATTATTAGAACGAGAATATTTTTGTCTACATTTGGGTCTAAGTTTCATTAAAATAGAGTAGGTTCAAAGTACAATGTATTTTTATATTTAATTATTATATGGTTCCTAGGCTCGTCTAGGAACTTTATATTTCTTACGGTCAATCTACCCGTAAGTTACCTGTCTAATAATATAAGTTTTTATAGACTTTTATTTTATTAGAAAGGTTACCCATATACAAGCCAATATTTCAACAAACTATATATAAAATAGTGTTTAAAACTATTTGGGTCGAATATTTATATTAAAATAAGAGTTAAATGCCATTTTAGTCCCTGTGGTTTGGGCCATTTTGCCAGTTTAGTCCAAAGGTTTCATTTTTAACCTGTGGGTCCAAAAAGGTTTCACAGTTGCCATTTTAGTCCACTGGGTTAACTTCATCCATTTTTTCTGTTAACCAGAAGGCCATTTCGGTCATTTTATATGGCTGAATTGCCCTTTTAGTTAACAGAATTACATACAAAATGATCGAAATGGCCTTCTGGTTAACAGAAAAAATGGATGAAATTAACCCAGTGGACTAAAATGGCAACTATGAAACCTTTTTGGACCCACAGGTTAAAAATGAAACCTTTGGACTAAACTGGCAAAATGGCCCAAACCACATGGACTAAAATGGCATTTAACTCTTAAAATAAACTAGTTACTAGTTACTAGTGGTTAATAAATTTAACCAAACCTATGGTAAAAATAGGGATGTTACATTTTTAGTCAATGAAGTGAGTGGAACAGAGATTTTCGAAAAGTTAGAGATGAACCGATGGTAGTAACTGGCCAGTCAAAGGAATGAATGAATTTCGGATGGAGATTTTGGTGCAATCCAGTTCTTGACTGCTTTGATTTTAGTTGTATCAACGTAAATACCTTTCTCATTCACTACGTGACCGAGAAATTGAACTTCTTTTAGCAAAAATTCGCACTTGGAGAATTTGGCGTATAGTTGTTTGGCACGTAGGAGTTCTAGGATCATATGCAAGTGAAGCTCGTGTTCGGCTTGGGTTATAGAATAAATGAGAATATCGTCTATGAATACAACCACAAAGCGGTCCAAGTATAACTTGCACACACGGTTCATCAAATCCTTGAAGACCGCGGGTGCATTGGTCTACCGAAGGGCATGACCACAAACTCATAGTGACCATATCTAGTACAAAAAGCGGTTTTTGGAATGTCCTTTTCGAGGACTCGGAGTTGATGATAGCCAGAACGAAGGTCGATTTTGGAAAAACACTTTGCGCCTTGGAGTTGATCGAAAAGATCGTCAATGCGAGGAAGTGGGTAACGGTTCTTGATGGTGAGTTTGTTAAGCTCTCGATAATTAATGCACATCCGAAAGGATCCATCGTTCTTTTTGACGAAGAGAACCAAAGTGCCCCAAGGAGAAGAGCCAGGGCATATGAAGCCTTTATCAAGTAATTATTGAAGTTGACTTGATGTAACACCCCAAAAACGGGTTTGGTAATCAAACCACGTTAATATTAATGACGGGTAAAATACCGATAGTGGTGAAAATTTACCCGGTAAATATTAGGATTGAAATAATTAAACCTAATATTAATTAAAAGGAGAATAAATGATTTGAGAAAAGTAAATTTATAAGAAGCCCGAGTTAACGGGACTTAAAATATAACGGGTTATAACTTCCCAAACCTATGAAGTTAACTAGGAATAATTAACCTAGTTAGTAGCATGTGATTAGGTGATAACTGATGAGTTATGGCTTCATGTGATAAAAAACAAAACATGAGGGACTAATGTTGCTAACAAAGAAACTTGTTTTATAAAAATAAAACATATAACACAACACACACATAGTGTGTGTGTGTGTGTGCGTGGGAAACGACAGGAGCAGGACAAGAGGGTTACAAACCCTAGCTCAAATAATATCTTCAAATTGAAGGATCAATCGAAGGCCAAATTCAGGTTTGAATACACCCAAACGATCACCAAGTCAAGGGGATCATAAGGTATGTTAAATTTTTGATATTTATGAAGTTGTAAAAAATTGATTAACTTTGCATGATGCGATTTTAGTATGAATCGTTGAAGCTAGGGTCGAATTAGTGAAGTATGACTTCTTAGGAACAAACCCTAAGTAGAAATTTGAAGTGGAATTGCCTTGATTAGGTGATTTGGAGCCATAAGCTAGTAATTGAAGTATTTACCTTGTATGAGGTAAATGGGTTTGTGAAAATATGATGAAGTCTTGAATTAGAGTGACAAATTTGTAGTAAACTTGATAATATGAGTAAGTTTATAATAAACTTGTGTTCGAAACCATCATGGGTGGTAGTAATAGCGAAGTACTTGAACAATGTTGAATTTGAGTATATGAACATACTTGTCATAAGATGGGTTTTCGTATAATAAAAAGAAATGGATGCTAAACTCGTGTTGTAGATGTTTGAAATCATGCTACCTACTAGTTAGTATGTAAAATTTGATTTCATTAAGTAATTGGATAAAATTCCTAAGTGGGTTCAATGAACCAAATGTGCATTTGAATATGTTGGTGAGCTAGTTGACTTTAAAAAAGTCAAACCGACCAATGATTAGACCGAGTGATAGATTTGACATAGAAGCCGTAAGGTGGGGTAGTCATAATTGATAATGACTAATCTAACCGTCTTTCGAACTATAATGATAGTTTGACGCTTAACAAGCTAGATGGAAGCTTGTGGATGAAGCGGGTCAAACGGAGCGAGTACGAAAAGAAAAGCGTGGCATGGATGCAAGGTAAGTGAAACTTACACCCTTTTATAGAATACATATCTATTCTATAAGTTATAAACACAATAGAGATAATATTTGGAATATGGTTACCGACGCGAAATGATACGGATCGGAACTAAAAAAAAGTGTTAAAAACCATAGTAATGAAAAAACAGGGTGGAACGATAAATTAGTCACGAAAAGACTAAGATAAAATGGGTTTTCGAACGGCTACTTATTAAGTAAGCCTAAACTAATAAAATGGGTAAAAAGGATCAAATGGTAATATTGATACCATTTGACAATTAGCGACTAATAAGTGTATGTCGAGTCTCATGCTCGCAGGATGAACGGCTCGTGAATTTGCGATGCTAAGAAATAGCAAATAAGTGAAGACAAGGTATTAAAACGGGTCAGTATGTTGATCCGATCCAGGTACGCATAATTATGTTGTGAGTAAACTGCCATTTTGGTCCCTGTGGTTTGGGCACTTTTGCCATTTTAGTCCAAATCTCAAACTTTTTAAATCCGGGTCCCTGTGGTTTCACTTTTATTGCCATTTTAGTCCAATATTAAGAGTAAACTGCCATTTTGGTCCCTGTGGTTTAACTTTTATTTCCATTTTAGTCCAAATCTCAAACTTTTTGGAACAGTCAAAAAAAGGAGGATTTTGAAATTTGGATTAAAATGGCAATAAAGATGAAACCACAGGGACCCAGATTTAAAAAGTTTGAGAATTGGACTAAAATGGCAAAAATGTCCAAACCACAGGGACCAAAATGGCAGTTTACTCTTATGTTGTAGTTAAAAGTGCTATTTTGGTCAAATGATTTGGTGAGAGTTTTTCGTCGTAAAATAAGAGACTAGAACTGACCAAAAAGCCCTTAATGGGTAAATCGGGCAAATGACACTTAGAGGCCGTTTAGAAACTTGCATTATAATTATGTAACCCTTAGATACAGGTAAGAATTGTAGGCATAAACTTCGTAGTTCATATGCCTAAAATTGGTCATTTGCATAAAATGACTAGTCGAAGGGTAAGATTTGGGGAAAAAGGGTTCATTATGTTAAATCCACCACAATCATAGTTGTGGTGGAAGACTAATCAATATGAATGGGTGGAATTATTAGGCATATAAGAAATGAGCGTAATTTATGCTTAAAAATGCATAAATACCCTTAACGGGTCAAAATAAGATTATACGCAAAAAAAAAAATGGGTTAGTAATGCGTAGGAACCCGTGACGGGAACCTAACATGATAGAAAATATTGAAATTAAAAGGTTCATGAGAAATGAGGGGTCAAACGAACTTGTTCGTTTGATAAATACACGAACGGGTAAAAAAAAGTGTCATAATTGAATTTCAAGCCGAGAGCTTGAAATCTAAATTTTTGTGAATTCGGATGTCGGGTCTCCACTCCATGTGATGGAGAATTAAATTACGATCACGTAGGAAAAAGAATCGTGTAAAATGGATAAATAACGAGGAAGTTATGCATGTTTCGACAAAAATTAGCGTTGCTGAAAATATGCAGCTTTCAGCTGCAAACATTCTGGGAAAAAAAGGGGTCGCGCCACGCGACGTCAAAGGCCAGGGGCTGTCGCGCTACGCTGTTGGACCGTTGTATGACCTTAAACCGTCAGTAAAAGTAGTTCATCTTTGCGTACGAAGGCGGAATCAACGTAAACAAAGTCATAACAGCTTTAATCCTTTTAATCTTTCTTTTCTAATTAATTTGAGTGCTTGTACAATGTTTTCTGATACAAATCCGTCAGCACTTCGTCACACATACAATGACATCTATCTTCGCTTCAAATGACCTAACACCTATTTATAGAGTTGTTGATTTCGCTTGAGGCTGTCTGAAGCGAAATCTTGTGTGTTGATTTCGCTTCAAGCATACATAACCCACTCAAGCGAAATCTTGTGTTTAAACCATAAAAACCCTAACTAAAAACCTATGGTGTGATCATTCAAACAATCCTAGACACAAGACTTGATAATGACGTAATTAGCAGACATTTAGTGCACCAACAGACTCCCCCTTGGATGTTGATGAAGTCTTTGGCTTCAAGTCTTTGTCTTTAACAATCTTCAAACATTGTAAAAACTCTCATTAATCTTTAAACTTTAAACTTCAATCTTCCCTTTGACTGTTGATCCAGACTCCCCCTTTCACAGACTCCCCCTCTCAATATGCTAGAATCTGAGAAATCTGGTTCAAGCTTTGTCAATTTGTTTCCGTTGGAAATAATGAAGATCAAACCTGTTACTCAACCAACAAACATAACCATTCTATTTTTTCAACAATAAAATATAAATTCAATTAGCTTTAACAATCCACTCAAGTATTCAGGTCCAAGTTAATGACCCTGATTACTCAATTAATCTACCAAGTCCAAATTAATGACCTTGGTTGATCTTTTGACGAATCAATACTAATTTTAAAACAACGTTTTCAAACATTTTCTGAAAATAACAAGTATCATGTTAATGAACTTGTTTTTGACTTTACAAACAAATCAAACTTCTTCAAAGTAAGCTCTCCTCATTCTTCAGTCCAGAATCTCCTGCATCTGCTTCAAACATCTGAGAATCCAACAATCAACTTTCTACTTTGGTTTGTCGGAAAATAAAGCAGAAATAAAATCTTTTTGAATTTTATCAAAATATTCTAAACTAAGAAATGAAATACAGAAAACTTAAATTGCAGAAAGTAAACAAAGTAAACTATTTACAAACATATTTTTGGTGAGTGTGTCAGGGAATCATATCAGCTTTTCAGACAAATCACAAGTACCATTAAGCTACATTTCATACTCAGATTTAAACAATTTACCTCGATTGTCGATATACTGATCCATCTTAAATTTCCACACAAATTTCAATTTACTCAGAATACGATTTAGATGAATTAAGAACTTAGATTATTCATGTGTCCCACCTCTTGAATATACTCCCGTATCCAGAAACTCAATAATCAGTCTTACAGGTGAGAATACTACAATGATATCTGTATATAATTTAGGTATGCGAGGGCCGAGGGATCTCAGATCGATACTTCCGTATACGCAGAGAGATATCAGCTTCGACTTTTTGGTGTGTCCCCTTTAGAGGATCTTTTTGCTTACAACAGCAGCATATATCAATTTTATTGTTTCAGCATGCTGAGGGTTTAATGCTGTGTTTCAAGCATTTAAGCAAGTATTAGCCAGGGACTAGGTCAGAACTACCGTTCAGCAGAAGTCCCGGAATAATACCCCAGACATCATAGAGTATAAAAACCTAGTATATCAGATTACGAGACCTTTCAAACGAGATTTCAGGGGTTACCTATATATCCAAGTAGTGTTCCCCACGAATTCACAAGTTTGAATTTTAGGTTTATATCCCGAATAAATCTACTAAATGTACGAAAACCTATCGACACATCATCAGTAAGATTGTTTACCTCTTTTATACTTTTCAAATCTTTAGCATACTGTGATCATCTAGCTGATGTACTATCATTTTCCCTATATACACAAGCTCTTTTTCATTTTATCATGTTTTTGTATTTTTACATTTTTTACTGTTTTTGTATTTTCTGAAAACATCACTATGTACAAACATCTACTCCCCCTAAATACCAAAACAAGGAAAAATTCGACAAACCATTGCAGATTGTTTCTCGTCTTCATCCGCAACAGTACCTTCATCAACGCCAATGATGCCATCCGACACCGACAGAAGCCTCATACCATTCAGTTTTAACAAATATTTAAACCGATTTTTATCAAAAGCTTTGGTATGTAAATCAGCTTTCTGTTCGTCAGTGTGGATTTTCTCAATTCGTATCAGCTTTTTCTCAAAGCAATCACGAATAAAGTGATGACGAATTTCTATGTGTTTAGTTTTAGCGTGATGTACTGGATTTTTAGTTATATTTATAGCGGCCTCATTATCAACAAAAAGAGGTGCGTTAAGAAACTGCAAACCGTAGTCGCGCATCTGTTGCTGTATCCACAAGATCTGAGAGCAGCAACTGCTAGCAGAAACATACTCCGCTTCACAAGTAGATAACGCCACAGACGTTTGTTTCTTACACTGCCAGGTAACCAATCTAGGACCAAAGAACTGGCATCCTGCAGTTGTTGATTTTGAATTAACTTTGCAGCATCCGAAATCCGAATCGGAATACCCTTCGAGCGTAAAATCGCCTTTTCTAGGATACCACAACCCCAATGAAGGAGTTCCTTTCAGGTAGCGCAATATCCTCTTCACAATGATCATGTGCGATGCTCTCGGGTTAGACTGAAATCTTGCTGCGAGGCACGTTGGGTACATAATATCAGGACGTGAAGCAGTTAGGTACATTAAAGAACCTATCATGGATCGGTAAAACGTTTCATCAGCCCTGTCTCCGGTGAGATCTGGATGAATCCCATGATTTGTTGCAAGTGGGGTAGCAGCTGGAGTAGAACCTGACATCCCAAATTTCTCTAGAATATCATGAACGTACTTTGACTGATGAATGAAAATTCCCTCAGGAAGTTGTTCAACTTGTAATCCCAGAAAGAATTTCATCTCCCCCATTTATGACATTTCAAACTTCTGCTTCATCACTGATTCAAAATCTTTGCATAGATTTTCATTTGTTGACCCAAAGATTATATCGTCCACATAAATCTGAACTATCAGAAGATGGTCATCAACGACTTTAGTGAAGAGAGTGGCATCCACTTTTCCACGATTGAACTTGTTGGCTAGTAGGTGTTGAGACAAAGTCTCGTACCAGGCTCTCGGGGCCTGGTGTAAACCATACAGCGCTTTGTCCAATAAGTAGACCTTGTTTTTGTGGATTGGATCGGTAAAGCCCGGCGGCTGACCGACATAAACCTCCTCTTTAACCTTCCCATAAAGAAACGCCGATTTAACATCCAACTGATAAACTTTGAAATTCTTCCAAGACGCAAATGCTAGGAAAATTCTGATCGCCTCTAGTCGTGCTACAGGAGCATAGACTTCAGTAAAATCAATTCCCTCCTGTTGACTAAATCCCTGAACAACGAGTCGAGCTTTGTTCCTTACGACAACTCCTCTATCGTCTCTCTTACATTTAAACACCCACTTAGTGTTAATTTTCCTATGACCATCCGGCAAATCAACTAACTTCCACACTCCTAATTTCTCGAATTGACTAAGTTCCTCCTGCATAGCATTGACCCAAGAGTCTTCAGTAAGCGCCTCTTTGTAAGTTCTTGGCTCAACCTGCGAGATAAAACAACTTAATGAAAATTCAGTTTGCAAAGGAGCAACTTTTGTATAAAAACATGTAAGCCCTTTATCAATCTGATTTCGAGTGCGAACGCCTTTCTGCAATTCTCCTATAATCAACTCCTCTGGATGATATGAAAAAGTTCGCGGCATCACTTCACTCGGAACATCTACATTTCCCTCCAGATTAGTAACATTCTGCTCTGCATCTTGTTCACCAACTTGGTTTGTTTGACTTGAAATCTGAATTTGCTCCCCCTCAGAATTTGAATCTGAATCACCATGATCAAAGACTGGCATGTTTTCAGCTTCTAGATTATCATTCTGAACCGACTGATTATCCTGAGCAACTTCATTCTGTTGAACATCATCATGTTCACCAGCATTACTTGGACCTGCTTCATTGTCATTTGAAGTTTCCCGTGGTCTTCTCGAATACTCAGTTGGGAAGCTTAACTGCGACTCATATTCACACAAAATATCCAACTCATCAAAGAAATCTTCATCATCCTCTGATTCTTCTCTCATGTCAAACGAATCCCAAAGTTTGTCATAATGATAACGCCATGAATCACCAGGATTCTGCGGCGGCATAGTATAACCTTGACATTCAACATTTGCAGCTTCAATAATCCGCTTTTCAGTTGGAACGAAGACACGTCGCAATGGATTTGAATAACCCACAAATATACCCTCAATGCACTTCGGACCAAACTTCCCAAAAGGTTCTATAACCGTACAAGGTGACCCGAACGGTTCTAGATACTTCAAATTCGGTTTGCGATTATTGATAAGCTCAAAGCATGTTTTGTTGAACTTCTTGACAGTAAGAACCCTGTTGAGCGTATAGCATGCGGCGGAAAAAGCTTCAGCCCAAAAATTTATCGGTAACTTTGAATCTGCGAGCATAGTTCTAGCCGTCTCGATTAGTGTCCAATTTTTGCGTTCTGTGACTCCATTCTGCTGCGGAGTGTACGGAGCACTAAACTCATGCAAAATACCTCTTTCATCACAAAATTCTTCCATCTTACTGTTCTTAAATTCAGTACCATTATCACTTCGAATTTTCTTGATACGCCTTTGGTACAAATTCTCAATCTTCCTGAACAGACTCATCAAACTGTCAAATGTTTCATCTTTCGTCTTCAAGAAAGATACCCACGAAAATCTGGAATAATCATCAGTAACGACCAAACAATAATAATCTCCTGTAATGCTCTTGACATTCACCGGACCAAACAAATCCATGTGAAGTCTCTCCAGAGGTCTCGAAACTGAATTGACTTGCTTTGTAGGGTGTGACTTTTTCTTCTGCTTGCCTTTGACACAGCTAATGCACTCCCCTTCCAGATGAAAACCTTTGATATTAACTCCCAATACCAAATCATTGTGCACCAAGTGATTCATCTTCCTAAGATGAATATGCCCCATCTTGCGGTGCCACAATCTTGATTCTTTTTCAGTTGCTCTGGACACGAAACAATGTGCTTGACCAGTAGTTGTAGTTGCTACAGACGTATCTAACACATATAAATCGTTCACTCTAGGTGCCCTCATAATAATCCATTCTTCAGGGATAACAAAACCAGGTTTCAGAATCAAACATTCTTTATCAGTGAAGTGAGTAGTATACTGATTGTCACAAATCTGCGAGATACTAAGCAGATTGTTCTCCAGCTCAGTGATGTAGTTAACTCTCTCAAACGTTACAATCCCATTGGATAACGTTCCTTCACCAACAATTCTACCACCTTCATGACCAGCAAATCCCACATAACCACCATTAATGTTTCTCACATCATACAGCAAAGCAGTTTTTCCTGTCATATGTCGAGATGCACCACTATCCATAATCCATCTGGATATCAGTTGTGGAAGATCCTGCACAAAACAAACTATGAATTAACAACTTCAAGAAAGATGCCGATTCATGCTTCGCGATCCAGGAAGCTCCGGCAATTCAAACTGCTTATTCGAACATGGTGTCCACCCAGGCTTCATCAGCCTTAGGTGTAACCTTGACTCTAGCAATTTGAATTTTGAAATTTTTAGCCTTCAAAGGTGGAAAACTTGCATCATAATCAACCGAAATTGATTCATCAGCCTTTTTCACTTCAGAAGTTGAAATTTTCATTTCAGTTTTTGGTTTCCAAACTTGTTGAGATAATGCAACCCTCTTGTAAAATTTGTCATTTTTAGTTACCACTTTCTTTACAGGTTCATTTTTCAATTTGATGTTGTCATTTTTCACATTCTTTTTCTCAACAACGATTGGTGCTTTACCCTTCACATCAACTTTCTTCTGTTGATACTTCACATTTTCAGTCTTAGGCTTCACATTGGTACACATTCGTGCAATATGACCAACTTGATTACATCTAAAACATGTACGAGTATCAACAACTCGACTTGTGCCTTCAGACTGATAATGTGAAGCTCTTTTCTCAAAGAACTCTTCATTTGATTTTGAAAAAAATTCATTTTCCTCATCAGAAAGTGAACTTGAACCATTTACAAACACCTTCTTTTCTGTAAACCTCTTGTTTTGAAAACTCTTTTTCTGATAACTCTTACCACCCTGATAACCACCCGACCAATTGTTTCTATTGTTATTATAAAAACGTGGTGGAACAATAGGCTTTTTGTAATAAGCTTTATCTTTCTCAAAATTCATTTGCCTTTTTGTTTGACTCAAACTGTTCACCTCTGACAACTCAACTTCAATCAATTTGAAAACATTTGTCAGCTTTTTCATATTAACATTCTCAATGGGAAACTCAGATTCCGAATACAACTTATCAGATCCCGCCATCTTGTACATCACAAGACCCGGTTCATCACTTAAGTTGTTTTTGGACTTTGGTTTCTGAATGTATTTGTCAAAGAAACACCCATCCTCCTCAGAAGTGTCACAATCCGGTTTAAGCACTTTGTCTACTACACTTTTCACCACATCACTTTGGACACTCTCGTCATTGGAAGATGTAAACGTGACATCAATGTTTTCAGGAAGTTTAACTTCACTTTCTTCCTCAATTTCCACCAAACTAGACTGCTTTTTCGTGTAATTGTCTAAAATTGGCGGTGGAACTTTGTGAAAACCTACACCCGTTCCATCAGAAAACACATCCTCTCCATCTTTGTTTTTCCCTATAGGTTTAGGAACAATATGCTGCAAAACAAAGCTTGCCGATTTATAGCTGTTAAGCTTCAACTGGATTCGTTCATTCTCAATTTCAGCTTCTTGAACTTTAAGTTTCAGTTTAGCAATTTGATCCAGTTGTTCATTAATCGATTCTTCTTTTAATCTCAAAACAGCTCTTAGATGTTCATTTTCTTTAAATGTTTTGCCATTACGATCATCACTATCTTTGACAATGCTTTTCAATTTCTCAAATTTTTCAGAAATCTGACGGTTTTCAAGAATTAACTTTTCATTTTCAGATTTGATTTTCTCACGATCAGTTTTATCATTTTCAATTTGAGCCGTTAATTCTTTGATCCGTTCAGTTGAAGCTCTTACACTTTTGTCACGATCGAGAATCTGATTTTCAACATTTCTAACCTTTGTTGTCAGATTCTGGATTTTCTCATTGTTAAGATACATGACAGTGCTACAAAAATTGCATTGTTTGGTGCAATTTTTGCAGTCAGCATTTCCATCAATCTTGTTATCTGACCCAATTTTGTTACCTGACGCATTTTTTGACACACTTTGACTGACCGATTCCTTTGACTCAGTAGCAGAATTAGAATCTACCTCAAGTGCTTTTGCAGCTAGCACTTTGTCAGCCATCACTCCCAGGTTCTCAGCTGTCAACTCTTGCGTAGTATCGATTAAACCAGTATCAACCTGCTTTTCTTTCTTCTCTTTCTCCTCTTTCTCCTTTCTCTCTTTCTCTTTTTCTTCTTCAATCATTTTCGAAGTTGGAGTTCCCCACCATTTGTGTTGCCAATATTCATCTTCTTCTTTGTACTCCTTGATGATGGCTTCGATATCAAGTGTACTATCATCAATTGCAATATTTCCATACTCATCAAGATAGCACTCTCTATCTGGATCCCATCTATTGGCTCTCCTTGCATTCAGATAGATACGAGAAAGTCTGATAATCTTTGTTTCAGCAACCATCTTCCGGTAGTGATATTTCTGTTCTTCAGTACGATCATCTTTCCAAGGCTTAGGTTCATCATTGCTTGCCATGAATGCGTAACCCACCGCATCTTCTTCAGGTAGAACTTCCTTACTCCAATCATACCCCTCATCATCATAAATCACAGCAAGAGCCCTTGATTTGTCTTTGTTATCTTCAACTTGCTTCAATCTAGGCGGCTCAGATTTATTCTGATGGTAGATTGCCTTTTTGTAATAATCATCTCTGAAAGGGTTCTCTGACTCATCAGCATAAGCATTTCGACATTCTCGTTTGAAGTGACCCTTCTGCTTACATTTGAAACATGTCACCTTCGATTTATCGAACCCCAGCTTGGTAGAAGCACCACCAATTGTTTTTCTTCCAGTAATTTCCATGAATCTTTGTGCACGTCGAACTGCACTTGCCATTGCCCAACGAATATCGATCAGTTCCATTTCCTCCGGATCAATCTGATCGTAATCTTCTTTTGTCAGATTTGTATTGCCAATCTTCCCAGCCACCAACCCTTCGTAGGATTCCAAAACAGATGCCAGAAAAACCATTTGTTGCTTGGTTGACTCCGCATCAAAATTCTGTGCGTTCTTCAGATCTATCGCGATATTGCAAGAAAACTTTGCATCAGAATGATTTGCAGAAGATGTAGATCCACTGTGATAACCACTATTACTTCCACTGCTTGAATTGCTTTGACTTTCTTTGTTTGCTGAAGAAACGTTCTCAGCAGAAAACGCAGTCTTTGGAGAAGTAACTTTCTGCATCATACTCTTTGGATAATACAGATCCAGATTCTGTTGATAAGATGACTGATTAACTTTGTACGTCTTTTTCAACTCTAGCTCATGACTCTCGAGTTTTTCAATCAGCAAATCTAATGTCAGCTTTTCTGGTTCTTTGATGGTATTCTTCAGCATTAGTGCATAATATCTCCAATCCATCTCGTCAGGCAACGAATCGAACAATTTGTCGATAAGATCTTCTTCAGGAATGTCGATACCATGTCTCACTAATTCCAGCTTCAGGTGACCGAACCTTTCTATCATTTTACACACTGACTCATTCTTAAGATAACCAAACAAATCAAACTCTTTTCTAAGAAGTTTCTTTTTGTTTTTCTTAATTTCTTGACTACCAGTACATTTCTTTTCAAGCTTTTCCCAAAGATCTTTTGCATTTGAATAGTCGATCAAGGCAATAATGTCTTCCCGGACTGACTGAAATAACAACGCCACACACTTTTGTTCAGCTACAAATGAATCAATCTCCTCAGCTACTCTTAAAGTTTCACCATTTTTGTTTCCATTTGCATAACCATTTTTCATACTTTTCCAGCTAGTAAATGCGAATGCCATCAACCAGTCTTCAAATTTTCTGGACCACCGACTGTACTCCTCAATAGCCGTAAGCTTTGGGGGTTTATTGAACGTTCCGAATGCACTTTCCGATTCCCAAGCTTCCTTTTTCTTTTCTTTTGGAGTATTCTCATTCTCCTTCGTATTGTTGTTGTTTGTAGAAGTATCATCTCCCGAGTTTCCTGCGAATGCGTACATATCGCTAAATGGGTTCAAGAAAATATCATCCATCGTGAACGTACCTGAAAAATCAGTCAAATACTTAGAAAAATTTTAGGTTTTGAGAAATTAGAAAGTTCAAACGAAATACTTGAAATTATCAGCTTCAAGCGAAATCAGTTAGCAAAACTGATTCAAGCGAAATCTGCTATTTCGCTTCAACAATACAATCGAAATCCAAATCTGTTTCAAGCGAAACTAACTATTTCGCTTCAAAGGTTTTCAAGCGAAATCTAGCAACAACTAATTCGCTTTAGCAGTTTTCAAGCGAGACCAACTATTTCGCTTCAACTATACAAGTTTCAATCCAAACGATTTCAAGCGAAATAGTCCAAAAGTCAGATCTGAAGCGAAATCAACTAAATCCTTCGAACACTTTTCAAGCGAAACCCTGTTTTAGGTCAATTTTATCATGTTTTAATCTGAATTTCAGTCCGAATCTTTGTAGGCTTTGTTAATACTACGTTTTACACGTTATACTAAAAAATTAGACCATTTCGACCGTTGGAACTAGTTCAGATCTGAAAAATGTAAAAAGAAATGAGTAGAAAGAAGATAATCCGCTGCTATGGTATGAACTCCTCGTCCTGAGCTCTGATACCACTTGTTGGACCGTTGTATGACCTTAAACCGTCAGTAAAAGTAGTTCATCTTTGCGTACGAAGGCGGAATCAACGTAAACAAAGTCATAACAGCTTTAATCCTTTTAATCTTTCATTTCTAATTAATTTGAGTGCTTGTACAATGTTTTCTGATACAAATCCGTCAGCACTTCGTCACACATACAATGACATCTATCTTCGCTTCAAATGACCTAACACCTATTTATAGAGTTGTTGATTTCGCTTGAGGCTGTCTGAAGCGAAATCTTGTGTGTTGATTTCGCTTCAAGCATACATAACCCACTCAAGCGAAATCTTGTGTTTAAACCATAAAAACCCTAACTAAAAACCTATGGTGTGATCATTCAAACAATCCTAGACACAAGACTTGATAATGACGTAATCAGCAGACATTTAGTGCACCAACATACGCGACGGTGTCCTTTTTGCCGAAAAAATATTTATTTAATCATTTTTGTTTTGCGATCCAGTTTAAACACGTTTTAAGCTACGTATGACTAATCTAACTCATGTTTTATGAGTTGCAGGTAAAATTCTAGTACCGGAGGACGATCAAGTTCAACCAAGAACCGAACACGTTCAAGTTACAAGCTTCCGCACATTGTAAATCGTTATTTTAAACGACAAATTTAGTCACATTACGTGGTATACCTGAAAGTTGTAAAAGTTTTAATTAACCCTTATTTTTCCAATGTAATTGTAATTATAATTATAGGATTATGTTCGTGATTTATAACAAAAATCCGCGTTAAATAGTAAGGGTATTACAAGTTGGTAATCAGAGCCCAAGGTTGAAGGGTAAAGGGTTCGGTTCGAGGCTTGATCGCAAATCCGGTAAGTACATGTATATGAATGGTTTGGTATGAGTTAAAGTGTTGTGAACAACACATAGGGTTATCATGCGATACACATTACCTCAATTAAATGATAAATATAGTTGACGAATTGCGCGCGTTGACGCATATAATAGAAAAGCCTTGTATTATAATACGGGCGATTATTGAAGTTGATATTACTAACTCTTGTAAATGTTTTAATTGAAGGACACTCGCATCTGAAGATAGCGAGAGTTTAACAAATTGCGGATTTGACGGAGGAACGGTCCAAAGTATGACAAGTAGAGTATGCTCACCAAGGACCTAAATCGCGTAATGATCACGAATAAGTTAATGGCAAGGAGAGCCTGTTAGAGCAAGCATTATCAGGTGCACGTTTTAAATTATTATGTGAATAGTAATATGCAACAAATTCGTAGAGATCGAAATTTGCATATGTAGATTGAAAACTTGGAAAAACCCGAATAGAAAACCTATCCGGGATATTGTTTCCAAGAGAAACAAATAGAGGCATTACTTACATGGGGTCTAATGTGAAAATTATAAAAAGGTCATGTATACCAGGTGTTGATCGCTTACTCTGGCCAAGTAAGTAGTGAACACTTGGTACCATGAACTTCTTATGATGGACATATTTACATCCAATGTAGTAAGGATGGGGTGAATGGGACTAACTTAAATGGTACCCAAATGAATCAAATAAATAAGATGTTTGATAATAATGTAAACGCACAGCCGGGTGACGGAAGCATATTACATTAGAATAATGAGCCCGAGAGAAGGGACAAGGACCAATGTAAATGATGATATAAATGAACAACCTGACGAAAATTCATGAAAATAAGTCATTCTGGACGAAAGAGCCATGGTTGACAAAATGGGCAAGTAAAACCAAAGTATATGTTATGGGTCATTTTCTGAGTGTACATATCTTGATCAATATCCTGCTTTTAATTGTTTATTTGTGACCAGGATACTAGACGGGGATATTGCTAACATCCTGGGCGATATCCTGAGGTTGATTGAATTAACCACATGCAGGTTAAAGGCTGGGGTTTGCTAACGGTCAGATGGACTTCATCTCCTCAAGACTCGGGCATGTTTGTTATGGGAGAGACGTTGAACCCGAAAGACTAGGTCTACAACGTTCGAGTGAGGAATATTCGCTGGATCCCGGTAATTTAGGATAGTTTGTTATATTTGTTTTACTATAAATAGATGGGGGCGGATCAGATTAAGGCACGCAACTTTCACATTTTCAAACACTTTCTCTCTAGCTCTCTGCAAACACTACACACAAACACTTGTATTCAAATCACATTGTAACACCTAGTTGATTCGCTCAACATCCTGCATTGTATCCTGATATTTGAAGCAATGGAAGAACAAGGCAGCTGCGATTGTCAGCTCCCGAGGTTTTGTGCCGGCGATCTAGATTGATCAAGGGCTTTCTTCGTACATCACGTGTCAACCTTTACTTTTCTGCTCATTGTTTGATCACAGATACAACTCTATATCTTGAGCCGTATCCTGAAATTGTTTTTATAACTAACTTGGTTAACGTATTTTTCACACATAGTTTTAGCACACTACCTCACTTAACTAATCTGATCACTAAATTGCTTCGGTGATTTTTGACCAAAACAATTTGGCGCCCACCGTGGGGCCAGTGGTGCTATTTTTGCTAAAAACTTTAGGAAAATCATTATTCGGTTTTCTATTGTCAAAACTTTTTTCTAACTTATTTTCAATGGCTTCGAGATCAAACATGAGCTCCTCCACTATGTCCGCTACGTCTTCTGCTACTACCGGTTCGGTGCTTCCACCACCTCCTCCAAGGATGCCAGTTTCTTCACAACTTCAGGATGTTATCCCTACTCGGAGTGTTAAGGGATCTGCTCCCGTTTTAGCCTCTAATGATGAAATTCTAACTTTATTTGGAAGTGTGCCAGAACAAATGAGGCAGCAACAGGAAACTAACCAAATGCTGTTAAGAGAAATACAACTTTTAAAAGCTAGCTCGAGTAGACCTGCTGAAGAAACTGTCACTCCTATACAGCCCAGGGCTTTGAACTTCAGTTCTGCAGTTTACACTGAGGATAACGGGGGGAATATCGTCCCAAGCCATTCTCAGAATCATACCCCTGAGATACCCTCCTCGTCAGAATGTCGACTGTGAGGAGTTCAGGATATGCTTCAGGATATGGCCAAAATCCTCAGATCGGTAATGTGTCAAATAATAATATTCTTGCTACTAACAACAATGGGTCTTTGCAGGATGCAGGTATGACGTCAATGTTTACCAGGGAGCTCCAGAAATTGAAGTACATGATATCCAGTGTACCTGGAGTGGTCCAGCCAATTCCGAAAGTATCCCAAGACAGTCACAGGATATCCCGCTTTGCGTATCCTATCTGTGATGCTGAAATCCCAAAAAGATTTCAGACTCCCAACATGAAACTGTATGACGGGACTACGGATCCTGAAGAGCATATTGCCTAGTACAGGGAACGGATGGAAATCAATCCTATCCCTCCAGATCTCAAGGAAGCATGATTATGCAAGGGATTCAGTTCTACCTTGACAGGATCAGCCTTAAAATGGCTGTTAAACGTCCCTCCTCACTCAATTACTTCGTTTGCTCATTTGGTTAATTTATTTAACAGTCAATTTTCTTGTAGTCGGAGTTTTGAGAAACTAACCAGTGACCTTTACAGGATAACTCAAGGATCTCAGGAATCCTTGAGGGATTATGTGAACAAGTTCAGTCGAGAATCCTTAGATATCCCACATCTTGATGTTGCATCAGCTGTGCAAGCTTTTAAGATGGGGTTACAAAAGGATTCTCAGTTTTATCAGGATCTTGTAATGAATCCCTGCAGGAATCTCGACGAAGCTCGTAACAGGGCTTTGAGATATATCCGTTTAGAAGATGACAAGAAGATGCAAGAGAGGATGAATTCTACCTCAACCTACGAATCAACCAGCAGGAAATCAGAATCCTCATATAAGCCATATCGCTCCAAGCCATATGGCAGAAACGATAATAAGAAAGTGAATGCTGTTGAAGACAAGGATCCTGAAGAATATCCTGACTTATCTGAATACTGCTTTTCTGTTAATATACCTGAGTTAATGTATGCTATGCAGGGTTTAGGGGACAAAGCTAGGTGGCCTCGAAAGAACCAGCAGAAAGTTGATTGGAAGGATAAATCCAAATGGTGTGCCTTCCATGAAGACTTCGGACATATGACCGAGGATTGCATTGCTTTAAGGAAAGAAATAAGTTACCTGTTAAGCAAAGGGTATCTGAAGGACTTGCTGGGAAGAAAGAAAAATAAAGGGCAGGATCCCGAGAAGGATCCTGAACGAGCAGCATCACCCCCAGCAGATGCCAAGATAATTAACTTTATTTCAGGAGGATTCGACATTTGTGGGACTTCGTATTCGGCGGCTAAGAGACATGTAAAGGAAGCCAAGAGTGAAAGGGGAGACAAACCAGTCAGGATGACTACCCTCACAACTGATAAAGTGATCACTTTCGATAGTGATGACAGGGATACTGTTCAGGATCCTCACCATGATGCTTTGGTAATAACATTAAATGTGGCTAACCATTTTGTACGCAGGATATTGGTGGACAACGGTAGTTCTGTCAATATAATTCAGCTGGAAACATTGAAAAGGATGAATGTATCTCTGATGGACATTACTTCGAAGTCCACTGTGCTCGTTGGTTTCAGTGGAGAAGCTAGAAATACTGTAGGAGAGATAAAGTTACCAGTATATGTTGAAGGGGTCAACTCGATACAACGCTTCTATGTGATGGACTCCTTATCCTGCTATAACATAATACTAGGCAGGCCGTGGATCCATGACATGAAGGCTGTGCCTTTGACTTATCACCTATGCATCAAGATTCCAACCCCTTGGGGGGTCGTCAAAGTTGATAGTGATCAGCAGGAGGCGAAGGAATGCTACACATCCTCGATGAAATCCTCGACCAAGCCTAATCTAGCATAGCGATTAAAGATGCGGGCCCGGGATACCTTGGAAGCTTCGGAGCAGGATGTGAAGAAAGTTATCCTGGATCAGGATAATCCTGATATCTCGGTGCTCGTCGGAACCAATATCCCTCGGGATATTGAAGAACAATTAACTGACTTTTTGAAGTACAGGATGTCAACGTTTGCATGGAAGCATGAGGATATGACAGGTATATCCAAAGACATTATTACTCACAAGCTTGGAATTGACAGGTCGTTCAAGCCTGTTCAGCAAAACAGAAGGAAGTTTGCTCCTGAGCGAAATATAATCATCTAAGAGGAAGTTGAAAGATTGTTGAAGTCCAAAATGATCAGAGAAGTCAAGTTCCCAAGATGGTTGGCAAATGTGGTCGTAGTGCAGAAGAAAAAGTCTGTGTAGATTACACAGACTTGAATAAGGCTTGTCCTAAAGACCCATTCCCCCTTCCTCATATCGATGCAATGGTGGATGCTACTGCTGGGCATGAGATGTTAACGTTCATGGACGCATCCTCAGGATTTCAGCAGATTCAAATGGAGCCTTTGGACCAGGAGGATACTGCTTTCATGACACCAACAGGTATTTATTGCTATACTGCTATGCCTTTCGGTTTGAAAAATGCAGGTGCAACATACCAGAGATTGGTGAACATGATGTTCAAAGATAAGCTGGGGGACACCATGGAGGTATATATTAACGATATGGTGGTGAAATCTAAGAAGGCTAAGGATCACCTCCAGGATATCAAGGGAGCATTTGATATCCTGGATCAGTATAACATGAAGCTGAAACCTGCTAAGTGCCATTTCGGAGTGGGGGCATGAAAGTTTCTAGGATATATGGTGATGAAAAGGGGGATAGAGGCAAGCCCAGAGCAGATTAAAGCTATCCTGGATATAAAATCACCCTCGAATATGAAGGATGTTCAACGGTTAACAGGCCGAGTAGCAGCATTGAACAAATTTATTTCAAGATCCTCGGAAAAATGCAAGGAATTCTATGATATCCTCAAGAAGAATAAGAAGTTTGAATGGGGAGCAAAGCATGAAGTAGCCTTGCAGGATTTGAAGCGATATCTCTCGACTGCACCTCTATTGATGAAGCCTGAAAATGGTGAACCACTATCCCTATACCTCGCTGTATCAGGGAATGCTGTAAGTTCCGTTCTTATAAAAGACCATGAAGGTCAGCAACATCTTGTCTATTATGTTAGTAAAAGTCTATTAGATGCTGAAACTAGATATTCTCATTTAGAAAAATTGATATTAGCCCTAGTTATGGCATCGACAAAGCTTAGACATTATTTTGAGACACATAGGACCCATGTTAAAACCAATTATCCTGTTAAAAACGTGCTTAGGAAACCGGAGATGTCAGGTAGGATGGCCAAGTGGTCAGTGAAATTGAGTGCTTATGACTTAGTATATGAACCTAGAAATGCCATAAAGTCTCAGGCTTTAGCTGACTTTGTGGCTGATTTTAGTAGTGACATTCAAAATGAAGTAGATTTAGAAGTACAGCAGCTAAGAGAAAACTTAGAATGCTGGACATTATATACTGATGGTGCATCCAATGTAAGAGTTGTAGGTTTAGGTATACTACTAAAATCGCCACAGGGGGACATATTACCCCAGGCTATTAGGTGTGAATTTCCTGCTACTAATAATGAGGCAGAATATGAAGCTTTAATTGCAGGATTAGAGTTGGCTAAGAATATGAATATCAAAAATTTGCAAGTGTATGTTGACTCCTTGTTAATAACTAATCATTTTAATGGAAGCTATGCAGTTAAAGGAGAGAAGTTAATCGGGTATCTTGAAATTCTTAAAAAATTAGCAGGATATTTCGATACTTTTACACTTGAGCAGGTACCAAGAGAAGACAATGCTGAAGCTGATGCCTTGGCAAATCTAGGACCATCGGTCAGGATACCGGAAGGAACCCGGATACCAATATTACATATCCTATATCTTGCGACGAATCCTCAGGATAAGGAAGTAATAAGTATTCAGGATCCTGATGATGGCTATCTTGAGGAGGATCCTATGTCCTGGATAGCTCCAATCATGAGATATCTCAAGCAAGGATACATCCTAAAGAATGAGAATCCTAAAGCCTTTAGGATGAAGGTATCACGATTCACTATTATAAATGATGTTTTGTATAAGAAATATCTTGCAGGACCATATCTGAGGTGCCTTGAGGTTCCTGAAACCAAGGAAGTACTTCAGGATATACATGAAGGGGATTGTGGTAACCATACTGGGGGCAGGTCATTATTCTCAAAAGTATTAAGGACAGGATATTATTGGCAGACAATGAGGAAAGATGCCACAGAATATGTTCGAAGATGTGATGCATGTCAAAGACATAGTAACATACTGCATCAGCCTGCTGAACCATTATATCTTATTGTTTCCCCTTGGCCATTTATGAAGTGGGGTATGGATATAGTGGGAAAGCTTCCAAAGGCTCCAGGAGGGAAGGTTTTTATGTTGGCAATGACAGATTATTTCTCCAAATGGGTTGAAGCCGAGGCATTTGTCCAAGTCAGGGATCAAGAAGTGGTATCCTTCATAAAGAGAAATATCCTGACCAGATTCGGAGTACCAGCCGAGATAATCTGTGACAATGGTTCTCAGTTTATAAGTAAGAGGACTACTGACTTTTGCAAGAGTTGGGGAATCAAAATGATTACGTCTACTCCGGTACATCCTCAAGCAAATGGACAAGTTGAATCCTCAAACAAGATAATTGTCAACAACTTGAAGAAAAGATTAGGGGCCAAGAAAGGAAGATGGGCAGAAGAATTACCCTTTGTTTTGTGGGCTGATAGAACGACGGTAAAAAATGCAACTGGTCAAACCCCGTTTTCCTTAGTATTTGGAGCAGAAGCAGTGATCCCGACAGAAATGGTGATACCCACAGCAAGATCCAACCTCTGGAATCCTGAGCAGAATCCTGAAGTCCTATGCCAGGAGCTGGATACTATTGATGAGACAAGAGATGCAGCACGGCTAAGAATGGCGGCATATCAACAAAGGATATCCAGAACATACAACAAGAAGATAAGGATTAGAAGGTTTAAAGTTGGAGATTGGGTGTTAAGAAAAGCTTTTCAGAATACTACCAATCCTGCTGATGGAAAGCTGGCTCCGAAATGGGAAGGACCATATGAGATTGAATCAGAATCAGGAAAAGGTGCATACCGACTCAAGGATATGGAGGGGGATATGCTACTGAGATCTTGGAATGCTATACACCTTAAACTTTATTTCAACTAAGTTTAGAATTTAATTTCTAACTCAAGATGGTATGAATTCTATCTCTTTTAAATATGTTTGATTTGATTTGTTCTTTGAAACCCAATACTAACTTAAGCATCGGAGGGGTGTTAGCCAAGCTAACACCCACCTTTGTTTAAGGATGTTTTGCAGTATATGCTCCGGGATATAGCTTCAGGATGCTCACTCAGGATACTTCGGAAGATTAGAGGATTGGCCCCCTCTCTCACGTATAAGGGATCCTGATCCCTTCACAGGTTTAAAGGTATTCACCTTTCTTCTGAATTGGGTTTAAACACCCCACCTGGAGCGCAAGTTATTTGGGAATAGTTCAAGGTGGCGGGACCAGTCCATGTAAATGTGGCTGACAATTTCGTTACTATTGGCTATATCCTGAATCCTAAAGGTATATGAGGATTGATCACCCTCTCTCACGAAAGGGTATTTTCATACCCTCTAAGGTTTAAAGGTTTTCACCTTTCTAAGTCTTGGAGTTTATACACTCCCGCCTGTAGCGCATGAAAATCTGGGATTTCCCCCAGGATACGAGGGATTCATCCCCAATACATTTTTTAGGTTTTTACCCCTGTAACACGAAAAATTGTCTATACAATGGGAACTGATATCCAGAAGATTTCTAAGTATTTGAAGACATTGTATACAAGGGACATTCCTACTAAGGCAATGGTGTAAAGCTCAAAGGGTAAGGCTCGGACCTAATACACTAAGTGTCTCAGACAGGGGATATCTTTATTGGAAGAGTTGCAAGGGGATTGAAGTTTGAGAATAGGGTTATACCCTATTCCTGGTATGATCTTTCCTTTGTAAACATTGTTTAAGTTTTTAACAGTACTATGTTTGGTAAAAGGTTAAACATCCTGATTAGGATGAATTGTCGGAATATATTTTCAAAATATATTTTCGAAATACTTTTCAGGATATTTGAATAAGATATTTGAAGCTGGTACTGGTTTGAAACTTTGATCAAGCAAGTATCGTCAAAACAGGTTTTAAAAATGGACTATCTTTTAATTTTCTCGAAAGGTGATTGAATTTTTAGAAATTCTATTTTCATAATATATCACTGAGTATATTTTGCAAAACTAAGGTCTGTAATAAGAAAGACAGGAAGTGATAGCAAGAAAAATGAAAGATGAAATTATTGGAAATAAACGGTACTAGTTGATAACCAAAGGCTTCATCCTGAAACCTAGGACCCATCCACCTTCGGCTATCAAATTGTTTCGATACGGAAATAAAAATTGTTCATAAGACATAAAATTGTTCAAACAAAAGGAAATAAGTTTTAGGGGGTAGTGCCATCTTCGTTCGCGGTAATTTCAGCAGCATCCGTCTCAGGATCCACCTCAGCATCCCTCTCAGCATCGTTAGCTTTTTCAGCTACTTTGGAAGATCCTTCGGTAGCTGGTGTGGTAGAAATGCCGCCAAGATTCTTTAGCTTCGTTTCCCATGCACCAACGTCCCAAGAAGGGTATTCAAAACCTAGTGTTTTGGCTTCATGGGCCATCTTCAGCCTGGCCTGGAGAAGAGAAGTGACGACGGAACTCTTAAGGCTATCCCGGTAGCTGACCATATCCCGTTCATGTTGTGCATGGGCAGCTTCAAGATCGGCCTGGGCTTGAAGAGTAGCTTTGTTGAGAGCGGTCTGGTGTTCTTAAATCATAGCCTTTATCTTCTCCTCGTAATGACGAGATTTGGCGGCTGCAATCATGCCTTGATCGGAGATCGTGACTTCTGCTTCCTTTAACTTGGACTCAAGCGTCTTGTTAAGCCCGCAGGATTCTTGATATAGATGAACCAGACATTCAAGACCCTGCGAAAGTAAGAGGACAGGTATTGATTTTGATAAATCTTTGTAAATGATATAAGCTGCAGGATGTGGTTTGAGAATACTAACCTGGTTAAGAAAGGAAGTCATAAACCCGCTAGCTTCGATGAACCCGTGCTTCTCATAGGGAAATGTGTCAGAGATGACGGGGGAATCGGGCTCTTTCCTTTTACGAGAGTTGGAGCTCCGGGGCTAGGTAGTTGGCAAGGGTTTGGTGATGACAATGGCTTTGGAACCACTGGGTTTGGATGAGGCTGTGGCCTTAGGATTGGGTTCCTTCTTGATCTGAACCTGATCAGAATAGCTGTCCAACTCGTCGAGATCAAAGACTTCAGGGATCTTAGCCGGTGCTGCATAAAGGAAAAAGTTTTACATTATTACTCTTCATTCTATTATGCTATACTAACTAACTATTTTAAAAGTAGTCCTTACCAGACATTTCAGATGACGAGTATTGACTGGAACTCGGGATGTGTGTGGTGAAACTCCTGTCTATTGCAGGTAATTGGTAAACAATATTGATTCTTTCCTCTGATTCAGCGGTAGGGGGAGCTACTTCCTTAAAATTTACTGCATAAGAATCAAAAAGAAGGATATTAGCAAAAGATAAAAATCTAAAGGTACATGAGAACATTTATGACCCTACCGGTGGTTAACCACTCGACCGGAAGGCTGGCACCCTCAGCAATGGAGTCTCGTTTGACGAAAAAGAACTTGCGTTGCCATTCGTCTTCAGTTTTAGTAGCTTTAAGAATAATGAGTTTGTTGGAAGTCGAAAAAAGCAAAAATCGGCTAGAACCATGAGATCGGAGGCGTAAGAGATTGGGAGATCCTCGATTCAAAGGTCGGGATAGTGAAGGTTTTTGATTTGATTAAGTACGATTAATACTCTCCAAACCATGGGCATGGTTTGAGCAAAAGAGATGCCGGTGGTCCGGAAGAATTGCATCATGAATTCGGGAAAGGGGTATCGAAGACCCAGCGAAAAAGGGTATGCTGGAAAGCAAATCCAATATGTGGAAGAAACATCCGATCGAACGGTCTAAAGACTGTGTTATCAGTAAAAGCACCGGAAGCTCTCAAAGCCGCAATGTCTGCATTATCAAAGGCACAGACTTCTTTCTCAGGATTTTTGAGAAGATTCTACTGGGTAAAAGTCTCGGATGATTCACCGGTTTGGGAATGAGTCCTGGTGGCCATGGCAGATGAAGAAAGAAAGATTGATAAAAGATGAACAAGAAGTAGGGAATTACCTGGAGACTCTATTGAAGATATCTGCTTTTCAAACAAGAAGAGAGAAGATATAGGGGCATTGTGGATCTCCATCGAGTTAAAAGCGCGTTGGAGGTTATGATGTGATTTTGACCGTCGTCTAGGTTTAATTGCTTTAATTTATGAGATAAAACTTTTAAAATATATCCGTTGGATTGGTATACCAACAGATATATTTGGGGACAATTGTTATGGGTCATTTTCTGAGCGTACATATCTTGATCAATATCCTCCTTTTAATTGTTTATTTGTGACCAGGATACTGGACGGGGATATTGCTAACATCCTGGGCGATATCCTGAGGTTGATTGAATTAACCACGTGCAGGTTAAAGGTTGGGGTTTGCTAACGGTCAGATGGACTTCATCTCCTCAAGACTCGAGCAAGTTTGTTATGGGAGAGACGTTGAACCCGAAAGACTAGGTCTACAACGTTCGAGTAAGGAATATTCGCTGGATCCCGGTTATTTAGGATAGTTTGTTATATTTGTTTTACTATAAATAGATGGGGGCGGATCAGATTAAGGCACGCAACTTTCACATTTTCAAACACTTTCTCTCTAGCTCTCTGCAAACACTACACACAAACACTTGGATTCAAATCACATGGTAACACCTAGTTGATTCGCTCTACATCCTGCACTGTATCCTGATATTTGAAGCAATAGAAGAACAAGGCAGCTGCGATTGTCAGCTCCCGAGGTTTTGTGCCGGCGATCTAGATTGATCAAGGGCTTTCCTCGTACATCACGTGTCAACCTTTACTTTTCTGCTCATTGTTTGATCACAGATACAGCTCTATATCTTGAGCCGTATCCTGAAATTGTTTTTATAACTAACTTGGTTAACGTATTTTTCACACATAATTTTAGCACACTACCTCACTTAACTAATTTGATCACTAAATTGCTTCGGTAATTTTTGACCAAAACAGTATAGATGATCCGCCGGATCATAAAAACGAAGGTATTACCCATACGAAAAAGATAATCAAGGTTGTTAACTTTAGTCGTAGTAAAGCAAGGATGACGATGATAATCGTTACTCAGAATCTATAAGGCCGTCATGGATGGTCACATAAGGAATAAAAGACATGGTTGAATAAAAGCAATGGATTTTGCTAAGACGACCAAATAAATCGAAGTGAAGTCTTAATGCATACCGGAAGGGTTGCAATGATAACGACTTCGGTAAAACACCCGATTGATGGGCAGGATTTTGAGTGAATGCGTAAACCGAGAGACGGGAACGCGAAATAGAAAGTCAAAAGACTCGGTATAACAACCCTCCTAAATAATTCTGACACCCTAAAAAAAATTAGAATGCCTCAATACGTCCTAAAATATACCCCTTATACGCAAACGGGCCCCGAATACCTTTATTTTTATTAAAATTAATTAAAAGTCAAATTTTTAGGGCAGTGGCGGGCCGCGAAGACCTACCCCTGGTCTTACGCGGGTCGCGACTGAGTGGACATGAGGCGCAGCCCGGTGCTGCCACACGGCTAACACACGTTGAGCCTACACCAGTGACTGGGCCAGGCTAGGGCTTACCCTAGCTACCCTCGCGGGCCGCGTAGCCCTTGGCTACCACCTACGCGGGGCGCAACGAAACCTAAATCAGGCCCTATAAATTGAGGGCATTGTCCTTCAGTCCCAGTCGCTAACACACTTGTTTCTCTCTCGAAATTCAATAGTGTAGAAGTAATTTTTGGGTATAATACCCCTCTAAATAACGAAGTTCTGCCCCGATGTAAGTATTATAACCCCGGTTACGTATTAGTCGTTGGAATACCGTCTCGGGGAGGGTATTACTAATGTAAATATTGGGTTATTATACTAACGAGTGTGCATTTGTGTATTTAATAGATAATCACCAGGAAATCCTTAAGAAAAACCCTAAGACAGCAATGTGAGTAATCTTCTTTTTGTAAACTGTTTTTACAAAACCTTAAATATTTTACAATGTGATTAAGCAGTGATTGAGTCTTTGTAATTCTTCAATTACCGCCGGTATGTTGGGGTTTTGTATACAAAGTGTGGAACACGTTACCATTGGACAAAGAGTTAGCCAATGGGTAATATGACCCACCAGTCAGGATTGACAGTACTTAATGAGTAATTGTGTAGATGTAAACATTGTAACCACTCTCAATACTGTTAAAAGATAAAACTCTTCTTGATTAAACTGGGATTCACTCACCAGTATTTCCTACTAACAAAATGTTTTTAAAAGCGTTTCAGGTAACAAAATGTGAAAGACAACTAGAAGCCAGCTGGACAGCACTGAAGGCTTGGAAAAGTCGCTATAAAAGTTACCTAAATAAAGAAGATGTTTTATTTCAGTAAAATGGGGTTTACCCATATAAATAAGTTTGTAATGAAAACTTGGGTTTCATCCCAATACACTTATTTATATAAAATATGGTGTTTTACTCTGATAAAATATTTCCTAACTACGGTCCTGATATAATTTCCGCTGCCAAATTGATAAACACCGATACCACCAATACTGATTCTCGCGACCGCCCGTTCCAGGGACAGATAGGGGGCGGGGGTTGTGACAGAAGGTGGTATCAGAGCTAAGCCACTGATTCAGCCACATAAGTGTTCTGCTGACACCAAAATATAATATGTTAGGAAATAAATTACGGAAATACGTGCATAATTGTATTCTATTATTGTGTGTTATTTGACTATTTGTTAGTTTACAGTATGAGCGACCAAGGACCTTCCGACGCCTACCGTCAGTTGTCCAGCTCACCTAGGAGCGAAGGTACCTCTTCACAGCCTGCCCTCTCAGGGTATTCAGCTGACAATGAAGATGGGATATTCGTGTTTGAGGCTCAGTCTGAAGAGCCATTCCCTCCTAAAAAGAGAGGATGGTTCAGTAGAGGAGCACATGAACGTAGGAAGAGGATGAAAAAGTTGCAAAACCAGCGAGCTTTAGCAGCCGCTAAAAGAGAAACAGATGCTCACACACATAATATGCTCAATAGGAGTTTAGCCAATTTTCATATCCTAGCAACCACAGTTGCAGACCCTAACCTGGAGCCACTCATATCACCCCGACCATTACCACTATTCCCCACACAGCCAATGGAAATCGAGAACAACCCAGAAAATCAAATCCAAATGCATGATTTTAACCCAGAAGAGATACCTAGGGTACCAGCACCCAATCCCTTAGACCCAGACTACGACCTGTGGTTAGACGACCATAGGGATTATGTGCTCGCTACCCAATACAAGAAGACGAACCCATGCCGCACCTAGCAACCTACCCAGGTCTGGACCCTCTAGATCCCTACTATGATAGCGATCAGTACATCAGGGAAATTTTAGAGAATCCATACCCGTACTAGGAACCCATGCCCCAGTTTCCAAACCCAGTCCCAGCACCTGCACCACCAATGAGTGCAGAAAATGTGCAAGAACTCCAAACCTTCGGATAGGAGATTTTAGAAAGTAGCGAAAGGATGAGGCAGGTCGGAAAGCGACTCGTCTGGAAGTATGACGAGCTCAATATGGAGTTCTGGATGAACCCATATCAGTAATGGTGGTGGTAATAATAATAATAATATAATAATATATAATATGTGTGTATGTTTGAAAAAAAATCTAGACAATATCGACTGATGCCTAATAATATTGTAATTTTATATTTCCGTTTCAGTTTGTATTAGATACATACTATATATAAGAAAGAGTAAGTCGCAACGCTCGACGATCTTGATCAATATGATTGTTGTGTGATTGATTAAATATTATTTTGTGATACTAATACGTGGTAAATGTTTAAAATTCAGATGGACGAAGAAGTGAATCAAGAAAACCCGAATAATAACCCGAAAAACCAGAATAACGATAATCAGAACAACAATAACAATGGAAACCAAGTGGATAACAATGCCATCCAACACATAGTGGCACAAGGAATAATAGATGCGATGCCATATATTATTCAAACAGTTAGGGAAGCTGATAATAAAAGTAATCATAGGAGTAAACGACCCACTAAACCAGAAAACAACGTAAACAATGGACCCGTACTTCAAGTGCCCATTCCCAAAAGAAGAAGAACCATACCTTATGGTTGTTCTTATAAAGAATTCTGGTCTTGTAAACCAATGGAATTCTAGGGCAATGAAGGGGCCGTTGCAGCTCTACGCTGGATAGAAAAGACTGAGGCTGTCTTAAAAATAAGCATGTGTGCGGAAGAGGATAAGATAATGTTTGCCTCCAATCTGTTTAAGAACTCCGCACTAGAATGGTGGAACACTATCCTCCAATCTAGGGGAAGTGACAGGGTTTACAATATGGAATAGGAGGAATTTAAGAACATGGTAGAAAGGAACTTCTGCCCTCCCAATGAAAAAGAACATATAGCAAATAAATTCCTAAACCTTAGGATGACTGGAGTGGATAGTAAGGGATACACTATGTTATTATTTGAATATGCTAGAATAGTGCCAACCCTTGCATCACCTGAACCTGTATTAATCTCCCGTTACATCTGGGGATTAATAAGTGAAATTAGACATGTAGTCAAGGCAGCTAGACCTCAAACTATAGAAAAAGCTTTAGAACTAGCAAACACCTTGACAGATGAGTTAGTGCGTACACGAGAAGAGGATCAGAGGAGAAACCTAGCTCAAAGGCTTACCTAAGAATTTCGCTCTGGAAATTCCAACCATGGGAAAAATGTAGGTTCTACCTCTGCACCTTATTGCAAGTATTGCAAAAGGAAGCATTCTGGAAGATGCTCCATATATTGCAACTTCTGCAAAATATCTGGACACAAGGAAGAAGACTGCAGGAAGAAACCTAACAACAGGATATGTTACAACTGTGGAGAACAAGGTCACATCAAGCCAAACTATCCAAAACTAGCTCCAGCTACAAACAACAAGAATACTAAAAATGCTAGAGCATTTGTTATAACTGCAGAAGAAGCCAAGATGATTTCGGACGTGATTGCCGGTACGTTTTTAGTTAATGATGTTTTTGCTAAAGTATTATTTGACTCTGGTGCGGACCAAAGTTTTATTAATACTTCCTTTTGCAAACTTCTCAATCAACCATTAACTAAACTCCCACAAGAATGTCTAGTAGAAACAACAAATGGGGAAACCGTTAGGATTTCTGAAATCTTGCAGGGAGCAAGAATAGAATTTTTAAATCAAAAGTTTATTGCAAACCTTTATCCTATGAATCTGGCAGGGTTTGATGTTGTATTAGGAATGGATTAGTTAGTAACCAATAAAGCCAGTATTTTATGTGATCAAAAGTCGATTCAAGTAAATTCACCAAAAGGTGAAAAGATCACAATTAAAGGAGATAAGCCCTCTAGATCCACAAAATTCATCTCTGTGATGAAAACATCAAGCTGTATAAGAAAAGGATCATTAGTGTATTTGATTTCTATAATCACTAACACTAAAGGAAAAGAATTAAAAGATATTCCAGTCATATCTCAGTTTCCAGATGTATTTCCAGAAGAATTACCAGGACAACCGCCAGATAGAGAAGTTGTATTCAAAATTCATCTACTACCAAGAACAACACCAATTGCCAAAGCACCTTACCGTTTGGCACCCGCAGAAATGCAGGAACTTAAGAAACAGTTAGACGAGTTGAAAAAGGATTTATACAGCCAAGTTCATCACCATGGGGAGCACCGATCTTATTCGTTAAAAGGAAAGACGGATCAATGCGTATGTGCATTGACTACCACAAATTGAACAAGGTTACGATTAAAAATCGGTATCCATTACCGATAATCGATGATTTATTTGATCAATTGCAAGGAGCACGATTTTTCTCCAAGATCAATTTACGGTCAGGATATCATCAATTAAAGGTACAGGAGGAGGACATTCCTAAGACCGCATTTAGAACAAGGTATGTCCATTATGAATTTACTGTCATGCCATTTAGTTTAACCAATGCCCCAGCTGCATTTAAGGACATGATGAACCGAATATGTAAGCCATATTTGGATAAATTCATAATTGTCTTTATAGATGATATTCTCATTTACTCTAAGAGTAAAGAGGAACATGCAAGACATTTGCACGCACTTCTAAGTATATTAAGAAAAGAAAAGCTTTATGCTAAGTTTTCAAAGTGCGAGTTTTGGTTAGAACAGGTACAGTTTCTTGGACACCTAGTCGATCATGAAGGAATTCATGTGGATCCTACCAAGATCGAGGCAATTACCAAATGGAAAACCCCTGAGTCACCAACTGAGGTTAGAAGTTTCTTAGGATTGGCCGGTTATTATAAAAGATTTATTCGAGATTTTTCTAGAATAGCCATCCATTTAAATAAGTTAACCTGTAAATCCATTAAGTTTGAATGGGGACCAAAATAGGAAGAAGCCTTTAGAATTCTTAAGCAAAGATTAACCAACGCACCCATATTAGCGTTACCAGAAGGAACTGAAGACTTTGTAGTCTATTGTGACGCTTCTAAGTTAGGTTATGGATGTGTGTTAATGCAACGCCAATAGGTTATAGCTTACGCATCTAGGCAACTTAAGAATCATGAAGAGAATTATTCAACCCATGATTTAGAATTTGGATCTATAATTTTTGCCCTGAAAATTTGGAGACATTACCTTTACGGTAGTAAGTTTACCATTTTTACAGATCATAAAAGTTTAAGGTATGTTTTCGGGCAAAAGGAGTTGAATATGAGACAAAGACGCTGGATGGAAATTCTTAGTGATTATGATTGTAATATCTAGTATCATGCATGAAGGGCTAATGTAGTAGCCGATGATTTAAGTCGAAAGTATCATGAAAAGCCAAAAAGAGTACGTTCTCTTAAATTAAATCTACAAGTAGATTTAAATGAACAGATTAGAAAAGGACAAGATCAGTAATCAAGGACGATACTGAAAATCCGAAAGGAATGATTAAGGAATTAGAACAAGGAACAAATGGAATTTGGAGATTCCATAAGCCAATCAGCTACGACTGCCAGAGGAAATGGCAGGAATACATGATGTATTTCATGTATCTAATCTTAGGAAATGCTTAGCTGATGAATCACTGGTTGTACCTCTTAAGGATATAGAGGTAAATGAACAACTTAAATTTGTAGAGAAGCCTCTACAAATTGAAGACAGAAAAGTCAAGAATCTCAAACACAAAAGATTAGTTCTGGTCAAAGTAAAATGGGACTCCAAAAGAGGACCAGAGTACACATGAGAGCTTGAATAAAAAATGCAAAGGAAATATCCACACATGTTCCAGTAGATCTCGAGGACGAGCTCTAAAACAAGGTGGGGAGGATATAACAACCCTCCTAAATAATTCTGACACCCTAAAAATATTTAGAATGCCTCAATACGTCCTAAAATATACCCCTTATAGGCAAACGGGCCCCGAAGACCTACCCCTGGTCTTACGCGGGCCGCGACCGAGTGGACATGAGGCGCAGCCAGGTGCTGCCACGTGGCTAACACACGTCGAGCCTACCCCGGTGACTGGGCCAGGCTAGGGCCTACCCTAGCTACCCTAGCGGGCCGCGTAGCCCTTGGCTACCACCTACGCGGGGCGAGACGAAACCCAAATCAGGCCCTATAAATTGAGGGCATTGGCCTTCAGTCCCAATCGCTCACATACTTCTTTCTCTCTCAAAATTCAATAGTGTAGAAGTAATTTTTGGGTATAATACCCCTCTAAATAATGAAGTTCTTCCCCGCTGTAAGTATTAAAACCCCGGTTACGTATTAGATACGCTGCCCGATTGATCCAAGGTTCCGTAACGGCTGTCGGGGTTCTGTCCGACGTAGTCGTTGGAATACCGTCTCGGGGAGGGTATTACTAATGTAAATATTGGGTTATTATACTAACGCGTGTGCATTTGTGTATTTAATAGATAATCACCAGGAAATCCTTAAGAAAAACCCTAAGACAACAATGTGAGTAATCTTCGTTTTGTAAATTGTTTTTACAAAACCTTAAATATTTTACAATGTGATTAAGCAGTGATTGAGTCTTTGTAATTCTTCAATTACTGCCGGTATGTTGGGGTTTTGTATACAAAGTGTGGAACACGTTACCATTGGACAAAGAGTTAGCCAATGGGTAATATGACCCACCAGTCAGGATTGACAGTACTGAATGAGTAATTGTGTAGATGTAAACATTGTAACCACTCTCAATACTGTTAAAAGATAAAACTCTTCTTGATTAAACTGGGATTCACTCACCAGTATTTCCCACTGACAAAATATTTTTAAACGCGTTTCAGGTAACAAAATGTGAAAGCCAACTAGAAGCCAGCTGGACAGCACTGAAGGCTTGGAAATGTGGCTATAAAAGTTACCTAAATAAAGAAGATGTTTTATTTCAATAAAATGGGGGTTTACCCCTATAAATCAGTTTGTATGAAAACTTGGGTTTTATCCCAATACACTTATTTATATAAAATGTGTTGTTTTACTCTGATAAAATATTTCCTAACTACAGTCCTGATGTAATTTCCTCTGGCAAATTGATAAACGTCGATACCACCAATACTGGTTCTCGCGGCCGCCCGTTCCGGGGATAGATGGGGGGCGGGGGTTGCGACACTCGGAATATGAGTCATGACTAAAAGACGATGAGGATATGCAGACATAAATTTTTATAACTACGTTCAACTATTTTAAAGTCGAACGGGTCGAATAAAGAACGGAGTTTGACGTTCACAAGTGATGAAATTTCACACGAACAAGTCAAACGATTTAAATTAAGAATAACGCTCGATAACATAAGTAAGCGCGAACCGAATAGATAAAAGCGCGAGATATTAACAAATCTGTATAAAAGGTTATGGGATAATGTAAAAAAAGGGAAAAACGCATACTAACGAAACAAGAATGTTAAAAATATTAACATAAAAGAACCTGGGTAATGGGTTATAAAGAAGTATAAGTACGAACCGGGAAACAGTAAGTATAGAACAAACTGGCGAGTAAATCAGGTAAGGAGTCATAAAGTTGGAAGATTAGTCCGAAAGTAAACAAATGAAGCCTTAGACTATGGTCATGGTCAGCTAAAGTTCAAAAGCAAAAATAAATGATTCCAAATGTAACAAGGGATGCCTTGAAGCTATATATGTATACATATACATTTGAATATAGACGTGAATAAAAGATTATCTATGGGATCATCATAACCTACGGGATTAAACATAGTGTTAAGATCTACAGGACCAAGAAGACCCTTGGGTCATAAATAGAAAGAAACGAACTGTTGGGTCTCACCTTAAAAAGGTGAAAAATCTAAAGAAATAGCCTATGAGGCTAAGTGAAAGAACCTACGGGTTATGTAGGTTAAGCGTGGGAACTACTTATAATTCCCCGCATCGAATAATAATGAAAGGGAATAAATCCTTGGGTGTAAAATTCCTTGATACAAGTAAATGATATAAGACAAGGAGAAAAGAAAACGTTAAACTAAAATTCAGCTTTAGTGAGAAACAACGTTTTTGCAAAATATAGATATTATGAGAGAAAATTAGGAAGGGGTTAACATAAAAAGGGTTTAGGTCTTAACACTGATACGTGTAAAAACGATACATTCGAAAAGAAGATTCTCGTCGACGAAAGGTTAATATAAACCTAAACATGACGTGATGCGATCACGGTCAAGAAAAGTAATATGAGGTATAATCACATTGTAGCCCGAGCAATGGGTATAAAGTAACTGGACTAATAAGTCCAATCAGTGAGACTGATTAAGGTCAAAATTCTAATGTAAGAATTGGAGTAATACGCTAGTCATTGCGAGATCAGCATGGAATAAATATACCTGATAAATTCATATGACCAAACGGCCAAAGAGCGACACGGTCAAGTATATAAAGCAAAGGTAAACATGTACAAACGGAAATGATGGCCCATGGGACTTTGTTAACGAAGAATATTGATCGCCTATATTAAGCGATCGTAAGACAACACGAACGAAGTGTCGGAAAGCCAAATCGAGCAAAAGCACGATTGAAAGATAAGGTTATAAGGTATGTGATTTTATGCTTATGGGAATTATGATAATAACATTTATTAAACTATCTTAAACAATTAAGATGAAATTCAAGAAATTCGGTTGCTCGTACACGATGAATTCCGTATAACTGAACCGAATGAATAAATTCGAAAAACGAAAGAATTGTTGTTAAAAGTGAAAGATTTCGCTAAAATATCCAAACGGATTAAATTAACGGATTCACGAAGAATTCAGTAGTCTAACAGCGATGGATTTCGCTGAGTTAACCAAACTGGTTGAAAACATTATTTTGAGTTTCATTATTCCGCATAAAAATACGCAGATGTTATTAATCAAAAAGGTATTACCATACTTTTCGAGTAACACCAACAAAAGGTTAAAGTATGAGTAATGCTTAAAAAGGTTACTCACTTTAAGTGTATTGGTTATAAAACTCAATAGACTGTGCAAGAAAGGTTTCGGGGATGAAACCTCTTTAAGGGGGTAGACTTGTAACACCCCAAAAACGGGTTTGGTAATCAAACCACATTAATATTAATGACGGGTAAAATACAGATAGTGGTGAAAATTTACCCGGTAAATATTAGGATTGAAATAATTAAACCTAATATTAATTAAAAGGAGAATAAATGATTTGAGAAAATTAAATTTATAAGAAGCCCGAGTTGACGGGACTTAAAATATAACTGGTTATAACTTCCCGAACATATGAAGATAACTAGGAATAATTAACCTAGTTAGTAGCATGTGATTAGGTGATAACTGATGAGTTATGGCTTCATGTGATAAAAAAACAAAACATGTAGGACTAATGTTGCTAACAAAGAAACTTGTTTTATAAAAATAAAACTTAAAACACAACACACACATAGAGTGTGTTTGTGTGTGCATGGGAAACGACAGGAGCAGGACAAGAGGGTTACAAACCCTAGCTCAAACAATATATTCAAATTGAAGGATCAATCGAAGGCCAAATTCAGATTTGAATACACCCAAACGATCACCAAGTCAAGGGGATCGTAAGGTATGTTAAATTTTTGACATTTATGAAGTTGTAAAAAAATGATTAACTTTGCATGATGCGATTTTAGTATGAATCGTTGAAGCTAGGGCCGAATTAGTGAAGTATGACTGCTTAGGAACAAACCCTAAGTAGAAATTTGAAGTGGAATTGCCTTGATTAGGTGATTTGGAGCCATAAGCTTGTAATTGAAGTATTTACCTTGTATGAGGTAAATGGGTTTGTGAAAATATGATGAAGTCTTGAATTAGAGTGACAAATTTGTAGTAAACTTGATAATATGAGTAAGTTTATAATAAACTTGTGTTCGAAACCATCATGGGTGGTAGTAATAGCGAAGTACTTGAACAATGTTGAATTTGAGTATATGAACATACTTGTCATAAGATGGGTTTTCGTATAATAAAAAGAAATGGATGCTAAACTCGTGTTGTAGATGTTTGAAATCATGCTACCTACTAGTTAGTATGTAAAATTTGATTTCATTAAGTAATTGGATGAAATTCCTAAGTGGGTTCAATGAACCAAATGTGTATTTGAATATGTTGGTGAGCTAGTTGACTTTAAAAAAGTCAAACCGACCAATGATTAGATCGAGTGATAGATTCGACATAGAACCCGTAAGGTGGGGTAGTCATAATTGATAAAGACTAATCTAACCGTCTTTTGAACTATAATGATAGTTTGACGCTTAACAAGCTAGATGGAAGCTTGTGGATGAAGCGGGTCAAACGGAGCGAGTACGGAAAGAAAAGCGTGGCATGGATGCAAGGTAAGTGAAACTTACACCCTTTTATAGAATACGTAACTATTCTATAAGTTACAAATACAATAGAGATAATATTTGGAACATGGTTACCGACGCGAAATGATACGGGTCGGAACTAAAAAAAACAGGTGTTAAAAACCATAGTAATGATAAAACAGGGTGGAACGGTAAATTAGTCACGAAAAGACTAAGATAAAATGGGTTTTCGAACGGCTACTTATTAAGTAAGCCTAAACTAGTAAAAAGGGTAAAACAGATCAAATGGTAATATTGATACCAATTGACAATTAGCGACTAACAAGTGTATGTCGAGTCTCATGCTCGCAGGATGAACGGCTCGTGAATTTGCGTTGCTAAGAAATAGCAAATAAGTGAAGACAAGGTATTAACACGGTCAGTATGTTGATCCGATCCAGGTACGCATAATTATGTTGTAGTTAAAAGTGCTATTTTGGTCAAATGATTTGGTGAGAGTTTTTCGTTGTAAAATAAGAGACTAGAACTGACCAAAAAGCCCTTCATGGGTAAATCGGGCAAATGACACATAGAGGCCGTTTAGAAACTTGCATTATAATTATGTAACCCTTAGATACAGGTAAGAATTGTAGGCATAAACTTCGTAGTTCATATGCCTAAAAATGGTCATTTGCATAAAATGACTAGTCGAAGGGTAAAATTTGGGGAAAAAGGGTTCATTATGTTAAATCCACCACAATCATAGTTGTGGTGGAAGACTAATCAATATGAATGGGTGGAATTATTAGGCATATAAGAAATGGACGTAATTTATGCTTAAAAATGCATAAATACCCTTAACGGGTCAAAATTAGATTATAAGCAAGAAAAAAAATGGGTTAATAATGCGTAGGAACCCGTGACGGGAACCTAACATGATAGAAAATATTGAAATTAAAAGGTTCATGAGAAATGAGGGGTCAAACGAACTTGTTCGTTTGATAAATACACGAACGTGTCAAAAAAAGTGTCATAATTGAATTTCAAGCCGAGAGCTTGAAATCTCAATTTTTGTGAATTCGGATGTCGGGTTTCCACTCCATGTGATGGAGAATTAAATTACGATCACGTAGGAAAAAGAATCGTGTAAAACGGATAAATAACGAGGAAGTTATGCACGTTTTGACAAAAATTAGCGTTGCTAAAAATATGCAGCTTTCAGCTGCAAACATTCTGGGAAAAAGAAGGGGTCGCGTGATGCGTGTGAAGTGTCGTCTAGATTTAATGTATATTTTAATCCCTTTTACACTTTTTAGCCAAGTTTTAAATTTATAAAACACGATATTTACTAACACTAAACACACATATGGGCAAGTTCACCCATCGTGAGCGTAGTATAGTGTTGGTAAGATACCGAGGTCGTCCAAGGACACAAGAGCTTTTAGTACCGGTTTATCCTCAACGTCTAATCAAATCAAAAGTATAGAAAAAGGTTTTAAACTAGAAAAATAAAACTAACTAAAATGCTGAAAAATAAAATAAAAGTAAAAACAGATAGACAAGATGAATCACTTGGATCCGACTCGTGTGTAGTGTAACCTTTGATTATTTCCGCACTTTTGCACTTTTTAAGAGATTATCTTAGTTTTTGTAGTAGACCCCTCTTTTGAAGGTGACGTTACCCTCAACCCAGTAGTTTGAGTCAGCAAGGATACAATCCTAAAGGGTCAGATTATTGAAAGATAATTAATTAAGTTATTAATGCATAATGTGGTAGGCCCCTCTTTTGAAGGTGACGTTACCCTCGGCTAAGTAGTCTGAGTCAGCAGGGATACAGTCCTAAGTAGCCAGGTTAAAGTATTAATAGTAGCTTACATATGAGGGGATCAAAGAGTTTGGACCCCCGCCATCCAATACCAGTGGGTATTGAAAGAGGTCCTACTAAATTTGACCCAGGTCCTTGCAGGATCTATACACTGAACAAGGCAAGACTCTTACCAAACCGTTCCCTTAACCCCTGACCAGGTAGCCAACATACCTCCATATAGACCGTGGAGATATGAATGGTGAAAATCTTTTATTTTATATAGACAGTAAAATAATGCCAAGACACAACGGACAAACGATAAGGAAGAATCACCTTCAACATAAGAAACTAGTTATTAAAGTCATTAATACATAACCAAATAAAAAGTGCGAAAAGATTAAAAATAAAAAGTATTACACTAAACACTTGTCTTCACCAAGTGATGTAAGAGACTTAGGTAAACATGGCCTTTGATTGTCAAGAACTCTTACGATCAATCTTGGATCCCGAGACGACTCACACACTCTATGATGGATGATGGATGATGGTGGTGGATGATGGTGTTGTGATGGTGGTGGAGGGTGGGTGAAGTGTGAGAGAGGTGGTGTGCCAAGGGATGGTTTGCAAATGAGCCAAGCACCCCTATTTATAGCCTGAACAGCAGCTCGGGCACGGCCCCGTGTCCACCCTCCTTTTCTTTTTTCATTAATTGCAGTTTGTCTGCATTAGTTGACCACGCCCCCGTGTCCGCTGGGCACGACCTCGTGTGCAGAAGCGTATCTGTACTATCAAGATTTCCCCAGATTCTGCGAATCTTGGAGTTGACCACGGCCCCGTGTCCGCTGGGCACGCCCCCGTGGTGGGTGATAGAAGCTTCTACAGTTTTGTCTTTTCTGCAGACACTTGGGCACGCCCCTGTGCTCACTGAGCACGGGGCATGTTCAGCCTTCTGTTTTCTTGTTTTTCTTGGGAAGATGCTGTCGGGGGGTCGGGCATGCCACGTTTATCCCTTTTCTTGTATTTTTGTTAGATTTAGCGGCCTTTTTGCTTCTTTTGTTCATTTGAGCTCATTTAATCCTGAAAATACAAAAGGAAGACAAAAACACACTTTTTCCAACATTAGTACTAAAAAGGGTTAGTTTTATGCCTCATTAGATGTAATTTATATGTTGCATTTTGCACACATCATCGCGCCACGCGACGCCAAAGGCCAGGGGCCGTCGCGCGACGCGACAGTGTCCTTTTTGGCGAAAAAATATTTATTTAATCATTTTTGTTTTGCAAACCCGTTTAATTGGTTTTAAGCTACGTATGACTAATTAACTCATGTTTTATGAGTTGCAGGTAAAATTCTAGTACCGGAGGACGATCAAGTTTAACGAAGAACCAAACACGTTCAAGTTACATGCTTCCGCACATTGTAAATCGTTATTTTAAACGACGAATTTAGTCACATTATGTGGTATACCTGAAAGTTGTAAAAGTTTTAATCAACCCTTATTTTTTCCAATGTAATTGTAATTATAATTATATGATTATGTTCGTGATTTATAACAAAAATCCGCTTTAAATAGTAAGGGTGTTACACTTGAAAGCTCTTTGATCGAGGTGTCGCGCCCTGGTTAAAGATAAGAATTTATAGCCCAAATTACCCTTAACAATGTGTTAGTGGTAGCAAGGGGTCGAACCTTGAGGAGTTTGTGGTTTGCGTATGGACAAGATTGATTATACGATGTCACATTTTATGAAGCTTGCAATTTAGTTAATTTGTTTATTTGGTTGAAAAGAGTGTCGGATTGAACCAACGAGTTGATGCTCTATTGATTACTACTAAAACTTGACAATTTAATTACCATGAAAACTTGGTTAAATGATTAAAACACTAATTTGAGAACAAGGTTCACACTCGGTTCAACAATTGCAAAGCCTAGGGTTGCTACACATTTTTAAGTTGATTTAGTTGAATTCGTCATTAACGGTTTTAGTATCACGAGGCTTAGGTGCCAATTGCTATTAACGTTCACAACGGACCGCAATGCACTTCGTTACCTCAGACAAGTAAATCCCTTCGAAAGATAAGGCATAAATACACAAACTTCTTTTGTAAAGTTAAAGTTTATAATCACTCAACAATTCACAAATATAGTTCAAAAGACAATTATCAATCAATTCAAATAAAAATTCAACTTGTCATAAATCAACTAATAAACATGTATCAAACCATAAAACCTTACAAAAGTCTACATCGAGGTGAAACCCGAGAGGATTAGCTACTCATGACGAACGGAACACGATCACCGGATGATTGAAGCTTGAACTTGAACATGATCTTCAACCTTGGAGAATGGTGGAGTAAGGGTTTGGTGAATGGAGATGGTGGAAAGGTTGTGGAAAGATTGGTGATTGAGGATGAGATGGTGATGATGATGTTGGTGGATTAGGATTATGATCAAGGTTGGTGATGGTGGATGATTGGAAGAAGTTCGAGGTAATGTAGATAATGATCTTGGCTCCAAGAATGCTTGATAATATTAAAAAGTTCGTAACTCCTTTGAAAATACCCCAAAAAGGGGTTATAACTCTTTAGAACATCAAGCAAAAACACAAATCAGCGTCAAAGTAATCTGGAGGGGGTCGCCGCCGGCCTGACAGGGCGTCGCCGATGCCGTTTGGATATTCTGTTTTTTGTTGACGCCTTAATACGCTGGCTACGCGAGTTCCTGGCCGATGCGAACAACCAAGGGGCGTCACCGACGGCCCATATGGGCGTTAACGACGCTATGTCCAACTCTTCGTTTCCGTTTTCTTCATTTCGCGTTCTCGGTTGATGTCGTTCGCTCCCCGATGCTCCGTAAAGCTCCTGAATAGCTCCTTAAACTCCGTTAGACCTGCAAAACACAATTCTAATAAAAATAGGCCATTCGAAATCGAAAGTCATGTAAAAATATAAACTTAAATACGATTAAACACCGGTTTTCAAGCACGGGTGTAGTGCCGAGTATAAGGTTAATTCAAAAGTCAACGGAACTAGGAGAAAGACCAGGTAGGTCTTCAGGGAAAACATCAGGAAAATCGCAAACGATAGGAATTTCACTCACGCCTTTTCTTTTGTCCTTGTTTTCCACGTCATAGTCTAAAAAGTCAAAGTACTCCTTGCTCAAGTACTTGTTCGCCTGGGTGCATGACATAAGTTTGAGACCTTTTGAGGGTTTCTTGCCGTAGGCGTGCATCGAGTCACCGGACGGTAGAGGAAGGCGAATGAATTTTTCGGAACAAACAACTTCTGCACAGAATTTTCAAAGCCAATCCATGCCTGCTATGACGTCAAAACTACCCAATTACATGGGTATGAGATTGATCGGGAATTTGTGTTCGTAGAGATTAAAAGTACAATCACGAAGAATGGAATCAACGGTTATAGACATTCCGTAGGCGACTTCGACGGCGAATGATTTTGGCAACTTCGAGTGTCTACACTTAAGCAATTATTCAAATTCTACGGATACAAAACTTTTATCCGCACACGTATCAAATAAGCAAGAAGCATAAACATCGTTTACGAGAAACGTACCATTGATGGCGTCATTGTTGTTCTACGCTTGAGCGGCGATGATGAAGAAAGCTCGTCCGTGAGGAGCTCGAGCTTGATTGTTGCGTTGCGGACATTGGTTGTTGTGGTGATTTGGTCACCACATTTAAATCATGTACGTTCGTTATTGGCCGGCGGTTGGTTGTGGTTTTGGTTTTGGTTTTGGGCTTAATTGCCTTGTGGTTTTGGGCCACTTCGGCATTGAGTGTTGAAATGCCTAAACCTATTGCACGTAGTGCAAAGGCAACATGGTACGTTGGTTAGGTGGTGGTAGCTGCAAGTACTACACTTGGGAAAAGTCCCGGTGTAGGCTCGCTTTGTCACACCCGCTCATAGGCGGAAGCCCAAGGTGTGAACTTGATTAGTTTTCATTGCATGCGATGTAAGTAAACAATTTATATGAATAAAGTATGCTCGATGTTCATCCCTTCCAAGATATAAAAAGTATACAAGTCACAAGTTTGCTTTAAAAATACATCACTAGTAATATTGGTTTACAAAAGAAGACTTGTACAAAGTAAAGTTTTAATAGATTGAGGGTTTGCATTCAATCTTTCGCACAAGGGCGGGAGATGTGAACCAAATCCTCCATAAGGATGACATCGCTTTCTTGACATGTTGGTTCTTGTTTCATGAAGTGCAATGATCCACTAGTTACCTGAAATACATGTAAGTTTGAAAGCCAACATAAAGTTGGTGAATTCATGTGTTTGTTTGTTTTGTATCAAACGAATCTCAAAAACATTTGAAAATCTTGTATTGAAAACCGGTATGTGAAAGCGTCTATGAAATTCGGGGATCATTAATGTTTTGCAAGAACATTAATATGTATGCCACATAAGTAAGCAACCAAACCTAGACGATGATATTCGGACCCTTCCGATATAGGACCACAAAAGCACCCCTAAATGGTTAAGAAACGAGGAGTGAAGCTAGCCAAAACTCAATAGATCTACACCTTTTGCACCTCGGTCGTTATGTATGATTAATAGTTACTCTTGTCCATTTTCTACTTATGAGAACATGATCTAAAGTGATTTCATTCCATAGCTAAACATACCCTTTATTGTAACAAGTATTCCCCGTCGATTGTTTAATAGTAAAACATTGAAAAGTTTGAAAGGAGAGACATGAACTCACAGTTTTACGTTCAACAATATAGTGTGCTAGCAGTCTCGGGTATTCGTATACGTATCGTAACCTACAAGTGTTATAACTTGTTAGACACTTAGGTCTTTACTAGACCGTGTACACGTTGCTCGTCTTGAACGTTCATTAGGTTTGTATTTGTCTTGTTTGGATACCCTTGTTTATGTTAATATCTTGGTAGCTTATTTATTCGTTCGTTGTTAATGCATATATAATTCATATATATGTCTTTTTATATCCATGTTGTGTATGAACGGGCCTCGCCCTTCATGAGTCTTCGTGCCTAGCATGAGTGTAAGTGGGCCTAGCCTTTCGTGAGTCTTCGTGTCTAGCCCATAGGTGTCTACGTGCCTCGCACAATGTAAATGGGCCTAGCTCATATGCGTCTCTGTATCTCACACGGTGTAAGTGGGCCTAGCCCATATGCGTCCCCGTGTCTCGCACGGTGTAAGTGGGCCTAATCCATTTGTGTCTCCGTGTCTCGCACGGTGTCGTTGATATGAACTATATATACTTGTGTATTTATACGTATACGTATACCATGTCTCGCACGGTGTCGTTGATATGAACTATATATTGTGTCATCTTGTATGTGTACACTTCATCAAGTGCATTTGTGCACATTACTATGTACTTGTGTATTTATACGTATACGTATACCATGTATATACTTCACTAGTATACTTTTATTTTCGGTATTTGTACCGTATTTATACGTATTTTGATACATGTACATTACTTGTAATCCTTGTATTTTACCAAGTATTTTGATGTACGTATTTCATACATATGAGTATACTTATATACTTCTAATTGTTACACTTAGTAAATTTTATACATATATAACTTTCCGAATTTATGTAGGGTAAAATATATATATTAGTTGGGTGTCTAAAAATATATAGTTTTTAAAACTTGTTGTCGTAGTCATTTATATATATTTTTGTTATCGAAATGCCCAAATGTCGCAGTAGATGTATAAGCTTCTCGTCGTGGCGATATGAACGGCCGTTGCCGTGACGATATATTTAACTTATTACCGAACTTTTATTATATCTTTAGTGTCGGTTTCAGATATATATTATTTCTTCAATATATATATATATATATATATATATATCAGTTCTTTTGTTTGTCCGATTTGTCCATTGTCTGATTTTTGGTTTAGGGATATAATATAGTGTATGTATATATATCTCCTTTTATGTGTTAATTTTCCAAGTATCCATTCAAGGATATGTGTTTATGTATATGTGTATCCATATCTTTTTATACTTGATTATTTACAAGTACTTTATGTCAAGTATTTGTGTAACTTGTATTTAGATGATTATTCACCCTAAATATTCTAAATGCATACACCTTAGCAACACACTTATACACACATAAGAATGTTGTCGAAGTATATATATATAATTTTCATCCTAAGTGTATTTATACATATCATGGAAAAGGAAGATGTATAGGTGTTAATATATGCATGAAAGTTGTTAATGGAACTTGATTTAGGTTGATTATGATATTTGAGTTTGAAAAGGGTTTAAAAATACGTTTAAAAACGTGAAAAATGCCCATAGTATATGGGAAACTATGGTGAAATTTTCTAAAATCCTAATCATGATTAAAGTGTGGTTTAAAAAGTGATTATCTTAGTTAAATGGGATTAGCAACTTTAATCATGATTAGGCAAGTTTTGGTGAAAAGTTTAAACGATAGCGATTTTAAGCATGTAATGCACATGAAAAAAACCTAAACCCCTCGCCCCAACCCCACCCTCCAAAAACCTAAACCCCCCTCCCCCCACACCCAAAAACGTAATCCTAATCCTCCAAAAAACATAACCCTAAAAGTTAAACTAGACTCAAAAGCTAATTTTAAGCATGCAATGCACATGTGTAGTACACATATAATGCACATGTGCAGTACAAGTTTTTTTTTGAATTTTTTATATATAAAAAATAGCGATTTTCATATAAAAAATTGTAAAAAAATTGATATGGTTTTTAGGCTTTTTTAGTTATTTATCTTGTTTTCTCATTTAGATGTAGTTTTCTCATGATCCTCTCCATATATATATATATATATATAGGGAGAGGATCAAGAGAAAATAACATCTAAATGAGAAAACTAACTAAAAAAGCCTAAAAAAAGCTAAAAACATACAATTTTTTTTTTACAAATTTGTATAAAAAATCGCTATTTTTATATATGGAAAAAAATTTCAAAAAAAAAACTTGTACTGCACTTGTGCATTATCTATACTATATTATAAAGCATGAGGGATGGGTAGTTTAAGATACCAAAAAAATAATAACTTTTCTCCCCTTAATTTATAGAAAGACCCCTAAAATAGGGGTAGTTTGGTCTTTTAAACACTATTTATTTTTTAGTTCCCCATCTTATTACATTTAAATCCCTTTGTTTTAACAATATTATGGATAATTAGTTGCATTTTCCCCCTCCACAACAAACTTATAATTCTTTTACGTATTTCTGTCGTATCTTATAAACTATAATGTTTTAAAAAAAATCCAAAGCTACCATGACAACCTACTCATTTTTGTCGACGTTTTGATAGTTGTCTTGGTCATTATTGTTGTGTAGATTAAAATGTACAAGCAGATGATGTATTAATATACAAGTGATTAAAGCAGTGTGTCATATCACATTTCAAATGCTCAAAACTCTCTATGTTGTTATCATTATTATCAATTTAATAATATTGTTTTGTAACATGATTCCCTGAAAATATGGAAAAACAAGTTGGGAACAATTTCCATCTGCTTTTGCCAGATTTAATAAAAGAATACAAGCATAAGAAAATAACTTAAAGTTCGATCATAAAATCCATATACAAATCCTCACCACTAATTACATTTTACTTTATTTATTTAAATAATAGTTACATCTTTACCCTATTTTAAGCCAACTACTTCTACGATTGTTAAATGGTCATAACTTTTCATACATTAAAACCTTTTTTTTAATTACATTATAAAAACGAGCATTTTATTCTTTGTAGTTTGAGTATAGTATTGTTATTTTTGTAATTTAAAAAAAATTGACATGTTACGTGATTAACAATATATAGGGGTAAGCAATAACTGAACCGTTGACAGAAGCCAAATAAAAAAAACAGGCAAAACCGAATCAAAATCAATCGAAAACTGAATTAACTTAAAATCGGTTATTAGTTTTTTTTGTACCCTTAGTTAACTGAAATTAACCAAACCAAAACTGAACAGTTCATATATTTTTAGATTTTATACCTTCATTTCATGTTCTTTTAAGCAGAACTTTAGCTAAAGTTTGGTTTTGAATATTAACCAAAATTTAACTAAAAACCGATAATTTAACTAAATAAAGCAAGCTAATTAACAAAAATTCTTGGATTTGGTTTTCAAATTTCAAAATTCGCAAATAAACTAAACGAACCGAAAATCTACGATTTAACCAAATAAACCAAACCAATTAATCAATATTCTCGGATTCGGTTTTCAAATTTCAAAATTCCCAGATTCAAATATTTAGCCAAAGCACATTCATTGTGCACTTACTCTTCCACACTTCGTTCTCTCTCCCTCTCAATTCCTTTACATGCTCAACCAGCAATAACCGCATCAGCAACAGTTCCCTGGTGAAGTGTTTTGTTTTGAAATCATTCGTACCAGCATACAAAGAGAGAAAAAGGGAGAGAGAGAATGGGGGAGAATGGTGATGGTGTTACATCTAGGGTTACCCCGACACTGGTGGTGACCAGATCTGGCGACGTCTTCGACAAAATCAATGGTGGAAGAAATTTTAGGCTTTACGGTCAAATCAAATTAGGAGAAGAAAATATAGGGTTTGCATATTATTTGAATCCCTGTAGAAACTCCAGTTAAGTCGAATTTGAACAAAAGGTTTGGTGTATATTCATCTGATGGTCCTACTCATGGTATAGGTTAATGAATTTTGCTGTTATTTTTCTAAACTTCGTTCAATTAGAGACATTCACACTTCAGGAACAAAGATGAACAGATGGATGTTTAATCTTGAAAGTTGAATCTAGGGTTTCATTTTAACCCTACAATAATTCAACTTTCTTTGCAGGTTCCTTTTCATGTTTTTTGGTGGTGTAACGATGGTATGTTGAGCAAGACGAGCCTCATACGTCAGTAATTTTGATTTCAATTGATTAAAATTCAGTTTTAGGTCTTTATTTTCAATATTAAGCAAAAACATGCTAAACTCAGGAACGAGTACATTTTTGTTGATAAAATGAAGCGGATCTAAGGTCTTCAAACACATTGATGAATTGATGTTTCCAAGTCGAGTAGTTTGTATCATCAAGTGTAATCATGACAAAATTTGTGATGTTAGTCATTGGATTTCTTTGTTTGCACCAACTGTTGAAATTGTAGAGTTGATTGATGTAGATGCCTTGGAAAAAAAGTGAAAAGCAGAGGAAAAGAGATAATTTGCAGAGAATTGCCGGAAAAGTAGGGAAGAATACAAATTCACCAGAGTTTGTTTCCAGAGAAAGAAGAAGAGAGGATCGCAGTTGCTTTGATACCATAACAATGGTGAAGCATCAGACTCTCTACGGTTTGTATTCAACTCAGTTAGTTTGTACCAATAGCACTTAATATATATAAGATGCTAGAAAGATATAACTACAATGTAAACAAGTAAGCTATGTAACAGTACGGTGTAATATAAATGTACAAGTAACAACTGCACACGCCAACTAACTCCAGCCTGGTTTATTGCCTTGTGTGTGATTATCTTGTGGGGGTATCCACTTTACCTTGATGATCACCGAAGGTTGTTCAATTGGTTTATGGGGCCACATTGACATTAACAAACATTTCAAATAAGATAAAAAAAGAACCATGGGTGAAAATACGGGATTCGACTATTTAAAAAAATGTACGAGAATTTTTTTTTTTTTGCTTTTAGCCATACACGACTAAACTGTTTCTGCGATTTTTTCAGGAAGGGTTGTTGTTGGCAGAGAAATAATGGTTGCCAAATAGGGACCTGGTGCTGAAAGAATGTGAGCTCTCTGGCAAAAGTTTGATCTCAATCATGAAGACTTTTTTTTGATATGTTTTTGGTCATACTAGCAATTACTTGGTACACTTTTCATGTCTTATTCATTCAAAGATTTGTAGATTTGAATATATAATCTTACATCATTTTCCTATCATTTTGTTGGCTTTAAATAATTTGGGTTTGTAGATTTTTATACTTCGTTTGCTTTTATTCACAAGGGAAGAATAATGGAGCCAGTAGAAAAGTTGAAGGGGAGATCAATGTCACACCCCAACCACGTAAAACAACGAAACGTGGCGGAAACGTCGGGGAGTGTTGTAACAGAATTAATTGTTTCACAACCATGGAAATTAAAGTTTCGTTTTATTCATCAAACAAGCGAGTTACATTGTCTTTAAACAAGAAATAAAGAGTACATAACATAAATTAACTAGTTCTTGTCTCGTTTTAAGTCACTAAGGCACAGGTCCGCCTAAGTATGTCTCGATAAGTCCTATGCATCAACTCCTGAAAACACATGTGAAAATAGGTACGTCAGCATAAAAATGCCTTTGAGATACATAGGTTTTGTGAAAATAGGTTTCATGACTTTTAAGTTTAGAAAGAGTTGTTTAATAAAGTTTAGTCATGAACCTTGTAAATTGATTTGTTTTGTAAATCATTTGAAAAACAATAAGTTCAGATGATATTTATAAATAAGAGAATAATGTATGGTTAAATGAATAACCATGTAAAATGAGTTTGTATAAGATAAGTTGTTTGTAAAACAATGTCTTGTGTAAAGTATGTTATTTGTATAAAATGTTATATGTTTTAAATTGAAATGATTCAAATAACGCTACGATATGTAATACCATACAAGCACTTATATATAGGAAGTACCAGCGGCGTATCCACCATGCTTGTATCATATTAAACACGCCTCGTTACTTAAATCACTTATTCAAACCAAACCACCAAGATGTAATGTTTAACAATTGTAGAAATGTTTATTGTCAAATGGTTCACATGGTTCAATAAATACAAATGGTTCACATAATGTAATATAATGTGTTCATATGCTGGATGAGCATATGCAACAAAATGTAATGTAAAACAATGTACTAAGTATGCACACAATGGACATACATAGCATGAGATGTAATGTAGAACAATGTACTAAGTATGCACACAATGGACAGACATAACATGAAATGTAATGTAGAACAATGTACTAAGTATGCACACAATGGACATACATAGCATGAAATGTAATGTAGAACAATGTACTAAGTATGCACACAATGGACATACATAGCATGAGATGTAATGTAAAACAATGTACTAAGTATGAACACAATGGACATACATAGCATGAAATGTAATGTAGAACAATGTACTAAGTATTCACACAATGGACATACATAGCATGAAATGTAATGTAGAACAATGTACTAAGTATGCACACAATGGACATACATAGCATGAGATGTAATGTAAAACAATGTACTAAGTATGCACACAATGGACATACATAACATGAAATGTAATGTAAAACGATGTACTAAGTATGCAACAAAGGACATACATAGCAAAACACAATGAAATCATGTACTATAAATGTACTAATAAACATAGCAAGTATATGATGTGAAAACAGGAAAGCATGAAAGTAACAAGTAGGCACATGTGTTTCACCCCAAAATGTTTGGAAAACAGTAAAAGAGGGGTCTATGTACTCACTTGAGATTGCTTAGAAGTCCTAGGATAACCACCAAGCAAGCTAGAAGATCACGGAATCAAACGGCACCTAATATAGGTATCTACATTAATAAACCGGACCTATCTCGGAGGATCGGATAGAATGAAGGCTCGTAAACCAAATGAGTATGGGAACTCATGTAATATGGTTTAACAAAGCCTACATACTAAAATGAAGCCTAATCCTAAGTGCTTACGACCCATTACGACCCGTTTAGGTAGCTTATGCTACTATAACGCGTCGTTCGCGTGAAACGCGTTCGGACCATCTAACTAGTCCTATGATAAGTAAAATATGCCTTAACATGTCGAATATTGTTGCCGAATCAGTTTAGATGTCGAAAGTTATGTTACATATGCTTAAAATGAATTTTGGCGCAAAAAAGGTATTTTGGTAATTTACCTAAGGCATATAAACTACCTATCATACAACTAACTAAACGTCGTGACCATAAGGTATAACCTCGGAAGGTTATACAACTATGGTCACCTAATGTGTTTGGTCGGATCCTAATGATCGACCAAACGGGTCGGGTTCGAAAGTATAAGCGATTGATTAGATCGCTTACCTTTACGACCCTAGACAAGCACAAAACTAAAAGTGATGAGCTAAGCACGAGAGTTTTGAAATTTCAAAGGGGTTCAAAACCTTATAACAGAGGGTTCAAAACCTTATAACAGAAGGTTCAAAACCTAGTAATCAATCATCCTAGAACAGATGATTAGTTTTCAAAGCGGTTTTGAAATTTATGTTCTTGTTGTGGTCGTCGCCTAAGGATAGGTGACGGTATTGTTTTATGACTAAACGCAAGTAAACTCGCGTTAGGGTCCTAGGAAGGTTATAGACTAGGTCAAAGTATTACTAATAACCTAATTCCCTATAACCATTGGCTCTGGTACCATCTGTTCTGTCACACCCCGACCACGTAAAACAACGAAACGTGGCGGAAACGTCGGGGAGTGTTGTAACAGAATTAATTGTTTCACAACCATGGAAATTAAAGTTTCATTTTATTCATCAAACAAGCGAGTTACATTGTCTTTAAACAAGAAATAAAGAGTACATAACATAAATTAACTAGTTCTTGTCTCGTTTTAAGTCACTAAGGCACAGGTCCGCCAAAGTATGTCTCGATAAGTCCTATGCATCAACTCCTGAAAACACATGTGAAAATAGGTACGTCAGCATAAAAATGCCTGTGAGATACATAGGTTTTGTGAAAATAGGTTTCATGACTTTTAAGTTTAGAAAGAGTTGTTTAATAAAGTTTAGTCATGAACCTTGTAAATTGATTTGTTTTGTAAATCATTTGAAAAACAATAAGTTCAGATGATATGTATAAATAAGAGAATAATGTATGGTTAAATGAATAACCATGTAAAATGAGTTTGTATAAGATAAGTTGTTTGTAAAACAATGTCTTGTGTAAAGTATGTTATTTGTATAAAATGTTATATGTCTTAAATTGAAATGATTCAAATAACGCTACGATATGTAATACCATACAAGCACTTATATATAGGAAGTACCAGTGGCGTATCCACCATGCTTGTATCATATTACACACGCCTCGTTACTTAAATCACTTACTCAAACCAAACCACCAAGATGTAATGTTTAACAATTGTAGAAAAGTTTATTGTCAAATGGTTCACATGGTTCAATAAATACAAATGGTTCACATAATGTAATATAATGTGTTCATATGCTGGATGAGCATATGCAACAAAATGTAATGTAAAACAATGTACTAAGTATGCACGCAATGGACATACATAGCATGAGATGTAATGTAAAACAATGTACTAAGTATGCACACAATGGACATACATAGCATGAAATGTAATGTAGAACAATGTACTAAGTATGCACACAATGGACATACATAGCATGAAATGTAATGTAGAACAATGTACTATGTATGCACACAATGGACATACATAGCATGAGATGTAATGTAAAACAATGTACTAAGTATGCACATAATGGACATACATAGCATGAAATGTAATGTAGAACAATGTACTAAGTATGCACACAATGGACATACATAGCATGAAATGTAATGTAGAACAATGTACTTAGTATGCACACAATGGACATACATAGCATGAGATGTAATGTAAAACGATGTACTAAGTATGCACACAATGGACATACATAGCATGAAATGTAATGTAAAACGATGTACTAAGTATGCAACAAAGGACATACATAGCAAAACACAATGAAATCATGTACTATAAATGTACTAATAAACATAGTAAGTATATGATGTGAAAACAGGAAAGCATGAAAGTAACAAGTAGGCACATGTGTTTCACCCCAAAATGTTTGGAAAACAGTAAAAGAGGGGTCTATGTACTCACTTGAGATTGCTTAGAAGTCCTAGGATAACCACCAAGCAAGCTAGAAGATCAAGGAATCAAACGGCACCTAATATAGGTATCTACATTAATAAACCGGACCTATGTCGGAGGATCGGATAGAATGAAGGTTCGTAAACCAAATGAGTGTGGGAACTCATGTAATATGGTTTAACAAAGCCTACATACTAAAATGAAACCTAATCCTAAGTGCTTACGACCCATTACGACCCGTTTAGGTAGCTTATGCTACTATAACGCGTCGTTCGCGTGAAACGCGTTCGGACCGTCTAACTAGTCCTATGATAAGTAAAATATTCCTTAACATGTCTAATATTGTTTCCGAATCAGTTTAGATGTCGAAAGTTATGTTACATATGCTTAAAATGAATTTTGGCGCAAAAAAGGTATTTTGGTAATTTACCTAAGGCATATAAACTACCTATCATACAACTAACTAAACGTCGTGACCATAAGGTATAACCTCGGAAGGATATACAACTATGGGCACCTAATGTGTTTGGTCGGATCCTAATGATCGACCAAACGGGTCGGGTTCGAAAGTATAAGCGATTGATTAGATCGCTTACCTTTACGACCCTAGACAAGCACAAAACTAAAAGTGATGAGCTAAGCACGTTAAAACATGCTTAACTAAGTTAGAAAATAAGTTTGGTATCAAAACAAACGGTTTTGATACCCATAAGTAGTTTGGTTACAAAATACGCAAGAATACGTATTCTGGCCGAAACTACGACTCGTCACTGAGCCTAGATAACGTGGTAATCAGTAGGTATAGTCACTAGGGACTATAACCATCGTGATTACGCTCACGTTATGAAGTTCAAACGAACTTCACATTGATCATAAACTGGTCAATGCAGAAAGTCAAACGCAGTTTGACTTTAACGCTAAAACGAATGGAAAAGAACGAAAGAACACTTATAACGGGTCCCCGCAAGTTTGATTTCCAAGTAATCTCAGGTAGGAAGTGTATAAACACAACCACTTAGAGAAAAACTCAGATTTCAAGTGGGTTTTGCAATGCGGATGGAGGGGTATTTATAGAATTCCTTGAACCGTTAAGATCGCTCCTCGTAAACCGTGCTTCAATCTAGGGCGTACACATCAAGCCCATGGTTTTATAAAACCATTTGAGCCCATGGTATTGCCCAAAACCAGGTGCAAGTGGTTTAAGAGTGCTTAACAGCTGTAACCAGCTATTAGGAAGTTTCTGATGTTCTGGGGACTCCTTACAGACCGTAAGGGTGAGGGCTTACGGTCCGTAAGCCATCAACTTTGGCAGATTGACAGTTTTGGTCCCTGTTGGTGTTTAGAGCTATTTCCGACATGTTTAAGGCCCGTTAACCCCATTTTAAAGCTCTAAAATGAAGTTAAAGTATAGGGAACTTAAAATATGCTCAAAAATATCTCGGATGTCGGTTCGTTTGGTCGTACGGTCGCGATGTTCGCTTAATTACGACGGAATGCGCATAAGCGCGAAAAACGATCCAAATTGCGTGACGAATGGATTTTTCTTATGCCAAACACTAAAATAAAATATTTTAGTGCTTACATAAATTTTTGGATGTCCGGATGTATTCAGAACGTAAGTTATGCGCGAAAGTGCAAACTTATGCACTTTTTGACGCTTTTAGTCCCTGAATGACCCAAAAGTTTATTTTAGCACACCGAACCCCTCAAAGCCTATTTCTAAGCTATGTAGAGGATATTTATGGTATGTTTAACTTATGGTCATATTCCGGAATGTCTGTTACAGTTCAAATTGGCATACTTTCGCAGTTTGTCAACTTTAGTCCCTGTAAGCGAATAGACTTGATTTTGTCATACCAAAGCCTTCAAAACTTATTTCTAAGTTATGTAAAGGTGATTTAAGGTATGTTAAGCCTATGTCATTGTTCCGGAGTGTTTGTTGCATTAAACTAGTTATATTTACGCATCGGTGCGCGTATAACCTTTCAGAAAGCGATTTAGAGCCCGAAATCGAACAAGAATTGATATGTGCAAACGATACACATATTTATACAAATCCCAAGTATGAAATACAATATTTCATTGGTTTGGTATTTGTTTGATGGTTGAAGTGACACAGGTGTCACAATCAAGGAGCCGGAGTCTAAAGGTAATTATTCTTCTTTGCGAACATGTGCTTGTTTCTTTGGCATTGAAATGCCGTAGTTTTTTTTATTAGAGTCATTGTGACTATAAGAACTTTTATTTTGAGTGCCCCCTACTCCAAAATGTCTTTCACCCTGTGGAAAGTCTGGCTCTCGAAGCCCATCACCACACTGATCTGATGCGAGTATATTTTTATTTATTTACTGTGATCTTTATGCTTTTAATATGGGAACATCTGTTTTATTATGTGGCCTAAATGATTTCTGCTCTGGGGTTGTTATCTTGTTGTAGGCCTTAATGATTTATATATTTTTATTTAGCAGGGTTCATCAACCATCATCTCATGTAATTTATTTGGAAACTACTGGAGCAAATTGTTATAAACTCAAATAAAGACAGGTGGGTTTGGAATAACCCTTTGGGTGATGAGTTGTTCGTAGATTTTGTTCAAAATCTGATAGCGACCGCGAATAACAAAGATAATGGTGGCAGTTGGCCTTTGTGGAACAGTTGGGCTCCCCAAAAATAAACTTCTTCATGTGGCAAGCGTCATTAAAATAAGATTTCGGTAAAAAGGAGCTAGCCACGAGGGGTGTATGGATTCATAGTGGTTGGCTTAAGTGATTCACACGGTGGCTTCATGTATGGTTGCGGTAGCAAGTTTTAGTGTGGCTTAAAATCCCCATTCCCCATGGGAAGTTTTCATGCAACATGGTCCGGGGTCTTTTGCAGAATCTGAACGGGTCAAGAGATTGGAAGAAAGTGGTCAGTGCAGTCTTCATGGAAACATTATGGGAAATCTGGAAAGCGAGAAACACCAAAGAATTCGAAGGTTGCAACATTCCGGTTGCTAAGGTCGTCGAAGAGATTAAGATGAACTCGTGTCTTTGGGTTAAATGTAGATCTAAATTTCATGTGGTTAATTGGGATAGGTGGCTAGATGCCAAGCTTCGTGATGTAATAACTTAATGCGTGTTTGTTTGTTTGCTCAGGTTTTCAGTTTCTTTCTGGCTGGCCCGATTTCAATATGATATATAGAAGTTTTTTCTGTTAAAAAAATGTAATATATTTTGTAGTGCTTGTACAATTCATGTCAATTGGAATAAAAACCAGTTGAATTATAATATTATGATAAACTAATGTTTGAAATTGGCGAAACATGGTCATTATTTCAATGGATTTCCTACATGTGATGTAAGGATAGACAAGTTTTATGAGGTCGGGACGGGACGTGAATTTGGAGTCTTGTGATCATACGGATGTTTTTGAAAATTAGATTTCCATTTGAACCGTTCACCGGTTCAACTTGCATGAGTGAATAATCATTTTTTTCTCTGGTTTATTTGATATACACCAATTTATAAGTATATGCTCCATTAAACTATTTTGCAGCTTATATAACTATACTAATAGCATTTATATCTTATACAACCTCCAGTAGACTACATGTGTTTATAACCTACCTTTATATATAATATATGTGCTTTTGGCCCATTTAATTTTTTAATTTAAGGAATGTGTTTAGTGATGGCATCAGATTCCAAATTCATGGAGAAAGGTCTGGTGGCAAGAAAAGCTGCTTCTAGGAGATTGTCAAGTGTTTTCACTTGACGATTGTATTCTTGGGTGATTGGTTTGGCCCTTGTTCCTGTAACTCGAATCCTAGCCCGGTATATCCCATTTTAGTTTTACACCATTGTGAACCTTACGCCTTTTTTACTCTCTGATCGAGGTTCTCGGCATTGAAAAATCTTCGTAAACTAAATCACACGTGTATATGTTGACATTTAAGAGATATAAAGTCAAGTTTAATTTGGTTTTCCGTTATAATTTGTGTTCATTAACTTAAAAAAAATTTCCGTATACATCTGTGTTTAGTTTTTTTCGTTTTCATTCTCATATAAATTTTGTTGAAAATGGAGTTGTATTCTTTTGGTTGCATAGGCTATACAAGTGCCGATAAAGTGACACCGAACGATATCTATAACAGTACTGGTATTTGTTTTTATGCTTATCAATCGAGGTAAAATATATGGCGATATCATTTTTGGCATATAACAACTTGATTTTTCGTGTTTTCTTATTTGGTTGCGGTAACGAGTGACAGTACCATAACAAGAAAAACCGATATTGATCTAATTCCCGCCGCATAGAGCGGGGGAATCCCACTATAATATTTTAGTTCTAGGCACCTTTATAATATTAGTTGTAGGTACCATTGCGTTTACGTTTGTATTTAAAATTTATCAAAAATCGATCTGCTAGCCGCAAAGCGCAGAAGAACCCACTAACGAATTGATAAGCTAACAAGAAACGAGTGTCGCGTTGTAAAATGCCACCGCCCGCCGCATCACGCGGGTTCCTTACTAGTATGTGTACTACACATGTGCATTATATCCGTATTAGTGCACAAGTGCAGTACAACAATTTTTTTTTTTGAAATTTTTTTTCCATACATAAAAAATAGCATTTTTTTATAAAAAAATGTAAAAAAAATAATATTTGGTATGTTTTTTAGCCTTTTTTAGTTTTTTGGTTTTCTCATTTAAAAAAAATATATAGGTAAAGTGTATGATACAAATTCCCTAATCGTACATTACGTACGCTACAACCACAGCCATACACATGTCCTGATTCAATCTAATTATATAAGGGTATATCAGACATTCTGTTCAATCATGTGAGGGCTAATTAGGGAATTCCGTCAACAAGAAGCAGATTATGAGTTCGTTTCATAATCGTCTATCTAATTATTGTTCTTATCAATTCGATTTGTAGGTTTGTGGATTGATTCCTGTACCGAACACAAATTGGCGATTCCGAAAATGTTTTATTTTGGGTTTTTCATCATAGGGTTACGGTTGAGGTTTGGGTTTTATTTGGTTTGAAGTTGTTTTCATATTAGATTGTAACGAGGTTGAAGATAAGATGTTTCTGGTTTTATTTGTTGAGTTTAACATATCGCATGGGTTTTTTAAATATCGCATGTGTTGTTTTTAACATATCACATGTATTAAAGATTGGATCATACGAATAATTTCGCATGTTTAATTTGGACATTTTCGCAAACAATAAAGTTTAATATGTAATTTCACATGTTTAAGTTGTTCATTTCGCAGACTAGAAAGTATTTAACATATTTAGCTCAATATTTCGCACGCTTTAAAAGTAATTATATGTAATTTCGCACAGTGTGTTTTATAATTCAGTTCAATAATTCAAATCAAATAATTCAGTTCAATAATTGATTTCAATAATTCATATCAATAATTTTACAGTGCTTTTTTCTTTTACTATAAAGTTTATCTTTTTATCACCATTTCAAGCATCTTATTAAAAATGGCAGACCTACCAACATCCTCTCCTGAATCAAGTATCAAACAGTCTTTGAGAAAAAGGATTCAGGAACAAATTCAAGAGGATCGATCATGTCAAGAGATGTTGGAAACCAACATTTCTCGTGTAACAGAAAACATGAAGAGAAGACAAGAAATTGTGAACTTGCTATCTCAGATGCAAGTTAGTAGTCTTCAAGAAATTGTTGTTATGTTCATGGTTGATCTCGGTGAGAGGGATGAGAAGCAGTTGAAAGAGTTGGCAGATGCAATAACTATCTTAAGATGCTCGATGAAGATGAAAATGGAGTTTCTTTCATCATTTGAATGAACTTGTTTATTTTAGTGCTTTATTGTAATAAAACATGCAAGTTTTACATGTTCCATTAAATTCGCATTTTGTGTTATGGCATGGGATTTGATTTCGCATTCTTATATTCCCCATTTTGCATATTTTTAAGCAATTCAATGTCAAACATGCGATTTTATACATAAAACATGCGAAATTAAAAACATTAATCTTGTCTAACAAGTCTAAATATGCAACAGAAATTCAACATCAAACAAGTCTACTAGTCCTTTCCAATAAATGCTTTCAACCTATCTGGGATTATTTTCTCCAAATCTTTCATATACTTTTGTTTGTCCGGCCTTTTATCGAAAGCATTTGTTAGTTTAATTATTTTTTCACGCTCTACATTGTGTTCGGATAGAATGATTTTACTTAGATATCTGTGCCTTAGGAGATGAAGTTGTGAATTCTGTCTGTTGTTTACTTCATTTTCTTTCACAAACCTAGTCACCCATGGTGTTTTCTCTCCTTTGTATGTTTCCATGTGACACATCGTAAACACTCCACAGTCTACACCGTTATTCTCCGTCCTCCATTCCATCACTTTTCTTTCTATCAATGATGTTACAAGTGCTTTTATAGCTGGTGTTGGTTTTAAAGCCTTTTGTAAGTATAAAACCAATACCCTTCTCTGTAACATAGCAACATTGTGTAAGTAGATTTTACATAAAATATAACATGTATATGAATAAGTTTTTGTATTACCAGTGTGTCTGGAAGCCCCTTGTATCTTTCCTTAAACTCTTGTTCAGCTGCTGAATTGTCAATCAGCTTGATTTTGCCGGTTTTCAAGTGGAAGCACAAGACATAGAAGTGGTCACCTTGAAGTACCGGTATAAACACCAAGTCAACCGAATCAAGTTTTTTTACCTCACATTTTAGTAGTGTCTTCTAAATTTGAGGCAAATACTTTTAGACGTTGGTTGTCTGTGTATTTCTCCTCATTGTACATGAAATCCGGCTGTATGTTATGTAATTAGAATCAATGTTAAGTAATGTATTACAATGTATTTATACATGCGAAATTAGTACATGCAAAATAATGTGTGAAAATTTTCACATGCGAATTGTATGTATACCGTATGCGAAATTACAATAGCATGCGAAATGTTGTTTTTGTTTTCACAGGAAAACTATCTACTTTTCTACATGCGATTTTAACTATAGATAGTATGCGAAATCATTGAATATGCATTTTCAGTTTTAGAAAATCATACCAACATTGTGCTAAACAAGAAGAGTCTGTATGGTGATGATTTTATATCCCTCTTCTTCTCTTCAAGGTTTAGAACATCCACAAATGAATCTATTCCGTTTGATGCAACGTACTGACCCCTGTAGAAGCTTTCAAAGATACCTTTGTATGTGTAAACCCCAGTTTTTGATCGGTAAAATACATCCCCGCCAGGAAAAAATTAAATAATTAAATATTTTGAGTGTATATATTTAGATGTTTGTTAGTTGATATAATTGTTTTACTTACTCTATGTCTGCAAATGTAGCAAATGTGTATCGGATGACACTCAATTCTTGATTCAAGAGTGCTTTGTGCATGTTTACCACTCTGTTGCAGAAAGGGGAACAAAATTCTTCTCCAAGCTCTGCAATCTTTTCTCATCTCGAATTTTGGCGGCTTCTATTGTCTTATAAAGGAGTTCATTTAACCCCTTTGGTACCACATTTTTTGGAGCTTGAGTTTGTTTTTTTCTCCCCCTACCTGGTTTTTTTCCTTTATTTTCTTCCATGCTGGGTCCCGGGCTCAAAAGCAATTCAACTGATTGCAATTCCTCAGCCGTCACTTGAGGGCATTCAACTTCTTGTTCCTTCTCAACTTCGGTACCTGAATCCATTTGTTGAGGTTCCTTTTGTGTAGTTTCTCCTAAAGAAACTGCTTCCACTTCTGGCTCCTTTTCTTGAACTTTTTCTTGAATGTTTTGGGTAGATTCGGCTAAGTTCACTGTTTCTTCCATACCAGTTTCGTTTTCACCACTTTCTGCAGGCCAGAGTAAGTTAAAAAAATATAATATTTGTTATTTTTATTTGTTTTTCCAATATAAAGTGTTTTTTTTTACCTTGGACAGGTGGTTTGAAGCGTATACACCCGTTTCGACTGTTTGAATGTTTGCAATAAGGGTGTCTGTCACTCCTCCATCATCTTTATTTGTCAATCCTTCATCATCTGGCTGCAGTACCCCTATAGGTACAAATTATTGAATTTTAATACATCAGAATCAAAATCGCACGTCATAACATGAAATCGCATGCGAAATGAAATGTCAAGTATATTCATGAAATCGCATGTGTATTATTAAGGTTTCGCATGTGTATAGGAGATGGTAATTTTTAAATAATATCGCATGTGTTAATTTTGAAATCGCATGTTTACCTTCTGATGCCATTTGTTCCAAAACATTGGATATTACTTGTTGAGCTTCTTCATTCTGTCTACTTTCTTTGTTTGTAGTATCTTCATGATGAACTTCAGAAGTTGTATTTTCAAGCTGTTGATGAACATCAGAAGGTGCAGTTTCAGGCTCTTGAACCGAATCAGGCGGCACACAAATGGGATTATTCCTAAGTGTCTCATCCCACTTCTTACAGGCCTCCATAATCTCCGGATCCCAAAAACACTTGGTTTTTGCTTCTAAAACTAAGTTGTTCATCCCTTGAACAACTTGAACCATTTTAATGTATTTTTTGACATTGGCTTTCATTTTTTTCAACAGGTTCTGTAATATTTTTTGATTTAAAATACTATCAATCCAGATGTTAAAAATAAATAGATTAAGTGAAATTAATATTTTTTATGCTTACCTTTTTGTTGATGTTCGAAGCCTCTCGATCTCATTGATGGGCTGAATCATAGATTACCGACGGTGAAAGTGGAATAGGAGTGTTGCAATAGTCCATCATTTTATGTGTCTGTGTTCCAACTCCCATCACAAGGTTCAACTGAGACATTTCATGGAGTTCAAAACTGAAATCCATCATATCATCAATGTTCTCGTTATCGTTAGGGTCTTCCTCGGTTTCTGTGTTTTTTTACTGCACGTGTAGTCCTTCTTCTGTAGCTTATTGTGGTGTCAACGGGTAGTAGTGTATACTCCTCCGTTGAACGACCCTCTTCTTTTTCATTTTCACTCTCATTTGTTGTCCACACAGGTCCGTTATCTGAAATATGCTCCTCGACTTTATCAATTTCCGTAGATGTGATATAACGAATAACCGGTGTCTCCACGACTTTCTCAAACAGTTTAAGCCTCTTGTTGTACTCATGCGTGTATAGAAGCTGTATAATTATAAAAACGAGTTGATATTTACTTAAAATGTGTATTATTTAACTACATACCAAAACAAACTAGTCTTGTAAATATGTTATCAAATGTAGTAAGGCATACCATAAGAAAGGCAACAGGTCCCACGAACTGTATTTTAAAGTTCTTCCAGCCTGCTCGTGTACGTTGCAAAGTGTCTAGTAGATATGAGCACCAATCTAGATGCGGTATGTCCTCAACAACCTCTACACCAAGCAAACATCTATCATTTGCAATTGTGGCCTTTGTTATCTCCTCAAAAAACGTTGTCCAGTACACCAGGAAATTTAATCTAAACAGGCTCCCCCCATCTCTTTGATTATCTATTGCAGTTGCAATTAAGCCATGGGTAATTCTTTTGTTCCCCCCCCCCCTTGACTGAGGAATGTATCCATGGCAGTATTTCCTGGTTCTTTACTCTTTTCAATTTTTCTTCCATTTTAACTTTTCTTTTATCCACTATTATTTCAACTGGCTTTGGCCCCTTTGGTATTCCAAATACCTCATAAACTGTGTCCGATGTAATTTTTATTTGGTGTTTACCTACGTTTAGCGTATCGAACATCTCGTCAAAGTTTCTGGCTAGCCAATATGCCAAACGTGTCGAAATATGGTTGATATTTATATCTAGAATAGCTCCAAATCCCATATTCTTCACCTCGTCAATCTGTTTTTTTTTTAAGTTTTTTCACAGTATCCATATACGAGTTAGGTTGACATCTCAACAGTATTGCTTCATCACTGTATTCGAAGAAAGCCCTAGGTTCTGTTCTATTTGCTTCCAGTTGGCTTTGTTTTTTTCCCTTTTCAATGTTTTTTGAAGGTTTTTTTGTTTTTGTCTTAGATTTCTTGTCATCTTTCTTCTTTTTCGGCAGTGGCTCAACAAAGTCATCATCCTCAGAACTTTCTTCCACAACCTTCTTTTTCTATTTTTGTTCACTTTTTTCAATGTTGATATTCTCTCTTCAGAGTCATTATCAGACTCTATTTCTACAGAATCACATGCTATTAGATAAAAACCTTATAAAATCGCATGTATCAGTTAAGCATTACTAAAACTACCTAATCTTATAAATAGCATGCTTCAGACAAAAAACATTTTTAAAATCGCATGTATCATTTAATCATATTCCAAATCTAACTAATCATATAAAATCGCACGAATGATTCTATAAATTCGCATGCACAAGCTAAACATTACCAAAACTACATAATAATTTAAAATCGCATGCCTTAAACAAAAATAACTTTTTGATTTCGCATTTGTCATACAAAACCCTTACAAAACAAAACTAAACATATAAAATCGCATTTGTCATACAAAACCCTTTCAAAACCCTCTATAATTTAGCACATGTATCAGCTAACAACTACCAAACTTACATAATCATTCAAAACCTAATAAAAACTCATACCAGACATAAACCCTAACAAAATCGTAGTTAGCAACAATACGTAATCTTATAAAACTATAGGTTTCAGACAAAAACCTTACTAAACAAACTAAATCGCATATGTCATTCAAAGGTACTGTAAACCCCATTATAAAATCGCATTTGGCATTCGATACCTGGATTCATCTTCTTTTCTTGTGGTCTGTCGTTGTTGGCCTTGCTCCGTTTCTCAAAATTCATCAATCTTCCTTGATTCGCAACAGTAAGTAGAATGGAAGTTGGGGGAAGAAGAATGGAATGTTTTGAATTTGGGTTTTACGGTATGATTGTGAGTTTTTGGTTGCTGATTATCAGGGGTTTTGATTTTGCAATGGACGATTTTAACCTTGGCGGTTTCATATATATATTTTAATTTGATTAATTTAATAGTTAAGCACGGGGATTAAATGAGATGATCTGACGGTTGTGGTTATAGCGTACATAATGTACGATTACGCATATTGTATGATAACCGGCCTCATATATATATATATATAGAGAGGCCGGTTAACATACAAATACACTAATCGTACATTATGTACGGTACAACCACAACCGTCAGATCATCTAATTTAAAGCGCGTGTTTAACTATTAAATAAATCAAATTAAAATTAATAAAAGAAACCGCCAAGGTTAAAATCATCCATTGCGAAATCAAAACCCCTGATAATCAGCACACAATAACTCACAATCATAGCGTAAACACAAAATCAACATTGCATTCTCCTTCTCCAAAAGTTCCCTGCTACTCTCCATTGCGATTTCAACTAGGATTCATGAATATTGAGAAACGAAGCAAGGCAAACAACGACAGACCACAAGCGAAGAAGATGAATCCAGGTATCGATTGACATTTGCGATTTTATAGTGGAATACACAGGGACTTTAAAGTCAAATGTGATTTTGTTTGTTTAATAACCTTTTGTTTGAAACATATAGTTTTATAAGATTACATATTGTTCACAACTATAATTTTGCTAGGGTTTATGACTGGTATTTGTTATTGATTAGGTTTTGCATTATTATGCAGTTTCCTTAATGATACCTGATAGATGTGCGATATCATATAGGGTTTTGTGAGGATTTTGTATGACATTTGCGATTTCATATGATAAAATGTTGTTTGTTGAACATTTTTTGTTTTAGGTTAGATTGAACATGCGAATTGATAAAAAGGCACATGCGATTTCATATGATAAACTAGTTTTGGTACTACTTAACTAACACTTACGAACTGATAAATCCTTTCTTACGGTATGCATTAGTACATTACATAAAAAAATATTTAAAATACTAGTTTGTTTTGTCAAATAATAAAATGATCTTGCGATTTATACAGCTTCTATACACGCATGAATACAACAAGAAGCTTAACCTGTTTGAGAAAGCCGTGGAGATACCGGTTATTCGTTATATCACATCTTCGGATATTGATAAAGTCAAAGAGCATATTTCAGATGACGGGCCTGTTTAGGCATCAAGTGAGAGTGAAGAAGAAGAAAATGAAGAAAAAAGTGAGAGTGAAAAAGAAGAAGATGAAGAAAAAGAAGAACGTTCAACGGATGAGTATACACTACGACCTCCGGTTGACACCACAATAAGCTACAAAAGAAGGACTGCGCGTGCAGTACAAAACGTAGAATTCGGGGAAGAGCCAAAGGAGAACATTGATGATTTCATGGATTTTAGTTTTGAAATCCATGAAATGTCTCAGTTGAACCTAGAGTTTGGAGTTTGAACACAGACACAAAAAATGATGGATTATTGCAACACTCCTGCTCAACTTTCACCATCAGTATTCTACGACACAGCCCACGCCGAGAACTAGAGGCTTCGAGAACCAACAAAAAGGTAAGCGCAAAAAAAATATTAATTTCACTTAATCCATTATATTTAACTTCTGGTTTGATAGTATCTAACTAGAAAAATATTACAGAATCTCTTGAAAAAAATGAAAGCAAATGTCAAAAAATACCTTAAAATGGTTCAAGATGTTCAAGTGATGAACAACTTAGTTTCAGAAGCAAAAACTAAGTGTTTTTTGGGATCCGGAGATTATGACGGCATGTAAGGAGTGGGATAAGACGCTTCAGAATAATCCAATTTGTGTGCCACATGATTCGGTTCAAGAGCATGAACCTTCACCCCCTCCTGTCAATGAAGAGCATGAAAATCCAGCTTCTGAAGTTCACCATGAAGTTAATACAAACGAAAAAAGTGGACAGGATGAAGAGGCTCAAAAACTAATCTCAACTGTTTTGGTACAAATGGCATCGGAAGGTAAAACATGCGAACTCAACACTAATACATGCGAAATCGCATAACAAATCACTGTTCTTTTATTCATATGCGAAATTTAAAAAAAAACACATGCGATTTCTTCCAAAAACTTAAAATTTGATTTCGCATGCAATGTAATGTATACCCCTGCGATTTTGATTCTAATGTATTAAAATTAAATACTTTATATCTATAGGTGTGCTGCAGCCAGATGATGAAGCCCTGACAAATAAAGATGATGAAGGAGTCACAGGCACCCTTATTGCAAACATTCAAACTGTGGAGCCGGGTGTATACGCTTACAAACCACCTGCCAAAGGTAAAAAAAAAAACACTTTATATTAGGAAAAAAATTAAAAAGCACAAAATATTGTATTTCTTAACTTACACTGGGCTGCAGAAAGTGGTGGAAACGAAACTGTTATCGAAGAAACAGTTAACTTGGCAGAATCTACACAAAACATTCAACAAAAAGTTCAAGAAAAAGTGCAGGCAGTGGAAGCAGTTTCTTTGGGAGAAACTACACAAAAAGACCCTCAACAACCAGATTCGGGAATCGAAGTGGAGAAGGAACCGGAAGTTGAATGCCCTCAGGTAACGGCTGAGGAATTGCAGTCAGTAGAGTTGCTTTTGAGCCTGGGACCCAGCATGGAAGAAAAAAAAAGGAAAAAAGCCAGCTAGGGGCAAAAAAACTCAAATCCAAAACAAGTTCTACCAAAAGGGTTAAATGAACTGCTTTATAAGACAATAGAACAAGCAAAAATTCGAGCTGAGAAAAGATGTGCAGAACTTGGAGACAAATTGTGTTCCCCTTACTACAACAGAGTGGTAAACCTGCACGAAGCACTATTGACTCAAGAATTGAGTGTGATCCGATATACATTTGCTACGTTTGCAGGCATAGAGTAAGTAAAAAAGTTATATCAACTAACAAACATCTAAAATATATGCATACAACAAAATATTAATTATTTATTTTATGGCTGGCAGAGAAGAATTTTACCGATCAAAAACTGAGGTTGCCACATTCAAAGCTATATTTGAAAGCTTCTACAGTCAATACGTAGCATCGAACGGAATAGATGCATTTGTGGATATTCTAAACCTTGAAGAGAAGAAGAGAGATAGAAAATCATCTCCATACAGACTCTTCTTGTTTAGCACAATGATGGTATGTTTTCATGTACATTTAGCCATTTGAAATTATAACAGTAAATGCATATTCAATGATTTCGCACGCTAATTATATCTAAATCGCATGTATTATAAAAGAAAGTTTTCCTGTTAAACATTTCTCATACTCTTGTAAATTTCGCATGTGGTATATATACAATTCGCATGTGAATCCATTGTTTGCATAACTTTGATTCTAATTACATAACATACAGCCGGATATCTTTAACAACGAGGAGAAATACACAGACAACCAACGGCTAAACATATTTGCCTCAAATTTTGAAGACTTATTACTGAGATATGAGGTAAAAAAACTTGATTCGGTTGACCTGGTGTTTATTCCGGTACTTCAAGGTGACCACTTCTATGTCTTGTGCTTCAACTTGAAATCCGGCAAAATTGAGCTGATTGACAATTCAGCAGCTGAACAAGACTTCAAGGATAGATACAAGGGGCTACCAGACACACTGGTAATACAAAAACTTTTTCATATACATGTTATGTATTATGTAAAAGCTACTAACACAATGTTGCTATGTTACAGAGAAGGGTATTGGTTTTATACCTAAAAAATACTTTAAAACCAACACCGGCTATAGAAGAACTTGCAACCTCAGTTATAGAAGGAAAAGAGATGGATTGGAGGACTAAGAATAACGGCATAGACTGTGGAGTGTTTACGATGCGTCACATGGAAACATACAAAGGAGACACAATACCATGGGTGACTGGATTTGTGAAAGAAGATGAAGTAAACAACAGACAGAAATCACAACTTCATCTCCTAAGGCACAGATATCTCAGTAAAATCATTCTATCCGAACACAATATACATCGTCAGCAAATAATTAAAAAGGCAAATGCTTTCGATAAAAGGCCAGATAAAGAAAGGTATATGAAAGATTTGGATAAGATATTCCCAGAAAGGATGAGTAGATATTTTGGAAAGCCAAAGTAAACTTGTTTGATGTTGGATTTATGTTAAATATTTAGACTTGTTAGTGTTTTTAATTTCGCATATATTAGTGTTTTTAATTTCGCATTTGTGTTTTTTATTTCGCATGTATTGTGTTTAAAATCGCAAGCTTGACATTGAGTTATTAAAATTTGCAAAAAAAAAAGGTGACTATAAACATGAGAAATACAAATCCATTCAAAAGTTCATTGAATTTATTGAAACATGACACAAATTAAAACAAAAGTTCATTCAAAAGATGAAAGAAACTCCATTTTCATCTTCATCGAGCATCTTAAGACAGTTATTGCATCGGCCAACTCTTTCAACTGTTTCTCATCCCTCTCACCCAAATCCACCATAAACATAACATCAATTTCTTTAAGACTACTCACTTGCATCTGAGATAGCAAGTTCATAATTTCTTGTCTTCTCTTCATGTTTTCTGTTACACGAGAAATGTTGGCCTCCAACATCTCTTGACATGATCGATCCTCTTGAATTTGTTGCTGAATCCTTTGCCTCAAAGCCTGCTTGATACTTGGTTCAGAAGAAGATGATGTTGGTAGATCTGCCATTTTTAATCGGATGTTTGAAATAGTGATAAAAATGTAAAATATATAATAAAAGAAAAATTATTGATGTGAATTATTGAAATCAATTATTGAGCTGAATAATTTGATTTCGATTATTGAACTGAATTATGAAACACACTGTGCGAAAATAAAAAATAATTATTATTAAAGCCTACGAAATAAATAGCTATATTTGATACATACTTCCAGGTTTGCGAAATCTCGAACTTATACATGTGAAATTAAATATGAAACTTCAGTGTGTGCGAAATGTTTAATTTAAAACATGCGAAATTATACAAAAGTTCCATTCTTAAATACCTGGACTATGTTAAAACACCACATGCGATACATCAAAAACACATGCGATATGGTAAATCCAAATAAGTAAAACTAGAAACAACTTATCTTCAACCATCAATACAATCTAATAAAATGAAAAAAGCTTCAAATAAAAAAAAACCCAGAACTGAATCTAATAAACCTATTGACGAATCATAAATGATTAATCCATCATTTTTGGAAAACGCGGTTCGGTCATGAATCAAATCAAAAACCCTGCAAATCGAATTGATACATAATTACATGGACGGTTACGAAAACGAACTCCATATCTGCTTCCTAGTTGACGGAATTCACTAATTAGCCCTCAGATGATCGAATGGAATGTCTGATATACCCTTATTTAATTAAATTTAATCAGGACACGTGTTTGGCTGTGGTAAGCGCGTACATAATGTACGATAAGGAGATTTGTACCATACTCTTTACCTATATATATATATATATATATATATATATAGGGGAAGGTTCATTGGAGAACACTAAAAAAGTGAGGAACAGTGGGGAACCGACTCAAACAAACTCCGATTGGACTCATTCCAACGGCGTTGGAACTGGCTCGTCGAACCCTAACTATGATCTTTTAACCCTAAACCCTAAATCCTAACTCCTAAACTTTAAACCCTAAACCTAAAAAATAAGGCTAAAACCTAAGCTAAACCGTAAAATCTAAACTATAAACCCTAAAAGCTAAACCCTAAAGGCTAAACCTAAAGCTAAACCCTAAAGCTAAACCCTAAAACTAAACCTTAAACCCTAAAGCTAAACCATAAACCCTAAAGCTAAACCCTAAAAGCCAAACCCTAATATATTTAGAGTTTAGGGATTATGATTTAGGGTTTAAGGTTAAGAGATCCTAGTTAGGGTTCGACGAGCCGGTTCCAACACCGCTGGAATGAGTCCAATCGGAGTTCGTTTGAGTCGGTTCCTCACTGTTTCCCACTTTTTTAGTGTTCCCCAATGAACCTCACACTAAATATATATATATATATACATATATATATATATATATACATATATATATATATATATACATATATATATATATAGGGTTGAGTTCATTTCAGAACTCTAAATACCTACAGAACTTTCAGAACTCCTAATAAACAATCATTTTCTATATAAGTTTTTGTATTTATGATCTGTTTATCATCTATTATATGTATTTCTTTGATTACATACATGTTAAAAGTATTTTACATATGTTTAATTGCCAAAATTATATATATATATGTGTCATAACTAATTACATATATGTAAAAAAACTAGTTTACATATGGGTAATTATAAAATTACATATAAAAATGATAAAATTACTCTTAACATGTATGTTATCGTAAAAAACACATAATAAATGACAAAATTATCCTAAACATAAAAATATATAAATAAAAAGATTGTTTATTAGGAGTTCTACGAGTTCTGTAAATATTTATGGATCTGAAATGATTGTGGCCCTATATATATATATATATATATATATATATATATATATATAATTTTTAACAAAACCACTAAAAATAATAACACTTTTTATATTCATCAACTAGTTTATCCATATTACATAAACTTGTTTATGTTACTTTTTAAAATCCTTATATTACAAGTCATGATCTTAACTTCTTGTAAAAGTTATACTTGTCAAAAATCACTTTCAAGTCTAGTGTTTAAATAACCTTTAGTGGAACCTTTATCATCGTTTTGATGAGTACATATCTTTATATACAAGACCATTTCAGAATGTTTTCCATACTGGTTTTGGATATTGGCCAAAAATTTCGATCGTCACTCGTTTGTATTGCATTGTATGTTATAACATATGTTAATTCTCAGATTCTCGTGATATTATTACTTAAAGGAACACATGGGCAAAGATGAATAATTTAGGATTACTGATGTACTAGAGTAGAAGCAAACTTTACTGTTAAAAAACACCTTTAGAAATATGAATATGAATATGAGATTATATATATATATTCATATATTATTTTTATTATAAAGAACTTAATGTTTCAAGCTCCATCATTTATTATTACACCTGCACTGCATGCTTATTCATATATTATACTTTTAAGTGATTGACCGAAGCACAACACAAATCAAATACTTCACTAGTAAGGAGGTTGGCCGATGATGTTTCCACGGGGATAATAGTTACAAATAATGAACCACCAACCATTGGCACACTGAACCCTAGCACACCCGAGTTGGTTAGAATTACGCCACACCACTTGAGTATAGTGCCCACAAACCCTTCCACTAGCACATGTATTGGTTCCACGATCATAATATTGTTTTTCACTTACCCATAAATTCACAGCTGCGGTACCTGTGAATGTACCACTACCCTTGGCAAGATTCTCACCATAAGGTCCATTTGAGTGCACGAGATTGCAGTCTTGTATCCTTTGGTTAGTATAGTTCTGAGCAAAGGCGGCTAGGGTCATGTTCTATACCATGTTTCCAACACCCACTTGGGCACGCGCCACATTGTGAACATTTAAGTAGTCATTTTGGGAGTTTTGTGCATGGGTGCTGTGAAAAATGGCAATAATTAAGAAACAAATAAGTGCATATTGAAGTTTGAATGATACCATAACTCTAGTTTATTTGCTAGACTATATATTGGTGTTTAAGGATGGAGATACATGAATCACTAATGCGTATTTATAGATAGTTATGGATATTTGAATGACAATTTGACATTACAAAGGTCAATAAGTTAAGTATTTCGTTACAAGAAAAAACAATTTCTCGTTAGGAGTAATGGTGTGATTGTGGAGCTAGAACACTTGATAAAGTCACATACATTTATAGGTGTGTTTGTGTGTGTGTGTGTGGGGGGGGGGGGGGGGGTGTTGTTCAAAACTGGACAAAACAAGTAGTTTAGAATAATTGGTCTAAAGCAGAGTATGACTTTAGACCATATGTAGTTGGAGGGGGAAGACCCTTGGACATTTTGTGCCATGTAGCGGTCCAGTCAGCATGTGGACATTATGTTAAAAGGGGTGTAGTGGGACTTGAAATCTATTGTGGGGCATTATATTAATAGAATTAAATAAAAAATAAAAAAACATCACAAAATGCTATTGGCCAAACAAAAAGAAGAAGGCATTTAAAAAAGCACTCTCCTTTTTTTTCAAAAAAAAAACGCACCCGGGGCGGTGAGACGGCATTGTTGGACGGTTTTTTTTTTGGAATAAACGTAAAAAAATCCCACTGCGGGTGGTCTTAGCAGAAAAGGAATGGCCTTGAGGTTTATTGATTTAGAAAAAATGGATGATTTTTAAGGAAAATTATTAGGGATTTTAGAGGTTTATTGATGTAGAAAAAAGTTGATGTTTTGTAAAGAAATTTTGGAATCTAATGTTTGTTGATGTTGATGACCTTAATCTAAAGGTGTTTATCGAATCGAATAATAAATTTTCAAATTTTTATTTTTTTATATGAATTCGTATTCGATTCGATTAGTGTCACACCCCGACCGCGTAAGACAACAAATCGCGGCGGAAACATCGGGGCGTGTTGCAACAGAATTAATGTTTCATAACCATGGATATCAAAAGTGTTTCGTTTTATTAAACATTGAGTAATTACATCGTCTGGAAATCTAAATACACTATATAAACATAGTCTATCATTGTTATTGAGTCACTAAGGCCTTGTCCAGTCCTATGTGAGCATGCATCTTATCAATCGATATCATCCAACAATACCTGAAACATATGTGAAAACGAGGTCAGCAAAGAAATGCTGGCGAGTACATAGGATTTGTGAAAATAAGGTTCATGACTTCTGTTTAAGAAAATGTTTAGTCGTGAACCTTGAAATTTTTGCTTTGTCATTGTAAATCATTTGAAAAATAATAAGTTTAGATGATATGTATAAATAAGAGAATAATGCATGATCAAATGAATAACCACGTAAAATGAGTTTGTATAAGATAAGTTGTTTGTAAATAAATGTCTCGTGAAAAGTATGTTACTTGTATAAAATGTTCTATGTCTCAAACTGAAATGATTCAAATAACGCTACCATATGTAATACCATACAAACACTTATATATAGGAAGTACCAGCGGCGTATCCACCATGTTTGTATCATATTACACACGCATCGTTACTTAATCATTTAACCAAACCAAACCAACCAATTGTCAAATGTATTGAATAATATGTCAAAGTGTTCATGTCAAATGTCTATGTCAAATATCCATGTATGGCAAGTGAAATGTCTCAACTAAACCATATGCACAAAAACAAAGTATTTAAGTAAAACTTAGTTTAAATCAATACTATGTTTCGTGGAAAGGCATGATCAAATGTAAATCATGCCCAAATGTTTACCCAATCGTTAAACCATCTTGTTTTAATCGTTCAAATCGTTCTTGTTTTAACTGTGAAACTACTTAATGGTCGATTCTCTAATAACATTCAAACCTTCTTGACTCGATCCTCGTTCCAACTCGCTCTCGTTCTCGTTCTTAACAAATCCTTACCAAAGGATAAGTTAATAATTACAGATTCAGTCGCTACCCACAACCCCCACACATAACAATGGGTGCAGTAAATAACGGGATTTGTCAGATCCTATGGTACCATAACCTAATACTGGTCGGCTTGATCATTGCTAATGAATGTCATCGGTCATGTAAACTACAACCAACAAGTTCGTTCACTTTATTGAAATTGTTATTAGTTTTTGAAATCATTGTATTCGTTCTTGAAATCATTGTATTCGTTCTTGAAATCATTGTTAGCGTTCTTGAAATAATTGTTATTGTTCTTGAAACCACATTGTAATTGTTCTTGAAACCATTGATAAAACATTTAGCACATATGAGTCACCCCAAAACAGTTGAAAACAGTAAAAGAGGGGAAATAATGTACTCGCCTGAGAATGCTTAGAGGTCTTGAACAACAACCAAACAAAGCTAGAGGGAGCACGGAACCAGTCGGCAATCTAAAACTATATAAATAAACCGGACTTAAATCGGGAGATCGGATAGGATGAGGCTTGGTAAACCAAATGAGTATTGGAACTCATATGATATGATTTAACAAGGCCTACATACTACATTGAGACTATCCTAAGTGCTTTCGACCCATCGCGACCCATTAAGGTAACATACGCTACTTTAACGCGTCGTGTGCGCAAAGCGCGTTCGAGACGTCTAACTAGTCCTATGACAAGTATTATATGCCTATACATGTTTAATCATGTTATATAATCAGTTATGTGACAAAAGTTTAGGTTACATAAGCTTAATTACCACTTATACACGAAAAGGGTATTCTGGTAATTTACCTAAGGCATATACACTACCTATCATACAACTACCTAAACAACGTGACCATAAGGTCACCTAATATGTTTGGTCGGATCTTAATGATCGACCAAACGGGTCGGGTTCGAAAGTATAAGCGATTGCTTAGATCGCTTACCTTACGACCCTAATTAAGCACTAAACTAAAAGTGACGAGCTAAGCATGTTAAAACATGCTTAACTAAGTTAGAAAACAAGCTTGGTATCAAAACAAACGGTTTTGATACCCATAAGTAGTTTGGTTACAAAATACGCAAGGATACGTATTCTGGCCGAAACTACGGCTCGTCACTGAGCCTAGATAACGTGGTAATCAGTAGGTATAGTCACTAGGGACTATAACCATCGTGATCACGCTCACGTTATGAAGTTCAAACGAACTTCGCATCGACCATAAACTGGTCAATGCAGAAAGTCAAACAAAGTTTGACTTTCGGACTAGAAAAGCGATAAAAGAACGAAAGAATACTTACCCAGGGTCCCCGAATGCTAACCCGGATCGAAATAGCTCAGGTATGAAACGAAGGTTCCAACTTAGAGCTTTCTTGATCAGATTTGGTGGGTTTTTGAATGGAAGGGGGGTTGGGTATTTATAGGAAAAGTAGAGCCGTTAGGATCGTTTCATGGGAAACGTGCCATGATCCAAGCCGTACATGTGTTGGAAGCTTATGGTGGCTAAAAACTTGTTCTTATCCGCTGACTAGACGATAGGAAATGTGTGGACACGAATCAACCAGCTGCAACTTGCAACAAGAACAATGAATCTGGTCCAGATCATGCAGTCGCGTAGCGCGACAGGTGAGCCTCTAGGGCTCGCGCTACGCGACACCCTCACCTGATCCAGAAAGTTTCAAAAGTTACATGTTTGGTCCCTGCACGTGTTTCAAGGCATTTTCGACATTTCCAAGGCCCGTAAAGCCATCTTTAAGGCCCTAAAATGTTGCCTAAACATTGTGGACATGAAACATGTTCAAAAATATGTCGGATGATGGTTCGTTTGGTCGTACGAACGCGATGTTCGCTTAATTACGACGGAATGCGCATAAGCGTGAAAAACGATCCAAATGACGCGACGAATGGATTTTTCTTAAGGCGAACACTAAAATATAATGTAGTCATGCTTACATAAATTTTTGGATGTCCGGATGTATTCAGAACGTAAGATATGCGCGAAAATGCAAACTTGTGCACTTTCTGACACTTTTAGTCCCTGGATGACACAAAAGTTTATTTTAGCACACCGAACCCCTCAAAGCCTATTTCTAAGCTATATAAAGGATATTTATGGTATGTTTAACTTATGGTCATGTTCCAGAATGTCTGTTACAGTTCAAATTGGCATACTTTCGCAGTTTGTCAACTTTAGTCCCTGTAAGTGATTTAACTTTGATTTCACCACACCAAACCTTCCAAAACTTATATCTAAGTTATGTATAGGTTATTTAAGGTATGTTAAGCCTATTTCACTATTCCGGAGTGTTTGTTGAATTAAACTGGTTATATTTACGCATCAGAGCGCGTATAACCCTCCAGAAAGCGATTTAGAGTTTGAAATTGAATAAGAATTGATATGTGCAAATGATACACATATTTTTTTACAAATCCCAAGTATGAAATATAATATTTCATTGGTTTGGCATTTGTTTGACGGCCGTGAAGGCACAGGTGTTACAATTAGTACTTGAAACTTGAATTACAATAAATTCGATTTAATTCAAATTCACCCTAAACAATAAATTATTTTACTTTCATTTTTTAAACTATTACAAATAATTATATTCAACATAAAATATAATAATTTGTAAAATTAAATAACTATGAATTTGTCAAAACATCAAAATTTAAAAGATAGGTTGGCTATTGGTAGTGATTTAAGTTAGGTAATAATTTAAAAATAAGTAGTATTTGTTAGTTATTAGTAGGTTTGATAATGTTATGAATAATAAATTTATCACTTTTGGAGGTAGTTCATACTTTGCCCAAGTTTAGAAGTTAAATGTGTGTGTATATATATGTTTGTGTGTGTATACATATATTAAAAAAATATATATAGATTGAATTCAAATTTCGAGTCATAAATTCGTATTCGATGCTAATTCGATTACTGAACTCGAATACGAATCAACTTGAATTCGAACCTTTTAAGAATAAACTAGAATTCAAACCTTTTTAATCGAATTCGAATGAAGTCGAATTTCAAATTTTTCGAATCCAAATTGAATTCTGAAGATCCTAATCTTAAGCCGACTTCTAGACATGCTAATGAGAAAGTTATTTAAAAAAGAGAGAAAGACACCCAAATTAAATTAAATGCACAGAAATGTGTGTAGTATACAGTTTAAATGAAACGAAAATTATTTGTAAGAATAAAAATAATATGTTTAAACTAATAAAAATATTTCATTTAATATTTGTATTTAATATGTGTAAATTTATTTTATTAAATTAGCTAGTTAAATTAAACTAATAATCCATTTTCAAAATGAGGAAAGTGAATATGTGGCTATTATGCAAAAGTTGCTAGAAGTGTATCTGCGTGATGAGGCGAGAAACACGGACCCTGTTAGGGTGTGCAATGTTCAGTTGATTTGGTTATTTTCCGAAACCGAAATATAAGTTATCGGTTAGTTTATTTTATTAAGCAATCAGTTTTTGGTTAATTAGTTTGGTTTATTCGGTTAGATTATTGATAGTTTTTGTTTGATTTGTTTAATTTCGGTTAATAACCAAAACCAAAATTGGGCTAAAACTTTTGCTTAGAAATACATGAAATTAAGGTATAAATACATGAAATGGAAGTAGAAATACATAAAAATAGAGGTGCAAATTATAAAATATATGAATTGAAGATATAAAAACTCTAAATATATGAAAATATTAATGGTTCGGTTTGGTTTGGTTCGGTTAATTTTGGTTAAATGAGGATACAAAAAAAATCGATAAACAATTTTGGTTAATTCAGGTTTCAGTAAATCGGTTTTCAGTTAATTCAGTTTTTGGTTGATTTTGGGTTCAGTTTTATCTGTTTTTGGTTCGGTTTTGGTTAACGATTCAATTATTTGTTCACCCTTAGACATTGTTAATCATGTAACATATTAAGTTTTTAATTAAAAAACCATAGCAATACTACACTCAAATTAAAGAGAATAAATTAAATACTCTTTTTATTGGTGTAATTTAAAAAAGGGTTAATGGATTTAAACACCCCCAATTATGGCCATTTGGCCGATGGCACTCTCAACTTTGACTTTGGCTCCCACCACTCCCAACTTAACACTTGGGTTGCTGTGTCACCCCGTCGTTAACCAAACACTAACTTGGTTAGTTTTGTTGTCCTACGTGGCTAATTTTAGATGATGTGGCATTTTTTTAATGAGGTGGCATGCTCATGATGAAAACTTATATATTATATATATAAAAATCAGTTTATATATTATATATCAGTCTGACCAAACACCCCTCCCTCTCACTTAACACCACCACTTCGACCGCTCCATCTCATCTCACCGTTAGGGTTTCATCATCCCCACTCCATCTCATCTCACCTAATCGGAACCACCGCTGGCCGTTTTTTCGATCTCCGATGGACGCAGCCACTAGTAACATGAGATTGAGCCGTTTTTCCGATCTCCGATGGACGCTGGCTAGCACTTTGCCTAGCCCTAGCTCTAGCGGCACCGACATCGGAGCAACATGAGATTGAGCCGTTAGGGTTTCCGCCACCTAATCGGAACCACCGCTGGCCGTTTACATTTGAACGAAATCCAAGTGAGATTCAGTCCTCTCGGAAAGAATGGCGTGTTGTTTCCGCTCATCATGAGGTAATTTGTTTAGATTAACAGTTAAACACTCGTTGTTCACTATTCTAGAGCTATTTCAGGGGGTGGTGTGATGTTGAGGATGGGAACAGTGGTGCCGTCGCCGGTGAAATCCGCCGTTTCACCTCCACTTGCAGTGTGAAATCGCTATTGAAAGATGAAAATGAGAAGGCGATGATGATAATGATTTGTGTACGGATTCATATCCGAGCATCGTAATCAGTCATGGGGTCAACATCGACCCGTATCTTGGCGGGGCAACCCTGATGGTATGTGAGAGCTCCAACAAGGGCTTTTTATTTGCTCTTACGGTGCAACCGGTGTTGCAGCCATGGCGGTGATCGTCCCTCTTGTCTGATCTTCATGTTAGAGATCTGAGCCACTTTCTCTTTACTTCATGTTACAGACTTGCAGGTGGGGCGGTGGTGGGAGGATGGTGGTGGGAGGATGGTGGCAGGTAGGGCGTTGGTGGGTGGTGGTAAATGGTGAAGTTAAATGGCGGCTGGTGTAAACGATGATGGTGGTTAATGGTGGCAGGGGGTTCGGTGGTGGGCGGTGATGGATTTTGGTGGAAGTTGGTGGAGAGAGGGAGGTGGGGAAGAGATGTAGAGAGATAGGGGCCACGTCAGCATGACACATAATCTGAAACAAGCCACTTCATCAAAAAGTGGCCATGTCATACATGCCACATCAGATTAAAATGACACGTAGGCTAATTTTCCTAACCAGGTTAGTGTTTATTTAACGAGGGGGTGCCATGACAAACAATGTGTTAAGTTGGGAGTGGTGGGAGACAAAGTCAAAGTTGAGAGTGTCATCGGCCAAATGGCCATAGTTGGGGGTGTTTAAATCCATTAACCCTTTAAAAAAATATTAACGTATAAAAAAGTTATGAACATCTAAAAATCATAGGGGTAATTAATTTTTTTATAAATGATAAAGTGTAACTATTAACTGATGATCTATAATTGTGTTAAAGATGAAGTAATTAAAGTGTAATTAAGATAGAAAGATTAAAATGTAATTAGTGTTTAAAAGACTAATTTAGTGGATGTTTGGTAGCCTCTTAATGACCATTCAGATGCTACTTCTTAATGGTTTAAAACCCCTGAATGATTAAGAGGTAACCTCAAGTCTGAATGGTTAAAAGGTAACCTCTGAATGGTAAATCATCACATGTCACATTCTTCTACCTTCTCATTGGTAAAATTCTTAATGGTTTATTAAAAGATAGCCTCTTAATGACCATTCAGAGGCTACCAAACAGCCCCTTACTCTTATTCTAGATATCTTATGCATTATAATAATAAAATTTCTTAACTTTTAGACATATCTTAAAATATTTTTGTGTTATGGATTATATATATTATATAGTATAGATATACGAAACTCATCAAACTAATCGGTCAACGATGGCAGTAAGATTTATCAGGTAAAGTTGTTGATTATTTGTTTAGAGAGAGAAAATGGAAACGGTCAAGGTGTTTCTCTCTCTAGAACTTGTGAGAAAAAATGGAATTGGTGGAGGTGGTTGAGAGAAAGGGGTTTTATGGCGGTGAGGGTGGTGGAACAGAGGACCAAAAACCGCACTTCTGAGGATCTCCCAAAATTGCTTGATTTAGGGTTTGGATGAAATATGGGGAAGATGAAGATCTGGGGAAACATGAAGATGCTTTTATGATGTCCAAATCTAAATATTTAGTTATAATAATTTTAAAATGACCAAAATACCCCTGAGGGTAAGACAAAACAGGAGGTTTTAATTTGGGGATTCTGGTCAAATATCACTTTTGGACCAAAATGACAACAAAATGCAAACCACAGGGACCCAGATGTAAAAAGTTTGAGATTTGGACTAAAATGGCAAAACTGGCCAAACCACAGGGACCAAAATGCCAGTTTACTCTTTTAAAAATTAAGAGTAAATTACAAGTTTTGTCCTTTATGTATGTCCAAAATTGCAGGCGCTGTCCTTTGTCTTTAAAATTGATGAGTTTTGTCCTTAATGTTTGCAAATCTTGCACGTTACGTCCTTTATGGCAAACCCAGTTAATTTTTTTGGTTAAATCTGATCACCCAAGGGTATTTTTGTCTCTTTACCTATATATTTAATATTATTATTATTATTAAAAAAAATACTATTATTATTATTATTACTATTATTTATTTATATATATCATCATCTGATTCTCCTCTCTCTCTCTCTACAATTGCTTCTCTCTCTAGCTATCTGCTTCTCTCTCGATCTCTACCACCATCAACCACATTATCCACCACTGCAACCGCCATCTCCACCGGCCACCCCTACAACCACCATCCACCACCCCACTCTATCTCTCTCTATATCCAACCACCACCGGCGCCATCAGCCACCACCGCCCACCCCTACAACCACCATCCACCACCCCACTCTATCTCGCGACCTACACCAGCCGCCACAGATAACCAAATCCAAAAATCCCAACAAAAACAAACACATCCAGACGAACTAACTAACCTCAAATCGATTTATAAACCCCAATGCTCAAATTGGTGTGAATCTGGTTGGGTGAATCAACTCGTCACCGCCATCTCCACCACCCTCCACCGTCACCGTCACCCTAATTGACCAAAAATTTGGGGGTTTTGTGTTTATTGAATCGAAATCTGATCAATAATTGAAGATCAATACAGATCTAGTGAAGAAAACCTAGAATTTGATGTCCGATTGAAGTTACGAAAGTTATGAAATGCTAATTGATCGAAAATTTGGTGATTTTGCGGTTGATTGAATCGAATCGCTGTATGAAAGGTACAGGAGGAGGATAGGCGATCATAGATAGCAAAAAACAGAGCTGCACACACAACATGTCTGCGGTAGTGTGCGGGAAAAGAAATTCGTTTTTCGAAGATCATACGATACCTTCTTCTTCTTCTTCATCGGCATCGCCTCCTGCTTCTAAGAGAATTCGTTGCTTTTCTTCGTCTTCACCTGTTCAGTTTTCGTCGTCGGCTCGGTAGTGGTTGTGCTGCTGCCATTGATGGTGCCATTGGAGGTTTGTGACTGAAACCCTAATTACAGTGTTGCAGATATCTGGTGATGATGATATAGTTAGAGTTTTATTATTTACCTAATGGTCCCTTAATATAAGTTGTTTTACAGGATAGTCCTTGGGAAGTTGAAATGACAATACTACCCTCATGTGCCTTGCACATGACCAAATTTAACCAAAAAATCTAACTGGGTTTGCCATAAAGGACGTAACGTGCAAGATTTGCAAACATTAAGGACAAAACTCATCAATTTTAAAGACAAAGGACAGCGCCTGCAATTTTGGACATACATAAAGGACAAAACTTGTAATTTACTCAAAAATTAAAGAACTCTTGAAAAACTAGGACAACTTCAAATATTTTCAATGGTTGAATTCGAATGGGTGGTCCCAAGAGTTTTTAAGAAAAATGGCTTTCCACGTTACTTTTAATGATTATAGAAGTCAATCCTTTTGATGATTCTTCAGTTTGACTTTAGATATTTTGCGGTTTAAGGCTGCCGGGTGCGGATGTTTAGGTTGGAGGCATTGCTCGACACGTAGTAAATATGAACTTTACCAATCTACACCAAAAAGTGGTGTGTGAAAGGGGCGTGGCTAGGCGGCGTCAGGGTGCCATGTGGCACCTAAATTTCATTTTTTTTGTTTTTTTTATATTAATTGTAGAATTTACTAAATACTGTTAAAAACGCATTTTAGTTATATTAAATAACTATAATAAAAAAATATATTACGTCACAAAAAAATCAATCATCTTCATCTTCATTGGAGTCAAATCTAGAAAGTGTCGAAACATGTTCTACCAAATCAGCTCAAAGGTTTGAACTTATTTGTCTTGACTCGATTAGATATTGGTTTTGCGTTCTCTCTTCGTCACTAATGTCTTCGTTATTTGATTCGGGCTCATCGCCATAATATTCAACAATTGCACGCCCTTCATCCTCTAAAATCATGTTGTGTAGAATGATGCACGCGTACATCACGTTTCTTAGTTGATCTTTTTCATACAATCGAAAAGGCATGCTCAGAATGTGCCACATTTTCTTCAAAACACCAAATGCCCGCTCGATGTCTTTGCGTGCCGCCATCTAAACTTTGTTAAACTTTATTCTTTTAGGATCTAGGGTTCCATCTCTTGAAAATGATTTCATAAAAACAACATACTCAGAGTAAATTCCATCAACAAGATACTACCCATACTTGTATTCAATCCCATTTACAAAAAAAAAAATGTTCCTTTCGGTCCAATACCATTTATTAGATCATTGGATAGGGTCGAGTGATAAATAATGTTTATATCGTTATGTGAACCGGTCATACCAAAGAATGCATTCCAGATCCAAAGATCTTGTGATGCAACCGCTTCAAGCATCATAGCCTGCATTTCATGATATCACTTGAACTTGAAAAATCCATTTTTATATATTTTTGAATTTTTGGATGGTAAAAATGATTAAGAAATGTTTGGTTTATATAGAAAATCATTAAAGGATTTTTTTTTAAATAGTCGTTGGCCAATGGCTATGCCTAATGGCTAGCCCAACAATTATCAAATAGTAGCCAATCAAACCCAACCATGTCACCCCATCCTCCGCCCCACGCCAGCGGGGCAACATCATAGCCAACGCTAGCCAAGTGTGAACTAGCCAGCGTTTTTGGTATTCTGCCATTCCCACTCACGCCCCACACCCGACAGTCTAAAAGCTGCAACACAACTTTTGAGCCACAACTTACAAAAAATAATGTACCTTCTCAAATGTTTAGGCTAACAAAATTTTAAGTTTTAGAAAAAGAGTTATTAACCACTTTTTCTTACGTCACTCAACTTTATTAATGTGCCATAAGTTACTTTCAAAAGATAATATATAGAGTTAATTACTATTTTCGTCCCTGTGCTTTGTTAAAAATTACTATTTCAGTTCATTAGTTTAAAAATTGCGATTTCAGTCCCTGTGTTTTCATTTTCGTAACCATTGGGGAACACTAAAAAAGTGAGGAACAGCGGGGAACCGACTCAAACAAACTCCGATTGGACTCATTCCAGCGACGTTGGAACTGGCTCGTCGAACCCTAACTAGGATCTTTTAACCCTAAACCCTAAATGCTAACTCCGAAACTTTAAACCCTAAAGCTAAAAAATAAGGTTAAAACCTATAAGCTAAACCGTAAAATCTAAACTATAAACCCTAAAAGCTAAACCCTAAAGGCTAAACCCTAAAACTAAACCTTAAACCCTAAAGCTAAACCATAAACCCTAAAGCTAAACCCTAAAAGCCAAACCATAATATATTTAGAGTTTAGGGGTTATGATTTAGGGTTTAAGGTTAAGAGATCCTAGTTAGGGTTCGACGAGCCGGTTCCAACGCCGCTGGAATGAGTCCAATCGGAGTTCGTTTGAGTCGGTTCCCCACTGTTTCCCACTTTTTTAGTGTTCCCCAATGAACTGCACACTATATATATATATATATATATATATATATATAATTTTTAACAAAACCACTAAAAATAATAACACTTTTTATATTCATCAACTAGTTACTTTTTAAAATCCTTATATTACAAATCATGATCTTAACTTCTTGTAAAAGTTATACTTGTCAAAAATCACTTTCAAGTCTAGTGTTTAAATAACCTTTAGAATCGTTTTGATGAGTACATATCTTTATATACAAGACCATTTCAGAATGTTTTCCATACTGGTTTTGGATATTGGGCAAAAATTTCGATCGTCACTCGTTTGTATTACATTGTATGTTATAACATATGTTAATTCTAAGATTCTCGTGATATTATTACTTAAAGGAACACATGGGCAAAGGTGAATAATTTAGGATTACAGATGTACTAGAGTAGAAGGAAACTTTGCTGTTAAAAACACCTTTAGAAATATGAATATGAGATTATATATATATATATAGGGTAGGGTTCCAGCGTGAACAACCTCCCAAGAGTGAACTGCGTGAACAGATATGGACCTTTGATTTCCTTTTTAGTTGTTAAGGGTAGGATTGTAATTATATAAAAAATTAGATTTAAATCATTATTTTAATAATTGAATTAAGTTACATATTTCCTAATTTAAATTCATTATCCACATTATGTTTATTTATTAATAAGATAATTATCCAAACAAACAACAAATCACCAGATTTCAATTTTAATTTTTATTTCAGATTTTATCACCAGAATTCAAATTTTGATTTTTAAGATCCACGTAACCTTCATATTTCAACGGTATACACATGTGTACTTGGATATAAATAGAACAGTACACATGTGTACTCAGCATCGTACATATGTGTACAGTAATTCACAGGTGTACATCAACATTCAATACAAAAAAAATTCTGAGATATCACAAAAACAGACGATATACACATGTGTACATCGCATTAAAAAGAGGGCAAAATCAGAATACACATGTGTACATCGCATTTAAAACAAATAATTATTTTAATAATTGAATTAAGTTACATCTTTCCTAATCCTTGATTTGATTTGTGAGAGATTTATGCAATCAATTTAAGAGGATAATTGATTACTTGATTTGTGAGAGATTTATGCAATCAATTTAAGATTGAAATTACACATATACCCTTTTTGTCTTTAATTAAATGAAAAAAATTAACCAAATAACTACCATCATGCCACTCACTTTAATCTCAAGATCATAAAAATCAAGGGATCAGATCAGTTCACGCAGTTCACTCTTGGGATTTTGTTCACGTTTGAACCTAATCCTATATATATATATATATATTTACATATTTTTATTATAAAGAACTTAATGTTTCAAGCTCCATCATTTATTATTACACCTGCACTGCATGCTTATTCATATATTATACTTTTAAGTGATTGACCGAAGCACAACACAAATCAAATACTTCACTAGTAAGGAGGTTGGCCGATGATGTTTCCACGGGGATAATAGTTACAGATAATGAACCACCAACCATTGGCACACTGAACCCTAGCACACCCGAGTTGTTTAGAATTACGCCACACCACTTGAGTATAGTGCCCACAAACCCTTCCACTAGCACATGTATTGCTTCCACGATCATAATATTGTTTTTCACTTACCCATAAATTCACAGCTGCGGTACCTGTGAATGCGCCACTACCCTCGGCAAGATTCTCACCATAAGGTCCATTTGAGTGCATGAGATTGCAGTCTTGTTTCCTTTGGTTAGCATAGTTCTGAGCAAAGGTGGCTAGAGTCGTGTTCCATACCATGTTTCCAACACCCACTTGGGCACGCGCCGTATTGTGAGCATTTAAGTAGTCAGTTTGGGAGTTTTGTGCATGGGTGCTGTGAAAAATGGCAATAATTAAGAAACAAATAAGTGCACATTGAAGTTTGAATGATACCATCACTCTAGTTTATTTGCTAGACTATGTTGGTGTGTAAGGATGGAGATACATGAATCACTAACGTGTATTTATAGAATGTTATGGCTATTTGAATGACAATTTGACATGTGCAAAGGTCAATAAGTTAAGTATTTCGTTTGTCATTGTGGATCTAGAACACTTGATAAGGCACATACATTTATAGATGGGGGGGGGGGGGGGGGGGGGTTTCAAAACTGGACAAAATGAGTAGTTTAGAATAATTTGTGTAAAGTAGAGTATGGCTTTAGTAGGAAAGGAATGGACCGAAGGTTTATTGATTAGTACTTGAAACTTGAATTCGAATAAATTCGATTTAATTCAAATTCACCCTAAACAATAAATTATTTTACTTTCATTTTTAAACTATTACAAATAATTATATTCAACATAAAATACAATAATCTGTAAAACTAATTAACTATGAATTTGTCAAAACACCAAAATTTAAAAGATAGGTTGGTTACTAGTAATGATTTAAGTTAGGCAATAATTTGGAAATAAGTGGTATATGTTAGTTATTAGTAGGTTTGATAATGTTATGAATAATAAACTTATCACTTTTGGAGGTAGTTCATACTTTGACCAAGTTTAGAAGTTAAATGTGTGTGTGTATATATGTTTGTGTGTGTATACATATATTAAAAGAATATATATAAATTGAATTTGAATTTCGAATGGAATCGTATTGAAAATCATAAATTCCTATTTGATTCTAATTCGATTACTGGACTCGAATACGAATCAACTCAAATTCGAACCTTTTAAGAATCAACTCGAATTCGAACCTTTTTAATCGAATTCGAATCGAGTCGAATTTCAAATTTTAGAATCCGAATCGAATTCTGAACATCCTAATCTTAAGCCGACTTCTAGACATGCCAACAAGAAAGTTATTTAAAAAAAGTGAGAAAGACACACAAATTAAATTAAATGCACATAAATTTGTGTAGTACAGAAATTTAAATGAGAATAAAATTATTTTTAAGAATGAAAATAATATACTTAAACTAATAATATTTAATATTTGTATTTAATATGTGTAAATTTATTCTAATAATTTAGCTAGTTAAATTAAACTAATAACCCATTATTAAAATGGGGAAAGTGAATATGTGGCTATTATGCATTTAAGTTACTAGAAGGGTGTCTGCGTGATGCGACGAGAAACACGGACCCTACCAGGGTGTGCAATATTCAGTTGATTTGGTTATTATCTGAAACCGAAATGGAAGTTATCGGTTAGTCTATTTTATTAACCAATCAGTTTTTAGTTAATTAGTTTGGTTTATTCGGTTAGATTATTGATGGTTTTTTGTTTGATTTGTTTAATTTTGGTTAATAGCCAAAACCAAAATTGGTCTAAAACTTTTGCTTAGAAATACATGAAATTAAGGTATAAATACATGAAATGAAAGTATAAATACATAAACTAGAGGTGTAAATTATAAAGTACATGAATTGAAGGTATAAAAACTATAAATATATGAAAATATTAATGGTTCGGTTTGGTTCGGTTAATTTTGGTTAAATGAGGATACAAAAAAATCGATAAACATTTTTGGTTAATTCGGGTTTCAGTTAATCGGTTTTCAGTGAATTCAGTTTTTGGTTAATTTTGGGTTCAGTTTTGTCTGTTTTTGGTTCGGTTTTGCTTAACGATTCAATTATTTGCTCACCTTTAGACACCGTTAATCAAGTAACAGATTAATTTTTAATTAAAAAAACCATAAAGAGAATAAAATATTCGTTTTATTGGTGTAATTAAAAAAATATTAACGTACAAAAAAGTTATGAACATCTAAAAATCATGGGTATGATTAGTTTTTTTGTAAAGGATAAAGTGTAACTATTAACTAAAGATCTATAATTGTGTTAGAGATGAAGTAACTAAAGTGTAATGGGTGTGTGGCTAAGCTTATTTAACTCGAAAAGGACATTTTGTTAAAAGTACTTACTAAGTTATTACTTTTTGAAAAGTAGTTTAAAAAAAGTGTTTGGATTAACTTATGTGGTGGGAAAAGCCAATAAGTCAATAAGTTGTATTTTTTTTAAAAGTGTTTGCCTTAGCTTATTCATGTAAAATGACTAAGAAGCTTCAAAAGGCACAACCGCACAATGTTCTGTGAAAAGTTACAAGGAGCTTCAAAAAATCATCATGTTCTAATTTTTCAAAACTGATTTTTCCTTTCTATACAAGAAGTCATTTTAAAAAGTCATTTTGAGTTTGCCAAACACTTTTTCTTCTTATTAACTTTTTATAAAAGTCAATAAGTTATAAGGAGGTGTGGAAAAAACTTAGCAAAACACCTCCGATTAAAGTATAGTTAGTGTTTCAAAGACTAATTTACTCTTATTTTAGATATCTTATGCATTATAATAATAATTTTTTTTTAACTTTTAGACATATTTTTGTCTTATGGATTATAGGGATGGGTTAAAATATGAACCACTTTGAGTTGTAAGAATCGTGAGAACTAGGCCATCTAAAAAGTTTTTCCGAATTTTTTCTCAAAAGTCATAAAAAAATCACTTGTTTCAGCAAATTTTTTTTTTAAAATGCCACATACCCACATTTACATGAGGCGTAAAAAAAATATTTATCTTCGTACAAAATTTACACCAGCGTGTGAAAAAAAACTTGCATTAGTCAAAACTACCAACTCGAAAATTTTTTTTTTACTTTTTTTACAGATGTGTTTATAATATTTTCATATACGTTTGTGCAAAAAAAATTTGGCCCAACTCGCGTAGGAAGAAAAAGTTCTCACGGTGTCACAATTTATGATGGTTCTCATTTGAACCGAGTACATGGATTATATATAGTATAGAGGGTCAAGTTATTCTATAAATGCTCTTAGGTGTAAGAAGTGTAAAAGAGATTTATAGAGGGACACGTGTCAAATAACCTAAAATTAAACCCACTACATCATCACCCAAAACCTAAACACCCCCCAACCCCCCAAAAACCTAACCCCCCACCCCCAAAAACCTAAAAAAATCTAAAAAAAAAACTAAACACCCACCCCCACCCCCTCGGCAAAACAATTTTTTTTTTTTTGGTGGGGTGGGGGTTTAGGTTTTTGGGTGGTGGTGGATGTTTAAGTTTTTTTTTAGTTGGTTTTTTAAGAACCTTTGTACCCTTCTTACAATTAGGATCCTTTGTATTTGATCCTAATACGTAGTATAGATATACAAAACTTATCAAACTACGTGATTCTGCTAACAAAACAACCAAAATTTCTTTCTATCTCCTTTCTAACCCCATTTTTCTGCTTCATTAAATTCCTCTAGTCTCCTTTCTAACCCCGTTTTTCTGCTTTATTAAATTCCTCTAGTCTCCTTTTATGTCTATGGTCCAGAAAAAAAAAAATCCAAATCCAAATGCATGCTAACCACCAAATAAATCAAAATAAATCAATGCAATTTTTTTTTTCAACTTAATAAAAAGATAAAATGAAATGATTAGTAAAACTTAAGCGTTATACTATCATAATACTTTAATCCAATTATAAAATGAGGAGATTTTTTGAAAACCCGTTAGTGAAAACAATAACTGATTATAGTCGAACAAACATTGGATGAAAAGGTTCCATTTCTAGTTTCAGGCTTGTTGTTGAGCTTGATGTACTAACTCGCTTTTTTTTAACGACGAATTTCTTACTTCTTGTGAGATTTGAACCTAAGGCCTCACATATAGTTTAGTGTATTAAAAGGGTTTGCATTACCACTAAACCACCAATGTATATATAACTCACTTATGCACTTTTTACTGGAACCATGAATTTGCAGATTGCGGGGCTTTATGAAGAAGAGAGAGATGGCAAACTTTCGATCCCAATACTTCTGTTTATTCAATTTGAAAAAAATTGAAGTTATTCATATCTATTTTTTTAATTCCATTAATTTTTTTTGATAACTTAATTATTTAAATTTCATTCATACTTGCCAAGTTACATTAAAACAGAAGTTAGACGGGCAACAAGCTGCGCCGTCACTCCTTTCTGAATTACAAACCCTAATCTACCAAAGACAAAACCCTATCCCCCTGACGCTGAGCAATTGTTGTGGATGACCTGTTGTATTCTGGTCAGGAATTGGATAGCTTCTGTCGCTAAGGAGCCAAATATGTCAAAGGCAAAAGGGACAAAAACATGTTGGTTCTCTGCACAAGCTTTAGTGTCAAAATTAATTTCTCATATATTGTTTAAACTTCCGATCGCAATTCTTGATTGTCATTTTGACCATAGGATGGAGATTAAAATGAGATTTAAATTATCAAAACAGCTTAATTTTGATTGGTTTCGCATATAAGTTACATGTGTAACAGCCGCATATTCATTTTCCCCTTTCGAAATATACACTTTCAAAACAAACCTAATTTACGTGAAAGATAAAATTGATACTTGTAGGATAAATTTCAACATACGTAGGATAAAGTGTATGATAAATTTCGATATTAAAAATTAAAATGTTGTACTAGCCATAATATTAAAAGAAACCTATCATTTTAAAAATTAAATAACTCTTGAAAATCTGGGACAACTTCAAATATTTCCAGTGGTTGAATTCGAATGGGTGGTCCCAAGAGTTTTTCAAGAAAACATGGTTTTCCTCGTTACTTTTAATGATTAGGCCATACGGTATTGGGGTCGGTCTAGAGCACACCACCCCCTAGGCCTGTCCCCGTCTTCATCGTCCTCCACAAGCCGTTCACGCCGTGCCTCATCTTCTCACACACATATACATACAACACACACAGGCCCATCCTTCACACCTTAGGTCCATCCCCTTCCGGCCCATTCTCACACCCGCTTACGTAGACGCCTACGTGGTCGTGGCGGAGCATCATTTGAAAACTACCCTCCTCCACACTGAGTAGCGTTATTGAGTTCAACTCCTTTTTGATGGTTCTTCAGATTGACTTTAGATATTTTGCGGTTTAAAAGCTGCAAAACAACTTTTGAGCCACGACTTACAAAAAATGTACCTTCTCAAATGTTTAGGGTAACAAAATTTTAAGTTTTAGAAAAAGAGTTATTAAACACTTTTTCTTACGTCACTCAACTTTGTTAATGTGCCATAAGTTACTTTCAAAAGATTATATAAATTATACTAGTAATGCATTGTGAAGCCCAAAAAAGAGTTCTCGGTTCATTAGTTTCTTAAATTTGAGTTATGAGACCAAGACCGCTTGAACCATCATTTTTTTGGCTTGCTTCAATTATCATTTGCTTCGCTAGGACTGGTTCACATGTCATTTTTGTCAGGATCACTTCAGATACTGTTCCTGCAACTCTTAATTGATTAACACATGTATGCACCAGTCCTGATAAATTGGTCTATTGGTTAGTCACTTGGTTTTTCTCCTTAAGGTCACAAGTTCAACTCCTACTAGCATCATTTTGGAGAACATTGGTCGTGGCAATGAAGTTTAGAACCAGTCCTCTCTGGAGGTCGCCAGTTCAAAACCGAGAGGACCGGGTTTTACCGCAGTAGGCCTCAGGCTGGTGAGTTTTACCTGGAACAGATGGCTTGATGACTCGAATATGCATCCAACTCTTATCCGTGATTTAGTTGGTTGTTCCAAAATGTTAGTGCACTTTGGGTGATAAGTGCATGTCTTCCAATTTGTAGGGTCTTTATTGTACATGTCTTGAAAGTTAGTCCAAGGTTTATCCTTGGACAATTTGTCCAAGTTTGTGTCTAGGACAAAGGTCAGAGGTTTTTGTTAGGGACAAAAGTCAGGGTTTTGGTGTAGATTGTTTGTCCGAGTATAGTCCTAGTCTATATATATGTGTTGTATAGGATTAGGGCATGATCCATGGATGAGGGTTCGATCAAGAAAGCTTTGTGCACCTCTCACAAGATCCCATCGATTCTCCATCACTGTGTGTATTCTAGAGAGAGAGGGAGACTATATGTTAGTGAGAGAAAGCTAGGTTTAGATCTTTGTGATTTAAACCAGCTTGTAGATGATGTATACTCCTTTGGTTTGTGTAATCTGTGATGACTGATTCAATATAAAGGGTTCATCTTCTACATATTTCTATCTTGTTCATATTTTGTTCTTCATGTCTTGAATCAAGTGCAATGTTTGATGTTCGTCGTCGATCCGGTGCTTTTACAGTGGTATCAGAGCATGGTTACCGATTCAGAATGGTCTAACCGCCTTCTGAATCACCATTGCTCTTGATTTGATGTTTGTTTCCGCCAAACATCTTGAAGACTTGAAGATTTTGCAGAAAAGTTGCAGAAAATGAAGTTGTTCGTGGTTGTTTTGTTCTCCAAGTTGTTGCAGATATGAGGTTTGATCCAAAAATTGCTTTGTCCGAGTTTTTCTTAGTGTTAAACTTGTCTGAGTTTTAAAACTCTGTGTTTGTGTTTCCGGGGTTTTTGGTGAACTAGTGTGAAGTCACACTAGGGAGATTGTCCGGAGACTTGTTTCTTCTGAGCTTCAGCTTATCTGAGTTTTCATGAAGTTAAATGTTCCGAGTTCTTTTATAAGGTTCAAAAGTTCTGAGGTTTTTCTTTTGTGCAAAAGGTCCGAGCTTGTGAGTCTGTCTCAGTTCCCAGGTTTTCATGTCCGAGTTTTAAACAAGTCTAGACATGTTTCCGAGTTTTACTGATGTCTGATGATGATAAGGAATGTTGATTGTCGGCTGCTGTTGATGATGATCTCGGATAATATTTGTTGTTTTCCGATGAAAGATCAAAAGCTGATGATGATGGAATGACATCAGCAGAGTAAAAAATGGTGTTGACGGCTGCACATTTGTTTGCATACGGGGTTTACAAGAGTGTATTGGCAAAGTTCAACGTAGGGTTATAATGATTGGGCCGCAATTGTTAAAGGATTGTATTTTGGGCCCAATATTCATTGAAGAGTGTCTGACTACTCTTTGACGGCATGTGTGAGGTAATATGATTTTTTTTATGGATTGGATTAATATGGCATTTTGTCTTGTACTGAGAATTAGAGTATGGAATATGCTTCAAGCTTGAAACCGTATAGTGTTTTTCTAAAACTAATGGTGGGCCGGTTACAAAATTAAAAATATATGTGGGCTGCAAATGTAAGCTACATATATATTGGGGGCCAGTACAACATGTTGAACAAAATTTTGTTGAGCCGTTGGATGATGGGAAAAGATCAACGGTGAAAGATGAAAATAATGTTGCAACAACATTTGGTGGGGTCGTCTAATGTCAGCAACAAACAGCAGGGCCACACATGCATTAAAAATTGGTGGCGGATGACATAAGGCAGCTAGGGTTCACATGTTGGGCCACCTAATCGGATTTATAAGGTATTTTTTAATTGGGCCTTATTTAAAATTGGTCAAATGATTTGTTATTGGGAGCAGTGTTTACGGTCGGTGGAGACTTGTTTGTTTGGAGCGAAAGGGATCAACGCGCTGCTTGAATACAGTTATTCACTTGAGGAGCTTTCGGTTAAACGGCTACGAGATGTTAACGACGGCTCAGCCGAGCCGATTGGTGTTGGCGCAGCTGTGAATTCGTTGAAATCGGTTTGTTTGAACAAGCTTTATAACGGACAGTTGTTTGGCTCGTTGATTTGTGGGGCGAAGAGAATACGACTTGCTTGGAATTTTGTATTGTTTACAAAGAAAAAGGGGGAGTAAAAATTTTGAAGTTCCTATTTTCTTTGTAAATATAAAGCTTGTGCGTGAAATAGCTCGTGTGTGATGGAGTTTTTGTCACGTGTGTTTATGTTATTAATCAAGTGTTGACGTGATGAAGTTGAATTCTCGGTTGGTGACTAGTTGAAGATTGAGCCTTATTAAGTTGCTATTTAGAGTAGAGAAGATTAGTTCTGTTCTCGAAATAATGTGGGGCTTCTTGATTTGAGGGGAAGGTCGGAGATGAAAGCCATTGGGGATTCAGGGGATTCGTGAAGATTGGAGATTGATTCATGAAGATTCGTGACGAGATGAGATCATACTTGAAGGGTTGAAGACTTTTGATCAAGATGGTGGATGTACTTTTACAAAGTTCAGTTTGTTATTAACTTATCGAACTGAGCTTCATGTCTTTGTGAAGTTTGAAGTGTTCAAGATTGGGCATTGGAAATCCAATGTTTCTTTCTGCTACCGGTTAAGTTTGAAGATTAATGTATCGAGCGATATTCCTACATGTGGTTGTAGGTCGGTTCACGTTAACTTGATTCGGGAGTAGTTTGAGGGGGAGGATCTACAGTGTTTGATGTTGGATTCCTCGGGTTTCTCAAAGCGGCCTTAAGTGATCATCAGCAAGTCTTTTATTAGAAGGGTTGAAGATCGCTGTGCTCTACCTAAAAGATCAAGTCTCAGCTAAAGTTGAAATCAGACATGATATCATCAGTCAAAGGAGAGTCTCTAAGTGCAGTATCCGGTGATTGAAGATTATCGATGCCACACAGAACTGATGCAACAGTTAAGGGGGAGACTGTAAGTGCAGTTCCTGCCGGGTAACTGTCGCTTATCAGTTCTGGTCAACCAAAGCAGAAGTCCAAGTTAAAGTCAACGATAATGAAGAATTCAAGACCACATGAAGACCATGCACTGATCAAGGGGGAGTTTGTTAGTGCACTTTGGGTGATAAGTGCATGTCTTCCAATTTGTAGGGTCTTTATTGTACATGTCTTGAAAGTTAGTCCAAGGTTTATCCTTGGACAATTTGTCCAAGTTTGTGTCTAGGACAAAGGTCAGAGGTTTTTGTTAAGGACAAAAGTCAGGGTTTTGGTGTAGATTGTTTGTCCGAGTATAGTCCTAGTCTATATATATATGTGTTGTATAGGATTAGGGCATGATCCATGGATGAGGGTTCGATCAAGAAAGCTTTGTGCACCTCTCACAAGATCCCATCGATTCTCCATCACTGTGTGTATTCTAGAGAGAGAGGGAGACTATGTGTTAGTGAGAGAAAGCTAGGTTTAGATCTTTGTGATCTAAACCAGCTTGTAGACGATGTATACTCCTTTGGTTTGTGTAATCTGTGATGACTGATTCAATATAAAGGGTTCATCTTCTACATATTTCTATCTTGTTCATATTTTGTTCTTCATGTCTTGAATCAAGTGCAATGTTTGATGTTCGTCGTCGATCCGGTGCTTTTACACAAAAAAACATTATTTGCTTAAATGATTAACTAAGGTCTAGGACTTCTTCAAACATCACTTAGTGTAAGGGTCAACGAGATACTGTTCTGCATCCTAAATTTATTAAAACTAGCAATAAGACTCGCGTGTATTGCGGCACGGGTATATCACAAACATCGTATTGATTAGTCTAAACGTTGTGTGATTCGTTAACTATATAAAAACGTGCATTTTGACATATCTGATCGAACTCAATGTAACCTATATAAACATTGCGATTAGATTAAAACATCAAGTAGATCAAATTTATACCATACAATCATAACGTATTATATGGGATCCGACTCATACATAGTAAACGTAACGGGTATAATGGAAAAGTTGACACGTATAATCAAAGAAGATTAATTAGAACTTTTGAAAAAAGGGAAAAAAAGAAACTACATTTGACTCCACTCAGTTCGAAACATAATTAACCAAACATTCATAAAAACACGGTAACATATTATATTTGACCCCACTCATTTCCCAAAAAAGTTTACGTTGAAACATACACCAACTCGAATTTATCCCGAAACGTATATAAAAAATATAAACATAAAAGATGTTTTTTTAAACAAAAATATCACATTTGATCCGACTCATTTCCAGAAAAAAGTTTACATTGAAACGTAGAGCAAATCGAATTCATACCGATACGTACATAAAAAATATGCACGTAAAAATAAGGTTTTTTTAAGTAAAGGAAGTATAGGGGTAAGGTCGAAACAAATTATATTTAATAAAAAGGTTAATAGATTAAATACGTTTGTAAAATCCTGACAAGTAGCCCCATTGTCACACAACCAACAACAGAAGAGCTTGTAAAATAAAATAAAGTTATGTATAGAGTAAATTACGTTTTTGGCCCCTGTGGTTATATCACTTTTACTATATTAGTCCAAAATAAGAATTTTTAACATATCTGCCCCCATGGTCTTTATAACTAACCATTTTAGCCTCTAAGTCTAACCATTTTGGCCCACATGATCTCTATAACTAATCATTTTGGCCCCTGTGATCTCTAGACTTAGGGGCCAAAATGGTTAGTTATAGAGACTATAGGGGCAGATATGTTAAAAATTCTTATTTTGGGCTAATATAGTAAAAATGATATAACCACAGGGGCCAAAAACGTAATTTACTCTTATGTATAATACATCATATCAAGCTTTACGAGGTCATAACCATTTACAGATTTTCTTCAAACTTATGCCATATGTTAAAACTTCATGAACATGTACATTGTAATATTCAATACAAGTTTCATTCATGTATGTAAATGCAAAAGGTTACAAGTAGGGTTGTAAACAAGTCTAGAGGCTCGAGAGCTACTTATTATCGGCTCGGTTAAAAGATCGAACAAGCCGAGCCTTAACAAGCCCGAGCCCGAACTCGAGTCCAAATAAAGCTTGTTTAGTTATCGAGCCTGAAATACAAAGCTTGTTTCGGCTCGCAAGCCCAAACAAAACTTTAGTTTTGTATATATACTATAATAATAATGATGATAACATTGGCGAGCCGAGCTCGAGCCGAAATTTGACTTATTTAAGCGATATTGACGTGAGCTCGAGCCAAGTTTTTAGCTCATTCGAGGTTGTTCTAAAAAATAGCTCGAGTTGAGTCGAGTCAAGCTCAAGCTTTGGTTTAACTTGCAAGCCGTGCTCGAGCTCAAATAAGTAGGCTCGAACCGAGCCGAGCTCGAGCTTCATAAAAATATGACGAGCCGAGCTCAAGTCAAGTCAAGCTCGGGCTTGGCCCGACTTGTTTACAACCCAAGTTACAAGGTTTATTCTTGTGAAATCTTTTCAAAGACGTGTTCTTTAAGATTTAGCATCAGTTTTCTTAACACATGCGTGATTTGGTCTTCAAAGTAATTTGTATAGGGTAATACATTATGGATCCCACATTGCAAGTTGAAGAAACTATTTAACGAAAATTTTCTTATAAATAAGTCTCACATTCGTAAGATGCAATTTGACCAACTTGTTGTCACACCCGCACAACCACGGTGGGGCGAGATGATTGTTATTAATATAGCATAGCATAGCGGAAATTAAGTTAAGACTTATAAAACGTTGAACACCTTTCCAACTAATGCATCTATAAGATAATGTCTAGTCTAAAAAGCCTATCTTGATCGAAACAAGGTCTCGGGCTTCTAGGGTTCAATCCAAATATTTCACATATTCTAACTGCATCGCTACCAAAACTAATACCTGAGAAAAACATGTTTAAAAATGTCAACATACATGTTTCGTAAACGACATGAGTTTCAAAATATATATATTTTTCGTAAATGACACGAGTTTCAAAATACATACATGTTTCGTAAACGACATGAGTTTCAAAATACATTGTGTGTCTAGTTTCATGATCAACAAAAGTTTCAAGTATTGCTCTAAAAGTCAATAGCATTTAATGTGTTTGATTACCATGAGCTCTACGATCAAGACTCGACTTCGTTTCATATGCTACCCCCAATCAATGTTTTATAGCTAAACATTGAAATATTGTCTGATCACCTATTAAGGTTAGAACGACTAACCACAGGTGGGGTTCGCGTCATCCTCAACGACTCCGTTTAACATGTGCTTTCCTGTTTGCATTCGTTTCCAAATTAATGTGTATAACATGTTTTATCCCCCGACCCCGAGTATTTAAAGGTAAAACATTTTAAAAGGAGAGCCATGAAACTCATCTGGATATACTAGCAAATGAACAGCCGATAGCAAAGTCTAACCACGCGGATATACATCAACTAATAATGCGCCAGATAGATCAACTAATGTTCCGTAAAGTATGACATGACAACTTTAAGGTTCAATTTATTGTCTCTATGTATATGTAGGGCCGTCTTCGAAAATGCTCTAAAATTTTTGGGCCCTGAGTGAGTATAAAAAAAGGGCACTATAATATAAAGTCAATAACTCAATTTTGTAAAGAAAATATAAATATCTTTGAATTAGTACATATTTACATACTAGAAAACATAATAATAAACGCAAAAAATGGGCCGCTAACTTTTTAAAAAGTACATATACAAACTAAATATATATATACAGACACACACACACCAATGGGATCAAACCCGCACGTTGCATCAAACGAGAACTTTGTTTGTTTCGATGAACTCGTTATAGCAAATGAAAGTTAAAACCCAAAAAATACAGTTGTAACATGCCCAAAACGTGTTCGTTTCATCACTTTTTGTATAAAAGAGGAAAAAAACATTTCAAATATTGTTTGTTAAATTTAAGTTTTGAACAAAAAAAAAAAAAAGTAAATTAAGATTAAAATTGAGATAGGAAAAAAAAACATAAAAACAAGACAATAAGAAAATTGGAAAAAAAAAAACAAAAGGGAATTCAAGAAGCTTATAAGGAATCAAACTTGAGACATGTAACTAAACAATTTCCATGCGCATTAAAGGCCAGCATGTTAAGCTACACTTTGTTAAATAATTACGAAACTAAACGCTTATATATACACTTTAATATATATATAATTTTTTTTAAAAAAAACCTTTCGGGCCCCAGAGGAGTTTGGGTCTTGTGCCGTCGTCCACCCTGCACACCCTCAGGGCCGGCCCAGTGTATATGTTTGACATGTGTTTGATTCACCCAACCGTCTCAATGTGTTATAATATGTTCATGATTCAAATATTCGACTGGATATTTTTTAACCAACAACCGTTGGTGATGTGTTCTCGATCTTCCAAATATATTTATTTAGATATATAAATATAAGTAAATACATAAATAATGTATAATGCATGTTCGATCTAAATATTTAAGTGTCTTTGTTTTGTTTGGACAAATAATAAATAAATATATATCGTATATTTATTTTAGGCAAAATACTTTTCAAATACATCACGTACCTTAGTAAAATAATATATTATTTTTATACATCACTATGAAAAAATAAATATTATATTTATTATATGTGTCGGTTTTTGTTTTACAACTCAACATATACATATGTTATACACATATATAACACATGATTTTCTACAAAACAAAACTTGTATCACTTTAAAGGAACAACTTTACATTTTAGCTTTAGACAATAACAATTAGAATTTAGTTTTAGGGTTTAGCATTAGTATTTAGCGTTTAGGATTTAACTTTTGGGGTTTAACATAGGGTTTAGCCTTAGAGTTTAGCTTCAAGTTTAGAATTCGGGCTTAGGGTTTCTGGTTAGAGTTCGACGAGCTGGTTCCAACGCTACCGGAATGAGCTCAATCGGGGTTCCTTTGACCCGGTTTCCTACACTTCCTAGGTTAATGACATTTTTGTAACGGATCTTGATGTGCTAAATATGCTTTATTAAAACTACTTAACTAAACCTAACCTAGACTCTCCTAATATTAGACCACAATGACAGGCAAGTGTCCTATCGAATATAGTAAAGCCTAATAAAGTTCGGATATCGAACCCACGAGACACTAGCGACGTTAAATTATACTCTGACTCAATTAATTACTTAACTAGTTTTAATCGTTTTGACAATTTTTAATTTATTAATTAACTAATATCCTAAATTTAACGAAGGCGAACTAGACAACCAAATGACCGGGAACACAAGTTTGAAATCAATCAGACGAGGAAACAACCTAGGCAATGGATCCCTTAGAACATGTCATGACTCATGACTTAACAATCGACTAAAGATCCAATATCTAACCCGACCAACCTCCCACTATGGATGATTAAGTCCTATAGTAACTAGTCAGCTCAGAGCGAGACCCCCACTCTCCAGGTCCTAGAAACCAAACTATAAAGGATAATCAGATAATGAATGAAGTGCTAGATGAACTGGCTCGACCTATCGATACCAAATTCCATAACTATCAGTATTGATAGGATATCACCCTAATGATATTCTAACTGAAAAGCTAACTAGGAAACGATACGCTAAAACCTAGGAATCACTTAACGCGAATAAATAGAAGGACCCGAGTTATTGGTAATCCAAAACTATGAAAAAACGCACAGATCAAACCTAGCAATCCTAAATTATCATTCAAATCATCAAGATTAGATGCACACCTTAACCTAGTTGATCTAATTGACTTGGTTACCTTGGATTATTTCTAAAACCAAACTCTAGATTGAGAACCCGGAATAAACGACTTAAAAGTGACTAAAACATTCTTAGGGTGAATTTGTTCATTCCAAACACATCAAAATCAATAACAAAAAAATAATCACAACCAAGAACAAGCACACATATCCATAATCAACAATGAATCAAAGTTATTTTAAATTAAATACACCATAGTTGAAAGTTTCTCGAAGCTTCCATTTTTGTCTTTTTTTCAAGCACGCGCGTGTCTAGGTGTGCACTGTCGTGCCTCCCGCACATCATGGACTTTTGTTGACCATTCTTAGATTGACTCGTTGACTTGTGCTATTGGGTGTTGTGCACGGCCATGCCCATAGCCTGGCATAGTCGTGCCTATCTGACAACTTGCTAATTTTCTTGAAATCTTGCATTTTGCCTCATTTTTGCTTGTTTTTCGTTCCTTTTCATCCATAGCCTGGCGCGACCATGCCAATGAGTCGCAACTTACTAACACGTTTGGGATAATGATGAATCTTGACATGCCTACTTGAACTTTGATTATGCATAGTCTCACATACCTCACATTGTTCACTTAACTCTCGAAATTACCCCTGGGTCTAACGTCTCTACTAACGGTGATTTCACAAAAATGGCAGATTGATGGGTTTTGGAAAAGTCGGGGACTCAACCACATGTTTTTTAGAAATAGAGACTCAAGTTGTCACTGACAACTTAACACACAGATTCAATCTGCAGTTCACTCAAACTTTAAATATAACCCACTTTAACCAACTAAAAGCCCTTTTTATTTATTTATCCAATTACCCATTATCCAATTGTTAAGTTAAAAAAAAGTTGATCAGTGATGAGCTAGCATGAAGACGTTTTTCTTCAATGAAGTATGTGAAAATAGTTTTGTGTAATCGGATTGATGATTATATGAACGGTGCTTGCATTTGTTATATAATAAACAATTCTTTGCGAAAGTTGCGATTGAAGATGTTATGGTTCGTTTTTAAACCTTGAAAACCCTGTATGGAACAACTATAAAATGTAACTTTTTTTTTTTTATTTCTAAGGACTTTGTATTTTTATTGTTTGTTTTTTCTAATGATTATGTATTTTTATTATAATATTAGCTTATATTATGTGACTCGACCTGAAAAATTTATCTGAACATCAAAAACGAAAACTAACATCACAGAAAAAAATCCAGACTCGACGGATTAGGTTTTCGTATACATCAACCTTTACAATCACTTCACAGTGAGAAAAAACCCATGCTTGTTAGACAAAAAACAACCAAGTTAAAAAAAAAATACATGTATGTTAAATAAAATACTACTAAACTATAGAAAATAAATACAATCTGGTTAATAATCGGAAAGGCCAATCGTGATTTCTCTCATATCATAATATCGTTTAAAATCGTTGGATGGACAATTTGGAATATCGTCTGAAGTCGTTGGATGGACCATTTCTCATAGTTTTTTTCCTGTTAATTTCATATACGGATACAGGGGCGGATTTAGAGGGAAACACCGGGTTCCTAGGAACCCAGTCTTTTTGGAAAAAACCGTTTTTTTGTAGTGTAAATCTTGTATGATTTGGAAAAAAAACGTTTTTTGTAGTGTAAACCTTGTATGATTTGGAAAAAGGAACCCAGTGATTTCTCCGGCTGGATCCGCCACTGTACGGATATACCCCTAAAACTTAGTAAAAGAAACATGCATACCTAATTAAAAAATTAAAAAATTCATGTATACGTATTTGATAATTTATTGCATTTATATCATATCATTAGAACTTCCATTATAACTTGAGTTTGAAGTTTTATAGAAAGATAAGGGTATAATAGTCATACTATAAATTTTATAATTAAGTAAAGTTTTAATATTGTAATTATCCATTTCTTAGTTTTTTTAATTATTTAGCGGCTGTTTGGTAGCCTTTTAATGACCATTCAGATGCTACCTCTTAATGGTTTAAAACATCTGAATGAATAAAAGATAACCTCAAGTCTGAATGGTTAAGAGGTAACCTCTGAATGGTAAATCATCGCATGTCACATTCTTCTACCTTCTCATTAGTAAAATTCTTAATGGTTCCATTAAGAGGTAGCCTCTTAATGATCATTCAGAGACTACCAAAGAGCCCCCTTAGTAACTCATATATTACTAGATCAGAGGTTGCTTTACACAGGGCCGGCCCGTAAGGCTTATCAACCTAGGTTAAGGCCTAGGGCCACCAAAAAACAAGGGCCTCCAATTTTATTTCCTTTCATATATTAGACTTGTTTATTTGCCATTTAAACTACGTTTCTGGGCCCAACATTTAGGATTTACACTAGGAGTCTGCATTGTCCACGCACACAACACATCAACCATCATTACTTGCGGCGTCTTTTGAGTAACCAATGTGAAACTGATTGCGGATTGAGCGAAATTAGGGCCAAGATTAGGAAAAATCATCACTATGGTTTTTCAATGTCTCAAATCTCAATTTCAATTCCTTTATACCAATTCAATAGGGCCCTGACTTTGTAGTTCGCTTAGGGCCTCCAAAAACGTTGGAACGGCCCTGCTTTTACATCATTACCTAATAAAATTTATTGTCTTTGTTGGCATTTCAAAGAAAACCTGAGAAAATTCATTAGAATGACTTGTTTCATATCAATCCAATATAGATTTAAAAGCATCACTATGTTAGGTTTATAAATGAAATGTTTTTTTGATGAATATATTATAAGGTTATAAACTGAAAATGTTTATAAACTTTATTTCATACTTATTTATCATTACTAAAACTTTGTCTACCACCGTCACTACCACTACCATTACCACCACCACCACACCATTATAAAGATATAACTCGCGAATGGTCAAGAGAATTTTCGAAAAGCTTGCTTCCAAATTTCATTATGAGATAACAAAATCAAATTATATTTTTTCAACTGTCTACAAAAATCAGTCCTCGCTTTCAACATGATGACCAATTGTATATAATTTATGAAAAAAATAACATCTAAAACAATGACCAAACAATTTTTTTAATTTCTGACTTTACACTTAACATTAACCTCAGTTTGTAACACAGTCAACAAGATAAGGGTGGCTGGTATTGACATACTTTAGCGATGGCTTAATGTTCCCATTAAAATGAACCACAAATGCACTTTCTATGAGTCTATCAATATCAACATCAAACCCGATGAAGCGTGGTCAAAAACCGGTATTTAATCGTATTTAAGTTTATATTTTTACATGACTTTCGATTTCGAATGGCCTACTTTTGATTAGAAATTGTATTTTGCAAGTCTATCGGAGTTTAAGGAGCCACTCAGGAGCTTTACGGAGCATCGGGAAGCAACTGGGATCAACCGGAAGCACAAAATGAAGAAACGGAAACCAAGAGAGATGGACATAGCGTCGCCGACACCCATATGGGCCGTTGGCAACGCCCCTTGGTTATTCGCGTTGGATAGAAACTCACGTAGATAGCGAATTAAGGCGTCAGCAAAAAAAAAGAAGATCCAAGGGGCGTCGGCGACGCCCTATCAGGCCGTCGGCGATGCCCTCAAGATTATTGAAATGCTTATTTTCTTATTTTGTGTTGTTTGAACGAGTAATAACGTATTTTTTGGGGTTTTCAAAGGGGGTTACGAGTTTTTGAAGTTTGAACACCATTCTTGGAGCCAAGATCATCCTCAACACCATATCCATTTCATCTAATTCTTCACCAATCATCACTATCTTCCACAATCATCATCCATTAATCCATCCTAACCCTAATTTCCAATTATCTCCATCATCTCACCAATCAATCCACCATCACCACCAACCATAAACCCTAATCATCATCCATCTCCATCATCAAGATTCAAGATGTCCATGTTTAAGTTCTCATAATCTGGTGATTGTGTTTCGTTTATCATGAGTGGCTAATCCTCTCTGGTTTCACCCCGGTGTAGACTTTTGTAAGGTTTTAGGGTTTGATACAAGTTTATTAGTTGATTTGTGACAAGTTGAGTTTGTATTTGAATTGACTGATAATTGTCTTGCATTTGCACTATATTTGTGAATTGTCGAGTGATTATAAAATTTGACTTTGCAAAAGAAGTTTGTGTATTTACGCCTTATCTTTCGAAAGGATTTACTTGTCCGAGGTAACGAAGTGCATTGTGATCTGTTGTGAACGTTGATAGCAATTGGCACCTAAGCCTCGTGATACTAAAACCGTTATTGATGAATTCAACTAAATCAACTTAAAAATGTGTCAACCCTAGGCTTTGCAATTATTGAACCTGGTGTGAACGTTGTTCTCAAATTAGTGTTTTTATGTAACACCTCGTATAATCAAGTCCAATACAGTGGCGACACGTGTCATAAACTCTATTATGTTAAATAGATAACTTGAGGGACTAAAGTTGACAAACAAAGAAAGTATGTATGTAAAAGGATCCAAAGTGTTAACATGCCTAACTTGTGCCTCTGATTGACCTTACGCGACGTTCGTATTCTTTAATGAATAAATTGTCGGACATAAAAAGTCATTCGTGCTTAAATTGAAATTTTACAGAGCATAGGGGTTAAATGTGTCAACATGTTAAATGTTACATCTGAGTGACCTTCTAACGATCCCAAAAGCATTGTAATATTTCTATATTTTCCCTCACGAATATCAGATATCAATTTCATGGAGTTTCGATGAAAACAAGACTTTCAGGTGATCTTTCAACTAACCGGGAGCTTAACGGAGTTAATTTGTGACCCAAGACTCTTAAAAGTTAACTATGGGGGTTAAAGGTGCAATAAAAGGGAGTTCTTTAAACTTAAAATGGACCAGGGACTGAAATTGCAAAACTGGCAAACTTTTTACCGGAATTACAGGTTTACGCGGGCCGCGTAGACTCCCTCTAAGGTCTACGCGAGCCGCGACAACAGTGCCAGCGACAGAAAATGCACAGCTGCATGTTGCATCCTGTTCCACCACCATTGCATGCTTGTTTTTGATACCAGGGACTGTGCAACTGGTTTTTACCGCCCTAGGGACACTTGGGAACATCTGATAACCTCCTAGGTACAGCTGCAATGATCCTAAAGACTCCAAATTCCTATATAAGGGCCATGCATTGTTTCATTAGAACTTGCATATTTGAAATTTTCACTCAAACACTTCTCTGAAGCCTCCTGCTGTTCAAGGAAGCTTTCTCTAGTTCAAATTTCGTGCTAAGGACTCTTGTAAGTGTTGTTAGCTTCTATAGTTAAGGTTTTATTAGCTTATTGACTGAAAGTCAAAGATATCGTAATTAAGCTTTGACTTGGTGATTAATCACTAACGGTCGAGCCATTATTCGAATTGAAAGTGGCTATGTGTTGGTAATTTTGTAGGTAATAAACCCTTAAAAGGGAACCTCCTAATCATCATGTTATCTCAGTCAATTGTCGGGTCAAAGTTTTGAACAAAAAGTCAACCGAGTCAGTTTTTACAAAATAATCCATAACTAATAATGCAGAAGTTATGAAACATGTTTTAACACTTAAATAACTTGGTAAATACTATAAGAACATGTTTAGGCATGTTCAACCCGACAATTCTGAGTTTAGGCTCGGTTCGCAACCGAAAGTCGCAAAAGTATACTTTTGCTTTCACTTTCAGTTCTGACCCGATTTAGGTTAGTTTAGTTATGCCTGAGGGTTCCTTTGGGACCATATTATATGTTAGTATAACTCTCTGAAGTTATACTACATGGTTCCTTAGAAATCATAGATTACATGCATGTTCCGTTATTTGCTTAAAATTGACCATTTTGCCCTTTTATCATTAAAACAAGATTTTTGAAAATGTGAGAGGACAAAAATCCTTATTTCTGAATTATAAGTATGTCCTAAAAATTTGACATCCGATTCTGGTCTGAAATAAAAGTTATGCACGGTATCGTAAAACAAAAGCTTTTTGTTCATTAAATGGCATTTTCAGTATAAATCATATTTAAATCCAATTTTTGACACCAAACTTGTTACCCACTGTTATGATATAATATTTAGGGATTTTTGGAAATTTTTGTCAAATTTTATACTGACCATAGCATAGAGTTCTAGCATAAATTCGGTAATTGACGATAAAGCCCTTTTTGTTAACACATGATTTGCATACCAAACCTTTTCCTACTGATATCATATGTTAAATAAAATATTTTAAACACTTGAGACTGATCAAAATCTCAAATTTCCTTAAACAACCGAATATCGTCAATTACCAACTTTTATGCGAAATAGGCGCATAGTATGGTTTAAAACCATATTTAGCACCTAAGACTTGTTACCTACTGATTTAAAAAATAATTTTTTATACTTTAACAGTAGGTATAAGTCTTGAACTCAGATTTCCAAATTTAACCTTAAAAGTATATGTGAAATAACCAAAATGCCCCTACGGAGCATAGTTTGGCCATACATGATAAACCTTACATATGTATGATATCTTACTGATGTGACTTGATAAAATTAGTATTTTTACTATATAGTTTAGACCAGAACATCAGTTTGCTATTTAACCTCTTTTATAAACTTTAAAATGACCAAAATACCCTCACGGGGCTTAAATTGATTTTAAATTCATTATGGGCATAATGGAAGATATCCTACTGATATCACAACATAATTTAAGCATAATAACTTATGGAACTTGTATATGACTCAATCAGTTACCCGTTATGCATATACGCGTTCAGTACGGTTTATGTAACTAGTTTGCATAAATTAACCGAAACGAGTCAAACCTTATCATTTTTACTTCAAAATCCAGAATGTATTTAGTTTACCCATTTTTTACAAGTATTCATACTTCTTGGGTCTAAAACACATTCTAATCCGGTATTCGCTTAATCCTGCGTTTTGAACCGTAAACCTTTCATTAAAACTAACCGGTCTAAGTTTAAACTTAAATAAGAGCCGTTAGGAATCTAATAGGTTATTGAAACCTTCGTTCCAGATTAAGAGCCCAGTAAAAGCTACTTGTGTGACAACTGTCACAAAACCGGTAATTTTCGTACAATTTAATTATTATTTAAATATCTCCAATTATGTGCTTAAATGTCAACATTGTCTGATTACATGCTATACATGTGAATTCATGCATGTTTTATACTTCAAATATTGCTTTATGCATTACTATTAGCGTTGCATCAGAAAGACTAGTAAACTCACTGGTAAGACATACTGTGTCAGCAACTCTACAGAAAGCAGTCAGATAATGGAATTAGGGCCTAGGAGTAGGTCCAACGTCTAAAATACATTAAAACCCAAGTATGGATACAAGGGTTAACATATAAACTTTTCAGAAGCTAAACTATGCATTAAAAAGCACCCTAAACACACTTTAAATGCTGAATTTTACATATTTCAGCAATAATTAAGCTCTAATCAGCATTTTAACACTGAAATATCGTGCAGAATTTATGTTTTATTGTCCAAATTAACTTACAAAGTGTCAGGAATTGAAAGTGTCACAAAAGGGTGCATAAAGAACACTAAACGGTATAGTTTGACACTTTAACAAACCGGTATCTAACCGAACAACAGGACACTACCCGAAACATCAAAATTATACTAGAAGCATTGTTTTATTATTTCTGAGCTAGTTATGATCCCCGAACACCCTAACACACTATATAACGCATAATATGCATAAACACTAAACACTACACTTGGATTTCAACTAATATGCTTAACTTACCATTAAACCACAACTTATACCCCCCCCCCCCCTCTTCCAATTGACGGTCACAAGTGGGTCCCCCACTTGTGATTTCCTTTCATCTTATAGGATCTCTTAAGATTGTGATCTTGGATTTATATGTTGTCACACCCCCAAAATCCACCTGCGGAGTATCACCGCTTGGGAGCGTGACTGACCAGGATCCAGCCACCAATCATATAGAACAATGTATAAAGTAAATGTAATTGCAATTTTAATTCCAAACAATCCATATGAGGGGTGTACCAAAACATAAGTATGTTATCACTGTATAGCGGAAGCGTATAATTAAACCCAACATAATAAAGTATGAAATGTCATAAAGTCTAAACAAGTATTCAAGATCCTTGCCCACAACGACTACGCCTCCCGTGCAAGCTCCATAAGTACCTAAGGTCCTGCAAGGCATGTAACAGAGGATCAACAACTAGTTGAGCGAGTTCACAGAAAGTAAATGCGTAATAGTAAGTTCGTAATGTAACATGTGGCTCTACTGGGCCGATAGTACGTTCTATTGGTGGGGGCTTCCCATGTTATATATCCCCTAGACTATTTGTAATCATAAGTATCCTTCCCAATCCGAGGACAGTACGTAGCGAGTACGTAGGTTTAGCGCTGGCGTCCTTCCCAATCCGAGGACGGTAGTACGTAGGTTTAGCACTGGCGTCCTTCCCAATCCGAGGACGGTAGTACGTAGGTTTTACGTAGGTTTAGTGCTGGTGTCCTTCCCAATCCGAGGACAGTACGTAGGCTTTGCGTAGAATTTGGCACAGGCATCCTTCCCAATCCGAGGACCGTGGTAAATAGTCTAGTGTTAATGTAAGTACAGGTAATCATTCAATCCCATTCCCAACCCAACTGGGGAATCCCATGCCTTGGTAAGAGTGTGAACTCACCTTGGTTTGCTCGGTATGCTAAGTATGTGCTCAAAGTAAATCAATCACGTCCTAGAGTATGCACGTATACTTAATCAGTTTGTGTTTCAGTCGTTCACGTATAAGCATGTAATACATAATCACAATCATACAAGTTATGCTCAACGTCTAACAGCAGTTAATTATTCCAGTTAAAAGTTAACAGAATTAACTCAAGTTACAGCACAGCTCGGCGAAACACATATATGGCGAAACACATAAGTTGGCGAAACAAGTGGGTTGGCGAAACACATTATTGACGAAACACCTTCAGTTTCGTCGTGGCCTTGTTCGGCGAAACAGGATTCTGATTCGTCGACGTCTCTTGGCGAAACGCATTATGTTTCGCCGAGATTCCTGTTTCGTCGAATGTCTGATTCGTAGACACAGTTACAGCAGTTACGAAATACACAGAAACCCTAATCATGTTAGCAGCCGACATCAACATTATCAATCATGCAGAAATCCTTCACACAGAATCATTGTAACATCATCATAGCATAATCATCGGACCACTTTAACGTCTAGCATGAACCCTAGCTTACGTATACAACATATCGATTACAACATCACATCATCAACCCTATCAAGATGCTAACTTGCATTCAAAATCAGATCATAATAATAACATCCAGAACCGAGTATTCAATCATATTAAGTTTCGCATAAAACCATTTATATCCGACTACAATATTCATATCGAAATCCATATCATCATCATCATAACAAGAACCCTAATATTTAACATGTATCGATTTCAATATACAACATCAAACCAGAATCACATGACACATAGACACATACATGGATGAAAGATCAATCAAGACACATAGGTTTACTAACCGAGAAGATGGTTTGATCGCACAAGGGTTTCCGGTGGGTTCTAGTTCGCCGTCACAGTGAGAGAGCTCTAGGGTTTCGGTTGTGTTGATAGAAAGTGTAAAATGATGATGTTTTACGTAAAAATACACAGAATAACGTTCTGGGCCCAAGCTGGGCTTCGTGAATTACTGGGCCGGCGAAACAGACTTCTGTTTCGTCGGAGTGTTCATGGCGAAACAGCCTGTTTCGTCGGAATGGGTTATGGCGAAACAGCCTTGTGTTTCGTCGGGTTCTTAACAGTTTAAGTTTTACAAACAGTACACATGTTATACAATCACACATAACCATGCAAACATACTAGGTTTTATCATAACACAACCATATAGTCAAAGTCAACGTGCATTAAATGCGAATAAAGAACGTCGGAAATTCGAGTTGTCACATTATCCCCAACTTGAAAGAAATTTCGTCCCGAAATTTAGCATGCGGTTACTGAGGAAGCTAGTAGTGTGACGTTGTTTACCTGTATCGTATCGCGGCTCCCCGAGCAGGTTTGCGAAGATTACTAGTTTTCTTTGGGTGTCACATTATCCCCCCGTTGATTTGGAATTTCGTCCCGAAATTCTGCATTGGTAGCTTCAGCCTCAGTAGTAGTTGCTTGGTTTCCGAATAACTGGGGATATTTGAGTTCCATTTGATCTTCACGCTCCCAGGTGAACTCTGGGCCGCGGCGGGAGTTCCAACGAACTCGTACAAGAGGGATTCTCGTGTTCTTGAGGACCTTAACATCCCGGTCCGTGATTTCAACAGGCTCCTCGACGAAGTGCAACCGCTCGTCGATAGTGAGTTCCTTCAAGGGAACTATGTGGGTCTCATCTGACGTACACTTCTTCAGATTCGACACGTGAAAGACGTTGTGAACTGCACTGAGTTCAGGTGGTAAGTTCAGTCTGTAGGCCACTTTGCCTATTTTCTCAATAACTTCGAAAGGTCCAACATATCGTGGATTTAGTTTGCCGCGTTTGCCAAAACGAACCACACCCTTCCAGGGTGAAACTTTAAGTAGCGCTCGATCCCCAACCTGGAATTCGAGTAGTTTCCTGTCTAAATCAGCGTATGCTTTCTGACGGTCGCGTGCTGCCGCCATGCGTTGTCGTATTTGTGCAATCTTTTCTGTAGTATCGACTACCATTTCTGGACCTGTGATTTGACTTTCTCCCACCTCTGCCCAACAGAGAGGTGACCGGCACTTACGCCCGTACAGTGCCTCGAATGGTGCAGCTTTAATGCTGGTGTGGTAGCTGTTGTTATACGAAAATTCCACAAGTGGCAGATGTTTTTCCCAACCATTGCCAAAGTCTATTACGCACGCCCGAAGCATGTCTTCTAGAGTTTGAATAGTGCGCTCAGACTGCCCATCGGTCTGAGGATGATACGCCGTGCTCATGTCTAAACGAGAGCCAAACGATTTATGCATTGCTTGCCACAGTTCTGAAGTAAAACGTGCGTCACGATCAGAGATAATAGAGGTGGGCACACCGTGCCTCGAAACAACTTCCCTAAGATACACGTCCGCTAGTGTGGAGAACTTATCCGTTTCTTTGATTGCCAGGAAGTGAGCAGACTTAGTGAGTCGATCCACGATCACCCAAATAGTGTCATTTCCGCGCTGGGATCTAGGTAAGCCAGTAACAAAATCCATGGAAATTTGTTCCCATTTCCATTGTGGTATCTCAGGTTGTTGGAGTGGCCCTGACGGTTTCTGATATTCTGCCTTGACTCTCGCACAAGTCAAGCATTTGCTAACGTATGTGGCTATGTGGGCCTTCATGCTAGGCCACCAGTATGTAGTCTTAATATCGTGGTACATTTTATCCGAACCAGGGTGTACCGAGTATCGAGACTTGTGAGCTTCATCCATTACCAGCTCGCGTAAGTTGCCGTACAGTGGGACCCAAATGCGTCCTGTGACGTAGTAAGCACCATCTTCCTTCTGTTCTAATCGTTGTCTTGAGCCGCGCAGGGCCTCAGCCCTGACATTTTCTGGTTTCAATGCTTCCACCTGAGCATTTCGTATCTGAGAAGGTAGACTAGACTGTATGGTGAGTTGTAAAGCTCGCACGCGCTTAGGCGCAGTGTCCTTTCGACTGAGAGCGTCAGCCACAACATTGGCTTTACCTGGGTGGTACCTGATTGAGCATTCGTAGTCGTTTAGCAGTTCGACCCATCGTCGTTGTCGCATATTCAGCTCTTTCTGTTTGAAGATATGTTCGAGGCTTCTGTGGTCAGTGTAGATAGCACATTTAGTGCCGTATAAGTAGTGTCGCCATATCTTAAGTGCAAAGACGACCGCTCCCAGCTCTAGGTCGTGTGTAGTGTAATTCCGTTCATGAACCTTAAGTTGGCGCGAAGCGTAAGCAATGACTTTATCCCTTTGCATTAATACACACCCAAGACCTTGGATAGATGCGTCGCAGTAGACTACGAAATCGTCCGTGCCTTCAGGCAATGAGAGAATAGGTGCGCTACAGAGTCTATCCTTTAAGTGTTGGAACGCTGTATCCTGTGCATTACCCCAACGGTAGACAACACCCTTCTGCGTTAGTAGCGTAAGTGGCTGAGCAATCTTTGAGAAGTCTTTGATGAACCTTCTGTAATAACCCGCCAAACCCAAGAATTGGCGTATTTCTGTTGGTGTGCGAGGTGCAGGCCAGTTCTTGATCGAATCCACCTTGGATGGATCTACATGAATCCCATCCTTGTTTACCACGTGGCCTAAGAAGTGGACTTCACGAAGCCAGAAGTCACATTTGGAAAACTTAGCGTATAACTGTTCCGTTCGCAGGAGTTCCAGTATAAGTCGTAAATGATGCTCGTGTTCCTCCTGACTCTTCGAATAAATCAGGATGTCGTCGATGAAAACAATGACGAATTTGTCGAGATAGGGTTTGCACACCCTGTTCATAAGATCCATAAATACGGCAGGCGCGTTCGTTAGCCCGAATGGCATGACCATAAACTCGTAGTGGCCGTAGCGAGTTCTAAATGCTGTTTTAGAGACGTCCTCATCCCGGACTCTCAGCTGATGGTACCCTGACCTTAAGTCTATTTTGGAGTAGTAGCTCGACCCTTGCAGCTGGTCGAATAAGTCATCTATGCGCGGAAGAGGATAACGATTCTTGATCGTCACCTTGTTGAGTTCACGGTAGTCTATACACATCCTGAACGTACCGTCTTTCTTCTTCACGAATAACACTGGAGCTCCCCAAGGCGAAGAGCTAGGACGTATAAAACCCTTTTCCAAGAGTTCTTGTAGCTGCTTTGACAGTTCTTCCAATTCAGTTGGAGCTAGACGATAAGGTGCTCGAGCTATGGGCGCTGCTCCTGGAGCGAGCTCGATCTGGAATTCGACTTGACGATGAGGCGGTAACCCAGGTAATTCCTCAGGGAACACTTGAGGAAAGTCACGTACCACCGGAATATCCCCAATCTTTTTCTCTTTCTTCGATGTATCCGTAACGAGAGCTAAAACAGCTGTGTGGCCCTTTCGTAAACACTTCTGAGCCTTCAGGAAGGAAATGATGCCACTCACGACACCACTCTTGTCGCCTTGAACTTCGAGAGGTTCTTTGCCCGACCGAGGAATGCGAATAACTTTTTCCTTGCATAAAATCTCCGCTTGTTGTTGAGATAACCAATCCATACCAATGACGACGTCAAAGCTACCCAAGGTTATAGGAATGAGATCGATGGAGAAAGTCTGACCAGCGAGGATAAGATTACACCCTTTAACTATGTGTGTGGCTTCTAAACTTTTACCGTTAGCTAACTCTACGACATGTTTGGTGTTTAGGAGAGTTGGGGCACGTTTCAACATTTCACTAGCTTTTAAAGACATGTAACTAGTATCCGCACCAGAATCAAATAGTACAGTAACATAAAAGTCGTCAAGAAGAAACTTACCCATAACCACGTTGCGATCATTCCTGGCATCACCCTGACCGATCACAAACATACGGCCTCTAGCACCATTGTTGTTATTGTCCCCACCATTGTTGTTGTTCCCATTGCCCTGGTTGTTGTTGTTGTTCTGATTTCGGTTTAGCTGAGGGCAGTGTCTTTTGAAGTGACCTTCGGCGCCACACTGAAAACATCCTTTGTTGCCCTGTTGCTGATTCTGCCGTGCTTGCTGCTGCGGCTGATTCTGGTTTACAGGCTGTGGGCTCCTACAATCCTTGGCCTCATGGCCCGTCCTGAAACACCTTTGATAACGACCCCTGTTACACTGGCCATTGTGGTGCTTGTTGCAGATGTTGCACTTTGGGAGGTTCCCTCGATAACCACCCTGCTTGTGACTGCCCGAAGAGTGCTGACTAGGGCTCTGGTAGTTGTCAGTCTTTCGTTGCTGAACTTGGGGCTGAACTGAAGCTGATCCCTTGCTGGAATCCCCCTCCCATTTTCGCCTGCTGTCACTAGGAGTAGCGGGAGTAACCGAAGTAGTAGCTGTAGGGGTAGCGTTGATGCGTTTGGGCAACCGGTTCTGCTCCACCGCTTGATCAGTGAGACGGTGAGCCAACTGAACAACCTGCTGGTAAGTGGCATGATTTGCTGAAGTCACATGACTCTGGATCTCTGGCACCAGACCCTTAAGATAAAGTTCAATACGCTTGTCCACCAGAGTAGGACACAGTAATGCAAGCTCATTCGATCTCTTGGTATACGCTTCGATCTCAGACCCCGTCATCTTGAGGTTGAAAAACTCGACTTCCAGCTTATGAATATCATCTCGACTGCAGTATTCCTCCTTGATCATCTCTTTGAAATTGTTCCATGGGGTGGCGTTAGCAGCAACCAACCCCAATATTTGGACCTGTGCTTTCCACCATGTGAGGGCCAAACCCTCGAGGGTACCGGTAGCATATTTCACCCTGCGTGCCTCAGGGCATTCACACATCTCAAACACAGACTCTATCTTTTCAAACCAGTGCAGGAGACCTACGGCTCCTTCAGTGCCGCTGAAAGTGGATGGACGACAGTCCATGAAAGTCTTGAAAGTGCAAACAGGTGCTTGACCTCCTGCTTGTGCGGCTGCAACTGCCGCAGTAACTCGTTCGTTAATGAGGGCCGTCAACTGGTCCTGAGTCATGTTGATACGTCCAGACATGATCTTCATAGTATAGATAACGTAAGTGAGATAGGTTCGCGAATAGTGCGATGACAGAAGAGAGTGAGCACACAAGTGTTCTCATGCAATAACAAATAGTGAGCAATGTACTCTAAGCATACCACGAGCAAAGTTCTATGTAATTCTAATATGTAGGCAATAAACATAAACCTTATTACCTAGGATGTCGAGTCTTGCACGTGGAGCGAAGCGTCGTTGTGGATCGTTGAGAGCACTGTTCTGGTTATAGTCTGGTTTTAATAAAATCGTTTTCCCCATATTAAAACCGAGTTCTCTATAACCAATGGCTCTGATACCAATCTGTCACACCCCCAAAATCCACCTGCGGAGTATCACCGCTTGGGAGCGTGACTGACCAGGATCCAGCCACCAATCATATAGAACAATGTATAAAGTAAATGTAATTGCAATTTTAATTCCAAACAATCCATATGAGGGGTGTACCAAAACATAAGTATGTTATCACTGTATAGCGGAAGCGTATAATTAAACCCAACATAATAAAGTATGAAATGTCATAAAGTCTAAACAAGTATTCAAGATCCTTGCCCACAACGACTACGCCTCCCGTGCAAGCTCCATAAGTACCTAAGGTCCTGCAAGGCATGTAACAGAGGATCAACAACTAGTTGAGCGAGTTCACAGAAAGTAAATGCGTAATAGTAAGTTCGTAATGTAACATGTGGCTCTACTGGGCCGATAGTACGTTCTATTGGTGGGGGCTTCCCATGTTATATATCCCCTAGACTATTCGTAATCATAAGTATCCTTCCCAATCCGAGGATAGTAGTAAGTATAGGTTTACGCAGGTTTTATGTAAGTGCCCTTCCCAACCGAGGACAGTACGTAGCGAGTACGTAGGTTTAGCGCTGGCGTCCTTCCCAATCCGAGGACGGTAGTACGTAGGTTTAGCACTGGCGTCCTTCCCAATCCGAGGACGGTAGTACGTAGGTTTTACGTAGGTTTAGTGCTGGTGTCCTTCCCAATCCGAGGACAGTACGTAGGCTTTGCGTAGAATTTGGCACATGCATCCTTCCCAATCCGAGGACCGTGGTAAATAGTCTAGTGTTAATGTAAGTACAGGTAATCATTCAATCCCATTCCCAACCCAACTGGGGAATCCCATGCCTTGGTAAGAGTGTGAACTCACCTTGGTTTGCTCGGTATGCTAAGTATGTGCTCAAAGTAAATCAATCACGTCCTAGAGTATGCACGTATACTTAATCAGTTTGTGTTTCAGTCGTTCACGTATAAGCATGTAATACATAATCACAATCATACAAGTTATGTTCAACGTCTAACAGCAGTTAATTATTCCAGTTAAAAGTTAACAGAATTAACTCAAGTTACAGCACAGCTCGGCGAAACACATATATGGCGAAACACATAAGTTGGCGAAACAAGTGGGTTGGCGAAACACATTATTGACGAAACACCTTCAGTTTCGTCGTGGCCTTGTTCGGCGAAACAGGATTCTGATTCGTCGACGTCTCTTGGCGAAACGCATTATGTTTCGCCGAGATTCCTGTTTCGTCGAATGTCTGATTCGTAGACACAGTTACAGCAGTTACGAAATACACAGAAACCCTAATCATGTTAGCAGCCGACATCAACATTATCAATCATGCAGAAATCCTTCACACAGAATCATTGTAACATCATCATAGCATAATCATCGGACCACTTTAACGTCTAGCATGAACCCTAGCTTACGTATACAACATATCGATTACAACATCACATCATCAACCCTATCAAGATGCTAACTTGCATTCAGAATCAGATCATAATAATAACATCCAGAACCGAGTATTCAATCATATTAAGTTTCGCATAAAACCATTTATATCCGACTACAATATTCATATCGAAATCCATATCATCATCATCATAACAAGAACCCTAATATTTAACATGTATCGATTTCAATATACAACATCAAAGCAGAATCACATGACACATAGACACATACATGGATGAAAGATCAATCAAGACACATAGGTTTACTAACCGAGAAGATGGTTTGATCGCACAAGGGTTTCCGGTGGGTTCTAGTTCGCCGTCACAGTGAGAGAGCTCTAGGGTTTCGGTTGTGTTGATAGAAAGTGTAAAATGATGATGTTTTACGTAAAAATACACAGAATAACGTTCTGGGCCCAAGCTGGGCTTCGTGAATTACTGGGCCGGCGAAACAGACTTCTGTTTCGTCGGAGTGTTCATGGCGAAACAGCCTGTTTCGTCGGAATGGGTTATGGCGAAACAGCCTTGTGTTTCGTCGGGTTCTTAACAGTTTAAGTTTTACAAACAGTACACATGTTATACAATCACACATAACCATGCAAACATACTAGGTTTTATCATAACACAACCATATAGTCAAAGTCAACGTGCATTAAATGCGAATAAAGAACGTCGGAAATTCGAGTTGTCACATATGTACTATTAAGGACATATAACACATTGGTTAATACATAAACTTGGTTATAAGTAGTGTATGGAAGATCAAGAACTCCTTATCTCTCACACACCAACACACACCACTCTCCTTCTCCCCTCTTGACCACTCTCGGCCATGAACAAGCAACCACACCACCACCACCTTCACTTCAATCTCATCCAATCTCAAGTGATCACAAGGTGTTAGAAGACAAGTTAAGAAGTTTGGAGCTTGTGGATCTTGAAGGACCTCCTCCATTTGCTATTAACCATCACATTTTCACCTTCATCTTATAGTGTTCTTCCCTAGCACTTGTGCTAGTAGTAAGCTTCTTGTCACTTGATTTTACTTCATATTTAGTTGGTTAAAAGATGATGAACATTGTTAATCTTGAAGAACACTAAAGAACAAAATCATGAAACTTTAACATAAGCTTAATAACATAAGAATACATGTTAAATGGTGTTGATTTGCTTCTTGATGATTGATGATTTGTGTTAGTGATGTTAGACATCATATGAAACCTACTAGATTGTGATTTAACACATGATCCAATAAGTTAAGGTGGTGATCTTGTGAAAGACCAAGATCATCATGCTTTATGTTTTCATGAACGTGAAGAATGCTTGGATGATTTCAAAACTGGTTTTCTCAAAAAAAAAAAAAACTAAGTTAAATCACAAGATTTACATAAACATTGTTTTTAAAGAAACTAACCATGTGTTGGTGCATAGATGTTTGTTAACTTCGTCTTTATAGAGTTTTGTGTCTAGATAGGATAGAATGGTGTTTGGTACGGGAAAAATCAGTTTTAGGTATTGTGTGGTAATTTCGCACGAAATAGCCAAGGCTAATTTCGCACGAAATTAACATCAGGTAATTTCGTACGAAATTAACATTAGCTATTTCGCATGAAATTAGTTCTCCTATATATACCAAGTGGACCATCTCATTTGTAACTTTTTCTAATTTAGAGCCGAGGTGCTGCCGGATTGTCAATTGACTTGTAAAAGCTCAGGAAATCAGTAATAGATAAAGATTAGAAAGGAACAAGTTGTGTTGACATCATTTACATTGATTCCGCCTTTGTTTTTGATGATGAACTACTCAGATTGACTCGTTAGGGTCACACGACGATCCAACAAGTGGTATCAGAGCTCAGGACGAGGAGTTCATACTAATTCAGCTTGAATTCATTGGATTCTATCACTTCTACTCTTTCTTTTCTGATTTGAACGAAATTTAACGGTCAAAATGGCTTAAAACTCATACATATCAAGCGAAACATAGTTTTAACTAATCCTTGAAAGAATTGGACCATAATTCGAACTAAAACAGGATCAATTTGACAAAAAGGTGTTCGACTTGCTGACGTCATCCTAATTTCGCACGAAATTGCTCTTCTTATTTCGCGCGAAATTACATCTGTGACATCTAATTTCGTACGAAATCAACTAATTTCGCACGAAATCAGCATATTGGTTCTAATTTCGCACGGAATTTGCACTTTATTCCTAATTTCGCATGAAATCATACCTTATTTCGCCCGAAATTAACTTTAGAACGTAATTTCGTACGAAATTATCCTATTTCGCACCAAAGGTTATTTTGTGTGAAATCATATTTCGTGTGAAAGTTCTATATCATTTGAAAGTGTTTGTAAAGTCCAAAATTTTTCTAAGTGTTTGTTGATCATTTCAGGTACTTGAAAATGGATGAGTTCAATCCGTTCTGTGACGTTTTTGCCTTTGCTGGAAATGGTGGAGATGATATTTCAAACGACACATCAAACAATACAAATGAGAAAGCTCCGAGTGCGAAAAAGACTCTTTCGGATGCATTAAGTGTTGAAAGTGCCTATGGAACATACAACAAACCTCCTAAGTTGTTGGCTATTGAAGATTACAATAGGTGGGCTACAAGATTTGATGAGTGGCTTCAAGATTTTGCATATCAAAGCTGGAAAAGTTTAAAGATTGGTTACGTTAGAGGAGAACGTTTTGGTGAAAGTTTGACAGATACTGATGAGATTGAAAGATATATTGCTGAACAAAAGTGCATCGCGTTGATTCATCAGTCTATGAGAGATGATATAATTTCATTGATTGAATATGAAAATTCAAAAGATCTTTAGGAGAAACTGAGGGTAAAATGCGTAGGTAGTGCTGAGATAGTCAAAAACAAAAAGAAACTGTTAAGAAAAGAGTTTGATTTATTTGGTTGTTTGAAAAACGAGTCTGTTTCCAAGATGATTGAGAGATTCGGGCATCTGAAATTGGAGCTGGGAAGACACAAAATTGTATATACTCAAGAAGAGTTGGTTGACAAATTGTTTGACTCACTGCCGAATGAACAAGATTGGCAGTACTTTGCATTAATGCTGAAGAATACAATCAAGTCTGAAGATTTGACAGTGGATCTGCTTATTGAAAAACTAGAGAGTCATGAGTTGGAGATCAAGAAATCTAGCAAAGTCAACAACTCATCTTATCAGCAGAATGTGGAATTGTACTACAGAGGAAATCTACCAAAGACTGGTTCTCCAAGAACAACATTTTCTGCAGAGAGTTCAAATAATGTGAATCAAGAAACTCCTCACAGTGGTTTTCATAGTGGATCTTCTTCAACAACTTCAAGCCAATCTGCATCAAAGAATCTGTTTCAATGCAACATTGATGTGGATCTGAAGAACGCTCAAAATTTCAGTGAAGAGTCAGCAAAACAACAGATGGTGTTCTTAGCGTCGGTGTTAGAATCGTACGAGAGCCTCGTGGCGGGAAAGATTGGAAACACCAACCTAAATAAGGAGGACTATGATCAAATAGATCCTGAAGAGATGGAACTGATCGATATCAGGTGGTGTATGGCCAGTGCAGTCCAGAGAGCGCAACAATTTATGGAGATTACTGGGAGACACTCTATCGGAGGGCCGTCTACAAAACTTGGCTTTGACAAATCAAAAGTCACATGCTTCAGGCGTAAACAAAAAGGACATTTCAAACGTGAATGTCGTAATGCTCCTGCTGATGATACTGCAAATCTATTCCGCGAGGATTACTATAAAAGAGCGATCTATCATCAGAATAAATCAGAACCGCCCAGAATGAAGCAGCTTGAGGATGCTCCCAAAGAAAAATCAAGAGCTCTTGCTCTTATTCATGATGACGAAGGTTTTGATTGGAGTGAACTGCTACCAGAGGAAGATGCAGTAGGATATGCTTTCGCAGCAGAAAAGATTACTCCTGTCAAAGACACAAGAACTGAAGAACAAAAATACCAAAGCAGAAAGCAGAGAGCAGAATTCAAAATGATGAGATTGTCTAAAGTGTTCAGTGATGCCAAGAAAGCAAAGAGATGGGATGCTGATAGAGAATGTTACCTTGATCCTCAAGGAAACATTGCTATTGATACGAAAACTCTTAGTATAGAAGCTTTTATTGAGGAATTTGCTGCAGAAGAAGACGCCTTACAGAGAGAATGGTGGGGATGTGGAGAAGAGAAAGAAAAAGAAAAAGAGATAGAGAAAGAGTCTCAGTCTAAGAGGATTGATGATGGGATTATTGATACTTCACAAGAATTTACCGCTGAAAACTTGGAGAAGATGGCTGACAAAGTGCTTGCTGCAAAGGAACTTGAGGTAGACTCTAAGTCTGAAACTGAGTCTAAAAGCAAGGTCAGTCCAAACATTTCAACAAGTGAGACATGTAAGAAAGTCAAAGGTGATAGTGACTGCAAAAGTTGCATGAAAAACTGCAAGTTTTGTAGTACACTTACTTACCTCAGTGATGCAAAGGTTGAAGAACTGACAACAAGAGTCAGAAAGGTTGAAGATCAGATTCTAGATCGTGATAAAATGCTAAAAGCTTCAAATGATCGAGCTAAAAATTTAACTGAGAAAATTGAAAATGATAAAATTGAAATAGAAAGAATTAAGAAAGAAAATGAAAAATTGGTTCTTGAAAATCGTAAAATTTCAGAAAATTTTGACAAACTAAAAAGAACTGTAAAAGATTCTGATGAAAGAAACGGTAAAACCAATAAAGAAAATGAGCATTTAACTGTAGTTCTTAGACACAAAGAAGAGCAAATCAACCAACAACTGGATGAGATTGCTAAATTGAAGCTTCAGTTTGAAGAAGCTAAGATTGAGAATAAGCGTATTAATTTGAAACTGAACAGTTACAGCTCTGCAAGCTTTGTTTTTCAACACATTGTTCCCAAACCCATTGGGAAAAACAAAGCAGGCGAAGATGTATACTTTGATGGAACTGGGGTTGGATTTCATCAGGTTCCACCGCCAGTGTTAAACAATTTTTCAAAGAAAAAGTCCGGGTTGGTTAATGATGAAGTTGAAACAAATGAAATAAAACTTCCAGAGTCAATTGATGTTACATTTTCTTCATCTGATGATAGTGTTCAAACTGAGATTGTGAACGGCATGGCTAAAAGCGTTTTGAAGTCTGATAGTGATTCAGTTGAGGATGAAGAGTGTTTTCTGGAGAAATACATTCCGAAACCAAAGTCCAAAAACAACTTAAATGAAGAACCTACTCTTGTCATGTACTAGATGTCGGGATCGGATAAGTTGTATTCGGATTATAAGTTTCCTCTGGAGAATGTTAATATGAACAAGTAGAAAAATGTTTTCAAACTGGTTGAAATTGATTTGTCTGAAGTAGAAGGGTTGAATCAGACAAAGAGTCAAATGAATTTTGAAAAAGATAAAGCTTATTACAAGAAACCTGTTGTTCCACCGTGTTTTTATAACAACAATCGAAACAGATGGTCGGGTGGTTATCAGGGTGGTAAGAATTATCAGAAAAAGAATGTTCAAAACAAGAAGTTTGCTGAGAAAAAGGTGCTTGTGAATGGTTCAAGTTCACTTTCTGATGAAGAATCTGAGATTTTTTCAAAATCAAACAAAGAGTTCTTTGAGAAGAAAGCATCACAACCTCAGTCTGAAGGTACAAGTCGGGTTGTTGACACCCGAACATGCTTCAAATGCAATCAAGTTGGACATATTACACGAAAGTGTACCAACTTGAAGCCTAAGACTGAAGTTGTGATGAATTCAAGAAAGAAAGATGATGTGAAGGGAAAAGCTCCATTGGTTGTTGAGAAAAAGGTTTTGAAAAATAACAACACCAAGATCAAAACTGAACCTGTTAAGAATATGGTAACTAAAAATGACAAATTTTACAAACGGGTTGCTTCATCTCAACAAACATGGAAACCAAAATCAGAGAAACAAGTTTCAACTTCACAAGAGAAGAAAGTTGTTCTTAAAAAGATTCTTCAAAATGAAAACAGAAAAGAAAATATTTCAATTCCTTATGAAGATTTTGCTAAGAAGAATGTTTCATTGGAAAAAGAGGAGAAAGTTGAAATAAAAGAGGCTATTGATAACAAACTGGAAATGAATGATAAAAACTTTCCACCTCTTAAATCGGTTGTAAAGTGCATAGATGAGATTAAGTTACCTGAGTCTGATGAGGCTTGGGCAGCTTATTTCAGCTAATCATATTTCTATTTGGTGCAGGAGCTTCCAAGATCCATTTCGCGATGGATTATGGATAGTGGAGCTTCTCAGTACATGACGGGGAAAACAGCCCTGTTGTATGATGTTAGAAATTTTAATGGAGGTTAGGTGGGATTCGCAGGAAATCAAGGTGGTATAATAGTTGGTGAAGGAACGTTATCCAATGGGATTGTTACTTTTGAAAGAGTTAACTACATCGCCGAGCTTGAAAACAATCTTCTGAGCATATCTCAGATCTGTGATCGCATGTATACAACGCACTTTACAGACAAAAAATGTTTGATTTTGAAACCAGGATTTGTTGTTCCCGAAGAATGGGTGATCATGAGGGCACCTAGAGTGAATGATTTGTACGTGCTGGACATGAGTGTAGCAACTACAACAACGGGTCAGGCTCACTGTTTTGTGTCAAGAGCAACAAAAAAAGAATCAAAGTTATGGCATCGAAAGATCATATTCACTTAAGAAAAATGAATCACCTAGTGCATAAAGACTTAGTTACTTGTGTTCATGTGAAAGGTTTTCATCTAGAAGGAGAGTGTATAAGTTGTGTTAAAGGCAAGCAAAAGAAGAAATCACATCCTAAAAACAAAATCAACTCAGTCTCAAAACCGTTAGAGAGACTCCATATGGATCTGTTTGGTCAAGTAAACGTCAAAAGTATTACAGGGGATCTCTACTGTCTAGTGGTAACTGAGGATTACTCAAGATTTTCATGGGTATCTTTTCTAAAGACAAAGGATGAGACATTCGAAAGCTTGATGGCGTTGTTCAGAAAAAATGAAAACTTGTACCAAACCCGAATTAGAAGAATCAGGTGTGATAACGGTACCGAGTTCAAGAACAACAGGATGGAAGAATATTGTGATGAGAGAGGTATACAGCAAGAATTTAGTGCTCCTTACACTTGATGTGTGCAAAATGCAACATATAAATTTCATCAATTGTGGCATAAAACTAACCCTTTTTTAGTACTAATGTTGGAAAAAGTGTAGTTTTGTCTTCCTTTTGTATTTTCAGGATTAAATGAGCTCAAATTAACAAAAGAAGCAAAAAGACATCAAAATCTAACATAAATACAAGAAAAGGAACAAGACGTGACATGCCCGACCCCACGACAGCATCTTCCCAAGCAAAACAAGAAGACAGAAGACTGAACACGCCCCATGCTCAGCCAGCTCAGCGGAAAAGACAAAGTGGTAGAAGCTTCTATTGCCCACCACAGGGCCGTGCTCAGCGGACACGGGGCCGTGGTCAACTATAAGATTCGCACAATCTAGGCAAATCTTCATGGTACAAAGATTCTTCTGCACACGGGGTCGTGCTCAGCGGACACGGGGGCGTGGTCAACTAATAAGACAAGCTGCATTAAATGAAGAAAGAGAAGGATGTGGACACGGGGCCGTGCCCACTGGACACGGGGTCGTGCCCGAGCTTCTGTTCAGCCTATAAATAGGAGTGCTTGGCTCAAGCTCAAACCATCCCTTGGCACACCACCTCTCTCACACTTCACCCACCACCCACCACCACCATAACACCATCATCCACCACCATCATCCATTGTCCATCGTAGAGTGTGTGAGTCGTCTCGGGATCCAAGATTGATCGTAAGAGTTCTTGACAATCAAGGCCATGTTTGCCTAAGTCTCTTACATCACTTGGTGAAGACAAGTGTCTAGTGTAATACTTTTTATTTCTAATCTTTTCGCACTTTTTACTAGGTTTTGTATTAATGACTTTAATAACTAGTTTCTTATGTTGAAGGTGATTCTTCCTTATCGTTTGTCCGTGGTGTCTTGGCATTATTTTACTGTCTATATAAAATATAAGATTTTCACCATTCATATCTCCACGGTCTATATGGAGGTATGTTGGCTACCTGGTCGGGGGTTAAGGGAACGGTTTGGTAAGAGTCTTGCCATTGTTCAGCGTTTAGAGGTCCTGCAATGGACCTGGGTCAAATTTAGTAGGACCTCCTTCAATACTTAACGGTATTGGATGGCGGGGGTCCAAACTCTTTGATCCCCTCATAAGTTAACTACTATTAATACTATAACCTGGCTATTTAGGACTGTATCCCTGCTGACTCAGACTACTTAGTCGAGGGTAACGTCACCTCCAAAAGAGGGGCCTACCATAATTTGCATTAATAACTTAATTAATTATCTTTCAATAATCCGACCCTTTAGGATTGTATCCTTGCTGACTCAAACTACTGGGTTGAGGGTAACGTCACCTTCAAAAGAGGGGCCTACTACAATAACTAAGATAATCTCTTAAATAAGTGCAAAAGTGCGGAAATAATCAAAGGTTACACTATACACGAGTCGGAACCAAGTGATTCATCTTGTCTATATGTTTTTCTTTTTATTTTTATTTTTAGCATTTTTAGTTAGTTTTTATTTTTTCTTAGTTTAAAACATTTTTCTAAACTCTTTTTGATTTGATTAGACGTTGAGGATAAACCGGTACTAAAAGCTCTTGTGTCCTTGGACGACCTCGGTATCTTACCAACACTATACTACGCTCACGATGGGTGCACTTGCCCATATGTGTGTTTAGTGTTTGTAAATATCGTGTTTTATAAATTTAAAACTTGGCTAAAAAGTGTTAAAGGGGCTTAAAATATACACCTAATATATATAACACTTCACACACATCAAGTTTTTGGCGCCGTTGCCGGGGCCGTGTCTGTAACACCTCGAAAATTCGGGTTCAATAATAAAACGACACGTGTCATGTAAGACAAAACGCGTTGTAAACCCGGATTTAATAAAGATGTTTCGGTAAGATTTAAAGTGGCGTCATGTTAAATTGTTACCTCTGAACGACCTCAGTATAAATCCCAAGACCCAAGTTTTTATATAACAAACATCTATTATGTATAAATTCAGAAATGGGTTCACAATAATGGGATTGATAATGCATGACTAGATCCCACGAAGAAAAAGCAACGATAAACCTTTGTTTTCGGGTCATGTTTTTAGAATCAAAGCAAACATATCATTATGGTGGGGTTTGTAACTGTACAAGACATTTTGGGAGGTCCATAAGTGTTGATATAGGTCCCAAGATCGAAATAATTGGTTACCTTTACGAGACACCAACAAACGGCAACAAAATCTGCCTCTGAGAAGAGGTAGCGCACCGCTACATGTGTAGCGTAACGGTGCGCTACCATGTAAAGTCAACCAGCCCATTATAGCGGGCTAGCGCACCGCTACAGGTGTAGCGTAACGGTGCGCTAGCTGGTGCCCAGCGACCAGAAACCTGCTGTTGGCTGTTTTGCGCGATTATGACCGATTGTACCGGTTTTTATCAGTTATAAACGACCCCTAAACTATCCTAGAGCACTAGGACAAGTGTTCAATGGTTGTGGTTGGTCCTAGAGTTAGTTGTCACTTAGTTGTGGTGGATCCAAGTGCTATATAAGGCCACATTGTGCAACCATCATTCTTCACACTTGCATTTGATCTTTGGAGCATCCTGGAGCATAGGAACTCTCCCTTCTGATCATAAGTCGTGCATTGGACTATTGTAAGTCTGCCAGTTCTTATTTGGTTGTGTTTAGCTTAGTTAATTAGCTAAAAGTCAAACCGTCGTAATTACGGTTTGACTTCGAGATTAGTCACTAATGACTCAATCTTATCTCGAATTAAAAATAGTTTTAGAATGGTATTTATGTGGGAAATAAAACCCCAAAAGGGTTTCCCCTGATCACCATCCTAAGCAGGTCAAATGTCGGGTCAAACATTTACTTAAAAAGTCAACATAATGCTTAAAATGTCATTTATGCATAATTAGCTATCTAGAACATATATAACCTGTTTGAACATTGTTATAACTTAGAAATAAGTGTAAGAACATGTCCCAACATGTTCAACCCGACTATTTCCTGTTTATACCCGGTTCGGAACCGAAAGTCACATAGTTTGACTTTCCCGTTGACTTTCAGTTCTGACCCGTTTGGGCATATTTTAGGAATGCCTCAGAGCTCTAATTGGATTAGGATACATGTTAGAACAACCCTCTGTGATCATACACCTTGGTTCACTAGTTATCCAATTAATATGCAAATTTCCGTTAATTGCTCATACGTTGACCGTTATGCCCTTATTACCTTAAAACATGATTTATGAAAATGTAAAAGTGTAGAAACCTTAGTTACTGATAACTAGACTTGCATGCAAAGTTTGACATCAGTTTGACTTGTAGATTAAGAGTTATGCTCAATATCGCAAAACTAATGCTTTATGTTAACATAATGGCGTAATTAGCGTATAGCCTAGTTAAACATACTTTTTGGTATCAAATCTTTTACCCACTGATATAATATATTATTTAAGGATTTTTAAAGATTTTTAATTAATTTTAGGCTGAGCATAACTCATAGTCGTAGGCTTAATTCGGTAATTGTCGGTTTTGCCCTTACGGGCCATAAAATGAGTTTTACTTATCTAAACGATTCCAAACCTTTTTGCTACTGATCACATATGTTAAATAAATTATTTTAAGCCTTCTGGAAATATAAAAATATCAGATTTAAGTATAGAACCCGGAAATGACCTTTAATCGCCATAATTAGCGTTTTTAACGCATAGTATGTCTTAGAATCATATTGGACATACCCGGGATGATACCTACAGATATAAGAGGCTATTTATCATATTTTAACAGTAAGCAAATGTTGATAAACTCAGACTTCAGTTCTGAGCTTTTCGGCTTGTGTGAAATTACCAAAATACCCCTACGGGGCCTAGTTTGGTTAAATATGATAAATTTCACATATGTGCCTTAGCCTACTGTTATAACCCATCAAAAAGAGTATGTTTGCTGTTTACATCAGACCTGTAACTCAGTTGAACATATAAACGCTTTTACAAACTTTAAAATGACCAAACTACCCCTACGGGGCATAGTTTGTGTCTAAATTAGTTCGGGGCATAACGAAAGACATCTTACTGATGTCACAACATATTTGAAGCATATTAACTTAGGAAACCTGTATATGGCTCTTACGGATGCCCGTTACGCATATTACGCGTTCGGCTCGGTTTATGTGACAAGTTTACATAAATTAGCCGAAACGGGTCAAACCTTATCGGTTTTATCTCAAAATCCAGAATGTGAATAATAGACCCATATTAAACAAGTCTTCAAACTTTTCGGGTCTGAATCACATTCTATCCGGTCTTCGCTTAATAGTGCGTACGAACCGTATCTTTGAAACTAGCCGGTCTAAGCTTAAGCATAATTAAAGACCCGCTAGGATTCTAATAGGTTATATTTAACCTTCGTTCCAGATTAGGAGAAACAGTAAAAGCTACCTGCTATTTGATTATTGTGACTATACTTTGCATCAAGGTAAATACTTTTAACTTATTTTCCCTATACGGGCTTGGGTTACGGTACATAGCGTACCGCTTGATCGGGCATCAAATCTTCCATCGTTGGGTGGTTAATTGAATAATTTGATCGGCTCGTTTTAAACAGATGTGTTTACTTTACAGCGTTTGGGGGGTTAATGACCGTGTCCCGAATATCCTCGGCATTATCTTACGAGATAGCCACGACCTGAGCACGGGGTGTAGGCGTACTCCCGTGTATAACTCACTTAAAGTGGTGTGTCTATTGATCTTTAACCCGGATACGTCCGGGCTACTGAACGCATAAGTAACATGTAAATCGTTCACAAGATTATAATATTAAATAATTCTCCCAAGTTAATAAAAATGTTTATGCCATGTGCATCCAAACCAATTTTCAATCATTTTATAAAATGAGTCAGTTGAATGTATTTACCAGTGTAAACTGACGTATTTTCCCAAAAAGATTAAATGCAGGTACTAGGCGAAATAGGCTGGGATTCTCCTAAGCATCACTAGAAGTCTCGCAAGCTTTAGATGCCGAAGTCTGTTGAACCATAAACAATGTTTTTAATTCGATCCTACTGTGGATAAACACCGAATGATTGTGACTTTGTTTACAATAAATAAATTCGGTTGTATCTTATTTTAAATTTGCTTCCGCTGTGCATTATTATATTGTGTTGTTTGACTATTACGTTGCCAACCACGTCACGATACTCCCCCACCGGGCCCACCGGTGACACGTGGAAATCGGGGTGTGACAGGTTGGTATCAGAGCCAACACTGAGTGTATTAAACACTAGCCTTTTGTGTTTAATCTCAGTTACACAATTGCACATATCTAAACTTTTGAGTCTAGACTTATAACATAGGACAAACTCCACTTTTCGGTTTTTGTTTTGTCCTTTAATTTTTATATTTTTGTTATTGTCATCTCATGCTTTATTGACAGGAATAACAAAGATGCCTCCAAGATTCTTGCGTACGCGAGGACGCGGAAAGGGGCCGGTAGCCGCCCCCAACGACCATGAAGCAGGGCCGTCTAATACACGAGCCCCAACTGCGGCAGAAAGTGAGAATCCTCGACGGAACAGGAGAAGCCTGTTCGAACCAGCGAGACGATCTGTTTCGCATAGCTCTACCCCTCCGGTCCACAATTCATATGGACCTCAATCGGAAGACGAGCCTAATAACCCTCTGCCCTCATACATACCACTTCAGAGGTCTTTGTCCCATCATTCCTATGGGGACCCCACACCGATTTTTAGAGGCCAGTTTAATCCGGCCGATTACTTACAAGAACCCGTGGGTTTTAACCCACTGGGTCCAGAGGACCACTTCTCAGGAGACCAAGCTGACGACATGGACGAGGATACGGACCCCGTCATGCCTGCGAGTGGCACTCCGAACCACCCGATAGAGATCTCGGACGGATCTTCATTTCACGGATCACCCTATGGTGGTCCAGACAGCTTTCAAGCCTTCTTTAATCAGCACCCATGGTATTATACACCATCACACCACTCGTCATCTCATGGGCAGCATCAGCAGCAGCATTCTCAACAACACCAGGAGCCACAGCCACAGCCGCATCATCAAGATTCATCAGAGGATCATCGGTTTGTGGCAGTTACGCCACCACCTCCACCGCCACCAGTTCAACCGCCACCTCCTCAACCGCCAAGGCGTAGAAGAACCGGTGCCCGTATGTCGGTGAGACCAGGGGCTTCACTTTCGATTCCCCACGACAGTCTAGTGCTAGTCACTACCCACCGCACTATGAGGACCCACAAATGGGTGGGCCTTCGCAGCCAGCTTTTCAACAGCCACCGCACATGGGTTTTGATAACCCAATCCCAGCGTACACGGGTCCAAGTAATTACAACCCGTTTGAACCACCAGCTTACCACAACTACGGATACGCTGAGGCAGATCCTTATATGGAAGCAGCAAATTATAACGCCCTCAATGCCCAAGGACCCTACGGAGATCCATGGGGGGTAAGCCACCCGAATCAGGGGTACCCAATACCTCCCAGGCCTATCATTAGAACGCAGTCGCAGCCGCCACGATTTTCTCCCCCAGAACGGGAGGAAATTCTACATAGATTGAATCAGGTTGAGCGGGAAGCTCGCCGTGACCGCCAAGAGAAGCAGACCTTCTTCCAGGGATTGATAGGACTGCTCAAGGGAAAGAACAAGAAGGATTATTAAATCCTCCCAGCTGTTGTTGAGCCCCTGCGTGGGCATATTTGGTTGTTAAGCCCCTACGTGGGTGTTTATGTTTGTTTGTGTGTATTGACCCCTGCGTGGGTCTACCTTTCCATAAACCCCTACGAGGGTATGTTGTATGTTTAGTCCCTGCGTGGACTTATGATTGTTTAAGTCCCTACGTGGACAATTGTTGGTGTGTTAGTCCCTGCGAGGACTTGTGTCTTTCTGTAAGACCCCTACGTGGGCATGTCTTCTGTGAGACCCATGCGTGGGCATGTTGGTATGTTTTAGCCCCTACGTGGGCAAAGTTCATGTGTAAAAGACCCGTTTTAGGGCGATATGTAATATAGTGATAAATTAATGGAGTGTTATTTTTATAAATTTCATGTTTGCCATATGTGCATAAATAAATTATAAATGAAATAAATAAATTAAAATCATTCCTTCTAATCTGCCTATATAATTATTTAATTAAGGATCTTTAAGTGTGAAACCTAGCCTCGTGTCAAATATAAGACCGGGCCAAGATGGTAAGACCGGTTTAAAAGATTCAAATCCCTGTTAACATCTTAAAACATGTTAACACTCCTGGCAGAAGTGATTCGTTAAAAATCACATGTCATTCTTAAATGAATAAGGATTCTTTAGAAGATTCCTAATCCAGTTTAATGATCTCTGAATCCTGGATTTACATCATAAATTAAGATGATCATATTTAATGCCTACGGGCCTTGCTCATTTCTACATGAGCCAAAAGACAGTAGTAGCTATGACTCCCTGTCTAATAAAAGTAATGAACTAGGTTCAAACCTTAAAAGTCTTGATTCTCTGAAATCATAGCTTAAAATTTAAATTGTCCATGTGACCAAGCCTTATGTGCTAATATATATTGTTATTGTTTATGTTTAGGATAAATTTTAATTGAAATCCTAAATTAATACGATTAATAAGTTAACCAAATATGGTCTCTGTTTACCATGGTTAACAAGTTACCCTAAGGGGTAATTCCATAACAAACTCCCAAATAAATTATTGTCCTTGTTTTCTGCAACAGTTCAATACAAATGGCTAACTCTAATGAAGTCAATAGCCATCCTGTGGAGCCGAATGAGAACGCCCATATTACATTAACGGGTGCCGAGTTAAAAGCAATCATAGACGGCGCTATTACTCAAGCTTTGGATAGACAGTATGAAGAATACAGTAGTACCCGAAGTAGGACTCACTCTGTATCACATTCAAAGCCAAGGACGCATTCAGAGGCTCATAACAAGCCTCCTCCCAAAAAGGATGTACCAAAGAAAAACGGTGATGATCGCCAGTCCACCAACCACCAAAGTAATCCATCTCAGCAGTTGGTACTGCATCAGGGACACCGTAACAAGGGTTGCACATATAAGTACTTTGTGTCTTGTAAACCCCGGGATTTTACGGGGGAGAAAGGAGCCGTAGACTGCATGACGTGGCTGGATGAAATGGACACGGTCGTGGACATCAGCGGATGCGCTGAAGGTGATGTGGTTAAATTTGTCTCACAGTCCTTCAAAGGTGAGGCGTTAGCTTGGTGGAGATCTCTGATGGAGGCCTCCGGAAAGATCCCGTTGTATAGCATGACGTGGGATCAATTCATCGCCTTGATCAAGGAAAATTTCTGCCCTCAACATGAGGTGGAAAAGATAGAATATGACTTCCTATCACTGGTAATGAAGAACCTCGATTGTCAAGCTTATCTGACGAGCTTCAATACACTATCCCGGTTGGTACCTTATCTGGTAACCCCGGAGCCTAAAAGGATTGCTCGTTTTATTGGTGGATTAGAGCCCGAGATCAAGGCCAGTGTAAAAGCTTCTCGGCCAGTTACCTTCAGGTCTGTAACTGACCTTTCTTTATCCCTCACACTGGATGCGGTCCGGCAGAGATCGCTGAGGAATAAGGATGCTGAGAAGAGGAAGCGAGAAGATGATGGTTCGCGTAGGTCGAACAAGAAACACCGTGGGAGCGGTGATCACAAGAAGGGATCGGATTCGAAGAAAGATGGGCGTCGTTCTGGAGAGAAGCCCACATGCAAAACTTGCAAGAAACAGCACTTTGGAAAGTGCAGACTCGAATCAAACTCGAATAACGAGTCAAGGTCTTTTGCTTGTGGGTTGTGCAAGTCCAAGGAACACAAAACCTTGGATTGCAAGAAGATGAAAGATGCAACGTGCTACCGTTGCAATGAAAAGGGCCACATAAAGACTAACTGCCCTAAGTACAACAAGAAGCCTGAGGAGGCTAAGAAGACTAATGCCAGAATCTTCAGGATGGATGCGAAGGAGGCTGTGCAGGATGATAACGTCATAACAGGTACTTTCCTTGTAAATGATGTTTTTGCAAGAGTACTTTTTGATTCAGGCGCAGATAAGTCTTTCGTAGATCATAAATTTTGTAAATTGTTGAATTTACCTGTCAAAACCCTAAAAGTAAACTATGAGGTAGAGTTAGCAGATGGTACCATAGAAACCGTCTCTACTGTGTTAGATGGATGTGTTATATCCATTAAGAACCATTCTTTTCCTCTATCTCTACTTCCATTTAAATTGGCTGGTTTTGACATTGTGCTGGGTATGGACTGGTTATCTCATAACCAGGCCCAAATTGTCTGCAACCAGAAACAAGTGGTAATAAAGACTTCGTCCGGTGAATCACTTACCATTCGGGGAGATACCCAGTACGGACTGCCTGAGCACGTGACTATGCTCAAGGCTTCAAAGTGTTTGAAGAAGGGGTGTGTCATCTACATGGCACAGGTGATTATTGATGAGCCCAAACCGAAGTTAGAAGACATCCCTGTCATCTCAGAATACCCAGAAGTGTTTCCTGAAGATCTACCTGGCCTACCACCAGATAGACAAGTCGAATTCAGGATCGATATCATTCCCAGAGCTGCACCAGTTGCTAGAGCACCATACAGATTGGCACCCACCGAAATGAAGGAGTTGCGGACGCAGCTAGATGGATTGCTGGCTAAGGGTTTCATTCGACCCAGTTCATCTCCTTGGGGAGCGCCAATCCTGTTTGTCAAGAAGAAGGATGGGTCGATGCGTCTGTGCATCGACTATCGCGAACTTAATAAAGTCACGATCAAAAACAGATATCCATTGCCCAGGATCGACGATTTGTTCGATCAGCTTCAAGGGGCAAGTTACTTCTCAAATATTGATCTGAGGTCGGGATACCATCAGTTGAAGGTTAAAGATGAAGACGTTCACAAGACTGCATTTAGGACTCGATACGGTCACTACGAGTTCCTAGTGATGCCTTTTGGGCTCACTAATGCACCAGCCGCGTTCATGGATCTCATGAATCGCGTCTGCAAACCTTACTTAGATAAATTTGTTATCGTCTTCATTGATGACATCCTTATTTATTCTAAGAACCAAGCTGACCATGAGAAACACCTTCGATGTATTCTCAAACTTCTACGTCAGGAGAAGCTCTACGCCAAATTCTCTAAGTGTGAATTTTGGCTACGAGAAGTCCAATTTCTTGGACACGTGGTCAGTGAGCGTGGTATCCAAGTGGATCCCGCTAAAGTCGAAGCTGTTATGAATTGGCAAGAGCCAAAGACGCCTACAGAGATTCGTAGCTTCCTGGGGTTGGCAGGATACTACAGGCGTTTTATTGAAAATTTTTCAAGGATTGCTGCACCCCTAACCTCCTTAACTAAGAAAAAGGTTAAGTTTGTTTGGGGCCCTAAGCAGCAAGAATCCTTTGATGTTTTGAGACAAAAGTTGAGCAACGCTCCTGTGCTTACCTTACCTGAAGGCGCTGAAGAATTTGTAGTTTATTGTGATGCATCACACACTGGCATGGGGTGTGTGCTTATGCAGAAAGGCAAGGTGATTGCCTATGCATCACGACAGTTAAAGGTGCACGAAAAGAATTACACCACCCATGACTTGGAATTGGGTGCCGTTGTGTTCGCACTAAAACTGTGGAGGCATTATCTATATGGAATCAAGTTTGTGATCTTTTCTGATCACAAAAGCCTCCAGCATCTGTTTAACCAGAAAGAATTAAACATGAGGCAACGCCGTTGGATGGAAACTTTAAATGATTATGATTGCGAAATCAAATACCATCCCGGCAAAGCGAATGTAGTCGCTGATGCCTTGAGCAGAAAGGAAAGGGTTAAACCCATTCAAATTAACGCCAAGCGTATGGAGATAAAGAACAGTTTGATAGAAAGGGTGTTAGCTGCACAGAAGGAAGCTGTGTTAGAAGCTAACTATCCTAATGAAAAATTAGGAGTAACTGAGGAGCAGTTAACTCTTAGCAAGGATGGAATTTTACGGTTAAACGGACGAATATGGGTTCCAATTTTTGGAGGACTTCGTGATATCATCCTCCAAGAAGCCCATAGTTCCAAATACTCCGTTCATCCTGGAGCTGATAAGATGTACCAGGATTTAAAGGCAAATTATTGGTGGATAGGCTTGAAAAAGTCTGTAGCCGCCCATGTAGCAAAATGCTTGACATGTGCGCAAGTCAAAGCCGAGCATCAGAAACCGTCAGGTTTGCTACAACAGCCTGAACTTCCTACGTGGAAGTGGGAGATGGTAACTATGGATTTTATTACCAAGTTACCCAAGACAAGGAAAGGAAATGATACGATATGGGTTATAGTTGACCGACTGACTAAGTCAGCTCATTTCTTACCCATCAAGGAGACTTATAGCTCCGATATGTTAGCCCAATTATACGTTGATAAGATTGTAGCCTTACACGGCATACCTGTAGCTATTATCTCTGATAGAGATACTAGGTACACGTCACATTTTTGGAAGAGCTTCCAACAATCTTTGGGCACACGTTTGAACTTTAGTACGGCTTACCATCCACAGACAGACGGTCAGAGTGAGCGTACTATTCAAACGTTAGAAGACATGCTGCGTGCATGTGCGATCGATTTGGGAGGTAGTTGGGATAAGAACCTACCCTTGGTCGAATTCTCCTACAACAATAGCTACCATACCAGCATTAAGGCTGCGCCTTTTGAGGCATTATATGGTAGAAAGTGTAGATCACCAGTTTGTTGGGCGGAAGTTGGAGAAGTCCAGTTGTCAGGACCAGAGATCGTGTTTGAAACGACGGACAAGATTGTCCAGATTCGTAACAATCTCCAAGCTGCCCGGAATAGGCAGAAGAGTTACGCGGATCCAAGTCGTAAGGATTTTCACTTCGAAGTAGGTGACAAAGTCCTGCTTAAAGTATCACCCTGGAAAGGAGTGATGCGATTTGGTAAGAAAGGCAAACTAAGCCCGAGATACATAGGACCTTTCGAGGTTATCGAACGGGTCGGGTCAGTTGCCTATAAGTTGAACTTACCGGAAGAGCTCAGTGGAATTCACAACGTGTTCCACATCTGCAATTTAAAGAAGTGTTCCGCTGACGAATCACATATCATGCCACATACGGATGTGCAGATTGACGCGAGCTTAAAATTTGTTGAAAAACCTTTGTCGATTGAAGATCGACAGGTAAGGAAGCTTCAAAGAAAGCATATACCTTTTGTAAAGGTCAAATGGGATGCCCGTAGAGGTCCCGAATTCACGTGGGAGGTTGAATCCACGATGAAAGAAAAGTACCCTTACTTGTTTCAGTAAATCTCGGGTCGAGATTTATTTTAAGGGGGTGAGGATGTAACACCTCGAAAATTCGGGTTCAATAATAAAACGACACGTGTCATGTAAGACAAAACGCGTTGTAAACCCGGATTTAATAAAGATGTTTCGGTAAGATTTAAAGTGGCGTCATGTTAAATTGTTACCTCTGAACGACCTCAGTATAAATCCCAAGACCCAAGTTTTTATATAACAAACATCTATTATGTATAAATTCAGAAATGGGTTCACAATAATGGGATTGATAATGCATGACTAGATCCCACGAAGAAAAAGCAACGATAAACCTTTGTTTTCGGGTCATGTTTTTAGAATCAAAGCAAACATATCATTATGGTGGGGTTTGTAACTGTACAAGACATTTTGGGAGGTCCATAAGTGTTGATATAGGTCCCAAGATCGAAATAATTGGTTACCTTTACGAGACACCAACAAACGGCAACAAAATCTGCCTCTGAGAAGAGGTAGCGCACCGCTACATGTGTAGCGTAACGGTGCGCTACCATGTAAAGTCAACCAGCCCATTATAGCGGGCTAGCGCACCGCTACAGGTGTAGCGTAACGGTGCGCTAGCTGGTGCCCAGCGACCAGAAACCTGCTGTTGGCTGTTTTGCGCGATTATGACCGATTGTACCGGTTTTTATCAGTTATAAACGACCCCTAAACTATCCTAGAGCACTAGGACAAGTGTTCAATGGTTGTGGTTGGTCCTAGAGTTAGTTGTCACTTAGTTGTGGTGGATCCAAGTGCTATATAAGGCCACATTGTGCAACCATCATTCTTCACACTTGCATTTGATCTTTGGAGCATCCTGGAGCATAGGAACTCTCCCTTCTGATCATAAGTCGTGCATTGGACTATTATAAGTCTGCTAGTTCTTATTTGGTTGTGTTTAGCTTAGTTAATTAGCTAAAAGTCAAACCGTCGTAATTACGGTTTGACTTCGAGATTAGTCACTAATGACTCAATCTTATCTCGAATTAAAAATAGTTTTAGAATGGTATTTATGTGGGAAATAAAACCCCAAAATGGTTTCCCCTGATCACCATCCTAAGCAGGTCAAATGTCGGGTCAAACATTTACTTAAAAAGTCAACATAATGCTTAAAATGTCATTTATGCATAATTAGCTATCTAGAACATATATAACCTGTTTGAACATTGTTATAACTTAGAAATAAGTGTAAGAACATGTCCCAACATGTTCAACCCGACTATTTCCTGTTTATACCCGGTTCGGAACCGAAAGTCACATAGTTTGACTTTCCCGTTGACTTTCAGTTCTGACCCGTTTGGGCATATTTTAGGAATGCCTCAGAGCTCTAATTGGATTAGGATACATGTTAGAACAACCCTCTGTGATCATACACCTTGGTTCACTAGTTATCCAATTAATATGCAAATTTCCGTTAATTGCTCATACGTTGACCGTTATGCCCTTATTACCTTAAAACATGATTTATGAAAATGTAAAAGTGTAGAAACCTTAGTTACTGATAACTAGACTTGCATGCAAAGTTTGACATCAGTTTGACTTGTAGATTAAGAGTTATGCTCAATATCGCAAAACTAATGCTTTATGTTAACATAATGGCGTAATTAGCGTATAGCCTAGTTAAACATACTTTTTGGTATCAAATCTTTTACCCACTGATATAATATATTATTTAAGGATTTTTAAAGATTTTTAATTAATTTTAGGCTGAGCATAACTCATAGTCGTAGGCTTAATTCGGTAATTGTCGGTTTTGCCCTTACGGGCCATAAAATGAGTTTTACTTATCTAAACGATTCCAAACCTTTTTGCTACTGATCACATATGTTAAATAAATTATTTTAAGCCTTCTGGAAATATAAAAATATCAGATTTAAGTATAGAACCCGGAAATGGCCTTTAATCGCCATAATTAGCGTTTTTAACGCATAGTATGTCTTAGAATCATATTGGACATACCCGGGATGATACCTACTGATATAAGAGGCTATTTATCATATTTTAACAGTAAGCAAATGTTGATAAACTCAGACTTCAGTTCTGAGCTTTTCGGCTTGTGTGAAATTACCAAAATACCCCTACGGGGCCTAGTTTGGTTAAATATGATAAATTTCACATATGTGCCTTAGCCTACTGTTATAACCCATCAAAAAGAGTATGTTTGCTGTTTACATCAGACCTGTAACTCAGTTGAACATATAAACGCTTTTACAAACTTTAAAATGACCAAACTACCCCTACGGGGCATAGTTTGTGTCTAAATTAGTTCGGGGCATAACGAAAGACATCTTACTGATGTCACAACATATTTGAAGCATATTAACTTAGGAAACCTGTATATGGCTCTTACGGATGCCCGTTACGCATATTACGCGTTCGGCTCGGTTTATGTGACAAGTTTACATAAATTAGCCGAAACGGGTCAAACCTTATCGGTTTTATCTCAAAATCCAGAATGTGAATAATAGACCCATATTAAACAAGTCTTCAAACTTGTCGGGTCTGAATCACATTCTATCCGGTCTTCGCTTAATAGTGCGTACGAACCGTATCTTTGAAACTAGCCGGTCTAAGCTTAAGCATAATTAAAGACCCGCTAGGATTCTAATAGGTTATATTTAACCTTCGTTCCAGATTAGGAGAAACAGTAAAAGCTACCTGCTATTTGATTATTGTGACTATACTTTGCATCAAGGTAAATACTTTTAACTTATTTTCCCTATACGGGCTTGGCTTACGGTACATAGCGTACCGCTTGATCGGGCATCAAATCTTCCATCGTTGGGTGGTTAATTGAATAATTTGATCGGCTCGTTTTAAACAGATGTGTTTACTTTACAGCCTTTGGGGGGTTAATGACCGTGTCCCGGATATCCTCGGTATTATCTTACGAGATAGCCACGACCTGAGCACGGGGTGTAGGCGTACTCCCGTGTATAACTCACTTAAAGTGGTGTGTCTATTGATCTTTAACCCGGATACGTCCGGGCTACTGAACGCATAAGTAACATGTAAATCGTTCACAAGATTATAATATTAAATAATTCTCCCAAGTTAATAAAAATGTTTATGCCATGTGCATCCAAACCAATTTTCAATCATTTTATAAAATAAGTCAGTTGAATGTATTTACCAGTGTAAACTGACGTATTTTCCCAAAAAGATTAAATGCAGGTACTAGGCGAAATAGGCTGGGATTCTCCTAAGCATCACTAGAAGTCTCGCAAGCTTTAGATGCCGAAGTCTGTTGAACCATAAACAATGTTTTTAATTCGATCCTACTGTGGATAAACACCGAATGATTGTGACTTTGTTTACAATAAATAAATTCGGTTGTATCTTATTTTAAATTTGCTTCCGCTGTGCATTATTATATTGTGTTGTTTGACTATTACGTTGCCAACCACGTCACGATACTCCCCCACCGGGCCCACCGGTGACACGTGGAAATCGGGGTGTGACAGTGTCGGTGCAACACGGGGCCGTGTCTAATTCCCAGTAACAGGGATCCGAAGAACAATTACTGTAAATTTGACCACGGGCCATGTTCGCTGAGCACGGGGCCGTGGTAAACCTTCTGACCAACACTCTTTTATGTTTTTATCGCAGGACTTGGAACCTTGGCGCCACATTTAAACTTCCTATGTAGTGCATGAGCTCCAGTTCTAGTAGAGACATAAAAGAACCTCTAGAAGAACCCGAACGCTTTCCCAGAAAAAGACTTAAAGCTAAAAATCAAGAGAAAGTTTCGGGGGACCCACTTCCAATGGCGGACCAACGTACCCTCATGGATTACCTACGACCCACCGTAGGTAATCTAGGCGCCGCTATCAATGCACCGAATGTCGAAGCCAACAACTTCGAACTTCAGCCGCATTTGATACAAATGCTTCAAAACTCCGCAACCTTCCATGGGTTTGCGGACGAGGATCCCCATCTACATATTACTAATTTCTTGGAAATATGTGATACCTTTCGGATCAATGGAGCATCAAACGGCGCCATTCGCCTTCGGATGTTTCCATTTTCACTAAAAGACCGAGCTAAGGCTTGGCTTAACACCCTCCCAGTTGGCTCGGTAAACACCTTGGATGAACTAGCCCAAAAGTTTCTATATAAGTATTTCCCTCCTGCTATAACGGCTAAATTAATGACTGAAATTAATACATATTCACAAGAAGATGGGGAATCCTTATATGAAACTTGGGAAAGGTTCAAGGAGCTACTAAGAAAGTGTCCTCATCACGGTCTTGCGGTATGGCAGAAAGTATCCACTTTCTACAATGGGTTGTTGCCACACACTTGATTCTAGCTCCGGGGGACTTTTAGGTAATCGTCGCCCAAATGAAATATATAATCAAATTGAGGAAATTGCTCAAACCAATTTTCAATGGCACACTCCCCAAGGTAATAAATCTATTGCCCCAGGCGCCCATAAGGTTGATGAAAGCACCTCTTTACAAGCCCAAATCGAGGCCCTATCATCGAAAATCAAAAAGCTAGAAATAACAAAACGGCTTCGGTTATGGCTTGTGAAGGGTGTGGTGGGCCACATGAAAATTGGAGTTGTATGAAAGAATTAGATGAACAAACAGAAACGTTAAACTACATTGATAACAGACCTAGGCCGTCGGGTCCTCCAACGGGTACCTACAACCAAGGATGGCGTAACCACCCAAACCTTGGTTGGAGAGATCCCGGCAATAGTAGTAACCAACAAAACCAACGAACTAACTTTCAACAACCACAAAATTTTTCTCAACAACAAGGTGGAAGAGAAAGGCTTGAAGATACTGTATCTCGTCTCATCTCCGACACCGAAAAGAAAAACTCGGATCGATTTCAACAATTGGAATCGAATTTTAGAAATCAACAAGCTAGCATTCAAAACATTGAAAAACAATTAAATCAATTAGCTCAAAATTTCTCCGAGAGACCACAAGGCGCATTACCTAGCAATACCGAAACCAACCCAAAAGCACAAGTACATCTCATCACATTGAGAAATCGAACCGTGGGTCCCGAGGAGGCTCCATTACCGCCAGATGAAAGAAGCCAGTCTAGCCAGACTACAACTCCACCCGCACCCCAACCAGAAAAGGCTTCTTTACCAAATCAAGAGCCCACAAAGACACCTCCAATTCCGTACCCCGGTAGGTTAAATCGTCAAAAGACCGATGAGCAATTCGCAAAGTTTGAAAATTTACTAAAACAATTGCATGTTAATATTCCTTTTGTTGAGGTCCTAACCCAAATGCCTAAATACACAAAATTCATGAGGGATTTCCTCACTCACAAAAGGAAAATTGAATCATTGCAATTAGTTAACTTAGGTGAAGAATGCTCCACCCTAGTACTCAACAAACTCCCACAAAAGAAAATTGATCCCGGAAGTTTCACGATTCCTTGCTCGATCGGGGAATCCCCCGTTCGTAATGCATTAGCCGATCTTGGGGCTAGCATTAACCTCATGCCCACTTCAATGTTCAAACGACTCGTCCTAGGAGCAACAAGCCCTACAAAGATGAGCATACAACTCGCTGACAGATCCGTCAAATTTCCACAAGGTGTCGCTGAAAATCTATTGGTCAAGGTTGACAACTTCGTGTTCCTAACCGATTTTGTCATCCTAGACATGGAGGAAGATACCGATGTCCCTCTCATCCTCGGGAGGCCATTTCTAGCCACCGCCCAAGCAGTGGTGGACATGAATGACGGAATGTTAACATTAAAGTTTGGGGACAAGGAAGTGAAGTTTGAATGTGGAAAGATAGTAGAGGACGAAGACCCGGTCAACTACATGAAGGTCATAAACTCAAGCTTGGATGACGCTCTCCGACGGTGTAACATGGGATGCAATACATCCCACTTGGGTAACATATAACCAGGCTTTGGGTCTAGCCAAGGACCCTTATAAACGTGGCACACCAGGGAGGCATTCCGCGGAACTATCCTTAGTTTAGTTTAGATTAATTTTCATGTTTTCTAGTTAGTTTTAATTTTCAGGAATAAGACACACTTGAGATGACAAAGGATACAAGGGAAAACTTGAACCAGCAACCCATGCAGGAAAACATACCCGTCCGACGATTTTCTTCGTTTACAGTAAGCTCGGCACGAGCCGTGTCCGCCCAACACGGCCCCGTGCTGCACAGTCTGTAGAAAAAGACCCAGTTCAGGTAACTGGACACGGGTCGTGGTCACTCAACACGCCCCCGTGTCCAGGCTTCTGTTTCTCTTGATTTAATTTTGTTACTCGCACTTGAACATGGGGCCATGCCCTGACAACACGGGGCCGTGTCCAGCGCCCAGTAACACAAAATTTTTGCTTTTTACACCTTTTTACGCATTCAATCAACCTAAAAACTTATTTTTGGCACACATTGAGGACAATGTGTAATTTAAGTGTTGGGGGGATGCTAAAACCTTGAGTCTTGCAAGTCCTAAATACAAGCCTTACACAAAACTCTATTGGAACCGCTAATCACCCCAAATTTTTTCAAAAATTTTTCATTTTTTTACTTGTCTAGGTTTAACTCGGGAATTTCAAGTTCTAAAAAGGTTATATTTTTACGAATTTACAACCGATAGCGTCGTGATAAAAAGAACCAACATAAGAAAATTATCAAAAGCTTAGTTAAAATTCAATTATATATACTTGATCACATAAAAACCCATTCCCACAAAAGTGAGTTTTGAGCCTTTATTGAGCATACAATTACATATCATTAAACTAAATGCTCATTTTTCGTTTCTTGTGTGAATAGCCGCTTGGTTCTTACGACTCTAGAACTTGCCATGACGATACATTCCCAGTCCTTACCAACTTAAACCCGAGTAAGCAAATGATAGAGGCATTAGGACTAACCCTTTTTATTTCAACACCATTATTTTTCTTTTTTTTTTTACCACCTACCCAAAATCCCCCTAGTTAGCCCCTTTGAGCCTAAACCTTTTCATTTCATAACCCAAACCAAACACTCTTTTACCCACCAAAACCTTTTTCATTTTTTTAACCCTTTGTTTTAGAAACTAGCTCGGTTTTTCGTATGACTTTCAAAAAAAAATAAATTAAAAAAAAAAAAATTTTGCGTGTTGATGATGAAGCAAAAGAAAATAAACAAACAAGTTCATCAAAAATAACTTTGTTTGAAATAATAGCTTCATCAAAATAAAAGTTACAAAAATAAAAAAAGTCTTACGAAAACCGACGCTTGTTACGCTTTTTGCCCTTTTTCTACTAACCACTAACCCAACCACCTACCTTTAACCCAAGCCTAACCCTTCACCCACAAAGTCCTCTTAATATTTACAAAGGTATATAAGTTAAAAAGGAGGAGGATTGATTGCTTGGCAAGCCTATGGTAGGAGTAAGTTCCATGCCGCTCTCGAGTGATCCACAAAAATACATTTTCGGCCGAGTGTTGAGTGATCCCCGTGAGGTATGTGAACTTGTATATAAATAGAATTTTAAAGAGGCATGTTATGCCCTAATAAGTAATTTATCTTATGAAAAGTTTTAAATAAATCATGACGAATAGGATTGTAAATAAATAAAAATAAAACTAAATAAAGAATCTTGGAAATCCCGACACTCTATGACAAGCCCAAAAACCTTCTTTTCTACCCATTCCATTTGGGAGTGTAATAGCCACATATTAGAGAGTTTTGCTTGAGGACAAGCAAAGATTCAAGTGTGGGGGTATTTGATGTGTGCAAAATGCAACATATAAATTTCATCAATTGTGGGATAAAACTAACCCTTTTTTAGTACTAATGTTGGAAAAAGTGTACTTTTGTCTTTCTTTTGTATTTTCAGGATTAAATGAGCTCAAATTAACAAAAGAAGGAAAAATACATCAAAATCTAACATAAATACAAGAAAAGGAACAAGACGTGACATGCCCGACCCCACGACAGCATCTTCCCAAGCAAAACAAGAAGACAGAAGACTGAACATGCCCCGTGCTCAGCCAGCACGGGGGCGTGCCCAAGTGTCAGCAGAAAAGACAAAGTGGTAGAAGCTTCTATTGCCCACCACGGGGCCGTGCTCAGCGGACACGGGGCCGTGGTCAACTATAAGATTCGCACAATCTAGGCAAATCTTCATAGTACAAAGATTCTTCTGCACACGGGGTCGTGCTCAGCGGACACGGGGGCGTGGTCAACTAATAAGACAAGCTGCATTAAATGAAGAAAGAGAAGGATGTGGACACGGGGCCGTGCCCGAGCTTCTGTTCAGCCTATAAATAGGAGTGCTTGGCTCAAGCTCAAACCATCCCTTGGCACACCACCTCTCTCACACTTCACCCACCACCCACCACCACCATAACACCATCATCCACCACCATCATCCATTGTCCATCGTAGAGTGTGTGAGTCGTCTCGGGATCCAAGATTGATCGTAAGAGTTCTTGACAATCAAGGCCATGTTTGCCTAGGTCTCTTACATCACTTGGTGAAGACAAGTGTCTAGTGTAATACTTTTTATTTCTAATCTTTTCGCACTTTTTACTAGGTTTTGTATTAATGACTTTAATAACTAGTTTCTTATGTTGAAGGTGATTCTTCCTTATCGTTTGTCCGTGGTGTCTTGGCATTATTTTACTGTCTATATAAAATAAAATATTTTCACCATTCATATCTCCACGGTCTATATGGAGTTATGTTGGCTACCTGGTCGGGGGTTAAGGGAACAGTTTGGTAAGAGTCTTGCCATTGTTCAACGTTTAGAGGTCCTGCAATGGACCTGGGTCAAATTTAGTAGGACCTCCTTCAATACTTAACGGTATTGGATGGCGGGGGTCCAAACTCTTTGATCCCCTCATAAGTTAACTACTATTAATACTATAACCCGGCTATTTAGGATTGTATCCCTGCTGACTCAGACTACTTAGTCGAGGGTAACGTCACCTCCAAAAGAGGGGCCTACCATAATTTGCATTAATAACTTAATTAATTATCTTTCAATAATCCGACCCTTTAGGATTGTATCCTTGCTGACACAAACTACTGGGTTGAGGGTAACGTCACCTTCAAAAGCGGGGCCTACAACAATAACTAAGATAATCTCTTAAATAAGTGCAAAAGTGCGGAAATAATCAAAGGTTACACTATACACGAGTCGGAACCAAGTGATTCATCTTGTCTATCTGTTTTTCTTTTTCTTTTTATTTTAAGCATTTTTAGTTAGTTTTTATTTTTTCTTAGTTTAAAACATTTTTCTAAACTCTTTTTGATTTGATTAGACGTTGAGGATAAACCGGTACTAAAAGCTCTTGTGTCCTTGGACGACCTCGGTATCTTACCAACAATATACTACGCTCACGATGGGTGCACTTGCCCTTATGTGTGTTTAGTGTTAGTAAATATTGTGTTTTATAAATTTAAAACTTGGCTAAAAAGTGTTAAAGGGGCTTAAAATATACACCTAATATTTATAACACTTCACACGCATCACACTCCACGGCAAAATGGAGTAGCCGAAAGAAAGAACAGGACGCTAATTGAAATGGCCAGGACGATGCTTGCTGATTCAAAGCTACCAGTCAATTTTTGGGCAGAAGCAGTGTCAGCCGCTTGCTATACACTCAACTGGGTTCTCACTGTAAAGAAATTCAACAAGACATGTTTCGAACTGATCAACAACCGCAAACCGAACCTGAAGTATTTAGAACCGTTTGGGTCTCCCTGTACAGTTCTAGAGCCTTTTGGAAAGTTTGGTGCAAAGAGCATTGAAGGAATTTTCGTGGGTTATGCTAGTCCATTGAAACGAGTCTTTGTTCCAAGCTTGAAGCAGATCATCGAAGCACAACATGTTGAGTGTCAGGGGTATACTATGCCGCCTCAGAATCCCGGTGACTCATGGCGTTTTAATTACGATAAATTGTGGGATTCGTTTGACATTGAAGAAGAACCGGATTTCTTTGACGAGTTAGATATTTTGAGAGAGTATGAAGAAGAATCGCAGGAAAGATTTCCAGCAGAAACTTTTGTTCGTCAACAAAAAGCTTCAAACGATGATGAAGCAGGTCCCAGTAATGCTGGTGAACATGATGATATTCAGGAATCTCTTGACAATCAGACGACAGTCAATGATAATCAAGAATATGATAATGGACCAGTATTTGATCATGGTGATTCAGATTCTGAGGGGGAGCAAATCCAGATCTCAAGTCAAACAATTCCAGTCGATGAACAAGGTGCAAATCAAAATATCACAAATTTGGAAGGTGAGGTAGATGTTCCAGGCGAGGTGATGTCAAGAACACTTTCATACCATCCAGAGGATTTGATCATTGGAGAATTACATTCAGGCGTTCGCACTAGACGTCAAATTGACCAAGGCCTTACTTGTTTTTATTCTACAGTTGCTTCTTTACAAACTGAGTTTTCACTTAGTTGTTTTATTTCGCAGATCGAACCGCAAACATATAAAGAGGCGCTAACTGAAGATTCTTGGGTCAATGCTATGCAAGAAGAGTTGAGTCAGTTTGAGAAGTTAGGTGTGTGGAAGTTAGTAGACTTGCCTGATGGTCAAAGGAAGATAAACACCAAGTGGGTGTTCAAGTGTAAGAGAGACGATAGAGGGGTTATTATTTGTAACAATGCTCGACCCGTAGTCCAGGGTTTCAGTCAGCAAGAGGGTATAGATTTCACCGAAGTGTATGCTCCCGTGGCTCGACTAGAAGCAATCAGAATCTTCCTGGCATTTGCATCTTGGAAAAATTTCAAAGTATATCAGTTAGATGTTAAATCGGCGTTTCTCTATGGGAAGGTAAAATATGAGGTATATGTCGGACAGCCACCGGGCTTCACCGATCCAATTCACAAAGACAAAGTCTACTTGTTAGACAAAGCGTTGTATGGCTTACACCAGGCCCTGAGAGCTTGGTACGAGACATTGTCTCAACACCTGCTAGCCAACAACTTCATTCGAGGAAAAGTGGATGCCACTCTCTTCACCAAAGAGGTCGACGGACATCTTCTGATAGTTCAAATATATGTGGACGACATGGGTCAACAAATGAGAATCTGTGCAAAGATTTTGAACAAGTTATGAAGCAGAAATTCAAAATATCATCGATGGGTGAGATGAAATTCTTTTTGGGACTTCAGGTTGATCAACTACCCAAAGGAATTTTCATACATCAAACGAAGTACGTTCATGATATCTTGGAGAAATTTGGGATGTCAGGATCTACTCCATCTTCCACCCCATTAGCGACGAATCATGGGATAAATCCTGATCTCACCGGAGAGAAGGTAGATGAAACGATGTATCGTTCCATGATTGGATCGCTGATGTATTTGACAGCTTCAAGACCCGATATTATGTATCCACCCTGCCTCGCAACAAGATTTCAATCTAACCCGAGAGCTTCGCATATGGTGATTGTGAAAAGGATATTACGCTACCTGAAAGGAACTCCATCATTGGGGTTGTGGTATCCAAGAGAAGGCGAATTCACGCTCGAAGGGTATTCCGATTTCGGATGCTGCAAAGTCAACGCTAAATCAACAACAGCGGGGTGCCAGTTCTTTGGAACAAGATTGGTCACCTGAAATGCAAAAAGCAGACCTCTGTGGCTTTATCCAAATGTGAAGCGGAGTATGTATCTGCTAGCAGTTGCTGCTCTCAAATCTTGTGGATCCAGCAACAGAGGCGCGACTACGGTTTGCAATTTCTTAACACCCCTATCTTTGTTGATAATGAGGCAGCGATAAACATTACTAAAAATCCAGTTCATCATGCTAAAACGAAACACATTGAAATTCGTCATCACTTCATTCAAGATTGTTTCGAGAAGAAGTTGATACGAATTGAGAAAATCCACAATGACGAACAAAAAGCTGATTTACATACCAAAGCATTTGATAAAACACGTTTTCAATATTTGCTAAAACTGAACGGTATGAAGCTTTTATCGGTGTTGGAAGAGATTCTTGGCGTTGATGAAGGAGACATTGTAGATGATGTTGAGAAGCAATCTGCAATGGTTTATCGATTTTTTACTTGTTTTGGTATTTAGGGGGAGAGTATAGGGTAATATTTTCAGAAAATACAAAATCAGTAAAAAAATGTCAAAAATACAAAAACATGAGATATTTTCAAAATCCAAAAACAATAGAAAATAGAAAAGAGCTTGTGTAAAAAGGGAAATTGATAGTACATTGGCTTGACAGTTATGGTATGCTAAAGAAATGGAAAGTTTAAAAGCTTTAAACAGTCTCGCTGATGATGTGCCGATAGGTTTTTACACATTTAGTAGGTTTGTTCGGGATATAAATCTAAAATCTTTACTTACTTATTTCATGGGGAACACTACTTGGATATATAGGTAACCCCTGAAATCTTGTTTGAAAGATCCCTTTTTCTGAGATACTAGGTCTTTATACTCAGTGATATCTGGGATATTATCCCGGGACTTCTGATTTTGCGGAAGCAATGGCCTAGTCCCCGAATAATACTTTCTGCATTGCTTGAAACATAGCACCGCCCCCAGCTAAAAAATGATAAAACATTTAAAAATGCTAATCATGGCTGTTGTAAAAAAGATCATCTAAAGGGGACCCACTAAAGTCGAACCGTCATCTCTCCGCTGAACAGAAGTTCTGACCTGAGCTCTCACGGTTCCTCGCAATTTAACCCCTTACAGATATCATCTGTAGTATATTCACCTGTAAGACTGAATATTAGGATTTGGATACGGGAGTATATTCAAGAGGTGGGACACATGAATGAGTTTAAGTCTCTAAAACACTAAATTCGTATCCTGGACAGATTGAAAATTGTGTGAGAATTTAAGTGGATTAGTATCTCGACAATCTAAGGAAATTGTTTAATTCTGTGTATGTAATCACAGCTTAACGGTACTTGTGACTTGTCGAATAGCTGATATGATTCCCTAACACGCACACCAAAAATATGTATGTAAATAGTTTACTTTTACTGCATTTTATTTCTGTTATTCATTTCTAGCATAGAAACTTTATTAAAAATCCAAAAAGATTTTTCATTTCTGCTTTATTTTCTGACAAACCAAAGTGGAAAGCTGATCTTCAGATTCGAATTTAAAGCAGATGCAGGAAGTTTCTGGGCTGGAGGATGAGTTGTAGATAAGTTTGTGAAAATTGAAAAAGTTAAAGAAAGTTCATTAATTTGAGACTTGTAAATTTTCAGAAAATGGTTGAACAAAATGTCAGTGTGATTTATCTCAGATCAACCAAGGTCATTAAGTTGGACTTGGTAGATAAATTGAGTAATCAGGGTCATTGGACCTGAATACTTAAGTGGATTTCTAAATTCTGACAAGATCATCGAATGAGTTTGAATGGTAAGTTTAAATTGAAACTGTTATTGCCATATATCTTATATATAGGTAGAGATTGTGCAGGAAACAGGAATCAAGTTCCCCATGGCGAAGAAAATGTTAAAGTTTGAATCAGAATTTGAGCCCTAGCTTATCGAGAGGGGGAGTCTGCGAAAGGGGGAGTCAGAATTCTGGATCAACATTCAAAGGGGAGATTGTAGATTAAAGTTTGAAGATAGAAGATTGAAGGGAGCTTTACAATGTCAAAACAATTTGGAGCAAGAGAACGATAAGTCAAGACTAAAGACTGAAGATTTGATGCTAAAGACTTCGTGAACATCCAAGGGGGAGTCTGTTGGTGCATAGATGTTTGTTAACTTCGTCTATATAGAGTTTTGTGTCTAGATAGGATAGAATGGTGCTTGGTACGGGAAAAATCAGTTTTAGGTATTGTGTGGTAATTTCGCACGGAATAGGCAAGGCAAATTTCGCACGAAATTAACATCAGGTAATTTCGTATGAAATTAGCATTAGCTATTTCGCACGAAATTAGTTCTCCTATATATACCAAGTGGACCATCTCATTTGTAACTATTTTCTGATTTAGAGCCGAGGTGCTACCGGATTGTCAATTGACTTGTAAAAGCTCAGGAAATCAGTAATAGATAAAGATTAGAAAGGAACAAGCTGTGTTGACATCATTTACATTGATTCCGCCTTTGTTTTTGATGATGAACTACTCAGATTGACTCGTTAGGGTCACACGACGATCCAACACCATGTTTCTAGTGGTGAAACAAGTATAAGAATACATTGTTTACAAGAAAAATTCAAAAGAATGATTTTTGGAAAAATCATCTAGTAAGTTGTAAAAGACTAAACTTTACAAGAACGAGATTTACGAACAAATAACCGCTTTTTAAAGGGTAACTAAACCTACTAAGCACACTACCAAGATACTACAAGTTTTTATGAAGGTTCAAGTTCATGATTGTTATGTAAATATCATTGTTTTGGCACCTGGTAAGTGTAAGTTGCTTAGGGTAGATTGTTAATTGTTTGTGATGATTTTAAAAAGAAAATAAACACATGTTTTAAAAACATGGGAAACCTCCATTTTTAGGGGAAACCATGTCAAAATTTTTATAAAATTTTGACACTTAGAGAAATATAAGTTTTGATGAAACTTGTTCTCTAAAAATTCACCTAAAAATATTTACCAAGGTTTCCCTAATTTTTGTGTAAATTCCACGTTAAGGAATGATAATTTATTCAAGATAAAAATTGATATTAAGTATGTATATTTTTGAGGAAAATATATATATATATTTATTGGTCACCAAAGTTTGTGCTAAGTGTATGTAATATGTATTATATGTAATGGTGTATTAGGACTTGAAAATACACTAAATACTCCTAAGGAGTAAAAATACAAAAAAAAAAAAAAAATACACATACAACATGCATAGACAAATACAAGAAAATATATTTATGAAAATATATTTCTTAATTGATTATGTAACTTGGACAAATTATGAACTTAAAATGTATTTTTGGACGAAAATATATAACTCGGGTGAAAAATACAAGATACTTATATTTATTTTTGGGAAAATAATATAAGTAAGATACATAGTTAAAAATATAAATTATTTTTAACAACAAAGAACACATACATAAAAGATGGTGACTTGTACTTGTGTGATACAAGTCTAGTGACTAACGTTAATAAAACACGTATAGGTCACGACGCTATAAAACCAACCGGTGAAGTTTACGGCGCAGGATACGCAAAGTTGTGAGTTCATGTCCCCACTTTTAAACTATTACTTGTTTTCTAAACTTGGGAAAAATACATGTGTTATGGTATGTTGAATACAAAAACTAAGGAATGATACTTTAGATCATGTCACGAATAGGGTGCCATAAGCACCATTAATCAGTTACATACCAAGATCGCGGAACAAAATGTTAGATCTAATGGGTTTCAGGCAGCCACACTCTTGGCCACTCTTTTACCAATTAGTGCTTTTTTGTCTCTAGTCGTGAATCGACAGTCGTGGATTCGACAGCTAAAAATGCCTATGGTTTGGATGCTTCCTATGTCGTGTCACATGTTAATGGCCTTGCAAACCATTAGCGATCTCGATTTCCTAATATTTACCGAAATACTTTTTTCATACAAATTACATACCATGTTTTCATTCAAGTATATAAACGTTCAATACAAAAACTGCATGAATTCACACCAACATTATGTTGACGATTTTCCAAAAAAACTCACATGTATTTCAGGTAACTAAATTGGATGTGCGCGCGGTCATACTTTTGCTCTTGGATGTTGTTTATGCTTTTAGCTATCTTTTATCAAGACTCCGATGCCTGTTTTTGTGGGAATTGGTTATTATATTTCATCCTATGTGGGATATAAGAACCAAGTTCTCGATGTTCGTCTTTTGAATAAAGTTGTAAACTTTTAAGACAATATGTTGTCTTGTGATGTAAACACTTAACCTATGTTATGTTTTAATTATGAAATGATGATGGCATTTGGATTTATTTTACGAGCATGTAGTAAGTTTACCTTTCGTATGCAATGAGAACCTTTCAAGATCGCACCTCGTGCTTCCGCCTTAGAAAGGGGTGTGACAACTTGTACTTGCTGATTTGATATAAGGCTGAGAATAAAATTTTATTTTAGCTCAGGTAAATACTTTTAACTTATTTTCCGTTATACGAGCTTGGGATACGGTATTATAATAATACCGCTTGGTCGGGTATGAAATTATTTAATCGGATTGTGACTAATAAATTTACATAACCCGTTTCAATCTGTTTTGTTTGGTACAAAGCCTTTAGGGGGTTAATGACCGTGTCCTGGATATCCTCGACTCATTCATTAGAAATCACCAAGACTTAAGCACGGGGTGTAGGCATACACCTGACAGTTGCGTATGTAAAACGGTATCTCACTTGTGAGGAAACTTCTTGTGGGCCTATACTAGTGGTGTGTCTATTAATCTTGTCCCGGCTCTTCTAACCGGGCCCTGAACGGACGACAAACATATAAATCTGTATACAATATTATTTTAACAATTGTCCCAAGTTATAAAAGATTTTATGCCTTGTGCATCCAAACCAATTTTATAAATACTTTTCAAAAGAGTTAGTTAATTGTATTTACCAGTGTAAACTGACGTATTTTTAACAAAGATTAAGTGCAGGTACTACGCGTAATGGGCTGGAAACTCCTGAGTATTAAATAAAGAGTTTTGCAAGCTTTTAATACTTAAAGTCTGTAGAACAATATTTTCTTTTTGTTTTAGATCTGCCTGTGGATCCACTTACAACCGTTGTGTAATTTTTTATTATACTTTCAATTCGGTTTGTATTATTACTTTAGACTTCCGCTGTGCATTGAACTGTGATTATTTGTCTATGATGATATCAACTACGTCACGATACTCCCCACCGGGCCCACCGGTAATACGTGGAAATATCGGGGTGTGACAGGTTGGTATCAGAGCCAACATTGAGGGAATTAAACACTAGCCTTTTGTGTTTAATCTCAATGTCACAGTTTGCACATTCCTTGACTTCCGAGTCTAGGCAAATGACTTAGGATTAATCCTCATCTTAATTGTTTTCTTTTTGTTTGTTTCTTTTGTTTGTTTTGACAGGATCAAAGACAATATGCCGCCACGTGTTAGAGGCTGAGGTGGAAGAGGAAAGGCCCCAATATTGACAAGAAATGACCATGAAGCCGAGCCATCCCACCGGCGAACACCATCAGCGACCCTTAGCTCTAGTCCTCACGAGGATTGGAGAACTTACTTGGAGCCAGCGTGACGCTCAGTCTCACTCAGTTCCTCACCATCCTACCACCACTCGTTCGGGCCGCATCAAGATGAGGAGCCCCATGATTCGCATCATTCATTTATCCCGTTGCAGCATTCGGGTTCTCACAGTTCTTTCCAGAACCCGACCCCCTATTTCCAAAGCCGGTTCAATCCAATGAACCAGATGCAAGAACCAGAGGGTCCAAACCCTTTGAGACCAGTTGACCACTATCCTGAAATGCAGGACATGGAGATGGACGAAGATCCCGATCCAGAAATGCCACCATCTGGGACACCCACGCATCCCATTGAGATATCCAGCGGATCATCCTTTTATGGTTCGTCTTACAGGGGCCCCGACATTTTTGCTGAAAGATAGGCCACATACAAGTGGGAGTATACTCCCCCTCACAACCACCTCCACGACAGCAGGAAGATCCCTTAGAGGATCCGCATTTTCAGGTGGTCACGCCACCGCCACCGCCTGAACAGCAACTGCCTCCAGAACCACCAAAACGAAGAAGAACAGGTGCACAGATGTCCATGTGTGGGGGTTTCCACTTCAGCACCCCTCAACACTCAAGCAATAGCAACTACCCGCCGTTGTACTAAGACCCGCAAATGGGTGGGCCTTCAAACCCAGTTTCTGAAATCGACTATGCACCAGTCGAGCCAGCACCACAAATGGGTTATGATAACCCAATTCCTTCATACCCAGGTGCAGTTGGGTATAACCCTTTTGAGCAGCCAGCTTATTCTGGCTACAACTATAACAATGCCCCTACCGTAGATCCGTATCTCGAGGCAACCAACTACAATGCTCTCTACCCTGGACCATTTCTAGCTACGTACCCAACTGGGTACCCAGCATATGGGTATCAATACCCACCACCTCCTCAACCTCCGCAGTAGCAGCCGCCGCAGCCACCACAGATTCAACCACCGCAACAACAAGAAATCCTTCAGAGGTTGAACCATGTGGAACGACAGGTAGACGCGGAGCGTAGGAGCCGCCGCGGTCTACTGAAGTGTTTGGCAAACCTTATAAAGGGGAAGAAGAAGAGGGATTATTGAAATTCCTTATTTATTTGTTTTGTAATTTTTATTCCCAATTAACTCCCTGTGTGGACATTTTATTTATGTACTTGGTCCCTGCGTGGACTTGTCTTTCTTTATTTAGCCCTTGCATGGGCAAGTTATTTATTTAAAAGTCCCGTTTAGGGCAGCTATGCACTTCTTTCAATTTATGGAATGTTTTAATTTAAAATTTCATTTATCATTATATGTATGAATATATTATATAAAATAAATCAAATTATCATTCCATTTTACAATTGATCTACCATTATATATTAAAGGAAATCTTGAAGGTATAACATAGCCCATATGTCATTTTAGACTTGGCCCTGATGGTAAAACTTTTTTAAGATTCAAATCCTTGTTAATATCTGAAAACATGTTAGCACTCTTGGCAAATGTGATTCGATAAAATCACACTAGTCATCCTTGTATTGGATTCTTCCAATTCCTTATTCTTACTTGATGAATTAAACATCCATTAGTGATGAAGTGCCTACGGGCCATACTTATTGTCTTATAAGATAAAAGACAGTTGTAGTCTACGACTCCCTGTCAAGAAGAGGTGATGAACTATGTTCAAACCTTAATGCCTCGATCTTATAAGATCGTGGCTTATAATTTAAAACTGTCCTTGTGACTAGGCCTTTTGTGCCACTCTAATATCTTTAATGATTTATAACTGAGGATAAATTATAATGAAAATCCTAAATAAATATGACTAACAAATTAAACAATATGGATTATAGTTACCATGGTTAATGAATCATCAAAAATGATGATTCCATAATAAACTCTGAATAAAATATTGTCAATTGTTTTATAGCAAATCAAGATTCAGCATGTCTAAATCAGAATAGGTTAACAGTCATCCGAGGGAGAGAAATGATACCACCAGAGTAAACGTAGCTGGTGCAGATCTTCAAGCATTGATTGACAATGCTGTTACTAGAGCCCTTGACAAACAATCAAGGAATCAAGTGGTACTTGCACTAAGACTCAATCTGGAGCTCATAGTAAGCCCCCTTCTAAAACACATGAGTCAAAGAAGGACGATGCTTGTCACTCATCAAATCACAGAAGTGTTCCATCCAAACCAACTGTGTTTAAACAGGAGCCAGTTGTCAAGACTTGCTCTTACAAATACTTCGTCTCTAGCAAGCCAAGGGACTTTACAGGAGAAAAAGGAGCCATTGGTTGTATGACTTGGCTCGATGAAATGGATACTGTGGTTGACATCAGTGGTTGTGCAGAACAGGATATTGTGAAGTTTGTTTCACAATCATTTAAAGGTGAAGCTTTAGCTTGGTGGAGGTCGTTAATCCAAGCTACAAGGAAGATTCCGTTGTATAATTTGACTTGGGATCAATTTGTTGCATTGATCAAGGAAAACTTTTGTCCACAGCATGAGGTGGAGAAAATCGAGACTGACTTCTTGACTCTGGTCATGAAGAACTTGGATTGTCAAGCGTATGTTACAAGCTTCAATACCATGTCCTGATTGGTTCCCTACTTGGTTACAGCAGAACCAAAGCGCATAACACGTTTTATTGGAGGTCTAGCTCCAGAAATCAAGGGAAATGTGAAGGCACCTAGGCCTACCACATACATGTCTGTGGTAGATCTGTCTCTATCTCTCACACTTGATGCTATTAGAAACAAGTCTGTCAAAGTTTCTGATGAAGGGAAGCGAAAGCGGGAGGATGAGAGTTCTCATCGCTCTTATAAGAAACGAAAGGGGAACTCTGATCATAGGAAGAGTTCTGGGTTTAAAAAGGATAACCAGCAGTCGGGTGAGAAACCCAAATGTAAAACCTGCCAGAAACATCATTTTGGGAAGTGTAGATTCGAGTCGAAATCGCAGTCGCAGTCAAAGCCTATTGGATGTGGGATCTGCAAGTCCAAAGAGCATAAGACTTTGGATTGCAAGAAGATGAAGGATGCAACCTGATATAGTTGCAACGAAAAGGGACACATTAAGACTAACTGCCTGAAGAATCCAAAGAAGCCTGAAGAGGCTAAAAAGACCAATGCTCAGGTTTTTCAGATGAATGCTCAGGAGGCTGTACAGAATGATAATGTTATAACAGGTACATTCCTTATCAATGATGTATATGCTAGAGTTTTGTTTGATTCTGGTGCAGATAAGTCGTTTGTAGACAATAAATTTTGTAAATTGTTAAACCTGCCTGTTAAAACTCTAAGCATGAAATATGAGGTAGAATTGGCAGATGGTACCATAGAGACTGCTTCAACAATATTAGATGGATGTTTCATATCCATTAGGAACCACTCTTTTCCTCTATCTCTGCTTCCGTTGAAATTGGCAGGATTCGATATAGTGATAGGCATGGATTGGTTATCTTCCAACCAAGCCCAAATTGTTTGTGATAAAAAGCAAGTGGTTATCAAGACTCCTTATGGTGAACCACTTACAATACAAGGAGATACGCAATACGGATTGCCCAAGCAAGTGTCTATGCTTAAGGCATCGAAGTGTTTGAAGAAAGGTTATGTCATTCACATGGCACAGGTAACCACTGATGAACCAAAGCCCAAGATCGAAGATATTCCTGTTATCTCGGAATACCCAGATGTGTTTCCTGAAGAACTAGGGTTTACCTCCAGATAGGCAAGTGGAATTCAGGATAGATATCATTCTTGGTGCAGCACCAGTTGCAAGAGCACCTTATCCGTTGGCACCAACTGAGATAAAAGAATTGTGAACACAGTTGGATGATTTGTTGGAGAAGGGTTTTATTCGACCTAGCTCGTCTCCTTGTGGAGCACCGATTCTATTTGTGAAAAAAAGATGGTTCAATGCGTTTATGCATTGATTATCGCGAGCTGAACAAAGTTACAATCAAGAACCGATATCCATTACCCAGGATCGACGATCTGTTCGATCAACTTAAAGGAGCAAGCTACATTTCAAAGATCGACTTGAGGTCGGGTTACCACCAGCTGAAGGTCAGAACCGAATATGTGCATAAAACTGCATTCAGAACTCGATATGGTCACTACGAGTTCTTGGTGATGCCTTTCGGGCTCACTAATGCACCTGTAGCATTCATGGATCTCATGAATCGCGTTTGCAAGCCTTATCTAGACAAGTTTGTCATTGTTTTTATTGATGACATACTTACATATTCGAAGAATCAAGCTGATCATGAAAACCATCTCCGGTGTATTCTTGAACTTCTGCAACAAGAGAAGCTTTATGCAAAGTTCTCTAAATGTGAATTCTGGCTCCGAGAAGTTCAATTTCTTGGACACGTAGTGAGTGAGCGTGGTATCCAGGTGGATCCCGCTAAGATTGAAGCAATTATGAATTGGCAAGCACCAAAAACACCTACAGAGATTCGCAGCTTTTTGGGTCTAGCAGGATACTACAGACGTTTCATTGAAAACTTTTCAAGGATTGATGCACCTCTAACTTCGTTAACTCGTAAGAATATAAAGTTTGATTGGGGTCCCAAGCAACAAGAATCTTTTGAAATCCTCAAGCAGAAATTAAGCAATGCTCCTCTGTTGACATTGCCAGAAGGGATTGAAGAGTTTGTTGTGTACTGCGACGCATCGCACACAGGTATGGGTTGTGTGCTTATGCAGAGAGGCAAGGTCATTGCCTATGCCTCACGATAATTAAAAGTGCACGAAAAGAATTACACCACCCATGATTTAGAATTGGGTGCCGTTGTTTTTGCACTAAAGCTTTGGAGGCATTATTTATATGGAACCAAGTGTGTGATTTATTCTGATCATAAAAGTCTTCAACACTTGTTCAATCAGAAAGATCTTAACATGAGGCAACGTCGTTGGATGGAGACATTGAATGATTATGATTGCGAAATTCGCTACCATCCAGGCAAAGCAAATGTTGTAGCTGATGCTCTAAGCAGGAAGGAAAGGGTTAAGCCTATTAGAATCAATGCCAAAAGCATCAAACTAAAGAACAGCTTGAATGAAAGGTTGTTAGCTGCTCAGAAAGAAGCCATGTTAGAAACTAACTTTCTGAATGAGAAGTTAGGCGTCACTGCTGATCAATTGTCATATGGCAAGGATGGGATCCTTAGATTAAATGGTCAAATCTGGGTCCCTATCCATGGAGGACTTAGAAACGTGATCCTTTAGGAAGCTCATAGTTTGAAATATTCAGTCCATCTTGGTAGTGATAAGATGTACCAGGATTTAAAGACAAATTATTGGTGGATAGGTTTGAAGAAATCTATAACCACTTCTGTGGCTAAATGTCTGACGTGTACACAGGTTAAAGCCGGGCATCACAAGCCGTCAGGATTACTACAACAGCCTGAACTTCCCACCTGGAAGTGGGAGATGGTAACTATGGATTTTATCACAAAGTTACCAAGGACAAAGCACGTGAATGATACTATTTAGGTTATAGTCGATAGGCTGACAAAGTCAGCTCACTTCTTGCCTATTAAAGAAACACACAGCTCCGATAAGCTAGCTTAGCTATACGTGGATAAGATAGTGTCTCTCCACGGAGTGCCGGTATCTATTATTTCCGATAGGGATACTAGATACACCTCCCACTTTTGGAAAAGCTTTCAGCAATCGTTAGGCACTCGTTTAAACTTCAGCACTGATTATCATCTTCGATGGATGGCTAAAGCGAGCGCACGATACAAACACTCGAGGATATGCTTAGGGCTTGTGTTATTGATTTGGGTTGAAGTTGGGATGACCATCTTCCTTTAATCGAATTTTCATACAATAATAGTTATCATTCGAGTATCCAAGTTGCGCCTTTCGAGGCCTTGTACGGAAGGAAGTGTAGAACACCAGTTTGTTGGGAGGAAGTTGGAGAAACCCAACTGTCAGGACCTGATATAGTCCTCGAGACGACGGATAAGATTGTCCAAATCTGTGATCGTCTCAAAGCTGCCAGGGATAGGCAGAAAAGCTAAGAGGATAAAAGGCGTAAACCTCTGAAATTCGAGGTAGGTGACAAAGTGCTACTCAAGGTATCACCCTGGAAAGGGGTGATGCGTTTTGGCAAAAAGGGCAAGCTAAGCCCAAGATATATAGGACCATTCGAGATCATCGAATGTATCGGAACTGTAGCTTACAAGTTAGATCTACCTGAAGAACTTAGTGGGATACATAACGTATTCCACATCTGCAATTTAAAGAAATGTCTAGCCGATGAATCGCTAGCAATGTCGCCTAAGGACATACAGATTGATGAAAGCTTGAAGTTTGTTGAAAAACCTTTTTCGATCGAGGATCAACAGGTTAAGAAGCTTCGAAGAAAGCATGTGCCGATCGTCAAGGTAAAATGGGATGGTCCGTAGAGGTCCAGAATACATGTGGGAGGTTGAATCCACGATGAAACAGAAATACCCTCATTTATTTCAGTAAATCTTGAGGTCGAGATTTCTTTTAAGGAGGTGAGGATGTAACACCTTGTATAATCAAGTCCAATACAGTGTCGACACGTGTCATAAACTCTATTATGTTAAATAGATAACTTGAGGGACTAAAGTTGACAAACAAAGAAAGTATTTATGTAAAAGGATCCAAAGTGTCAACATGCCTAACTTGTGCCTCTGATTGACCTTACGCGACGTTCGTATTCTTTAATGAATAAATTGTCGGACATAAAAAGTCGTTCGTGCTTAAAGTGAAATTTTACAAAGCATAGGGGCTAAATTTGTCAACATGTTAAATGTTACCTCTGAGTGACCTTTTAACGATCCCAAAAGCATTGTAGTATTTGTATATTTTCCCTCACGAATATCGGATATCAATTTCATGGAGTTTCGATGAAAACAAGACTTTCAGGTGATCTTTCAACTATCCGGGAGCTTAACGGAGTTAATTTGTGACCCAAGACTCTTAAAAGTTAACTATGGGGGTTAAAGGTGCAATAAAAGGAAGTTCTTTAAACTTAAAATGGACCAGGGACTGAAATTTCAAAACTGGAAAACTTTTTACTGGAATTACAGGTTTACGCGTGCCGCGTAGACTCCCTCTAAGGTCTACGCGGGCCGTGACAGCAATGCCAGCGACAGAAAATGCACAGCTGCATGTTGCAGCCTGTTCCACCACCATTGCATGCTTGTTTTTTTTACCAGGGACTGTGCAACTGGTTTTTACTGCCCTAGGGACACTTGGGAACATCTGATAACCTCCTAGGTACAGCTGCAATGATCCTAAAGACTCCAAATTCCTATATAAGGGCCATACATTTATTCATTAGAACTTGCATATTTGAAATTTTCACTCAAACACTTCTCTAAAGCCTCCTGCTGTTCAAGGAAGCTTTCTCTAGTTCAAATTTCGTGCTAAGAACTCTTGTAAGTGTTCTTAGCTTCTACAGTTAAAGTTTTATTAGATTATTGACGGAAAGTCAAAGATATCGTAATTAAGCTTTGACTTGGTGATTAATCACTAACGGTCCAGCCATTATTCGAATTAAAAGTGGCTATGTGTTGGTAATTATGTAGGTAATAAACCCTTAAAAGGGAACCTCCTAATTATCACGTTATCTCAGTCAATTGTCGGGTCAAAGTTATGAACAAAAAGTCAACCGAGTCAGTTTTTACAAAATAATCCATAACTAATAATGCAGAAGTTATGAAACATGTTTTAACACTTAAATAACTTGGTAAATACTATAAGAACATGTTTAGGCATGTTCAACCCGACAATTCTGAGTTTAGGCTCGGTTCGCAACCGAAAGTCGCAAAAGTAGACTTTTGCTTTGAATTTCAGTTCTGACCCGATTTAGGTTAGTTTAGTTATGCCTTAGGGTTCCTTTGGGACCATATTATATGTTAGTATAACTCTCTGAAGTTATACTACATTGTTCCTTAGAAATCATAGATTAATTACATGTTCCGTTATTTGCTTAAAATTGACCATTTTGCCCTTTTATCAGCTAACACAAGATTTTTGAAAATGTGAGAGGACAAAAATCCTTATTTCTGAATTATAAGTATGACCTAAAAATTTGACATCCGATTCTGGTCTGAAATAAAAGTTATGCACGATATCGTAAAACAAAAGTTTTTTGTTAATTAAATGGCATTTTCAATATAAATCATATTTAAATCCAATTTTTGACACCAAACTTGTTACCCACTGTTATGATATAATATTTAGGGATTTTTGAAAATTTTTGTCAAATTTTATACTGACCATAGCATAGAGTTCTAGCATAAATTCGGTAATTGACGATAAAGCCCTTTTTGTTAATAAAATGAGTTTAACACATGATTTGCATACCAAACCTTTTCCTACTCATATCATATGTTAAATAAAATATTTTAAACACTTGAGACTGATCAAAATCTCAGATTTCCTTCAACAACCCGAATATCGTCAATTACCGACATTTATGCGAAATAGGCGCATAGTATGGTTTAAAACCATATTTAGCACCTAAGACTTGTTACCTACTGATTTTAAAAATAAAGTTTTATACTTTAACAGTAGGTATAAGTCTTGAACTCAGATTTCCAAATTTAACCTTAAAAGCATATGTGAAATGACCAAAATGCCCATACAGAGCATAGTTTGGCCATAAATGATAAACCTCACATATGTATGATATCTTACTGATGTAACTTGATAAAATTAGTATTTTTACTGTATTGTTTAGACCAGAACCTCAGTTTGCTATTTAACCTCTTTTATAATCTTTAAAATGACCAAAATACCCTTACGGGGCTTAAATTGATTTTAAATTTATTATGGGCATAATGGAAGATATCCTACTGATATCACAACATAATTTAATCATAATAACTTATGGAACTTGTATATAACTCATTCGGTTACCGGTTATGCATATACGCGTTCGGTACGGTTTATGTAACTAGTTTGCATAAATTAACCGAAACGGGTCAAACCTTATCGTTTTTACTTCAAAATCCAGAATGTATTTAGTTTACCCATTTTATACAATTCTTCATACTTGTTGGGTGTAAAACACATTCTAATCCGGTCTTCGCTTAATCCTGCATTTTGAACCGTAAACCTTTCATTAAAACTAACCGGTCTAAGTTTAAACTTAAATAAGACCTGTTAGGAATGTAATAGGTTATTAAAACCTTCATTCCAGATTAAGAGCCCAGTAAAAGCTACTTGTACTTGCTGATTTGATATACGGCTGAGAATAAAATTTTATTTTAGCTCAGGTAAATACTTTTAACTTATTTTTCGTTATACGGGCTTGGGATACGGTATTATAATAACACCGCTTGGTCGGGTATGAAATTATTTAATCGGATTGTGACTAATAAATTTACATAACCCGTTTCAATCTATTTTGTTTGGTACAAAGCCTTTGGGGGGTTAATGACCGTGTCCTGGATATCCTCTGCTCATTCATTAGAAATGGCCACAACATAAGCACAGGGTGTAGGCATACACCTGACAGTTGTGTATGTAAAACGGTATCTCACTTGTGAGGAAACTTCATGTGGGCCTATACTAGTAGTGTGTCTATTAATCTTGTCCCGGCTCTTCTAACCGGGCCCTGAACGGACGACAAACATATAAATCTGTATACAAGATTATTTTAATAATTGTCCCAAGTTATAAAAGATTTTATGCCTTGTGCATCCAAACCAATTTTATAAATACTTTTCAAAAGAGTCAGTTAATTGTATTTAGCAGTGTAAACTGACGTATTTTTCAAAAAGATTAAGTGCAGGTACTACGCGTAATGGGCTGGAAACTCCTGAGTATTAAATAAAGAGTTTTGCAAGCTTTTAATACTTAAAGTCTGTTGAACAATATTTTCTTTTTGTTTTAGATCCGCCTGTGGATCCACTTACAACCATTGTGTAATATTTTATTATACTTTCAATTCGGTTTGTATTATTACTTTAGACTTCCGTTGTGCATTGAACTGTGATTATTTGACTATGATGATATCAACTACGTCACGATACTCCCTACCGGGCCCACCGGTAATACGTGGAAATATCGGGGGGGTGACATTTAATCATTTAACCAAGTTTTCCATGGCAACCAAATTGTCAAGTTTTAGTAGTTAAGCAATATAGCATCAACTCGTCGGTGCAATCCGACACTCTTTTCAGCCAAACAAACAATTTAATCAAATTGCAAGCTCCATAAAGTATGACATCGTTAACAATCAATCTCGTCCATATGCAAACCACAAACTCTTCGTGGTTCAACCCCTTACTACCACTATCATATTGTTAAGGGTAATTTGGGCTTATAAATTATTATCTTTGACCGGGGCGCGACACTCCGATCACCCGAGTCCCAACACGTGCCACCTTCGGTCTAGTGGCTCGGTCCATTCGTAAGAGGCTAAAGTCCAACTAGCAAACTCCCTAACTTCCATGAATTTCCATATGCATTATGTTCTTCCCAGTAATGATACAAGCCTGACACATTAGCATCCCTCCAAGCCACCAAATTAAACACGTGTAACCCGAACGCCCACCCACAACCCTGCAGGTCAATCTTGGAGCCAATGAAAAGCCATACACTTCATATAATCTAAAAAAATAGTTGTTAGTGAAAAGTTAAAGTACTTGTAAAGCCAGTGAAAAGCTTCGAGGTGCATTTCAACGCCCCATTTACATTCCCATGAAGATCTAATGAGAAAATAGGGGTTAAATCTTTTTAGGCGATGACATCATCATCAAGAAAGATGACTTTTTCAAGGTGAGGATAGATCTCGGGTATGCAGATCCGAAGATGGTTCAATAAAGATTCATACATTCAGTTTAAAAATCTTAGGTCATTGTCGATATCTTGACAACACTCAAAATGGGTATCCAAAAAAGCTAGCATTTTTTTAGTTTTCTAACGACCGAAGAGTAAGAAGCATTCAACTAAGTTAAGTCTTCAACCTTTTGGACTTCGATTATGGAGCCTTTAAAGTCATTAGTTACAAACCATGCTTGCATGGCTGCATAGTTAGCGCTGTTAGTGACTACATGGAACATGAATTGCTTTGGATGGTCAGTGTTCAAGATGGTAAAGTTGACCTCAGCCGAAGCCGCAAACAAATTATCTAAAAACAAGTAGGAAAGATGGTTGTCTACTAATCTTGGAGAGTTTTTATTCTCATTTGCATGTTCGCGTATCATCTTGTTTGTAAGCCAATCAGTCAAAAGTTTAACATTTACACAATGAGCATACTTGGAATGTGATTCGGCTGCTAATTGGCCAAAGTACGCGCATCGAACAGTTACTAATAGGTGTGATCTATTTATACAAGTAGGAAAGCTCTGTTATGAGATCAGCTGACGTCACCCTGACAAGTAGGAAAGCTCTGTTATGAGATCAGCTGACGTCACACTGATAGCGACATCTAACATTCCTAACAGAAAAGATTCTTAGATGCTTGCAAACAACTGAGCAATCTTATCATTTGTTCTAGGCTATACTAAAACACTGATAAAATAAGTACTGTTATATTGAATAAATATTGTCTAAGTTATCCACTGTTGCAGTTGTCCAAACATCTGTTTGTCCTAACAGATGTTTGGTCTTCTTCAATAGACCTTGGCTTGATCATGGCTTTGGTCTTCAACAGATGCCAACTTCAACAGTAGTTGTACTCTTGAACAACGGTTCAAAGTCTTCATCAGATTTTAATCATGCTGTTGAACAAATGTTCTGAATAGTTGTTCAAGAAATAAAGATTCACTATCTTTGGGGAGATTTTGGCTAAATCTTTTGCTTATTTCTTGATCAGTGGATCATGTTATGGCTCTTGGATATCATATGTTCCTTTGTAGGTCCAACAATTTCCCCCTAGAACGGATGATGCCATAACAAATTTTTATTGGATCAATTTTTATTCCTCTTCTTCAACTTATCTTTTACTTGAGCTTTGAAGTTCTTCTCAAATCTTTCAGATAATGAATCATCCGCATCCCTTTCGAGTGGAAGATCTAGTAGATCTTGCGGATCTTGAATATTAAAGCTCATAATGCTGTTCATTGAAGTCTTTTGCATTTCCCCATTTGCTCTAACCAGAGTCAATTCATGGTTGGCTTTATCAGCAGACCACTTTTAAATTTTTGAAGCAATGGGGTTTGCTAGGAGTGATGTTATTGGAAGAGGTACAGGGAATTGCATTCCCTTGACTTGACCTATTGGATCAGCTTGATTTGTATCAGGAAGTTCATAATCAATCATGTTTTTAATTGCTTCCTTCAAGATATGTTCTTCAAATCTTTTTGCATCCTCTGCAGACATGTCTTTTTGTCTTTTAAGATGGCTTCTCACATTGAAGAGGCTTGACTTGCAGATGGAAGATTAGATCTGATGGCCTTTGATCTGTGTAACACCCCAAAATGTAACGTTTATGAAATATGGTCTTTGCTAGTGCCATTTCATGAAATAACTAACCAAGTTAATAAATTTGGCTAGTTTAGTGGAAGTAAAAGGTTGGAAATAAGTTAAGACCCACAGGGGTCATATAACCTAAACAAGAGGGACCAAAAGTGAATAATTGGAATGTAAATATTAAGAATAAAAATGTGTAGGTGTGTGTGTGTTGTGTATGTATCGAGATTAAGAGAGAGGAAGGAGAAAACACACACACACTTCACAATTCTACAAATTGACAAACAATTGGAAGGTGGATTTCATGCATGAACACAAATTCTCCATCATCTAAGTGTTCTTAACACAGGGTTGTTAGGATCGAGCGCACACACGAACACGAACACGACACAGAAAGAAATAACGAACATAAGGATTTACGTGGTTCGGTCTAAACTGACCTACGTCCACGGGTGGCAACTAGGATATTTTTATTGAGGTGTTAAATATTACAAGTATATTATAATATTTATAAAGACTGATCTAGGTTTTATCAAACTTGTTCTCCAAGTTAAGCCCATGTAGGGCCCATAAGGCCTACGAACCCAATAATCTCCCACTCGGAGTCCTTGGACTACTTTCGCCTGCTCTCCTAGATGTACTTCTACAATCTGTCAACGGAAACTCTAAGCTCCACCTCTAGTTGCCACCATCCTTCTCATCAATTAACCTGAAGGCTCGTAGAAGCTCCCACTGAGCTTCAACTCATCAGTCACTACTCGTGACTCGTTCTCTGTCCCTTCCGGCTCCCACTTAAACGAACTGCCAGACCCTGAGAAAACCTGAGAACTAACACTCTCCATCATAAGTAGGTAATTCATTGGGGAGACTTTCACCGCTGGAATACAAGTTCTCTTAACCCACTGTCGTCTGGGAGCTCTGACTGAAGCACTACATGTGCTCCCACTGCCACGAAAACCCTTGACTGGCTTCTCTGAACCCTTCCTAGCACGTTCAACCTAAATCTGACCCATGACTCTCGGTTTATCTCCTGCAAAACAAACCTTCTTCTGCCCCCAAGATTCTGTGAACCGGATCATGGTCTTCTTCTGAACTGGGAGAACCTCTCCCTCACGCGGTACGCTAACCATGTAAAATGATCCTGTCTTCTTGCCACGTGCAACTACTAAATTTTCCTTAATTACCTTCCAATGTCCACTACCAAACTTAACCTCGTGACCTTGATCATCCAGCTGCCCGACTGAACTAAGCATTTTCTTCAAGCCTGGAATAACCCTCACATCTCTCAATGTCCATGTAGATCCGACTGAAGTAACTAAGTCAATATCACCCATGCCTGTAACATCTAGGACTTCATCATTTGCTAGTCGTACCTTACCAAAATCCCCAATTTTAAGATTCTGTAGTGCTTCATTGCTGTGGGTAGTGTGAAATGAAGCACCCGAATCCATAACCCATGAATTAACACTGCTCTGCACACTACAAATCAAAGCTTCATCATCTGAGTGGTCTACTACAGCGGTAACTTCTTTCTTTTCATTTAGACATTGATTCCTGAAATGTCCAACCTCATTACAGTTCCAACAACTTACATCATTCCGGGCCCTAGACTGACTCCTTTTTCTGTTCTTATTGCCACTACCTCTATTATTCTTTCTTCCTCTACCAACATGCATTAATTCACCCGATGACCCACCTGAATTTCTTCTTCTAACGTCTTCACCCAGAATAAGATCTCTGTAGGATTGATATACGACCTGAATGAGTCGTTCAGAGTCAAATCTAAGCTGTTAGAGAGGCGGAAACAGTCTAACAACTGAGAATCGGTGATAGAATGGAGTAGAAACAGAGATTTATAGTTAAAACAGGTTTTTCATTGATTTTCAACGTCAATACACGGAGAGAAACTAGCAGCACTTCGTTACACACTTCTCTATTTCTTACCAAATGAAAAACCCAACACTCCTATTTATAGGAGAACCATTTCGCACGAAATCACATGTTCCATTCCGCACGAAATGGCAAACTCCATTTCGTTCGAAATGAACTTAGAAAACTCATTTCATGCGAAATGGTACTAAACACAAATAAACTTAACTTTTACACATTAGACCCCTATTACAAGCTACTAGACATGACCTAGACTGTTGACGTAGGCGATAGACATTGTGTACCAACAAACTCCCCCTTGGATATTGCCGGAGTCTTCAGTCAGGTAGTCTTCAGCACTTTCTTCACAGGGACTTAAAATTTTCTTCCCTCTGCTTTGGCTTTCTCTTCAATAAACTCTTCAACTTTTCATTCTCTTTCGTAGCTTGCAGTTTTTCTTCAGTTTGGATCGTTATGCATTTACCTCTAAGCTTTTCATGTTCTTGTCTTTCTTTCTCAGCTTTCAGAGCTTCCTCTTTCTCAATCTTTCTCCACTTAGTCGACCATTCATTATCAGAGTTAATTTCTTTCTTAAAACAGATAGATACAACTTTCTGAAACTGCATTGCCTGATCTTTGTCTTCTTTCCTGTAGCCAATTTTGTTCACAAACAAACACTCTATATCTTTCGCCTAGCAATTTACTAGCCACAATGGATCATACACGTAGATGTGTCGAACTTCATTTTCCACTCTGTATGTGATCACTGCTTCAGTAGAAATGCAGCTGTATACCCAACAGAAAAACCCTTTATGGAAATCTTGCTCCATCTTTGGCAATGGAATGTTCTTTATCACTCTAGGCTTTTTTATCTGCAAGATCGTTTCTTCTGAGCCTGTCACTGGATCTATCCTCTTCACTTTCTTCGGATAGTGAGGTTTCCAGTGTTTGAAATCTTTGAAAGCTTCATACTTCATAAGGCCCCAAGTAGGCACATCACGTTCTCTGACAGGATAATTCATCGTTCTCACTTTTGGAAGTTCTTCAACGTCCCACCATGGTAAAGACATGATATCTTGAATGTAAGCAAAATACTAAACTCCATACTCTCTTCTGATCGCATATGCATTCACCTGCGGCAAATACCCCCAGCTGATAATGTCACCAAGAGAAACTTCTCTGTCTCTTTTGTAAAACTTCAGCGGTCTCTTGAATTTTCTTTCAGTGTCTTTTCTAAACCACTTCTTGCGTTCTTCGCGCCGTTCATCTTTCGACGTCCCATCAAAGTTTTTATTCTTTAAATATTCTTTAACTTTCCTTCTCAACTCATCTATGTTCGTTTGACTGAAGAATTCAACAAGCGTTGGAAAGTTTGAAGTATCAACATGAGCACTTTCAGATTGATCCTCATCACTCCAATCTTCAACTTCAACCCTGTCGTAATTATCAGCTTCTTCAACGTACTTATACTGATAATCGGGCTGTTGATTGATATCAAACTGATTCAGTTCTTCTTCAAAATCAAGCTTGAAGTTAACATCTTCAATATGTGTCATCTTGATGATTTCATCCATAGTATAAGTATGCCTGATTTCACCTTCTTTGACATCAGGTTTAAGACGTAGAATCAATTTTTCACTATCATCAACATTCTTATCATTAACATGCTCCCCATCACCTTCAACATCCTCTGGTTCTTCATTAGCATCGCCATGAAAATAATCATCAACATTTTCTTCATTAGATGCTTCAGTAACTCTAATACCTGAAGTACCTTGATCATCGTCATCATTCCCATCATCATGACTACTTGCAGAATATACATCATCTGCATCATCTATCAAAGCATCATCATCATCTTCGTCATCTTCATCATCTTCATCATTTACACCAGACACTAAAGATATAGGCAGAACAGACGATATTGGATCTTCTATAGGCTCAGACATAACCATCGCCCTTTCTGTAACTTCAACAACTTTTTCACCTTCAAGACCTTTGCCCTTGTATTTCATGTCAGCTTCCATTTCAGCTTTTCTTTTCGCTCTAACTTCCTCTAGCTGAATCTCCTCAAACCTCCGTTCAACTGGCTTACCAAGCAAATCTTCTATTACTTTTCTCAACATATAATCCTCATGTTCCCTTCTAGCATTATTTGCCTCCAGTTCTTTGTTTTTCAACTCAAAATACTTGTTCTGTTCATCTCTGCGAGCCTTTTCCTCTTCCAACTCTACAATACGAACTTTCATAATATCAATCTCAGCTTGATCAGCTTCAACTTTTTTCAACAATGAGGAATTTTCAGATTCAACTGTTTTTACACACTTTTCTAGCTTCTTTTCACGATCTACCAACTTCTTGTTCACAACTAACACTTCTTCCACTTTCTGTTGCAGTTTCTTCACAAGCTCATCGTTCACAAAACTAAAATCTCCAATATCTTCAAGAGGAATATTTGGAATGTTCGGAAAATCTTTGAATCTAGAAGATCCAGGAGTGGTTTAAATTTGTGATTGTGTGGTTGTAGGTGTTTGTAAAATATGTGGTGAGGTGATAACAGGTTGTTCTTGAGTTGGTGTATAGATACGAGGTTGTGGTGATGAATGTGGTGGTGATGGTTGTTTTGGTGGTGATGGTGGTTGTTGTGGTGCTGTTGGTGATTGTTGTTGTGGTTTCAATGGAATCTTGAATCTCAATTTACGAGCTGCAGTAGGATCAACATGCTTTCTCGTAGATGCTTTCTTTTGACCTCCTGATGGTGGTGTTATAACTTCTTGAACATTCTCTGGTGATGGAATATACAAATCATCATCTTTTTCCTCTCTCCTTTTTCTCTTTAACTATTTTTCTTTTTCTATATCATCCCTAATTCTTTTCAAACGTTCGGTTTCATCAACCTCTTCTTCAGAACTGGATGAGCTTTGTTCTTCATTGACACCTTCTTCACCAGCCGCTTTTTCAGTTACAAAACTTTCTTTAAGAGTTTTCAATAACCGTGCAGACTCAGGAGATAAACGACCCTGATCTCTTTCAGCATTAGCATCAGCTTCAGTTTCATCTTCTTCTGGTTCATCGACCAGCAATGTCTCAACAGTTTTCTTTTGACATTTTTGTCTCTGTTGTGAAGATGAACCCTCTTCAGATTGTACTTTCGGAGTTCTCTTACCTCCTCTTGCCTTCTTTTCTTTTACATCTTTCAAGAACCACTCACTTATTGTGTTTTTGAATGCTGCTAACGTTTTCAATTCATCTGCTGCACTTTTTTCTTTCATCTTTTCATCATTCCTCCATTTGAGATGATCAACTGGATCTGGATCTACATAATTTGCACTCTTTAAAAATCCAAAGAATTCTGCCTTTGTCTTGGGTTATGGATGATTTTTGTGATACCTGGCTAATACAGTCAAAGTTTCATTATCCATATGATACAATACCAACAAATCATTATTTTCATCTTTTTCTAGATCTGGGTAGGCATGATCAAGTATCATCTGTACAAATCTCGGATAAATCCAAGTTTTGCTTTTTGATGTAATATTTTCCTTCATGTAATGGAAAATAATTTTTGAAAAGTTATACTTCTTGTTCAACACAAGTGCAGTCACCATGTTCATCTGATAATCTCGCATTACGTCATAACCACCCTTCCTGTGGCTCAATGCATGAACAATTGAATGAATGAAAAACTTGTAAGGCCTTGAAAAATTTGCTTTCAAATAGTTTGCTCTATTCAGCGGACCATTATAACCCATCCACAACATACATCCCTTCACCATTCTCTCTGGAAACTTCGTCGGTGAATTTTCATCATCAGGAAAGTCTAATACTTCTCGAACAAGTTGTTCTGTAATGATAATCTCTTTATCTTTACCATTCAAGCTCACAATCGAAGTTATCGCTTTGCTTTCTTCATCATACTTGGCATTTTTCCAGAAACGTTCAATATGAGATTGAAAAACATTATGATGATTTGTCAGTGCCTTCTGGATTGGTAACCGCTTCATGAATTCCAGAATCTCTTTGAATTTCGCCATTTTTGGAAGCTTTTCATCGTAAACACAACAGATGTTTTGTAACGGATCAAATTGCACATCTGAAGCCTGAAATATACAACCGAAATTCAAGTTAAACACATTTAACCATTTTCAAAACAACAACACTTCACACGAAATGGTTTCAAATGAAATGAATAGTTTCAAACGATATGACACTTCAAACGGAATAGAAATTTCAAACGAAATGGCCATTTTCAAACGAAATGATGTTTGAAACGAAATGGTTGTTTGAAGCGAAATAGTGTTTTAAAGCGAAATAGTGTTTTGAAGCGAAATGGCCTTTGAAACGAAATGAATCATCATTTCATTTGAAATCATTTTTCCATTTCGTTTGAACAGTCATGATTTTACAAATGTTTACAAACTGTTTTGATGATGAAATAGAAACCCTAGACATGTTCTAGAACAGATTCCGAGTCCAATGATATGTTTTTCATTCATTTTGGTTCACAAACAAACCCTAGATCTAAGTTTGAAGTTCTACGTTCATTGGGTTCAAACGATTCAAAATATCTGGTCCAAATTGAAATCCTAGATTTAATCTATAACATATTCCGAACACACATATGTCAATTTTGTTCATTATAAACCGATTAACAACCCTAGATCTAAGATTCATGTTCTGTTCATCGACATACATACTAAATCGACATATCTGGGTAAAATCAACATAAATCTCACCTTTCCCATGATCTAAGTTGTGTTAACCAACTTAAAAATAGATTACGAACAACAATCAAGCAAGATTCAGGCTAAAACGATGAACTTGGTGATTTCGCTTGAAATCGCTTTGACAGGGTGTTTGGTGCGGAATGAAGATAATGACGGTTTCAAGCGGAATCAACCCATTTATATAGACATGTTCATTTTGTGCGAAATGAACATTTGAGGCGGTGTGGCAGATTCAAGCGAAATGAACTTTGAAGCGGAATGGCCATTTCGTACGAAATGGTCATTTCGTATGAACTCTCAATTTTCCAAAAATTTTAACTTTTTGAATATTTTTTATTTTTTACCATCACACCGAGTTAACCAAGTCCAAATTAATGATCCTGGTCAACTGTTTAGCATGTCAAGTCCAAGTTAATGACCTTGACTGACCAATTTATGAAGTTGCTGACTTTTTGAAACAGATATAAGTTCAAATTAATGAACTTTTAAACTTTTCGAGCAATTACCAACATCTTTTCACAAACTTTTGTTTATCCAATCCACATGATCCAAACTTGTTCAGCACTATAAGACTTTGATCATCAGATCCCCAACATCCGTTGTCGAAAATAAGATGAAAATCAAATCTTTTTGGATTTAAAATATTGCTAAACTAACAGGAAATGCTTTGGGATTAAAAGAAACAGTAAACTGTACACACATATTTTTGGTGAGCGTGTTAGGGGATCATATCAGCTGCCGACAAGCTACAAATACCGTTAAGCTTTGATTTCATACTAAGCATTAAACAATTCACAATGATTGCCGATATACTGATCCAATTTAAATTCTCACACAAATTTCAATCTGTTCAGGATACGAATTAGTTGTTTTAAGGCATAACTTATACGCGTGTACCACCTCAGAATATACTCTCGTATCCAGATCCCAATATTCAATCTTACATGTGAGTATACCTAGATGATATCTGTAAGGGGTTAAATGCGAGACCATGAGAGCTCAGGCTATTGCTTTCGCAAAATCAGAGAGATGATGGTTCGACTTTAGGTGTGTTCCCTTTAGAGAATCTTTTCTTTAACAGCACATGATTAGCATTTTACAATGTTTCATCATTTTTTATGCTGAGGGGGGTGCTTTTATTTCAAGCAAGTGAAAAGTATTATACAGGGACTAGGCCATTGCTTCCGCAAAATCAGAAGTCCCGGGATAATACCCCAGATATCACTAAGCATAAAGACCTAGTATCTCAGAAAGAGGGATATTTCAAACAAGATTTCGGGGGTTACCCATATATCCGAGAGATGTTCCCCACGTATAAGCAAGAAATGATTTAGGTTTATATCCCGAACAAACTTACTAAATGTGTAAAAACCTATCGGCATATCATCTGCAAGACTGCTTAACACTTTTTAAACTATACATTTCTTTAGCGTACTGCAAATGTCTAGCTGATGTACTATCATTTCCCCTTTTTACACAAACTCTTTTTGACTTTTTTTACTGTTTTTGGATTTTGAAATATTATCATGTTTTTGTATTTTCTGAAAATTTTCTCCCCCTAAAATCAAAAACAGATTTTTGTGTTTTTGGTTTTATCAAAAACAGAAAATAAAACTGTACAGAAACTTGACAACTTGACGTGGATCACTTCTGATCGCCGTCCTCCTCGGCTTCACACTCAACAACCCTCCCAGAAAACAAATTTTTCAACCCGTGTAATTTCAAAAGATAGTTAAATCTCTTTTTATCAAAAGGTTTTGTGTAAAAATCAGCTCTCTGATCATCGGTGTGTATATGATCAATTCGAATCATTTTTTTCTCATAGCAGTCGCGAATAAAATGATGTCGAATTTCAACGTGTTTTGTTTTATAGTGATGAACCGGCTTTTTAGTGATGTTTATAGCTGCCTCATTGTCCATAAATATTGGTGTATCCAAGAATTGCAAACCATAGTCCCTCATCTGCTGCTGGATCCAGAGGATCTGAGAGCAGTAGCTGGAGGCCGAAACGTATTCAGCTTCACAGGTCGAGAGAGCGACTGTGGTTTGTTTCTTACACTGCCAGGTAACAAGCCGAGTTCCAAAGAACTGGCACCCAGCAGTTGTGGACTTTGCATTCTGCTTACAGCTTCCGAAATCAGAATCAGCATAACCAGTAAGAGAAAAGTCACCAGATTTAGGATACCACAAGCCGGTGCTTGGGCAACCTTTAAGATACCGTAAAATTCTCTTCACAATCATTAGGTGTGACTGTCTCGGGCTAGACTGATATCGGGCGCAGTGAAAAGTTGGATATATGATGTCCGGGCGAGACGCAGTCAGATACATTAATGAACCAATGATCGACCGATAGTGCGTCTCATCCACCTTTTCTCCGCTTTCATCCGGACAAATCCCATGATTTTGAGCCAGGGGGGTTGAGATTGGAGATGCTTCAGACATATTGAACTTGTCAAGCACATCATTCACGTATTTTGTCTGGTGTATGAAGATTCCTTCGGGCATTTGCTCAACCTGAAGCCCTAGGAAGAACTTCATCTCCCCCATCGAACTTATTTCAAACTTTTTCTTCATAACCTTCTCAAATTCTTTGCACAGCTCATCGTTCGTCAATCCGAAAATGATATCATCAATGTAGATTTGAACGATAAGTAGATGCCCTGCAACCTCTTTTGTAAACAAAGTACTATCGACTGTCCCTCTGATGAACCCGTTGGCCAGCAGATGTTGGGAAAGCGTCTCGTACCAGGCTCTCGGGGCCTGGTGTAATCCGTAAAGCGCTTTGTCGAGCAGATAGACTTTGTCTTTGTGCACTGGATCGGTGAAACCCGGTGGTTGTCCGACGTACACTTCTTCTTTGATTTTTCCGTAAAGGAATGCATATTTGACATCTAATTGGTAGACTTTGAATCCTTTCCAAGACGCGAATGCCAGGAAGATTCTAATCACCTCGAGTCTAGCAACGAGGGCATACACTTCGGTAAAATCGATCCCTTCCTGCTGATTGAAACCCTGAACTACCAACCGTGCTTTGTTTCGCACTATCACACCTCTGTCATCACGTTTACACTTAAAGACCCACTTGGTCTTTATCACCTTTTGATTTTCCGGGAGTTCAACTAACCTCCATACTCCAAGTTTCTCAAACTGCAGTAGCTCCTCCTGCATTGCATTTACCCAGCTTTCCTCGGTTAATGCTTCTTTATATGTCTTTGGCTCTACGTGCGAAATAAAGCATTTCAATGAGAATTCTTCCTGTAAAGGAGCTACAAAAGAATAAAAACATGTAAGGGATTTGTTGATTTGATCCCGAGTTTTCACTCCACTGTGAAGGTCACCAATAATTTGTTCTGAATGATGATATGACAAAGTTCTCGGCATGGCTGTGTCAGGTACGCTCACTTCCGATTGCAAGTTTGTGATATCCTGATCACCCGTGTGATCCACAGCTTCTGAAGATGCAACATTTGGTTCCTCGTAAAAAATCGGATCGGGTTCCGATTCTGAGTCGTCAGATTGATCAAATGTTGGAGCTGGTTCTTCTGAGGATTCGTGTGTCATTCCACTTGGACCGGCCTCGTGATCATTTGTACCCACGGAGGGCTGAGAAACTACCAACGGTCTTGGCACTTGTTCTTGTGACATAGATTGCTGATATTGGTATAATAATGCTAGTTCCTCCTCACTTGGCTCAGTCGGCAATTGGAATGACTCCCAGACTTTGTCGTAGTCAAACAACAATCTTTTTCCGGGAAGTTGTGCCGGAGCAGTAAACTTCTGACAATCAACATGCTGAACTTGAATAATCTTTCCCAAGCATGGAACAAATACTCTCTTCAGCGGACTCGCATAACCTACAAAGAAACCTTCGTTAACTTTTGCACCAAATTTACCATATGGATCAATAAATGTACAAGGTGATCCAAATGGTTCTAAGAATTTCAGATTTGGTTTATAGCGATGAAGTAATTCGAAGCAGGTTTTCTTGTACTTCTTTACTGTAAGAACACGATTTAGCGTATAACATGCTGCAGTAATTGCTTCACTCCAAAAGAATATCGGCAGTTTGGAATCGGCCAGCATAGTTCTAGCTGTTTCGATCAATGTGCGATTCTTTCGTCCTGCGACACCGTTTTGTTGTGGAGTATACGGTGCGCTGAATTCATGAAGAATGCCTTTGTCATTGCAGAATTCTTCCATACGATTGTTTTTAAACTCCATTCCGTTGTCACTTCGAATTCTTCTGATTTGCAGTTTATACAGCGTCTCCATCTTTTTGAATAAAATCATCAACGAATCAAACGTTTGATCTTTTCTTTAAAGACACATCACCCAAGAAAATCTTGTAAAGTCGTCAGTGACCACAAGACAATACAAATCTCCACTTACGCTCTTCACATTTACCGGTCCAAAAAGATCCATGTGGAGTCTTTCTAGCGGTACCATAATGGAGTTCAAGAGCTTCTTTGGATGCGACTTCTTTGTTTGCTTTCCCTTTTTGCATTCTACACAATCATCATTCAGATGGAAATTTTTCAGATTAACACCTTCAACAAGATCATTGTGAACTAAGAAATTCATTTTTCTCACATGAATGTGACCCATCTTACGATGCCACATTCTTGATTCTTTTTCAGTTGCTTTTGTTTTAGTTACAAAACATTTTGGCTTTCTGTCTGATGTTGTTGCGACGCTCATGTCTAGGACATACAGATCGTTTTCACGTGGAGCTCGCATCAACACCATATCTTCTGGAATTTTAAAACCAGGTTTAATGATCAAACACTCATTTTTGTAAAATGTACTGTGAACGTCTTGTCACAAATCTGCGATATGCTCAGCAGATTGTTTTCAAGTTCAATGATGTAGTTCACTTTATCAAACGTTACAACTCCATTGGTAAGAATTCCTTCACCAACAATTCTTCCTCCCTGATTTCCCGCAAATCCAACATATCCTCCATTGATTGATTTGACATCATAGAGTAGAGCTAACATCCCAGTCATATGCCTCGAGGCGCTGCTATCCATGATCCACTTGGAGATGATCGACCTCGGAAGCCCCTGAATACAACAAAGAAATTCACTCAAACAATGATGCCCAAGATTTCTTTACATTTGGAACACTACCAAATATAAGATCACAAGCTACGTCAACTTTTGGAATGTTGAAGACAACGTTTGGAACAACAGGTTTTGTCTTTGATTTTAGATCTCCCTCCTTGACTGGTGGGAATTCTTCAATCAATTTGTCCAATTCAAACTCAAATTTTTCATTTTTAGTTTCAACGACCTTTGGCTCAGATTTTAAAACATTTTCCATTTTCTTTTCTTCAAACGATTGTTTAGGTTTCTCCACCCATGATTGATTTGGAAAAATCTTCATTTTAGAATAAACCTTTGAAGTCTTTGGAGATTTTGAAGATTCGCCAATCTTAAAGGTTGATTTTGGCTTGTCCTCAGACTTCAAAGATTCACCGCGTTTCAAAATACGCACAGGGGAAATCATCGGTGTTTTTCCTTTAACATCATTTGAAGTTGTAGGTTTAGGTTTCTGGAAAACTGGTTTTTCAATCCTTTTAACACACTGTTTGGCCATGTGACCAATTTCATTGCAGCGATAACAGACTCTTTTGTCATATTCAACAAAAGTAGATCTGTTGGTCTCAACTTTCAACTTTTGAGCTGCATTGAAATCATCAATTGCTTTCTGACTAAAAATGTAATCCTTTTCGGCCTCTATATTCTTTCCAGCCACAAACACTTCGCTCAATTTTTCTTTTGGCTTAATCTCCTTTTTAGCCATTTTCTTCTCAAAACCGACACCTTTCTTTTTGAAATTGTTACCATGTCTTTTGTTGTGACCAATGTTACCCACCCATTCTTTCTTTCCCGGGTTGTTTGGTTGTTGTTTCACAAAAGATTTTTTCGGTTTTGATAGAAACTCATTGTTGTTAACCTCTGAAATGTAAATTTCCACAAGCTTGTAAACCTTTTCAACATTTTCCTATTTTGCATTCTGAATTGGAAATTCAAAATCAGTATATAGTTTGTCAGTTCCGGTCATCGTGTAAACCACAATGATCGAATCATCATTCACAACTTTATCTGATTTTCATATGAACTTATCCAAAAAGTTTCCATCATCTTCAGAATCAGAATTAGAATTCTCCAAATGAGTTTTAACCGTTCCGAAATCAGAGTTATCACTTTCTTCATCCATCACTTGGTCAACAACAGTTTTAATCACTTGTGACTCGTTGTTAGTGTCAGATGGAGAAAATGTAACATCAATGCTTTCAGGTAACTCATTCTCCACAGTTCTCAACTTGAGATTCAAAGCTGCTTCCACCCCATCTGGATATTTCTGTGTATAATGATTCCATATTGGGGGTGGAACATTGTTAAACACAGGTTTATCATCAGGTAGTTTAGGAACAATTTGATCAATCACATAAGATGAAGCAATATAACTGATCAATTTCTTATCAATTCTTTCCTTTTCAATACGCATCAATTCAAGTTCTGTTTTCAAAGATGCGATTGTGTCCAAATGAATGTTAATTTCTATCTGTTTTTCCATAACAGTTTCTTTGAACAAATTAGTAGCTTTACCATTTTCTATACGTTCTTTTTGAATCATCTTGATTGAGCGTGATAAAGTGTCATAACCTTCTTTCACATCATTAAGATCATATTTTACTTCATCAGAATATTTCTTCAATTCTTGAAACTGTTTATCTTTTTCAAGACAATCCATGCAGGGTTTTAAACAGTTTTCGCATGGTGTTTCAGGAATTGAATCAATCTTTTCAAAAACCTTTTCTTCTTGATCAGTTTTAATTTCTGGTTTACCAAACCCGTCAGACTCAGACTCTGATTTTTCTCCTGATTTGTTATCCAGATTTTCTGATTTGAACTCGGACTCCGTTTCGACTGACTCCTTTTCGATTGACTCTGTTTCGACAGACTCCGTTTTGACACACTTCATTTTGACAGACTCCGTTTCCACAGACTCCTTTTCGACAGAGATTGACTCTTGAGTTTTGTCTACCTCTTTTAGCTTGACCATCAGCGCCTTGTCAGCTATCTGTTTCAGAGTTTCTTCATTCATCTCTTTAGAAACATCTATGATTTCTTCAAGCGGAGCTTTTTCTTCGTCATATTGTGGACAAAAACTGGTAGTTGGCTCACTGAAGAAACCTGCAAAAGACTCAAACATGTTAGGAGGCATTATTGATTTGAAAGAACTAGCAATAATCTCCTGTTCGGATTGATAGTAATGAACTTCTACAGCTGCCTCTTCCAGCTCTGCCAAACTCTCTTCACTCATAACTTCACCAACTTCCTCAGCTTCAACAACACACTTTGGCTCTTCAATAATCTCTGCCATCATAGCCAAACCCTCACCAGGAATATATTTATCCCAACTAAACCCTTCCGCAACTTTCTCATCATCCTGATTAACCAAAAGAGCCTTTTCAGGTTTGTTTTCAATTTGAGGTCTTTGGTTGAATGGTTGCTGACTAGTTTTGAGATAGATTGCTTGTCGGTAGTAGTCATTTGTGAACGGATTCTGGTGATTGTTTACTTCCCTGTTTGGACACTCGCGTTTGAAATGCCCCTTTTCTTTGCATTTGAAACATGTAACTTTCTCTTTATCAAATCCAAGCTTTTGATCAAGTCCTAAGAGACTGTTTCGTCCGGTTATTTCCATAAATCTTTGTGCTCTCCTCACTAAGCTTGCCATACCCCACTTGATATCTATGAGTTCCAGCTCTTCTGGATCGATCTGATCGTAGTCCTCTTTTGTCATGTCAGGATTTCCAATTTTCCCTGCAACAAGACTTTCATAGGACTCAAGTACTGAAGCAAGTAGTGATATATGCTGTTTTGCTGCTGATTCTGTAAACTCTTGACCATTCTTGATGTTCACAGCTATATTGCACAAAATTCCTTGACCGTGACTTTGATTATTTGAACTTGATGAACTTTGAGGAGACACTTGTTCTAGAACCTTCGGGTTTGGTTCATAACTTGTGAACGGTGAATAGTTGTTGTTCGGTGTGCTTTGAGAAACTCCAGATGTAGGCTCAGCACTGAATGCTGTCTGAATTTTTGGACTTAGATTAGATGTTGCTGATGAGCTTCCTTTGTAGTACAATGAAACATCTTGTTGTACACTAGAAGCTTTTATTTTTCTAATCTTTGTAAGTTTAAGCTCATGCGATTCGATTTTCTCAATAAACGTGCTAAGATTCATCCCAACATACTCTGATTTATTTTTCAAAACCAACAAATATGTTCCCCACTCATCATATGGTAAAGCATCTGCCAGCTTGTCAACCGATTCTTCATTTGTTTTTTCAATGCTTAAACGCTTCATCTCTACAACCAGATGACAATATCTCTCGATCAATTGTTTTGTTGATTCACCTTTGATTCCGGTAAAAATATCAAATTCCTTTTTCATCAATGCCGTTTTGCTCTTTATCATCGAAACACTTCCAAGAAACTTCACTTTCAAAGCATTCCAGACAGACTGCGAGTTATCCTGATGTTGTAGCAGAACTAAAATATCTTCTTTGATCGCTTGCTGCAAGATACTCATCATTTTCTTTTCAGCTTTAAAACTATCTTATTCAAGTGGAGTTAACTGATGAAGTGCTTTCTCAATACCCGTTCCAGTCTTCGGAGGTTCATACCCTGACTCAATTTTCATCCAACACTCAAAATGATTTGCTTGCACCCATGTTTTAAACCTATCTGACCATCCCGAATACTCGTCGATGTTCATTAACTTTGGTGGCATTTGCATTGTACCAAGCTCGTTTTCCATGTTCACAATACTAGCTGGAGTTTGTACTGCTGTCATTCCCCCTCCGGAAAACATGTTATAAAATTCTTGATTATCCATTTTAAACTGAAATCAGTTTCGAAAAATTTTCCAAGTTTTTGAAAATATGACTTTTCAAACGAAATCACTTCTACACAAAATAGACTTTCAAACGGAATGGACACACACACGAAATGGACTTTCAAGCGAAATCAAGTTTCAAGCGAAATCAACTTTCAAGCGAAATGACACATTCAAACGAAATGAAGTGTCATTTCGTGCGAAATGAGCAAAAATCCCTTTTCGTGCGGAATGATCAAACAGTATGGTTTTTTTTAAATGAAATAGTTCATTTCGTACGGAATGAACTCAATTTTCAAACGAAATGCTCCTCGTTCACACGAAATGAAGTTTTTGGCACATTTTTATCAATTTTAGTCCGAATTAAAGTCTAAAATTTTCAAGGATTGATTAAAATGGTGTTTGACACGTTATATCCAAAACTCAGTCCATTTTGTCCATGAAATCATTCAAAAATCCAAGAATGAGTAGAAGTAGAAAGTTCTAAGCCAGATTCAGCCGATTTGACTCATCCTGAGCTCTGATACCACTTGTAGGATCGATATACGACCTGAATGAGTCGTTCAGAGTCAAATCTAAGCTGTTAGAGAGGCGAAAACAGTCTAACAACTGAGAATCGGTGATAGAATGGAGTAGAAACAGAGATTTATACTTAAAACAAGCTTTTCATTGATTTTCAATGTCAATACACGGAGAGAAACTGGCAGCACTTCGTTACACACTTCTCTATTTCGTACCAAATGAAAAACCCAACACTCCTATTTATAGGAGAACCATTTCGCACGAAATCACATGTTCCATTCCGCACGAAATGGCAAACTCCATTTCGTGCGAAATGAACTTACAAAACTCATTTCGTGCAAAATGGTACTAAACACAAATAAACTTAACTTTTACACCTTAGACCCCTATTACAAGCTACTAGACATGACCTAGACTGTTGACGTAGGCGATAGACATCGTGTACCAACAATCTCGCATCTTCACAAATGTGAACTTAATCGTATCTGAAGAGCTCGAAACATCAGTTAGGGTTCCGGACCAACTATCGGGTAATGAGGACTAACAATAGGGCTTGGACCTCATCATCAAACTTGATATTTGTAGGATTGTATATGAGACCCAAACAAGTCTTTCAGAGGAGTTTATCTACTTCAAAGGCGGAAACAAAGAAATAGACTTCGAAACAGCTTGCAAATCACTTTAAACACCTTTCTGATTGATATAACAGTTAATACAATCATAGGATAAACCGGCAGCACCTCGGTATCCAAATCAAGAACTGTTCCAAATGAATTCGCTTGAGACCTATATATAATGGATGAGATTTCACTTGAGCGTTACCAGATCCAGTTCAAGCGAAATCAAGTTAGTTGATTTCGCTTGAAACTGTCAAAGACACTTTCAAGCGGAATGGCTTCCTTCAAGCGAAATCATCTCAAACACACTTTAACATCTCCTATTTTCTCGTACAATGTGCCCTGATTTAACAATCTAGTCCTAGACTCGATACAAGACGAAGTCGACAGACGCATGCACCAACAGAGATGCTTTACTCTTGAGCATTTCAGTACTTCCTTCGAATTTCTTTTCAATTGCTTCCCAGATCGAAAATGCACTACCATCATGCTGAAGCAAAACAAATATATCCTCTTTAACTGCTTGTTGTAAAAGACTTATCATCATTTTTTCTACTTTATAACTATCTCTCTCATTGTCTGAAAATTCCGAAATGATTTTGTCAAAATTTAACGCAGATTGTGGTCTAACATACTTGGTTTTAATACTTTCCCAAGCTCTTAGATGGTTTGCCTGAACCCAATTCTCAAAACGATTCTTCCATCCATGATACTCCTCAATTCCCATAAGTTTCGGGGGTTTTTGCAAAGTTCCGGTTTCGTTTTCTGCATTCATGTTTTGGGCAATGGAACCTGGAGTAGTCGGAGATGTTGCGAACGCGTTGTAAAATTCTTCACTCATGATTCCGTAAACTTTTTCTCAAATCAGACAGTTTCAAGCGAGATACCTCTTTCAAGTGAAATATCCTGCACACACACTTCAAGCGAAATCAAAATTTTCAATCAAAATGTCAGTTCAAGCGAAATACTCAATTGAAGCGAAATCAGATTTATATCTTCAAGCGAAATCAAAAGATTTTCAAGCGAATCACCTTTTCAAGCGAAATCAACTATTTTTCAAGCGAAACATGTTATTTCGCTTGAAATGGCAACACTTTTTCAAGCGAAATCTGATTATTCGCTCAAGCGAAATATGGTTATTGGTCCAATTTTGTCAGTTTTAGTTCATACTTTAAGCTAATATTCTCAAGGGTTTGATAAAATACTGTTTCGCTTGTAATATGTGAAATTCAGTCCATTTTAACCAAGAAAAATTGTTCAATTTAGAAAAGAAGGTGTAGAAGTAAGAAATCGGAATGAAATCAAGCTGAAATCTTCAGAACTCCTCCTCCTGAGCTCTGATACCAATTGTAGGATCGTGTATGAGACCCAAACGAGTCTTTCAGAGGAGTTTTATCTACTTCAAAGGTGGAAACAAAGAAATAGACTTCGAAACAGCTTGCAAATCACTTTAAACACCTTTCTGATTGATATAACAGTTAATACAATCATAGGATAAACCGGCAGCACCTCGGTATCCAAATCAAGAACTGTTCCAAATGAATTCGCTTGAGACCTATATATAATGGATGAGATTTTGCTTGAGAGTTACCAGATCCAGTTCAAGCGAAATCAAGTTAGTTGATTTCGCTTGAAACTGTCAAAGACACTTTCAAGCGGAATGGCTTCCTTCAAGCGAAATCATCTCAAACACACTTTAACATCTCCTATTTTCTTGTACAATGTGCCCTGATTTGACAATCTAGTCCTAGACTCGATACAAGACGAAGTCGACAGACACATGCACCAACAATATTTACATACACCAACCAAGACAAGATCAATTTTAAGTTATTGATGTGCGCTGTAACTGAATCACCTTCCCTCATCCTAGTATTCACAAGCTCTCGAATAAGATAAACCTTGTTCACTGCAGAAGGCTTCTCATATATGTTCGATAATGCTGCCATCATTCCTCTAGCTGAGGTCTCCTTATGGATATTGAATGCAACATTCTCCGATAGACAAAGCGTTATCACTACTCTGGCTTTCTTATCCAACCTATCCCAATCTGCTTGTGATGTCTTTTCTGGTTTTTCATCCTCGAGCACTACATCTAAGTCTTTCTGAAAAAGTAGTGCTTCAACATACATCTTCCACCAACCAAATTTCTTCTCGTCAAATTTCTCTATCTGAATTTTCCCGTCTTCTGCCATGATGATACAAACATGACTAAATAAAAACTGAAATTGAAACAAATAGAAAACCAATACTGAAACAAATAGAAAAAGAAAGAACCCAATTCAAGTTTCTTTGATCTTTAAACAAACGGTTAAACACCCATTGGTCAAACTGGTAAAAGAAACTGTTCTTCAGAAAAAAACCCAAAAAACTAGATCAACGCGGCATCCCATTAACAAAAACCACCCCGGCTAAACTGCCTGGTAAATACGCCAAACAATCGACACCAGAAACAAACCCGAAGCCAAACGCGATAACCCGATGCTCCAAAACCGACCAATTACAACCAATATCACTTGAACCAACCCAAACCCTAATCAATAATCAGAAATACAAACGCAAATCTGTACCTTTCATTTCTTTCTGATCGAGAGTAAGCAACAAAAGAGATACAATTCTTGTTGGAAAGTGATGGCTCAAAAAAAACAATAAAATTGTTTTCTGTTGTTTCTTGGTCAACGAACAAGACTTGTTGCAAAGTGATGGCTCAAAAAACCAAAATAATAAAATTATTTTCTGTTGTTTCTTGGTCAACGAGGAAGAACCACAACAAAACAATAAAATTGTTACTTTTGTCTTTTCTGTGATAGTATTAACCACAACAAAACAAACAAGGATGCGCCTTTTTTTTGTTTACGGTGAACTCAAAATCTAGATCGATATATTTATTTTTATATGGCCGGCTGCCAAAACAAAAAAATAACTAACCGATCTCTGATTCTTGATCGACGTTGATAGACTTTGCCGACCGAAGCACGGCGAACGACTGGTGATGCGGCGGAACTGCCAACGGCTACCCTTGATCGCAACTCTCTTCTCCCGACTGCTTTCTGTGTGTAACTAGTCATAGCTCTGATACCAGTTGTTAGGATCGAGCGCACACACGAACATGAACACGACACCGAAAGTAATAACGAATACAAGGATTTACGTGGTTCGGTCTAACTGATCTACGTCCACGGGTGGCAACTAGGATATTTTTATTGAGGTGTTAAACATTACAAGTACATCATAATATTTATAAAGACTGATCTAGGGTTTATCAAACTTTTTCTCCAAGTTAAGCCCATGTAGGGCCCATAAGGCCTACGAACCCAACAAAGGTGAGTTGAAATTTCTGATTTAATGACTACCCGTGAAGTGGGTTAGGATGAATCCATGAATTTGCTTGAAATTAGCATGAATACTTGTTAATGCTATCATGTTGAAGTTGAATGATGGTTAAATTCTAGTTATTTGGATTATTTATAATGAAATCCATTGCATGAGTGTGAAGATGATGATGATGATGATGAACATGTAGATGTTATATTTTGATTTTGTGATGCATAAGGTGTTATATGATAGATTGTGATAGATAAACTTAGTGTAGAATTGATGATTATGTGATTTTGCTTGACTGTTATGGTTCATGAGGTGAATCAAGAAGAACATGCTTAAAATACTTGTACATTATGCTTAGAAAGTGGTATGCACACCAAGTGTTTGTTGAAATGCCTAGGTGAGATTAATAGATGAAATGGTATGCAAATGATGGATGAAAATGTATAATGTGTGGAGGTGATGTAATTGATTGATAATTAAACATGAGAAATGTGTTTTTATTGAATACATGTAGGATTCTTTGTTGGTTATATGATTTGTTCAAAAGTGTGCATATAACTAGATGATCGAGTGGTTGTGTGTGTATTACAACACGAGAATGAAATGTATATAGTTTCACTAGTATAGTCAACTATAATGATGTGAATGTATGAGGTTAAATTGAAAGTTCATATGATGGGCAGTTGACTTTCTGAAAGTCAACTGTGTATAAATAGTATGGTAGGCTTCCTAACACGATTGTAAGACTTGCGAACTCATACGGTATATGTTATATCATTCTGTTTGTGTATTATGACATGTTGAATTATATGGGTTGACAAAGATGCAATTGTTGACCTATGCCTTGTGTTGTTAAATTTGACCAATGAAAGTCTAATGAAAGGTATGAATTGGAAATGATTGATAATTTGTACGAGTTTGCATGCTAACGAAGAGTGTGAATGTGGTGACATGTGGATAGGAGCCAAATTAGCACTGACTCAAGCACGGAAGACTAATGGGTCAAAAGGGGGCAAGGAAACAAGCACGGACTCGAATGCAAAAGGCAAGTGATTTCTAGAATCACTTCTTATTTATAAATGAAGTTTGGTATGTTGTATATAGGGAAGCATGTAAGAAGTTACGGGTAAGGGTAAGTACCAAGGTAAGTATTGATGTGGTAAGTTCATATGAACTTCGTCTATCCTTAATGTAAATTAAGATGATAGTCTTATTATGTTAATTCTAGTTTGAAAGTTGTGGTGTAAAACATGGTAATTTAATGTGTTGAACATTTCTACTAATGGGTGAACATTCTCTAAAATGGGTGTTTGGATGGGTTTAACTCTTGAGTGAACATTCCTACTGATGGGTGAACATTTTCTCTTGAGGGAACATTTCAACTGTTGAGTGAACATTCTTGCTGATGATTGAACATTCAACTCTTGAGTGAACATTTCAACTGGTGACCCATCTGGGTTAAATTCAAAACTGATTTTAATGAAATGGTATAAGTAGCGACTTGTTGTAAACGGGTCGAAATGATGAAATTGCGTTAATGCTGGTATGGTATGTATTGACCCGTGTGGAAACGTTCCGAGGCCCTGTTAAAGTCCTGAAATGCGCTGCAAAGTTTCCTAAACTTACAAAGTTAATTTACGTCATGTCGGAATGTTCGAATTATAAGTATGAGCAAAATTAAGAAGTAATGTAGAAAAAGGTAGTTTGGATGTTAGGGTTTGGGTAAGGATTGAACTAGTATGCGTGTACGAATGGGAGACGACTAATGAATGTAAACATGTTTGTGTGAGTTATATGTAAGTGTGTAACTAAGACTTGAGTGAACAAATGTAGTAGAATGTATTACAAGCGTGAAAAGGATGAAACTTGTACGTAGGTATGTTATAGTCAGATAGTTGTGCACATGTAAAAGTATGATATTTGAATACGAATAAGTGAATGTGACTTGTATGTATGTATATAGATATGGAACTGTAGCGTGTGTAAGTAGTGTGAACTTGTATGTACGCACATATGAATGGGATACGTATAAATGTACTTAGATATATGAAAGTGTATACGCGTGTTGTAATTTAATGATTGTAGATCACTGGTATACGTATATGTGAAGATGTCGGCTTTTCAATATGCTTGAGATTACATATTCCTAACCATGTTACTATTGAGAATGAAATGAAGTGCAGGTATGGGAATGCCGGACTCTCGAGGAATTGATGTCGGACTCGAGTAAATAAAATTGAGAGGATGTTTCAATGGAACACCTTACGTAGTTAGAATGTAATGTAGCCTTTTAAGTATATGTATTAAATTATATTTGATGTCACCATGTATTAATGCGTCGGTTATATATGGTGACCGTAGGTTACACGGACCTCATTATCATTATGAAGAACAAGCAGGTGAAGATCAAGATAAAGAGCGTGGATTGTACGGAAAATAGTCACGTAGATTGTATTTGCATGTTATTCTTGATACGTTAGTTAAGGATGAATTATGTCTTTCTTTAAAAGAGTCGTTTTTAAATACTTTTCAAGAATGCCAGAGCATTGATGTGAAAGAAATTTTATGGTTCATATTTCCGCTCCGTATTTATGTCCAAAACAACCTAGGGTCTTACAAGTTGGTATCCGAGCCTAGGTTTGAGTGAAATCAAGTACAAAGAGGTAAGTACTAGAACTCAAACTCGTGTGCTCTGTGATTAGTGACCCATAAAATCCGAGAATCGATCTAGACCAAAGGTTAAAATTAAATACAAGTAAAGTAGTAAACATATGTGATGATACTAACAATGATGAATGTTGTAAGGTGAGTTTGCTGGACAATGAGGATGTACTACAGTCGCGGGTTAGCATGGAGGATTAAGGTATGTGATAAGGCAAGCAAATGGACCCCAGGTACACAATTTTGAAAATTTGTAAGTACCGGCATTTAGTATACCTTTAAATACGAGGGTGTAATCTTAGAAGGATTCAAAGGGGTGTGGCACGAACTGAAAACTGGTTCCCGGATATAAGGTGATGATTCTCATGACGACTCAAGATTAGTATGTGGATTGCGCGCTTGGCCAGTGCGTAAGAAGCATAGGACGCTTGTGAAACCATGAGGATCATCACACGTATGTTTGGTCAAATTAGGAAATAGGGGTCGTGTGGGGATGGAAGGGTCCAACGATTCTTTAAGAATCAGATCAACTTAAGAAAGAAAGATGAGAATGAAAAGTTCAAACCTGTAGTTGAATGCGAATCAAACCTAAGAAAGAAGGGTGGAAACACGACTTAAAATAGAATGTAGAGTGTTACGTTGAGACGCGACACATGAAATAGAATGTGGAATGTAGTGTTGGAACACAACACTTGAAGTTGAATGTAGAAGGTTACTACGAAACGAATCATATGAAATGAGATGTAAAATGATGCGATGAAAGAAAGCAATGTAGGAATGAAAATGTTTGAATCCGTGAAATGGATTCAAACATGAGAGGAATGAAAACTAGAATGAAAAGTTTGAATCCGTAGATGAATACGCGTCAAACTTAAGAAAGAAAGATGAGAATGAAAATGTTTGAATTCGTAATCTAGTATGAATCAAATTTATAAGAATGAAAGGTAAGAATGAAAAGTTTGAATCCGTAAGCTAGTACGGATCAAACTTATAAGAATGAAGGAAAAGAATGAGAAGTTTGAACCTGTAAGCTAATACAGATCAAACAAGTAAGAATGAAAGGTAAGAATTAAAAGTATAAAAAGAAGGGTTTGAATCTGTGAGATGGATTCTAAACATAAAATGAATGAAAGTACCTACATAAGAATGTGTTGACAATTTGACTTTGTTGGAGTCAGACGGGTCTTATGAGTAAGTATAAAGTAGATGGCGATAGATTAAGTATGGATGGGAGGAAAAAGTTTTTGAGAAAAAACGCTAAACTGATGAAATGACGTTTTGTAAGTATGATCGAACTGAAGATAATTACGAACGTACACTTTGATACATATATATATATATATACACACCTATACTTATAGTAAGAAATAAGTAGCAGTTTGACAATGGCAAATAATTGTTTTCAAAACTACAAGAGTACGACTTAAGAAATGAAATGTGCAATATAGTATATCAAGTAAGTCAAAGGTGTTTGAAGGAATATAGATGAAATTAATGCCATATATAATGAATACCCGATTGAGAATCGTATATTAAAGAAAGGTCATGTATGGACCCGTTATAAACGGGTCAAACAAATGAAAATGATATATTAAGGAACGGTCATGCGTTAACCCGTTACGAGCGGGCCAAACAAACAAATGTTTTAAAAGAATCTGGATGGGGCTAGCATGTAAACAAGATAACTTGAGATATGTCATGATTGATGGAATTTGAATGAAAGGTGCTAATCTTTAATTTTATATGTGAGGATGGTAGAACTCTTGAAGTGACGAAACCAATAGTGTTAATGAAAGGATACTCGTGAGCCGGAACTTGTCATAGGAGAGATGGTATGGACTCATGAAGAAGTGGACCGATCCGTTTCTGCGAGTCGTAGTATTGCGTCAAACTAGCAAGGTTAGTGAATTGTTTAATATGTGAATGTAGATATAAAGTTATGGGTTGAATAAGTATTTCCGTACGAACTAATGGTAGCACAAGTGTGACATGGTAAGAAAGATTTGACTTTTAGTGGTCAACAAAATATTAAATTTCAACTCAAAGTTAATGTTGATGAGCAGTGTGAACGTTAGTGTCTGGTAAGTAATCCATGAAACAAGCTAACTAGCAAATTAAAATGATACGAATGGAATGGCCCAGAATGTAAGCTAAGGGTGTACTTAGTTCATGTAACTATAACAAACATAGAATGACTCTTAACACTCGAGTTAGGTATGAAAAGTATGTATGAAATAGTAGTTATGTTGCGGTTAAGGTGTGTCGCAACCCCCACCCCTTATCTGTCCCGGGAACGGGCGGCCGCGAGAATCAGTTTTGGTGTTATCGGTGTTTATCAATTTGGAAACGGAAATTACATTAGGACCGTAGTTAGGAAATATTTTATCAGAGTAAAACACCACATTTTATATAAATAAGTGTATTGGGGTAAAAGCCAAGTTTTCATTACAAACTGATTTATAGGAATAAATTCCATTTTATTGAAATAAAACATTTTCTTTATTTAGGTAACTTTTATAGCCACTTTTCCAAGCCTTCAGTGCTGTCCAGCTGGCTTCTAGTTGGCTTTCACATTTTGTTACCTGAAACGCGTTTAAAAACATTTTGTCAGTGGTAAATACTGGTGAGTGAATCCCAGTTTAATCAAGAAGAGTTTTATCTTTTAACAGTATTGAGAGCGATTATAATGTTTACATCTACACAATTACTCATTCAATACTGTCAATCCTGACAGGTGGGTCATATTACACATTGGCTAACTCGTTGTCCAATGGTAACGTGTTCCACATTTTGTATACAAAACCCCAACATACCGGCAGTAATTGAAGAATTACAAAGACTCAATCACTGCTTAATCACATTGTAAAATATTTAAGGTTTTGTAAAAACAGTTTACAAAAAGGTTTACAAAAAGGAGATTACTCACATTGCTGTCTTATGGTTTTCTTTAAGGATTTCCTGATGATTATCTATAAATTACACAAATGCACACGCGTTAGTATAATAACCCAATATTTACAATAGTAATACCCTCCCCGAGACGGCATTCCAATGACTACGTCGGGCAGAGCCTCGACAGCCATTACGGAACCCTGGATCAATCTGGCAGTGTATCTAATACGTAACCGGGGTTATGATACTTACAACGAGGCAGAACTTCGCTATTTAGGGGGGTATTATGCCCGAAAAGCTCTTTGACTATATAGAAATTCGAGAGAAAGAAAGAAAATGAGCTATCAGGACTGAAGGCCGAAGCCCTCTATTTATAGGGCTGATTCTTGACTCCCTCACGGCCCGCGAAGGATGTAGCCAAAGGCTACGCGGCCCGCGACATACGTTTGTAGGGCCTAGCTATGACTGGTCATCACATATAGTCTCGACACATTGCCTGACACGTGGCAGCACCGGGCTGCGCCTCATATCCCTTCTCTCGCACCCCGCGTAGACCAAGGAGGGGTCTTACGCGGCCCGCGACAGCCCTAAAAATTTGATTTTTAAATTTAATTTAATGAAATAAAGGTATTCGGGGCCCGTTTTCGTATTCGGGGTGTATTTTAAGACGTATTGGGACATTCGAATTATATTAGGGGTGTCAGAAATTATTTAGGAGGGTTGTTATATCCTCCCCCACCTTGTTTTAGAGTTCGTCCTCGAGATCTACTGGAATAAGTGCGGGTATTTCCTTTGCATTTTTGATTCAAGCTCCCATGTGTACTCTGGTCCTCTTTTGGAGTCCCATTTCACTTTAACCAGAACTAATGTCTTGTGCTTGAGGTTCTTAATTTTCCTGTCTTCAATCTGTAGAGGTCTTTCTACAAATTTTAATTGCTCATTTACCTCTATATCCTTAAGAGGTAATTTCAGTGATTCATCGGCTAAGCATTTCTTGAGATTAGATACATGAAATACATCATGTATTCTTGCCTTCCTCTGGAAATTGTAGCTGATAGGCTACAGGTCCTATTCTTCTAATAATCTCAAAAGATCCAACATACATGTGGCTTAGCTTTCCCCTTTTTATGAATCTGACTACTCCTTTCCAAGGAGAGACTTTTAATAACACTTTGTCACCTACCTGAAATTCCAACGGTTTCCGTCTGTTATCTGCATAACCTTTCTGTCGATCACGTGCTACTTTTAGTCGTTCCTTGACTTGAATGATTTTTTCGGTGGTTTCTTGCACTATCTCGGGTCCGGATAGTTGCTTTTCTCCAATTTCTGCCCAACAGACTGGGGTTCGGCACTTTCGTCCATAAAGTGCTTCAAATGGTGCAGCATTGATACTTGATAACTGTTATTGTAAGAAAATTCGATTAATGGTAAGTGATCATCCCAATTACCTTCGAAATCAATTACACAAGCTCTAAGCATATCTTCCATTGTCTGAATTGTCCTTTCGCTTTGTCCGTCCGTTTGAGGATGATAAGCTGTGCTTAGATTTAGCTTGGTTCCCATGGCTTTTTGGAAACTTGTCCAAAAATGAGAGGTAAAACGGCTATCCCTATCAGAAACAATTGATAAAGAAATTCCATGTAATGAAACTATTTCATTTACATACAATTTAGCTAATTGTTCCATACTGAAAGTTTCCTTCATTGGTAGGAAATGAGCTGACTTAGTTAGCCTATCTACAATCACCCAGATTGTATCATTACCTTTCCTTGCTTTGGGTAATTTGGTAACAAAATCTATTGTTATCAATTCCCATTTCCACACTGGCATTTCTAACTGCTGCAATAAACCTGAGGGTTTCTGATGTTCGCCTTTGACTTGTGAACAGGTTAAACACTTAGAAACATAAGCTGCTATATCTTTCTTCATTCCTATCCACCAGAAATTCTTTCTTAAGTCCTGATACATCTTATCATTTCCAAGATGCATTGTATACTTTGACTTATGGGCTTCTTCTAATATACGGTGGCGTAGGTTTCCTAATTTAGGTATCCACATTCCTTTCTTATGGAATCTCCAAATTCCATATGTTCCTTGTTCTAATTCCTTAATCATTCCTTTCAGATTCTCAGTGTCATCCTTGATTACTGATTCTTGTGATTTTCTAATCTGTTCATTTAAATCTATTTGTAGATTTAATTTAAGAGAACGTACTCTTCTTGGTTTTTCATGATACTTTTGACTTAAAGCATCAGCTACTACATTTGCTTTTCCTGCATGATACTGGATATTGCAATCATAATCACTAAGTATCTCCATCCAACGTCTTTGTCTCATATTCAACTCTTTTTGCCCAAAAATATACCTTAAACTCTTATGATCAGTAAAAATGGTAAACTTACTACCGTAAAGGTAATGTCTCCAAATTTTTAGGGTAAAAATTATGGCTCCTAATTCCAAATCATGAGTTGAATAATTTTCTTCATGATTCTTAAGTTGTCTAGATGCATAGGCTATAACCTTTTGTCTTTGCATTAACACACATCCATAACCCAGTTTAGAAGCGTCACAATAAACTACAAATTCTTCAGTTCCTTCTGGTAACGCTAGTATGGGTGCAAGGGTTAGTCTTTGCTTAAGAATTCTAAAGGCTTCTTCCTGTTTTGGTCCCCATTCAAACTTAACAGATTTACAGGTTAGCTTAGTTAAGGGAATGGCTATTCTAGAAAAATCTTGAATAAATCTTCTATAATAACCAGCCAATCCTAAGAAACTTTTAACCTCAGTTGGTGATTCAGGGGTTTTCCATTTGGTAATTGCCTCGATCTTGGTGGGATCCACATGAATTCCTTCATGATTAACTAAGTGTCCAAGAAACTGTACCTGTTCTAACCAAAACTCGCATTTTGAAAACTTAGCGTAAAGCTTTTCTTTCCTCAATAAACTTAGAAGTGCGTGCAAATGCTTTGCATGCTCCTCTTTACTCTATAAAGACAATTATGAATTTATCCAAATATGGCTTACATATTCGGTTCATCATGTCCATAAATGCAACTGGGGCATTGGTTAAACCAAATGGCATGACAGTAAATTCATAATGGCCATACCTTGTTCTAAATGCGGTCTTAGGAATGTCCTCTTCCTGAACCTTTAATTGATGATATCCTGACCGTAAATCGATTTTGGAGAAAAATCGAGCTCCTTGCAATTGATCAAACAGATCATCGATTCTTGGTAATGAATACCGATTTTTAATCGTGACCTTGTTTAATTCGCGGTAGTCAATGCACATACGCATGGATCCGTCTTTCTTCTTAACGAATAAAATTGGTGCTCCCCACGGTGATGAACTTGGCTGTATGAATCATTTCTCCAACAATTCGTCTAACTGTTTCTTTAGTTCCTGCATTTCTGCAGGTGCCAAACGGTAAGGTGCTTTGGCAATTGGTGTTGTTCCTGGTAGCGGGTGGATTCTGAATTCAACTTCTCTGTCCGGAGGTAGTCCTGGTAATTCTTCTGGAAACACATTTGGAAACTGAGATACTACTAGAATATCTTTCAGTTCTTTTCCTTTAGTGTTAGTGATTATGGAAATCAAATACACTAATGATCATTTTCTTATATAACTAGCTGTTTTCATCATAGGGATGAATTTTGTGGATCTAGATGGCTTATCTCCTTTAATTATGATCTTTTCACCCTTTGGTGAATTTACTTGAATTGACTTTTGATCACATAAAATACTGGCTTTATTGGCTATTAATATAACATCAAATCCTGCCAGATTCATTGGATAAAGGTTTGCAATAAACTTTTGATTTAAAAATTATATTCTTGTCCCCTGTAAGATTTCAGAAATCTTAATGGTTTCTCCATTTTCGGTTTCTACTAGTCATTCTTGTGGGAGTTTAGTTAATGGTTGGTTAAAATTTTTGCAAAAAGAAGTATTAATAAAACTTTGTTTTGCACCAGAGTCAAATAATACTTTAGCAAAAACATCATTAACTAGAAATGTACCGGCTATCACATCGGGGATCATCTTGGCTTCTTCTGTAGTCAGAACAAATGCTCTAGCATTTAGTATTCTTGTTGTTCGTAGCTGGAGCTAGTTTCGGACAGTTTGGCTTGATGTGGCCTTGTTCTCCACAGTTGTAGCATATCCTGTTATTAGGTTTCTTCCTGCAGTCTTCTTCCTTGTGTCCAGATATTTTGCAGAAGTTGCAATATATAGAGCATCTCCCAGAATGCTTCCTTTTGCAATACTTGCAATAAGGGGCAGAGCTAGAACCTACATTTTTCCCACGGTTGGAATTTCAGAGCGAAATTCTTGGGTAAGCCTTTGAGCTAGGTTCTTCCTTTGATCCTCTTCTCGTGTACGCACTAACTCATCTGTCAAGGTATTTGCTAGTTCTACAGGTTCTTCTATAGTTTGAGGTCTAGCTGCCTTGACTACATGCCTAATCTCACTGATTAATCCCCATATGTAACGGGAGATTAATACTAGTTCAGGTGATGCAAGGGTTGGTACTATTCTAGCATATTCAAAGAATAACGTAGTATAACCCTTACTATCCACTCCAGTCATTCTAAGGTTTAAGAACTTATTTTCTATCTGTTCTTTTTCATTGGGAGGACAGAATTTTCTTTCCACCATGTTCTTAAATTCCTCCCGTTCCATATTGTAAACCCTGTCACTTCCCCTAGACTGGAGGATAGTCTTCCACCATTCTAAAGCTGAGTTCTTAAACAGATTGGAAGCAAACATTATCTTATCCTCCTCCACACACTTGCTTATCTTTAAGACAACCTCAATCTTTTCTATCCAGCGTAGAGCTGCAACGACCCCTTCATTGCCCGAGAATTCAATTGGTTTACAAGACCATAATTCTTTATAAGAACAACCATAAGATATGGTTCTTCTTCTTTTGGGAATGGGCACTTGAAGTATGGGTCCATTGTTTATGTTGTGTTCAGGTTCAGTTGGTCGTTTACTGCTATGGTTACTTTTATTATCCGCTTCCCTAACTGTTTTGATAATATATGGCATTGCATCTATTATCCCTAGTGCCACTATGTGTTGAATAGCACTGTTATCCACTGGATTTCCATTGTTCGGATTATTCGGGTTATCGTTATTCTGGTTTTCCTGGTTCACTTCGTTGTTCATCTGAATTTTAAACATTTTCCAATTATTAATATCACAAGATAATATTTAATACAACCAATCACATGACACGCATATTGATAAAAAAAACATCGAACATTACGACTTACTCTTTCTTATATATATATTATGCATCTAATACAAACTGAAACTGGAATTTAAAATTACAATACTAGTAGGCATCTATAGCTATTGTCTAGATATATATATACACACACACATACTATATATATTATATTATTATTATTATTATTACTACCACCTTCACTGATATGGGTTTATCCAGAACTCCATACTACGCTCGTCATACTTCCAGACGAGTCGTTCTCCAACCTGCCTCATCCTCTCGCTACTTTCTAAAATCTCTTCTCCGAAAGTTCGGAGCTCTTGCACATTTTCTGCACTCATTGGGGGTGCAGGTGCTGGGACTGGGTTTGGAAACTGGGGCACGGGTTCCTGGTATGGGTATGGATTCTCTAAAATTTCCCTGATGTATTGATCACAATCATAAAAGGGATCTAGATGGTCCAAACCTGGGTAGGCTGCTAGATTCGGCATGGGTTCATCTTCTGGTATTGGGTAGCGTTGCTGGTAATCCCTATTGTCGTCTAACCACGGGTCTAAGGGATTGGGTGTTGGTATTCTAGGTATCTCCTCTAGGTTAAAATCATGCATTTGGATTTGATTTTCTGGATTGCTTTCGATTTCCATTGGCTGTGTGGGGAATAGTGGTAATGGTTGGGGTGCTATGAGTTGCTCCAGGTTAAGATCTGCAGCTGTGGTTGCTAGGATATAAAAGTTTGCTAGACTCCTATTGAGCATATCCTGTGTGTGGGCATCTGTCTCTCTTTTAGCGGCTGCTAGAGCTCGCTGCTATTGTAACTTTTTCATTCTTTACCTACGTTCATGCGCTCCTCTACTGAACCATCCTCTCTTTTTAGGAGGGAATGGCTCTTCAGACTGAGCCTTAAACACAAATATCTCATCTTCATTGTCAGCTGAATACCCTGAGAGGGCAGGCTGTGAAGAGGTACCTTCGTTTCTAGGTGAGTTGGACAACTGACGGTTGGTGTCGGGAGGTCCTTGGTCGCTCATACTGTAAACTAACAAATAGTCAAATAACATACAACAATAAAATACAAATATACACGTAGTTTCATAGAAAATTTTCTAGCACATTGAATAATATCTTGGTGTCAGCAGAACATTTCTGTGGCTGAATCAGTGGTTAGCTCTGATACCACCTTCTGTCGCAACCCCTGCCCCCTATCTGTCCCGGAAACGGGTGGCCGCGAGAATTAGTTTTGGTGGTATCGGTGTTTATCAATTTGGCAGCGGAAATTACATCAGGACCGTAGTTAGGAAATATTTTATCAGAGTAAAACACAACATTTTATATAAATAAGTTTATTGGGGTAAAACCCAAGTTTTCATTACAAACTGATTTATAGGAATAAATCCCATTTTATTGAAATAAAACATTTTCTTTATTTATGTAACTTTTATAGCCACTTTTCCAAGCCTTCAGTGCTGTCCAGCTGGCTTCTAGTTGGCTTTCACATTTTGTTACCTGAAACGCGTTTAAAAACATTTTGTCAGTGGGAAATACTGGTGAGTGAATCCCAGCTTAATCAAGAAGAGTTTTATCTTTTAACAGTATTGAGAGCGATTACAATGTTTACATCTACACAATTACTCATTCAGTATTGTCAATCCTGACTGGTGGGTCATATTACACATTGGCTAACTCATTGTCCAATGGTAATGTGTTCCACATTTTGTATACAAAACACCAACATACCGGCAGTAATTGAAGAATTACAAAGACTCAATCACTGCTTAATCACATTGTAAAATATTTAAGGTTTCATAAAAAACAGTTTACAAAAAGGTTTACAAAAAGGAGATTACTCACACTGCTGTCTTAAGGTTTTCTTTGAGGATTTCCTGATGATTATCTATAAATTACACAAATGCACACGCGTTAGTATAATAACCCAATATTTACATTAGTAATACCCTCCCCGAGACGGCATTCCAATGACTACATCGGGCAGAGCCTCGACAGCCGTTACGGAACCCTGGATCAATCGGGCAGTGTATCTAATACGTAACCGGGGTTATGATACTTACAACGAGGCAGAACTTCGTTATTTAGGGGGGTATTATGCCCGAAAAGCTCTTTGACTATATAGAAATTCGAGAGAAAGAAAGAAAATGAGTGATCTGGACTGAAGGCCGAAGCCCTCTATTTATAGGGCTGATTCTGGACTCCCTCGCAGCCCGCGAAGGATGTAGCCAAAGGCTACGCGGCCCGCGACATAGGTCTGTAGGGCCTAGCTATGACTGGTCATCACATATAGCCTCGACACATTGCCTGACACGTGGCAGCACCAGGCTGCACCTCATGTCCCTTCGCTCGCGCCCCGCGTAGACCAAGGAGGGGTCTTACGTGACCCGCGACAGCCCTAAAAATTTGATTTTTAAATTTAGTTTAATGAAATAAAGGTATTCAAGGCCGATTTTCGTATTCGGGGTGTATTTTAAGACGTATTGGGACATTCGAATTATTTTAGGGGTGTCATAAATTATTTAGGAGAGTTGTTATAAGGTGTGACTTTATAAGTCAACAAATGATGGACTTTAACTCAGACTTGAGTCATGGAAAGGAACATAAAACCCTAGAACGAAGATTTTGGATCATGATTTATTATCCCGGAAGTTACCTCACAAGGGTATACTTAGTGGTTATACATGTAGTGACAATAGAATGATGTTTAACCTTCTAGCAAGTACGAATTATGAGAATGAAATAATAGCTATGTAGTAATGGTGATAACCCTGAATAATGTTGGCAACATGCATGTGTACATGGTCTAAATTAACATGTGTTAATGAACGTAATTAGAAAGAATGCTAAATGTAACAACCCTCATCAAAAGTCCTATTTATTTTATTATTTTATCCAATAGGAAATCCTAATTGAGACACCCAAGTAATTCTGCACAAACCCTAAAAATTTCAGAACAATCAGAATCAGGATCAGGGCCCCTAAAACTCAGGGGGGGTATTCCCTACTCAATGATTATCCATTTAATTCGTTGTCGAAATAGAATTTTAAGAAACGGTTGACTCAGAAGGCCTAGTCCCACACGTGGCAACCCTATAGTGTTTAGGTGTTCCTTACGCACCGTAAGGAAATTAGTGTTACGGTGCGCAAGGGTTGTTACGGACCGTAAGAGATTTGGTGTTACGGTGCGCAAGGGGTGACAAATTTTGGGTATAAATAGAGGGCAGTAGGACTCGATTTCTGGTGTTCATTCGACAAAGAAATTCGTTTCAAGCTTCTAGTTATAGTCTGTTTACTACAATTAACACATACAGAACACTAATTAGTATAGCGGGGTGCTGCAGAACAGGGTATTAACTCAATCGCTGCTACGATTCAATGTCCGATTGATTTAAATTATCCAATGGATGTTTAAGTGCTGCTCAAATTGGGTTTATGCTTTGTCATTAGTCGTGATTCCGATGGATGTTTAAGTAATTTCACTTTGTCATTAGTTGTGATTCCGATGGATGTTTAAGTGTTTACACTTTGTCATTCGTTGTGAATCCGATGGATGTTTAAGTGATTTCACTTTGTCATTAGTTGTGAATCCGATGGATGTTTAAGTATCGCACTTTGTCATTCGTTGTGAGGATTTTAATCTCGTGAGTTATCGTAAATGTTGTATTAAGTTACTAACCTAGTTTGTGTGCATGTTATTTAAATTAGGTTAAAAGACTAATCAGTAGTCTAAACTCTGCCCGTATAAATCTGAAATATTATCACAAGGTAGCATCACTTTGGAATTATTAAGGTACGGATCCTTACCTCCACTCCTTGTTGTTGATATTCAATTGTTATAAACCCGTTAAGTTCGTATATCTTTTCAACCTCATCACGTCTTTGATTATCGATTCATTTGACAGTCCGTTTGATTCCTATTCTAATCATAACTTTGGATTTAGCTTTCATGTCATGCGATATTATTATGTTAGTTGTACTCATTATCGCATGTTCCAATATATGTTACGAAAAATATTTTGATAAGTTATATGAATAAGACCATTTGTACTCTGATACCCTGAGTGTCGCTTCTCGTGGAGTGTCCCACGAGCATGTTGTTGCGGCATCGACATCATGTGCTCCATCCGTGACGGAGAGATTAGTTCACGGCGTCTCTTAAGTACAAGTGTGGTACATATGGCTATTAGGAGGCGTATGGATCGATCCTAGGATTTAAGTTAAGGAGGTGGATAGCGGGTATGACAACTCGCCATCTCGTGTGATAATTATGCAGGAGTAGCTACCTGTGTATTGTCACATTTTAAGTTTGGCTCATGGGTACATCCGTATGATATGATTATGAAATTTCGTTACTTGCATCATATCATTTTCACATAAAGTTTCCTTCGAATAACATTTCATATAAAGCGTTATTTGTTCTTTGAGCCTATTATTCCGTACTGAGCATTCGGCTCATTCCGTAAAATTTTTGTATATACAGGTTCACAGGTTACTTCGGGCGGCGTAAAGAGAGAAGAATAAAGCCTAAGAATAAATCTGAAGATGTTAGTTAATCAAGTCGAATGTCTCCGTTTGGATATTAACCTTAAGTTTAGTTGTCATGTGGTTGTATCCTTATCAAATAAATAAATGGAATTATGACTTTTGTTTATGATACCACTATTATTGTGACACGTCAGCCCTTCTGGGTTGGGGTGTTACAGCTATGGTATCAGAGCAAAGGCTCTTTCCTGTAGAAAACTTAAAGATAGTAATTAAAACCTGTGAGGAATGGGTAGATATCTATGATAGGATTCAACTTGGTCTCTTATTTGGTTTAACTCCTATGTCTATTCTTATAGATGTCTCCTCGTCGTCCGCTACGTAAGAGTACTCGTACTAACCATGTACGTAACAACATTTCTTCGAATAAGTATTCTTACTTATTCCAGCAAATCTCGAGGACGAGATTTTTATTAAGGTGGGGAGAATGTAACAACCCTCATCAAAAGTCCTATTTATTTTATTATTTTATCCAATAGGAAATCCTAATTGAGACACCCAAGTAATTCTGCACAAACCCAAAAAATTTCAGAACAATCAGAATCAGGATCAGGGCCCCTAAAACTCAGGGGGGGGGGGTATTCCCTACTCAATGATTATCCATTTAATTCGTTGTCGAAATAGAATTTTAAGAAACGGTTGACTCAGCAGGCCTAGTCCCACGCGTGGCAACCCTATAGTGTTTAGGTGTTCCTTACGCACCGTAAGGAAATTAGTGTTACGGTGCGCAAGGGTTGTTACGGACCGTAAGAGATTTGGTGTTACGGTGCGCAAGGGGTGACAAATTTTGGGTATAAATAGAGGGCAGTAGGACTCGATTTCTGGTGTTCATTCGACGAAGAAATTCGTTTCAGGCTTCGAGTTATAGTCTGTTTACTACAATTAACACACACAGAACACTAATTAGTATAGCGGGGTGCTGCAGAACAGGGTATTAACTCAATCGCTGCTACGATTCAATGTCCGATTGATTTAAATTATCCAATGGATGTTTAAGTGCTGCTCAAATTGGGTTTATGCTTTGTCATTAGTCGTGATTCCGATGGATGTTTAAGTAATTTCACTTTGTCATTAGTTGTGATTCCGATGGATGTTTAAGTGTTTACACTTTGTCATTCGTTGTGAATCCGATGGATGTTTAAGTGATTTCACTTTGTCATTAGTTGTGAATCCGATGGATGTTTAAGTATCGCACTTTGTCATTCGTTGTGAGGATTTTAATCTCGTGAGTTATCGTAAATGTTGTATTAAGTTACTAACCTAGTTTGTGTGCATGTTATTTAAATTAGGTTAAAAGACTAATCAGTAGTCTAAACTCTGCCCGTATAAATCTGAAATATTATCACAAGGTAGCATCACTTTGGAATTATTAAGGTACGGATCCTTACCTCCACTCCTTGTTGTTGATATTCAATTGTTATAAACCCGTTGAGTTCGTATATCTTTTCAACCTCATCACGTCTTTGATTATCGATTCATTTGACAGTCTGTTTGATTCCTATTCTAATCATAACTTTGGATTTAGCTTTCATGTCATGCGATATTATTATGTTAGTTGTACTCATTATCGCATGTTCCAATATATGTTACGCAAAATATTTTGATAAGTTATATGAATAAGACCATGTGTACTCTGATACCCTGAGTGTCGCTTCTCGTGGAGTGTCCCACGAGCATGTTGTTGCGGCATCGACATCATGTGCTCCATCCGTGACGGAGAGATTAGTTCACGGCGTCTCTTAAGTACAAGTGTGGTACATATGGCTATTAGGAGGCGTATGGATCGATCCTAGGATTTAAGTTAAGGAGGTGGATAGCGGGTATGCCAACTCGCCATCTCGTGTGATAATTATGCAGGAGTAGCTACCTGTGTATTGTCACGTTTTAAGTTTGGCTCATGGGTACATCCGTATGATATGATTATGAAATTTCGTTACTTGCATCATATCATTTTCACATAAAGTTTCCTTCGAATAACATTTCATATAAAGCGTTATTTGTTCTTCGAGCCTATTATTCCGTACTGAGCATTCGGCTCATTCCGTAAAAATTTTGTATATACAGGTTCACAGGTTACTTCGGGCGGGGTAAAGAGAGAAGAATAAAGCCTAAGAATAAATCTGAAGATGTTAGTTAATCAAGTCGAATGTCTCCGTTTGTATATTAACCTTAAGTTTAGTTGTCATGTGGTTGTATCCTTATCAAATAAATAAATGGAATTATGACTTTTGTTTATGATACCACTATTATTGTGACACGTCAGCCCTTCTGGGTTGGGGTGTTACACTAATAGTAGAATACCGAGGTGAACTCACGATAACTACTCATGTGACTAACGCTTAAATGGAATATCATGTATGATATACGAGTAAGATGGAATTAATCGATTCATTACGATTAGAAAATATATGAAAGTCTTATGCTTAACTTAAGAAGTTAGAGCTAAAACTTGCGATTATGTTGCTCATGAACAAAGCCTTTTATATAAGACATTAGTGGACTCATGCTATGGTATGCATCTTGAATTTATTGAAAGAATGTATTGGTTATACTGAGGTTTGCTAGGAATTAGCATTATGCAAAGATGTGAAACCCTAAGGTATACACTCTATGAGTGCGTTCTTAATATGTAAATGAATGAATAATATTGACCAAGAAGAAAAGGTAGTTATTGTTTAAAGATAATGAACAAGGTTTCGGAAACGAAACCTCTTTTAAAGGGGGTAGACTCTTAACATTCCAAAATGTAACGTTTATGAAATATGGTCTTTGCTAGTGCTATTTCATGAAATAACTAACCAAGTTAATAAATTTAGCTAGTTTAGTGGAAGTAAAAGGTTGGAAATAAGTTAAGACCCAAAGGGGTCATATAACATAAACAAGAGGGACCAAAAGTGAATAATTGGAAAGTAAATATTAAGAATAAAAATGTGCAGGTGTGTGTGTTGTGTATGTATCGAGATTGAGAGAGAGGAAGGAGAAAACACACACACACACTTCAAAATTCTGCAAATTGATAAACAATTGGAAGGTGGATTTCATGCATGAACACAAATTCTCCATCATGTAAGTTTTCTTAACACAAGGTGAGATGAAATTTCTGATTTAATGACTACCCATGAAGTGGGTTAGAATGAATCTGTGAAGTTGGTTGAAATTAGAATGAATACTTGTTAATGTTATCACGTTGAAGTTGAATCATAGTTAAATTCTAGTTATTTGGATGATTTATAATGAAACTCATTGCATGAGTGTGAAGATGATGATCATGATGAACATGTAGATGTTATATTGTGATTTTGTGATGCATAAGGTATTATATGATAGATTGTGATAGATAAACTTGATGTAGAATTGATGATTATGTGATTTTGCTTAAATGTGATGGTTCAGGAGATGAATCGGGAAGAACATGCTTAAAATACTTGTACATTATGTTTAGAAAGTAGTACGCACACCAAGTGTTTGTTGAAATGCCTAGGTGAGATTAATAGATGAAATGGTATGTAAATGATGGATGAAAATGTATAATGTGTGGTGGTGATGTAATTGGGTGATAATTAAACATGAGAAATGTATTTTTTATTGAATACATGTAGGATTCTTTGTTGGTTATATGATTTGGTCAAAAGTGTGCAGATAACTAGATGATCGAGTGGTTATGTATGTATTACAACACGAGAATAAAATGTATATAGTTTCACTAGTATACTCAACTATAATGATGTGGATGCATGAGGTTAAATTCAAAGTTCATATGATAGGCAGTTGACTTTCTGAAAGTCAACTGTATATAAATAGTATGGTAGGTAACACGATTGTAAGACTTGTAAACTCATGCGGTATATGTTATATCATTATGTGTTGTGTATTATGACATGTTGAATTATATGGGTTGAAAAGGAAACCCACTGATGAAGATACTAAATATCTGTTTTTCAAAATATATGTTTGAAACCTATTTTGGACTCAACAGAATTTTGAATTACTTGATCAGTGTTTTGAAACATCTGTATGACTCTTGGTTAACAGAGTTTTGAAAATCCTCTGTTGAAACCTTTATTGGGTTAAGCAGAGTTTTGGATGTAAACAGTGGCTTTGTTTAACTTTTAACAATCAAATAGTGGTTTTAAAAAAACAGTGGTTCTTTTGCCTTAAACAGTGGTTATCACACTTGAACAGACTTTTGATCCACTCCAACAGTTGTTTTAGCTCTTTTGAACACAGTTTTGTTTTTGGTGATTTTGTCAATCTTTTCTTGATTTTTAAAACATGAATTTTGGGTTTTTCTGTTTTTTGACATAAAGTAAAAAGAATAGAAATATTTTTTTTTTTTGGTTTTTCAAAACAGTTTTCTTTCTTTTATTGGGATAGAAGGATAGTTGTATAGGTAACCTCTGTTGGCATTTTAAAACTACCATCAGTGGTTCCCTCCAGATGATGGTGAATGGGTCAATCTTGCAGATGATCCAAGGCATTATCTACTTTAGATTTGGTGTTATCAACCACTGCAATAACTTGTTGGGATTGGTCTTTGGTCGCTAGTAATTTTTGTACTATCTCCAACAGATGTTTTTAACCCTCTGCAAGTGCCTGTACACTTGAGTCAATAGAGATTTGACCATTCCCAATAGGATGTGGATGCCCATAAGGATGCACATTTACCCATTTTTTAAGGCTGTGGTACAGGTTCTAATACTTGTAAGGCAGTCTATTGCAAGTTGATTGCCCATAGCCTCTGGGTAATACATTTAGTGATCCAACAGAGGTTTGACCTGATCTCTGTGCAGAAGGTTGGTTTGACTTTTGTGGATATACAGTTTGGTTAGGCTCGACTCTTTTAGGAATAGATTGGGTATTCCTGTTACCAGGCCCATCTTCCTTTCTAAGGTTCATTTTCTTTTTACACCTATTCAAATTTACATCAAATGGTTTGAGAAAAGAACATTACTGAGTCAAACGGTTGAGTTTTCCCCAAATGGTATACACCCCCCCCCCCCAGGAGTGGACATACAAACACTGTGTGTTCTGTTAATATCATAAGCTCTTAATTTAAAGCAGTCTTTTGTCATATGATTTATTCTTCCACTGAAATCACACTTCAGTGTTGAATCCTTATCTTTCTTCATACTGCTATCTCTCTTTTGTTGTACAAATGTTTTAGCATCTGTTTGAGAGTTGGTAAGAGGAACGACTTGTAACTTAGGTGGGCCAATACCTTTTGAGTTTGTAAAATGAATGGGTTTGAAAATTTCTTATCACATTCATCTGTCCAAGTAGGTTTTAGCTCATACCTAAGTGTTTCATCTTGAGTGGAGCTTAGTGGTTTTTCAAGAATGATTTTCTTCCCACTAGGTTCATTGATTTTAATTTCTTCCCAGTTGATGTAGTTGGTATAATCTCAACCATTTCAGAGTCAATGGAAGTTTGAGTTTCTTGTTTTTGGTCATATTTTCTAAAACCAACCCCAAACTTCAAATTGCTCTTAATCTGTTTATCTAGAAGCATCTCATAACCATGGCAAGATTCTACCCATTTTTCACAGGAGATCTGTGTGGTTTCCAACTCCTTTTTACATTTTTAGTATTTTTCTATTGTTGATTGGAGATGCTTTAATGTTTAAGGCTTTAATGTTTAAGGCTACTTAGTTCAAGGTCTATTTCAACGATTCTTGTTTTAAAATCTTTTTTCAATTTATCAAGAATGAGTTCATTGATTTGTACCTTTCCTCTCAAATTCTCATTCACCTATTTTATGTTAGCAAAAGAAATAATGCACTTTTCTGAACACAACTCATTCAGAGTTAGAGGAGATACCTTTAAGGCAGCCAATGCAACTTGATCAGCACAGAGAACATCAGTGGAACTTTTGGGATTGTGTTCATCTATCCTTCCTGCACACTCCTGGTCACTCACAAGTGCTTGACCTGAGCTTTCAGCAGGTTTACCAACAATCTCTTCCCCACCAGCAGTTTGAACTGGATCTACTTCTCCTAAAATATGCTTAATGACCACAAAACAAAAATTTTCATGTTCCACATTGTCATTTGCTATTAGAGAAAAATTTTCATCTGTTAAATTTTCTAGCAAGCTACTCCAATCAACATAGCCTTGTGTGAATAAGCTATGTTGACTAGGCTCTGTAGTTGTAGGAGTAGGAGTAGTTGGCTGTGCTTGAACATGGGCCATAGACATTTGAACATACTGAACCTTAGGAATTTATGGTGAATGAACATAATGTATAGGTACAGGATTCATGGACTGTGCTAAATAGGTTGTGTTTTGAACATTTGGTCCAAGGGTATTTTGGGAATAAATTTGTTGTTGTGTATTTGATTGTGATCTTTGACTAGGGTATGTTATCATTGGTGCAGAGTTATTTGTTTGACTCTTACATTCCTAGGCAAAGTGTCCCAATCTATTACACTTATAACATTTAGTCTTTGATTTATCTAACACTAATCTGGACCTTCCATTCAATCCTGGATAAGTCCTCCCAGTCCTTTTATAAAAATTGTTAGCTCTGAGACTGAGCAGTGCTACCTGGTACAATATGTCCATATCCTCTAGGCCAGTTGGGTCTATATGCTTAAGATTATCGAATACAAAAGATAGATTATCAATGACACGAGTTTCATCACTTGCTGTAAAAGCATAGCTCATGGAATGTTGATCAGAGTTAATGGTTGTTGACACATCAATAAAATCATTAAAACTTTGATGATTTCTCCTTCCAGATGATGAGTTTTCCTGACCCAAAAGTGTTGTGTTACCAAAAGTGTAACTATCTGACACTTTTCTAGTTTCTTGGAGTTTTTTTCTTTTGGACAAGCTCCCTCTCAAAGGTTAGGAGCTTTCCATGTAATTGGGTCAGACTCATGTCCTTAAAATCAGGGGATATCCTCATCACTATTGCAATAGTATCCCATTTATGAAGTGGAGATATTAGAAATCCATTATTTAAAGTGGTTTTTAAAAATTCTTTATTAACCAACTTTTGTTCACTAATTAGACAAGAAAAACGTTCAAACTCTTGTGTCAGGGTCTTCTCTTTGACATGCGTGAAAGCTTCATATTGCTGGTTAAGGATTTCTCGAGTGTTCTCGATAACATCCTTTGTCCCGCCGAATTGTTCTTTAAGTGCATCCCACAACTCATTGGCATTGTTACAATGTAATAGGCCAGCATAGATATCATTTGGTTGTGCCATAGCCAAAATACTAAAAGCTTTAGCATCTAACTCGAATTTTTGATAGTCTTGCACATAATAGTTTTCAGGCTTCTTTAGCTCATATACATTTGGGTTTTCAATACTGGGTACCATTGGGACATGTGGTCCAAAAACCACAGATCTCCAATACCCTTTATTTTGTTGAGATAGCAACGTTGCCAGATATTGTATTCAGATCTGACAATCATAGGTGGTTTATTGCTGAAGCCTGTGTTGTGGGTATCATTCTGTGCAATTTTCTCAAGTTCTTTTTAAGAAAAACAGAGTCTGTGAGAGATACGTTATCTGTTTTTCACTAAATAACCCTTAGCTACGAACTGAAATTGGATCTTTTAAGAGCTGATCTTTTTGTGTTAAACTGATTGTGAAATCAAGTTTAAACATGACCAAGCTCTGAAACCAATTGTTAGAAACTGAGTTTCTTTGTTTACAAACAAGTATTGATTATCACAATAATATTCACAAACTCGGAGTTATCATCAACGAATTGTTTTCAATGAATTATTAATGATTCAAAAGTTTTACAACTCGATAGACTCTACAAACTCCCCCTTAGCTGATCACACAAACAAATCAGTTCGTACAAGAGAAAATGTGATGGTGTGTGATAAATAGATCACTAACAAGTGTGATCTATTTATACAAGTACGAAAGCTCTGTTATGAGATCAGCTGACGTCACCCTGATAGTGACATCTAACATTCCTAACAGAAAAGATTCTCAGATGAGTAATCTTATCATTTGTTCTAGGCTATACTAAAACACTGATAAAATAATTACTGTTACATTGAATAAACGCTTTCTAAGCTATCCACTGTTGTAGTTGTCCAAACATCTGTTTGGCGTAATAGATGTTTGGTCTTCTTCAATAGACCTTGGCTTGATCAGGGCTTTGGTCTTCAACAGATGCTAGCCTTCAATAGTTGTACTCTTGAACAACAGTTCCAAGTCTTCATTAGATGTTAGCCATGCTTTTGAACAGATGTTCTGAATAGGTGTTCAAGATTCACTATCTTTGGGGAGAGTTTGGTTAAATCTTTTGCTTATTTCTTGATAAGTGAATCATGTTATGGCTCTTGGATATCATTTGTTCTTTTGTAGGTCCAAAATAGAGATAAAAAGACAACTTGAAGAAATCTATTTAGAGCTAAATGGTCGTTCAAGGCAAAAAAATTTAGATAAACAAAGACCAAAAAGAAGCTAAAAGGCAAAATTAAACAGAAAACTTTCTACTTATAGTTTGGTGAATTCTACAAGATATATAACAGAAACAATCTTACCTACCATATAATAAAATAATCAATCATAGAAAATCATTAGAACATTCATTTTCCTAGGGGAGGTTATCAAGTTCAGATCTATAGCCATGAGATACACGTATACTTGGTTGCGTATCTGCAATTACTCGTGTATCAACTTAACAGTAGATATATAGATGAATATAAGCAATAGTGTAATTTCGTTTAAGACATGGTTTTGTACTATTATGGAACTTGTTCCTGCATGAAAATGACTACTTTTGTGATTTTCCCTATAATATAATCAGAACACCTCCTATATGTGCCATGCATACGCAAATATGGTACTATTTTGTATTTTCCATATAAACTGTCATTGTTTTGCACAGGGCCAGCTCAATCAAATCATTGTGGTGGCCTAAGGCGAAGTAAAACTTGAGGCTTTTTTTCTGAAAAAAAGAATCACTATTTGAGAAAACCATCTTTTACCCGGATTCAAAATTACGATATCTATTTAATATTATAAATTTATCACAACTAGTAAAAATACCAGATATTAAAAAAAACGCTCAACACAAATTTCAATGCTAACTGCTAAGGGCTTCAAAAACTAGCAAAGTATATCACAAACTTCAACTAGGGAATTAGAGCCTAATATCATATAATTCAATTGGGCAATTAGAGAAATAGTAACTAATGTACCTTAATTAGAATCGAAGACCTTCAATTTGCTCACTTGTTCACCACTCAACGGCAACAGTGTTAGACCTTCGTCTCAAAGGCCTTTAATTTCTGTCACTAGAGCCTTAGAATTTTGAACAAAGAATGAATCATATGAATAAATAGATTAATGAATATGATTTGTAGCAGAACAATGAAAGACTTGCTGTTTGCCAACATCTGAATGGTTAAGTGCTGAATCAGTAAGAGGTCTGAACTATTAAGTGATGAACCAGTAAGATGTCTGAACCATTAAGAGCCTGTATAATACTTAACCGTTCAGAGGCAAATGTCTGACCAATTCAGATTAGAGGTCTTAACCATTCAGACTCTGTATAAATCTTAACCATTCAGAGGCAAATGTCTGAACCATTCAGACATCTGCTCACGAAACAAACAGTCTAAACCTTTAATTGCTGAACCAGTAAGAGGTCTGAACCATTAAGAGTCTCATTAAGAGGTGAACAAACAACCCCTTCATCTTATTTAAAGGTCAAAAGATGATTCTGATAACTTGTGGATGTTGAATGATTAGCGACTCTTTTGGTTTCCTCTGTGTGTGTCTGTTAGTGCCATTACAAACGATGATTTTGATTTCTTTCCCCGAGTCTTGTAATTCGCAATTGCCGACTAACAGGGCCGGCTCCATTGGCTTGGTGTAGGTCCACCCGGAGGATCGAGTAACCTCTATTCCCTGTTTTCCGACAAACCTGAAAGTGCGGAATCCAAACGGGTAAGTTAAACCAAGTGACGAACACGTAAAACACAAAGATTCAACGATTAACACTCCATTGTATTAATCTAGAAAACGGTTACAAATCAATGTTTACAAGATGCTCTCATAAACTCTCAGTGTGTGTGTGTTTACAGTGTGTTCGCTCTCAAAGTCTATGCAGACTCATGACTGTGTTCTGTCTGTTGTCTGTGTATATATACTGAAACATATCAACGAAATCCAATTCTAAACGAAAACTCAATATTTGACGAAATCATAAGGGATTTCGTCACATGCACATGTTGTTTTCGTCCCAACTGTCACATGTGGGATTGGGCTTGTGACTTGGATTTCACCATAGGTGTTTGGCCCAGTGAAGGTTTCGGCCCATTCAAAGTTGATTGGCCCAATGGTAGTGCATGCACGTTCATGATTTCCCAACATGCAGATTGTAAACATTTGTGAAACATGTTACATCATCATGACATCATCATGATGATGTCATGATGATGTGTAAGCGGGAAACAGTTCGCGGCTCCGTGCTTCGCATGTCGAACTCTGGGGCGCACGACGGAGGAATATCGTGGCGCCGGGCTTGAGCCGAACCTAACTGGGTCGAACTGAACCGAATCGAACCGAGTCGAGTCGCGTCCACATAAAGTGTACCAACAAACTCCCCCTTGGACGCTACTCGTGAGGTTCATCTTCCATGTCTACTGATCTTCAAAGTCTTCACGCGTTGTGAGTAGAAAGTGTATCAACAAACTCCCCTTTTTATTTAGGAAGTGTATCAATAAACTCCCCCTTTGATTATGCTTGTGAATCTTTTGATCTTCAATGTTTCAGATCCTTGTGGTATTGATGAGTGATCAGCGGCAACTCGATCATCTTTATCATTTGACTGCCTTCACGTCGTGTCTTCATTCCGAAGCTTATCATCGAACATGTTCTTTTCGCATTCAACATCTGCACATGCAAGAAATCTAAACGCGCAATGAGAACAACTGCTTGGAATATAGTTAACATAAACAAACGACACACATGTGACCAATTCTTATTCAACTACCGTCCGACAGTTTAGTTTGAAAAGTTAACAGATTTTTCAATTTTGATTATTAACTTTCAAAACTTGCAAACTCTGACCGTTTATGAAGATTCAGTCGTTTTGGTTTTCATCAGATTTCAAGCAACGAATACTTGAGTTCCAACATCGGTTAATCAAAACTAAAGCAGAAATAAAATCTTTTTGACTTTTATAAAGTTTATATTAAAACACACCTAAAATCTTTTTGGTATTTTGAATATATCAAACGTAAAGACTGAAAGCAGTAAATAAATATATACAGAGTTGCAGAAACTAAGAAAAGTAAATATATACAAACATTCTTTTTGCGAGTTTCGAGGGTAAGAGAATCATATCAGTGTACGGTCGTGCCAAAACGCTCTTGTTGTTCTTATTGTTAATATGTTGATAAACATCCTATAACGATTATCGGTATTGTTATCCACATAAGCTCAACTTATCATATGTAATCATGGCGAGGGGATACGTTAAGGTATGATTTATACTTACCGACCGGTGTTCATCCACATCACGACACATTCCCGTATCAAGGTATGCACGATGGTTCATCTTACTGGTGAGTATACCATTTATCATCTGTTTTGCCGTATAAAAAGATGTGAGAAACTTACTTATTTTGAATGAAAACAATCCCTATGTGATAGAATCACTTATTGATGAGGAACTTGATTTTCAGATGCATGAAGGGCACAGGAGCAAGTCCGTGAACAGGTCAGTACTTTCGTACAGCAGAGAGACGAACTTGACTCCCGGATAAATGTGATATATTATCACTTGTTTTGTGGACATGTGATTGTTGATCACTTATTGAGGTCGTATGCAGTATGTACACGTATGTATGGTATCATGGAAGATCTTGACTTCGTCTCCGTTTTGTTTCGGTAAAAGAAACAACCATGATACCCAGATGATAAACAGCATAAAGACCACATATCTCAGAACCTCGGCAATCTCTCAAACGAAATTCCGGTACTAAGACCATATGCCAATGAGTGGTTCCCACCTGGTCTTTAGTCAATTTAAGTTTATATCACCCTGCACACTTTAAGATGATTGTGAGCCTACCGATACATCTTATATAGAGCTGCTTAACAGTTTTCATTTTGCATTTTAGTTAAAAGAGGTTTAGACAGACCACTGATGTACTATCATTTTCTCTTTTGCTCGCCAGGAAACTCATTTTTGTTTTTCTATTGTTTTTGGTTTTTGAAATTTTTCGATGTTTTTGAATTTTAAAATTTGGATTTACTCCCCCTAAAATCAACAAACTAAGATAATTTTAAAAACACAAAGATATTTACAAAAACGATTTTCCGATGTGGATTACTCTTGCTTGACCTTAATGCCGTTTACCAATAATAAAAAGTCAAATCTTGATTTATCAAAAGCTTTGGTAAAAAGGTCGGCACGTTGGTCATCAGTGTGGACGTAAGCAACATCGATTAGCCTTTTATCAAAGCAATCACGTATGAAGTGATATTTAATTTCGATGTGCTTAGTCTTTGAATGCTGCACAGGATTTTTAGTGATAGATAATGCAGCAGAATTATCGACATAAATAGGAGTAGTTAGGAATTCAAAACCGTAATCGCGCATTTGCTGTTGTATCCACAGGACTTGGGAGCAACAACTTGAGGCAGCAATGTATTCGGCTTCACAAGTTGATGTAGCTACACAAGTCTGCTTCTTGCACTGCCACGTTACGAGGCGAGTTCCTAAAAACTGGCATCCAGCCGTTGTGGATTTGCCGTCGATTTTGCATCCGCCAAAATCAGAATCACTGAAAGCGACTAATTCAAAGTTATCATCCTTAGGGTACCATAGACCGGTGTATGGGCAACCCTTCAAATAACGAAAAATCCTTTTTACAGCTGTAAGATGTGAGGCCTTCGGGTTCACTTGATATCTGGCTAGCAGGCATGTTGGATACATTATATCTGGTCTTGATGCTGTGAGGTACATAAGGGATCCAAACATCGCGCGGTAGTATGAAGAGCTAACGAGTTCACCCTTCAAGTCTGGATTAATTCCATGATTTTGCTGCAGTGGGGTACCAATGGGCGATGTGTCGGACATCTGGAATCGGCTCAAGATGTCTTGGACATACTTAGTCTGATGGATGAAAATCCCAGACCTCGTTTGTTGCACTTGCAAGCCCAAAAAGAAAGTCATCTCCCCTATAGCGCTCATCTCGAATTTATCCTGTATTACACGCTCGAAATCCCTACACATAACATTGTTAGTAGAACCAAAAATAATATCATCCACATATACCTGAACCAGTAGAAGATCTCCATCTTGTTCTTTTATGAAGAGAGTGCAATCGATAAGACCTCTGCGAAATCCATTCTCCAGCAGATAATTAGATAAGGTTGCATACCAAGCTCGCGGTGCTTGATGTATACCATAGAGCGCTTTGTTCAGCAACCAAACCCGATCGGGATGGATAGGATCTTCAAAACCTGGAAGCTGTTCAACATACACCTTTTCTTCCACTAGACCATGTAAGAATGCACTTTTGACGTCCATCTGGTAAACCTTGAATCCTTTGAATGAGGCATAAGCCAGAAAGATCCGAATTGCTTCCAGACGTGCAACAGGTGCATACACTTCGTTGTAGTCTATACCTTCAATCTGACGAAAACCTTGAACGACCAATCTTGCTTTGTTCCGAATAACGATTCCACGGTCGTCCTTTTTGCATTTATACACCCAACGGGTACCAATCTTCTTGTAATCAGCAGGTTTCTCTACGAGCTTCCAGACACCAAGTTTCGGGAATTGTTGCAGTTCTTCCTGCATTGCTTCAACCCAAGAGTTATCTTTTAAAGCGTCTTTCCAAGTTCTTGGCTCTTCCTGTGAGACATAACACGCGAAAGACCAATCGTTCTGTTGACCAGATTCTCGAATCGCTGTATACAAGCCTGCGTTGTTGTTGTTTCGCAACATGTTTCTTGTTTGTATGCCACTTTGTACATTGCCTATGATGTTTTGTTGAGTCCACCCGGAGGATCGAGTAACCTCTATTCCCTGTTTTCCGACAAACCTGAAAGTGCGGAATCCAAACGGGTAAGTTAAACCAAGTGACGAACACGTAAAACACAAAGATTCAACGATTAACACTCCATTGTATTAATCTAGAAAACGGTTACAAATCAATGTTTACAAGATGCTCACATAAACTCTCAGTGTGTGTGTGTTTACAGTGTGTTCGCTCTCAAAGTCTATGCAGACTCATGACTGTGTTCTGTCTGTTGTCTGTGTATATATACTGAAACACATCAACGAAATCCAATTCTAAACGAAAACTCAATATTTGACGAAATCATAAGGGATTTCGTCACATGCACATGCTGTTTTCGTCCCAACTGTCACATGTGGGATTGGGCTTATGACTTGGATTTCACCATAGGTGTTTGGCCCAGTGAAGGTTTCGGCCCATTCAAAGTTGATTGGCCCAATGGTAGTGCATGCACGTTCATGATTTCCCAACATGCAGATTGTAAACATTTGTGAAACGTGTTACATCATCATGATGATGTCATGATGATGTGTAAGCAGGAAACAGTTCGCGGCTCCGTGCTTCGCGTGTCGAACTCTGGGGCGCACGACGGAGGAATGTCGTGGCGTCGGGCTTGAGCCGAACCTAACTGGGTCGAACCGAACCGAATCGAACCGAGTCGAGTCGCGTCCACATAAAGTGTACCAACACTTGGCAACCTAGGCACGAGCCTAGGGCCACCAATAAATTAGGGCCTCCAAGTATTTAGAAAGTTTTGTATATAGCATATGTATTAAGGTCAAATAAATCTGTTTATTTCAAAACTAAACAGTTTTTTCATTGAAGGAGCCCAAAATAAATATTGTTTAGCAAAAAAAAAGGCCAAGTTTCAAAGCTTATTTCGCCTTGATTTCCAGCTATTACAACACAACCACCATCGACCTAATCATCATTATTTAGCGGCCTAAACCCCCTAAATACAGCCACAATCATCGTTCCCACTTCCATCGCAACCTATTTTCAATTTATTGGCTATCGGCTATCACTAGCCGAAAAAAGTAAGGGTAATCACCCATGACGTCGGGATTCAAGGAGAGTTTATCGGCGAAGTTAGGGCCCCCATTTCATAGTTCGCTTAGGGTCTCCAATAACGTAGGAACAACTCTGCCGCCTAATAAAAAAAACCTAAAGCTTAATTGGTTACTCAATAACATTAAATCATTATCCATCGTAGTCCAACCCAAATACTCTATATATTTTTTTTAAACCAAGAGGACCTCATGATTTGAAGCCCTAAAGCCCAAGCCTTAAAATACTTGGACTTGAGCCGGCCCTTGTTTTGCACGAGTATAACAGTAACATGTGACTTGAAATATTATTTTAAAGATTACTCTAAATAAAATATCTTAACTTTATTTCATAATATACGTTGGGCTTGAGTTTAGCCCATTAGGTTGGGGAGAAACAAGAAGTAAATTTTGAAGTTATAGGAACCAATACGCGAGTTGGAACATGATGAGTTCCTCAGCAATCTTCTCACCGGCTATGAAGAATTCGAGTTGCCAACGATTAATCACACCACCGGCTTTTGGGGTTAGCAATTCTCTTCATCATAATGTTTTTTGAAGGTCTTTGTTCATGTTATTTGAATCGATCTGCAGAAGCTCTTGTCTTTGTTGGAGTCTTGGGGTTTGATTTTAAAGCTTTGGATTGCATATCTTTTTTTCCTTCCTTTTTTTTTGTATATGTTTTTTGAGCTTTGATATTTTTAAGGTTTTTAACATTATGAGTTAGTTCCTTTGATCCAGGATGCATTTGATGTTCGTTTGAGGAGGAGGCATATTACTTTTGCTAAACGTGTGGATAAACCATTTAGTTTAATCTACTCTGATATGTACAAAGGCCCTAACTCAGTTTGTGAAAGTACCCCCAGCAAACTTTCAACTTATAGAATACTTGAACCCGGAATGATTCTTCTCGAGAAATACGTCAGCATCAAGGACCAGGTTTCTCTTTTTACCTGTAACATATAGAAAAAAAAGATTGATTTTTTCCATGTGTTTTTTAATCTAGGTGAGAAAAAACTATAAAAAAAAACATTTTTTAATGTTTGTTATATTATTAATTCTATTCATGTATGTTTAGTATATAAACATTAACATGTTTATTTATATGTGAAATGATTTATCCATTGCTTACAAGAAAATAATAAAATTTAACATAAAAATTGAATGATTTTCACAGTATTATAAAGGAAAATGTCTGAAAAAAAAATTGAGATAAACATAAAAGTTGATTAGAAGGTTAGGGTTATGTGAATGATTTTAATCAATGAAGTTTGGATCAATACGGGTTCTAACCAAGATAGGTTCAGGCCAAAACGGGTTCTTGCCAAAATAGAACTGGGTCAAAAAGGGTAAATTTATAAAATACATATGACCAAAATTATAGATACATATTCAAAAGTAACACTTCCTGAAAAAGACAACATGAATCATCAACAATCATAATCTGTATGCATGAAACTTAAAAATTCAACAAAAGCTCCCAGACACAAAAATGGTGGATTGATGGCAAGAAACAAACATCATTAAATGCTCGAAATTAAATAGAAAACTTCATGTAAATCGAAAATATAATACTTCTAATGAGTGATCGAGTACTTACCAAAGTCATGGACACCGATACCGCTGTTGGGTCTGTTGGAATCGGACAGACCAGAGACATGCAATGTCCAATCCGTTGTGCTTTTTGCCGAAAGCCAACATCGCTGCCGTGACCTTGGCCATCGGAAGACAGATATAGACCACGAATACCAACCCTGCCGCCGGAACCGCACACTGAATCCGGCACCACCGCACACCGATAATCTCTCTAGTCACCACCACACCACCAGTGATAGGCGACGCCGCCGTTCCGGCACACACACGGGGACATGGCCGGCTACGGCTACCGTTCTCTGTCTCCTTCTTTCTGATCTTAGGCCATGTGTAGTCATAACGCCCCTTTGTGGGCGTTATGCGACACGTGGCACGCCACGTGTGCGGGTGGGCGTTATGGGGAGTTATGCATTTAAGCCCGTAGTCATAAAGCCCCCGTCTAATCATTACTCAATTATTAATTTCTATTTTTTTATAAAAACAAAAAATAAATAAAAAAAACTGCAAATAAATAAAAACAGAAAATTAATTAAGAAAACTGATAATAAATAAAAACAAAAAACAATTAAAAACATAATATATAAATTGAAAAATAAATAAAAACAGAAAATAAATAAAAAAACTGCAAAAAACAACGAAAAAAACAGATTTTTAATTTTCTCAATAAAACCAGCCCAAAGCCCATCACATAAATAACCAGCCCAAAGCCCATAAAAAACAAAACCCTAAAATCCTTCTTCCTTGTCTTCCTTCTTCTTCATATACCTGCAACACAAAAGCAACACAAAAACAGAGCATTAAATATATGTATGTATATATGTTTGTGAGTGAGGGGAAAATCAGAAAATTAAAAAAAAAATCAAAGAAACACACACAATAACGCCGCTTTAACCCCGCTATAGACATCGCGCCGGAGAAAAATTTTTGGGGCATGGCGCCCTTCGTGGCGGTGTGCAGCGGCGCCATACGGCGCTATGGGGCTGCATACCGCCCCACTACACACAACCTTATCTCTCTTTGATTGTTCTCTCTCGCGTGTAGTCGGCGTTATGTGGGGGTGGTGCAGTAGGTATAGGGTTTTATATTGGGGCTTATTTATTGTTCATTTCATAGTGTTTTTAATATATGTATAATATATGTATAATTAATAATAATTATTAATATTAATATTAATTATTAATATATAGTAAGGCACCAACTTTTGACGTTCTCTGTATTAGTGTCGGTTTTTACCTTCATGTACTGATACCGAACAGAACCGTACCAGTATTTTCGATACCGGTTGACACCAAGCTTATACCAACCCCCGATATTAAAATAAGGTTTATAGTTAAAAAATAAAGAAAATAACTATTATTATAATTCGAAAATAATAAAAGTATTAAAAAAACTATATATTATTATAATATTAAAATCACTATTCATTTCAATTCATTTAGTAATTATTAATATATAGTAATAATAATAATAATAGTAATTAATGTACCTTAATTTTGAATCGAAGACCTTCAATTTGGTCACTTGTTCACCACTCAACGGCTACAGCGTTAGAACTTCGTCTCAAAGGCCTTCAATTTCTGCACTAGAGCCTTAGAATTTTAAACAAGAGCCTTAGAATTTTGAACAAAGAATGAATCATATGACTAAATAGATTAATGAATATTATTTGTAGCAGAACAAAGAAAGACTTCATCTTATTTATAAGTCAAAAGATGATTCAGATACCTTGTGGATGTTGAATGATTTGCGACTCTTTTGGTTCCTTTTGTGTGTGTTAGTGCCATTACAAATGATGATTTTGATTTCTTTCCCTGAGTCTTGTAATTCGCAATTGCCGCCTAACAAGGCCGGCTCCATAGGCTTGGCGACCTAGGCACGGGCCTAGGCACGGGCCTAGGCCACCAATAAATTAGGGCCTCCAAGTATTTAGAAAGTTTTTGTATATAGCATATGTATTAGGGTCAAATAAATCCGTTCATTTCAAAACTAAACATGTTTTTCATTGAAAGAGTCTAAAATAAATATTGTTTAGCAAAAAAAGGCCAAGTTTCAAAGCCCATTTCGCCTTGATTTCCAGCTATTACAACACAACCACCATCGGCCTAATCATCATTATTTAGCGGCCTAAACCCCCTAAATACAGCCATAATCATCGTTCCCACTTCCATCGCAACCTATTTTCAATTTATTGGCTATCGGCTATAGCTAGCCCAACAAAGTAAGGGTAATCACCCATGGCGTCGGGATTCAAGGAGAGTTTATCGGCGAAGTTAGGGCCCAACTTCATAGTTCGCTTAGGGTCTCCAATAACGTAGGAACGACTCTGCCACCTAATAAAAAAAAACCTAAAGCTTAATTGGTTACTCAATAACATTAAATCTAGAGGACTTCATGATTTGGAGCCCTAAAGCCCAAGCCTCAAATACTTAGGTTTGAGCCGGCCTTGTTTTCCACGAGTATAACAGTAACATGTAACTTAAAATATTATTTTAACGATTACTCTAAATAAAATATCTTAACTTTATTTCATAATATACGTTGGGCTTGAGTTTAGCCCATTAGGTTGGGGAGAATCAAGAAGTAAAATTTGAAGTTATACGAGCCAATACGGGAGTTGGAACATGATGAGTTCCTCAGCAATCTTCTCACCGGCGATGAAGAATTCGAGCTGCCAACGAATAATCACACCACCGGCTTTTGGGGTTAGCAATTCTCTTCATCATAATGTTTTTTGAAGGTCTTTGTTCATGTTATTTGAATCGATCTGCAGAAGCTCTTGTCTTTGTTGGAGTCTTGGGGTTTGATTTTAAAGCTTTGGATTGCATATCTTTTTTTCCTTCCTTTTTTTTTGTATATGTTTTTTGAGCTTTGATATTTTTAAGGTTTTTAACATTATGAGTTAGTTCCTTTGATCCAGGATGCATTTGATGTTCGTTTGAGGAGGAGGCATATTACTTTTGCTAAACGTGTGGATAAACCATTTAGTTTAATCTACTCTGATAAATACAAAGTCCCTAACTCAGTTTGTGAAAGTACCCCCAGCAAACTTTCAACTTATAGAATACTTGAACCCGGAATGATTCTTCTCGAGAAATACGTTAGCATCAAGGACCAGGTTTCTCGTTTTACTTGTAAACGTTAATATACAGTAAGAACGTTAACATGTTTAATTATGTGTGAAATGATTTATCCATTGCTTACCAGAAAATAATAAAATATAACATAAAAATTGAATGATTTTCATAGCATTATAAAGGAAAATGTCTGAACAAAAATTTGGGATAAACATAAAAGTAGATTAGAAGGTTAGGGTTATGTGAATAATTTTCAATTAAAAAATTTATATTAACTTAAATGTAAACAGCCCAAACAAATTCTTAGATGTTTGGCCTAATAGATGTTTGGTCTTCTTCAATAGACCTTGGCTTGATCAGGGCTTTGGTCTTCAATAGATGCTAGCCTTCAACAGTAGTTGTACTCTTGAACAGCGGTTCCAAGTTTTCATTAGATGTTAGCCGTGCTGTTGAACAGATGTTCTGAATAAGTGTTCAAGATTTACTATCTTTGGGAAGAGTTTGGTTCAATCTTTTGCTTATTTCCTGATCAATGGATCATGTTGTTGCTCTTAATAAAAAAAGAGATAAAAAGACAACATGTAGAAATCTATTTAGAGCTAAACAAAAAAAAAAAAATAGATAAACAAAGACCAAAAAGAAGCTAAAAGGCAAAATTAAATAGTAAACTTTCTACTTGTAGTTTGGTGAATTTCTACAAGATATATAACAGAGATATATAACAGAAACAATCTTACCTACCATATAATAAAATAATCAATCATAGAAAATCATTAGAACAGTCATTTTCCTAGGGGAGGTTATCAAGTTCAGATCTATAGCCATGAGATACGCGTATACTTGGTTGCGTATCTGCAATTACTCGTATATCAACTTAACAGTAGATATATAGATGAATATAAGCAACAATGTAATTTCATTTAACACGTGGTTTTGTACTATTATGGAACTTGTTCATGCATGAAAATGACTACTTTTTGATTTTCTCTATAATCAGAACACCTCCTATGCGTGCCATGCTTAAGCAAATATGGTACTATTTTGTATTTTCCATATAATCTGTCATTGTTTTGCACAGGGCCGGCTAAACTATTTTGGTGGCCTAAAGCGAAGTAAACTTAAGGCCTTTTTTTCCGAAAAAGAACCACTATTTGAGAAAAACCATCCTTTACCCGGATTCAAAATTACGATATCTATTTGACATTACAAATTTATCACAATTAGTAAAATATACCAGATATTAAAAAAAACGCTCAACACAAATTTCAATGCTAACTGCTAAGGGCTTCAAAAACTAGGAAAGTATATCACAAGCTTCAACTAGGGAATTAGAGCCTAATATCATATAATTCAATTGGGCAATCAAAGAAACTAGGTTAAAGAAGTTCGCCGCGTTGCGGCGAATTTCTTTTGTTATTTAGTCTGTGTTTACATGTGTTTTGAAACAGTGGCGGATCCAGGATTTTCCCTCAGGGGGTGCAAAAAAAATATGTAAAATAAGCTTCAATAAAACTCCAAACATCAAATGTCGTTAAAATTTTCTTACAAAAAAAACATGTAAAACAAACTTCAATAAAACTCTAAACAATAAATGTCAATAAAATTTTCTTACAGTTGTCCTCTACGTGATTTCATCTTTTGGAAACGATCAATTACAACTTCATTTGTAACACTTTCAAGTGCTTCTTTTTCTACTGCACAAACTACACAAGCATTCAGAAAATCTTCACCTATTCGATTACGCAAATTTGTCTTTACAATCTTCACTGCTGAAAAACATCTCTCAACTGTTGCGGTAGCAACGGGTAAAACCAATGTTAGCTTTAATAACCGATACACTAAAGGAAATGATATATGTTTTCTCGTTTCCACCATAACTCTAGCAAGATCGGCAATCCCACTCAAGTTAGAAAACTGTTCATCTTTTCGCACGCTATCAATGTACAAGTCAAGTTGATGTGCAAGAACAACTTTCTCCCCATTATCAAAATCATCTGGATAAAACTCACACAATCTCATTAACATTGATGCATCAAACTTGGAAAATGAGTCAAACGGGTTGAAAGCCGTCATGTTTTGAAGTAATTCTGTGTTAACCTCAGTAAAGCGATCACTAAACTCTTGAATTTCCATATCCACAACAGTGTTAAAACAATCAAACTTATAATAATGTTGATTAGTCATATCGTACCTTTGTCTTTTGACTCTAGGACCTCCACCACTGATATAGTTTTCTGTCATGTCCATGATTTCAATGTTATGTTTTTCACAAAACAAATGGATTTTCTCTACAAGTGGATCAAATCCACTTTCTCTAAACTCTTGCAACTTTCCTTTAGTCGTTTCCACCAATAAAACGGCTTCCAAAATGTCTTGATCTTTTCTTTGAAGAGCTCGTGATAATATATCTGTAAGGCCTAAAATGTGTAACATCAAATGTAGATAAAAAGCAAATTCAAATGAGCTTAAAAACCCTATCATTTTGAATGCTTGATTTTGGGTAGAAGAGTTATTGCATTCCTTTTTAACATATTCAAGCACTCTAATGATAGAGGGAAACATGTCTACCAAACGTATAAGTGTTTTATAATGGGAATTCCATCTTGTATCTCCCGGTCGGATAAAAGAAAGCTCTTGGTTTAACCCACTTCCTGTTTCTAGTATACCACTACCAATTTCCTTTTCCACTCTCTCTTTCTCGTTATAGCGAAGAATGTCTGTTCGTTTACAAGAAGAGCATACAATATTCATCAAAATGCTTAAGTTGTCAAAGAAATTCACTACGCCCAAATGTTTTCTTGCAACAGTCACAACCACCAATTGAAGTTGGTGAGCAAAACAATGTACGTAATATGCCGAGCTATTTTCTTCTAAGATCTTTGCTTTTAAACCATTGAACTCACCACGCATATTGTTTGCTCCATCATATCCTTGACCTCTTAGCCTTTTCAAACTCAATCCATATTTAGCAAAAAAAGTGTCAATTGCAGACTTAAGGGCTAAAGAGGATGTCTCCATAACATGAACAAGACCAACAAATCTCTCTTTAACAAGTCCGTGAGCATCTACATATCGCAAAACAATTGCCATTTGTTCCTTTTTTGACACGTCACTAGATTCATCAACCAATAAAGAAAAAACATCGCCAATTTCTTTTAAAATGGAGCTTACAACTTCTTCTTCAAAACAATTAGCAATATCTTTTTGAATACTTGGAGATAAATACTGATTATTACCTGCCGCTTTTGGTAATTCACGGAGTTCCTTGTCATGAAGCATAATTAAGTCCATTATCTCCAAGAAATTTCCTTTGCAAAGAGACTTTTTGCTCTCATCATGCCCACGAAATGATAATGCATTTTTCAAAAGAAGTCTACAATCATTAATTGTAGCATTCAATCTAATTCGGTTCGCTTTCTTCGTAGTATCATCTTGCTTATGAAAATTAGTGGCAATAGACTGATTCTGATTTATTAAATCCTCACATTTTTTTAGTGCTTTATTATGAGCACTATTTACATCACCAACATGTGTCTCAAATGTATCTATCGCCTTATTCCAAGCATGACACCCTTGTTGTGAAAATACATCACGCCCACCTTGGTTCCCAACATAATCTGCGAATAAGTAACAACACAAACAATATGCTCTATCGGCTTTTACACTGTACTCTAACCATTTACCATAATCATCAAACCAAGTCTTCACAAAACGTCGCTTTTTTTTCCCTATCAATTTTGTTGGGAAGTTATGACCACGCGGTTGACAAGGTCCATTAAGCCAATACTTTCTGCGTATCTCATCTCTTTGATCAGGGTGATAATCCAAAATTCTTATCCTATCGGCAGGATCCCAAGGAAGCTTATCTAAATCAACCATATTAGGCCCTGAAGATGATTCTTTGCGTTTAAGAAACCCTTCCATAGACCTAGTAGAGAACAATTAGACAATGTAAATTAAATGCAACAGTCAATAATAAATCCCAGTTTAGTGGTTTATAGTCTTATAAATATGTATTCAGTAATCAATAAACTTCAAAGAATAAAAGTTCAAACAATCAAACCTTTGCATTGTTCCTTATTCTTGGAAGTTTCAATCTGCAAATATGATATTTTTTAATAACTATCCAATAATCATTCAATTAACTATATAAAAAAATCAAACCTTTGATTTTGAGATGTGATGAACTTGAAAAAAACCTGCCGCCGTGCCAATTGCCGTTCGGTTCCGTCTTTGTGTTTTCAACGTTTCCACAATTCTTGTTGAAGTAGTTTAATTGATTGGGCTTCATATCTATCCATTTACTAATTTGTGGGGCTTCAATATTAAAATGTTAATTGGATTTTGGGGTTTGGGCTTTCTGTGTTTTAAAATTTCAAAGTCAAAGGGTCCCTTTTAAAACAAATGATGGGGTCCCAGATATGTTTTAAATTAAATTCTATAATAATTTTTTAAAATTAACACTTATCATATACCTTTTGAGGATGTGCCTTGCCACCTCCTGGAACAAACATCCATCCGCCCCTGTTTTGAAATGACTACGAGCGTTTTGCAAACAGAACTGCTAACAAGAATAAAAAGAAAATGTAGAAAAAAACACTAAAATATAACCGAAAGAAAATCAACCAAAAAAGTTGTATGGTAACGATGTTGTTCGTATGAAACCCGTGATCAGAGATGAGCAAATTGTTCTGGGTACCGGTACCAAATTTGCCGAACCGAAAGATCTTAAGTACCAATTCGGTACCGACTTTTGGCGTTCCTGGTACCAGTTCACTACCGTTTTTTACCTTCATATACCGGTACCGTAACCGGTATTTTCGGTATCAGTACCGATTCTGTATCGTTTGACACCGAGCTCATCCCTACCCATAAAGCTAAAAAAGAAAAAATTAAAAGTTGAAGAAAATCAACAAAAAAAGTTGTACGATAACGTCGTTTGTACGGTAACCGTGATCGGGGATGAGCAAATGGTACCGGGTAGCCGCACTGAATTTCCCGAACCAAAAGAATTCCAATATCAATTCGGCACCAACTTTTGGCATTCTCTGTATTAGTGCCGGATTTTACCTTCATGTACTGATACCGAACAGAACCGTACCGGTATTTTCGATACCGGTTGACACCAAGCTTATCCCAACCCCTGATATTAAAATAAGGTTTATAGTTAAAAAATAAAGAAAATAACTATTATTATAATTCTAAAATAATAAAAGTATTAAAAAAGCTATATATTATTATAATATTAAAATCACTATTCATTTCAATTCATTAATTAATTATTATTATTAACTAGGTTTATTCATACATGCGCGCTGCGCGTGTACTCTGGATTAACCGAGATTGTGTGTGTATTATAAACGCCATGAATACTCGGGCTAAGACACATCGTTTCAGTCACCACCACCAATAATCAACAACAATACTACCATTATGAACTTCATTTCTTCAAAAGCATTGCTTACAGTTTCACATCAAAACTAAAACATCCTACCAAAACAAAATTCATCACCTAACATTCTCTTTCTTGTGCTCCAACCTCCCACTGCCGTGGCAACCATCACCGATTCACAGCCATAGTCAAAGCCCCCTCTCAGCACCAAAACGATTTACCTATGACAAACCTTGAGGTAAACAGTAGTGAATACATACAAATTAGTTAGAATATCTTACCTGCAAACTCTAACACGGAAATGAGTTAAAAAACCGGCTCCCACGTAAGGGGAAATATCAGATGCAAAAACTTGTAAATTTGTTTTATTTATTAATTCAAACTTCCAAATAACATGCAAAACAGATATTTTCAAGTCCGGTTGGCAAACCTGATTCCCTTCTCGATGGATCACTTTAGTGCATGCAAAAAGGCTTTCAATAGTCGGAAAGTGAATCCAGGCCTAAGATTTTTTCTACACCATTCTTGCCGAGTCTCACCTGCAATAAGGGATGTAGTTTTTTAACCATCTAACGTATAATTCGTATCATTTGTTGGCAAAATACACAACTTTTAACCGTTTAAAGCCAACATGCTTGCCATTTGTGTGATAAATGACGCTAGGAGTGTAAAATTATTGTAAAAATATAGCTGCTATCAAGAAAGTCTCCATTATCATATGTTGCCATATGTCCTGTAAACAACAAAATGAAACTTTATTCCAACGTGTTAAAAAATGCAAGTTTCAAACCAACATATTACATGTTACCTAACAGACCAGTGTCATTACCAACAAAACACATCATGCTACCTACAAAATACAACTGAGAAGCTGAAGCTGATCTGTTAAAAAATGCAACAATAAAAAACGTATACACATATATTTATAAAAAAATATGACCAGTTACCACTCCAATCAAACGCTCCACTTGCAAACGATACCTATTATTTCTAGGTGGAAACCATTTTCTTCAAAAAAAAAATAGTGGTTGCGTTGGTCTTCGCTCCTCAGTGCAGCAATACATACACAAACCGCTATTACCGGTAAGCAATAATCAGGAAGGCATTTTATAAGCAATTTAACAATTAATGAGCACTTTTAGTGAAACAGGAAAACTGGTTTACAGGGCTCCATAGGATTCAAAACTACCTAACAAAGAGTGCCAAAATTTCACCATAGATGGGTTGGTTCCAAACCATTATCTCTAGGTAGAAACCATTTTCTTCAATGGAATAGTGGTTGCGTTAGTTCTCGGTGCAACTAACCGGTTGCGACTTTTGGCTGACGCCTGACGGAAACCAATAAAACGGTTCGTGTTTATTATTCAAAAACTTTTGGCTGCTAGTCGAGTGGTGAGATGCCGACTAGTGATTAATCCGATTGAAATTTTTGTATGTAGTTTTTGGAAATTTCAGTATATATTTTATGTTTCTTAAAGTAAAACAACAAAAAAGATCTTTATTTAAAATCATGTTTTATCGCAGTAAAATAAAGTAAGTTCAAGTAAAAGCAAACAAAAGTCAAACAGGTTTGTACAATGCATATAGGTCAATAGGTGTATGTTGAAAGTCAAACAGGTTTGTACAATGCATATACAGGTTTGTACAATGACTGCCAAGGTCAATAGGTGTATGTGAAGTTTGGCTTATGGAATTCAAATGCTGAAGGTTCTTCATGGTTTTTGAATTGACAGTGAACCTAGTTGGACATGTGAACCATTTTTTGCTGACAGTGAACCTAGTCATAACAGCTTCTATGGTGATTAATAGTCGCCACATATTCTAGTCTGGTTAATAGTCAAAATGTGCAGCAGGTATGCTTAATCAGTGGTTAATAGTCACCACAGCAGGTATGCTTAATCAGTGGTATGCTTGAGGTATGCTTGATTCAGAATTAGGTGTTTATATGATTCAGAAGCAGATTACATGTATGCAACAGGTACGCAACAGATTACATGTGAAACACTTTCAGAATTAGGTGTTTATATGATTCAGAAGCAGATTACATGTGAATTGGTTCCGAATTAGGTTTCAGATCATAGAACAGGTTAAGATTTATGATTATAGAATCATAGATCAGGTTTTTGATTTTGGCGGGAAGGTTTTTGGAAGTTGCAGGGGGTAATGTTGTATCTTAACTCAAAGTACAGGGGGTAATAAGGAAGGACAAATTAGTAATTTACCAATGGGGGGTAATTGTGCGACTTAACAGAAATGTTGGGGGGTAAAATGGAAGGGTAATATAGTCATTTCAACTAAGAGTCAACAGATCTGTCATTGACTTTCAAGCCGGGGGTAATTGTGCGACATAAGAGGTAACAGTAGGGGGTAATTTTGCATTTATTTCCTTAGGGGGGGTAAGAGTGCCAATGGCCCCTAACCTCAGGGGGTAAAACTGCAATTTACTCAAATATAATCAAAACGTATGAGTTGAAAAAAAGCTGATTTTTGACACAACTTATATAACCTTTATAGACCCATTTGTAGTTAAATTATCTAAAATTTTGAATTATGTTTGAACGTAGGACCATGATGAGAGCTCAGATAGTCTGAGACGAGGGTTGCCTGTGGTTTCCATCTCTATTGGAGAGTGTGCAACATTTCTGTATGGCGATACTAGAATTAAAAAGAAGTTAAAAAGGATTTTTTTGTATTCTGGTGATGTATTGAAATTTGGTGGCAAGTCTAGACTTATTTATCATAGGGTGAAGCAAATCGCTCAATACACGTCTCCGGTGCAATTAGTAACAGAATTCGGTCTTAGAAATGACCGTCTATCCCTTACTTTCAGGCAGTTTTAATCATGCTCTGTCTTTCTAGAATTGCGTTGTTTAGGATTTTTTTTTTCTCTCTTTTCCTTGGGTTTATGTTATTAATCTTTATTTGAGTTTCGTAATGTAATTTCGTTGATTAGAATTTCTGGTTTCGTCACTGTTTGTAAGTCGATTCCATAAGGCGTGCCTCCAACGACGTACATTATATAATTTTGTATGGCACATGCGACCTTTAAGGTGGGCACTTTTCCTATGCCTTACGCCCAAGCGTCACACAAGCCTCGTGGGTCTTCAATGCGTCTTGTGCCTTTGACTACCTAAGTTGTCATAGGTATTCAAATTATGAACACATCTCCATAGGCATCATCATCATCACTAACGTGTTAATCATCTTCACCAATTGCCCTAAGGTCAAGTATTTACAAGGGTTCACATGTGAACTCAAGTTTGTATGTGAACACCTTTCATCATTTGCCTTGAGACTAGGTGTATTTATGTGTTCATATGTGAACTCATTCCCTTCATATTAGAACGCTGGTTTTACATGTATCTCTTCCTACCCTTTTGACACTTAGGTTTTCTTCCTTTCGTGTAATAGTATCCTTGAAAGAGGAAACTTAAATCAAGAATGAATTGTAAGTTAGGTGAAAGTTCTTAATGGAAAGAATTTTGGAGCAAAGGCACGTTTTGGTCAAATATGGAACAAACACATGTGATGGAAAGAAGAGTAGGGGTTAAGAGGATCAAATAGGGAGGAAAAGCTTGGGTTTTTATCCTCTCTTATAATAGTATCCTTAAAGGGGGGAAACTTAAATCAAGGTGTTTTGTTTGAATATAGAACAAACATTTGTGATGTAAAGGAGGAGAAACCATTACCAAAGGGATTAGAAAAGTTACAACATGTGTAGTTTTGGTGTAGGGAAGAGAGAAATGACAAAGATTGGCTTAGTTTCTAGGAGAGATGAATCATGTGGTTGTACCGGTGGAGAAGACAGTATCGCCGATTGTGTGGCAATCAGCGCATGGAGGTGGTGGGTGGAGATTATACTCTTATCGTTGATTGTCGAAGCAAGAGAGAAAGATATACGCATTGGTCATCGGTGTGATCAGAGGTGGGATAATGTAAGATGGTTTTCTTAATCGATCAAGTATCCCATAGATAGTATGCTCTAACTATTCATAGGATATTCCTTATATGTGTATCCTTTATTTACTTCCATTCACCTTCGGAAATTAATTATCATCATTAACCAGAAAATGTAATGATTATGATTGGTTTTGACAGTTATTCCATTTTGTTTTTTCACATTAGAACCGTGATTGATCCTAGTAGCAGAAATTTGAAATAAATGACGTACTAACACTTGATAACTATTAAGTAATAACAATTATCAGTGAATACGAACTTCAATAAAGTTATATAGTATTATGATTTATGATAATGATTTAAGTATATTATATACATACACTTAAATAAAAATCATAAGTATATGATTTAAGTATATTATATACATACACATAAATAAAAATCATAGGGTGAGGGTATTGACACACCCCTACTTTTTGAGTGCACACCCCCAGAGGTGGCATATAGGGCAATAAGGGGAGTATATAGTGTGAAAACAATTAATGTGCCAGAAAAAGGGTTTTGATAAGCCTCTCATTGCCCTATGAGAGGCGTATAAGGTTGTGGTAGTTGGAGCATTAAACCTTATACGCCTCTCATTGAGCAATAAGAGGCTTATCGGCATGACTTTTGATGAATTTAAGGTATAATTACTGACATGAAAGGAGTTCAGTCTGAAAAAGCGTGAAAGTGACCCATATGACCCTTATCGACCTATACGACCCTTATCGAGCAAAAATGTTTGTTTACCCAAGCATACGGGATTTATGGCTTTCAAAATTTTTCAAACTCACAAAATTCCGACTGAACTCCTAAAGATTCTTCACTAAAAAATTTGGTTGAGACCGTGAAGCATAAAGATGTCGTTTTGGGACATTGGTAATATTTTTGGCGAAGATTCGAACCAGTCGTACGTCTCCGAAAGCGTTTGGTTATCCGACGTTGATCGAGGTGAGGAGGAGGTTGTGTCTGTGCCTCGTTGTGATGACGGGGGTGTGCGACCCGCGTTACCTGACTTGAACCAGGTGTTTGTAGATGAGGGGGAACCATCTTACATTGCCCAAAGTTATCCGCGACACGAATACGGAACTTACCATTCGTGTACGGAAAACAAACACAAGTTAGAGTATGAGGAAGGTGCTAAGGAGTATGAGAAAAATGATAACGAAGTCGAATAAGGTGGTAACGACTTTGAGGAAAATGATAACGAAGTCGAGGAATGTGCTAAGTACTTTGAGGAAAATGATAACGAAATCGAGGAAGGTGTAATGCACTTTGAGGAGGGTGTTGACGACGACGAACGTGCTAACGAGGAAGGTGTTGACGACGACGAACTTGCTAACGAGGAACGTGCTAACGAGGATTGTGCTAATGACGAGAAAAAAAACAAAAAAGGTATGACATAACCGTCAATTACGTGTTATATAATGTTGATATAATTTTAGAGTGGATAAAACGATTTTGTATACGTGTTATTCGTATATATATAATATTTATTAGGTAGGAGAAATCTAGAAAATGTTTGACCCGTCCCGACCTTAACCCGAACCCGACCCGAAATTGTGTCATACATATTAACCCGATTTCGTTATCATTTTGGTGAAATATTATATATGTTCTGGTTAAATATTTTGTTAAAAATAGATTACTTAGGCTTGTAAATGAACCGAACGAACACGAACGAGGCATGTATACTGATTAAAAATAGAAAATGTTTGACACGAAATTTCATACAAACCCTAAAATGTGTCATACATATTAACCCGAACCCGATGTTAAACCCGAGTTTTTTTATTATTTTTCCGGCAAATTAATATATTAATTTCATTTATGTGGATTTTTAATGAACCTTTTTTTTAGGTATTTGGGTCACTTGAAGAATTGGGTATACAAAAGAGAAGTTGCGAAAGGTTATGTCATTGTCACCCAACGAACGAGGAAAAAAAGGCGAAGGTGCGTCAGCAAGGACAGTGAAGATATGGTTGCAATGCGATCGTGGCGGCGAACCCAAAAGTAAAGCATCCGTTCGGCGTTCCGGTAGCAAAAAGGTTGGATGTCCTTTTAGTCTGATAGGGAAACTAGACTCAAGTAGTGGTAGTTGGAGCCTTGTGGAGAAGAAAAAATTCACAACCATGAGCCTGCTGAATTTCTCGAGGGCAACGCGTTTGCTAGAAGCCTGACCCCGGACGAAGAATCACTGGTGGAGAGACTTTATCTGCAAAACATGGAGCCTACAAATATACATTTAACCATAAGAAATCAGTACCCACATAGTGTGTGCATTCTACAAGACGTACAAAACATGATTAAAAAGATTAAACGAAAAATGTACTGCGATCGAACTCCAATGCAGATATTGGAGAGCATGTTGCAAGAAGAAATGTACGTTTATTTCACCAGAGTGAATCCCTCCACAAACGCGGTCGAGGAGGTTTTTTTCGTTCATCCGGACTCGTACGACATGTGGCGTGCATTCCCACATGTGTTGATGATTGATGCTACCTACAAGACGAATGAGTATAAGCTTCCGTTTATTCAAGTTGTGGGTGTGACATCGACACACAAGTCTTTTTGTATGGCTCATGCGTTTGTCTCTAAAGAAAAAAAAAAGATAACTTCTTATGGGTCCTGGAGAAGCTCAAAGAATTGTTGGTAGATTGCATGGAGCCACGTGTAATTGTAACAGATAGGGATCAAGCTTTGATAAATGCTTGCGATAAAGTATTCCCAAAAGCTTCCAAATTGCTATGTAGGTGGCACATCTCACATAATATTCTAAAACACTGTCGGGCAAAATTTACAGATGAAGACTGGAAAATATTCAAGCTTTCTTGGTCTCGACTGTGTAGTTCTCCCACTCCGACGCTATACAATTATAACTTTCAGCGGCTTTTCATGCGACTGGTTAACGACGAACGATCAGGTACATATTATATTAGTTTACATACATTCATCCATACATATATACATAAAAACATTACAAATCATTGTATTCAATTTTTTTTTCAGATGTTCTGGATTATTTGTATGATGTGTGGCTGAAAGATTATAAAGAAAAGTTCGTTTCAGCTTGGACTAACACAGTCCCCAATTTTGGTCAACATACGACCAACAGAGTTGAAAGCCAGCATTCTAAGTTTAAGAGATACATTAAAGGGCCAAACAACTCGCTCTGTAGACTTGTGTGTCTTGTTGGCAAAGTTATAGAGTCACAAAAGATACAAATAAAACTTAGTTTTCAGGAGAGCAGGTCCGTGCAAATGGGGGACCACATATTTCCATTTTTTGACAACCTACGCGGTAATGTTTCCCAAAAAGCCTTAGAGTTATTGGTTGTCGAGAGGAAGAAGCTACATGCGTTGAGGGCAGGAGGGGGGACTTGTGGCCACCAGCTTTCTACGGGTTATGGGTTGCCATGTGCTTGTCAGATGGAGTGGTGGGAAAATACAGGTAACATAACAACTATAACATATGCTTCGATCCATAGAATATAATCATCATTATACTTCATGTTTTAACAATGATTCTTGAAAAACAGGTTGCAAAATTCCACTTGCCGCGATAGATAAATTCTGGACAAAACTTGATTTTTCGACAGAAAAACTTAATCAAGACGAGTGTAATATTCAGGCGGAAATGGATAAACTCACATAGCAACTACATACGCAGCCACCTCTAGTGTTAAAAAGTATGTTGTCGAAGATGAAAGCGGTGTTGAATCCAAGTATGACTGACCATCAACCGCCTGAGGTACAACAAGATACCCGGGGCCGCCCAACTACGAAAGCAAAACAACAAAAGAATGAAGACCTTGCGAGACGTAAAGATAAACAAACCGAATCACATAGGAACGACTACACTCAAAAGCCAAATGTGTGACGTAGTCGTTCAAAGAAAAGCAAAGAAGAAAAAAAATACACTTCTGATTATAGATAAAGACTTTCGACTGTTGGCCGGGCACAGGTACATACGTATATACATACATATATTTAGAATTCTTTTTCAATTTTTTATTTTTTAATATTTTTTAGTTTTTTTTTTTTTTTTTGCCAATTATAGGTACAAAAACATGATCGAGCGTTTTAAGGATTGGCTTCCATCTAGCTATCGGAGATGCATAACACATATCGAAGATGCCCAGTCGGACGGTAACTGTGGGTTTCGATCCATTGCTATGGGTTTGGGGTATGACCAGAAACAGTGGAAGTGGGTCCGCCAAGAGCTACTCGACGAAATGTTCATTAACAAAAAGCGTTGGGGGCATATACTCGAATCATTGGACAAGGTATGTTACGAAAATGTGTATCGATCGATAAATTGGTTAAATGTTGAACCTGCACCTATGGCATGCTGGATGTGGTTTCCCTACACAGGGTTGTTGGTGGCTCAAAAATTTGGGGTGATTGTTCAACATTTAAGCAACGGTGTTTGTCAAACTTACTTCCCGATGTTCGATGGACCGCAGGTTTACCCGAACCATTCCATTTTAACGATTGCTTATGTCGAAGATAGCCAATTCATCATGGTTAAGTTAGCGGATGATAGCCCGATGCCAGTACCAAATGGACTTTGGAATATATACCGAAGTATGGAAGCTATGGAATGGGAGACAATGTACATGTCTCGTATTGCACAGGGTAGGGCGTTACTACGTAGTAATAGAACTCGACAAAAAGAAGTTATTGACTTGTGTTAGGTGTAGCATCCGTGAAACATAGTGTACGCAACGAACTTATTAATGTTTCTCTTTATTATAATTTAAATATATTGTAACATCCGTCAAATATAGTGTACGCAACAATTTTTTTATAATTTTTTTTAATTAAAGTGCTTCATATAAAAGAAAATAGTACAAAATAAAAGAAAACTATTGTTTTAAAGGGATTTAAAATTGTTGACTCAAACTAAAAATGAAATCTGTTTTTTAATAAAAGGAATTAATTTTAATATAAATAAATGAATAATAAAAAATGTCAAATAAAAAAGGGAGGGGTCCTTCTGTATCGGACCGGCCTCCCCCGGGATTCGAACTCGCACATTTCGCATAGAACACACAAGCCTTAACCAGTTTGTCCTCCTGTACAGGAGCTGATAAATTGGTTATAGTATATCCTTTATACACTTCATACGCTTTAAACCCAACAACTCCTTACGGCTTTCATTGAACACAAACACTTTCCCAACTTCAATAAAGGGGTAAACTAGATCTAAAATTCGAAAACTCACACACTAAAACACCAAGAACACACACACAAACGCTCTGGACTACACGATTTTCACAAGACAAACTCTGGACCACATGATGAAGGTTAGTTTGTATTCCAAATTTTATTGCTTAATCTTCAACCTTTTTTTATTTTTTGGTTTTATTTCCGCCGTTTGTAGTTGTGTTGGGTTTGACGGTGGTGTTGGGTTTGACGATGGTGGGGGTTTGACGGTGGTAGGGGATTGACGGCGGTGGGGGATTGGTGGCGGTGGGGGATTAACGGCGGTGGGGGATTGACTGTGGTGGGGAATGATGGCGGTGGTGATTGACGGCAGTGGTGGTGGTAGAGGTCAATAGGTGTATGTGAAGTTTGGCTTATGGAATTCAAATGCTGAAGGTTCTTCATGGTTTTTGAATTGACAGTGAACCTAGTTGGACATGTGAACCATTTTTTGCTGACAGTGAACCTAGTCATAACAGCTTCTATGGTGATTAATAGTCGCCACATATTCTAGTCTGGTTAATAGTCAAAATGTGCAGCAGGTATGCTTAATCAGTGGTTAATAGTCACCACAGCAGGTATGCTTAATCAGTGGTATGCTTGAGGTATGCTTGATTCAGAATTAGGTGTTTATATGATTCAGAAGCAGATTACATGTATGCAACAGGTACGCAACAGATTACATGTGAAACACTTTCAGAATTAGGTGTTTATATGATTCAGAAGCAGATTACATGTGAATTGGTTCAGAATTAGGTTTCAGATCATAGAACAGGTTAAGATTTATGATTATAGAATCATAGATCAGGTTTTTGATTTTGGCGGGAAGGTTTTTGGAAGTTGCAGGGGGTAATGTTGTATCTTAACTCAAAGTACAGGGGGTAATAAGGAAGGACAAATTAGTAATTTACCAATGGGGGGTAATTGTGCGACTTAACAGAAATGTTGGGGGGTAAAATGGAAGGGTAATATAGTCATTTCAACTAAGAGTCAACAGATCTGTCATTGACTTTCAAGCCGGGGGTAATTGTGCGACATAAGAGGTAACAGTAGGGGGTAATTTTGCATTTATTTCCTTAGGGGGGGTAAGAGTGCCAATGGCCCCTAACCTCAGGGGGTAAAACTGCAATTTACTCAAATATAATCAAAACGTATGAGTTGAAAAAAAGCTGATTTTTGACACAACTTATATAACCTTTATAGACCCATTTGTAGTTAAATTATCTAAAATTTTGAATTATGTTTGAACGTAGGACCATGATGAGAGCTCAGATAGTCTGAGACGAGGGTTGCCTGTGGTTTCCATCTCTATTGGAGAGTGTGCAACATTTCTGTATGGCGATACTAGAATTAAAAAGAAGTTAAAAAGGATTTTTTTGTATTCTGGTGATGTATTGAAATTTGGTGGCAAGTCTAGACTTATTTATCATAGGGTGAAGCAAATCGCTCAATACACGTCTCCGGTGCAATTAGTAACAGAATTCGGTCTTAGAAATGACCGTCTATCCCTTACTTTCAGGCAGTTTTAATCATGCTCTGTCTTTCTAGAATTGCGTTGTTTAGGATTTTTTTTTTTCTCTCTTTTCCTTGGGTTTATGTTATTAATCTTTATTTGAGTTTCGTAATGTAATTTCGTTGATTAGAATTTCTGGTTTCGTCACTGTTTGTAAGTCGATTCCATAAGGCGTGCCTCCAACGACGTACATTATATAATTTTGTATGGCACATGCGACCTTTAAGGTGGGCACTTTTCCTATGCCTTACGCCCAAGCGTCACACAAGCCTCGTGGGTCTTCAATGCGTCTTGTGCCTTTGACTACCTAAGTTGTCATAGGTATTCAAATTATGAACACATCTCCATAGGCATCATCATCATCACTAACGTGTTAATCATCTTCACCAATTGCCCTAAGGTCAAGTATTTACAAGGGTTCACATGTGAACTCAAGTTTGTATGTGAACACCTTTCATCATTTGCCTTGAGACTAGGTGTATTTATGTGTTCATATGTGAACTCATTCCCTTCATATTAGAACGCTGGTTTTACATGTATCTCTTCCTACCCTTTTGACACTTAGGTTTTCTTCCTTTCGTGTAATAGTATCCTTGAAAGAGGAAACTTAAATCAAGAATGAATTGTAAGTTAGGTGAAAGTTCTTAATGGAAAGAATTTTGGAGCAAAGGCACGTTTTGGTCAAATATGGAACAAACACATGTGATGGAAAGAAGAGTAGGGGTTAAGAGGATCAAATAGGGAGGAAAAGCTTGGGTTTTTATCCTCTCTTATAATAGTATCCTTAAAGGGGGGAAACTTAAATCAAGGTGTTTTGTTTGAATATAGAACAAACATTTGTGATGTAAAGGAGGAGAAACCATTACCAAAGGGATTAGAAAAGTTACAACATGTGTAGTTTTGGTGTAGGGAAGAGAGAAATGACAAAGATTGGCTTAGTTTCTAGGAGAGATGAATCATGTGGTTGTACCGGTGGAGAAGACAGTATCGCCGATTGTGTGGCAATCAGCGCATGGAGGTGGTGGGTGGAGATTATACTCTTATCGTTGATTGTCGAAGCAAGAGAGAAAGATATACGCATTGGTCATCGGTGTGATCAGAGGTGGGATAATGTAAGATGGTTTTCTTAATCGATCAAGTATCCCATAGATAGTATGCTCTAACTATTCATAGGATATTCCTTATATGTGTATCCTTTATTTACTTCCATTCACCTTCGGAAATTAATTATCATCATTAACCAGAAAATGTAATGATTATGATTGGTTTTGACAGTTATTCCATTTTGTTTTTTCACATTAGAACCGTGATTGATCCTAGTAGCAGAAATTTGAAATAAATGACGTACTAACACTTGATAACTATTAAGTAATAACAATTATCAGTGAATACGAACTTCAATAAAGTTATATAGTATTATGATTTATGATAATGATTTAAGTATATTATATACATACACTTAAATAAAAATCATAAGTATATGATTTAAGTATATTATATACATACACATAAATAAAAATCATAGGGTGAGGGTATTGACACACCCCTACTTTTTGAGTGCACACCCCCAGAGGTGGCATATAGGGCAATAAGGGGAGTATATAGTGTGAAAACAATTAATGTGCCAGAAAAAGGGTTTTGATAAGCCTCTCATTGCCCTATGAGAGGCGTATAAGGTTGTGGTAGTTGGAGCATTAAACCTTATACGCCTCTCATTGAGCAATAAGAGGCTTATCGGCATGACTTTTGATGAATTTAAGGTATAATTACTGACATGAAAGGAGTTCAGTCTGAAAAAGCGTGAAAGTGACCCATATGACCCTTATCGACCTATACGACCCTTATCGAGCAAAAATGTTTGTTTACCCAAGCATACGGGATTTATGGCTTTCAAAATTTTTCAAACTCACAAAATTCCGACTGAACTCCTAAAGATTCTTCACTAAAAAATTTGGTTGAGACCGTGAAGCATAAAGATGTCGTTTTGGGACATTGGTAATATTTTTGGCGAAGATTCGAACCAGTCGTACGTCTCCGAAAGCGTTTGGTTATCCGACGTTGATCGAGGTGAGGAGGAGGTTGTGTCTGTGCCTCGTTGTGATGACGGGGGTGTGCGACCCGCGTTACCTGACTTGAACCAGGTGTTTGTAGATGAGGGGGAACCATCTTACATTGCCCAAAGTTATCCGCGACACGAATACGGAACTTACCATTCGTGTACGGAAAACAAACACAAGTTAGAGTATGAGGAAGGTGCTAAGGAGTATGAGAAAAATGATAACGAAGTCGAATAAGGTGGTAACGACTTTGAGGAAAATGATAACGAAGTCGAGGAATGTGCTAAGTACTTTGAGGAAAATGATAACGAAATCGAGGAAGGTGTAATGCACTTTGAGGAGGGTGTTGACGACGACGAACGTGCTAACGAGGAAGGTGTTGACGACGACGAACTTGCTAACGAGGAACGTGCTAACGAGGATTGTGCTAATGACGAGAAAAAAAACAAAAAAGGTATGACATAACCGTCAATTACGTGTTATATAATGTTGATATAATTTTAGAGTGGATAAAACGATTTTGTATACGTGTTATTCGTATATATATAATATTTATTAGGTAGGAGAAATCTAGAAAATGTTTGACCCGTCCCGACCTTAACCCGAACCCGACCCGAAATTGTGTCATACATATTAACCCGATTTCGTTATCATTTTGGTGAAATATTATATATGTTCTGGTTAAATATTTTGTTAAAAATAGATTACTTAGGCTTGTAAATGAACCGAACGAACACGAACGAGGCATGTATACTGATTAAAAATAGAAAATGTTTGACACGAAATTTCATACAAACCCTAAAATGTGTCATACATATTAACCCGAACCCGATGTTAAACCCGAGTTTTTTTATTATTTTTCCGGCAAATTAATATATTAATTTCATTTATGTGGATTTTTAATGAACCTTTTTTTTAGGTATTTGGGTCACTTGAAGAATTGGGTATACAAAAGAGAAGTTGCGAAAGGTTATGTCATTGTCACCCAACGAACGAGGAAAAAAAGGCGAAGGTGCGTCAGCAAGGACAGTGAAGATATGGTTGCAATGCGATCGTGGCGGCGAACCCAAAAGTAAAGCATCCGTTCGGCGTTCCGGTAGCAAAAAGGTTGGATGTCCTTTTAGTCTGATAGGGAAACTAGACTCAAGTAGTGGTAGTTGGAGCCTTGTGGAGAAGAAAAAATTCACAACCATGAGCCTGCTGAATTTCTCGAGGGCAACGCGTTTGCTAGAAGCCTGACCCCGGACGAAGAATCACTGGTGGAGAGACTTTATCTGCAAAACATGGAGCCTACAAATATACATTTAACCATAAGAAATCAGTACCCACATAGTGTGTGCATTCTACAAGACGTACAAAACATGATTAAAAAGATTAAACGAAAAATGTACTGCGATCGAACTCCAATGCAGATATTGGAGAGCATGTTGCAAGAAGAAATGTACGTTTATTTCACCAGAGTGAATCCCTCCACAAACGCGGTCGAGGAGGTTTTTTTCGTTCATCCGGACTCGTACGACATGTGGCGTGCATTCCCACATGTGTTGATGATTGATGCTACCTACAAGACGAATGAGTATAAGCTTCCGTTTATTCAAGTTGTGGGTGTGACATCGACACACAAGTCTTTTTGTATGGCTCATGCGTTTGTCTCTAAAGAAAAAAAAAAGATAACTTCTTATGGGTCCTGGAGAAGCTCAAAGAATTGTTGGTAGATTGCATGGAGCCACGTGTAATTGTAACAGATAGGGATCAAGCTTTGATAAATGCTTGCGATAAAGTATTCCCAAAAGCTTCCAAATTGCTATGTAGGTGGCACATCTCACATAATATTCTAAAACACTGTCGGGCAAAATTTACAGATGAAGACTGGAAAATATTCAAGCTTTCTTGGTCTCGACTGTGTAGTTCTCCCACTCCGACGCTATACAATTATAACTTTCAGCGGCTTTTCATGCGACTGGTTAACGACGAACGATCAGGTACATATTATATTAGTTTACATACATTCATCCATACATATATACATAAAAACATTACAAATCATTGTATTCAATTTTTTTTTCAGATGTTCTGGATTATTTGTATGATGTGTGGCTGAAAGATTATAAAGAAAAGTTCGTTTCAGCTTGGACTAACACAGTCCCCAATTTTGGTCAACATACGACCAACAGAGTTGAAAGCCAGCATTCTAAGTTTAAGAGATACATTAAAGGGCCAAACAACTCGCTCCGTAGACTTGTGTGTCTTGTTGGCAAAGTTATAGAGTCACAAAAGATACAAATAAAACTTAGTTTTCAGGAGAGCAGGTCCGTGCAAATGGGGGACCACATATTTCCATTTTTTGACAACCTACGCGGTAATGTTTCCCAAAAAGCCTTAGAGTTATTGGTTGTCGAGAGGAAGAAGCTACATGCGTTGAGGGCAGGAGGGGGGACTTGTGGCCACCAGCTTTCTACGGGTTATGGGTTGCCATGTGTTTGTCAGATGGAGTGGTGGGAAAATACAGGTAACATAACAACTATAACATATGCTTCGATCCATAGAATATAATCATCATTATACTTCATGTTTTAACAATGATTCTTGAAAAACAGGTTGCAAAATTCCACTTGCCGCGATAGATAAATTCTGGACAAAACTTGATTTTTCGACAGAAAAACTTAATCAAGACGAGTGTAATATTCAGGCGGAAATGGATAAACTCACATAGCAACTACATACGCAGCCACCTCTAGTGTTAAAAAGTATGTTGTCGAAGATGAAAGCGGTGTTGAATCCAAGTATGACTGACCATCAACCGCCTGAGGTACAACAAGATACCCGGGGCCGCCCAACTACGAAAGCAAAACAACAAAAGAATGAAGACCTTGCGAGACGTAAAGATAAACAAACCGAATCACATAGGAACGACTACACTCAAAAGCCAAATGTGTGACGTAGTCGTTCACAGAAAAGCAAAGAAGAAAAAAAATACACTTCTGATTATAGATAAAGACTTTCGACTGTTGGCCGGGCACAGGTACATACGTATATACATACATATATTTAGAATTCTTTTTCAATTTTTTATTTTTTAATATTTTTTAGTTTTTTTTTTTTTTTTGCCAATTATAGGTACAAAAACATGATCGAGCGTTTTAAGGATTGGCTTCCATCTAGCTATCGGAGATGCATAACACATATCGAAGATGCCCAGTCGGACGGTAACTGTGGGTTTCGATCCATTGCTATGGGTTTGGGGTATGACCAGAAACAGTGGAAGTGGGTCCGCCAAGAGCTACTCGACGAAATGTTCATTAACAAAAAGCGTTGGGGGCATATACTCGAATCATTGGACAAGGTATGTTACGAAAATGTGTATCGATCGATAAATTGGTTAAATGTTGAACCTGCACCTATGGCATGCTGGATGTGGTTTCCCTACACAGGGTTGTTGGTGGCTCAAAAATTTGGGGTGATTGTTCAACATTTAAGCAACGGTGTTTGTCAAACTTACTTCCCGATGTTCGATGGACCGCAGGTTTACCCGAACCATTCCATTTTAACGATTGCTTATGTCGAAGATAGCCAATTCATCATGGTTAAGTTAGCGGATGATAGCCCGATGCCAGTACCAAATGGACTTTGGAATATATACCGAAGTATGGAAGCTATGGAATGGGAGACAATGTACATGTCTCGTATTGCACAGGGTAGGGCGTTACTACGTAGTAATAGAACTCGACAAAAAGAAGTTATTGACTTGTGTTAGGTGTAGCATCCGTGAAACATAGTGTACGCAACGAACTTATTAATGTTTCTCTTTATTATAATTTAAATATATTGTAACATCCGTCAAATATAGTGTACGCAACAATTTTTTTATAATTTTTTTTAATTAAAGTGCTTCATATAAAAGAAAATAGTACAAAATAAAAGAAAACTATTGTTTTAAAGGGATTTAAAATTGTTGACTCAAACTAAAAATGAAATCTGTTTTTTAATAAAAGGAATTAATTTTAATATAAATAAATGAATAATAAAAAATGTCAAATAAAAAAGGGAGGGGTCCTTCTGTATCGGACCGGCCTCCCCCGGGATTCGAACTCGCACATTTCGCATAGAACACACAAGCCTTAACCAGTTTGTCCTCCTGTACAGGAGCTGATAAATTGGTTATAGTATATCCTTTATACACTTCATACGCTTTAAACCCAACAACTCCTTACGGCTTTCATTGAACACAAACACTTTCCCAACTTCAATAAAGGGGTAAACTAGATCTAAAATTCGAAAACTCACACACTAAAACACCAAGAACACACACACAAACGCTCTGGACTACACGATTTTCACAAGACAAACTCTGGACCACATGATGAAGGTTAGTTTGTATTCCAAATTTTATTGCTTAATCTTCAACCTTTTTTTATTTTTTGGTTTTATTTCCGCCGTTTGTAGTTGTGTTGGGTTTGACGGTGGTGTTGGGTTTGATGGTTGTGTTGGGTTTGACGATGGTGGGGGTTTGACGGTGGTAGGGGATTGACGGCGGTGGGGGATTGGTGGCGGTGGGGGATTAACGGCGGTGGGGGATTGACTGTGGTGGGGAATGATGGCGGTGGTGATTGACGGCAGTGGTGGTGGTAGAGGTGGTGGTGGTGGTGGTGATGGTGGTGGTGGTGGCTGTGTTGGTGGCTGTGGTGGTGGTGGTTGTGGTGGTGGGGATTGACGGCTGTGGTGGTGGTGGTGATTGTTGTGGTGGTGGTTAGGCGGGTGTGGTGGTGGCTGTGGTGGTGGTGGTGGTTGTTGTGGTGGTAGTGGTGGTGGTGGTTAGGCGGGTGTGGTGGTGGTTGTGGTTGTGGTAGCGTAACCCTACCCGACCCCCGGCCCGACACGTTTGCCGGGTCTAGACTTATATCATCGTTTTTTTTTTAAATGTGCATATGTTATTTTTATTATTTTATTTATTATTTTTAATAATATATTTTCGGATGTCGGGTCTAATGCTATAATTGTATGTTTTATAAACAGGATATCGAAAGTCGGTGTTTTGACGGTGGTGGTAGCGTAATCCTTATGGAGAAGTAGACTGCGTTCATATTTCAGATTCAAACGCTTAACTGCGTTCGTATTCCAGATTCATGCACCGAAATGTCCCCCAACGACAATGCTTCTGCACCCACAATCTGTGACTGTGGAAGTAGATATTTACCGGTGACTGTGAGGGTGAACTGGAATGTTCTTCCACCTCCACCAACGACAATGCTTCTGTGTCAGCAACCTCGAGGGAGAACTCCTTCTATATGGATTGGTTCTTCATGTTGTGGAATCGGTTACTCAGAATTCTTCAGCAACAACGAGGGAGCGCCAGATCAGGTCGGAGGTTCTTCATGTGGTAATGGGGAAGCGGAAAGCACGTTTTCCGTGGAACGCGTCCTTAAACTTGATAGCAACAATATGGTGACCGAATAGAGATCTGAATAACCGATACAGTTTGCAAGAATTTAAGAATATGTAACAGTTAGCGATTTAGGGTTTAGGGTTTAGTCGTTACATTTTGTATTAAAATGACATGTTTTGTGTATTAATATAAAACGATGTTTCGTGTATTTATTGCGTTATGGTTAATAAATGACAAGTGAAAAATAATTAAAGACATAATAATAATTGATAAATAAAAAATTTGACATTTTATAATACACAAAATTCATTTCATAAAATATCGTCATGGGTCAAAGACCGTACCCGACCCCCGACCCGACCCGTTTGCCGGGACTAGATATAACATCGTTTTTTTAAATGTGCATATGTTTTATTATTATTATTATTATTATTATTATTATTATCATTATCATTATTATTATTATTATTATTATTATTATTATTTGTTATAATTATTATTATTATTATTATTATTATTTATTACTATTATTATTATTATTACTATTATTATTATTAGAGTTAATTACATAATTAGTCCCTGTGGTTTGCACAAAATAACATACTTAGGTACTAATAGTTTAAAATCACCTTCAGGGGTATTAACTTTTCATTTTGTAACGTTTGGAGGTATTAACTTCTTGGGTATTAACATAGTTAGTCCCTAGGGTTTGCACAAAATAACATGCTTAGGTACTAATAGAATGTGATTTTAAACCTACAAATAACGTTAATACCTCCAAACGTTACAAAATTAAAATTTAATACCCTAGAACGTGATTTTAAACTATTAGTACCTAAGTATGTTACTTTGTGCAAACCACAGGGACTAACTATGTAATTAACTCTTATTATTATTAATATTATTATTATTATTGCTATTATTATTATTATTATTGCTAAGTTAACGGGATGATTGTCCGATGTCGGTACGAAATGGACTTTGAAATACCTCACCGCCGTATAGAAGCTATGAATGGGTGACAATGTACATGTATCGTATTACACAGGGTAGAGCGTTAGTAGATAGTAATAGAACTTCATGAAAAAGAATTTGTTAACTTGGAAAAGGTGTAACATCCGTGAAATATAGTGTGTGCAACAATTTTTTTTAAAAAAATATTAATTAGGGTGTTTTATAACATAAAAAACCCTTAATTACCACATAAAATTGTTAAAATATTAATTTCATATGAGTCGTATAGGGCAATGAGACTCATATACAACTCCTATAAGGTGCTCATTGATCAAGAAGCCTCCCCTGGTTGACACCTTATGAGTGTCTCATTGACCAATAAGCCTCCCCTGGTGGTGGTGGGTCAGCTGTGTTGGTGGTGGTGGTGGGGGTGGTGGGTCGGCTGTGTTGGTGGAGGTGGTGGGTCGGCTGGGGTGGTGGTGGGGGTGGGTCTGCTGGGGTGGTGGTGGGGGTGGGTCGGTTGTGGTGGTGGCGGTGGCGGGTCGGCTGTGGTGGTGTTTTGTTTTTTTTTTAATTTTTACAATATATTTTCGAATGCCGAGTCTAATGCTAAATTGTATTTTTTATTAACAGGATATCGAAAGTTGGTGTTTTGACGGTGGTGGTAGCGTAATCCTTATGGAGAAACTACGTTCGTATTTCAGATTCATGCACTAGAACGCCGATCTAGGATTACGTGTTATCGGAGTAGCCTGTTGACTCGTCAGCTCCAAGTGACGCTAGCGAACGCGGTCTGCCTCGTGACATGTCCTTCCAAGAGAGGAGTTCATTAGTGTTCTCATGAGCCTTCCACCAACGGGAATGCCACTTCGCTCACCATCCTGACAAGAGACGGAAGACTGGACGGTGGTTGATAAACGAAATGCCGACTCCACTGCTCCAACCTCCTGATCCCTTGTGCCATTTCAGTGTGGTAGATATGAAGCAGAATCCCGTTGGAAGGTAGGGTTCGGTACGCAATTTCAAGACAGTCGGGCTGTCTTTGTATTGTGTATGCTGCACCCATCGTTTTCCTGTACAGGAATTCAAAAATATGTAATAATTAGCGATCTAGGGGTTAGGGTTTAGTCGCATTCTGTATCAAAGTTACATGTTTTGTGTATTAATATAAAACGATGTTTAATTACATTGTGAATTATGTTTCTTGTTGCGTTATGGTTAATAAACGACAATTGAAAAATAATTAAAGACTTTCATAAGTTGACATTTTTTAACATACACATTGCGTTATGGAAACAATTAAACACATAATAATAATTGATAAATAAAAAAGTTGACATTTAATAAAACGTTATAATATACCCATTTAATAAAATTAAACACATAATAATAATTGATAAATAAAAAAGTTGACATTTAATAAAACGTTTAATAATACTGATAAAAAATTGGCATTTTATAATATATACAATTCGTTTTATAAAAAAATTGACATTTAATAATACTTAAAAAAAATTGGCATTTAATAATATACACAATTCATTTCATAAAAATATGAAGTTTTTATAATACTAACACAATTTTTTATAACAACATTTTATAAAAAAAATAATTTTCTTAATATTTCACAACTTCCCCATACAAATACTCTATCAAAATAAAGTTCCTTACACCCCAATCATTGGTAATCATTGGCTGACACCCAATGATTGGCATTAATTAGATGGTGTGGACCATTTTCAAACGTATTGGGCAATGAGGGGCGTATGGGTGGGGCCAGTTTGAGGCGTATTAGGCAATGAGGGTCATTTAGGGTTAGAGGGTGTGTAAATACTGGGGGGGTGTGGATACCTCCACCGAAATCATAAATTGATAATAAATATATAATGACAAGGTATGGCACATCATAAAATAGGAAATGATATAAAAATAAATACACAGAAAAAAAATCATAAAATGGTAACCCTTCTTTGCAAGTACCTTCATTCAAAAGGTCTATTCATTCTCACCAAACCTCATTTAATACATTGCATAGACCACAGAATTAGAGAGTGAACCGGAAGTGTGGGAGTGCAAAGAAGGTTTCTGGTCACTGCAATGGCAGTTAACAGCCACGCCCCAACTGGCGGCTAGGGTTTCGGTTGCCGTCTCATTGGATTGAATTTAAAATTTTTTAAGTAATAAATGGTTCCGACTCTAATTCAAATTTCCGTAATTAATCCTTTCCTTATTACAAAATTTAATTTAAAATATGTAAGTGTGTCATTTACATTCCATAAATTAGGAACAATTTTGTGCATAAGGTGTTGTAATTCATGTTTTGGGTGGTTGTAAAAAAAAGTTGATTTTTTTAACTTTAACCCAAAAACTTTTTATGTTATGCAATTTTAACCCATATAAATTGTTTTTTTTTCACTTTTAACTCAAAAGTTTCATTATTTTCAATTTAACCTCACAAGATTGTCCAAATACGTGATCGCCTGAAAGCTGCCAGGGATAGGCAGAAAAGTTATGCTGATAAGAGGCGAAAACCTCTAAAGTTTGAAGTGGGCGACAAAGTCTTACTAAAAGTGTCACCCTGGAAAGGTGTGATGCATTTTGGTAAGAAGGGCAAGTTAAGCCCTAGGTATATTGGACCATTCGAGATTATCGAATGTGTCGGCAGTGTAGCTTGTAAGCTAAACTTGCCTGAAGAGCTGAGTGGAATTCACAATGTGTTCCACATCTGTAACTTAAATAAATGTCTAGCCGATGAATCACTAGCAATGTCTCATAAAGACGTACAGATTGATGAAAGCCTGAGGTTTGTTGAAAGACCTATATCGATTGAGAATCGACAGGTTAAAAAGCTTCGAAGGAAGCACGTGCCTAGAGTGAAAGTCAAATGGGATGCCCGTAGAGGCCCTGAATATACGTGGGAAGTTGAGTCCACTATGCAACAAAATTATCCTCACTTATTCCATTAAATCTCAGGGTTGAGATTTCTTTTAAGGGGGTGAGGATGTAACACCACGTAAAAACGTGTCCAATTATGTAAAGACACGTGTCCAAAACTCTAAATATGTGAAAGATTGAGCTTGAAGGACTAAAGTTGACAAAAGATAAAAATATGTATGCGAATGGACTAAAAGTGTCAACATGCCAAACTTGTGCCTCTGAATGACCACACATGAAGAATATATTCTTAAACGAGTGATTAATTGGATATAAGAAGCCATTTATGAAAATAAGCGAAAGATTATAAACTACAGGGGTTAAACGTGTCAACATGTTAATTCTTACCTCTGAGTGACCTTTTAATGAACCCGAGGCTTCGAAATATTCAAATATACTCTCAAGAATAAGTGATATAAATTTCACGTGGTTTCGAGACCGTTAAGCAAGTTTTCAAGACTTTGGGCAAAAAATGTCAATAGTAAGAAACTTGTGTTTATGGTGATCTTTTAACGGAACCGGGTCTAACGGAGTTTGGTTATACTCCTATGAACCTTTACAATCTAACTACAAGGGCCTTATATGCCAAAAATGAGGTTATATTAAGTTTTTAAGAATCAGGGACTGAAACTGCCAAGATTGAAATTGTTTTAACCAGAACAGAGGGTTGTCGCGACCCGCGTAGACTCCCTCGGAGTCTTACGCGGCCCGTGTGAGAGTGCCCAGCGCAGAAAAATCATGCCAGCTGCAGGTTTCAGCTCAGAACCGACTCAAACTCATTTCAATCGATACCAGGGGTTGTTTAACGGACTTGTAATACCACTAGGACACCTGGGGTGATCCTAGATGCCTCCAAAACACCTGCCTTGATCTTCTTGCATGCCATCTTGCTATATAAAGGCTCTGTCACACCCCAACCAATGGCGGAAACATCAGGATGAGACGAAGTGTGAAGATTGCTAGAGACATCATAACGTTATTTGTGACAATATTTAATAAACCGATTTCATTTCATAATTCATTTGTCAATATTACAAGGAAATCAAATAACATCAAGTTCAAGGGAAATACAATACAACATAATCAAAATTGATACAACGATTAAACCTAAACGTCTATATGTGTATCTAGGCATCAACGCTACTTCATTTCATAGCATCATCATCCTCAACCTGTAACATATTTAAAATAAAGTTCAATGCAAAAGCAAAGGCGAGTATACAAGTTGGTTGATGCGTGTGAAGTGTTATATATATTAGGTGTATATTTTAAGCCCCTTTAACACTTATTTTAGCCAAGTTTTAAATTTATAAAACACGATATTTTAGTAACACTAAACACACATATGGGCAAGTGCACCCATCGTGAGCGTAGTATAGTGTTGGCAGGATACCGAGGTCATCCAAGGACACAAGAGCTTTTAGTACCGGTTTATCCTCAACGTCTAATCAAAATAAAAAGTTTAGAAAAATGTTTTAAACTAAGAAAAATAAAAACTAACTAAAATGCTGAAAATAAAAATAAAAGAAAAAACAGATAGACAAGATGAATCACTTGGTTCCGACTCGTATCTAGTATAACCTTTGATTATTTCCGCACTTTTGCACATAATTAACAGATTATCTTAGTTATTGTAGTAGGCCCCTCTTTTGAAGGTGACGTTACCCTCACCCCAGTAGTTTGAGTCAGCAAGGATACAATCCTAAAAGGGTGGATTATTGGAAGATAATTAATTAAGTTATTAATGCAAATTATGGTAGGCCCCGCTTTTGGCGGTGACGTTACCCTCGACTAGGTAGTCTGAGTCAGCAGGGATACAATCCTAAATAGCCGGGTTATAGTATTAATAGTAGTTAACTTATGAGGGGATCAAAGAGTTTGGACCCCCGCCATCCAATACCGTGAAGCATTGAAGGAGGTCCTACTAAATTTGACCCAGGTCCATTGCAGGACCTCTAAACGCTGAACAATGGCAAGACCTTTACCAAACCGTTCCCTTAACCCCCGACCAGGTAGCCAACATACCTCCATATAGACCGTGGAGATATGAATGGTGAAAATCTTTTATTTTATATAGACAGTAAAATAATGCCAAGACACCACGGACAAACGATAAGGAAAGATCACCTTCAACATAAGTAACTAGTTATTAAAGTCATTAATACAAAACCAAATAAAAAGTGCAAAAGATTAGAAATAAAAAGTATTATACTAGACACTTTGTCTTCACCAAGTGATGTAAGAGACTTAGGCAACCATGGCCTTGATTGTCAAGAACTCTTACGATCAATCTTGGATCCCGAGACGACTCACACACTCTACGATGGACAATGGATGATGGTGTTATGATGGTGGTGGGTGGTGGATGAAGTGTGAGAGAGGTGGTGTGCCAAGGGATGAGTTGAAATGAAACCAAGCACTCCTATTTATAGGCTGAACAGAAGGCTGGGCACGGCCCCGTGTCCGCTGGACACGCCCCCGTGCCTGTCTGATATTCTCTCTCTTCATTAATTGTAATTCGCAATTACAATTAATGCGCCTGCTGTACTTTCGTCACGCCCCCGTGTTCACTGGACACGGCCCCGTGGTGGGCAATAGAAGCTTCTATAGGTTTGTCTTTTCTGCTGCTTCTTGGCCACTGCCCCGTGCTGGCTAAGCACGGGGCGTGTTCAGTCTTCTGCCTTCTCTATTTTGCTTGGGAAGATGCCGTTGAGGGGTCGGGCAGTCCACTTATGTTCCTTTTCTTGTATTTATGTTAGATTTAGCTGTCTTTTTGCTTCTTTTGTGAATTTGAGCTCATTTAATCCTGAAAATACAAAAGGAAGACAAAAACACTCTTTTTCCAACATTAGTACTTAAAAAGGGTTAGTTTTATGCCTCATTTGATGTAATTTATATGTTGCATTTTACACACATCAAATACCCCCACACTTGAACTTTTGCTTGTCCTCAAGCAAAACTCTTTAATATGTGGCTTACACTCCCAAATGGAATGGGTAGAAGAGAAGGTTTTGGGCTTGTCGTAGAGTGTCGGGATTTCCAAGATTCTTTATGTAGTTTTATTTTTATTTATTTACAATCCTATTCGTCATGATTTATTTAAAACTTTTCATAAGAGAAATTACTTATTTGGGCATAACATGCCTTTTTAAAATTCCATTTATATACAAGTTCACATACCTCACGGGAGAAATCACTCACACTCGGCCGAAGGTGTATTTTTAGTGAATCACTCGAGAGCGGCATGGAACTTATTCCTACCATAGGCTTGCCAAGCAATCAATCCTCCTCCTTTTTAACTTTTATACCTTTGTAAATATCAAGAGGACTTTGTGGGTGAAGGGTTAGGCTTGGGTTAAAGGTAGGTGGTTGGGTTAGTGGTTAGTAGAAAAGGGTGAAAAAGCGTAACAAGTGTCGGTTTTCGTAGGACTTTTTCTTTTTTAACTTTTATTTTGATGAAGCTACTATTCAAACAAAGTTATTTTTTTGATGAACTTGTTTGTATATTTTCTTTTACTTCATCATCAACACAATTTTTTTTTCAATCATACGAAAAACCGAACTTGTTACTAAAACAAAGGGTTAAAAATGAAAAAGGTTTTGGTGGGTAAAAGGGTGTTTGGTTTGGGTTATGAAATGAAAAGGTTTAGCCTCAAAGGGGCTAACTAGGGGGATTTGTTTGGGTAGGTGGTAAAAGAAAAAGAAAAATAATTGTGTAGAAGAAAAAAAGTTAGTCCTAATGCCTCCATCATTTACTTACTCGGGTTTAAGTTGATAAGGACCGGGAATGTATCGTCATGGCAAGTTCTAGAGTCGTAAGAACCAAGCGGCTATTCACACAAGAAACGAAAAATGAGCATTTAGTCTAAAGATGTAAATTTGTATGCTCAATAAAGGCTCAAAACTCACTTTTGTGGGAATGGGTTTTTATGTGATCAAGTATATATAATCAAATTTTAACTAAGTTTGCTATGCCTTTTCATAATTTTCTTATGTTGGTTCTTTTTATCATGACGCTATCGGTTGTAAATTCGTAAAAATATAACCTTTTTGAGAACTTGAATTTCCCGAGTTAAACCTAGACAAGTAAAAAAAATGAAATTTTTGAAAAAAATTTGGGGTGATTAGCGGTTCCAATAGAGTTTTGTGTAAGGCTTGTATTTAGGACTTGCAAAATTTCAAGGTTTTAGTATCCCCCCCCCCCCCCCACACACTTAAATTACACATTGTCCTCAATGTGTCCCAAAAATAAATTTTTAGGTTGATTAGATGTGTAAAATGGTGTTAAAAGCAAAGATTTATGTTACTGGTAGTCTGGACACGGCCCCGTGGGGACCGGACACGGCCCCATGTTCAGGTGCCAGTAACAAAAATTAAAGAAAATAAACAGAAGCCTGGACACGGGGGCGTGTCTGGTGAACACGGCCCGTGTCCAGTTACCTGAACTGGGCATTTTTCTGCAGGGGGTTCAGCACGGGGCCGTGTTGGTTGGGAACGGCCCGTGTTGAACATTCTGTAATGGAGAGATTGATGCCGGGTTGCCTTGTTCTTGTGCATGTGGTCATTTTTCTCGTTCCCCTTTTCATCCCTTACCACCGTGAGTGTGTTTTATTTATTATGAACCATCCAAACTTTAAAAACCATCATTTCATTGCATTCATAGAGAGACCTTACATAGTCCTAAATTAAGATAAAACAAAAACTTAACTAAATAGGTCAGGAGGTACACGAGGTTATCATAAAGAGTTCTACTATTTTAAGAAAATTTCGAGAATAGTTTCCCGATATAGTAGGATTTTTAGCCGAAGGATTTCTTCCCTAAACGTTGTTTAAAGCCATTCTTCGATTTCCCTAGGAAGGAAGAATGCGGCTTCATTTTCCTCAGCAACTGGTGGTTGAGGGGGAACATTTACCGGGACTCCTTGCACCACCCTTCGCGGAGGCTCTTGGTGCATGGCGTACCATTCGGCCGGAATGACGACTTCGGGCACCACGTTCCACGCCCTTTGGGTTATTATAGGTACCAAAGGTGGGGAGGCGAGAAGGTTTAACCTCTGGTGCAAGAGGTTTACCTCTCGGAGACAGCCCTCCAGCCCCACTGTTAGATGGTTGATACGGTCGACCAATGCTTCCTCCACTCCCGTCATTTCGTCAATAGCCTCCCTTAGGGCGTAAACATAGTTTACAAGAGAGTCTTCTGCTGTCGATGATCTCCTCCCTTGTCGGTTACTTCTTGAAGATGATCCGCTTGTTCTGCTCGCCATTTTCTGCGAAAGAAACCGAAGAAAGCTAAATTTTTACAAAACAGTGCCTCGGACACGGCCCCGTGCTCGCTAAACACGGCCCCGTGTCCATTTGTCTGCAGGATTTTAGGCTAAGGAGTCTTGGAGTTTTAAATTATTTTCATGATTTTTAGCTGGGTTTTAAGCTTAGATAATTTAAAATAAAGTTATACAACTAACTTTAAACAAGAATCCTTAGCAAATAATCTTACAAACTTCACATAGAGGGTTGGAATCACGGGAGTTCCAAGCTTCCATCGAGGAAATGTTGAAAAATTTTGAAAGAAGAGGAAATGAATAAAAGTGGAAGGGACAAGATGGTCCTTGGGAACCTTCTTTTAGCACTTACCTAGGATGGTATGAGTGAAGATCCCAGGAATCTCTGTCTATTGAAGTGGTCAAAAATGAGCAGGAATCAGGCTGCATTTAAAGAAAACGACAGCGCACTGGACACGGCCCCGTGTGCAGAGGAAATCCTGACACATTTTGTCCGTATTCTGACAAAATCAGCAGAGAATCTTTTAGGTGAGCACGGGGGCGTGTTGACCTGGACACGGCCCCGTGTCTGGAGGCTGTCTTATGGAGTTTTGTTACTTCTAATGATCTCATCGATATCGGGTGGTTCCTTGCTGGTTGGAACAACCCCAAAGTGCCTAAGATACCTTAATTGTCCTAGACTAAGGCGAGAACGCAAGAGGTTGTCGGTGAGGGTAATTCCTATTTTCATTCTAGGTGGACAAGTCCAACCCTTTCCCGGGCTCTCGTTAAAGAAGGTGTATGCCGAATCGCTCAGGTCTATGTATGCATCGAACGAAGTCGATGGAGAGTCCTTCACGGCACAATCGGCACAGGGACGACTATCGTCCAAGTCTTTGCTAGGTATGAAGGTATTTTTGGTAGCAACGAGGTTGTCGGAATGCGGTTCCAACATTTCTTCATGGTCATCGTCTTGGGGCGAATCAATAAAGTCCTTCCTAAGCTCTTTTAACCAATTCAGAATTAGCTCTTCTAGTTGAAATAACTCGTCAAGGAGCATTTCTCCTAGAATATCTGGCTGGGCGCATTCGAGGGAGAAATAGTGCTTATTTTTACTTTCGCCCCTCTTAAGGTTATAAGGAATCGGTGGGTCTATGTAGTGGGGCCTATAATTTAGAAAGTAACATTCTAATTCTTTATGTTCGCCTCCACATAATTGACACCACGTACCATAAGAGTGCCGAAAGTAAAAACAATTACTATCACTCATGTTTATGTCAGAAATTACCAACCGCCGGGATCTAACGGTTCTGTTTTCAGTAAGTGAATCTTGGGCACGGGGGCGTGTTGAGTGAGCACGACCCCGTGTTCAGCTTACTGTCTGACTTAAAACAGGATTGCCAGTTCCAATGATTTAGCACGGGGGCGTGTTCAGCGGGCACGGCCCGTGCTAAGCTCTGCAGAAGCTGAAAAACTAAGAAAATCCTAAAAAATAAAAATGAAAAATAAAAATATGATTAGGCCGTTGATTCCTAACTTTCTTAAAATCCTTGTGTCCCCGGCAACGGCGCCAAAAACTTGATGCGTGTGAAGTGTTATATATATTAGGTGTATATTTTAAGCCCCTTTAACACTTATTTTAGCCAAGTTTTAAATTTATAAAACACGATATTTTACTAACACTAAACACACATATGGGCAAGTGCACCCATCGTGAGCGCAGTATAGTGTTGGCAAGATACCGAGGTCGTCCAAGGACACAAGAGCTTTTAGTACCGGTTTATCCTCAACGTTTAATCAAAATAAAAAGTTTAGAAAAATGTTTTAAACTAAGAAAAATAAAAACTAACTAAAATGCTGAAAATAAAAATAAAAGAAAAAACAGATAGACAAGATGAATCACTTGGTTCCGACTCGTATCTAGTATAACCTTTGATTATTTCCGCACTTTTGCACATAATTAAGAGATTATCTTAGTTATTGTAGTAGGCCCCTCTTTTGAAGGTGACGTTACCCTCACCCCAGTAGTTTGAGTCAGCAAGGATACAATCCTAAAAGGGTGGATTATTGGAAGATAATTAATTAAGTTATTAATACAAATTATGGTAGGCCCCGCTTTTGGCGGTGACGTTACCCTCGACTAAGTAGTCTGAGTCAGCAGGGATACAGTCCTAAATAGCCGGGTTATAGTATTAATAGTAGTTAACTTATGAGGGGATCAAAGAGTTTGGACCCCCGCCATCCAATACCGTGAAGCATTGAAGGAGGTCCTACTAAATTTGACCCAGGTCCATTGCAGGACCTCTAAACGCTGAACAATGGCAAGACCTTTACCAAACCATTCCCTTAACCCCCGACCAGGTAGCCAACATACCTCCATATAGACCGTGGAGATATGAATGGTGAAAATCTTTTATTTTATATAGACAGTAAAATAATGCCAAGACACCACGGACAAACGATAAGGAAAGATCACCTTCAACATAAGTAACTAGTTATTAAAGTCATTAATACAAAACCAAATAAAAAGTGCAAAAGATTAGAAATAAAAAGTATTATACTAGACACTTTGTCTTCACCAAGTGATGTAAGAGACTTAGGCAACCATGACCTTGATTGTCAAGAACTCTTACTATCAATCTTGGATCCCGAGACGACTCACACACTCTACGATGGACAATGGATGATAGTGTTATGATGGTGGTGGGTGGTGGATGAAGTGTGAGAGAGGTGGTGTGCCAAGGGATGAGTTGAAATGAAACCAAGCACTCCTATTTATAGGCTGAACAGAAGGCTGGGCACGGCCCCGTGTCCGCTGGACACGCCCCCGTGCCTGTCTGACATTCTTTCTCTTCATTAATTGTAATTCGCAATTACAATTAATGCGCCTGCTGTACTTTCGTCACGCCCCCGTGTTCACTGGACACGGCCCCGTGGTGGGCAATAGAAGCTTCTATAGGTTTGTCTTTTCTGCTGCTTCTTGGGCACGACCCCGTGCTGGCTAAGCACGAGGCGTGTTCAGTCTTCTGCCTTCTCTATTTTGCTTGGGAAGATGCCGTTGAGGAATCGGGCAGTCCACTTATGTTCCTTTTCTTGTATTTATGTTAGATTTAGCTGTCTTTTTGCTTCTTTTGTGAATTTGAGCTCATTTAATCCTGAAAATACAAAAGGAAGACAAAAACACTCTTTTTCCAACATTAGTACTTAAAAAGGGTTAGTTTTATGCCTCATTTGATGTCATTTATATGTTGCATTTTACACACATCGTTGGTACATACGTATCAAAAGATAAGTTTAAACAAATCCATGTGGCAAGCTCTTGATACGAGATAAACTATAAAATTGGCATGTGTCAAACATATCAAACCAATAATGAAACGCAATATGCTCATGACATAACCACAAGTCTACGGGCGGGTCGTTAATTCTATAGAGCTATATATGTCATGGTTTGGCTCGTACGAAGTTAATGATAAGTCTAACACATAATGTCCTCAACCCAAGTTTAAAGTATCAAGTAATCAAATAAGCATGCGTGTAATAGGATTGTTTATGTATTACGATAAAGTTTGTGTGTAAGTTTATAAATAACATGTTACACCCCAAAAAAGTGGTAAACAAAAAAGGGGTTCAAGTATACTCACATAATTGCTAAGTCTTCCGATTATCCATGTGTTGACGAGTGTACGAGTTTAGGAGGATGGAACACCGAGGTCACCCTATAAGGGCAAACGATGGTGCATGAGCGAATGGAATTCTAGAAGAACGAACGAGAGTGGTTATCCTAGACATTTAAAATAACACGAACTCGCTATTATTTATTGGTTTTAAAAGAAGAATAATCCTAATATTTACGTTTTGCATAACTTGGAATTTGTATATTATATTTTATAAAATTTATTGTTATAAAAAGAATCATTCGTGTATGTTATTAATTTAGAAGTTTTATTAATAAAGCGAATCTTTAAAAAGTTGGTAAATTTTAGAGTTTAAAAGAAAGAAAAAAAAGGTATTTGTTTTATAAATTAATCATGTTTCGTCATATGAACTTTTATGAAAACGGGCAGAGTTTCCTCTGTTTTTGGACGATCCCGACAACTAACGTGTCGATATATTTTTCCAAAACGCAACAATCTCAATAACATACTCAATATATGAATACTTTTGTAAAGTTGACGAATGTTTATACAATATATATAAACTATATATGACGGTTCAAGCACGGTTAATAAATAACTAATATGAGAAACGATATAAACGAAACTTGTTTTATTTAACGTTTTACCGAGTTTCGCGTTAAAGTGACCGAGTTGACTGGCAGTTGGCCAGAATTGACCGAGTTGACTGATGTTGACTTGTGTTGGCTGGATCGAAACAAACTAAACGGAACTGAACCGGAGTATGACCCGAGCTTTGAAACCGAACATGAATCTGACCGGTTTGACCGGTGTTGACCGAACCGAAACTGAACCAAAACCGTACCGCCCGAAACTGAACCTGTTGAACCAAACTGATCAGTTTTGACATAACCCCAAACCAAAACCAAAACCCGAATCTCTTGACCCAATCAGGTTCGAAGGAACACCGAAACCGACAGAACCAAAACTGAAACAAAGTAAACCCAAACCAAATTGACCTGAACATGAACCACGTACCTGAACCGAGAATGGAATCCAAACTGAGACTGACTCGAGTGATTCATACCAAGCTGAACTGAGTTGTCCGAAACCACATCAAACCCGAATCAAAACAATCTGAACCGGAGCCGGAAACCTCAAGAAATCGGGCTACCGACTGCCGTGACCCTCCGTCGACAGTCGCCGGAACCCCGTCGGCAACGCCGTGTCTGTCGTTTGCCAGGCGTCCTGTCGTCGTCGTGTGCCGCCGCCACCAGACGGTGGTGGTCGCTGACCGTTCAATCGAGCATGAGGGTGTTGTGTGGTGGGTTTAAGAAGAGGAGGCGAGGTGAGAGAGACAGAGGTTGCGTGTTCTGGTTGGCCGGCCGAAGAAGTCGAGAGGGAGACGAGGGTGTGGGTGTGAATGAAAGAGGGAGGTGGTCTGAGTGTTTCACCGGAAAGACTGAGACGCCGGAGTGCGGCTCCGGTCGTCGGAAATTCACGTGAGAGAGATGAGAGAGCAGGGAGGTTGGAGTGGGGGCTAGGGTTTGAATGAGGAAGATGGGTATGAGATGTTTATATAGCTAGGGTTTCGAGTGGGTTAGGCCTAAAGCCCGTTAGAGGCCCAATCGCGTTTCAAGACCCTTTTTCACGCCCGAACTTCATAAAACGTCGTGATATATTATTTAAAGTTTAAAGTACGTAAAATGGCGAGTAATCGATATTAGTCGCGTACGATTGTCGGTTGCGTTTAAAAGCGCGAAATGCACGTCGTTTGTCAGTTTTTATCCGTTTTTCGATATGATTTTGACCGAGATTCAAAAAAATTAAAAACGAACACGAATTTTATAAAAGCATGAAATTACGAAAAAAGCGGAGCGTTAAAGTCTCCCCTCCTTTAGGAAATTTCGTCCCGAAATTTATTCAAGAGGAAGACTTAATAAAGGATTTTGGCAAACAGAGAGGTTTGCTTAAAAGTGGGACCTTGGAGTTTGAGACGTTTTGAAAAGTATGAAATTATGAAGAATGGCATGATAGGGTTGTAAAAGAGTTCATTTGGTAAAATAGTTGAGGCACTAACATAAGCGAAAACGTGTATGTGTGTGTATAGACAAACGAGTTTAAACAAGTTTGAATGACTCGACATGAAGAGGTAAATTTAAAATATGATAACCAAGGAGTAAAACTTTCGTATAAACGGTAAGCATTTCGAAGAAAAGTATGGCCGCACTGTAAATTGTAAGAAGAATTTCGTTGATTTCAAAGAACAATAATAAATCACTTGTTTGTAAGAAATTATTTATTGACGAGAAACGAGAACATTAGGTATTTTAAGTAAAATGATTTTGGAGATAATGGCCAATTAGGTACGTTTGCACGTAAATAAAGAATAGAAAGATAGTTTGAACCAAGAAGTACTTTTAGACTTCGCATGTGTAAACAGATTTGTTCGTAACCAGGTTGGTATGAAGGGAAACAGATTACGGGGTATAACGGAGGCTGGAGAGGGAATGATTGATCTAATAAACAAATGCAAGTATGAGAATGATAAGTGTATTGGACGAACAAAACGTTGTGTTAGGGATGAGGTCTCGTCGTGGATAATCGGATATCGCGCGCTTAGCAATGCATTTGTGAGTTGTTAAAGTTTGAATTAGGTCCAAAAGGTCTGCAAAACACTGAATTTCTCATGACACGATTCATGAAAGTTTGGTAACATGGTGAAAACACTTATGTATAGGAAGTACCAGTGGCGTATCCACCATGTTTTGACCATGTTACATCCGTTTCGTTATTCGTGTCATGTTACGTTCCGTGTCTTACCATACACGGTAGTACACTCTATGATTCTCTGCACCTATCATTATAATCCCGTGTGCACCCGCGATTATTTTGATCGACGCCTGATCCACATAGCTTGTACTAGTTGTGTATGAATCAGGGTATACATGAATTTAAAAATAAGATTGTGTACGTATAAGAATGTAGTATGTAAGCAAGCCCATGCTTAAGTATGTATGGGACCCATGTAAGCGAATCCCTCGGATCCCGCTCCCGTACGGGTACGAATGTATGAATCATGAGTATGAAGGAAAATATGAGCATAAATATAAGTGTAAGTATAGATACGCATGTGTGTAAGTATAAATATAAAACGTATGAGTATGAGTGTAGGTACGAATAATAAGGATTGCGTAAATAGTATAAATTGAAACATAACGAATCTAAGCATGTGAAAACGATCGAAAGATCAAGTATGTAAAAACAAACGGTTTAAGTGCAGTTGTCGTGAGATAGTGACTAAAACATGTACGATGATATGCATGTGTAGTTGTTTAAGCGAAACGTTGAGTTTATCGAATTGAAATGGATTGAGTTTGACTAGTAATGTAAATTCTAGCTTGTAAATGTAAGGAGAATATAAGGTACTTATTGGTTATACATAACGTATTTTGTAAGGATTGGAAATGCTACTTTTTGTTTTAAAAGAAGATTTACGTAAGTTGAAGATTGTCGGTCCCCATGAAGTGTTCTTGCCCACGTATTTAGAAATTTGAATGACGTATTAAGCGGTGTATAAAAGTTCATTGTAAATAATAAGTACGTAGGATTAAAATATGAAGTTTGAAATTTGAAAGTTCTTGTGAAAACGTTGATTCTTAAAAGAAGTTTAGCAATGAACTTAGTGTTCGTTGAAAAGAGTTTTTAACAAAATGGTTTGTTGGTTTTGAAAAGAGTTTGTGGTAAAACGATCTTATAATACCTATAAGATCTTATCAATATATGAGAAAGTTGGTTCGATTTACGACTGAGAGTGAAAGTCTTTAGTATAAAGATATAACGTGAGAGCGTTTTAGTGATTAGGTTAAATAAGAAGTTCATGGACAAGAGATCCTACGGACCGATTAAGTTGATAGGTAGCATTTCGTAAGATTTTGAAATTTGGGTGATAAAACGTTTTAAGGCATGATTAAGAATTTTCGTGTATATGCTTTCCGTGAAATAGATTATGAGATAGAGAATACGTTTGATAAAATAATAAATTTTGAAATTCACATAAGTAGAGATTTTGGTGAATGATAAACGATTTAGGCGTAAAATATGATTGTGTTGCATGATGAAGTCTCTTTTGAAAGAAATTTTTGGTAACGATCACCTAGGTAAGGGAATCACCCCTAACTCGTAGGTGAGGTCTTTTTTTTAAGAAAAGAAGAAGTGGAGTTAATCGTCAAGGTAAGGAAATCACTCCTATCTCGATGACATGTCTCCATTTTGGTGTTACAAAGAATGTAAACAAAATTGAGTGACGTTTTGAAATCATGCATATGTATAAATGTATGAAAAGATTTAGGGTGATGCGTGTGTAAGAAAAATGATCTCGAAAATAAATTCGAATTTGAAACGAGAGAATTGAATCATATAAAAGCAATGATAATAATGTATAGGTTTGATTAAAACTTGGATTGTTCCAAAACGGAACTTTGACTAAACCAAAGTGGTCGAAAATTCCTTTGAATTTGAGAAACATGCTTTGGCCTAATAGGTGGAATACTCTCGCCGATATCTCGGTTAACTGTATTCACCCTTCCAGTTACTACATGTTCCAAATCAATCGAAAATTCGAGACTTGGCGGGATTTCAAAAATCAAGGGGCGGAACTAATCGACAAGGTGCGGGTTTCACCCCTAACTTGATGATTTCGTATCCTAAGTGTGGTTGGTACTCGTCGAGTCAAAATTTAATTTCGACACTTTGACAAGGGTCCACTAGAATTTGAAAATAGAAATTCTCCATCAAGGTGAGGATTTCACTCCTAACTTGATGTCGAATCTCGAGTAAAAAGAATAGGTGGATTGAGAGTCGTTCACCAAATTGTGGATTTCACGTCCATTTTGGTGAAGCCGTCTCGTTTATGAAATACGAGTGTTTTCGAGTTTTTATAAACGAGTAAAAAGACATGCGTTGGAAATAATAATAAGAAGTATGAGCACACAAAGCATGTAAAGATGTTTCATAAAAGTAGCATGTGAAGCAAGTATGGTCGAATTTGGTGCTTAACTATAGACTAGGTCAAAAGCATGGCAATTTTCCTAATTCCCTATAGTTATGGCTCTGATACCAATCTGTCACACCCCAACCAATGGCGGAAACATCGGGATGAGACGAAGTGTGAAGATTGCTAGAGACATCATAACGCTATTTGTGACAATATTTAATAAACCGATTTCATTTCATAATTCATTTGTCAATATTACAAGGAAATCAAATAACATCAAGTTCAAGGGAAATACAATACAACATAATCAAAATTGACACAACGAATAAACCTAAACGTCTATATGTGTATCTAGGCATCAACGCTACTTCATTTCATAGCATCATCATCCTCAACCAGTAACATGTTTAAAATAAAGTTCAATGCAAAAGTAAAGGCGAGTATACAAGTTGGTACATACGTATCAAAAGATAAGTTTAAACAAATCCATGTGGCAAGCTCTTGATACGAGATAAACTATAAAATTGGCATGTGTCAAACATATCAAACCAATAATGAAACGCAATATGCTCATGACATAACCACAAGTCTACGGGCGGGTCATTAATCCTATAGCGCTATATATGTCATGGTTTGGCTCGTACGAAGTTAAAGATAAGTCTAACACATAATGTCCTCAACCCAAGTTTAAAGTATCAAGTAATCAAATAAGCATGCGTGTAATAGGATTGTTTATGTATTACGATAAAGTTTGTGTGTAAGTTTATAAATAACATGTTACACCCCAAAAAGTGGTAAACGAAAAAGGGGTTCAAGTATACTCACATAAGTGCTAAGTCTTCCGATTATCCATGTGTTGACGAGTGTACGAGTTTAGGAGGATGGAACACCGAGGTCACCCTATAAGGGCAAACGATGGTGCATGAGCGAATGGAATTCTAGAAGAACGAACGAGAGTGGTTATCCTAGACATTTAAAATAACACGAACTCGCTATTATTTATTGGTTTTAAAAGAAGAATAATCCTAATATTTACGTTTTGCATAACTTGGAATTTGTATATTATATTTTATAAAATTTATTGTTATAAAATGAATCATTCGTGTATGTTATTAATTTAGAAGTTTTATTAATAAAGCGAATCTTTAAAAAGTTGGTAAATTTTAGAGTTTAAAAGAAAGAAAAAAAAGGTATTTGTTTTATAAATTAATCATGTTTCGTCATATGAACTTTTCTGAAAACGGGCAGAGTTTCCTCTGTTTTTGGACGATCCCGACAACTAACGTGTCGATATATTTTTCCAAAACGCAACAATCTCAATAACATACTCAATATACGAATACTTTTGTAAAGTTGACAAATGTTTATGCAATATATATAAACTATATATGACGGTTCAAGCACGGTTAATAAATAACTAATATGAGAAACGATATAAACGAAACTTGTTTTATTTAACATTTTACCGAGTTTCGCGTTAAAGTGACCGAGTTGACTGGCAGTTGGCCAGAATTGACCGAGTTGACTGCTGTTGACTGGATCGAAACAAACTAAACTAAACGAAACTGAACTGGAGTATGACCCGAGCTTTAAAACCGAACATGAATCTGACCGGTTTGAACGGTGTTGACCGAACCGAAACTGAACCAAAACCGTACCGCCCGAAACTGAACCTGTTGAACCAAACTGATCAGTTTTGACATAACCCCAAACCAAAACCCGAATCTCTTGACCCAATCAGGTTCGAAGGAACACCGAAACCGACATAACCAAAACTGAAACAAAGTAAACCCAAACCAAATTGACCTGAACATGAACCACGTACCTGAACCGAGAATGGAATCCAAACTGAGACTGACTCGAGTGATTCATACCAAGCTGAACTGAGTTGTCCGAAACCACATCGAACCCGAATCAAAACAATCTGAACCGGAGCCGGAAACCTCAAGAAATCGGGCTACCGACTGCCGTGACCCGCCGTCGACAGTCGCCGGAACCCCGTCGGCAACGCCGTGTCTGTCGTTTGTCAGGCGTCCTGTCATCGTCGTGTGCCGCCGCCACCAGACGGTGGTGGTCGCTGATCTTTCAATCGAGCATGAGGGTGTTGTGTAGTGGGTTTAAGAAGAGGAGTCGAGGTGAGAGAGACAGAGGTTGCGTGTTCTGGTTGGCCGGCTGGAGAAGTCGAGAGGGAGACGAGGGTGTGGGTGTGAGTGAAAGAGGGAGGTGGTCAGGGTGTTTCACCGGAAAGACTGAGACGCCGGAGCTCGCCGGAGTGCGGCTCTGGTCGCCGGAAATTCACGTGAGAGAGATGAGAGAGCAGGGAGGTTGGAGTGGGGGCTAGGGTTTGAATGAGGAAGATGGGAATGAGATGTTTATATAGCTAGGGTTTCGAGTGGGTTGGGCCTAAAGCCCGTTAGAGGCCCAATCGCGTTTCAAGACCCTTTTTCACGCTCGAACTTCATAGAACGTCGTGATATATTATTTAAATTTAAAGTACGTAAAATGGTGCCGGTAATCGATATTAGTCGCGTACGTTGTCGGTTGCGTTTAAAAGCGCGAAATGCACGTCGTTTGTCAGTTCTTATCCGTTTTTCGATATGATTTTGACCGTGATTCAAAAAAAATAAAAATGAACACGAATTTTATAAAAGCATGAAATTACGGAAAAAGCGGAGCGTTACAGTCTCCCCTCCTTTAGGAAATTTCGTCCCAAAATTTATTCAAGAGGAAGAGTTAATAAAGGATTTTTGCAAACAGAGAGGTTTACTTAAAAGTGGGACCTTGGAGTTTGAGACGTTTTGAAAAGTATGAAATTATGAGGAATGGCATGATAAGGTTGTAAAAGAGTTCATTTGGTAAAATAGTTGAGGCACTAACATAAGCGAAAACGTGTATGTGTGTGTATAGACAAACGAGTTTAAACAAGTTTGAATGAGTCGACATGAAGAGGTAACTTTAAATTATGATAACCAAGGAGTAAAACTTTCGTATAAACGGTAAGCATTTCGAAGAAAAGTATGGCCGCACTGTAAATTGTTAGAAGAATTTCGTTGATTTCAAAGAACAATAATAAATCACTTGTTTGTAAGAAATTATTTATTGACGAGAAACGAGAACATTAGGTATTTTAAGTAAAATGATTTTGGAGATAATGGCCAATTAGGTACGTTTGCACGTAAATAAAGAATAGAAAGATAGTTTGAACCAAGAAGTACTTTTAGACTTCGCATGTGTAAACAGATTTGTTCGTAACCAGGTTGGTATGAAGGGAAATGAATTACGGGGTATAACGGAGGCAGGAGAGGGAATGATTGATCTAATAAACGAATGCAAGTATGAGAATGATAAGTGTATTGGATGAACAAAACGTTGTGTTAGGGATGAGGTATCGTCGTGGATAATCGGATATCGCGCGCTTAGCAATGCATTTGTGAGTTGTTAAAGTTTGAATTAGGTCCAAAAGGTCTGCAAAACACTGAATTTCTCATGACACGATTCATGAAAGTTTGGTAACATGGTGAAAACACTTATGTATAGGAAGTACCAGTGGCGTATCCACCATGTTTTGACCATGTTACATCCGTTTCGGTAAATGACGATAATACCCTTTTCAGGCATAAAATGAGATTAACAAATGATTTGAATGCCATACCTTACTGATTTCATACATTAAATAAATTATTTTGAGCATTTTAAACTGATCAAAATCTCAGATTTAGTTAAACATCTTAATTATCGTCAATTAGCGAGTTTTACACTAATTAGTCGCATAGTATGGTTTAAAATCATATTTAACACCTAAGACTTGTTACCTACTGAAGTTTTAAAAAAAATTCAATATTATTATAGTAAGTATAAGTCATGAATTCAGACTTCCAAAAATATCCTTAAAAGCATATGTGAAATGACCAAAATGCCCTTTCGGGGCATAGTTTGGCCATAAATGGTAAACCTCACATATGTATAATATCTTACTGATGTAATATGATAAAATAAATATTTCTAGTGATTACCAAACACCAGAACCTCAGTTTATTATAAAATCTCTTTTATAATCATTAAAATGACCAAAATGCCCTTACGGGACTTAAAATGGTTTTAAATACTTTTTGGGCATATATGTTAGCATCCTACTGATGTATTAACATATTTTAAGCATAATAACATTTGAGACCTATATATAATTCATTTGGTTACCTGTTACGCATTTATGCGTTCGGATCGATTTATGTGACTAGTTTACGTAAAATAGCCGAAACGGGTCTAACCTTATCATTAAATCTTCAAATTCCAGAATGTGTTTAGTTTACCCATATTATACAAGTATCCAAACTTGTCGGGTCTAAATCACATTCTATTCCGGTCTCCGCTTAATCTAGCGTTTAGAACCGTAAAGTATCTTTCCCACTAACCGGTCTAAGTCTTTGACTTAAATAAAGACCCGTTAGTATTCTAATAGGTTATTAAAACCTTCGTTCTAGATTAGGAGCCCAGTAAAAGCTATCTGTACTTACTGATTGATATACGGCTGGGATAAAAATTATATTTTTGCTCAGGTAAATACTTTTAACTTATTTTCCCTTATACGGGCTTGGGGTACGGTATTTAATAATACCGCTTAGTCGGGTGTCGAATCTTTAATAGAATAATGGTTAAATCATTGAGATATCCCGTTTAATCTGTTTAGTTTGTGTTAAGCCTTTGGGGGATTAATGACCGTGTCCTAGATATCCTCGGCTCATTCATTGAAATGGCCACGACTTAAGCACGGGATGTAGGCATACACCTGCCGGTGCGTATGTAAAAAGATATACCCGCTTGTTGAGAATAACTCGTCGTGGGTTTATATTACGTGGTGTGTCTATTAATCTTTAACCCGGTACTTCTAACCCGGGCTACTGAACGTATGACAAACATATAAATCTTTTACAAGATTATTTTTAAATAATTATCGCAAGTTATAAAAGAATTTTGGTGCCTTGGGCATTTAAATCAATTTTATAAACATTTTTCAAAAAGAGTCAGTTAATTGTATTTACCAGTGTAAACTGACGTATTTTCAAAAAGGTTAAGTGCAGGTACTATGCGAAATGAGCTGGCTACTCCTAGTATCAAATAAAGAGTCTTGCAAGCTTTTGATGCTTAAATCTGTTGAACAACATTTCTTTCATTTTAGATCCACCTGTGGATCCTTTACAATCGTTGTGTAATATTTTATGTTACTTTCAAATCGGTTTGTAATATTATTACTTTTAAGACTTCCGCTGTGCATTGAACTGTGATTATTGACTATGATGATCTCAACTACGTCCCGATACTCCCCACCGGGACCACCGGTAATACGTGGAAATATCGGGGTGTGACAGGGTGATATCAGAGCCAACATTGAGTGAATTAAACACTAGCCTTTTGTGTCTAATCTCAATGAAAAAGTTGCACATTCCTCGACTTCCGAGTCTAGACATGAATTAGGAATAATCTCATCCCTAATAAGTATACATTGTTTTCGATATTTTTTTGCATTTCAGGAACATGTCGCCGAGTAAAGCTGTCATTGGTGGAAGCTCTCCAAACCCGAAGTTTAAGAATGGTAAGCTTCATACCACGGCTCGAATAAGCGTACGACCAGTATGGAGGAAGGATATTTTTGGACCCATTCCCAAAATCAAACCTGTTGAAACCATTAACCATATTCCAGATCCTTTACCTAAGACTTTTGAAACTTCAAATGAGAAGCCAACATCGGAGGAGTCTATACCAGCGGTCCCTGAGGCTCCCACTCCAAAGATGATACCTATGGACCCAAATGACCCATATTTCTTACCTCCAAGCCTTGGAATCCCAAACTTGGATTATACCTGTCCTGACCCTATCCGTGATCCATATTATTTGTTAACCATAGAATCCTTGGATTCCACTTCTGCTAAGGTTCCTAATGCGGAAGATTTCGACTACCCGCCAAAACCTTCAGTACCCGTACCGCACACAATGAACCAAGGAGGAAACTTTCGAAAATAGAGTGAAGAAGAAACTACTTTGTTGTATTTCTTTTCTCTAGTAGTCCCTATAAGGACATATTTATCTTTTAGTCCCTGTGTGGACAATGTTATTTCTTTAAAGACCCGTTTAGGGCATTGTTGTAATTTTTAGGGCTTTTGTGAAAAGTTTCCTTTTAGAAATTTTATTTGGCATTAAACATATACATATGTAATATGTCCTAAATCATTTCAATTTATGATTGCTCTTCCATTAAATGTTGAAACAAAATCTTAAAGGTAAAACCTAGCCCATGTGTCATTTTAAGACAGGGCCATGATGGTAATTCCTTTTTAAGATTCAAATCCTTGTTAACATCTGAAAACATGTTAACACTCCTGGTAAATGTGATTCGATAAAATCACACGAGTCATCCTTATATTGGATTCTTCCAATTCCCTTTTTCTTTATTTATTATTTAAACATCCATTAGTGATGAAGTGCCTACGGGTCATATTTATTGTCCTTTAAGACAAAAAGACAGTTGTAGTCTACGACTCCCTGTCAAGAAAAGGTGATGAACTATGTTCGAGCCTTAATGCCTCAATCCTATAAGATCATGGCTTATAATTTAAAATTGTCCTTGTGACTAGGCTTTTGTGCCATTCTAATATTTTGATAATTTACAACTAAGGATTAATTATAATGAAGATCCTAGATAAATTATGCCTAACAAATTAACCAACATGGTTTAGTATTACCATGGTTAAAGGAATCATCAAGATGACCATTCCATAGTGGACTTATAAATAAATCATTTTCACCATTTTGTGTAGCAATCAAGCTACATGGCAGAATCAGAAGAAGTCAACAGTCACCCTCTAGAAAATCATGATACTACCAGAATCAATGTAACTGGTGCGGAGCTTCAAGCATTTATTGACAATGCTGTTACTAAAGCAATGGACAGGCAGTTTAAAGAATCAAGTGGTACTCGTAGCAAGACCCTATCTGTACCTTATCCAAAACCACCCTCTAAGACTCACGTATCTCATAAGGACGAATCTCATCATTCGTCAAATCAGAGGAGTGTTCCATCCAAACGAATCGTGCTTAATCAAGAGCCGCGTGTTAAAACCTGTTCATATAAGTATTTCGTCTCCTGCAAGCCCAGAGACTTCACGGGGGAGAAAGGAGCCATCGATTGCATGACTTGTCTCGATGAAATGGATACAGTGGTTGATATTAGTGGTTGTGCAGAGCAGGACATTATGAAGTTTGTTTCACAATCTTTTAAAGGAGAAGCTTTAGCTTGGTGGAGGTCCCTAATCTAAGATACAGGGAAGATCCCGTTGTATAATCTGACTTGGGATCAGTTTGTTGCTCTAATCAAAGAAAATTTCTGCCCTCAACATGAAGTTGAGAAAATTGAGACAGACTTCTTGACCTTGGTCATGAAGAACTCAGACTCTCAGGCATATCGTACGAGCTTCAACACTATGTCACGATTGGTTTCATACTTGGTCACACCGGGACCAAAACGCATAGCTCGTTTTATTGGAGGTTTATGTAACACCCCGACCCGAATAGGGCTGACGTGTCACTATTACAGATATCAAAACCAAACAAAATCTATTTAACAAGGAAAAATATGGAATCCAAAAGACAACCAAAAGTCTGGAATCAAACCAAGAAATCCTAAAGTCTTAGTTAATTTAAATATTGAAATAAAGAAAAGTCTTTTATTCTTGAATTGCATTAACTCTCATCATCGCTAGTTCCCGACATTCCCCTGATTACCTGTCAAAAAAAAGACAACACAACAAAGAAAACTACGACTGAGCCAAAGGTTGCTCAGTAACGAAAAAATCAATAGTACAAGTAAAAGAGAGACATAAAGAAAGAAATATGAAATTCTTGAACACAAAACCAAAACTGATGCTGGAACAAATACTGAACACAATCTGAGGTATAACACGATACGTGATCGGAACATAACCAGACATACAAAGCATATCAGACAATATTATAAAAAATATCAGATCAGAAACAGGTACCAGACTACATGACTACAAATAACAACAAACCAAGTCACGTGAGACGGAACCACCCACGAGCCTAAACAGACGGGTACATAGCTAGCTAGTCCAGGCACCTATAAGACGGTGAGTGCGGTGTGCACCCATTGTTCCATCTCTACAAACCAAACCAAACCAAACCAAACCAAACCGAACCGAACCGAACCAAACCAAACCAAACATGCTCGGGTGACAGAGTACAAAAATTAAAGCTAACGAGAACATGCAACAATGATTACAATTACTAAGGTATAGTGCATGCTAAAACCAACTTATCAGATGTATGATACGAATATGGGACAACTAGCGGAAATAGGAAAATTCGTACTACAAAGTAACGGACATGATAATAAAAATGTACTAACATGAGAGAACCAAAGAATACGTACCAAAGAGTGACGAAGATAACAAATAAAAATACTACGATGTCAAAAACGAGAATCCGTACCTTAGTTTAGCAAGGAAAACAAAAATCCACAAATAAAGTCCTCTTCAAAACTTATGCAAACCTCAATTGCTGGAAAAATCGAAGCAAGGATCAAAACGGCGGTGGCGATAATCGAATAGAGCGAGTTTATGCTGGCTGGTTTGCAAAGAAAAGACGACAATAAGTCGACGATGGCGGCGCTTCCAGTGGTCGGTACTGAAGGGGACGTCCACAAAACAAAGGCTGCTTCAATAGTGGTCGTGTCGAGCAGTGGCAGAAGGCAGCGGCAAGGGATGTGCTTGGCAATGAATAACTGCGGTGGCAGGTTTTAGATGACTCGGAACAGTGGCTTGGAGTAGCAGTGCTTCCCTACAACGAAGGTGGTGCGGTGAGTGATTGTGCGGAGATTGAAACAATAGCAAGCGGAGATTGAAACAATAGCAAAGAGAGGCTATGACTAGGGTTGGGTTTTAATAATATTGTTGTTGCGTTTGATAAATACGGAAGGGCGGTGATAGAAAACGAAAACGGAAACGGGCGTCAATTTGTTCGAAGATTTGGAAACTAAAAAAAATGGAGACAATATGGTTGTAATGTTTGACTAATATGTTATATATATTCTTTCCTTTTTTTTTTTCTTTTGTCGGTTAACAAAGGCTCCACAACTTCTATTTAGATTGAATTCTATACATATTATAATCTATACATATGATAGTATTATAACTTATTATTATTATATTTTAGACCATTTTTTTATTTTATAAAAAAAATATTCACTAATACTAGAATCACATAATAGCTGACAATATAACTCGTCATAAAATGTATAGCATTTATTATATAAAAGTTGTAAAAATTCGTACGGTACAATTCTACCCCCCTTAAAAAAAATTCGTCCTCGAAATTGCTAAGCACGGATCAAGAGCAAAATTCAGATACATGCATATGGAACAAACTTTAGATATTATAATTGTATAATGAACACCACATACAAAAGAAACTTTCAAGTTACTGAATTGACAGGTATACTAGGACTGAAATGAGTAAGAATTTGTTTGAGATCAGACAAAATCAAACATATCAAATATTAGAGCGAACGGATTCGGATGGTGATACTACATATCAAGTCTAACTAAATGATATGAAACGCATAACCGACTCTGTTCTAACTGGATAATGTAGATATAATCAAAGTGTATTCTAAACTAGTAAGCCTAGTCATCAAGTACTTAGCAAATAGTAGTGATATCACATATTGTTGCAAGAGTGTCAATTAGAGCATGCATATCACATTAACTAATATGCAATTAACCGAAAATCATACCTGGGGTATTAGCTGCATCATTAGTAGCAAGTCTGGCATTTCCCCTAGTATTAGCTCTAGGGTTAAACTTAGGGCACTCTTTAACCAGGTGACCTGCATCTCCACAATTGAAACAAAGACGTTCAGCTCGGCGACAAACCCCACTATGAGGTTTCCCACAAGTGGCACAAGGAGGGTCACAATATTGTGGCAGGTTTTGTTTGTCTTGTTGTATCTGATTGTCATAATTCCTGTCAGAACGGTGCCTACGGTCTCGAGATTGATCATTGCCACCTTGAAAAGAAGAATTACTCTGGTTATCTTCCCTTGGTCGCTTACGATTATCATCCAACGTTCTCTGGCGATGCTTCTTATCATTATCCAAGTTTTTAACCGCATCAACAATCTCATTAATATCAGCGAAATGAAGATTCAGAATAAACTTTCTATCACGGTCACATATAGCCCACTTGAAAGTGTTGGTTTGCTGCTCTAGCGTACCTGTAGTCGGGCCCAGAAAATTGACCAAACGACATAAACGGGTTTTAAACTCCATAATAGGCTCATCATCTCCCTACATGATACAGGAATACTCTCTTAGATATTCACTGCGGTCAGCATCAGTGAAATACTGCTGATAGAACAATGTGCGAAACTTATTCCAAGGAAGTGTGGCTGCGTAATTATCTCCTCCACGAGCATTCTTCAAAGTCTTCCACCACCTATGAGCATCGTCCTCCAAATTGTAACTAGCAAGCCTGACTTTGAATTCATCATTCACACCCAACACTTCAAATTTTTTCTCGATATGAGCAATCCAGTTTTCCGCCTCAACCGGGGTGGCAGTAGTACTAAACGATTTTGGCTTTAACTTTTGGAAGCGATCAAGCCAATCATGAATGGCAACAGGAGGGTTAGCATTTCCGCCTTGAGGGCCGTTGTTATTACCCCCTTGTGGTCCGTTGTTGTTATTACCTCCTGGTGGTCCGTTGTTATTTTGCTGAAGCTGTTGCAACAAGTTAGGAACCAAACTCGAGATAGTCGTATTGACAGCGTTAGCAATGAGGGTCTCCATAGGGATGTCGTTATTCTCGTTACGACGGTTGTTCACACTTCTTCTAGGAGGCATCTGAAAGGAGATATGTGTGAGAGAGGAGAAAATTTCAAATTACGTGAAGAAGAAAGAGAGATGTCCTAACCCGATGTCAACCCATTAACTCACACGTTTAATTTTTAATGTTAAAGTTTTCTATAGGAAGGAGCCTGGGCTCTGATACCATAACTGTAACACCCCGACCCGAATAGGGCTGACGTGTCACTATTACAGATATCAAAACCAAACAAAATCCATCTAATAAGGAAAATATAGAATCCAAAAGATAACCAAAAGTCTGGAATCAAACCAAGAAATCCTAAAGTCTTAGTTAATTTAAATATTGAAATAAAGAAAAGTCTTTTATTCTTGAATTGCATTAACTCTTATCATCGCTAGTTCCCGACATTCCCCTGATTACCTGTCAACAAAAAAACAACACAACAAAGAAAACTACGGCCGAGCCAAAGGTTGCTCAGTAACGGAAAAATCAATAGTACAAGTAAAAGAGAGACATAAAGAAAGAAATATGAAATTCTTGAACACAAAACCAAAACTGATACTGGAACAAATACTAAACACAATCTGAGGCATAACACGATACGTGATCGGAACATAACCAGACATACAAAGCATATCAGACAATATTATAAAAAAGATCAGATCGGAAACAGGTAGCAGACCACGTGACTACAAATAACAACAAACCAAGTCACGTGAGACGGAAACACCCACGAGCCTAAACAGACAGGTACACAGCTAGCTAGTCCATGCACCTATGAGACGGTGAGTGCGGTGTGCACCCATTGTTCCATCTCCACAAACCAAACCAAACCGAACCGAACCAAACCAAACCAAACATGCTCGGGTGACATAGTACAACAATTAAAGCTAACGAGAACATGCAACAATGATTACAATTACTAAGGTATAGTGCATGCAAAAACCAACTTATCAGATGTGTGATACGAATATGGGACAACTAGCGGAAACAGGAAATTCCGTACTACAAAGTAACGGACATGATAACAAAAATGTACTAACATGAGAGAACCAAAGAATACGTACCAAAGAGTGACGAAAATAACAAATAAAAATACTACGATGTCAAAAACGAGAATCCGTACCTTAGTTTAGCAAGGAAAACAAAAATCCACAAATAAACTCCTCTTCAAAACTTATGCAAACCTCAATTGTTGGACAAATCGAAGTGAGGATCAAAATGACGGTGGCAATAATCGAATAGAGGGAGTTTATGCTGGCTGGTTTGCGAAGAAAAGACGGCAATAAGTCGACGATGGCGGCGCTTCCGTTGGTCGGTACTGAAGGGGACGTGCACAAAACAAAGGCTGCTTCAATAGTGGTCGTGTCGAACAGTGACAGAAGGTAGCGACAAGGGATGTGCTTGGCAATGAATAACTGCGGTGGCAGGGTTTAGACGACTCGAAACAGTGGCTTGGAGTAGCGGTACTTCCCTACAATGAAGGTGGTGCGGCGAGTGATTGTGCGGAGATTGAAACAATAGCAAGCGGAGATTGAAACAATAACAAAGAGAGGCTATGACTAGGGTTGGGTTTTAATAATATTGTTATTGTGTTTGATAAATACGGAAGGGCGGTGATAGAAAACAAAAACGGAAACGGGCTTCAATTTGTTCGAAGATTTGGAAACTAAAAAAAATGGAGACAATATGGTTGTAATGTTTGACTAATATGTTATATATATTCTTTCCTTTTTTTTTCTTTTGTCGGTTAACAAAGGCTCCACAACTTCCATTTAGATTGAATTCTATACATATTATATTACATATTATAATCTATACATATGATGGTATTATAACTTATTATTATTATTATTATTATTATTATATTTTAGACCCTTTTTTATTTTATAAAAAAATATTCACTAATACTAGAATCACATAATAGCTGACAATATAACTCGTCGTAAAATGTATAACATTTATTATATAAAAGTTGTAAAAATTCGTACGTTACAGTTTAGCTCCGGAAATTAAAGCAAGTGTGAAAGCATCAAGACGTACCACCTTTAGGTCAGTGGCTGATCGGTCGTTATCTCTTACTCTCGATGCGGTTAGGCAGAGATCGCTCAAGAATTCTGAAGAAGGGAAAAGGAAACGTGAGGATGAGAACTCACGCCATTCTGATAAGAAACATAAGGGGAACTCTGAGTACAAGAAGGGTTCCGGGTTTAAAAAGGATAATCAGCAGTCGGGCGAGAAACCCAAATGTAAGACCTGCAAGAAGCGCCATCTAGGGAAGTGCAGGTTCGAATCAAATTCACAATCGCAGCCTAGGGCTTGTGGGATTAGTAAATCAAATGAGCATAAAACGTTAGATTGCAAGAAGATAAAGGATGCGACTTGTAACAATTGTAACGAGAAAGGGCATATCAAGACCAACTGCCCGAAGTTTGCAAAGAAGCCTGAGGAGGCTAAAAAGACCAATGATCGGGTCTTTCATATGAATGCTCAAGAAGCGGTTCAGAACGACAATGTGATAACAGGTACCTTTCTTATCAATGATGTTTATGCAAGGGTATTGTTTGATTCGGGTGCAGATAAGTCGTTTGTAGACAACAAATTTTGTAAGTTGTTAAATCTGCCTGTTAGAACCCTAAGCATGAAATATGAAGTAGAATTGGCCGATGGTACCATAGAAACAGCTTCAACCATATTAGATGGATGTTTTATATCCATTAGGAACCACTCTTTTCCACTGTCTTTGCTTCCTTTGAAATTGGCGGGATTCGACATAGTGATAGGCATGGATTGGTTATCTTCTAACCAAGCTCAGATTGTTTGTGATAAGAAGCAAGTAGTTATTAAAACTCCTTATGGTGAACCACTTACAATACAAGCAGATACTCAGTATGGATTGCCTAAGCAAGTGTCTATGCTTAAGGCATCGAAGTGTTTGAGGAAGGGTTGTGTCACACCCCGATTTTCCACGTATGGCCGGTGGGCCCGGTGGGGGAGTATCGTGACGTGGTTGGTAACATAATAGTCAAACAACACAATATTTAAATGCACAGCGGAAGCAAAAGATAAATATATTACAATCCGAATATGAAGTAATATCAAGTATTACAACGGAAAGTAAAGGATCCACAGGCGGATCAAATAAAAAGAAAACTGTTCAACGGACTTTGACATCTAGAGCTTGCGAGACTTGATTAATGATGCTTGGAGTAGCCAGCCTATTTCGTATAGTACCTGCACTTAACCTTTTTGGAAAATACGTCAGTTTACACTGGTAAATACAACTCAACTGACTCATTTTGAAAAGAGTTTGTAAATTGGTTTGAATGCACTTCGGCACAAAATATCTTTTATAACTTGGGACAATTATTTGTAGATAATCTTGTATACAGTTTTACTTATTTGTCGTCCATTAGGGCCGGTTTGTAGGGCCGGACTAGATTAACTGACACGACACAGGTATAATGCCCACATGCTATCATCCTTTAAGTGGATTACCAGTTTCGGTATAATGCCCACAAGGATGATACCTCTGAGTGGATTACCAGTTTTTACATAATGCAACTGTCAGGTGTACGCCTACACCCCGTGCGTAGGTCGTGGCCATTTCTTCGAATGATGCCAAGGATATCCGGGACATGGTCATTTAACCCCCAAAAGCCATACACCAAATAATACATATTAAACGGGTCATGCAAATACATTAATCACAATCCGATTTAAATGACTACACACACCCGACCAAGCGGTACTTTTATAGTACAGTATCCCAAGCCCGTATAGGGAAATAAGTTAAGAGTATTTACCTGAGCTAAATATAAATTCAATCCCAGCTATATATCAATTCAGCAAGTACAGATAGCTTTTACTGGGCTCCTAATCTGGAACGAAGTTTTTTTTAATAACCTATTAGAATCCTAACGGGTCTTTAATTAAGCCTTGACTTAGACCGGTTAGTTTTCAAAGGAAGATACGGTTCAAACGCATGATAAAGCGAAAGCCAGATTAGAATGTGGTTTTGACCCGACAAGCTTGTATGCTTGTTTAATATGGGTAACTTAAACACATTATGTATTTTGAGACAAAAATGATATGGTTTGACCCGTTTCGGCTAATATATGCAAACTAGTTACATAAGCTGGTCCGAACGCGAAAAGTGCGTAACGAGTAACCAAATGAATCATATACAGGTTTCCTAAGTTAATATGCCTTAAATATGTTGTGATATCAGTAGGATATCTTCCATTATGCCCAAAACGAGTTTAATCTCAATTTAAGCCCCGTAGGGGTAATTTGGTCATTTTAAAGATTATAAAATAGACTTTATGAACTTCTGAGGTTCGGGTCTGAATACATCAATAAAATGACTTATTTTAACAGGGTATATCAATTGGTAATAAGTCTTATGTGATAAAATGGTTTTAAACCCAAACTATGCGTTTAATACGCTTAAAAAGCCATTTAAAGCGATTTCCGGGTTATACGGGAAATCTGAGTTTTCTGATCAGGTTAATAAGTTCAAAATACTTTATTTATTATATAAAATCAGTAGCAACTGGATTGGTGTCAAAATATTGTGTAGAACTCATTTTATGACCGAAAAGGGTAAAATCGGTATTTACCGAATCGATGCCATAACCTTAGGTTATGGGCAGGTTAAAATAATTAAAAATCTTTAAAAATCCCAAAATATTATATTACATCAGTGGGTAAAAGGTTTGGTGTTAAAAATTGGGTTTAGATAGGCTTTATGCTAATTGCGCCGTTTAATTACTAAAAGGCGTTATAATTACGCTAATGAGCATAACTCCTAATCTAGACCTCCAACTGATGTGAAATTTTAGGGACATGTTTATAAATCAGTAACAAAGATTATTGTTTTTTCACATAACCAAAATTCTCGTTTTATGGTCAAAAGGGCATTATGGTCAACTTTAAGCATTTAACGGAAACGTGCATATGAATCAGACAATCAACGAACCAATAACAGAGGGCTATACTACCATGTAACTTGGTCCTAAGGAAGTCCTAAGGCATTTCTAAAACATACCAAAACGGGCCAGAACTGAAGTCAAAGCAAAAGTCAAAGCTTTGCGACTTTCGGTTCCGAACCGGGTCTAAACTGAAAATTGTCGGGTCGAACATGTTTAGACATGTTCTTACATTAATTACTAAGTTATAATAATGATCAAACAGGTTGTATTGGTTCTACATTGCTAATTATGTATTAATTTGAAATTAAGCATCCTGTTGACTTTTTCTAATTAACTTTGACCCGACAAATGGTCTAGTTAGAGTGGGAATCAGAGGGTTCCCTTTTAAGGGTTTAATGCCCACATAATTACCAACTTATAACTACTTTCAATTTGACTAATCACTGGATCATTAGTGATTAATCGCTAAGTCAACCGCTAATTACGACGGTTTGACTTTTAAGCTAAAACTAAGCAAAAACTTAACTAAGAAAGGTTAAGCATACTTACTGAAGTCCTATGCACAATTTGTGAAGCTTAGAGAGAAGTCTTGAGCTCCAGAAATGTTCCAAAGTGCAGATGGAAGGTGTGAGAAAATGGTTGCAACATCATGGCCTTTTATAGTGCTTTAATCACCATGGATTGTTGACACACAACACTACCAATGGTCCCTGATCAATAACACATGTCCCTAAGGGCCTAGGGGTTGTTTAGGGGTCGCCCATGGAGTGAAACAACTGATTAAAGTCGGTTATAGCGCATTTACAGGCTGCTGTCTGATGTTTCTGTATCTGGGCGGGCTAGGCGGCCCGCGTAAGATGTTGTTATGGGCTACGCGGCCCGCTTGGGCCTTCTGTTCAGGCTAAAACGTTTTCAAGTTGTTGCATCTCGTCTCTTGGCCTTTCGAAGGGTCAACCAACTTATTTCTTGCACTTTGAACCCTCCCAATTTACCTATAAGGGCTTCAAGACTTAAACCCATTTTATTTAGTCCTTGATCACTTTGTTATTCCCCGAAAAGTCATAACTTTTCAACGTTAACGCTTTAACCCCTCGCATACGAATTTGATCATAACTTTCTCATACGACAATGAAACTTTATGAAATTTTTATCGTGCATTCTAGTGAGCATAATCAATCGTTACAAAGCTTCGGGTTTGCTAAAAGGTCACTTAGAGGTATAACTTAAACATGTTGACACATTTAACCCTGTAGTTTGTAGTCTCTCACTTTCTTTCACAATTAGCTTCGTATGATCTATGATTCATTCGTTTAAGGGTACGAGCATCATGTAGGGTTACTGTAAAGTATATTTATCCCTTGTTGACATTTTGAACCCTTATATTCACATACTTTCCATGTTTGTCAACTTTAGTCCCTTTAGAGTATTCTTTCACACGTTCAAACTTATGACACGTGTCAATACATTATAGGACGTGAATTTTCGAGGTGTTACAGGTTGTGTCATTTACATGGCATAGGTGACTATTGATGAACCAAACCCCAAGATCGAAGACATCCCTGTTATTTCTGAATATCCAGATGTATTCCCTGAATAACTACCTGGTTTACCTCCAGATAGGCAAGTGGAATTTAGGATTGACATTATTCCTGGAGCAGCACCAGTTGCAAGAACACCTTATCGGTTGGCACCGACTGAGATGAAAGAGTTAAGAACTCAGTTGGATGATTTGTTGGCAAAAGGTTTTATTCGACCTAGCTCGTCTCCTTGGGGAGCACCGATACTGTTTGTGAAAAAGAAGGATGGATCAATGCGTCTATGCATTGATTATCGCGAGTTGAACAAGGTTACAATCAAGAACAGATATCCATTGCCCAGGATCGACGATTTGTTCGATCAACTGCAAGGGGCAAGTTATTTCTCCAAGGTTGATTTAAAGTCAGGTTACCATCAGCTGAAGGTCAGAGATGAAGATGTGCATAAGACTGCATTTAGAACTCATTATGGTCACTACGAGTTCTTAGTGATGCCTTTCGGGCTCACTAATGCACCTGCAGCATTCATGGATCTCATGAATCGCGTTTGCAAGCCATATTTGGACAAGTTTGTCATTGTTTTTATTTATGACATACTTATATATTCAAAGAACCAGACTGATAATGAAAAACACCTTCGATGTATCCTTAAACTTCTTCAGCAAGAGAAGCTCTATGCCAAGTTTTCAAAATGTGAGTTTTGGCTTCGTGAAGTCCAATTTCTTGGACATGTGGTTAGCGAGCATGGTATCCAGGTGGATCCCGCAAAGATAGAAGCCATCATGAATTGGCAAGAGCCGAAGACACCCACAGAGATTCGCAGCTTCTTGGGTCTAGCAGGATATTACAGGCGATTTATTGAAAACTTTTCAAGGATTGCTGCACCCCTAACTTCATTGACTCGCAAGAATATAAAGTTTTATTGGGGTCCTAAGCAACAAGAATCCTTTGAGATTCTTAAGAAAAAGTTGAGCAATGCTCCTGTATTGACATTTCCTAAAGGAATTGAAGAGTTTGTGGTGTACCGCGACGCATCGCACACTGGTATGGGTTGTGTGCTCATGCAGAGAGGCAAGGTTAATGCCTATGCCTCACGACAATTAAAGGTGTACGAAAAGAATTACACCACCAATGACTTGGAATTGGGTGCCGTTGTGTTTGCACTAAAACTTTGGAGGCATTATTTATATGGTATCAAGTGTGTGATATATTCCGATCATAAAAGCCTTCAACACTTGTTCAATCAGAAGGATCTTAATATGAGACAGCACCGCTGGATGGAAACTCTAAATGACTATGATTGCGAAATTCGCTATCATGCTTGTAAAGAGAATGTGGTCGTTGATGCTCTAAGCCGAAAGGAAAGAGTTAAGCCCATTAGGATCAATGCCAAGAGCATTGAATTGAAGAACAGCTTGAATGAAAGGTTGTTAGCCACTCAAAAGGAAGCTGTGTTAGAAGCTAACTATCCGAATGAGAAGTTAGGTGTAACTGCTGAACAGTTAGCACCTGGCAAGGATGGAACCCTTAAAATGAATGTGAGAATTTGGGTTCCTATTTATGGAGGACTTTGAGATATAATCCTCCAAGAAGCTCACAATTCCAAATACTCAGTTCACCCTGGAAATGACAAGATGTATCAAGATTTGAAAGCTAATTATTGGTGGATAGGTTTGGAGAAATCTATTGCCACACATGTAGCTAAGTGCCTGACTTGTGCTCAGATTAAAGCTGAACATCAAAAGCCATCGGGTCTGCTACAATAGCCTGAACTTCCCACATAGAAGTGGGAGATGGTAACCATGGATTTTACAACCAGGTTACCTAAAACAAGGCATGGAAATGATACTATATGGGTCACAGTTGACAGATTAAGTCAGCACATTTCTTACCCATCAAGGAGACTCATAGCTCCGACAAGCTAGCTCAAGTATACGTGGATAAGATTGTATCCCTCCACGGAGTGCCGGTATCTATTATATCCGATAGAGATACTAGATACACCTCTCACTTTTGGAAGAGTTTCCAACAATCTTTAGGCACTCGTTTGAATTTTAGTACTGCTTACCATCCTCAGACAGATGGACAAAGTGAGCGTACAATTCAAACATTGGAAGACATGCTTCGAGCATGTGTTATTGATTTGGGAGGTAGCTGGGATGACCACCTACCTTTGATCGAGTTCTCTTATAATAATAGTTACCATACTAGCATTCATGATGCGCCTTTTGAGGCATTGTATGGAAGGAAATGTAGAACGCCTGTTTGTTGGGTGGAAGTAGGAGAAGCTCAGTTATCAGGACCTGATATAGTCCTTGAAACGACGGACAGGAATGTCCAAATACGTGATCGCCTGAAAGCTGTCAGGGATAGGCAGAAAAGTTATGCTGATAAGAGGCGAAAACCTCTAAAGTTTGAAGTGGGCGACAAAGTCTTACTAAAAGTGTCACCCTGGAAAGGTGTGATGCGTTTTGGTAAGAAGGGCAAGTTAAACCCTAGGTATATTGGACCATTCGAGATTATCAAATGTGTCAGCAGTGTAGCTTATAAGCTAAACTTGCCTGAAGAGCTGAGTGGAATTCACCATGTGTTCCACATCTGTAACTTAAAGAAATGTCTAGCAGATGAATCGCTAGCAATGTCTCATAAAGACGTACAGATTGATGAAAGCCTGAGGTTTGTTGAAAGACCTATATCGATTGAGGATCGACAGGTTAAAAAGCTCCGAAGGAAGCACGTGCCTAGAGTGAAGATCAAATGGGATGCTCGTAGAGGCCCTGAATATACGTGGGAAGTTGAGTCCACTATGCGACAAAATTTCCCTCACTTATTCCAATAAATCTCGGGGTTGAGATTTCTTTTAAGGGGGTGAGGATGTAACACCACGTAAAAACGTGTCCAATTATGTAAAGACACGTGTCCAAAACTCTAAATATGTGAAAGATTGAGTTTAAAGGACTAAAGTTGACAAAAGATGAAAATATGTATGCAAAGGGACTAAAAGTGTCAACATGCCAAACTTGTGCCTCTGAATGACCACACATGAAGAATATATTCTTAAACGAGTGATTAATTGGATATAAGAAGCCATTTATGAAAATAATCGAAAGATTATAAACTACAGGGGTTAAACGTGTCAATATGTTAATTCTTACCTCTGAGTGACCTTTTAGCGAACCCGAGGCTTTGAAATATTCAAATATACTCTCAAGAATAAGTGATATAAATTTCACGTGGTTTCGAGATCGTTAAGCAAGTTTTCAACACTTTGAGCTAAAAATGTCAAAAGTAAGAAACTTGTGTTTATGGTGATCTTTTAACGGAACCAGGTCTAACGGAGTTTGGTTATCCTCCCATGAACCTTTACAATCTAACTACAAGGGCCTTATATGCCAAAAATGAGGTTATATTAAGTTTTTAAGGATCAGGGACTGAAACTGCCAAGATTGAAATTGTTTTAACCAGATCAGAGGGTTGTCGCGGCCCGCGTAGACTCCCTCTGAGTCTTACGCGGCCCGCGTGAGAGTGCCCATTGCAGAAAAATCATGCCAGCTGCAGGTTTCAACTCAGGACCGACTTAAACTCATTTCAATCGATACTAGGGGATGTTTAACGGACTTGTAATACCACTAGGACACCTGGGGTGATCCTAGATGCCTCCAAAACACCTGCCTTGATCTTCTTGCATGCCATCTTGCTATATAAAGGCTCCTTAGTTGATTATTTCAAGTGCTCATTAACTTGCAACAACTCTAACACTCACTTCTGGAGATAGCTGACCTTAGAAGAGGATCATGAAGTGTAGAAAAGATAGCTAGGACCTTATGTAAATGTTTTAGCCCTCTCTTAGTTCAATTTATTAGCTTAAAAACCGAAAAGTCAAAGATATCGCAAATTGACTTTGACTTTCGGTTTAATCACAAATGGTCCAGCCACTGACTGAAATAAAAGTGGTTATGTGACCATATTAAGATACGTGATTAACCCTTTAAAGGGCACCTCCTAATTATTTTGTTTGACTAGTTAATTGTCGGGTCAAACTGTTAAGTCAAAAAGTCAAACTAGACAGAATTTAAAATAATGATTTAAACTAATGAAACAGAGGTTATAAATTATATATTAGCATTCTAATAACTTGGTAATTAGTATTAGAACATGTTTAAACATGTCTAACCCGACAATTATCAGTTTAAGGTTAGTTTATAACCGAAAGTCGCAAAAGCTTTACTTTTGCTTTAACTTTCAGTTCTGACCCGATTAAGCTTAATTCTCCCATGTTTTAAGCTTCCATTAGGACCACATTATATAGTAGTATAACCCCCTGAAGTTATATTGTTTGGTCCTTAGTAGTTTGAATTATATGCTCTTGTTTGTTATTATGCTTATAAATGCCATAACTGCCCTTTTGACATATAAATGAGAGTTTTAGAAATGTGAGAGGACAAAAACCTTTGCTACTGATATATAAGCTTGTCCCGAAAATTTGACATCAGTTCTTGGTCTCAAACTGAAGTTATGCTCGATATCGTAAACTGAAGCTTTTTATTAATTAAATTGCGATATCTTGCATAAGAAATATTTAAAATTGGATTTTGAACCAAAACTCATTGCCTACTGTTAAGATATTATTTTTAAGGATTTTTAGGATTTTTGGTCAGACTATAATCTGCTCATATCATAGAGTTCTTGTGTAATTCGGTAAATGACGATAATACCCTTTTCATGCATAAAATGAGATTAACAAATGATTTGAATGCCAAACCTTTTCCTACTGATTTCATACATTAAATAAATTATTTTGAGCATTTAAAACTGATCAAAATCTCAGATTTACTTAAACATCTTAATTATCGTCAATTAGCGAGTTTTACACTAATTAGGCGCATAGTATGGTTTAAAACCATATTTAACACCTAAGACTTGTTACCTACTGAAGTTTTAAACAAATTCCAATATTTTTACAGTAAGTATAAGTCATGAACTCATACTTCCAAAAATGTCCTTAAAAGCATATGTGAAATGACCAAAATGCCCTTTCGGGGCATAGTTTGGCCATAAATGGTAAACCTCACATATGTATAATATCTTACTAATGTAATATGTTAAAATAAATATTTCTACTGATTACCAAAGACCAGAACCTCAGTTTGTTATAAAATCTCTTTTATAATCATTAAAATGACCAAAATGCCCTTACGGGACTTAAAATGGTTTTAAATACTTTTTGGGCATATATGTTAGCATCCTACTGATGTATTAACATATTTTAAGCATAATAACATTTGAGACCTGTATATAATTCAATTGGTTACCCGGTACGCATTTATGCGTTCGAATCGGTTTATGTGAGTAGTTTACGTAAAAAAGCCGAAACGGGTTTAACCTTATCATTAAATCTTCAAATTCCAGAATGTGTTTAGTTTACCCATATTATACAAGTATCCAAACTTGTCGGGTCTAAACACATTCTATTCCGGTCTCCGCTTAATCTAGCGTTTAGAACCGTAAAGTATCTTTCCCACTAACCGGTCTAAGTCTTTGACTTAAATAAAGACCCGTTAGTGTTGTAATAGGTTATTAAAATCTTTGTTCCGGATTAGGAGCCCGGTAAAAGCTATCTGTACTTGCTGATTGATATACGGCTGGGCTAAAAATTATATTTTTGCTCAGGTAAATACTTTTAACTTATTTTTCCTTATACGGGTTTGGGGTACGGTATTTAATAATACCGCTTGGTCAGGTATCGAATCTTTAATCGAATAATGGTTAAATCATTGAGATAACCTGTTTAATCTGTTTTGTTTGTGTTAAGCCTTTGGGGGATTAATGACAGTGTCATGGATATCCTCGACTCATTCATTGAAATGGCCACGACTTAAGCATGGGGTGTAGGCATACACCTGCCGGTGCATATGTAAAAAGATATACCCGCTTGTTGAGAATAACTCGCCCTGGGTTTATATTACGTGGTGTGTCTATCAATCTTTAACCCGATACTTCTAACCCGGGCTACTGAATGTATGACAAAGATATAAATCTTTTACAAGATTATTTTTAAATAATTATCCCAAGTTATAAAAGAATTTTGGTTCCTTGTGCATTTAAATCAATTTTATAAACCCTTTTCAAAAAGAGTCAGTTAATTGTATTTACCAGTGTAAACTGACGTATTTTCCAAAAAAGGTTAAGTGCGGGTACTATGCGAAATTGGCTGACTACTCCTAGTATCAAATAAAGAGTCTTCCAAGCTTTTGATGCTTAAATCTGTTGAACAACATTTCTTTTATTTTAGATCCGCCTGTGGATCCTTTACAACCGTTGTGTGATATTTTATGTTACTTTCGAATCGGTTTGTAATATTATTACTTTTAAGACTTCCGTTGTGCATTGAACTGTGAATATTGACTATGATGATCTCAACTACGTCACGATACTCCCCACCGGGCCCACCGGTAATACGTGAAAATATCGGGGTGTGACAGCGAGGGAGCTTAAATCTAGTTAAGATTAAAAACGAACATAATATTTATATCTATCTTAACTTATCAAATAATTATATATTTTTTTTATCAAATTGTATATAGTAGGAAATCACTTTCGAGTTTAAGCTAAATTTAAATTCAGTAACTAATAATAAGTTTAAACCGAATTTGGTTTAATTAAATAAGTTTAAACCAATTTGGATTTAATAAGCATAATTATCTCATTAACATTAAAATCAAAATTAGTAATGAAACATTTCTTGTAGTTTAAATTTTGTGTAAACATTTCTTTCAATATTGTTAAATAATATAATTTATTGTGAGAATATCCATGTAATACACAGGACTTAGAGTAGGAGCTTTTTCTTAAAAGCTTAAAGCTAAAAGCTCCTAAAAGCTCCATGCCAAACATACTAGGGGTGAGCAAAAATAGGGTCGGACCGAAATTAACCGAGAACCAACCCTAAAAAAAATCGGTGCCGACCCGGACCTAAGCTAGTAGGTACACAGTTCGGTTCCATGTTTCCTTATTAAATCGGTCTCGTGTCGGTTCCGGGTATGTATGAGATTAAAACCGAGTTGGACCTAGGAACCGATTTTGAGTGATATTTAATTGAAGCATGAGCTAAAAGCCCAGTAGCGTTTGATATTTTAATCCCTAATAAAACAAATTTTTATCATTCATAACACAACAGGACGGCTGCAAGACTGCATGGTGTTCCCAGATCCCAAATATCTATTCATATGTTGTAATCCCTTCTAAGCTGCTACGATAATTCATTCATCAATCGTTGGCTGATCATTGACGAGGTACGTGATTTGATAACTTATCAATAGAGAATACACAAGACATATATTAACCCACAATTGTTAACACGTCGTCATTGCATGCTGATCACAATTGTTAACAACACTTTTTTTTTACATTTAATACTACCTAATCTCAAAATTGTAAAAATTCTAACTCACACCCATAAAAAGGGTTACAGTATGTCAGTATACTAACAGAACGCTAAATATTGGGTACGTACTACGTAATATTTTAGATGACTAAATGTATTCATTAATTAATAACACGTAGTTCAAACAATAAGATAAAACACATCGATCTTATCATATAGTTTGCAATTTCTCACGATTTTATCATGTCTTCTTATTGTTGTTTGTACTTAGATGGTTCGAAACAGGATTAATGCAAATATCAATGTTTGGGACGAATTTGAGAAGTTTTCAGATGAGGAAAGGGAGGCTAAGGCAAGATGCAAGCATTGCTCGATGGTTGTCAATGCGGACAAGGAAAAAATCAGAAAAGTGGCATTGATAAGGCATCTTAAAAGATGTGAGAAATACCCCGGTACTGATGATTAGCGAACGGTGGTGGTCCGGTGGATGAATATGGAAATAATTTGAAGATGAAGGCTTTATGTTTTCTTTGATCATTGTACTTTTGTTTTTTTAATTGAATTTGTTTGAAGGTTTTGGACTTATTTTTTAAATCTATGAATGATATCGTATCATTTTGTTTTATTGTTATTTAGCGTACGTGGGCGCATACACTCATACATAAATGAAAACAAGTTATAATATTAAAAGCGAATACAAGTAACAATAGGCGATTATAAGATAAGGCGTTCTATGATAAGGCGAATTGCTGAATTGCGAATAAACGATTAAGCGATAAGTGTAAAATAAAGAGTTGATAAGTCTATAATAAGATGAATTGCTAATAAACGATTAAGCGATAAGTGTGAATTAATGAGTTGATAAGTCGATAAAGCGAGAAGGGGCCAGGGCCAATTAATGAGTTGATAAGTGTATGAAAAGGCGTATTGTGATAAGTGTGAATTGGTGAGTTCATAATTCGATTAAGCGATAAGGGGCCAGGTCCCACAGACTTGTAAAAAAAATGTCCAGACTACATAAACAAATCCAAACAATTATATATTATACATGCAATATTTTTTAAACCTAATATCAACAAGGGAACTGGGAAGGGACAGCTGAAGACTGCAGAACCCATACAAGAACGTGCAGACTGCAGAACCCATACAAGAAAGCGCTGGTGTTTTCAGGTTTGCAGTCGTATGTTGGCATATTGCAGCCGTTTATTTTTTTATACCTTTTGTGGCTGGCTGTAATTGAATTCATAATATCAAACTGATTAATCAAAGTCTTCTGATGTCTTGATAGTTGATACCAGGAAGTATAAACTGATTAATCAAAGTCTTATAATGTCTTGATAGTTGATACCAGGAAGTATAAACTGATTAATCAAAGTCTTATAATGTCTTGAAAGTTGATACCAGGAAGTATAAACTGATTAATCAAAGTCTTATAATGTCTTGATAATTGATACCTGGAAGTATAAACTGATTAATCACTGTATGTTGCAGCCGACTGCACATACAACTTCTACGTCCGCAGACAACTGCACATACAAGTGATATTAATAACTGACTGTATGTTGGATCGTTTTGTATGTTGCAGCCGGCTGCACATACAAATGACTTTTATGTCCGCATACGACTGCACATACAACAATATTAATAAATGACACTAATACCTTTTATGATACACTGACCCGTTTATTATTTACGACACTAATACCTTTTATGATACACTGGCCCATTTTCTGTTTGATAAAGTGTAGATGGATTCATCAAATGTCGACATCGAGAATGTATCAAACGACGACCCTCACGGAGACAGAAGAGGAAAGAGGAAATCACAAAATGTCGAAAAACAAATCGCAAAAAAGAAAATTAAAACCACAACAACGAAGAAGACGACAGGTTCTAAAACATCGAGAAAATCTACTGTTTGGATTTATTTTGAGAAGTATAAAGATGAGGACGGAAACCAACGAGCAAGATGCAAGCATTGCTCGAAGGATTTTGCTGCAGACCCGTATAAAATTGGCACATCGGTGTTGAGTAAACGTAGTAGGAGATATGAAAAACATCCGTAATTTTTAAAAAACCCAAGCAATATTTTCTTGAAAAAAGGCGATGATGGCGAGGGCGGTAGTGATGAGGTAAAGGCATGGAAGTATTGTGAGAAAGCAAGTAAAATAGCGATAGCAGAGATGGTGTTAATAGACGAGGTCCCGTTTTCAACCATTGAGCATCAGGGATTTAGAAGGGTTATTGAAAGTTTTAAGCCGAATTTCAAGATGCCTAGCAGGTTTACGATTGCGAGGGATATTGGGGAAATATTTTCAGAGGAAAAAGGGAAGTTGAAGTCATTTTTTTGCAAAGAATAGCACACGGGTGTGTCTAACCACAGACACGTGGACTTCAAATAAGCGGGTTAACTATACGTGTGTTACAGCTCATTTTATAGATGACAAGTGGGTGTTACACAAAAGGATCAACAACTTCAAGCAAATATTCAGCCACAAGGGAGACGAGATAGGTAGGTCCCTTATTCAATGTTTAAAAGAATGGGACATTGAAAATGTGATGACCATTACATTAGATAATGCGTCAGCTAATGATGTTGCCATACAGTTTCTAAAAAGTAGGTTAAACAACCTCTTGTTCGACGGGAGATACTTGCACATCCGATGTATGGCACACATAATCAATCTGATTGTGAAAGACGGCTTACGTGATGGGTCAACATGCATAGATCATATCAGAGATGCAATTCGCTATATTAGAATGTCTCCTCAGCGATTAGACACTTTTAAAAAATGTGTAAAGGCGGAAAAGATCGAAAGCAAAGCATTAATAGGTATAGATGTGGCTACAAGATGGAACTCGACTTGGGAAATGTTAGAGAAGGCAGAAAAATTTGAGAAGGTGTTTAACAGATATGATCTGGATGACCCAAATTATAAAAATGATTTGGGTGATGATGCTCCTAGAGTTACTGACTGGAGCTACGCGAGACAATTGGCAAGTGTGTTAGAATTGTTTCAGCGTAAAACTGCCAACGCTTCTGTTACAAATACAGTTACCGTTAATTTATTTTTTAGCGAGGTTATGGATATAGACAAGCATTTAAGGAAGATGAAAGACAGATCTGACTTGGAAGGTAAACTTATGGGTGCTAAGATGCACCAGAAGTTCGACAAGTACTCGAGAAATCTACCTACTGGCAGATCTTTTAATTACCTTTTGTATTTTGCTACAATTTTAGATCCGAGGTTAAAGGTTCGTGTTATTCAATTTGGATTTGAGAGAATATTCAGGGCTGAAAAAACAGATGAAGAGACAGAAGATAACTTGAAGAAACGAGTTCAAATTGTAGTTACAAGTATAAAGGACGAATTGAAGCTTTTGTATGAGCATTATGCATCAAGCAGTGAAAAACAAGGTTCAGATAAAGTCTCACCAAGTCAGGAGAACTTTGAACCATCAGCACAAGGAGAGAGTGATTTTTTTTTGTAGAATTTAAAGCGGATGGCGGTTCTACGTCTTATGTAACCAAGTCAGAACTTGAGAGGTACCTAGATGACGGAGAGGAGGCCCATTACAAGGGATTTGGTATTCTGGGTTGGTGGAAGGTTGCATCTTCAAAATACCCTGTCTTAGCGAAAATGGCGAAAGGTATGTTTACTAATTAGTAGTTTATTTATATTACTTATAATAATACGATAGTGTTAATTATATTTTCTTCCTATCACTGTAGACATATTGGCTATCCCGGTATCGAGTGTTGCTTCTGAGGAGGCGTTTAGTACAGGCGGAAGAGTTGTCGATACTTATCGAACTTCTTTATCAACTCCGATTGTCGAGGCATTAATATGTACAGAGGATTGGATTCGTGCATCAATTAAAAAGAAAATCTACATCGAAGATTTGGTAGAGTTCGATGACATTGGAAAAGGTAATTTTGACATACACCGATACACATCCTTAGTTTGTTGTTTATGTTGTATTTATCATTATATGTTTTTTTCATGTAGAAATTTATGATAAAGTGGAACCGGATCACATGAATATCGATGTCGATTAACGGATGGCTGGAGATGGATACGGAAAAAGGAGAAAGGAGTTAAAATAGTATCAATTTCAGTTCGTTTGCTTTGGATTTGTTGGATTTCGTTTGGATTTCTTTCATTTGTTTTGGATTATGTTTGAAGTTCTTAATACTTTTTGAATTTTTGGATGTTTAAGTTATGAATTTTGGGTTACAAGGTTTATTTATTCTATGTTTAGCAACAAAATTCATCAAAAACAACTTTTGGTATCATGTTTTCATCAAATTTTTCACTCGGACATTATATCGAACACTTGGTGTGCATAGGTATTAATAAGGTTTAATAGACCTTAGATTGAAGCATAAACACCCCCATCAACTATCAAGCATCAAATAATTGCAAATTCCTATCAATTTTTCAATAATTAAAACAAACATGTTATACTCGATGATCAAGAAATTAACATTTGATTGAAATAGAAACTAGGATTGAAATAGAAACTAGGATTGAAATGTTTAATCCTGAAATGAAAGTGAATGCTCATGATTCTTGAATTCTTCATTGTCAAATAGCTTCAGGATGTAGTTTAATGCTTCACAGCCTTCACAAACATACCAGAATAACACACTATACTGTTGCCGCTGAATTCAACTTAATGGGATTGTTTTTCGGGTCGGTCTTGAACCCTAGGACCGATATATCCGACCAACTATTGAACCGGAACCGAGACTTATAAATAGGGTATTATTTCGGATAGTGTAATAATGGTTTTTCGGTTATCGGGTCGGGTCGGTTATTCCCCAGGTCACTGCAATGGCAGTTAACAGCCACGCCCCAAGTGGCGGCTAGGGTTTCGGTTGCCGTCTCATTGGATTGAATTTAAAATTTTTGAAGTAGTAAATGGTTCCGACTCTAATTCAAATTCAAATTTCCGTAATTAATCCTTTCCTTATTACAAAATTTAATTTAAAATATGTAACTGTGTCATTTACATTCCATAAATTAGGAACAATTTTGTGCATAAGGTGTTGTAATTCATGTTTTGGGTGGTTTTAAAAAAAAAAGTTGATTTTTTAACTTTAACCCAAAAGCTTTTTATGTTTTGCAATTTTAACCCATATAAATTGTTTTTTTTTTCACTTTTAACTCAAAAGTTTCATTATTTTCAGTTTAACCTCACAATATTTTTACCTTCAACTTTGGTCCCTATACTTTTCATCTTTCGCAAATTTTCGTTTTACGTTACGTTCTAAATTTTGTGAGTTAAGACAGCGCGACGTGCGTGTGTCGTTAAACTTTTTTTTGTTTCGTTCAAAATTATGCGAGTTAACACGACGCAACATGCATGTGTGGTTCAATGTTTTACATTTGTTTTTCGTTTGACAAGTTCGTCGCAACGTGTGGGTCCTGGATCAACTCAGTGTTGGTAGTCACTGACGGTGGTGTGACATTAGTCCTATTTGGCATAGTTCTACGCCCCTGCCGCAACGCGGGGGAGCTTAAATCTAGTTAAGATTAAAAACGAACATAATATTTATATCTATCCTAACTTATCAAATAATTTTATTTTTTATCAAATTGTATATAGTAGGAAATCACTTTCGAGTTTAATTTAAATTTAAATTCAGTAACTATTAATAAGTTTAAACCGAATTTGGTTTAATTAAATAAGTTTAAACCAATTTGGATTTAATAATCATAATTATCTCATTAACATTAAAATCAAAATTAGTAATGAAACATTTCTTTTATTTTAAATTTTATGTAAACATTTCTTTCAATACTTTTAAATAATATAATTTATTATGAGAATATCCGTGAAATAGACAGGACTTATGCCACACCCCGATAATTTCACATATTACCGGTGGGCCCGGCGGAGAGTATCGTGACGTAGTTGATATCATCATAGTCAATATACACAATATAATAGCACAGCGGAAGGCTTGGTAGATAATTACTATTACAAACCATAATGTCCGAGTGTCTAAATAAAGAATATACAGACTGGTTGTAATAGAGATCCACAGGCGGATCATAAAATAAAATACAAGAAACTGAAATAACAAACTTCAGGCATCTAAAGATTTGCAAGATCCTCTTATTTGACACCGAGTAGCTCCAGCCTAATTTCGAGAGGTACCTGTCACTTAGTCTTTGGAAAATACGTCAGTTTTCACTGGTAAATACAATTAACTGACTCATTTGAAAAGAGTTTATGAAAATTGATTTAGGCACACAAGGCACAAACCATTTATAACTTGGGACAATCTTTAATAAAATCGTGTATACAGTTTTACATGTTTGTCATACATATAGGGCTGGTTTGGAAGCCGGTCATGATTAACCGACTCACCACTTATAAAACCCACAAATGAGTTATCCCCAACATGTGGGTTATTTAGCATTAGCATCTGTCAGGTGTATGCCTACACCCCGTGCATAGGTCGTGGCCATTTTCAAATGAAATGAGCCAAAGATATCCAGGACACGGTCGTATTAACCCCCAATGTTTATGTTATCAAACAAAACAGATTAAAACGGGTTATGTAAATTTATTAATCACAATCTGATTAAATGATTTCATACCCGACCAAGCGGTATTATTATAATACCGTATCCCAAGCCCGTATAAGGGAAAATAAGTTAAAAGTATTTACCTGAGCTAGATGTGTAAGGATGTAACTCAGCGGTATGTTTCCTAAAGCCTTATGTAAATACCTTCTGCCGAAGCTACTCAATCTGTATGGAAGGTTTATTAACCTTTTCGGATACAAAGGGTCTTTATTTAAGTCAAAGACTTAGACCGGTTAGTTTGAAAGATACTTTACGGTTCGAAACGCTAGATTAAGCGGAGATCGGAATGGAATGTGATTTAGACCCGAAAAGTTTGGATACTTGTATAATATGGGTAAACTAAACACATTCTGGAGTTTGAAGATTTAATGATAAGGTTAAACCCATTTCGGCTAATTCATGTAAACTAGTTACACTAACCGAACCGAACGCGTAAATGCATAATGGGCAACCAAATGAACCATATACAAGTCTCATATGTTATTATGCTTAAAATATGTCAATACATCAGTAAGATGTTAACATATATGCCCAAAAAGTATTTAAAACCAATTTAAGTCCCGTAAGGGCATTTTGGTCATTTTAATATTTATAAGAGAGGTTTTAAAGTAAACTGATATTCTGGTCTAAAGTATTCAGTAAAAATATTTAATTTATGAAGTTACATCAGTAAGATATCATACATATGTGAGGGTTACCATTTATGGCCAAACTGTGCACCGTAGGGGCATTTTGGTCATTTCACATATGTTTTAAAGACAAAATTTGAAGTCTGAGTTCATGACTTATACTTACTGTTAAAATATTAAAATTCATTAATAAAATCAATAGGTATCAAGTCTTAGGTGTTAAATATGGTTTTAAACCATACTATGCGCCTAATTTGCGTAAAAGTCGATAATTTACGATATTTGAGGTGTTTATGCCAATCTGAGATTTTGATCAGCCTTTAAGGTTTAAAATATTTTATTTATCATATAACATCAATAGGAAAAGGTTTGGCTTGTTAATCATGTGTAAATCTCATTTTATGAATGAAAAGGGTATTATCGTCATTTATCGAATTATACCAGAACTCACTGATATGGTCAGTTTATAATCTGACCAAAAATCTCTAAAAATAATATCAAAACAGTAGGTAATGGGTTTGGTGCCAAAATTTGGGTTCAAACATGATTTATGCTAAAAATGTAATTTAATTAACAAAAAGTTTCATTTTACGACATCTTGCATAACTTTAGTTTGAGACCAGAAACTGATGTCAAATTTATTTGACATACTTTTATATCAGTAATAAAGCTTTTTGTTCTCTCACATTTTCAAAAATCTTGTTTATATAACATAAGGGCATAATGGGCATTTATAAGCATAATAACGAAAATTAGCATATAGTTCAGAATACGAATGACCAGGTAATATAACCTCAGAGGGTTATACTACAACATAATGTGGTCCTTATGGAAGCTTAGAACATAGAAGAACTAAGCTTAATCGGGTCAGAACTGAAAATCAAAGCAAAAGTCAAGCTTTTGCGACTTTCGGTTATGAACCGACCCTAAACTCAGAATTGTCGGGTTGAACATGCTTAGACATGTTCTAATAATAATTACCAAGTTATTAGAGTGATAAAATATAATTTATAACCTCTGCATTATTAGTTTTGATTATTACTTGAAATTCTGACCAGTTTGACTTTTTAATTAAATAGTTTGACCCGACAATTAACTAAGCAAACGAGATAATTAGGAGGTGCCCTTTTAAGGGATTAACACCTACCTAATTATGGTCACATAGCCATATTCGCCTCGAAAAATGGCTGGATCATTTGAGTTTAAACCGAGATTTAAAGCTATTTAACGTAACTTTGACTTTTTTGTTTTTAATTAAGAAAACTGAACTAAAGAGGGGGAGTAAGACACTTACAAAGGGTCCTAGCAATATTTTCTACTAAAATGAGCTTCCTTTTTTATCAGGAACCTCTAGAATGCTCAAGAAATGCTTGAACTAGAGAGATGAGAGTGAAATGTTTGAATGTGCAAGTGAAATGGCTGCACAATTGGACCTATTTATAGTGAATGGAGATTGCCCAAGATCATCACAGGTGTTTTGGGGTGTTGTATGATGACTCCAGATGTCTTAGTGGTATTTTAAAACCATCAACAAGGCCATAGTTTCGATTTGTTTTGGTTTGGAGCACAAGGAAGAAGAAGACCAGCATCTGTCCAACATATTCTGTCGAAGTAGGGCCGTCGCGTCGCGCGACGGCATAACCAGTTCATGGTCGCGCAGCGCGACCCCTTATATTACCAGCCAAACAAGTTTCCAACTTGTCAAGATCAGTCCCTGCACCTTTATAAGCTTCATATCTTTCATTTTAGGCACAATAGGCCCTTGTAGTTTGTTTATGGATGATCTAGGGAATATAACCAAACACCGTTAGGTCCGGTTTTGTTAAACAATCACCGAAAACACTAGTTTCATCTCGTTGATGCTTTTAACCCTTATCCTTGGGAATTTGCGTAAACAACACATAACGATAACGAAACCTCACGAAATTGATATCATATATTCTTGAGAGTATAATCGAACATTACGAAGTCCCGGTTTTGTTAAAAGGTCACTCAGAGGTAAGAATTAACATGTTGACACGTTTAACCCCTGTATCTTGTAAACTTTTGTTTACTTTCACAAACGGCTTCTTATATTCGAATAATCACTCGTTTAAGAATATATTCATCGTGTGTGGTCATTTAGAGGCACAAGTTTGGCATATTGACAATTTTAGTCCCTTCGCATACATAATTTCATCGTTTGACAACTTTAGTCCTTCAAACTCAATCTTTCACATAATCAGGGTTTAGGACACGTGTCTTCACATAATTGGACACGTTTTTACGAGGTGTTACATCCTCACCCCCTTAAAAGAAATCTCGACCCCGAGATTTACTGAAACAAGTGAGGGTACTATTGTCGCATAGTGGACTCTACCTCCCACGTATATTCAGGGCCCTACGGGCATCCCATTTAACTTTCACTATAGGCACGTGCTTCCTTCGGAGCTTTTTAACCTGTCGATCCTCGATCGATATAGGTCTTTCAACAAATCTCAGGCTTTCATCAATCTGTACGTCTTTATGAGACATTGCTAGTGATTCATCAGCTAGACATTTCTTTAAATTACAGATGTGGAACACATTGTGAATTCCACTAAGCTCCCCAGGCAAGTTTAGCTTATAAGCTACACTGCCGACACATTCGATGATCTCGAATGGTCCAATATACCTCGGGCTTAGCTTGCCCTTCTTACCAAAATGCATCACACCTCTCCAGGGTGATACTTTTAGTAAAACTTTGTCGCCTACCTCAAACTTTAGCTGTTTTCGTCTCTTATCTGCATAACTTTTCTGCCAATCTCTGGCAGCTTTTAGGCGATCACAAATTTGGACAATCTTGTCCGTTGTTTCAAGGACTATATCAGGTCCTGATAACTGAGCTTCTCCTACTTTCGCCCAACAAACATGCGTTCTGTATTTCCTCCAATACAATGCCTCAAAAGGCGCAACCTGAATGCTAGTATGGTAACTATTATTATAGGAGAACTCAATCAAAGGTAGGTGGTCATCCCAGCTACCACCCAAATCAATAACACATGCACGAAACATGTCTTCCAAAGTTTGAATTGTACGCTTACTTTGTCCATCTGTTTGAGGATGGTAGGCAGTACTAAAATTCAAACGAGTGCCTAATGATTGTTGGAAACTTTTCCAAAAGTGAGAGGTGTATCTAGTATCTCTATTGGATATAATAAATACTGGCACTCCATGAAGAGATACAATCTTATCCACATACAACTGAGCTAGCTTATCATAGCTATGAGTCTCCTTGATGGGTAAGAAATGTGCTGACTTAGTCAGTCCGTCAACTATGACCTATATATTATCATTTCCATGCCTTGTTTTAGGTAACTTGGTTATAAAATCCATGGTTACCATCTCCCACTTACATGTGGGAAGTTCTTGTTGTTGTAGCAAACCTGACGGCTTTTGATGTTCAGCTTTAATCTGAGCACAAGTCAGACATTTAGCTACATGTGTGGCAATGGACTTTTTCAAGCCTATCCACCAATAGTTGGCTTTTAAATCTTGATACATTTTGTCACCTCCAGGGTGAACTGAGTATATGGAGTTATGAGCCTCCTGTAGGATTATGTCTCTAAGTCTTCTGTGGATAGGAACCCAGATCCTACCATTCAATATGAGGATTCCATCCTTGCCAGGTAACAACTGATCAGCTGTTACACCTAACTTTTCACTTGGAAAGTTAGTTTCCAATATAGCTTCCTTTTGAGCAGCTAACAGCCTTTCATTCAAGCTGTTCTTAAGTTCAATGCTCTTGGCATTAATCCTTATAGGTTTGATCCTTTCGTTTCTGCTCAATGCATCAGCGACTACTGATGTGGGGTAAAATACACATATTTGTCCCGTGTAAATTGTATAATTTTTGTATAGTTTTTATTTGTTTTATTTAGTTTCTAGTATTATATTACATTATTTGGTGTTTTGGCAGGTCCTGGTGCAAATGGAGCAAAAAAGAGTAATAAATAAATATTCGGCTAGTTGAGTAGAGTGGACCATCAGGGACCGTATGAAAATTGCAGTTATTTTCTGTGAGTGGGTTGAGGCCGCTATCTCTATTTTATAAAAGTTATTTAAAAATAGAGCACAAAAGATGGGGGACTAATATGGTCATTTGGTTGAAAGTTGAAATTAATTCTATATGCTATATGACAAATTTAAAAAGGTTCGGTTGGCAACTAATTTTTATTGGTCCAATTTTTATTTGCCATCAATATGTATTGGGCCAACTAATGGAATCATAATTAAAGTTGGACGGTTGTTGGGTTTTAATGGAGGTGCAAGTGAAGAATTTTGGGAGTTTTGGATCTGCACGGTACGAACTATTATTATAAAAATACCACCACTCCCATTTTGGGCCGCCCATTAAGGAACATTCAGGCCATGCATTTAATCGAAAACTAGAGGGAGGCGGCTAAAAAAAAAAGAGGAATATATACGCAGACATTAATTCTTAGGGAAAGAGGGGAACATCAGAGGCAACATAACATCAGCCGCACATCAGAGGAGGCGATATTGGAGCATTTTTGGGAGCAATTTTGAAGGTTTTGAAGCACAAGAATCATCAGTACGAGTTCGGGACGAAGGATTGAAGATTTACTCGGGTTTTCCAATTCCTGGATTTCTTTTTCTTGAAACTTGTTACAATGAATTCTTTGTTGAACATCTTTGAATTGTTTTCACGTTTTAACATGCTTGGCTAAACTTTTAAGCCACCTAGACTTGATGAATGGATTAATATAAAGTTTTTACCGTTTTTGTTAATTGCATTATTATTATGGATTAATTGTGATTTGTAAGAAGTTTGATTTAATGATTTGATGTATATGCATGCTTTGAGTAGGTTTATTGTTATTATTTGCTTCATATGATTCTTAGTGACGGTCTATATCACAACATAGAGTCATATTAGGGTTTAGGATTTCGGTGAGTGTCTATATCACATAAGAAAACCTTAACTCTTTAGGGAGAATTGCGCAATAACCCCTAGAAGTAATTGGTAATAATTTGCTAAGTCTTAGTGTTCTACTAGTCCTAATACCTGGAAAGTGAGGGGCTATTGGTAGGTCTTACCCGACGAATTGCTTTAGATAGTCCTTGGAAAAGGTCATGTCTTGGTTTACCTGTCGGTTTTATTAGTCTATCAAATCAAATTAATTACTTCAAACTACCCTAGATCTATGATTGGAAAAGAGTAGGTCAACATTAGGGTACTTACACAATAATTAGACAACTGGAAAGGCGTCTAATAACCGGTAGGATTAACGACCTAGGTAGTTCCACAGGTTTCTCCTTGAGAAGGGTCGAGGGGCTTAGTTGGTTCTTAATAGGTTTAGTACTTTAAGATCCCGGTTCCATAATTCATGAATTTAACTGTCACACCCCGATATTTCCACATATCACCGGTGGGCCCGGTGGGGAGTATCGTGACGTAATTGATATCATCATGGTCAAACATACACAGAATAGCACAGCGGAAGTCTTGGAATATAAAATATTATTACAAACTCAAATGTCTGAAAATATCAAAGTATTTATTAAAGACGAGTCTGTAATATCAAATCCACAGGAGGATCATTACAGAATATTTAAATTGAAGCTTAGCAGACTTTATGGCATCTTTAAGGACTTGCAAGATCCTCTTTTTTTTACACCGAGCAACTCCCAGCCTATTACGAGTAGTACCTGCCACTTAGCCTTTTGAAAATACGTCAGTTTTCACTGGTAAATACAATTTAACCGACTCATTTGAAAAGAGTTTATGAAAATTGATTTAAGTGCACAAGACGCAAAACCTTTTATAACTTGGGACAATTCTTAATGAAATCTTGTATACTGAATTACATGTTTACCGTACATCTGGGGCCCAGTACAGAGACTGAGACATGATTAAACGACACACCACTTTTAAAACCCATAAAGGAGTTATCCCCAACTTGTGGGTTATTAATAATTTATTATTGGCATCTTTTCGGTGTATGCCTACACCCTGCGCATAAGTCGTGGCCATTTACAAATGAATGAGCCAAGGATATATCCAGGACATGGTCGTTAACCCCCAATGTTTAAGTCATTAACAGAACAGTATCAAAACAGGTTTTGTGGATTTACTAGCCAAAATCCGGCATCTGATTGATCCACACCCGACCAAGCGGTATTAATCTACCGTATCCCAAGCCCGTATAAGGGAAAATAAGTTAAAAGTATTTACCTGAGCTAATACTTGATTCACAGCAAAATAACTCAGTCGTATCCAATCTATCTAAATGCAGGTAGCTTTTACCGGGTGGCTCTAGTCTGGAGTGATGGTAATATATAACCAATTCAGAATGCTAACGGTCTTTATTTAAGTCGCAGACTTAGACCGGCTAGCTTAAAGTATCTAAAGTTGTACGATACGCTAGATTAAGCGATGACCGGAATAGAATGTTATTTAGACCCAACAAGTTTGGATACTTGTATATTATGGGTAAACTAAACACATTCCGGATTTTGAGATAAAAACGATAAGGTTAAACCCGTTTCGGCAAACATACGTAAACTAGTTACATAAACCGATCCGAACGCGTAGAATGCGTAACGGGTAACCAAATGAATCATATACAAGTTCCATATGTTATTATGCTTAGAATATGTCAATACATCAGTGGGATGTCAACATATATGCCCAAAAAGTATTTAAAACCATTTTAAGTCCCGTAAGGGCATTTTGGTAATTTTAATACTTATAAAAGAGATTTTATGACAAACTGTAGTTCTGGTCCTTTCTAATCAGTAAAAATATTTAATTTATCTCATTACATCAGTAAGATATCATACATATGTGAGGTTTACCATTTATGGCCAAACTATGCCCCGAAAGGGTATTTTGGTCATTTCACATATGCTTTTACGGGCATTTTTTTTTGGAAGTCTGAGTTCACGACTTATGCCTACTGAAATAATATTAAAATTTATTTAAAAATTCAGTAGGTAACAAGTCTTAGGTGTTAATTATGGTTTAAAACCATACTATGCACCTAAATAGCGTAAAAATCGCTAATTGACGATAATTAAGGGGTTTTATGGAAATCTGAGATTTTGATCAGTTTTGAATGCTCAAAATAATTTATTTAATATATGAAATCAGTAGGAAAAGGTTTGGCATTCAAATCATTTGTAAATCTCATTTTATGCACGAAAAGGGGTATTATCGTCATTTACCGAATAATACAAGAACTCTATGATATGATCAGTTTATAATCTGGTCAATAACTCCAACAATCCCTAAAAATAATATCTTAATAGTAGGTAATGAGTTTCGGGTCAAAATCTAAGTTTAAACACGCTTTATGCAAGATATCGCAATTTACTTAGTTAAAAGCTTCTAATTACGATATCGAGCATAACTCCTATTTGGGACCAAGAACTGATGTCAAATTTTCGGGACAAGCTTATATATTAGTGACAAAGGTTTTTGTCCTCTCACATTTCTAAAAATCTCATTCAAATGTCAAAAGGGCAAAATGGGCGTTTATAAACATAATAGCGGAAACTAGCGTATAATTCAAACCACAAGGAACCATGCAATATAACTCCAGAGGGTTATACTACTGAATAATATGGTCCTAATGGAAGCTTAAAACATGGAAGAATCAAGCTTAATCGGGTCAGAACTGTAAAGTCAAAGCATAGTCAAGCTTTCGCGACTTTCGTTCATGAACCGACCCTAAACTTAGAATTGTCGGGTTGGACCAGCTTAGACATGTTCTAATAATCATTAGCAAGTTATTAGAGTGTTAAAATATAATTTACAACCTCTGAATCTAAGGTTTAATTAATATATACAAATCTGCCAAGTTTGACTTTTTGTCAAACTAGTTTGACCCGACAATTAACTAAGCAAATGAAGGAATTAGGAGGTGCCCTTTCAGGGATTAATCACCTACCTAACTATGGTCTTATACCCACTTTTAATTTGGTTAGTGGCTGGACCATGAGAGTTTAATCCGAAAGTCAAAGTTAATATCCGATAACTTGACTTTTCGGTTATTAAAACATAAATCTGAACTATAAGGTGGGCTAGGACACTCACAATGGGTCCATGCTATCTTTTCTACTAAGATAAGTTCCCACTTCAGCTCATGAGTTCCAGAATTGAGAGTTAGAGAAGTTGGAATGATAAATGACAAATGAATTTGATGGGATTATGGCCTATTTATAGTTGTTGCAACTCAACAAGATCATTACACATGTTTGTGTAGCTTCCAAGCATTAAATCTCATCCATACAATTGTTGCAAGCAGGTTAGAAGCCTTGGAGAGGTGGTAACTTGGCTACCACACAAAGAAATTGCAAGATTGGCCCCTGAATTAACAAACTGTTGCTGAAAACAGACTTTCTGCCCAGATGTGATGGTCGCGTAGCGCGACGGCCAACCCACTTAGTGGTGGCGCTACGCTACCATGTGCCCAGGTCCAGAAAGTTTCAAACAATTACAGTTTTGGTCCCTGCACATGTTTAAAGCCTCTTTCGATGCGTTTAAACCCCGTTAACCTCATTTCAAGGCTCTAAAATGAAGTTAAAGTATAGGGGACTCAAAACATGCTCAAAAATATCTCGGATGTCGGCTCGTTTGGTCGTACGGTCACGTTGTTCGGTTATTTACGACGAAACTCGAACGGACGCGAAAACGATCCAAATTAAGCGACGAATGGAATTTTTGCATGCCGATCACTAAAATAAAAAATATTTTAGTGTGTACAAAAATTTTGGATGTCCAGATGTGGCCAGAACGTAAGATATGCGCGAAAATGCAAACTTACGCCGTTTATGACACTTTTAGTCCCTGTAAGATCATATAAGCATGTTTTCGCATACCGAGCCTATCAAAGCTTATTTCTAAGCCCTGTTTAGGTTATTTATGGTATGTTTAGCTTGTGATCAAGTTCTGGACTGTACGTTTCCTTATGGAACGGCAGACTTTTGCGGTTTGACGCAATTAGTCCTTTAATTGCGCAAAGTAACGCGAAACGTTGTTTAATGATATCCAAGCCTTCCATGGCCCATAATGGGCATTCCCAAGCATATACTTAAATATTACTACACTCCTGTTTGCTTAAATGGTCACCGAAAGGTGTAGATTCAAAAGTTGACGCTTTTGATCCTTCTAATGCGTAAACTTACGCGTATCATCATTTAATGGCATCGAAGCCCTATGTAGTCCATGTGAGGAATTCTTGAGAGTATTATAATACAACACGATGCTTTAGGTTCGTTAAAAGGTCACTCAGAGGTGTGAATTAACATGTTGACGCTTTTAACCTTTCATTGCGCAACTTTCAAATAATTACGCAAACGGCTCCTCTCGTCCAACAAGTGGCTCGTCAGAGAGTACGGACATCGTATAAGGTCACTCAGAGGCCTAGTTTAGGCATGTTGACACTTTCAGTCCTTCTAAAATCAAGGTTTTCGATTTTTACGAAATTAGCCCCTCATAGTCAACGTTTGACTTTATTAGGGTTCATTACACGTGTCAATACATCATTGGACACGATTTTTACGAGGTGTTACATCCTCACCCCCTTAAAAGAAATCTCGACCCCGAGATTTGCTCCAAAAAGATGGAAGTACTTTCTGTCATGTAATGGATTTAACTTCCACAGAAATCTAGGGATTCTTTACGGGTATTCTAGTTGACCTATTCCATAGGTACGTGATCCTTTTCGAAGTTTTCTTAACCTATCGATCCTTGATCGATTTAGGTCTTTCAATAAACCTCAGGCTTTCATCAATCAATATGTCTTTATGAGACATTACTAGCGATTTATCAGCTAGGCATTTCTTTAAGTTAGAAATGTGGAACACATCGTGAATTCCACTGAGCTCCTTAGGCAAGTTTAGCTTATGAGCTATACTGCCGTCACATTCGATGATCTCGAATGATTTTAGATATCCAAGGCTTAACTTGCCCTTACACTAAAACGTATTATATTCTTTCATGTCTGATATTTCGATAGAGCTTTGTTCCCCATTTGGAACTTTAAGAGATTTGCGCCTCTTGTTCGCATTGCTCTATTGCCGAATACTGGCAGTTTTCAGATGATTATGGATTCATAATATCCTATCGATCATCTTTATGACAAATCTCAGATCCTGATAATTGGGCTTTTTCCAATTTCCTACCCAGCAAATGGGCGTTGGCTATTTCTCCCAAATAAGGTCTCCAAAGGAGCAGCCTTGATGCTTATATAACGCTTTTGGTTAAAAGAACTTATTCAGGGTGAGATAGTTATTCCAGCTACTACCCGAATCAGTCTTAAGGAATTAATTACTCTCATGTTTAGTCGAACCAATCGACGATCCTGGGCATCTAATAACGATTCTTAATCGTTTCTAAGCTAAGTTGCGGTAACCAATGCACAAGGGTATTGCATTGTGCTTTCCTTTATCAACAATAATAGTCAGGGCTCCTAGACAACAAGCTAGGCTGTACAAACCTTTCTTTATAACTCATCTGGTTAGCCTCAGTTCTTCCATTTCTGTTGATGCTAACCGATATGGAGCTTCTGTAACAGATACAGTTCCTAATAGGATGTCAATCCTAACTTCACTTTGCTCCTCAGGGGTATAACAAGGTAGTTCTACTGAGAAGGAAACAAGTTATCTAACTATGATAGAGGTAGCTTCAATCCTTGACCTTGGTCCACTTACTGACGATTGTGCCATACAGATGACTCATCTGCTTTACGAGTGCACGAACACCTTAAGTAGAGACGCCTACTTAGGCATTTTCTATTATGGATATCTCCCTTGAATACCACTAGCTGACTTTAGTACAATATGACCATTGGTATATCTTGGTGGCCCCATGCATTAAACTTCCATACTGATCAGGCATGGAGATAATCTATGGGACGCACCGGGATACACAAATCCTCATATGGCGCTTTTGTCAGGCATAGTTGGCACTCGTAGTTGATAGAAATCAACGAGAAAAAAAATAATTAAAATACTATATATTGTAGTACTCTATTCAAAGAAAGAGTACTCTTAGATTATACAGAAAGATTATTGCCGATAATAGGAGAATCGGTCTCTCAGGTTTCATTGGTAAGTGTTAAGGAATGTACTTGATGACATCATGTACTGCCTTTTGACACTTATCAAGTGAGTTCAGGCATTTCCTTCTTTAGCCTTTCTAGGCTTAGCTGAACCTTCCTTGGCAGCTTAATGGCTTCTATTTCTGATGTGGTCTTACTTACCACAGCCGTAACAGACTGTATTCCACATGTCCCTACATTCATGAGACTGATGACCAGTTCCTTTGCAGATGTCATACTGCTTTGGTCTTTGATTCATTCGGCACTGTCCCCAGTGTCTTTTATAGAAATTCTTACATACAGGCTTTTTACTGAACCTATGATGGTTCTTATTAAGCCCGTAATTGCTCTTTTCTAGATTTCTGGGAGTTATCCTTCTCCCTTGTTCATCCTTCACATTCAAAGTGTGAACAAACTCTTTTCATGAGTAATTGATTGAGGTTTTGAATGAAATTTAGAGCGAAAAGCATTCGGCTCATTGAACTGTTGCATGACCTTTTCCATGGCCTTTCAAACTGCTGCGTCAATCGCAGTTTGGAGATTAACTCCAATAATATTGAGGCTTACGTTTGTAGCATTATTAGCTTTTGTCGCCTTAATAGTATCGCGACTGCTATCCACATCATTCGAGTTTGCCATACTCGAAATTTGGTACTAGTGAATTTGTTAGTCATCATCCTGGTGACCTGACATAAATCAGCCACGGCATCCATAAACCGTATGGGCTATTGTTTTCCAAACATTCCTAGTGAATGTTATTTGAATGTATATCCATTACATTTGGCCTAGGTCACCAAAGGACCATTAATGGCACTTAAGGTTTAGAGCGAGTCCATTACCTGTTCGACAGAGGATCATAACGTCACTACTGTCTTTGTCACAAGGACGATTATGAATAGCTCGAAGGCTAGCCTTACATGACTTTCATTATATATATATATATATATATACCTATGGCATAGAAGCCCGTCGCGAGGGACGTAGAAAATATGGCATAAAGCCTAATCATGAAAGACACAATGATTATATGGCACGCAGGCCTTGTCGCAAAGGACATTTAGATATGGCTCAAAGTGTCCTCGTCATAATGACGTTATAAGATACGGCACCAAGGCCTGATACGGAGGACAATTACCAATGCTGGCACAAAAGGCCCGTGACTAGGAATGTTAACATTTAATATGTTAACTTGTCACGAATGTCATACTATAGTACCTTGACTTGTCATGGATGAATTTAAAACATATCTCATTGTTTTGTCACCAAGGACATTAGTTTATAAGCCGCAATCTTATCGGATTAGGGGCTTCCAGGTTTGAACATAGTTCTTTACCTTTGGACAAGGAGTCATAAACTACAACTGTCATTGTCTCTAAAGATGACGTATTTGGCACAAAGGTAAACTAATTGACATCACTAATGGATGTTCATATATCATCATTGCATTTGATGATAACAATCATGATCACGCTGATCATATAGATTGTTAGGGTTGGGTATAACCCACCCTTTGGATAGGGGATTTTGAGGATCACCACTATCTTTGTCTTATTGACAATAGAGTAAAGTGTAGCCCGTAGGCATTCCATCACAAGGGATGTTAATATTATGATTATCATATTGATGATACTAGTCAAGGTCGCAATGATCATGCAGACTATGGGATTCGAGCATATCTCACCCCCTTGGGCAAAGAATCACAAAAGATTACATTTGCCTGGTCTCAGATGGACAATATAATATAGCCCTTAGGCCAAACATCATTAAGGATGTCAGATTTAATCATCGCATTGATGATTTTAGTCATGATCGCATTGACCACGTAGACTATTAGGCTTGAGCACAGCTCATTACCTTTGGGCAGGGGATCATAAGGATCACAATGTCAATGTCATAGAGACGTCCTCATATAGCACAAGGCTTGTCTCTAAGGGCAGTTAGATGGCACAAAAGGCCTTGTCACAAGGACAATTTAAAACAAAATCAACGATCTCTTGGATCAGTGATCTTTAAGGGTCGAACATAGTTCATCGCCTTTTGACAAAAAAAAAATTTATAAAATAAAACTATCATTGTCATGTATACACCTTCGCCCACAGGCATACATCTTAACTGGATGTTTGGATGTATACATCATATTGTTGTTTAATAGCCATGATTCGTATTGATCATATAGGCTACGAAGGTGACTTGGAAAAGTCTAAGTACTTTTTGGAAGCTAGTGTGGTCTCTCAAGTCACACAGCCAGGAATGTTAACATGTTCTTAGATGTTAACAAGGATTAATTATCTTAAGAGGGTTTTACCATCACAGCCATGTTCATAGACATATAGGCTAGGTTATACCATTAAGAGGATCTTTTGAAATTTTCAGCTGATCGATAAAGTTCGAGTAAAATTTGGAACTATCGCGGAATAAAGGACGAAATGAATACCTACATGAAATTTTCAAAACTTTCCTAAATCATTTAGGAATTTACAATAGTGCCTTAATCAGGACTTGTAGTAATATATTTGTCCATAGAGGACTAAGATGAAAAATTATAAGTCCGTATAAGGACTATAAAATATTACAAATTTATATAAGGGTTATAATGAAATATCAATGTCCTCAAAGGGACTATTTCGAATAACGTATCCCCAGGGGGATTTTAATAAAGTAACATGTCCATAAAAGGACTATATTGGTACAGGGCGCACACAGAAGGGCTTTGCTGTACAGATGTCCTCACTGGGACTTTATATTGAAAGATACGTCCTCAATGGGACTTATTAATGAAATATCATATCCTTGAAAGGACTATAATAAAATATCATATCCACAAAGGATCTTAATGTAATAATTTGTCCATAAAAGGGGACTTTGATGAAATAATATGTCTTTGAAAAGACTATAATGAATTATTATGTCCATGAGAGGACTATATTGAAACATCAAGTCCATGAGAGGACTATTTTAAAATAGTGTATTCACAAAAGGGATTTTAATAAAATCATACGTCCACGAAATGACTGTATTAAAATAGTATGTCCACCAAGGGAGTTTATTGAAAAATAATGTCCACAAGGGACTATATTGAAAGATAATGTCCATAAAAAGGACTAAATAGCAAATGCCCATAAGGGGTCTTAAGTCGAAAAAGGTATGTCCTCACGGAGACTAAATAGAAGAGATAGGTCCTTTTAAGGACTTAACAGACAAAGAATATTATGAAGGAATGATTCTATAATGTCTTCCTTGCTCCATTCGATTGTTTCTCTTCTGGGTTTACTATACACGGTGAAGGTACAAAAGACCTCAGTGAATAATGCAGATATTCCAATCAGGATCCGTTACAGGAGTAGAATTCAAGGATTCAATGGTTAAAGAATGATATGGATCACGGATTGGGTTTTGACTGATATAATCCAAGTCTGGGATTCCAAACTTGAAGGTAAGAAACAAGGGTCATTGGCAAAAACGGGAGTCTCAGGGACCACCTGGTATGGACTCCACTGGTACAGACTTTAAAATTTGAGCCTCAGGGACCTCCGGTATGGACTCTGAAGTCTGATTCCAAATCAAATGGGTTTGGTTTGGGAATGAATCAATAAAGGTCTTCCTCCAAACCGGTCGCACGCTTATTCTAGCCGTATGGTGAAGCTTGGTATTCCTTTGGCTTCGGACGAGGAAGATCTCTATCCACGGCTTCCTTGCTTGGCGACTTATTTAATATACACAAAATCGAAAACAATGTTTACTTAATAGGGATGAGAACATTCCTATGTTAAGTCTAGACTCAAAAGGTCTAAGGAATAATGCTACTGTGTCATTGAGATTAAACACAAAAGACTAGTGTTTAATTCACTCAATGTTGGCTCTGATACCAACCTGTCACACCCCGATATTTCCACATATCACCGGTGGGCCCGGTGGGGAGTATCGTGACGTAATTGATATCATCATGGTCAAACATACACAGAATAGCACAGCGGAAGTCTTGGAATATAAAATATTATTACAAACTCAAATGTCTGAAAATATCAAAGTATTTATTAAAGACGAGTCTGTAATATCAAATCCACAGGAGGATCATTACAAAATATTTAAATTGAAGCTTAGCAGACTTTATGGCATCTTTAAGGACTTGCAAGATCCTCTTTTTTTTACACCGAGCAACTCCCAGCCTATTACGAGTAGTACCTGCCACTTAGCCTTTTGAAAATACGTCAGTTTTCACTGGTAAATACAATTTAACCGACTCATTTGAAAAGAGTTTATGAAAATTGATTTAAGTGCACAAGACGCAAAACCTTTTATAACTTGGGACAATTCTTAATGAAATCTTGTATACTGAATTACATGTTTACCGTACATCTGGGGCCCAGTACAGAGACTGAGACATGATTAAACGACACACCACTTTTAAAACCCATAAAGGAGTTATCCCCAACTTGTGGGTTATTAATAATTTATTATTGGCATCTTTTCGGTGTATGCCTACACCCTGCGCATAAGTCGTGGCCATTTACAAATGAATGAGCCAAGGATATATCCAGGACATGGTCGTTAACCCCCAATGTTTAAGTCATTAACAGAACAGTATCAAAACAGGTTTTGTGGATTTACTAGCCAAAATCCGGCATCTGATTGATCCACACCCGACCAAGCGGTATTAATCTACCGTATCCCAAGCCCGTATAAGGGAAAATAAGTTAAAAGTATTTACCTGAGCTAATACTTGATTCACAGCAAAATAACTCAGTCGTATCCAATCTATCTAAATGCAGGTAGCTTTTACCGGGTGGCTCTAGTCTGGAGTGATGGTAATATATAACCAATTCAGAATGCTAACGGTCTTTATTTAAGTCGCAGACTTAGACCGGCTAGCTTAAAGTATCTAAAGTTGTACGATACGCTAGATTAAGCGATGACCGGAATAGAATGTTATTTAGACCCAACAAGTTTGGATACTTGTATATTATGGGTAAACTAAACACATTCCGGATTTTGAGATAAAAACGATAAGGTTAAACCCGTTTCGGCAAACATACGTAAACTAGTTACATAAACCGATCCGAACGCGTAGAATGCGTAACGGGTAACCAAATGAATCATATACAAGTTCCATATGTTATTATGCTTAGAATATGTCAATACATCAGTGGGATGTCAACATATATGCCCAAAAAGTATTTAAAACCATTTTAAGTCCCGTAAGGGCATTTTGGTAATTTTAATACTTATAAAAGAGATTTTATGACAAACTGTAGTTCTGGTCCTTTCTAATCAGTAAAAATATTTAATTTATCTCATTACATCAGTAAGATATCATACATATGTGAGGTTTACCATTTATGGCCAAACTATGCCCCGAAAGGGTATTTTGGTCATTTCACATATGCTTTTACGGGCATTTTTTTTTGGAAGTCTGAGTTCACGACTTATGCCTACTGAAATAATATTAAAATTTATTTAAAAATTCAGTAGGTAACAAGTCTTAGGTGTTAATTATGGTTTAAAACCATACTATGCACCTAAATAGCGTAAAAATCGCTAATTGACGATAATTAAGGGGTTTTATGGAAATCTGAGATTTTGATCAGTTTTGAATGCTCAAAATAATTTATTTAATATATGAAATCAGTAGGAAAAGGTTTGGCATTCAAATCATTTGTAAATCTCATTTTATGCACGAAAAGGGGTATTATCGTCATTTACCGAATAATACAAGAACTCTATGATATGATCAGTTTATAATCTGGTCAATAACTCCAACAATCCCTAAAAATAATATCTTAACAGTAGGTAATGAGTTTCGGGTCAAAATCTAAGTTTAAACACGCTTTATGCAAGATATCGCAATTTACTTAGTTAAAAGCTTCTAATTACGATATCGAGCATAACTCCTATTTGGGACCAAGAACTGATGTCAAATTTTCGGGACAAGCTTATATATTAGTGACAAAGGTTTTTGTCCTCTCACATTTCTAAAAATCTCATTCAAATGTCAAAAGGGCAAAATGGGCGTTTATAAACATAATAGCGGAAACTAGCGTATAATTCAAACCACAAGGAACCATGCAATATAACTCCAGAGGGTTATACTACTGAATAATATGGTCCTAATGGAAGCTTAAAACATGGAAGAATCAAGCTTAATCGGGTCAGAACTGTAAAGTCAAAGCATAGTCAAGCTTTCGCGACTTTCGTTCATGAACCGACCCTAAACTTAGAATTGTCGGGTTGGACCAGCTTAGACATGTTCTAATAATCATTAGCAAGTTATTAGAGTGTTAAAATATAATTTACAACCTCTGAATCTAAGGTTTAATTAATATATACAAATCTGCCAAGTTTGACTTTTTGTCAAACTAGTTTGACCCGACAATTAACTAAGCAAATGAAGGAATTAGGAGGTGCCCTTTCAGGGATTAATCACCTACCTAACTATGGTCTTATACCCACTTTTAATTTGGTTAGTGGCTGGACCATGAGAGTTTAATCCGAAAGTCAAAGTTAATATCCGATAACTTGACTTTTCGGTTATTAAAACATAAATCTGAACTATAAGGTGGGCTAGGACACTCACAATGGGTCCATGCTATCTTTTCTACTAAGATAAGTTCCCACTTCAGCTCATGAGTTCCAGAATTGAGAGTTAGAGAAGTTGGAATGATAAATGACAAATGAATTTGATGGGATTATGGCCTATTTATAGTTGTTGCAACTCAACAAGATCATTACACATGTTTGTGTAGCTTCCAAGCATTAAATCTCATCCATACAATTGTTGCAAGCAGGTTAGAAGCCTTGGAGAGGTGGTAACTTGGCTACCACACAAAGAAATTGCAAGATTGGCCCCTGAATTAACAAACTGTTGCTGAAAACAGACTTTCTGCCCAGATGTGATGGTCGCGTAGCGCGACGGCCAACCCACTTAGTGGTGGCGCTACGCTACCATGTGCCCAGGTCCAGAAAGTTTCAAACAATTACAGTTTTGGTCCCTGCACATGTTTAAAGCCTCTTTCGATGCGTTTAAACCCCGTTAACCTCATTTCAAGGCTCTAAAATGAAGTTAAAGTATAGGGGACTCAAAACATGCTCAAAAATATCTCGGATGTCGGCTCGTTTGGTCGTACGGTCACGTTGTTCGGTTATTTACGACGAAACTCGAACGGACGCGAAAACGATCCAAATTAAGCGACGAATGGAATTTTTGCATGCCGATCACTAAAATAAAAAATATTTTAGTGTGTACAAAAATTTTGGATGTCCAGATGTGGCCAGAACGTAAGATATGCGCGAAAATGCAAACTTACGCCGTTTATGACACTTTTAGTCCCTGTAAGATCATATAAGCATGTTTTCGCATACCGAGCCTATCAAAGCTTATTTCTAAGCCCTGTTTAGGTTATTTATGGTATGTTTAGCTTGTGATCAAGTTCTGGACTGTACGTTTCCTTATGGAACGGCAGACTTTTGCGGTTTGACGCAATTAGTCCTTTAATTGCGCAAAGTAACGCGAAACGTTGTTTAATGATATCCAAGCCTTCCATGGCCCATAATGGGCATTCCCAAGCATATACTTAAATATTACTACACTCCTGTTTGCTTAAATGGTCACCGAAAGGTGTAGATTCAAAAGTTGACGCTTTTGATCCTTCTAATGCGTAAACTTACGCGTATCATCATTTAATGGCATCGAAGCCCTATGTAGTCCATGTGAGGCATTCTTGAGAGTATTATAATACAACACGATGCTTTAGGTTCGTTAAAAGGTCACTCAGAGGTGTGAATTAACATGTTGACGCTTTTAACCTTTCATTGCGCAACTTTCAAATAATTACGCAAACGGCTCCTCTCGTCCAACAAGTGGCTCGTCAGAGAGTACGGACATCGTATAAGGTCACTCAGAGGCCTAGTTTAGGCATGTTGACACTTTCAGTCCTTCTAAAATCAAGGTTTTCGATTTTTACGAAATTAGCCCCTCATAGTCAACGTTTGACTTTATTAGGGTTCATTACACGTGTCAATACATCATTGGACACGATTTTTACGAGGTGTTACATCCTCACCCCCTTAAAAGAAATCTCGACCCCGAGATTTGCTCCAAAAAGATGGAAGTACTTTCTGTCATGTAATGGATTTAACTTCCACAGAAATCTAGGGATTCTTTACGGGTATTCTAGTTGACCTATTCCATAGGTACGTGATCCTTTTCGAAGTTTTCTTAACCTATCGATCCTTGATCGATTTAGGTCTTTCAATAAACCTCAGGCTTTCATCAATCAATATGTCTTTATGAGACATTACTAGCGATTTATCAGCTAGGCATTTCTTTAAGTTAGAAATGTGGAACACATCGTGAATTCCACTGAGCTCCTTAGGCAAGTTTAGCTTATGAGCTATACTGCCGTCACATTCGATGATCTCGAATGATTTTAGATATCCAAGGCTTAACTTGCCCTTACACTAAAACGTATTATATTCTTTCATGTCTGATATTTCGATAGAGCTTTGTTCCCCATTTGGAACTTTAAGAGATTTGCGCCTCTTGTTCGCATTGCTCTATTGCCGAATACTGGCAGTTTTCAGATGATTATGGATTCATAATATCCTATCGATCATCTTTATGACAAATCTCAGATCCTGATAATTGGGCTTTTTCCAATTTCCTACCCAGCAAATGGGCGTTGGCTATTTCTCCCAAACAAGGTCTCCAAAGGAGCAGCCTTGATGCTTATATAACGCTTTTGGTTAAAAGAACTTATTCAGGGTGAGATAGTTATTCCAGCTACTACCCGAATCAGTCTTAAGGAATTAATTACTCTCATGTTTAGTCGAACCAATCGACGATCCTGGGCATCTAATAACGATTCTTAATCGTTTCTAAGCTAAGTTGCGGTAACCAATGCACAAGGGTATTGCATTGTGCTTTCCTTTATCAACAATAATAGTCAGGGCTCCTAGACAACAAGCTAGGCTGTACAAACCTTTCTTTATAACTCATCTGGTTAGCCTCAGTTCTTCCATTTCTGTTGATGCTAACCGATATGGAGCTTCTGTAACAGATACAGTTCCTAATAGGATGTCAATCCTAACTTCACTTTGCTCCTCAGGGGTATAACAAGGTAGTTCTACTGAGAAGGAAACAAGTTATCTAACTATGATAGAGGTAGCTTCAATCCTTGACCTTGGTCCACTTACTGACGATTGTGCCATACAGATGACTCATCTGCTTTACGAGTGCACGAACACCTTAAGTAGAGACGCCTACTTAGGCATTTTCTATTATGGATATCTCCCTTGAATACCACTAGCTGACTTTAGTACAATATGACCATTGGTATATCTTGGTGGCCCCATGCATTAAACTTCCATACTGATCAGGCATGGAGATAATCTATGGGACGCACCGGGATACACAAATCCTCATATGGCGCTTTTGTCAGGCATAGTTGGCACTCGTAGTTGATAGAAATCAACGAGAAAAAAAATAATTAAAATACTATATATTGTAGTACTCTATTCAAAGAAAGAGTACTCTTAGATTATACAGAAAGATTATTGCCGATAATAGGAGAATCGGTCTCTCAGGTTTCATTGGTAAGTGTTAAGGAATGTACTTGATGACATCATGTACTGCCTTTTGACACTTATCAAGTGAGTTCAGGCATTTCCTTCTTTAGCCTTTCTAGGCTTAGCTGAACCTTCCTTGGCAGCTTAATGGCTTCTATTTCTGATGTGGTCTTACTTACCACAGCCGTAACAGACTGTATTCCACATGTCCCTACATTCATGAGACTGATGACCAGTTCCTTTGCAGATGTCATACTGCTTTGGTCTTTGATTCATTCGGCACTGTCCCCAGTGTCTTTTATAGAAATTCTTACATACAGGCTTTTTACTGAACCTATGATGGTTCTTATTAAGCCCGTAATTGCTCTTTTCTAGATTTCTGGGAGTTATCCTTCTCCCTTGTTCATCCTTCACATTCAAAGTGTGAACAAACTCTTTTCATGAGTAATTGATTGAGGTTTTGAATGAAATTTAGAGCGAAAAGCATTCGGCTCATTGAACTGTTGCATGACCTTTTCCATGGCCTTTCAAACTGCTGCGTCAATCGCAGTTTGGAGATTAACTCCAATAATATTGAGGCTTACGTTTGTAGCATTATTAGCTTTTGTCGCCTTAATAGTATCGCGACTGCTATCCACATCATTCGAGTTTGCCATACTCGAAATTTGGTACTAGTGAATTTGTTAGTCATCATCCTGGTGACCTGACATAAATCAGCCACGGCATCCATAAACCGTATGGGCTATTGTTTTCCAAACATTCCTAGTGAATGTTATTTGAATGTATATCCATTACATTTGGCCTAGGTCACCAAAGGACCATTAATGGCACTTAAGGTTTAGAGCGAGTCCATTACCTGTTCGACAGAGGATCATAACGTCACTACTGTCTTTGTCACAAGGACGATTATGAATAGCTCGAAGGCTAGCCTTACATGACTTTCATTATATATATATATATATATATACCTATGGCATAGAAGCCCGTCGCGAGGGACGTAGAAAATATGGCATAAAGCCTAATCATGAAAGACACAATGATTATATGGCACGCAGGCCTTGTCGCAAAGGACATTTAGATATGGCTCAAAGTGTCCTCGTCATAATGACGTTATAAGATACGGCACCAAGGCCTGATACGGAGGACAATTACCAATGCTGGCACAAAAGGCCCGTGACTAGGAATGTTAACATTTAATATGTTAACTTGTCACGAATGTCATACTATAGTACCTTGACTTGTCATGGATGAATTTAAAACATATCTCATTGTTTTGTCACCAAGGACATTAGTTTATAAGCCGCAATCTTATCGGATTAGGGGCTTCCAGGTTTGAACATAGTTCTTTACCTTTGGACAAGGAGTCATAAACTACAACTGTCATTGTCTCTAAAGATGACGTATTTGGCACAAAGGTAAACTAATTGACATCACTAATGGATGTTCATATATCATCATTGCATTTGATGATAACAATCATGATCACGCTGATCATATAGATTGTTAGGGTTGGGTATAACCCACCCTTTGGATAGGGGATTTTGAGGATCACCACTATCTTTGTCTTATTGACAATAGAGTAAAGTGTAGCCCGTAGGCATTCCATCACAAGGGATGTTAATATTATGATTATCATATTGATGATACTAGTCAAGGTCGCAATGATCATGCAGACTATGGGATTCGAGCATATCTCACCCCCTTGGGCAAAGAATCACAAAAGATTACATTTGCCTGGTCTCAGATGGACAATATAATATAGCCCTTAGGCCAAACATCATTAAGGATGTCAGATTTAATCATCGCATTGATGATTTTAGTCATGATCGCATTGACCACGTAGACTATTAGGCTTGAGCACAGCTCATTACCTTTGGGCAGGGGATCATAAGGATCACAATGTCAATGTCATAGAGACGTCCTCATATAGCACAAGGCTTGTCTCTAAGGGCAGTTAGATGGCACAAAAGGCCTTGTCACAAGGACAATTTAAAACAAAATCAACGATCTCTTGGATCAGTGATCTTTAAGGGTCGAACATAGTTCATCGCCTTTTGACAAAAAAAAAATTTATAAAATAAAACTATCATTGTCATGTATACACCTTCGCCCACAGGCATACATCTTAACTGGATGTTTGGATGTATACATCATATTGTTGTTTAATAGCCATGATTCGTATTGATCATATAGGCTACGAAGGTGACTTGGAAAAGTCTAAGTACTTTTTGGAAGCTAGTGTGGTCTCTCAAGTCACACAGCCAGGAATGTTAACATGTTCTTAGATGTTAACAAGGATTAATTATCTTAAGAGGGTTTTACCATCACAGCCATGTTCATAGACATATAGGCTAGGTTATACCATTAAGAGGATCTTTTGAAATTTTCAGCTGATCGATAAAGTTCGAGTAAAATTTGGAACTATCGCGGAATAAAGGACGAAATGAATACCTACATGAAATTTTCAAAACTTTCCTAAATCATTTAGGAATTTACAATAGTGCCTTAATCAGGACTTGTAGTAATATATTTGTCCATAGAGGACTAAGATGAAAAATTATAAGTCCGTATAAGGACTATAAAATATTACAAATTTATATAAGGGTTATAATGAAATATCAATGTCCTCAAAGGGACTATTTCGAATAACGTATCCCCAGGGGGATTTTAATAAAGTAACATGTCCATAAAAGGACTATATTGGTACAGGGCGCACACAGAAGGGCTTTGCTGTACAGATGTCCTCACTGGGACTTTATATTGAAAGATACGTCCTCAATGGGACTTATTAATGAAATATCATATCCTTGAAAGGACTATAATAAAATATCATATCCACAAAGGATCTTAATGTAATAATTTGTCCATAAAAGGGGACTTTGATGAAATAATATGTCTTTGAAAAGACTATAATGAATTATTATGTCCATGAGAGGACTATATTGAAACATCAAGTCCATGAGAGGACTATTTTAAAATAGTGTATTCACAAAAGGGATTTTAATAAAATCATACGTCCACGAAATGACTGTATTAAAATAGTATGTCCACCAAGGGAGTTTATTGAAAAATAATGTCCACAAGGGACTATATTGAAAGATAATGTCCATAAAAAGGACTAAATAGCAAATGCCCATAAGGGGTCTTAAGTCGAAAAAGGTATGTCCTCACGGAGACTAAATAGAAGAGATAGGTCCTTTTAAGGACTTAACAGACAAAGAATATTATGAAGGAATGATTCTATAATGTCTTCCTTGCTCCATTCGATTGTTTCTCTTCTGGGTTTACTATACACGGTGAAGGTACAAAAGACCTCAGTGAATAATGCAGATATTCCAATCAGGATCCGTTACAGGAGTAGAATTCAAGGATTCAATGGTTAAAGAATGATATGGATCACGGATTGGGTTTTGACTGATATAATCCAAGTCTGGGATTCCAAACTTGAAGGTAAGAAACAAGGGTCATTGGCAAAAACGGGAGTCTCAGGGACCACCTGGTATGGACTCCACTGGTACAGACTTTAAAATTTGAGCCTCAGGGACCTCCGGTATGGACTCTGAAGTCTGATTCCAAATCAAATGGGTTTGGTTTGGGAATGAATCAATAAAGGTCTTCCTCCAAACCGGTCGCACGCTTATTCTAGCCGTATGGTGAAGCTTGGTATTCCTTTGGCTTCGGACGAGGAAGATCTCTATCCACGGCTTCCTTGCTTGGCGACTTATTTAATATACACAAAATCGAAAACAATGTTTACTTAATAGGGATGAGAACATTCCTATGTTAAGTCTAGACTCAAAAGGTCTAAGGAATAATGCTACTGTGTCATTGAGATTAAACACAAAAGACTAGTGTTTAATTCACTCAATGTTGGCTCTGATACCAACCTGTCACACCCCGATATTTCCACATATCACCGGTGGGCCCGGTGGGGAGTATCGTGACGTAATTGATATCATCATGGTCAAACATACACAGAATAGCACAGCGGAAGTCTTGGAATATAAAATATTATTACAAACTCAAATGTCTGAAAATATCAAAGTATTTATTAAAGACGAGTCTGTAATATCAAATCCACAGGAGGATCATTACAGAATATTTAAATTGAAGCTTAGCAGACTTTATGGCATCTTTAAGGACTTGCAAGATCCTCTTTTTTTTACACCGAGCAACTCCCAGCCTATTACGAGTAGTACCTGCCACTTAGCCTTTTGAAAATACGTCAGTTTTCACTGGTAAATACAATTTAACCGACTCATTTGAAAAGAGTTTATGAAAATTGATTTAAGTGCACAAGACGCAAAACCTTTTATAACTTGGGACAATTCTTAATGAAATCTTGTATACTGAATTACATGTTTACCGTACATCTGGGGCCCAGTACAGAGACTGAGACATGATTAAACGACACACCACTTTTAAAACCCATAAAGGAGTTATCCCCAACTTGTGGGTTATTAATAATTTATTATTGGCATCTTTTCGGTGTATGCCTACACCCTGCGCATAAGTCGTGGCCATTTACAAATGAATGAGCCAAGGATATATCCAGGACATGGTCGTTAACCCCCAATGTTTAAATCATTAACAGAACAGTATCAAAACAGGTTTTGTGGATTTACTAGCCAAAATCCGGCATCTGATTGATCCACACCCGACCAAGCGGTATTAATCTACCGTATCCCAAGCCCGTATAAGGGAAAATAAGTTAAAAGTATTTACCTGAGCTAATACTTGATTCACAGCAAAATAACTCAGTCGTATCCAATCTATCTAAATGCAGGTAGCTTTTACCGGGTGGCTCTAGTCTGGAGTGATGGTAATATATAACCAATTCAGAATGCTAACGGTCTTTATTTAAGTCGCAGACTTAGACCGGCTAGCTTAAAGTATCTAAAGTTGTACGATACGCTAGATTAAGCGATGACCGGAATAGAATGTTATTTAGACCCAACAAGTTTGGATACTTGTATATTATGGGTAAACTAAACACATTCCGGATTTTGAGATAAAAACGATAAGGTTAAACCCGTTTCGGCAAACATACGTAAACTAGTTACATAAACCGATCCGAACGCGTAGAATGCGTAACGGGTAACCAAATGAATCATATACAAGTTCCATATGTTATTATGCTTAGAATATGTCAATACATCAGTGGGATGTCAACATATATGCCCAAAAAGTATTTAAAACCATTTTAAGTCCCGTAAGGGCATTTTGGTAATTTTAATACTTATAAAAGAGATTTTATGACAAACTGTAGTTCTGGTCCTTTCTAATCAGTAAAAATATTTAATTTATCTCATTACATCAGTAAGATATCATACATATGTGAGGTTTACCATTTATGGCCAAACTATGCCCCGAAAGGGTATTTTGGTCATTTCACATATGCTTTTACGGGCATTTTTTTTTGGAAGTCTGAGTTCACGACTTATGCCTACTGAAATAATATTAAAATTTATTTAAAAATTCAGTAGGTAACAAGTCTTAGGTGTTAATTATGGTTTAAAACCATACTATGCACCTAAATAGCGTAAAAATCGCTAATTGACGATAATTAAGGGGTTTTATGGAAATCTGAGATTTTGATCAGTTTTGAATGCTCAAAATAATTTATTTAATATATGAAATCAGTAGGAAAAGGTTTGGCATTCAAATCATTTGTAAATCTCATTTTATGCACGAAAAGGGGTATTATCGTCATTTACCGAATAATACAAGAACTCTATGATATGATCAGTTTATAATCTGGTCAATAACTCCAACAATCCCTAAAAATAATATCTTAACAGTAGGTAATGAGTTTCGGGTCAAAATCTAAGTTTAAACACGCTTTATGCAAGATATCGCAATTTACTTAGTTAAAAGCTTCTAATTACGATATCGAGCATAACTCCTATTTGGGACCAAGAACTGATGTCAAATTTTCGGGACAAGCTTATATATTAGTGACAAAGGTTTTTGTCCTCTCACATTTCTAAAAATCTCATTCAAATGTCAAAAGGGCAAAATGGGCGTTTATAAACATAATAGCGGAAACTAGCGTATAATTCAAACCACAAGGAACCATGCAATATAACTCCAGAGGGTTATACTACTGAATAATATGGTCCTAATGGAAGCTTAAAACATGGAAGAATCAAGCTTAATCGGGTCAGAACTGTAAAGTCAAAGCATAGTCAAGCTTTCGCGACTTTCGTTCATGAACCGACCCTAAACTTAGAATTGTCGGGTTGGACCAGCTTAGACATGTTCTAATAATCATTAGCAAGTTATTAGAGTGTTAAAATATAATTTACAACCTCTGAATCTAAGGTTTAATTAATATATACAAATCTGCCAAGTTTGACTTTTTGTCAAACTAGTTTGACCCGACAATTAACTAAGCAAATGAAGGAATTAGGAGGTGCCCTTTCAGGGATTAATCACCTACCTAACTATGGTCTTATACCCACTTTTAATTTGGTTAGTGGCTGGACCATGAGAGTTTAATCCGAAAGTCAAAGTTAATATCCGATAACTTGACTTTTCGGTTATTAAAACATAAATCTGAACTATAAGGTGGGCTAGGACACTCACAATGGGTCCATGCTATCTTTTCTACTAAGATAAGTTCCCACTTCAGCTCATGAGTTCCAGAATTGAGAGTTAGAGAAGTTGGAATGATAAATGACAAATGAATTTGATGGGATTATGGCCTATTTATAGTTGTTGCAACTCAACAAGATCATTACACATGTTTGTGTAGCTTCCAAGCATTAAATCTCATCCATACAATTGTTGCAAGCAGGTTAGAAGCCTTGGAGAGGTGGTAACTTGGCTACCACACAAAGAAATTGCAAGATTGGCCCCTGAATTAACAAACTGTTGCTGAAAACAGACTTTCTGCCCAGATGTGATGGTCGCGTAGCGCGACGGCCAACCCACTTAGTGGTGGCGCTACGCTACCATGTGCCCAGGTCCAGAAAGTTTCAAACAATTACAGTTTTGGTCCCTGCACATGTTTAAAGCCTCTTTCGATGCGTTTAAACCCCGTTAACCTCATTTCAAGGCTCTAAAATGAAGTTAAAGTATAGGGGACTCAAAACATGCTCAAAAATATCTCGGATGTCGGCTCGTTTGGTCGTACGGTCACGTTGTTCGGTTATTTACGACGAAACTCGAACGGACGCGAAAACGATCCAAATTAAGCGACGAATGGAATTTTTGCATGCCGATCACTAAAATAAAAAATATTTTAGTGTGTACAAAAATTTTGGATGTCCAGATGTGGCCAGAACGTAAGATATGCGCGAAAATGCAAACTTACGCCGTTTATGACACTTTTAGTCCCTGTAAGATCATATAAGCATGTTTTCGCATACCGAGCCTATCAAAGCTTATTTCTAAGCCCTGTTTAGGTTATTTATGGTATGTTTAGCTTGTGATCAAGTTCTGGACTGTACGTTTCCTTATGGAACGGCAGACTTTTGCGGTTTGACGCAATTAGTCCTTTAATTGCGCAAAGTAACGCGAAACGTTGTTTAATGATATCCAAGCCTTCCATGGCCCATAATGGGCATTCCCAAGCATATACTTAAATATTACTACACTCCTGTTTGCTTAAATGGTCACCGAAAGGTGTAGATTCAAAAGTTGACGCTTTTGATCCTTCTAATGCGTAAACTTACGCGTATCATCATTTAATGGCATCGAAGCCCTATGTAGTCCATGTGAGGCATTCTTGAGAGTATTATAATACAACACGATGCTTTAGGTTCGTTAAAAGGTCACTCAGAGGTGTGAATTAACATGTTGACGCTTTTAACCTTTCATTGCGCAACTTTCAAATAATTACGCAAACGGCTCCTCTCGTCCAACAAGTGGCTCGTCAGAGAGTACGGACATCGTATAAGGTCACTCAGAGGCCTAGTTTAGGCATGTTGACACTTTCAGTCCTTCTAAAATCAAGGTTTTCGATTTTTACGAAATTAGCCCCTCATAGTCAACGTTTGACTTTATTAGGGTTCATTACACGTGTCAATACATCATTGGACACGATTTTTACGAGGTGTTACATTAACTTAATCGGTAATCTCTTAAAAACAATCCAGGATTCTTGTCTAGGTGGTCTCATTCTCATATAAGGAAAGTCCTCAGTCTTCGTTCGTCTTAGTCTTGCTTTAGTCAACTTAGTAGTTTAATATAGATTTCCTTAGTTTTCCGTAACCCCCCCCCCCCCCCCCAAACAAATAAATAAACAAGTTAAGTCGTGTCTGTCAGTGTCTATTAGAGTCTAGTTTACGTGATACATAGAGTCTCGTGGTTCGATATCCGGACTTCCTAGGTTTATACTACATTGATCGGTACACTTGCCGATTGTGTGGTTTTAGGTCGAGTCTAGAATTAAAGCTTTGTAGTGTCTAGTTTAGAGAGTCTAATATAGTTAATTTTTATAGTCTGTTTAGCACACATCAAGTTTTTGGCACCCGATAGCCCTACTTTTAGCACCTCTAGCATCCCAAAAAACTTAGAACACATGGCCAACGCTAGGCAAACCGTTCACCAACAAGCCACCCAAGGCTTCACTGGTCTTGCGTCACCCATTACTGTTCCACCCATAGTTAGCGAGAACTCATGGCAGATTCCATTTTATGCCATGCAAGCCATCACCAATAGCATCCAGTTCCACGGTCGCGAGGATGAGGACGCCCCGGCCCACATAAACCGGTTCTCCCGTATCGTTGCTACTTTTAGCCTTCACGGAGCCCCAAATGATGCTACTTACCTTCAGCTCTTCCCATTTTCACTAGCGGGGCGTGCGGCTACTTGGTTGGACTCTCAACCAACCGGTACCTTTACCACTTGGGCGGGGCTTCGTCAAGCCTTTTTGAACAAATATTTCCCGCCCGCTAAAGCCTCACATCTTAGAGACCAAATCCACTCCTTTCGCATGGAGCCCGGCGAGCCTTACTACCTTGCTTGGGAGATTTTCCAAAACCTCTGTGCTCGTTGCTCCCAGCATGGTCTTTGCGATTGGGCTCTATGTGAAAAATTCTATAACGGTCTCACCCAAGAGACTCGTGATAGGTTTGACACTAATGCGGGGGGTCACATGATGGGTATTCTCACTGTAGCCGAGTGTTTAGAGCGTTTTGAGGCATTTGCTCAGTCTCAATCTCAATCGCGATCCGATCAGCGGTATCAAAGTGGTAATTCTAATACCACTACTAGTACACCCGCCCGAGGGGTGAACCATGTCACCATGGACCCTAGTTTAGCCGCTGTTTTGGAAAACATGTCTAGAGAACTTAAGGAGATTAAGGCTAAGGTAGACAAATGTGAGTTTTGCCGAGGGGTTCACGATACGAGTGCATGTCCATTGCTAGTAGGTGATGAGCAAGTTGATTTTGTAGGAGGAGGTTTCAGTAGAGGTCAACCTAGCGGGTTTGGTAATAATAATAATTTTGGGTCGGGTTGGCGAAATAATAATAATAATAATAGTAACTTTAATAATAATAACAATTTTCGCTCAAGTGGACCCCCTGATTTTCAAATAGCTCAAAATCCAAATAGGGGTCTAGGTTCACTCTTTGGTGGGGGTTCAAATGGGCAGTTCAATAAAGGGTTCAATGGGCAGGTTAAAGAAGGAGGGTCAAATAGTCAGGGTCAAGGTCCAAGTTTTGATTTAGGGGGTAGTATAGAAAGAATGGAGGCTATGATGAGCCAACTAGTTGTTAGGGACCAAAACACCCAAAAGAAACTTAGCGAACATGACCTTATGCTTAAGAATCACCAAGCTGCTTTCTAAGACCTTCAAAGGGTTGTAGGTGATATGTCTAGGAAGTTAGAGGAGAGATTACCCGGTCAGTTTGCGGGTAACACCCAACCTAACCCGAATGCTCATGTAAAGGCCATTACTACTCGTAGTGGCAAAACCGTATGGAACCCTAGTGTTGAAGAGAGAGTGGTTGAGGAAGATGAAGAGATCGTAGATGAAGAGATAGAGATGGAGGCTCCCGGCAAAGTGCAAAAGAGGCTAGTCCCAGCAAGTACCGCACAGCCCGGTGAGTCTAAAAGTGAGAAGAAAGTTGAGAAAACCCCCATAGACGTTAGACCTTCACCTTTAGTAAACCATTCGTATATCCCTTTTCCCTCACGTCTTAAGAACCAAAAATACTCAAGGGAATACGGGCAATTTTTAGACATCTTCAAGCAATTGAAGATTAATCTTCCATTTATCGAGGCACTCCAATCGATGCCTAAATACGCGAAATTCTTGAAAGATCTTCTTAGGAACAAAGAGAAGTTAGGAGAGTTGTCTAACGTTCCATTGCATGGAGGGTGTTCGGCCGTTGTCTCAAATCAGCTTCTCGAAAAGCTTACCGATCCCGGTGTGTTCACTATTCCTTGTCTTTTCGGTAGTAACACCAATACTAAAGCCTTAGCTGACCTAGGTGCTAGCATCAATTTGATGCCCTTTTCTCTCTACGAGAAGCTAGACTTAGGCGAGCTTTCACCTACCCGAATGAAATTATCCTTAGCTGATAAGTCCGTGAAACACCCGAGGGGCATAGTGGAGAATTTGTTTGTTAAGGTTGACAAGTTCGTTTTTCCGGCCGATTTCGTCATTCTTGACATGGAAGCCGATGAAAACGTACCGTTAATTTTAGGACGCCCGTTCTTGAACACCGCTAAAGCTCTCATAGATGTCTTTTTAGGCACCATCACACTTAGAGCGGGCGAGGAATCGGTAGTTTTTAAGGTTATGAATTCGAGAGGGCCTAGTGATAGAGTGCAGGCGGTATCGTTAGTGGGTGAGTGTGAGAAGGACGAGAGAGATGAGGAGAAGGTGGTGAGTGGTCCGAGTCAAGAGAAAGTAATAGGACTCAAGTGTGGGGATCCACCGGATAGGAGAGTAGAGGAATTAGAGGAGAGAGTGGTGCGTTTAGAATCTAGGATAGAGACACTGAGCAAAGCTCAGTGTGGGGATAGAGTTCGATATGGAGAGTATAGATTCAAACCGCCAGGTGAGGAGTTGAGAGGTGGTGAGAGAGATAAGAGTGTTTGGGGCAATTTGGGCAATGATAGGTATAATAGTGCTACAGCCCGTGAGTGTGTGTTTGGAGGTGAGCTGCATCTCTATGATCCTCCATAAGTATGTGAAAAGTTGCTACCCATTTGTAGAGTTTGTATTTTGAGTCTTTTATTTTGTACCATGAGTCTAAATTAGTAGTTTTTGAGTCGTTTTTAGAGTCGGTACTGCGTTGGGTTTTGTTTTGCTGTGTTTGTGCAGGTTTGGATTGTACCACCCGTACTTAATCTTCATTCGGGTGATTTCAGAGCTGCCATCTTGATAAACCCAAGCAGACTAGGCAACGATCGCGAATGAAATGCTATACGATCGTTCGTTGGATTCAAGACTCGTACGGCTGGCACTGACTTTTGTCCTAACCAGCTAAGTCTTTTCCAACTCTCTATGTATTTTATTTCTTTCTTGTTTATTTTTAGTTTCCGTCTCTGCATTGGGGACAATGCAAATCTTAAGTGTGGGGATGGGGATACATGTAAATAATCGAGTCATAAAATCAAAAATACAAAAAAAAAATTGAAAAATCAGAAAATGTCTTTCGAATAAAGAAGTTTGCAAATTTACACGGAAAATGATAGAAAAGTTGGGTTTTTGCTTGGGTTCAAATGATAATAATATGATATTAAAATAAATCGAGCTTGTGTCTAGTTAGGGATGTGTGGATAGGTCCGGGTTTGTTTTTAAGTCCCTTTGAGTTAATATACCTTAATTGTCGGTCTGCTAGTGGGTTTTCGCCCGGGAAATATGGGAAATCAAAACTGCCAATAAGAGTATAAGGGGCACCGTTATAAGTTAAAACTGTTAGAGTTTGTGATCTTGCAAAAAAAAAAAAATAGAAAAAAAAGTGAGCTAGAAACTAAATGAAAGTAGCGCATTCCTATGTAGTCTGGGTTAGGGATAGCGACTCTACAGCCGGATTACCGCTAGGGTGTGTGAAATCGACCGTGCAAAAAAAAAAAAAAAAAGTACCGAAGCTTAAGTAATCTGGGTTGGGGATAGCGACTCTACAACCGGATTGCCTCTTGGTTAGGGAAAACATCGTCTACGCTCATGAAAGGAAAAAAAAGAAAGAAAAAAGGAACAAAAATGGAAAAAGAAAAAAAATCTGATTGTAAACTCTCTTGGTTTTGATATAAAACGGTTGGGAATTGGTTCAGTGATCGTTCCTTTAGTCCTATAAGCTTGAGGTGGGAGTAAGTGGACCGTAGATTCTAGTGTGAGACCCTAGGTAGACTGACCGCACTTAAATTAAATTTACATGATAAGGGCTTAGGATTGGATTCGGGTTTAAAGGGACAAGTATATTCGCAATCGCGGCTAACGCAAGCCTTGGTTTTAATTAAATAAAAATAATTTTCGACCCGAGTGATTATTCATCTATGATTCCGTTGCATAATTCTTTTTCGAGGACGAAAAAAGAATAAGTGTGGGGATATTTGATGTGGGGTAAAATACACATAGTTGTCCCATGTAAATTGTATAATTTTTGTATAGTTTTTATTTGTTTTATTTAGTTTCTAGTATTATATTACATTATTTGGTGTTTTGGCAGGTCCTGGTGCAAATGGAGCAAAAAAGAGTAATAAATAAATATTCGGCTAGTTGAGTAGAGTGGACCATCAGGGACCGTATGAAAATTGCAGTTATTTTCTGTGAGTGGGCTGAGGCCGCTATCTCTATTTTATAAAAGTTATTTAAAAATAGAGCACAAAAGATGGGGACTAATATGTTCATTTGGTTGAAAGTTGAAATTAATTCTATATGCTATATGACAAAGTTAAAAAGGTTCGGTTGGCAACTAATTTTTATTGGTCCAATTTTTATTTGCCATCAATATGTATTGGGCCAACTAATGGAATCATAATTAAAGTTGGACGGTTGTTGGGTTTTAATGGAGGTGCAAGTGAAGAATTTTGGGAGTTTTGGATCTGCACGGTACGAACTATTATTATAAAAATACCACCACTCCCATTTTGGGCCGCCCATTTTATATAATAACAATTGATGAAGGCCCTTAACAACAGTCCCGGTCTCCCGGTTTTCGCCACCCTACAACTGTCGGTCATCATCTTTTTTTCTTGGCAGTCTTGTGTTTTAACAATTTGCTAAAATTACCACCTTGCCATTTGTTACATCAGAAATTACAATGGTAATGCTACAATGACAAGGCCGACCGCCACCAAGTTGCAAACGGTAACACAAAGAGGAGCTCCGGTGGCCGTAAACCCAGTCTCCATATGCATCATCAACTGTCGATTTATCAAGAAACAAAGGTTAAATCGAAAAGAGGTGACCGGATATCATGCTGGAACCCTAGATCTGTCACTGCATGTTACCGGAACCGTCCTTATCGACGGTGACTGTTACCGGAACCGTCCTTATCGACGGTCACTGGAATGCAACCAGATCTGAAGACGGGTTGGAAGACTGATTTTGGGTCTCCGACCCCGTACGGAATTGTTGACCCTATTTCTGTCTCCAGGTCTCAAATGTGTTGTATGAAATTGCAATTTGCAATGAAAGAAGAGTTGTAAACGAAATGTTGCCTTTTCGGTGTTGTAGTCATGGCAGTTAAGTGGTGGTTTTTGGTGGACTGGTGGTGGTTTTGTTGGGGTTATGACAACAGATAGAGAGAGAGAGAAATCGTAGAGAGAAAAATGGGTCACTCCTACTCTGCTTTTTCATCTTCCAGTTTTCAGAAGTTTTATAATCTTGTGAACTTTTTTAATACACTGGTAAAAATGCACAATATTATTAAAAAAATGAGATGAACTCATACCAAGTTAACCAAGCAGCCCCATGAAATATTAAGTCATGAAATATTAAGTCAGTGATCCAAATTTGCCGTTCAAAAAAAAAAAAAAATCCAAAAATAATTCTTCGGTATTTTGTTTTTTTCTTTTTGTTAATTTAATTTAAATAATTGCATTTAAATTTTGACTTTTATTGTATCTTTAATTTAGTTTGAAAACCGTATTTGGAATTTGGATGTTGGTTAAAGCTTCATATTTCATAAAAGTTATTTTTTTTTTAATTTCGTTCAAAATAAGTAAATGATTTCTGAAATGTTATAGAATTCTGGAGAGTGGAGACATAAAAGAATCTTTTCTGATGAATGTGTTCATAGAAAAGAAAGAAGATGATAAACAGAGAGAGAGACTAGAGAGGAGGCAAAGTGGCTGACAAAAGCAAGTGCCACGTAAACACTCAGCTTTTTATCTATTTTTCTTTTCCATAATAGTTTTTATTTTAACACATTTCTTGGAGCCGGTTAAATTTCTATTTAATACATTTGTTGATGATTTAACTATACTTAACATATGAATTGGCAGGTAAGTAAAAAGGGTAAAATTCTTAGCAAGAACATAATAGGGTAAAGCTTTATGCCAAAAAGGTCTAAGATAAACATACAAGTTATATTGCGGTTTAAAAAAAAAACAAGAAACATTGACCCACTTTAAAGACGAATCAACAACTTTTTAAACAAAAAAATTGTTAACATGCATCTTATATTCCAAGAGGCTATCATGTGTTCTTAAATGACTTAAGATTGTTTTAATATATTTTTGTACACATTATGATAAAAATTTCAAACAATACTACAACTTTTTTCGTATGAAACTTTTATGTTTCGGTTCAAATCAAATCAAATCCATACTAAATTACTAACCTTGGTACCGGTATCGATATTATCAGAAATAGCACCGATATTACTTTTATGGTTTCGCTCGGTGTAAAAACATGTCGGTATTGTATTGGGCATATCACGGCTAGGTAATTTAGGTTTTCTCATTTTGTTGCTACATCGAATGTCGGTACTATACCGGTACCGTAACGAACTAAACCAAACTGATACAAACCAAGATCCCGCCGCGAAGCGCGGGTGAATCCAACTAGTTAAGGAACATTCAGGCCATGCATTTAATCGAAAACTAGAGGGAGGCGGCTAAAGAAAAAGAGGAATATATACGCAGACATTAATTCTTGGGGAAAGAGGGGAACATCAGAGGCAACATAACATCAGCCGCACATCAGAGGAGGCGATATTGGAGCATTCTTGGGAGCAATTTTGAAGGTTTTGAAGCACAAGAATCATCAGTACGAGTTCGGGACGAAGGATTGAAGATTTACTCGGGTTTTCCAATTCCTTGTTTATTGATTTCTTTTTCTTGAAACTTGTTACAATGAATTCTTTGTTGAACATCTTTGAATTGTTTTCACGTTTTAACATGCTTGGTTAAACTTTTAAGCCACCTAGACTTGATGAATGGATTAATATAAAGTTTTTACCGTTTTTGTTAATTGCATGATTATTATGGATTAATTGTGATTTGTAAGAAGTTTGATTTAATGATTTGATGTATATGCATGCTTTGAGTTGGTTTATTGTTATTATTTGCTTCATATGATTCTTAGTGACGGTCTATATCACAACATAGAGTCATATTAGGGTTTAGGATTTCGGTGAGTGTCTATATCATATAAGAAAACCTTAACTCTTTAGGGAGAATTGCGCAATAACCCCTAGAAGTAATTGGTAATAATTTGCTAAGTCTTAGTGTTCTACTAGTCCTAATACCTGGAAAGTGAGGGGCTATTGGTAGGTCTTACCCGGCGAATTGCTTTAGATAGTCCTTGGAAAAGGTCATGTCTTGGTTTACCTGTCGGTTTTATTAGTCTATCAAATCAAATTAATTACTTCAAACTACCCTAGATCTATGATTGGAAAAGAGTAGGTCAACATTAGGGTACTTACACAATAATTAGACAACTGGAAAGGCGTCTAATAACCGGTAGGATTAACGACCTAGGTAGTTCCACAGGTTTCTCCTTGAGAAGGGTCGAGGGGCTTAGTTGGTTCTTAATAGGTTTAGTACTTTAAGATCCCGGTTCCATAATTCATGCATTTAACTTAATCGGTAATCTCTTAAAAACAATCCAGGATTCTTGTCTAGGTGGTCTCATTCTCATATAAGGAAAGTCCTCAGTCTTCGTTCGTCTTTAGTCTAGCTTTAGTCAACTTAGTAGTTTAATATAGATTTCCTTAGTTTTCCGTAACCCCCCCCCCCCAAACAAATAAACAAGTTAAGTCGTGTCTGTCAGTGTCTATTAGAGTCTAGTTTACATGATACATATAGTCTTGTAGTTCGATATCCGGACTTTCTAGGTTTATACTACATTGATCGGTACACTTGCCGATTGTGTGGTTTTAGGTCGAGTCTAGAATTAAAGCTTTGTAGTGTCTAGTTTAGAGAGTCTAATATAGTTAATTTTTATAGTCTGTTTAGCACACATCAACTACATTCGCTTTACCAGGATGGTAGCGAATTTCACAATCGTAGTCATTTAGAGTCTCCATCCAACGACGTTGCCTCATATTAAGATCCTTTTGATTGAATAAGTGTTGGAGACTTTTGTGATCCGAATATATCACACATTTAGTTCCATATAAATAATATCTCCACAATTTAAGTGCAAATACAACGGCACCCAACTCCAAATCGTGGCTGGTGTAATTCTTTTCATGCACCTTTAGTTATCGCGATGCATAGGAAATCACCTTGCCTCTCTTCATAAGCACACAACCCATATCGGTGTGTGAAGCATCACAGTACACGACAAATTCTTCTATCCCTTCAGGCAATGTCAATACAGGAGCATTGCTCAATTTCTGTTTAAGAATCTCAAAAGACTCTTGTTGTTTAGGACCCCAATCAAACTTTACATTCTTGTGGGTCAGAGTAGTCAATGGTACAGCTATCCTTGAGAAGTTCTCAATGAATCTTCTATAATAACCAGCTAATCCCAGAAAGCTGCGAATCTCTGTAGGTGTCTTAGGTGCTTCCCAGTTCATGATTGCTTCTATTTTAGCAGGATCCACTTGGATACCACGCTCGCTCACAACATGTCCAAGGAATTGGACTTCACGAAGCCAAAACTCACACTTGGAGAATTTAGCATACAACTTCTCCTGTCGTAGCAATCCTAAGATACATCTAAGGTATTTCTCATGGTCAGCTTGACTACGAGAATAAATAAGTATGTCATCTATAAAGACAATGACAAACTTATCTAAGTATGGCTTGCAGACTCGGTTCATGAGATCCATGAATGCTGCAGGTTCATTAGTGAGCCCGAAAGGCATCACTAAGAACTCATAGTGGCCATACCTGGTTCTAAATGCTATATTAGGTACATCTTCTATTCTAACCTTGAGATGATGATACCCAGATCTTAAATCGATCTTCGAGAAGAAGCTTGCCCCTTGGAGTTGGTAGAACAAGTCGTCGATCCTGGGCAATGGATAATGATTCTTGATCGTTACCTTATTTAACTCACGATAATCAATGCATAGACGCATTGATCCATCCTTCTTCTTCATAAACAATATAGGTGCTCCCCAAGGAGATGAGCTGGGTTGTATGAAACCTTTTTCCAATAAATCATCCAATTGGGTCCTGGGCTCTTTCATTTCTGTAGGCGCTAAACGGTAAGGAACTCGTGCAATTGGTGCTGATCCGGGCAGAATGTCTATCCTGAATTTGACTTGCCTCTCAGGAGGTAATCCAGGTAGCTCATCAAGAAAGACATCAGGGTACTCAGAAATGATTGGAATATCTTCAATCTTGGGTTTCGGGATCATCTACTGTCACTTGTGCCACGTAGATGACACATCCGCTCTTCAGAAACTTCGATGCCTTGAGAATAGACACATTGTCGGGCAAACCATATTGTGTATCTCCTTGAATGGTGACTGACTCACCAGATGGGGTTTTGATGTTAACTAGTTACTTATCGCAGACAATTTGGGCTTGGTTATGCGATAACCAATCCATGCCTAAAACTACATCAAACCCAGCCAATTTCATTGGCAAGAGGGATAGCGGGATAGAATGATTCTTAATGGATATGAAGCACCCATCAAGAAGAGTTGAAGTTGTTTCTAAGGTACCATCTGCGAGTTCTACCTCATATTTTATGTCTAGAGTTTTAATAGGCAGATTCAGTAACTTACTAAACTTATGGTCTACAAATGACTTATCAGCACCTGAATCATATAAAACTCTAGCATAAATATCATTAATGAGGAAGGTACATGTTATGACATTCATGTCATTCACCGCCTCCCTAGCGTTTATCTAAAAAACCCTAGCATTGGTTTTCTTCGCCTCATCAAGCTTCTTAGCATTTTTAGGGCAATTAGTCTTAATATGCCCTTTTTCATTGCAACCATAACAGGTTGCATCCTTGATGTTTCGGCACTCCATAGTCTTGTGCCCTTTCTTTTTGCAGATCCCACAAGGTTTAGCTTGTGGATCCTAGTTGCACTTCCCAAAGTGCCTCTTATCACACGTCTTACACCTGGGCTTGTCACCCGACTGCCCTTTCTTGGAACCAGAGTTTCCTTTCTTCTTTTTGTTCGACTGGTGGGACTGGTCATCCTCCCTCTTCCTATTTCCTTCCTCAGTGGTTTTCTTTAACCTACTCCTTACAATATCGAATGTAAGTGACAATGATAGATCTACAGCCGATCTATATGTAGCAGGCTTAGAAGCCTTGACATTTCCCTTAACTTCAAGGGCTAAACCACCTATAAAACACGCAATGTGTTTAGGTTCGGGGGTGATCAGATACGGGACGATTCGAGACATCGAGTTAAAACTAGTCACATAAGACCTGCAATCCAAATCTTTCATCACCGGAGTGAGGAAGTCAGTCTCCACCCTTTCTACTTCATGTTGTGGACAATAAGTGTCCTTCACAAGATCAACAAATTGATTCCAAGAAAGGTTATACAAAGGAACCTTTCCGGTGGATTGCACCAAGGCTTTCCACCATGTTAGGGCGTCGCCTTTGAAGGACTGAGATACAAACTTAACGACGTCCTCCTTAGTAAACCCACTGATATCAATCACAGTTTCCATTTCATCCAACCACTTCATACAATCGATAGCTCCCTTTTTTTCCCGTGAAATCTCTTGGTTTACAAGAGACGAAATATTTATAAATACAACCTTTGTTGTACCTGGGAGTCTGATCAAGGACAATTTGCCTCTATGGCTCACTTTTCTGATTGGATGAGTGTCGAGACTCATCCTTTTTCAATGTATGCGAATGCGATAGGGACTTTGTATGAGTTTTAGACCGTACATTTCTTTTAATTCAGCACCTGTAACATTTATCCTGGTATTATTGTTTCCTTCAACTGGATGACTGTTAACTTCGTCGGAGCCAGCCATGATTTGTGTACTAAAATCAAACTATAATGATTTATTTAGATTATATAATGAATCATCGCATTGATGATTAGATGGCCATTTGATCATGATTTGCCTAGGCTACAAATGAACCATTATTGACAATCAAGTAGGATATAATCCTTTACGCTTATCAGTTAGGGAACATAAGTCACAACTGTCAATGTCTTAAAGACATTTTCTTAGAGCACAAAGGCTCGTCTCGAAGGACATTTAGATGGCACAAAATGCCTTGTCACAAGGACAATTCAAGTATTATCAATGATCTCTTGGATCGGTGATTTCAAGGGTCGAACATAGTGCATCGCCTTTTCGGACAAGAAGTTATAAAATATAACTATCCTTGTCAGAATTTATACATTGGCTCGTAGGCATAACACCTCAAATGGATGTTTTAATTTAGACATCATATTTGATGTTAATAGGCCATGATTCACATTGATCATATAGGCCATAAGGGTGGCTTGGAAAGATCCAAGTACTTTTTGGAAGCTAGTGTGGTCTCTCAAGTCACACTGCCAGGAATGTTAACATGTTTTTAGATGTTAACAGGGAATTATTGTCTTAAAAAGGTTATACCATTATTGCCATTAATATTTTGGCTAGGTTATACCTTTAAGAACTTCTTTTGAAATTTCTTTAGCAGATCAATTAAAAATTGAAATGATATTTTCAAAATGATGTAATAAAGTACATATATAAAAATTCCAAAAGAAATTTCATTAAAACACTAAGCGATTACAAGAAATGCAATAAACGAGTCTTGAAATAAACAAATTGTCCACGCAGGGACTACAGAAAAGAAACAAGTCCACACAGGGACTAAATACAGAAATAAAATGTCCACGCTGGGACTTAATTGAAATTACAATAAAAAATAAAATAAAACAAACTTCTACTTCTTTTTTCCCTTTATGAAGTACGCGAGACCTTTAAGAAATTTGTTTATCGCGTTCCTCCGCTTTTTGTTCAACCTGATCCAACCTCTGTAGGATATGTTGTGTTTTCAGTTGTGGAGGTGGAGGTTGCTGTTGATAAGGAGGGTATTGATACCCTTGCACGGGATACCCAGTTGGGTATACTGGAGGAAATGGTGAGGGATATAGTGCATTAAATTGAGTTGCCTCAAGATATGGATCCTGGGCAGGGGCTTGATATTCATAACCCGTAGGAGTTTGATATTCAAACGGGTTATACCCAGATGAACCTGGGTAAGTTGGTATTGGGTTTTCATAACCCATTGGCGGTGGCGGTGGTGCAACAGTAACTGGCGGGGGATCATCTTCCGGCACCGCATGAGAAGGTCCACCCATTTGTGGATCTTCAAGGATAGGAGGTAAGTGCCTGAAGCTTGTGGGGAACTGAATCTCGGTCCCCTTCGCACGGACATCCGTGCATTCCTCCTACGCCTTGGTGGCTCAGGAGGTGGCTGTGGTGGTTGTTGAGGTGGTTCCTCAACGGGCAATGGCGGTGGAGTAACCGCCTGAAGATACGGTTCTTCCAATGGAGGTTGTGGAGGAGAGTTGTGAAAAGAAGGGGTAAATTCCCATTGGTACGTGTTCCACCTTTCGGCCCATGAATCGGGGCCTTGACGATCCTTCATTAGGAGAACCGCTGGAGATACTGATGGGATGTGTTGGCGTCCCAGTTGGTGGCATCTCAGGATCTGGATCATCGTCCATCTCCATATCATGGGAGAAGTGGTCCTCGGGTCCTAAAGGATTATAACCTAGTGGTTTGTTGATATAATCATTTGGGTTAAATTGGCCCGGGGAATAAGATTGGTGTGAATCAGAATGGTGAAATGAATGAGAGTGTAGAGAGTGATAGGAATGATGTGAGTGGTGAGAATGTTGGGGCTCGTCTTGAATAGGCGGCCCAAAAGAAGGGTGAAAAGATGGTGAGGAACTTAACGAGACTAAGTGTCTCGCAGGCTCGAATGAATGTCTCCAATTATCTCGTGAATCGGAGCTAGTAAAAGACGCTGATGGCGTGCGTCTGTGGGATGGCCCAGCTTGACTTGAAGGTCCTCCTCGTATAGGACCCTTTCCACGGCCTCCACGGCCTCTAAGTCTTGGCGGCATTTTAATTAGTAAACCTGTCAAAACAAGTAAAACAAAATATAAACGATAAAAGGAAAATTAAGAATAATCCTAGGTCATTTGCCTAGACTCGGAAGTCTAAGGAATGTGCTTATTGTGTCATTGAGATTAAACACAAAACGCTAGTGTTTAATTCACTCAACATTGGCTCTGATACCAACCTGTCACACCCCGATATTTCCACATATTACCGGTGGGCCCGGCGGGGAGTATCGTGGCGTAGTTGATATCATCACAGTCAATATACACAATATAATAGCACAGCGGAAGGATTGGTAGATAATTACTATTACAAATCATAATGTCCGAGTGTCCAAATAAAAGAATATACAGACTGGTTGTAATAGAGATCCACAGGCGGATCATAAAATAAAATACAAGAAACTAAAATAACAGACTTCAGGCATCTAAGGATTTGCAAGATCTCTTATTTGACACCGAGTAGCTCCAGCCTAATTTCGAGAGGTACCTCTCACTTAGTCTTTGGAAAATACGTCAGTTTTCACTGGTAAATACAATTAACTTACTCATTTGAAAAGAGTTTATGAAAATTGATTTAGGCGCACAAGGCACAAACCATTTATAACTTGGGACAATCTTTAATAAAATCTTGTATACAGTTTTATATGTTTGTCATACATATGGGGCCGGTTTGGAAGCCGGTCAAGATTAACCAACTCACCACTTATAAAACCCACAAAGGAGTTATCCCCAACATGTGGGTTATTTAGCATTTGCATCTCTCAGGTGTATGCCTACACCCCGTGCATAGGTCGTATTAACCCCCAATGTTTATGTTATCAAATGAAATGAGTCGAGGATATCCAGGACACGGTCGTATTAACCCCCAATGTTTATGTTATCAAACAAAACATATTAAAATGGGTTATGTAAATTTATTAATCACAATTCGATTAAATAAATTTCATACCCGACCAAGCGGTATTATTATAATACCGTATCCCAAGCCCGTATAAGGGAAAATAAGTTAAAAGTATTTACCTGAGCTAGATGTGTAAGGACGTAACTCAGTCGTATGTTTCCTAAAGCCTTATGTAAATACCTTCTACCAAAGCTACTCAATCTGTATGGAAGGTTTATTAACCTATTAGTATACTAACGGGACTTTATTTAAGTCAAAGACTTAGACCGGTTAGTTTGAAAGATACTTTACGGTTCGAAACGCTAGATTAAGCTGAGACCGGAATGGAATGTGATTTAGACCCGACAAGTTTGGATACTTGTATAATATGGGTAAACTAAACACATTCTGGATTTTGAGGATTTAATGATAAGGTTAAACCCATTTCGGCTAATTCATGTAAACTAGTTACATAAACCGAACCGAACGCGTAAATGCATAATGGGCAACCAAATGAACCATATACAAGTCTCATATGTTATTATGCTTAAAATATGTTAATACGTCAGTAAGATTTTAACATATATGCCCAAAAAGTATTTAAAACCAATTTAAGTCCCGTAAGGGCATTTTGGTCATTTTAATATTTATAAGAGAGGTTTTAAAGTAAACTGATATTCTGGTCTAAATTATTCAGTAAAAATATTTATTTTATCAAGTTATATCAGTAAGATATCATACATATGTGAGGGTTACCATTTATGGCCAAAACTATGCACCGTAGGGGCATTTTGGTCATTTCACATATGTTTTAAAGACAAAATTTGAAGTCTGAGTTCAAGACTTATACTTACTGTTAAAATATTAAAATTCATTAATAAAATCAGTAGGTATCAAGTCTTAGGTGCTAAATATGGTTTTAAACCATACTATGCGCCCAATTTGCGTAAAAGTCGATAATTGACTATATTTGAGGTGTTTATGGCATTCTAAGATTTTGATCAGCCTTTAAATTTTAAAATATTTTATTTATCATATAACATCGGTAGGAAAAGGTTTGGCATGTTAATCATGTGTAAATCTCATTTTATGAATGTAAAGGGTATTATCGTCATTTATCGAATTATACGAAAACTCAATGATATGGTCAGTTTATAATCTGACCAACAATTCCAAAAATCTCTACAAATAGTATCAAAACAGTAGGTAATGGGTTTGGTGCCAAAATTTGGGTTCAAACATGATTTATGCTAAAAATGTAACTTAATTAACAAAAAGTTTCGTTTTACGATATCTTGCATAACTTTAGTTTGAGACCAGAAACTGACGTCAAATTTATTTGACATACTTATATATCAGTAATAAAGTTTTTGTCCTCTCACATTTTCAAAAATCTCGTTTATATAACATAAGGGCATAACGGGCATTTATAAGCATAATAACGGAAATTAGCATATAGTTCAGAATACTAATTACAAGGTAATATAACCTCAGAGGGTTATACTACAACAAAATGTGGTCCTAATGGAAGCTTAAACATAGAACAATTAAGCTTAATCGGGTCAAAACTGAAAGTCAAAGCAAAAGTCAAGCTTTTGCGACTTTCGGTTGCGAACCGACCCTAAACTCAGAATTGTCGGGTTGAACATGCTTAGACATGTTCTAATAATAATTACCAAGTTATTAGAGTGATAAAATATAATTTATAACCTCTGCATTATTAGTTTTGATTATTATTTGAAATTCTGACCAGTTTGACTTTTTAATTAAATAGTTTGACCCGACAATTAACTAAGCAAATGAGATAATTAGGAGGTGCCCTTTTAAGGGATTAACACCTACCTAATTATGGTCACATAGCCATATTCGCCTTGAAAAATGGCTGGACCATTTGAGTTTAAACCGAGATTTAAAGCTATTTAACGTAACTTTGACTTTTTTGTTTTTAATTAAGAAAACTGAACTAAAGAGGGGAGTAAGACACTTACAAAGGGTCCTAGCAATCTTTTCTACTAAAATGAGCTTCCTTTTTTATCAGGAACCTCCAGAATGCTTAAGAAATACTTGAACTAGAGAGATGAGAGTGAAATGTTTGAATGTGCAAGTGAAATGGCTGCACAATTGGACCTATTTATAGTGAATGGAGATTGCCCAAGATCATTACAGGTGTTTAGGGGTGTTGTATTATGGCCCCAGGTGTCTTAGTGGTATTTTAAAACCATCAACAAGGCCATAGTTTCGATTTGTTTTGGTTTGGAGCATAAGGAAGAATGTAACATTCCCAAAAATTTTATTTAATATATATAAACTTATGTTATTAAAAGGATGCATCATGGGTAATTTGACCAATGAAAATATGAGATCTTTTGGGCAAGCATAGGAACCGTTTAATAATTTAATTATAAAAATATATTATATTTGAACCTACTCTATTTTTTATGAAACTTGGTTCAAAATGTAGATAAAAATATTCTAGTTCTAATGGCATATTTATTATTTTATAAAACGTCATATTTTAGAAGTTATAAGCACTAAATAAGTAAAGCAGTTAAATTAATTATAATATATATAATTAATAAAATAGTTAACAAGGAAAATCAAAAATATATATGTAATGAACGTTTAAAGTATAAAGAATATAATAATCATAAATAATAATAGTAATAAACAATCAAAACTAAATGGTCGTATAAAGAAAGAAAATAATATTAAAAATTATTTACAAAATGAAATGAATATGATGGATGGTACGTGGCCATCAGAACAATTAATCTAGGCTTAGCCTACAAGCAAACTTTCAACTATAAATATGCAAAGGATCAGTCTACTTCTGTGTTCACCTTTTTTCTTTCTTTCTTTCTCGCCAGTGTCTCTATATATTCTTATTTTTCTTTAATAATAATAATAAATCCATGTCCCATTTTAAGTGTTGTAACCCCTAATCACCGATACCCTGTCCAAGTGACGTAGGGCCCCGTAACGAATGTCAAGGCTCTGCTTAAATTCGTTGGGGTTCTGTCTCATGACGTAGGGATAAAGTGGAATTGGGTTACTATACTGTGAGTACACTATATATTTTATTAAATAATCCAGGAGTGGTATCCAAAATATAACAACCCTCCCGAATATTTTTCTGACACCCTAATATATTTTAAAATATCCCAAACTATTCCAAAATACACCCCATACGCGAAAACTGGCCTCAAATATATTAGAGAGTATTAAAAATAAATAAAAACTTAATATTTAAGTTGAGGCGGGCCACGTAGGACCCCACCCCAACCTTACGCGGGCGATATGAAGATGTAGATCTGATTTAGTTTAAGTCCTTAAGTTAAGGCGGGCCGCGTAAGCTACCCTTAACACTTACGCGGGCCGCGAGTGACCTAAAGTGTGGCGCAGCCCGGTGCCGACACGTGTCGACATCGTGGCGGGTCTAGATCATGACCAGGATAAGCTACGCATTGACTGGAGTTTGACGCGGGCCGCGTAGACTCCTGTCTACCCTTACGCGGGCCGCGTGGAGACCAAGTATCAGCAACTATAAATAGCAGGCATCAGATTTCATTTCAACTCGTTCATTCTCAATTCTCAAATCACAATTTCTGTAGTAGGCATATTATACTCGGGTATTATAACCCTAATTAGCGAGGTTCTGCTCCGTTGTAAGTATTATAACCCCAGTCTCATGATAGATACGCTGCCCGATTGATTTAGGGTTCCGTAATAACTGTCGTGGTTCTGCCCGACGTAGTTATTGGAATACCGTCTCGGGGATGATATCATTAATATTTTCAAAGGGTTATGATACTAACCTATGTACATCTGTGTAAATTATAGATTATTCCAAGGAAACCCTTACGCGAAGTCTAAAATAGCAATGTGAGTTTATCCTCTTTTTGATAATATTTTTGGAATGTTTTACAAAACCTTAATTATTTTACAATGCAATTAAGCAGTGATTGAGTCTTTGTAGTTCTTCAATTACTGCCGGTATTTGGGGTTTTGTATACAAAATTTATTACTTGCGAGTAGTAAGTCGGAATGACAGTACGTTACCATTGGACGACGAGTTAGCCAATGTGTAATATGACCCACAAGTCAAGGATTGACAGTACTGATTGAGTAATTGGGTAGAAATAAACAATGTGATCGCTCTCAATACTGTGTTAATTGATAAAATGTTTCTTGATTAAACTAGGATTCACTCACCAGTATTTCCCGCTGACAAAATATTTTTAAAACATGCTTTCAGGTAACACAATGTGAAAGCCAACTGGGAAAAAGCCAGCTCGAGAGCACTGACGGCTTGGAAAATAAGTGGCTATAAAAGTTACCTAATAAACGATGTTTTAAATTCAATAAAATAGGGTTTGTCCCTATAAATGTATTGTAATAAGAAACTTGAGTTTTACCCATGTGATTATTAATATCAAATAAGGTGGGTTTACTCTGATAAAATATTTCCTAACTACGGTCCTGATGAAATTTCCGCTGCCAAATTAATAAATATTGATACCACCTCCACTGAGTTCGCGGGCCGCCCGTTCCTGGGACAGATAAGGGATCGGGGGTTGTGACAGAAGGTGGTATCAGAGCCTAGCCACTGGTTCAAGCCAAAGAAGTGTTCTGCTGACACTTAAATTTTAATTCTGTGTTAGGAAATAACTTATGTGACTATGTGTTTTATATTATGTGCTATTTGTTAGTCTACAGTATGGGTAAGCAAAGAATTTCGGATATCTATCGTCAACTAGATAGTTCACCAAAAGATAAGGGAACCTCATTTCAATCAAACCCCTCAGGATATTCAGCAGATACTGAAGAAGGAATATGTATTCGTAAGACACAGTCTAAAAAACCATTTACCACTAAGAAAAGAAATTGGATTATTAGCAAAAGTCGAGAGAAAATAAAGAAGTCACAACCGAAGGGAGCAATAATCAATCAGGAAATAAATACAAAAACTCAGGAAACAGGCAATAACCTACCATGGGAAGGTGAATTAGATGAACAATGGGTAAATCTTCATATGTTAGCCACCACAGCAGTAAATGCTAACTTATATTAAATAGTTGAACGGCCAAACCAGTACCAGTACCCATGTCGCCTATAAGCTAGAAACTTTAAAAGGAATTTTGCCTATTAGATAACAACTTAGTAAAGACAGGAGATAGTATAAACTTTACATAGAGGCATGTTGAGCATAATACTCCTATAACATAGATAGACTAAAATAAGTTACGGATGCATAATCCCTAGTTTATTTTGAATTTCCGTTGTAGTTTGTAATAACTTATAAGTCGAAATGTTCGCCATTTTTAATCAATCTATTTTTATGATTATACCCAAATATTTGTACTAGAAATTTGTCTTTGATAATTAATATCACCTACTCAAATAATATCATAATATACATCAAACTAAGTTAGTTATTAACAAAGCAGTCATGTTTATGATTTTTCTTTTGGAACCAATCATTTACTTTGGTTTAAAATACATATTGAAATATATGGTATAGAGCTTCGTGGTTTTAATAATATTATTTCAAAATAATTTATATTCCAATAAATAAAACCGAAACTATTAAAAGAATTCTAAGAAGTAATAAAATCTTTAAAAGATTGCTTTAGTGGATCTAGCCAAAGCAAGTTTTGAAAACCAGATGTACCAATTTCTCACTCTAGTTTATCATTTCTGGTTTATAACTAGTTGACCATAAGACTTCATACTTTCATAGTTTTATGAAATAATTGATGTTGGGATTACTTGTAAAAGTTTCTATTAAAATATTTAAATAGATGGTTAAATAAATGTGATGGGTATTCATGAAAAAAAAAATTTTTTTTTAGAGAATTGGGTTGGTGGACTATGTAAAAAGGAAACATATCTACAAATCTTTAAGGTATGTCCAAGATAGGTCTTATGCCCGAAAATAATTAATATAAGATTATAAGATTAACCAGCCATATTAGTTATAGGATTGTGTATCCTAAATTATAAAGAAAAATATTCGAGTCAGCTGGCTGATGTATAATAGTTAAATAATACAATATTAGTAAATGAGTGGAGTTGATAAATTGGATGTTAAACTTACCCTAAGTAGTTGCGAAGTTTTTGACTTTGGTTTGTATATTAGCACATGGTTTGTTGGTTTGCCTAAAACCATAAATTAGTTATTTATTAAGATATTCTTTCTCAAAATAATTTATTAAGTTTAAACTTAAATTTATTTCGTAGTACATCTTTGAAGTATCTTTAACAAAATATTTGAGGAAAATATTCATTTTTCAAACAGGTGTTAAAATTTGACTAAAGATAGAAATCCACTAGTACATATGGGTATCTATCCTACACGGTTTTCGGTTGGAAAAATAATTTGATATCAAAAATCTAATATAAACTTTTTCAATTATTCGACTCGTACAGTAAGTCAAATATATATTTTTGATTTATATATATTCCACTTATAATCTTATAACTCATAATGTTTGAGTTCATCCGTACTTTTTATATTATTAGTATAATGATAAAACATTTTACAATAATATATGAATAGTATATTTTACTATAAAATAATACAGTAAGTAAAAGATATATTTTATATCTAAAATTTTAATAAAATATCATGGTGTAATAAATTTTAATAAGTATAATATAGTATATAAAATAGTATATGCACTTATGTTATAAGTCCGTCGCAAGTTTATTAAAATGTAAGAAGGCTATTAGATCTTTTTACTAGAATATGTATACAAATCATATTTTCTCATAAGTATAAGTATATTATACTATGCGAAAATCATATACTGTATATTTTTTATCCTTGCACATTTACTTATGGTAAAAGATTAGATAATTAAATTTTTAGAAGTAAGGATATTGCAACAGTGAAAACATCTTTTCTTATCTTACTTAGATCAATAATTTAGTATCTATTTGTTTATTTTACCTGGCACGATAAAAATGTTCCTAAACATTCATTTTTCTCACACAATAGTTGACTCAAATGTGTGTTTAGTACTTTTGTCCTTTATATATAACTTTATTTAAAAATCAGATTACAATTTTAATATTGTAATATCTTTAAATAAATTATTATTATATGGGATATACATGCATATTTCAATACATGTATATTACTCAAATATAGTTAGAATCAATTTTAGAAACGTTAAACTCTGTATTACTTACCATAAGTACTTCTTTGAATAAATAATATAATATACAATAAATTGAGAGTAAAGTTTTGGTTCAACCCACTAGTTAAAAATAAATTTATTCCCATGAGTCCAGAAGATTTATATTTTGATTAATTTATTTCTTTAAACTTTTATTTTATCCATCCTTAAATTTTAAAATATTATGTTCAATAAATTGAACAGAAGTTTATTTCAATATATTACTTTTATAAAAGGATAAAATAAGCTTGATAATTGGTACCATCGGATGTATAGTTATTATTTTATTATAAAAATAATTTAGTATTGTATATCTATGTGTATACATTACGTAAGTTTAATATTAACTAGAAATTTGGAATTTTGTACATATATATACATATACCCAATAGAATTTCTTGATGGTATACTCAATATAATATTTTCTGAAGATAAACATAAGAGAAAATAGCACTGGTAATTCTTATAAAGACATGAAGCCATTATAAGAATAAATTATGACACCTATTATGTTTTAAAATGCCATATATCTCAATAAAATATTCCTTGCAATGGAATCTAACAATATATAAGCATAAATAAAGTTAGCTGTAAGCATATGTATTACATTGAATCTAGCTATAGTATCAATGGAGACAATGATATAATTGAAACTCCATTCTCCAACCAAAAGAAAACCACAACCATAATAATATATATATGCTTAAATGAAAAAGTTGCGATATTGATATTCATAGATAACAACCAGGACAGTATTTAGCCTTGAACCTAAGAAGAATGCCTTAGTATAAAGCTTTGAGATGAGCCAATTACTTGCATAGATAAAGTGTGATGGTTATTGGTATCCCGTGAGGATGATGACTAGAACAGTGCCTGTATGATAAATAAGCGATAACAACTGGCCACTGTTATTTCTTATTTATTGATACAACTCGGTTCTAGAACATTATCCAACATGAGAATACTGATTTCCTTGTTTCTTGATACAAACCACAATAAACGAGGTACTTTTAAAATCCTGATTTGATAAAATTCTATTTATGGGAAATATCATGATAATTACCTCTCCGGTAAAACTGGGCATGGTGCGGTAGACTCTCCAGCTTGTCCGGGTGAGATGGGGTTACCTCTCCGGCAAGACCGGGTAAGATGGGTATGTGTTATGATAATGGAATTCCCTAGATAGTACCATGACCTGATGTCTGACTTATGAATCTATTAAATACATTGACCTTATAAATGGTATGTATACTACCAGTATGTGAAATATATGATTATATAGACGTGTATGTCTATGAGGAAATACAAAGACCCTATTGATTGACAATTAGGGATAAATCATGAACAGGTATGTCAATGATAATTTTAGATTTATTTATTAGGGATCTCTCGTATACGTCTCTAAATTCCGATATCAAACACTATTTCGTTTGATCATCCGTCTCGAAATTCGTGCGATAAGATGAACGACAGGAACTCTTTGAGTTAAGACGTCATTAAAAGTTTAAGAATTCCTCTTGCATTACCTTAGTATATTGACGCATTAGGAAACATGTAACTAAAAGTTGTGCGAAGACACAACACAACTAACCACTTACACTAATAATTTTACTTAAGAAATCTTGAGAAGATAAGAATCTCACAGAGAATAGTTCTGGTCAAAGTAAGGTGGGATTCAAAACAATGACCAGAATATACATAGCATTTAGGATCGGTGACAAACCAAAAAGTATTTCTTTATATTTTAGTGAATCTCGAGGACGAGATTTAAAACAAGGTGGGGAGAATGTAACATTCCCAAAATTTTTATTTAATATATATAAACTTATGTTATTAAAAGGATGCATCATAGGTAAGTTGACCAATGGAAATATGAGATCTTTTGGGCAAGCATAGGAACCGTTTAATAATTTAATTATAAAAATATATTATATTTGAACCTACTCTATTTTTTATGAAACTTGGTTCAAAATGTAGATAAAAATATTCTAGTTCTAATGGCATATTTATTATTTTATAAAACGTCATATTTTAGAAGTTATAAGCACTAAATAAGTAAAGCAGTTAAATTAATTATAATATATATAATTAATAAAATAGTTAATAAGGAAAATCAAAAATATATATGTAATGAACGTTTAAAGTATAAAGAATATAATAATCATAAATAATAATAATAATAATAATAATAATAATAATAATAATAATAAACAATCAAAACTAAATGGTCGTATAAAGAAAGAAAATAATATTAAAAATTATTTACAAAATGAAATGAATATGATGGATGGTACGTGACCATCAGAACAATTAATGTAGGCTTAGCCTACAGGCAAACTTTCAACTATAAATATGCAAAGGATCAGTCTACTTCTAGGTTCACCCTTTTTCTTTCTTTCTTTCTCGCCAGTGTCTCTATATATTCTTATTTTTCTTTAATAATAATAATAAATCCATGTCCCATTTTAAGTGTTGTAACCCTTAATCACCGATACCCTGTCCAAGTGACGTAGGGCCCCGTAACGAATGTCAAGGCTCTGCCTAAATTCGTTGGGGTTCTGTCTCATGACGTAGGGATAAAGTGGAATTGGGTTACTATACTGTGAGTACACTATATATTTTATTAAATAATCCAGGAGTGGTATCCAAAATATAACAACCCTCCCGAATATTTTTCTGACACCCTAATATATTTTAAAATATCCCAAACTATTCCAAACTACACCCCATACGCGAAAACTGGCCTCAAATATATTAGAGAGTATTAAAAATAAATAAAAACTTAATATTTAAGTTGAGGCCACCCCAACCTTACGCGGATGGTATGAAGATGTAGATCTGATTTCGTTTAATTCCTTAAGTTAAGGCGGGCCGCGTAAGCTACCCTTAACACTTACGCGGGCCTCGAGTGACCTAAAGTGTGGCGCAGCCCGGTGCCGACACGTGTCGACATCGTGGCGGGTCTAGATCATGACCAGGATAAGCTACGCATTGACTGGAGTTTGACGCGGGCCGCGTAGACTCCTGTCTACCCTTACGCGGGCCGCGTGGAGACCAAGTATCAGCAACTATAAATAGCAGGCATCGGATTTCATTTCAACTCGTTCATTCTCAATTCTCAAATCACAATTTCTGTAGTAGGCATATTATACTCGGGTATTATAACCCTAATTAGCGAGGTTCTGCTCCGTTGTAAGTATTATAACCCCAGTCTCATGATAGATATGCTGCCCGATTGATTTAGGGTTCCGTAATAACTGTCGTGGTTCTGTTCGACGTAGTTATTGGAATACCGTCTCGGGGAGGATATCATTAATATTTTCAAAGGGTTATGATACTAACCTATGTACATCTGTGTAAATTATAGATTATTCCAAGGAAACCCTTACGCGAAGTCTAAAATAGCAATGTGAGTTTATCCTCTTTTTGATAATATTTTTGGAATGTTTTACAAAACCTTAATTATTTTACAATGCAATTAAGCAGTGATTGAGTCTTTGTAGTTCTTCAATTACTGCCGGTATTTGGGGTTTTGTATACAAAATTTATTACTTGCGACTAGTAAGTCGGAATGACAGTACGTTACCATTGGACGACGAGTTAGCCAATGTGTAATATGACCCACAAGTCAAGGATTGACAGTACTGATTGAGTAATTGGGTAGAAATAAACAATGTGATCGCTCTCAATACTGTGTTAATTGATAAAATGTTTCTTGATTAAACTAGGATTCACTCACCAGTATTTCCCGCTGACAAAATATTTTTAAAACATGCTTTCAGGTAACACAATGTGAAAGCCAACTGGGAAAAAGCCAGCTCGAGAGCACTGACGGCTTGGAAAATAAGTGGCTATAAAAGTTACCTAATAAACGATGTTTTAAATTCAATAAAATAGGGTTTGTCCCTATAAATGTATTGTAATAAGAAACTTGAGTTTTACCCATGTGATTATTAATATCAAATAAGGTGGTTTTACTCTGATAAAATATTTCCTAACTACGGTCCTGATGAAATTTCCGCTGCCAAATTAATAAATATTGATACCACCTCCACTGAGTTCGCGGCCGCCCTTTCCCGGGACAGATAAGGGATCGGGGGTTGTGACAAAGAAGAAGACCAACATCTGTCCAACATATTCAGTCGAAGTAGGGTCATCGCGTTGCGCGACGGCATAACCAGTTCATGTTAGCGCAGCGCGACCCCTTATATTACCAGCCAAACAAGCTTCCAACTTGTCAAGATCAGTCCCTGCACCCTTATAAGCTTCATATCTTTCATTTTAGGCACAATAGGCCATTGTAGTTAGTTTATGGATGATCTAGGGAATATAACCAAACACTTTTAGGTCCGGTTTTGTTAAACGATCACCGAAAACACTAGTTTCGTCTCGTTGACGCTTTTAACCCTTATCCTTGGGAATTTGCGTAAACAACACATAACGACATCAAAACCTCGTGAAATTGATATCATATTTTCTTGAGAGTATAATCGAACATTACGAAGTCCTGGTTTCGTTAAAAGGTCACTCATAGGTAAGAATTAACATGTTGACACATTTAACCCCTGTATCTTGTAAACTCTCGTTTACTTTCACAAACTGTGACAACCCTCACCAAACCAGGTATCCGTACAACTTAATTAATAATTAATTACTGCTTAATTACTGTGCTTGCTTGAACTTGTGAATAAACTGCTACTTGAATACTGATACATGTACTTACTTGCATCGTACTTTACTTGCTGTCACTACATTATTTACATGACTGAACCTTAGTGACAAACATGATGCACAAAAAGCACAGTAGCACTATAACGGATAACCTATTGAACATGCTGATAAAACCAGCATCAGGCAAACACTGCCTCTAAGGCCTGTATGAGCCTGAGATAGTTGCTACACTAGTGGTGAGTGTAGGGATACAAGGGTTGTAGAACTGCGTCTCTAGGAATAAGTTTCAATGACTGGATGTGCCTAAAACGTACTCTAAGTACAAAATTCAGCACTTTACATAATAATTCAGCTTTTAGCTACCTAATAAAGTGCCAAAACATGAGAAAAATGTTACTAGACATTTTCCAAAGTGTCAGAAATGAGTTGTGTCACTAAAAATGGTATTAACGACACTTTAAGCTTTGTTAAGCACTTTAACGGATTACTATCCAACCGAACTACCGGACTATACCCGGAACCTAAAAATAATGTCATTTTCATTATTTATCTTTTTCTGAGCCAGTTGGGGTCCCTAAATACCCTAACCCCCGTTTTAACGCATGACACACCACTAACCTGGTTAAGCACTTAACTAACCTACTTAACCTAACTAGTATACTTAACTAATGGTTAGAATTGGACTAGAACCCCCCCCCCCCCTCACTAACCGTCCCCAACTAGAGGGGACACACCCTTGTACTTGATAGATTATCATAATCTCTTGTGCTTAAAATCTAGAAGACATATAAACCATTGGGTAATTAACTTGTGAGTTGTCTATAAGATCAAGGGTTAACACACTTAACACTTACACTACACAACTCAACACACTCACACTTCTCTCTCTCCCTTTGGTTCTCGGCCGAAGACACAAGCAACACCACCACCACTTTTCGATTTTGATCATCACATTCCAATCATCTACAAGTGTTAAGGGTCGCATATAAGGAGTCTTGGTGCAATCGGAAGGCGAAGGACCTCACTACATTGCTTTTATCCACACATTTTTCGCTTAGATTCTTCCCTAGCCTCGAGCTAGTGGTATGTTACTTAAATCACCTACTCGAACTATTTTGAAGTGGTTAATACGATGTGTAACGGTTAAAACTCGAAATCTTACAAGATAATGCTTTAAAGTCTACTTAAAACACCAAAATGTTGGTTAAAAGCTTATAAGTTGTGTAAATGTTATAGTATTTGATTTGCGTGATTATTTGATCTATGTTGTGGTAGCTCGGATCATCATTTAACCCGGTTTGGTCATGATCTTGGATTATGACATAAAGCTTGTTTAAGTATAACAAGGGTTAGAAGATGAAACTCTACCACACAAGAATCATGAACTTGTGTAAAAGTGTTTTAGCTTGTAAAATAGTGATTAAAACTAGTAGATCTACGGATCTACAGGTGGTATTTTCAAAGGACCGAGTGTCAAGAGAAAACACATTTCTAAAGACGGATCTTACACTAACAAGAATGGTTTTTAGAACACACAAGTGTGTAAACACTTGTGTAACACAAAGTTTCGACAAAATAACTATTTTTGAAAAAGATGACGAGAAGTTGTAAAGACGGAACTTCCATAAAAACGAGGTTTTTACAAGATCGGATAGTTTTATATATAGATCCACTAAAAGTAATGGAATTTACTTCATAGTTTGAATAAATCACAAGTTCATGAAATTTATGCGATTTATATGCATATTTTGACTAGTTTATGGTTTGAACATTGTTTTGATTGAATGATAAAAATGGTTGGTTTGATTTATAAAAGAAAATGATACGCTTGAAAGCGTGGCCACCTCCAGTTACAGAGGAAACTCTGGCGAAATTTTTCTAAAAACCTAACACTTAGAATTATTTTCACTATAAGTGTTAGAAATAATTTTCGACTTGTTTTCAAAATATAGATTTCGCCACAACTTATTTACAAAATATCGGAGGTGGGATTTCACAAAATAAAACGTGATACATATATATATTTAGCATATATTTTTCACAACATCACTTGCATAAGTGTTTATGATTATTTTGTGAACTACGTAAATATTATTTTTAGGGTAAAAATAATATTACTAAGTATTATTTTGGGAAAAATCACATGTATTAAAATATAATATTTTTGGGAAGAATATTTATATTTTGGAGTAAAATATATTAAGTGAGACTTAATAGTGTAATCCAAATTATACGAAACGCACATGTATTAAATCCCCCATCCTTGGGAAGGAAAATAACTACCAAGTATATACAGAACGTAAACACGAAATAGTTGCCTAACTATTTCCCAAAAACTTAAACCATAAAGCTAAGGCACGGCCATCCGTCTAATAGAGTTAGTACGTGTAGGTCGTCATACAACAGATTGATTTGGAGGCATACTTGGTAGAGACGCACCACTGTGAGTTCATGTCCCCCTTTTCTCTTAACTGTTTTTAGTTTTCTAAACTGCGGGGGTGAAATACATGTTACTATGATTATGAGTACTTTATACATGGTATGGTTAGCGTAAGGAGGTTTATTACTTAGATCATGTGAGTGGGTAGGCGTGAACTGGAGACCATTAGTCCTCATTATAGGACCGAGGGACGTAAGCGGTAGATTTGTCTGGGTGTAGCGAGCCCAACCCCAGGTCCAACAGTACGGACCTCGGGGTGACTTTGTGCCCCGACGCAAAATCGCAAGGTTTGAGTCTTCCTACTTGCACTTCACACATATCAATGGCCTTGCAAACCGTTGGTGATCTCTTTTTCCTTATTTGCTACATACCAGGATTTTTATACTTACAAGTGTTTTACATACTCACTACACATGAACTCGCTCAACATTATTGTTGATTTTTCAACTTACATGTATTTCAGGAAATTAAAGATCTGGCGCGGTATGTTATGTTTTCCCCGCTGCATAAGGGTTCCAAGGTCATCCCAGTTTAGGAAATGTGACTCTTTCCTGGACAAGTCACAAATCTTAAACTGCATTTATTTCATGTGGATGTTTATGTCTTTTAAAACAATATTTTATGTTATGATGTTGTAAGTCTCTAAGACAATGGTATGTTACTCTGGTTTTAAAACTTAATCAAATGGTTGATCTTGCATGATTTTATTTCATATAGCTTTGTTATGATTAAGCTATGGTATTAAGAAGTCACACCAAAATTAACCACGCTTCCGCAAAGCCAGGGTGTGACACAAACGGCTTCTTATATTCGAATAATCACTCGTTTAAGAATATATTCATCGTGTGTGGTCATTCAGAGGCACAAGTTTGGCATATTGACACTTTTAGTCCCTTCGCATATCGTTTGACAACTTTAGTCCTTCAAACTCAATCTTTCACATGATCAGGGTTTAGGACACGTGTCTTCAAATAATTGGACACGTTTTTACGAGGTGTTACAACTTAGAGTATGAGCTTTTTCTTAAAAGCTTAAAGCTAGAAGCTCATAAAAGCTCCATGCCAAAAATACCCGAAAACTTTTATTCAACCTCAACAACACTTGCATAGGACACCCAAAACAGAAAAGAAAGAAAGGAAAAAAAAAACTATGCCATTAACCAAACAATCACTCATCAAAAGTGCTAAAAGGAAAAAGACAAAATTTCTCTTGATAAATATAGACTTTAATTAAAAAAATTTCTACACAAAAAGGCTTGTTTGTACTTGATAAACAAAATCAATTTTGATGGTGCAAGTGTAAGGGAAAAATTGAATTAATTAGGTAACCACAAGGAGTAAAAAAATCCAATTAAAACTATTGGAGCAAAGTGAATATTTGAACCAAATCACAAGGAGCAAAATATGTTACTTTTTATATTTTAACCAATACATTAGTCTTTTTTTTATGTTTCTATTATATTAATTCATAATTTATTTTTTCTTTTACACTACTAGAAAAAGGGACAATTTCCTACAGAAATTTCCTACACAATTTTTTTCGTCACAGATTACTACACTTTTATGATGAATTTCCTAAAAAAAATATTCAAGATTTTGTTACAATTTTTCGATGCATCAATTACGAAAAATATGAAAACCCTAATTAATTGATAGTTGCGTAACAAATCTATCGGAAATAACATACAAAACAAAAAAATAAGGGAAAATAATATCGTTTCCTACACATTTATGACGAAAAATAAGAAAACCCTAATTAATAGACAGTTGCGTTACAAATCTGTAGGAAATAATCTACAAAAGGTTAATAATTATTTTTTACAGAATAAATATTTATATAAGCCAAAAAATAAGGGAAAATAATATCATTTCCTACACTTTTATGACGAAATATTTATTTTTTAGTACGGGTCAAAAGGGGCCGAGTCAGGTTTGGTTGACCCGCAAACACTTTTTGCCCTTTTCTCAAATATTTTTATATATAATTAAATTTCCACATTACTATGGGTACAATTTACCAAACCGTGAATACCCTAGTATGTATGTATGTATATAGAACTAGTAGGAAGCCCGCACGATGTGGCAGGGGCGAAATTTTGTATTGCAGCACTCATTTATGGTAGTTTTCTTATTCATATAATATTTATAGTAAGGTGTCCACGTGATGCGGCTAGGGCGACACTTTGCATTGCGAGCGCGATGCGGCGAAAGCCACACTTTGCATTGAAATACACGTTTCTAGTAGCTTTCTTATTCATATTATATGTATTGTAGCATCACGAGACACGTTTTAGTTTTCTTTTACTTTATTAATCCACTTGTGATATATGCAACCCAAAATGAACTAATATAGTTTGCGACTTTTGACGCATTTCAATGTATGCAACCCCCAAAATCATTTTTTTTTCAAATATTTAGATAATTATTATAAAACAATGGTTTTATAAACTTAATTCACAAATTACATATTTAAAAAATAATAAAACATGAGAACTGCGGGTGACAACTTTAGAAGTTTACTTATAATGAGTCGACTCGGGTTAGGTTTTATCTCTACACATAAGATGTGTTGAACCTTGTAAGTCACCCAAAGTGTATTTTTACTACAAAGAAAACCTCTTATATCATTTTGTTAAAAAAAATAGATTACTTTTGTAATAACATGGGTCATTTGTAATAATATGGATGCTAAGTATTCATATGAAATAATATAGGTAATTTGTAATAATATCGATGCTAAGTATTCACATGTGTGTATGTAAACATGTCGACTCAACTCATCCCGACTTGTTACTTGTACAAAAAGTAAACGACTTTGAGCAACAAACCACCAATTGTAGTTTCAAACGTATCATGTGAGATAAAAAATTTCAAATGCTCTTTACGCTTTAAAGATGGAGTTCCCGGTAAACCTCCTTTCTGCATACAAATTGAAGGAATGATGAGCAAGTTAAAAACAATACCTATAATAATCATTAAGCCAGTAAGTTCTAAGTATACATATGAGATATCAATCAATCAATCAACCATACCCGATAAATCCCACAAATAGCAAACCTACTCATAGGGTCTGGGGATGGTGGGATGTAGATATACCTTGTCTCTATCCCTAGGGATAGAGAGGGTGCTTCCAGAAGAGACCCTCGGCTCCAAAAACATATGAGATATAAAAATACAATTTTTTTAAATAGAAAACAAATAGTACAACAAACCCATATCATCATGGGTTATACCAGGTGAAGAACCAAATTGATTCTACCACACTACAACAGATTGTCCGACTAGGTATGGGCAGTCAACATCCAATCAGACATCTCCATCCAAGGCTATTAACATGGCCTTAGGCCTTTCGTATGGGGCACGTGAAAGGCCCGTCCCACACCGCCCCCTTGGGGCCGTCCTCGGCACTTCCGTCGGATATGTGACGCTGGAGACGGGGCAAGCTGGTGGGTCCCCCATCTTTGTTCTCTCTCAACCTTTATATATATATATATATTAATATATTATTAATGGTGGGGTAGTCTTGGCTAGTCCCCACACCCTTGGGTAGTCCCCAAAGAGACTATCCTCCTCCCGTGATTACGTGGCGCCTACGTGGCGGGTAGTCCTTTGGAGACTATCCTCCCCCATACCCAATGGTCTTATAGTTGCTCCTATATGTCAACAGAGGAGGGCAAGAGGAACCAATGCATATCTTCATGCCAAACTCACATTCAATGCACTTTGACGCTTTTTTAAACCATGAACATAATTATAGAATAATGATAGTTAATAAATATTTGGCATGGTTCTCGAAGGAAGGATATATATACCAATTTTCAAAACCTAAGATAGGGTATTATATACAATAATCATGTGAGTAAAATTAGTCCCACAAGGACAACCTTAACATAGCCATGCTTCATATATAGCTATGATATGTCAAATGACCATACCACACTTGTGAAAAAAAAATAATAAAAATAATCTATACTATATAATAAAAGAAACCAGGGATACCTCCACATAGCTAGTTAGCAGGCTGAGGTCTCGTTCGTTAACGGAATTAACCAGACAAATCGCTCCACCAACTAAGAACGGCCATGCACCACCACCCATAGAATCAAGAAAGAGCTCTCAGTCTGTCAATCCTTACTATGTGGCAATTTTTACACGATACACGAATACACGACACGAACCTACACGACCTTAACAGGTATCGTGTATGGGCTTATCGTGTATCGTGTACTAAACAGGTAGACACGAAAAAACCTGTTAATTTTCGTGTCGTGTTCGTGTATAGCGTTTCGTGTTTTCGTGTCTTATCGTGTCTGTTCGTGTATAGCGTTAATATATGTTAACACTTAACATCGAATGGGTAAGATACCTGTTTACCTGTTAAATACCCGTTAAGATACCTGTTTACCTGTTAGATACCCGTTAATACATGTTAGATACCCGTTAAGATACCCGTTAATACATGTTAATACCTGTTAGATACCCGTTAATACATGTTAATACCTGTTAGATAGTTAGATACCCGTTAATACATGTATTACCTGTTTACCTGTTAGATGCCCGTTAATACATGATTATTCTAGTGTTCGTTAACAGGTACTAACAGGTAATTTTCGTGTTTTCGTGTCGTGTTCGTGTTCGTGTTTGAAAAAATGGACACGAAATCTTATCGTGTCGTGTTCGTGTATGGCTTATCGTGTATCGTGTCTTATCGTGTCGTGTCTTATCGTGTACGGGTATACACGATTTGACACCCCTAGCTCCTATATGTCAACAGAGGAGGGCAAGAGGAACCAATGCATATCTTCATGCCAAACTCACATTCAATGCACTTTGACGCTTTTTTAAACCATGAACATAATTATAGAATAATGATAGTTAATAAATATTTGGCATGGTTCTCGAAGGAAGGATATATATACCAATTTTCAAAACCTAAGATAGGGTATTATATACAATAATCATGTGAGTAAAATTAGTCCCACAAGGACAACCTTAACATAGCCATGCTTCATATATAGCTATGATATGTCAAATGACCATACCACACTTGTGAAAAAAAAATAATAAAAATAATCTATACTATATAATAAAAGAAACCAGGGATACCTCCACATAGCTAGTTAGCAGGCTGAGGTCTCGTTCGTTAACGGAATTAACCAGACAAATCGCTCCACCAACTAAGAACGGCCATGCACCACCACCCATAGAATCAAGAAAGAGCTCTCAGTCTGTCAATCCTTACTATGTGGCAATTTTTACACGATACACGAATACACGACACGAACCTACACGACCTTAACAGGTATCGTGTATGGGCTTATCGTGTATCGTGTACTAAACAGGTAGACACGAAAAAACCTGTTAATTTTCGTGTCGTGTTCGTGTATAGCGTTTCGTGTTTTCGTGTCTTATCGTGTCTGTTCGTGTATAGCGTTAATATATGTTAACACTTAACATCGAATGGGTAAGATACCTGTTTACCTGTTAAATACCCGTTAAGATACCTGTTTACCTGTTAGATACCCGTTAATACATGTTAGATACCCGTTAAGATACCCGTTAATACATGTTAATACCTGTTAGATACCCGTTAATACATGTTAATACCTGTTAGATAGTTAGATACCCGTTAATACATGTATTACCTGTTTACCTGTTAGATGCCCGTTAATACATGATTATTCTAGTGTTCGTTAACAGGTACTAACAGGTAATTTTCGTGTTTTCGTGTCGTGTTCGTGTATGGCTTATCGTGTATCGTGTCTTATCGTGTCGTGTCTTATCGTGTACGGGTATACACGATTTGACACCCCTAGCTCCTATATGTCAACAGAGGAGGGCAAGAGGAACCAATGCATATCTTCATGCCAAACTCACATTCAATGCACTTTGACGCTTTTTTAAACCATGAACATAATTATAGAATAATGATAGTTAATAAATATTTGGCATGGTTCTCGAAGGAAGGATATATATACCAATTTTCAAAACCTAAGATAGGGTATTATATACAATAATCATGTGAGTAAAATTAGTCCCACAAGGACAACCTTAACATAGCCATGCTTCATATATAGCTATGATATGTCAAATGACCATACCACACTTGTGAAAAAAAAATAATAAAAATAATCTATACTATATAATAAAAGAAACCAATAAAAGGACACATGGCATTCTCTCCTTCAATTCTATAATTTTATTTATAATTTTTTTAATTAATATATCTTTTTAATTTAATATATGAATATCGCTAATCTTTATCTTAAATCTTTTTAATTTAATATATGAATAATGCTAATCATTATCTTAAATCCAATTATAATAAATATTATAAAAAATATAATAAAAACTCTTGAACATATATATTCGGATACTAAACAATATAAATTGATTACATAGTATTCAAAATATCATAAATGTTTTCATAAAACATCATTATCACTTAGTATTAATTAATATTAATATATATAAATCTCTTGAACATATATATTCGGATACTAAAAATATTATCAATATATATATATATATATAGGGGATCGCTAGAATGAGAACCACCACGAGTTATGAGAACCACGAGAACCGCGCCCCGCTGGTGGCCGTCGGCGACGAAATTTTTTTTACACCTAGATCCGTATATATTAGGACCGGGTGTAAATTTTCGGTTCAAACGGCGCGCCCGAGGGGGTAGTTTTTTACGCCCAAAGTTTGGGTTTTTTTAATTTTTCTTTTTTTTTTTTTACCAAACTTTGGGCGTAAAAAACTACCCCCTCGGGCGCGCCGTTTGAACCGAAAATTTACACCCGGTCCTAAAATATACGGATCTAGGTGTAAAAAAAATTTCGTCTCCGACGGCCACCCGCGGGGCGCGGTTCTCGTGGTTCTCATAACTTGTGGTGGTTCTCATTCTAGCGGCTCCCTATATATATATATATATAAAAGAGCATTCACATTGTAGCCTCTATATTTATGCATTGTATATAATATAGAGAAAGAAATAGAGAAAACAACAAAAACACCATTATATTGAAATCTTTATAATAGAGAAGGGTTTGTAGTTTTATATTTTAGGCTCTATATTTTTATTGTTAGTGTGCAGGAAAGAAAAAAATAATAAAATAAGTGATTGTGAGTATAATAGAGAAATATATAGAGAGTTGAATGTGGGGGGTTTTGAAAAGTAAAGTTAATTTAGAGAAAAATATGTATTTTTTATTAAATTAGAGTTAATTACACATAAGATATATATCATCACATTTTTTGTATAGTACCATGTTTATTATATTAATTAATATTATTATTATCCCCCACTTGTAGTGGAGTGGTGGAAAGAACTTTGGGTTTCCTTGGAGACCCGGGTTCGATCCCCACCTGTTGCATTTGGGGGTAAATGACCCCAACCTTGGTTGAGGGGTCATGGCAATGATGGATAAGAGCCTTGAGTGCGTAATAGCCCGGGTTCGAGTCTTGAGCCGCACACGAGTTTTCTATTACAGTGCGGTTACTCCGGCTCTTGAGTGCGGAGGCTGCAACGGCAGTCAAGTGGATGTCGGCTGGAAATTTTCTCGTGGAGCGCCTATGGTCAACCTCGGATGCCTCTCCCGAGGGGGACTAGGGACCCATGCAATGTGGGTGTGATCCTCTCGACTGTTGGAGTCAATCGCCGTTCAAAAAAAAATTTAATATTATTATCAACACATTATCCACAAGTAAAGTTATCTATCAATATATTATTTAGGCTACACGGTATGGGGGTCGTCCCCCTACCGTCTTGGTCCGTCGCCGGTTGCTACACCGGCCCGCCCCCTCCGTCCCCGTCCTCTCCGGCACAAAAAGGACGTTCACGACGCGCAGAAGAAGACAAAAAAAAGTGGGGGCCCATGTTGAAGATGACCGTTTAAAAAAAAATTCAAAATCAGAATTATTGTGAAATACAGGTATCCAAATGTAATCAACAAGAATCCAAACCAAGAAACTTTATTACTCAACAAACCTGATGATTATCACGAATACACAGAACCGATCCGAATATAATCGACACTAACTCTCAACTCTCAACAATAGACGATTATCAACACGATAATCATCAATACTCACAAGATCTCACACTAAGATCACTGATACAAGACGAATCAGTGATTAAATGTACAGAAACCCTAAGTGACCTTTTTGAGAGAAAACGAGAGAATGAAACTTCTGGAAAAATATCTCAACTGACTGACTACAAAGTTAGGTGGGTAACCTCTTATATCCGGTCAAGTAGATCTCTTTCTTGGGTCTCTAATAAACACGTAATATAAGTAGCAGCCCAAACGTAAAGCCAGCAGCCCAAAACCGAAGCCCAGCAAGTGTCCAGTATCCAGCAGTAGCAGCCCAAAAAATCCAGTCAACGTTCAGCATCAACATGTAATATTTTTAAATATTAATGAAAATATTGTGTTAGTTTATTTGTTAAATGTTAAAAAAAGTAGAAGATTAAAAAAAACATAAAAATGGTGGGAGGACTATAACTAGGACCATCCTCCCATACCCTCTACTTTTGGAGGATGGAGCATCCTTGGGAGGACTATGACGTGGCGCCTACGTGGCGGATCATCCTCCCTTGGAGGACCATCACCATACCCTCTAGCCTTAGCAACCAAACTATCCCTAAAATGATATAAGTAATTAGACTGAGTAAGAGAGTGTATATAAGCAATATATTACTTTAGGCTTAGGAAGTTATGTGGAACAATGCATTAATTTCATGAATGCTTTATGTAAGTCGTTTGGGAAGTAGGATGACGCCAAGACTTTTTTTACAATTTGGTATATAAAATTAGATTTATTCAATCCGTGTAATGCACAAGGTTTTTAAAGATATGACTTTTTTATTATATAGTATACAAAATTGCATTTATTCAACACATACAATACACGAGGTTCTTAAAGATATAAGTTTATTTGTTATTTAATATATAAAATTACATTTATTCAATCCGTGTTAAATAAGGTTTTTTTAAAATATATTATTTTATATAAAATTAAATTTGTTCAACCCGTGTAATACACGGGGCTCTAACCTAGTTATAATAATAAAGGTATTCTAAATGTACATACCCCATCACATTAAAAAACAAAAGAACTAATGGCAACCAAGTGCTACTTTATAAACACCTCTAAGTGACAAGCTATTTTATAAATCCCTATTATTGTTAAATCTTATTTTTATCCTTTTTAATTCCCTTTGTTATAGATACTTCCCAAACTGCCAAACCATTTACCGGTCTCAAGCAGCCAGAAAATGGTCTAGACCGGACTAAATCAGGCTAAAGTTGAGGTCCACTGCATTAACTGTTGCCCTCATTGGTGACTAAGATAGTGATAATTGTGGTTTACCCATAACAACTGTAGTTACTTTTTTAACAGCAAAAGCTATATAGTCAACCAAAAAAAACCATAGTAATTAAGTCTGGGTTTGGACACATACTTAGCACGGCCATATTACCACACGTAGTAGATACTTCAAATGAACAAAATTCAATGAAAAATAAAAATGTCTTACAATGCGAGCTCATGTTTCCCTGACTTTCTTGTAGCTTTCCTTCACCGGCCATGGCGTGTTTTTTTTTTCAGAACCGTGCTCAGTTTTGTGGGTTACCCAACTTTCACAAAACCAAAACATGTTAAGTCTATTCCAGATATGAGATACAGGGTTGTTGTTCAGCCAACCTGTTTTGCAAAAGAAAAACCAATCAACATCATTAGTAGAATCTCGTAAGAGATATATGAAACTTAGAAAATTAAACTAAAAAGGAAAATTGAGAAACATTGTTATTATATCTGAGCTGCACTAAGCTACAGTGTTACATCAAAAGTCTCCAAACCCAGAAAAATTCTTGGTATAAGAATACAAATATAAGAATTGTGTTTTTACCTTTTCCGGTCAAATGACCATTTTGCCCTTGCAGTATGCATTAGTATAGATACACACACATTTTTTGAGTAGGACATATTTCATTACATATTTTAAGCAAAAACTAATTTTAAATAACATAGTTTTGGTTAAAAACTTGACCCAACCCATGTTAAAAATCATTCTTTTGGGCTTGAACCCATAACGGGTCAAACAAATTCAGACTAAAATTAGAGTTTTTTTAGTGCGAATCAGCCCACAAACACTTTTATCCACTTTTAATAATTATTTATGATTTAACCTTTCTTTAGATTGTTTATGAAAGATCACAGTTAGTTCAAGACATACCAAAATAGACGTGGAGTGGCAATATTATTGTAAGACACCATCCAAATGAATCCCAGTCTTCAAGATATGTACGTACCCTGTAGTCTTTTCCATCAATTCAACAAACGTAAAATGGCACTTGTTACCATATTATGAAGGGCATGATTACTACTGACTACCCCTAATAAAATTCAAAGTGTCAACATTAACCAAAAAAAAAATAAACCCTGAAAGATAAACAAAAGAGAAATCAAGAGGCTAAAAAACATAAAAAGATCCAAATATAAAACATACCCGGTTAGAATTTCACCTATGCGTGTTCTTCTCTCCCTTTAATCATATTGAACTTACTACTTATTTATAACAAAATTTAAACTTTTTCTGAAAAAAAATTGTATTCATTTTCCACTAAGCCATTTGACTCGTTACCCAACTTGTTTGACCCTCCCATTTTCCACCTCTATATAATATGCATGATTTGGTTATGTACAACCTTTATGAGGTCAAATAGGCTATTTATCTTTAAAAAGTCAAATGCAAACAGATGTTAACATAGGGTGTGATACCATTTTGGTTATGTATAACCCTTATGAGGTCAAACAGGCCAATTATCTTAAAAGTGTCAAATGCAAAAAAGATGTTAACATTGGGTGTGGTACCATTTTCAAGATACGTTGCAACTTTGAGAAGTGAAGGGAGGGATGAGAACGACGTTGAACCTTCAACCTGATATATAAACATGGCAATGTAGATTAAACCAGTTGCCCCCTTGTGTGTACCTTAACAGGACTGCTTGTCTAATAATTCAGTTCAGATTCGGACCACAAGACTGGCTAACTGCCCTAACCACGCTGAAGACCAAGCTCTCTTGTATATGGGTGACTCCACATTCATGTCATATTGCATGTCCCAAAGAATCTCTTCAAGCCACAATCGCACCTATACACGATTTGTTATAATTTATTACTGTAAAAGAACTGATCAAAAGGGTTTATCAAAGATTAATTTCTTTGCAATGACAGTGAATCAGAAAATGCTAATGTTGAAAAACAACACACGGTAGGGGTCTTGGAAGGTGTAGCTTACATGTTGTGTGAAGATTCAACCAGATAATCATCGCATTCTTCTTTGACCTTCTAAAGAAAACTTTGAACTCATTTGCCATCTGTCTTACAACACCAACTGGTCCAGTTAGACTCTGGCTATTGGACTTTTAGCACCACCAGGTCCACCATCAATAAACCATACCTAAATACGGAAAACATTTAAAAATATAACATGCTTAACAAATAAACCCTTTCGCCTCAACTATTAGGAACCCTAATAAATGTCATCATAGTTAAAAGTAGCAAAACAGGACTGATTTTACAAATGTTTAAAATAGTATTTGAGTCATTAAAACTTTGATACGTGTATTTAAATTACAGTTCGAATTCATGGAGATGTTGAATAATTCCCTGGGCAACAATTTTTTTTGTGGACCTTAATACCCCATCGTCACTTGTCTCAAACCAAAGTTAATCTTACAGCAGGGCTCACTTTTCAATAAACCGTTCTTGTTAGCAACTGAAGAAGAAGATTCAGATGGGAGACACACGCCGTAACTTGTCTCATTAAACCATCGTCCACATTGACTGTCGAACAAAAAAGGGCAACTGTCACTAACAGTAAAGAGTACTTTAGCCTTTAATGCGTTTCTTCATACTCTTTTTTAGATACAAAAAAGAAAGTGTTTGGGTAATGACTAATAATCTACCAGTAGGAGCAACAACCTAATCACAGAACATTAATTTCGCAATTCACTTTCAGCTTAGCAATTAGCATTTGACAAAAGGGACAAGAAATGAAATACCAATAATGCTATGTGCAAATGTGTTCATAAGAAATAAAGAAAACAAGATAGTGAAATGAGCATGATGGACCACAGTTGGCAACTCTTGAAATTACAGGTATGAGCTACTAAATAAGAACACAGTTTCAAAATCTACAAACATACAACAACGGGACGAAAAAATAAACACCATGCAACTACAAGGAAGCTGTTGTGTGCCTAATCATCATTTGAGTACAAGTGAATCTAAAACAAAATTATACACCCATGACCCCATTATGATTCTCCAATTGTTCCAAGTTAGCACTTAACATAATTAAATAAAAAAGCAATAATTTTGTTTTTGCTAGACATTTCCAGGCAGATGTGTAATGAAACCACGAAGGAAAAGTAACAAAATACACTAAAAAACTAATCAATAGAACTCATCTAATATTTATTGTTTTCAATCTCAAAACTATCAGACAACTCAAATACTCAATTGTCCAATCAAGGAACAAGCTTTCATAAACTTATGAGAGAGAGAGCAAAATTAAAGAAATATTAATCAGGAGGAGAGGACCAGAAACAAATAATGCTAAAAATACTAGTGCAGATGGTCATCAGGACTCCAGAACTGCAATGTTTAGTAACCAACCTACAAAAAAAGCACTATGCTCTTCAGGAACCTAAAAAGAAGCTAGCACTTATAGCAACCAAAAGCAAAACAAAATAAAATAATTCACGAGCATGGCATGATATCAATAAAAAAAGGGTCCAACAATTTGATGTTCACTCTACAAAACCTGAATGTAGAACCAATAGCACCATTTATCAGTTAGCCCACTCAGGCACCCAACTTTTTAAAACCTAGATCTATGTAAAACTTAGTCTACTTCAAAATTAATCAGCCGCATGCAGAAAAACATCACAGATTAAAAACAACCAAATCGAATCACTCTTGCAGCACTATGAATAATTAAACATCACAATTGATGACTTGAAATCACAAAAACCGAGCCTGATGAGAAAGAATCAGATGAATCAGCCAGCAACTGAAGTGGATTATTATTCAGTGATGATTTTGCGTGTAAATCTTATATGAAAGTGAGATTTTAAATTGTGGTTATGAGATCGAATGATAATTTTAGATTTGATACCTGATTGCCTCCTCAGATCTCGATTTGTAGCTTTGAGGTGAAAAAGGAATTAAGATCTTTGGATTTGAATGGTTTTGAAAAGATTACGACCACCAAAATTGTGATGGCGGAGGTTATCGGAAGTCACAGTCATCCCTCTCGCTGTGTTCTTTGACTAATAGGAAGATGTTGACGGTGGTGTAGGCCTAACTAATAGCAGGAAAAAGAAAGGATTGTGAAGGTTAAAGATTGTATTGACATAGTCAATGCAAACATTACGTGGAAAAGGAGGTGGAAAAAGCAAACTTTGAGCAATAAGGAGAAAGATGATTTAAAAAAGCTGGTCACATTACTTCAGCAAATGCATCTTTCGGGTGACTGGGACCGGTGGACATGGAAACCCGATACTAAGGCTACAACCATTGGTGACCAAAACCTTGGTTGGTTGGTCAAAAAGTAAAAAATAAAATAAAAAAATCATTTAAAACTCACGACCAAGTTGGTGTGTCAACTTTGGTTGATGATTTTTTTATTATTTTAAAAATGCCACATGTTGGCTATTGAGTGGTTCTTTTATAATTATGTTTTTTATTTTTGTTTTATAACAATTAATTCCAACTAAAACATTATTTTCTTTAATAACTTTTTAATATTTAATTATTAAAAAATCTAAAAACACAGTGTTGTTTAACTTTTTTTGTGAACATATTGATATAAATTTTTATCAAAAACTGAGTTCCTTCAAAAATATATATTTTTTTTAATTATTATTTTTTTATAAAAATGCATATATCTTTGTTTTCCACATGTATCTTTCTGGTTCGTTAGATTTTTTTCGATAACTTTATTAACTATGTTTGATGAATGTATGTGTTTTTTTTATTAAAAGATTTCTTATATTGTTGTTATCTATTTTGCTTTTAAAACAAATCGGTTTCAAATGAAAATATTAATTATAGTTATTTTTAACACATTTATTGATAAATAATAAGCATAAAAATATATATTTAATAAAAAATGTTATAAATGTTGGGTTGTGAATGTGAATTGAAGGTTGAGGTAGGTTGGGTTGTGTAGGTGGAAGAGAGAGAAATTAGTTTTTTATTATAAGGTTGGGTTGGAGAAGGTTGTGGATGGAGATAGCCTAATGGAGTGTTTTCTGTTGCCTCAATGAAGTCTATATTAGCTAATTCATCACAAGTGTCAAGCGTTTTTACTTGGAAGTGGAATGGTTGGGTGTCGAAGAAGCTGAATACTTTTATGTGGAAAGCGGTGGACAATAATATTCCAACTTTAATGGCGCTTCAAAGAAGGCATGTTAATGTTGGTGATACTAGTTGCAGATTATGCGGAGAAGCGGATGAGGATAGCGATCATATCTTTACTTCTTGCTCGGTTGCGACGGGCATATGGCAGTTCGTAAGCGATTGGTGTAATATCCCAAACATCTTTGTCTTCTCAGTGAAAGATTTGGTGAAATTGCACAAGCATGTCAATCTGAGCATAAAGAAGAAAAAATGTTTACAAGCGGTCATCTTCGTAGCGACGTGGTGTATTTGGCAAGCTAGAAATGGGGCCGTTTTTCGGAACAAGACGACAACTACAAATAAAATCAAGGAAAACATAAAAGCGTTGGGATATCTTTGGATAAAAAATCGATCCCCTTGTAATAATTTAGGATGGAAGGATTGGTGTAAATTTGATTTGTAAGGTGTGTTCTGTTTTTGCTCTAGCGATTTGCTAGTAGCGTTTTTGGTATGAAAGTTACTGTTCAAAAAAAAAAAAAAAAAACTAATAGTCGGAATAGGTTCTGAAGGCCTGCATTTCAGCATCGAGCTTCTCTCTCTATCTCTCTATTTGTGTGGAAGATTAAAGAGGCATGTGATATATTTGGGAATTCAAAATTTAAAATTACAGCTTAAAAGACATGTTCAACCTTTTGAAAGTTTCATAGCTTTATTAACTTGAGATTTGGTTGGTCAAAAAAAAAGTATTAAAATGTAACTAATTTGAGGGGTTAAAAATAAATAGTATTTAAAAGACGAAATTACCCTTATTTTAGGGGTCTATCTATAAATAAATGGGGAGAATAGTTCTTATTTTTTGGGTATCTTAAAATACCCTTCCCTCATGCATTATAATATAGTAAGTATAGATGTATGCATGCATTATTATCTTTGGAAATCAAACTAATAAACACCTTATCTTTTGCCTCAAAACATTTCTTTATATAATGTATTTACTAATTATAACTATATATATTTTAACAACTTTTTAGGCTCAACTTATGCGGACCCGAATGGTTGATCTTGAAGCTCGGGTTAAAGAAGAAAGGAATCTACTTGTATCTCGTCTTGAAGAAGAAAGGAATTTACTTGCAACTCGTCTTGACGAAGAAAGGAAAGCAAGGGAAGAACTTCAAGAGTTTACGAAGAATTGGCGTCCTCCCTCTAATTAGTTGTAGTTTTTGATATCTTTTTGGAATTACGTTGAATTGTATTAGCTTACGGTTTAAACATATTGGAACTTGCGTTGTAACGCATGATTTTTGAATTTATGTCATTGTAACTTCGGTGAATTTTGTAAAACAGGTTTTTGGTTTTGTAGATTATTTCTGGAATTTTTCGCCAGAAAAATACAGAAATATTATTAATATTTTTGCAGTTTTTTTATTTAATAAATTAGGTGGTTGGAAATGTGTCACAACATAAATAGCTTTTGTCGGAAACGGTCAAAAATGGTAGACCTTTTTTCTTTATTTTGTCAGAAATTTGTCACAAAACATACTCAGTAAATAGTAGACCGTTACAAACAATACTCATTTTCCTCAGAAATTTGCAACAACACTTCTTATTTATTTGTCGGAATTGTGTCACAAAAAAACTCAGTTTTAGTAGGAAATTTGTAACACCACTTGTTATTTATTTGTTGGAAATGTGTCACAAAAAATACTCAGTCCTGGGAAATTTGTAACAACACTTCTAATTTATTTGTAGAAAGTGGGTCACAAATAATGTTATATTAAAATTTGTTAAATTTTTTTTTTTGTTCCGAAATGTGTAGCAAAAAAAAAAATCCTAAAAGATAATAATTAAATATATTGTAGGAGATTCGTAGCAATTTGCGACGTAGTAGTTTCGTAGAAAATGTGTAGGAACACTACTAGAAAATTGGGCAATTGTGACCAAAATTTGCTACTGAAAAAAATGGTAGCAAATTAAGCCACTGATTTGCCATGGAAATGAAAATAAGTGGATTTATCATGATATGGTAGCAAAGTTGTTGCAATTTTTGCCACCTTTTTATTTTCGATGGCAATTTGTGGGAAAATACGCAAAAACACGGAAAATAAAAAGGTATTTGTTAATTATGACCATGTTATCGGTGACAAAATGAAAATTCAAATAGACGGGTTAATTTTTTAGTTGATCTAAGCGCTTCAAAAGTCAATTAATTAGGTTTCCAACCAAATAACTCTCTTCCCAAAATTTTAATCCCTGCTTCTCACCCGCTCCCCTACGTCTAGCCATTCAAAGAACTCTGTTCCCATACGTTTGATCTAATCGAAGAACTAAGCCTCTTGCAGAAGCAATTTCAAAGAACCCACTCCCCTAAGTCTAAACCAATGATATTGTTAATCCTTTTTTACTTTTAGCCACCACACAGAACTTCATCAAAGCTCACTATCACTACAGTTTCCACACAGAGACACAAACTCCCAAATTCTCGTAATTAGGGTTCCTAATCTCCATGGAAATCCACTCGTAAGGTACAAATCCTCCACTCTCTGATATGTTTCTAATATCCACGTAGCCCATGCCCACGTTCTCATGCAACAATGTTTCCATTTTGCACGTAGCATTATTGTTTACATCTTTATTGTTTCCTTTTTGCATAATTCTAGTAAGTAGTGGGGTAGTGAGTAGTTGTTACCATTGCATATTTAAGTTGATGTAATTTCATTTGTGTGACAACCCTCAAAATTACAGGTATCCGTACAATTAATTAATATTAACTTTGTGCTTAATGACTGTGCTAGAATTACAACTGACGAATTTAACTGCTTTATGAGTTCTGCATCATACATACATATGCATCACATTCATACTGTCACTCCATTTATTTCACACAAACTTTAGTGATAAACTTGATGCACAAAACACAGTTAGCACATGGAACGGATAACTCAGAAACATGCTGACAATGCCGACACATAGACAAACAATAGGTTGAGGGACCTATTTGACATTCTTTAAAACTTGCTTTAAGTTATTTCTTGTTTTTTTATTTCGAGGACTAAAACCGTCATTATTGGAAAGTACAAAGTTAAGGGACCAAATTGTCATTTCTAAACTGTTTTAACCTAATAACACTAACCGGGTTACCTTTTTATAAAGGATTTCTTATTTAAATCCTAACCTAGTTAATCTATTTAGTTAACTATTACAGGGATCAATTGTACTGTTTTAGAAACCTCAGGGACCGAACTGCAATAAAAAAAATCAAAAATAACCGGCCACGGGGGGAAAGGGATTCGAACTCGAGACCTCGTGGTTAATAAGCAAGCATGTGACCGGTCGGCTTGTAAGCCTCATCCGGTTATTCTAGGAAGTTGTATATATTTATACACAAATTAGATCTATATATTAATTCTTTTTCTCATCCATAAACAACCGTCATCCACTACATTCTTAGAAAACATGTGGGCCACAAGTGTAGTATTCTAAATTCTTTATTCTTTGAAACAACATCATTACCAACTATTTACCCACTAAATTAACACACTTTCGGTGTTTTATTTTCTTTTAAACCGAATATATATATATATATATTTTTTCCTTCAAAGTTTTAAAGTGGATGGGTTCCACTGATTTTGTCATTTTATGTCAAAATAATTGGATGTGAATATTTTCAGATTGAATAATACATGTTTTGACATTAAAACCGATTCCGATCTGCAAATCGCGATTTTTGACCAAGTGCGAAAACAAACTGATTTTTGGCTGCTCATAAATGTCAAACACGAACTATGATAAATTTCAAAGTAAGAGCTTGATCTTTTAGACCTTACATACCCAAATAACGGAAAGTTTTTCTAATTTTTCAAAGTGAAAATCAATCTAAAAATTTTTGTTGTCTTTGTGTCGTTTTGATCGGCTATATAAGTCCCTTAAGATCACACGAACTTCCTACACCACTCAAAATTCATTAACACCTCGAAAACAACCTCTGTTTCACGTCTGCAAGTCTCGCCGGAGCAAGTTCGCCGGAGATTTCCGAACCCACACTTCTGACCGTTACCGGACCCGTTTCTTTCGTCTAATCGGTATGTTGTTATTTGTCCAACGTTCCTACAAGTTTAATTGATTTATAATCGTGTTTTGATCAAGTAATCAGCCTGTTGACTTTCGTTGACTGATTTAGGGAAAGTGATGATGAATAGTATTTTGTTTAATTATTTTCTTTTAACAGATTATTCATTAATTCCTATTAAATCAATTACAATTAGTTAAAACTGGAAATTTTTAGCATGACTACTTTAAATACTGATATTTTTATTAAAAATATAATGTTAGTCAAAATTTTTATAGAACTACTTTATATAATTAAGGGGTATTGGATTTTAATAATCCCAAGTTTCACTAATTGGCCGGTAATAATCCAAACTTCAAAAATTGCCTACAACAGTCCCAACTTGTAAGATTTTGGCCACCAATGATCCTTGACTAACTGGGTTATAACCTTGTTGGGCTGGTGACCTGCAACTTATTCCGGCGACCCGTTTTACCCCTGAAACCACCAAACGAGACCACCACCAATCATCTCTGACCTCCTATAATCTTCTCCGCTTCTCAAAAGTTTAAAATTTCCACCATCTACGCAACTCCGGTGACCTGCAACTTATTCCGACGACCTTCTTTACCCCTGAAACCACCAAAGGAGACCACCACTTGTCATCTCCAACCTCTAGTGACCTTCTCCGCCGCTCAAAACTTCAAAAAACTAACTGGGTTATAACCCAGTTAGACAAGGATCATTGGTGGCCAAAATCTTACAAGTTGGGACTGTTATAGGCAATTTTTGAAGTTGGGATTATTACCGGCCAATTAATGAAACTTGGGATTATTAAAATCCAATACCCCTATAATTAAAAACAGTTTTAATCTTTAAAAATTTATAATAAATCGGTTTTAATGAGTTAATTACCGAAATTTTTATGATAATTATTTTGAGTGGTAAACTTCATAAAAATAATTTTGTTACTGATAATTCATATGACTTTGATATTTATGTAATTAAAACAGTAATTACACTTTAAAAAGTACAGTTTAATTTTATAAATCTAAATTAAATAACTATATAATTTATGTCCGAAATCATTTTATAATATCATATGCATTATTCTGAGATTGTGTAAGTTTATTTACTGTTTTATTATTTACAGATTATTTTACGTAATTAAATTAGTTAAATCACTTAAATTATATATAGTTAAACTTAATTGATATAAATTATGTAACTATATAATTTTTGGCCCGAAAATATATATTTTAACCATCTAAATTAATTTATAATTTTTATAAATTAATTATATCACTTGTACAATATTTTTGTCAATAATCATTATATTTAATTATATTAGTTAAATATATTTGAATTATTATTACAAATGTTTATATTAAATCATTTGTACATTTTTGAAATTTTATTATTTATGATAAATAAATATTTTTCATAAATAATTCCATTACATCGTATTCATTTTGCAAGTCCTCTTGTTAGGTTATCCAAACCACATAATTACCATTTAAACAAGACACTACCGAATCCTATAGATTTAGGATTTCCAACTATCCAATTAAACATTATTGTTGATACATATCCAATATTGTTGCATGTTCAATCAATAAGAGTGACGTGGAATCTTTTCCAAGAACTCTCACATTTGCATACTCTTTAGGACTTACTCGTAATCAAGGTGAGTTCATGTCCCCCTTTTCTTTTACTGTTTTCAGTTTTATACTTCGGGGTGGAATACATGTTACAACTATTACAGACATTTTTATACATGGTATGGTTAGCTTAAGGAGGGTTTACTACTAGACTGTGAAAGGTGGGCACAACACTTAAGGCCATTAATCCTCGTCGTAGGACCGAGGGACATGAGTGATAGATCTATTTGGGTGTAGCGAGCCCACACCCGTGAGGTCAGGGTGACCCATAGAGGTGACTATGTCTTCCAGCCGGAAGCCCGGTACAAATTTGCTAGGTTTGAGTTTTCCTGCACCTTGTCACACTTACCAGTGGCTTTGCAAACCATTGGTGACTTCTTTTTCCTTATTGCTACATACCAGGGACTTTTATTCAGACAAGACTTATTTTAAAGGCTTATACACACATATTTATGCATGAACTCGCTCAACTTTTTGTTGACTTTTTAAACTACATGTATTTCAGGGAATTAATTGGATCTGGCAAGTGATGCATGTTAGCTGCGTACTAAATAAGGATGTCATCCAGAGTCGTAGGTTTGGGGAGTGTAACTCCTTCCTGGACGGGTTGCATGTCTCAAATCCTCGTGTTGTTGGTAGTCTTTGTCGAGTCTTATGAACTCATTATAAACAAGTCATGGTTTGTAACGCATTCAGTGGTTGATGTTTTAAAGCCAATATGTTATGCATCTTCTAAACTACTTTAATGGATGAACATCTTACGTTTTTTTTATCATATAGCATTGTTGTGATTGTTGCTATGGTATTAAGAAGTCACACCAAATAAACCCACGCTTCCGCAAAAGCCAGGGTGTGACAATTTGAAGAGTTTAAGCAGAATATTGAAGTTAAAAAGAGTATCTTCTTGTCTTGTGTTCTTAGAGCTTGACCCCCTCTAAGGGTTATCTATCTTGGGATTTTGTAGGTTTTCTCCGCAAAACTATCAATTTGGTGCTTTCATTCTCGAATGAGTAAATTACAAAGTATGTCCTTTATCTTTAATAAGCTCAGAAAACATACTCAATGTTTGTAAACCCTTACAAGTTATGTCCTTTAGCCCTAACTTTGTTATTTTTCATGGTTAAATCAGGCCAAGGGTACCCCACATAAGGGTATTTTGGTAATTTTACTATTTATTTATATAAAACAATTTACCTCACACACACTCTGTCTCTCTCTATAAAACACACACGCACTCTCTCTCTTCTCTCTCTCTTGAACATCATCATCTGCCACCATCATCCTCACACCAACACCACCCCACACCACAACCTTGAAGCCGACTGCAGGTTCACCGGCGAGGCGGCGACCATGGCACCACCACCCTCACTCCAGACCACACCACCCCCACACCATAACCTGGATCTCCGAAACCAAAACCACAGATCTCCGATTGAAGATCTGAAACGTGTTCTCCCAGAGCAACCTCTTCACCCAACAACGTCCGCACCTCCGATTGAAGATCTGAAACGTTTCCGATTGAAGATCTGAAACGTGTTCTCCGATTGAAGATCTGGAAGACGATGTTGAGTTCAGAGACATCGATCTACTCCAGCCTCTTCACCCAACGTCGTCCGCACCTCCGAGCCCCAAGCACTTCACTGCAGATCGCCCACCGTATTAGGTGTTTGATGATTTTTTTTTCAGAGAGATGGGCGATACGGATGCTATTTGGTTTAGGGTTTTAATTGTGGGCGATTTCAAGCGAAAGGTGAGAGTTTTTGGTTGATTTGACCCAGATCTGAGTTGATTTTGTCTGGTCGGCGTTGAACATGTTTAAAACGTAGATCTAGGGTTTGATTTTGACATAATATGAATGAAAATCATATATGCATAGTCGGAATAGGTTGTAGATCTGTCTTAGGGTTTTGATTGAACCAGATCTGTTGATTCCATTTGAACGACAATGAACAGGGTTTTTGAACTTAAATCTAGGTCGTTTGTGTGGACAAAAATGAAATTAAAATATACTGTCATGCTCGGAATTCATCATAGAACAAACCCAGTTGTTCGTTTTCATCATCTGATCATGTTAATTATTTATCATTGAAGTGGTGGCGGTGGCAGATCGGTGGTGGCGGTGGCGGTGACAGGTGGGTTGTGGTTGTGGGGGTAGGATAATTAGAAAGAGAGAGAGGGAGAAGACATTATCTGTATATATACACATATATAATTCTAAAATTGTTTTATTTATTGGTTTTATGATTATTTATTATAATATTTAGGATAAAATGACTAAAATACCCTTATGTGGGGTTGACTTAGTCAACTTTAACCATGAAAACTAATTGTGTTATGACTAAAGGACATAACTTGTAAGGGTTTACAAACATTGAGTATGTTTTCTGAGCTTATTAAAGATAAAGGACATACTTTGTAATATATGACATACATAAAGGACGAACTTTGTAATTTACTCTTCTCGAATTCATCTCCATCATGGCCTCAAAAACCATGTTGTTGCTCGACGAACTGTGGGCTACTATTAAGAAAAACCAACAACGCCTCGTCGAGTTCTGCGCTAGCCTCGGTCTACCTCCACCACCTCCACTCGCCGCTCGTCCACCACCCAAGCCGTTTGGTCCAAAACCCAAACCGTTTGGTCCAAAACCCTTCCTACACCAAATACAATCATCCGCATCCAAAAAACACACCTATCATCACCACAAAACTGCCCCTAAAACTGCACACAAACAAACCTATTCTACCACCTCGACCGCACCACAAATGTCACCCAAACGAACCGCCAAATCAGCATCAAAACCAACCTCACATAGCACCCATCAACACCCTAAACCAACCTCCAAAACCACGCGTACACCTACCAAACATGGCACTCATAACAACCGATTTTTTTCCCTTGAACAACGAGGAACCGAAAGCATCCGGAAGACGTGAATGGAGACCTGATGAGGCTGTCGTGGGCCACTCAAAAATAAAAATAACCTAACTTTACCTATAGACAGGGTAAGTCGGGTGTCGAATCCACGAGGGGCATGTGGTTAGTGTTACACGTTTTGTTTGTAAATTTTACTAAACTAACTGATGATTATAAAATTGATATGGAATTAAAAACACATGAAACAAGTTGCAAATAAGAAAAAGATTGAGTTGTAATAAACAATGATGAGAAAAGGTGATCACTCCGGGATCCAGATTCCGTAATTACTAATAACCTAGTTCTGATTTTTATTGGATGCTATTGATTGAATAGTAAATCTGTCACATCTACCAATTACCTATGCAGTTCAAAATCTTAATATTAATTGATCAGATAAATATTAAAACAAACATACATAGGAATCATTCAATCAACAAAAGCATAATTGGATTCAAAACATGATTATAACTCTGACTGTCACTCAGGATTTGTCTGTCACACAAATTATATAATCACGCAAATAGTCGGCTGTCACCCGACTACAAATCCAAATCTCAATACAAAACAGAAACTAAAATTAAAAGTGTTTTACAAGAATCATTCACCCGAAGTGTCCACGAGAGATTTAGCCGCTCATGATACTCGTCCGATCAAAAACTTGAGATAGAGATGAAGACATGATGATGTTATGATGATTGGTGGGAGATGTGTGATGATGTATGGTCAGCTTTCATGACAATAGCATCCACGTGAATTGTTCCTCAAATCCCATGTGTGTATATCAATGATGATGTCTTTCTTTCTTGCCTTTTGCTTCATAAAAGAAGTCTACCAATTCACATGCTAGCCTTCCTACAAGAAATCCACCCCTTTAATTCTTTGAATAAGAAAAACACAACCGTAAGCCCTTCTACATCATCATTTCTTATCGCTTGCATATCCAAACAATCAATTCGACCCGAAACGTATCCGAACCCGTCTGTTTACTACATTCGCCACCATCGGACATTCCACATCAACTCTAAACGTGTTAACTTCCTCGAATTAAGCAATTAACCTGCACAAACCACAATTTCTCGTAGTTATCTTATTCGACGCGTATAATCACTTAAAACCGAACGAAACACACAAAATAGACACTTTATAGCTCGGGTTTCACCCTCTCCATCACATCCCCACACTTACATTTGATTGTCCTCAAGCAAACCGCTATGTAACTACTTACCATAGAAACAACACCTCTAAACCCCTATACCGACGCAACAGTTTAAGTCCCAAGTCATACCCGTTCCATAGACTTACACAATCAAGATTGACAGTCCGACAAGCAATTGGTGCAATTTATAAAACTTAAGACCTGTCTATTCAAAACTAACATGCTTGGGATTATACACATGCTACACGCCCCTCACAATAAACTCTCCTCTCGGTTTAAAAACTGAACTAGCGTGTAATGTGCTAGCATTTATACACTCAAAACCAAACATGAAATCCTGTAATCATAGGCTTGTATAACAATCATACCTTCACTGTATCATATAACACGGCACGCATCAAAAGGACTTTCGGTTTTGGGCTTAGGCTAAGGGTAAGAAGATTTTTTTGGTTTATATTTATATTTTTATGTGACGAACAAACAAACGACCTAACCGTGACAACTTTTTTTGCAACACATAACATACTTTCTAGGTTGGTTTCTACCCAAGAACATAAACAATATTCACCAAACTCTATTTTTTTCTTTTCTTATTTTTTTTCTTTTTTTTTTCAATTATTCATAAATTGTCGTTCACGGTCAGTATCAAACATTTCACAATAGGTGGACAAACGAACAGTTTATAGGCTCAACAGGGCTACTAAGGGTGATGACTAGGTAAACACGAAACAAACACAACGGGTGTAAGGTATATCCTAATGCCTTTATCATTTACGTGCACATGTCAAACCACAATCTCAGCATGTATCAAATCATACAAGTTCTAACACAGAATAACACGCGGCCTGCTCTCAACAAATGGAGTCATAATATAAATCATTCTATCAATCTACAGGCTCAAAATTCTCACCAAAGAAAAGTAAAAAGGCTGCCGACACGTAGCATATGCAATCTAAAGCATGTTACCCCTAAATAGACATCTCTTTTCAATTCTTTTATCCTAAAAACACCTGTCGGAACTACTCTCATGAAACTTAAAGGAACAACCATGACAAGGGACTATATTAGTTTACTACCGGCAAGGAACCCATTAGTGATTGAAACATTCAGTTTTCGTATCCATTTAGTTCACTTAAGGCGATGAAATTCTTTAAAATTTTCAATTTTTTTCAGTTTTCATCGTTTTCAATCACTTTCAACCACTTTCAAATCTTTGTCCCAAACCTTTCCCTTCCCGGGTTTCCATATCCCCACACTTGGGCGACATTGTCCCCAATGTATAGTGCTTTTAAAACAAACCCGGGAATAACAACCTAACCATCCCATAAGCGGCCAATCCCTAACACAAATAACTAAAACACATTCCCTAACACATAGAGTTTAACACCACCAAAAACACGAATAGAAATGCAATAATAAAAGTGGAACAGACTCCCCTTGTATAAAGCATAGAAGCCTCATGCGTCATGTTCCACCACGACCGTATAGCATTTCATTCGCGGTCGTGTCCAATAAGTACTCGGGTCAATCTCTACAATTAGTGTGCAAATCATCCCCGTCCAAATGGAGATTGAGTATGAACAGTTCTGATTGAACTCTAATCCATGCATTGTCCGCAATTGCAACTAGAACGTACGGGGACTTCACTAAACATCCCCACACTTGGACCATTGCATCCGTAGAGATTAATAACCTGGTAACCTGCAAAAATACTCACGCAAAACAAAACACATATACACTACTCTACATCCTCGGGCTGCCTCCCGAGAGCGCTAATGATGTGTGTAAAATGCAACATATAAATTACATCAAATGAGGCATAAAACTAACCCTTTTTTAGTACTAATATTGGAAAAAGAGTGTTTTTGTCTTCCTTTTGTATTTTCAGGATTAAATGAGCTCAAAAACGCAAAAGAAGCAAAAAGACAGCTAAATCCAACATAAATACAAGAAAAGGAACATTAGTGGATTGCCCGAACCCTCAACGGCACCTTCCAAAGCAAAATAGAGAAAACAGAAGGCTGAACACGCCCCGTGCTCAGCCAGCACGGGGTCGTGCCCAAGAAGCAGCAGAAAAGACAAACCTATAGAAGCTTCTATTGCCCACCACGGGCCGTGCTCAGCGGACACGGGGGGCGTGCCGAAAGTACTGCAGGCGCATTAATTGTAATTGCGAATTACAATTAATGAAGAGAGAGAGTGTCAGACGGGCACGGGGCCGTGCCCAGCGAACACGGGGCCGTGCCCAGGCCTCTGTTCAGCCTATAAATAGGAGTGCTTGGTTTCATTGCAACTCATCCCTTGGCACACCACCTCTCTCACACTTCATCCACCACCCACCACCATCACAACACCATCATCCACCACCATCATCCATTGTCCATCATAGAGTGTGTGAGTCGTCTCGGGATCCAAGATTGATCGTAAGAGTTCTTGACAATCAAGGCCATGTTTGCCTAAGTCTCTTACATCACTTGGTGAAGACAAAGTGTCTAGTATAATACTTTTTATTTCTAATCTTTTGCACTTTTTATTTGGTTTTGTATTAATGACTTTAATAACTAGTTACTTATGTTGAAGGTGATCTTTCCTTATCGTTTGTCCGTGGTGTCTTGGCATTATTTTACTGTCTATATAAAATAAAGGATTTTCACCATTCATATCTCCACGGTCTATATGGAGGTATGTTGGCTACCTGGTCGGGGGTTAAGGGAACGGTTTGGTAAAGGTCTTGCCATTGTTCAGCGTTTAGAGGTCCTGCAATGGACCTGGGTCAAATTTAGTAGGACCTCCTTCAATACTTCACGGTATTGGATGGCGGGGGTCCAAACTCTTTGATCCCCTCATAAGTTAACTACTATTAATACTATAACCCGGCTATTTAGGACTGTATCCCTGCTGACTCAGACTACTTAGTCGAGGGTAACGTCACCGCCAAAAGCGGGGCCTACCACAATACTGCATTAATAACTTAATTCATTATCTTCCAATAATCCACCCCTTTAGGATTGTATCCCTGCTGACTCAAACTACTGGGGTGAGGGTAACGTCACCTTCAAAAGAGAGGCCTACTACAATAACTAAGATAATCTCTTAATTATGTGCAAAAGTGCGGAAATAATCAAAGGTTATACTAGATATGAGTCGGAACCAAGTGATTCATCTTGTCTATCTGTTTTTATTTTATTTTTATTTTCAGCATTTTAGTTAGTTTTTATTTTTCTTAGTTTAAAACATTTTTTCTAAACTTTTATTTTTGGTTAGACGTTGAGGATAAACCGGTACTAAAAGCTCTTGTGTCCTTGGACGACCTCGGTATCTTACCAACGCTATACTACACTCAACGATGGGTGCACTTGCCCATATGTGTGTTTAGTGTTAGTGAAATATCGTGTTTTATAAATTTAAAACTTGGCTAAAATAAGTGTTAAAAAGGGCTTAAAATATACACCTAAAATATACGACACTTCACACGCATCAAGTTTTTGGCGCCGTTGCCGGGGACACAAGGATTTTAAGAAAGTTAGGAATCAACGGCCTAATCATCTTTTATTTTTCTTTTTTATTTTTTTTAGATTTTCTTAGTTTTTCAGCTTCTGCAGAGCTCAGCACGGGCCGTGCCCGCTGAACACGCCCCCGTGCTCAATCATTGGAACTGGCAATCCTGTTTTACATCAGACAGTAAGCTGAACACGGGGCCGTGTCCACTCAACACGCCCCCGTGCCCAAGTTTCAGTTACTGAAAACAGAACCGTTAGATCCCGACGGTTGGTAATTTCTGACATAAACATGAGTGATAGTAATTATTTTTACTTTCGGCACTCTTATGGTACGTGGTGTCAATTATGTGGTGGCGAACATGAAGAAGTAAAATGCTACTTCCTAAATTATAGGCCCCACTACATGGACCCACGATCTTTTCACAACCTTAAGAGGGGCGAAAGTAAAAATAAGCACTATTTCTCCCTCGAATGCGCCCAGCCAGATATTCTAGGGGAAATGTTCCTTAGCGAATTATTTCAACTAGAAGAGCTAATTCTGAAATGGATAGACGAGCTTAGGAAGGATTTTATTAATCCGCCCCAAGACGATACCCATGAAGAAATGTTGGAACCGCATTCCGACAACCTCGTTGCTACCAAAAATACCTTCGTACCTAGCAAAGACTTGGACGATAGTCGTCCCTGTGTCGATTGTGCCGTGAAGGACTCTCCATCGACTTCGTTCGGTGCATACATAGACCTGAGCGATTCGGCATATACCTTCTTTAACAAGAGCCCGGAAAAGGGTTGGACTTGTCCACCTAGAATGAAAATAGGAATTACCCTCACCGACAACCTCTTGCGTTCTCGCCTTAGTCTAGGACAATTAAGGTATATTAGGCACTTTGGGGTTGTTCCAACCAGTAAGGAACCACCCGATATCGGGGAGATCCTTGAATTAGCAAAACTCCATAAAACAGCCTCCAGACACGGGGCCGTGTCCAGGTCAGCACGCCCCCGTGCTCACTAAAAAGATTCTCTGCTGATTTGGTCAGAATACGGACAAAATGTGTCAGGATTTTCTCTGAACACGGGGCCGTGTCCAGTCAACACGGGGCCGTGCCCAGGGCGCTGTCGTTTTCTTTAAATGCAGCCTGATTCCTGCTCATTTTGACCACTTCAATTGACAGAGATCTCTGGAATTTTCACTCATACCATCCTAGGTAAGTGTCAAAAGAAGGTTCCAAGGGACCCTCTTGTCCTTTCCACTTTTATTCATTTCCTCCTCTTTCAAAATTTTTTCAAAAGTTCCTCCATGGAAGCTTGGAAATCCTTTGATTCCAATCCTCTATGTGAAGTTTGTAAGATTATTTGCTAAAGATTCTGGGCTAAAGTTAGTTGAATAACTTTACTTTAAATTATCCGAGCTTAAAACCCAGATAACAATCATAAAAATAATTTAAAACTCCAAGAGTCTTTAGCCAAAAATCCTGCAGACAAATGGACACGGGGCCGTGCTCAACGAGCACGGGGCCGTGTCCAAGGGCTCTGTTTTGTAAAAATTTAGTCTCCTTCGGTTTTCTTCACAGAAAATGGCAAGCAGAACAAGCGGATCATCTTCAAGAAATAACCGACAAGGGAGGAGATCTTCAACAGCAGAAGATTCTCTTGTAAACTATGTTTACGCTCTAAGGGAGGCTATTGATGAAATGACGGGAGTGGAAGAAGCATTGGTCGACCGTATCAACCATCTTACCGTAGGCCTGGAGGGCTGTCTCCATGAAGTAAACCTCTTGCACCAGAGGTTGAACCTTCTCGCTTCCCCGCCTTTGGTACCCATAATAACCCAAAGGGCGTGGAACGTGGTGCCCGAAGTTGTCATTCCAGCCGAATGGTACGCCATGCACCAAGAGGTTCCTCGAAGAGTGGTGCAAGGAGTCCCGGTGAATGTTCCCCCTCAACCACCAACAGCAGAAGAAAACGAAGCCGCATTCTTCCTCCCTAGGGAGATCGAAGAATGGCTTTAAACAAAGTTTAGGAAGGAACTCGTTCGGCTAAAAGTCCTACTCTATCGGGAAATCATTCTCGAAATTTTCCTATGTTGGTAGAACTCCTTATGATAACCTCGTGTACTCGCTGACCTATCTAGTTAAGTTTTAATTTTAGTTTAATTTAGATTTATGTAAGTTCTCTCTATGATGAAATGAAATGATGGTTTTAATGTTTGGATGGTTTGTAATAAATAAAACACACTCATGGTGGTAAAGGATGAAAAGGGGAACGAGAAAAATGATCCCATGCACAAGAACGAGGCAACCCGACAGTTTTCTCCCTTTCAGAAGGTTCAACACGGGCCGTGCCCAACCAACACGGCCCCGTGTCGGACCACCTGCAGAAAACGCCCAGTACAGGTAACTGGACACGGGCCGTGTTCACCCAACACGCCCCCGTGTCCAGACTTCTGTTCCTCTTATTTCAATTTTGTTACTGGCACTTAAACACGGGGCCGTGCCCGGATAACACGGGGCCGTGTTCAGTGCCCAGTAACACAAATTTTTGCTTTTTAAACACTATTTTACACATCTAATCAACCTAAAAATTTATTTTTGGGACACATTGAGGACAATGTGTAATTTAAGTGTGGGGGGGATGCTAAACCTTGAATTTTGCAAGTCCTAAATACAAGCCTTACACAAAACTCTATTGGAACCGCTAATCACCCCAAATTTTTTTTCAAAAATTTCATTTTTTTTACTTGTCTAGGTTTAACTCGGGAAATTCAAGCTCTCAAAAAGGTTATATTTTTACAAATTTACAACCGATAGCGTAGTGATAAAAAGAACCAACATAAGAAAATTATGAAAAGGCATGACAAACTTATTTAAAATTTGATTATATATACTTGATCACATAAAAACCCATTCCCACAAAAGTGAGTTTTGAGCCTTTATTGAGCACTCAATTTCATACCATTTGACTAAATGCTCATTTTTCGTTTCTTGTGTGAATAGCCGCTTGGTTCTTACGACTCTAGAACTTGCCATGACAATACATTCCCGGTCCTTATCAACTTAAACCCGAGTAAGTACATGATGGAGGCATTAGGACTAACCCTTTTTCATTTCTACACCATTATTTTTCTTTTTTTTCACCACCTACCCAAAAATCCCCCTAGTTAGCCCCTTTGAGCCTAAACCTTTTCGTTTCATCACCCAAAACAAAAACCCTTTCACCCACCAAAACCTTTTTCATTTTTAACCCTTTATTTTAGTAACAAGTTCGGCTCTTCGAAAAAAAAAAAAAAAAATGAAGCAAAAAGAAAATAAACAAACAAAGTAATCAAAAATAACTTTGTTTGAATAAAAACTTCATCAAAAATAAAAAGTTGCAAAAATACGAAAACCGACACTTGTTACGCTTTTTAGCCTTTTTTCTACTAACCACTAACCCAACCACCTACCTTTAACCCTAGCCAACCCTTAACCCACAAAGTCCTCTTGATATCTACAAAGGTATAAAAGTTAAAAAGGAGGAGGATTGATTTCTTGGCAAGCCTATGGTAGGAATAAGTTCCATGCCGCTCTCGAGTGATTCACTAAAAATACACCTTCGGCCGAGTGTGAGTGATTTCCCCGCGAGGTATGTGAACTTGTATATAAATAGAATTTTAAAAAGGCATGTTATGCCCAAATAAGTAATTTCTTTTATGAACAGTTCTAAATAAATCATTACGAATAGGAGTGTAAATAAATAAAAATAAAACCCCAAAAAGATCTTGGAAATCCCGACACTCTATGACAAGCCCAAAACCTTCTCTTCTACCTATTCCATTTGGGAGTGTAAGCCAAATATTAAAGAGTTTTGCTTGAGGACAAGCAAAAGTTCAAGTGTGGGGGTATTTGATGTGTGTAAAATGCAACATATAAATTACATCAAATGAGGCATAAAACTAACCCTTTTTTAGTACTAATATTGGAAAAAGAGTGTTTTTGTCTTCCTTTTGTATTTTCAGGATTAAATGAGCTCAAAAACGCAAAAGAAGCAAAAAGACAGCTAAATCCAACATAAATACAAGAAAAGGAACATTAGTGGATTGCCCGAACCCTCAACGGCACCTTCCAAAGCAAAATAGAGAAAACAGAAGGCTGAACACGCCCCGTGCTCAGCCAGCACGGGGTCGTGCCCAAGAAGCAGCAGAAAAGACAAACCTATAGAAGCTTCTATTGCCCACCACGGGCCGTGCTCAGCGGACACGGGGGGCGTGCCGAAAGTACTGCAGGCGCATTAATTGTAATTGCGAATTACAATTAATGAAGAGAGAGAGTGTCAGACGGGCACGGGGCCGTGCCCAGCGAACACGGGGCCGTGCCCAGGCCTCTGTTCAGCCTATAAATAGGAGTGCTTGGTTTCATTGCAACTCATCCCTTGGCACACCACCTCTCTCACACTTCATCCACCACCCACCACCATCACAACACCATCATCCACCACCATCATCCATTGTCCATCATAGAGTGTGTGAGTCGTCTCGGGATCCAAGATTGATCGTAAGAGTTCTTGACAATCAAGGCCATGTTTGCCTAAGTCTCTTACATCACTTGGTGAAGACAAAGTGTCTAGTATAATACTTTTTATTTCTAATCTTTTGCACTTTTTATTTGGTTTTGTATTAATGACTTTAATAACTAGTTACTTATGTTGAAGGTGATCTTTCCTTATCGTTTGTCCGTGGTGTCTTGGCATTATTTTACTGTCTATATAAAATAAAGGATTTTCACCATTCATATCTCCACGGTCTATATGGAGGTATGTTGGCTACCTGGTCGGGGGTTAAGGGAACGGTTTGGTAAAGGTCTTGCCATTGTTCAGCGTTTAGAGGTCCTGCAATGGACCTGGGTCAAATTTAGTAGGACCTCCTTCAATACTTCACGGTATTGGATGGCGGGGGTCCAAACTCTTTGATCCCCTCATAAGTTAACTACTATTAATACTATAACCCGGCTATTTAGGACTGTATCCCTGCTGACTCAGACTACTTAGTCGAGGGTAACGTCACCGCCAAAAGCGGGGCCTACCACAATACTGCATTAATAACTTAATTCATTATCTTCCAATAATCCACCCCTTTAGGATTGTATCCCTGCTGACTCAAACTACTGGGGTGAGGGTAACGTCACCTTCAAAAGAGGGGCCTACTACAATAACTAAGATAATCTCTTAATTATGTGCAAAAGTGCGGAAATAATCAAAGGTTATACTAGATATGAGTCGGAACCAAGTGATTCATCTTGTCTATCTGTTTTTATTTTATTTTTATTTTCAGCATTTTAGTTAGTTTTTATTTTTCTTAGTTTAAAACATTTTTTCTAAACTTTTATTTTTGGTTAGACGTTGAGGATAAACCGGTACTAAAAGCTCTTGTGTCCTTGGACGACCTCGGTATCTTACCAACGCTATACTACACTCAACGATGGGTGCACTTGCCCATATGTGTGTTTAGTGTTAGTGAAATATCGTGTTTTATAAATTTAAAACTTGGCTAAAATAAGTGTTAAAAAGGGCTTAAAATATACACCTAAAATATACGACACTTCACACGCATCAGCTAAGTTTATAGGTCTTCAGCCAGACCATACCTGATATGCTCAAGGTGGTTTAAATGGCATCTCCCGTGCAAAAAACACTTGTACTGGTGAATGGTTAGGATCCCACTGCCATCCTTCATTCCATATGGCATCCAAATGATCCGGGTTATCGAAATCTATCGACTGTGAGAATTCACCCATATTCACCTCAAGTGGTCTCTTCTTGGATTTGGTTGCATCCTTTGGTGACTCCTTTTCTAACTTGACTGGTCTCTTTTTGTTTCTCATCTTGAGCCACCACGGTGATTTGACCACTTTATCCTTCGACTTGTCAATCATAGCGACACTCTCTTTCGGGACATCGTCACACATTGGAGAATGGCTCTTGTTAGTAACAAAAGACCATGGACAAGTATTTGTAATAGAATAATCAAAAGAATGTGAAAGAAAATCAACAGAAAGCTTACGGCTCACGTAGGTTATATCAACTGTACCATTCCTGCAACTGATTTGAGCATCTGTAGTGGCCAAGAACGGTCTACCGAGTATCACTCTCTGTTGTTCCTTCTCTATATACGGCTCAACATCCAACACAACAAAATCTTCTGGGTAATAAAAATCACCCACCCTGACAGTCAATCCCTTCAAAATCCCTCGGAGCCTCTTTCGTGAGTATTCAGCTAACAACATAGAAGCATTAACCTGTTGCAATGGACCCAATTCATACATGTCATAAACATACCCTGGAAGAACACTCACTATAGCTCCATAATCCAATAAAGCGTTATCCGTCTTGAAATCCCCAAGTTGGATTGGGATAAGCGGTTCTCCTAACTCTCTATCTTTCTCCAATCTAACATCCTCAACCATGCTAACTGTAGCAATGGAAATACTCTCTTTGAACCCTGAAGCAACATCATCAACCATTACTTTTACCGGAGTTACTTCCTCAATTGGCATTTCTTCTAATGTCTCCAACCTCTCAGATTTTCTTTCTAAAAATTCATTAAACTGGCCAGTTAGCTGTCCAATTTGCTGGGCAAGTGATTCATTGATATTCTGTTGCTCATCGAAAGACTGGTAGATTTCCTTTAAACGCTTGACGATGGTGTTGATTACTTCTAATATCTTATTTACCTCATTTGGGGAATTTTTAGCAACACCTACTTGATTACGTTCTTGAAAATAATCACTGCCCTCGTAACCATACTCTTCCAAGAAATCTGAATTTGGGTTACGATTGTGCCTGTCCCTGCCTTTATCGGATTGATTGTAGTTTGGATATCCTCTAGAGCCATAATCCGGTTGGTAGTACCCTTGTTCAGAATGTGGACAATCTTGAGCCCAGTGATAATAGCTCCCGCAACATGAGCATGGGTCATAATCATATTTCGATGCCATTATTTCTGCACAAATAACAAACTAACAGTAGTACTGAACAAATAAAATAAAATAAAAACTAACTAGAAAGAAAAAAAAATATATTCTTGGATTTTTTTTTATGCAAAACGAAAACAAACAAATAAAAGTAAAGTAGCACTAAGCGCACTAGCTCCCCGGCAACGGCGCCATTTTGATGAGGCTGTCGTGGGCCACTCAAAAATAAAAATAACCTAACTTTACCTATAGACAGGGTAAGTCGGGTGTCGAATCCACGAGGGGCATGTGGTTAGTGTTACACGTTTTGTTTGTAAATTTTACTAAACTAACTGATGATTATAAAATTGATATGGAATTAAAAACACATGAAACAAGTTGCAAATAAGAAAAAGATTGAGTTGTAATAAACAATGATGAGAAAAGGTGATCACTCCGGGATCCAGATTCCGTAATTACTAATAACCTAGTTCTGATTTTTATTGGATGCCATTGATTGAATAGTAAATCTGTCACATCTACCAAATACCTATGCAGTTCAAAATCTTAATATTAATTGATCAGATAAATATTAAAACAAACATACATAGGAATCATTCAATCAACAAAAGCATAATTGGATTCAAAACATGATTATAACTCTGACTGTCACTCAGGATTTGTCTGTCACACAAATTATATAATCACGCAAATAGTCGACTGTCACCCGACTACAAATCCAAATCTCAATACAAAACAGAAACTAAAATTAAAAGTGTTTTACAAGAATCATTCACCCGAAGTGTCCACGAGAGATTTAACCGCTCATGATACTCGTCCGATCAAAAACTTGAGATAGAGATGAAGACATGATGATGTTATGATGATTGGTGGGAGATGTGTGATGATGTATGGTCAGCTTTCATGACAATAGCATCCACGTGAATTGTTCCTCAAATCCCATGTGTGTATATCAATGATGATGTCTTTCTTTCTTGTCTTTTGCTTCATAAAAGAAGTCTGCCAATTCACATGCTAGCCTTCCTACAAGAAATCCACCCCTTTAATTCTTTGAATAAGCAAAACACAACCGTAAGCCCTTCTACATCATCATTTCTTATCGCTTGCATATCCAAACAATCAATTCAACCCGAAACGTATCCGAACCCGTCTGTTTACTACATTCGCCACCATCGGACATTCCACATCAACTCTAAACGTGTTAACTTCCTCGAATTAAGCAATTAACCTGCACAAACCACAATTTCTCGTAGTTATCTTATTCGACGCGTATAATCACTTAAAACCGAACGAAACACACAAAATAGACACTTTATAGCTCGGGTTTCACCCTCTCCATCAAGACCACCGTGGAGGCCCGTTATAACTTCCCCAAATGCAAGTGGAAGAGTCAAATGGCGGCCCCCGTGGTGCACTCCAAACCTTCTTCAGTTTCTGGTCTTGAGGACAAGACCGTTTTTTAGGGCGGGAGTATTGATACGTTTCTAATATCCACGTAGCCCATGCCCACATTCTCATGCAACCATGTTTCCATTTTGCACGTAGCATTATTGTTTACATCTTTATTATTTCCTTTTTGCATAGTTCTAGTAAGTAGTGGGGTAGTGAGTAGTTGTTACCATTGCATATTTAAGTTGATGTAATTTCATTTGAAGAGTTTAAGCAGAATATTGAAGTTAAAAAGAGTATCTTCTTGTCTTGTGTTCTTGGAGCTTGACGCACTCTAAGGGTTATCTATCTTGGGAGTTTGTAGGTTTTCTCCGTAAAACTATCACTCTCTCTTCATTTCCGCACTTGATTCAACTATATTGTCAACTAAAATCACTTCGATTTCACCAATTTCGAGTTTTTAGTTGATCTGTTGTTTTTAGTGTAGTACCTAGGGTTTATTCAACTGTTTTGTTATATAAAATCACTTCGATTCTGCCAATTTCTAGTTTCTAGTTGATCTGTTGTTTTGATTTATTTGATTTATAATTCAACTATTTTTTTTGTCGACTAAAATCACTTCAGTTTTGCCGATTTTGAGTTTATAGTTGAACTGTTGTTTTGATTGTAGTACCTAGGGTTTCTGATAACTATACCTAGTGTTTTCTGCTTAGATCGATGCCTCTGTGTGATAGATTTGCTGATGTTGTTGTTGAATCTGTTCCAGTTGTGTTTTGTGTTTAGTAAGTAGACGAGTTTGGATTTTGTGAGATTAGTATGTTCGATTTGATTTTGGCTGAAGATGATGACGATCTGTTAGATCCGAGTCTATTGGAGGTTATGATGATCAGAGAAAACGCAACCTCAGTTGTCGGAGAGCTGAACCTCTTCGAATGAATCAATCCTTTTTTTTGGAACCTCTATTGGAGGTTATGATGTTAGGTTTACATATTTTTTGCTACACGCGAATGAAAATCTTGTTATACTCGTATCTCTTAGTTGTATTTCTTTGGGCTCTCAAGGATGATTGGAAGAATACACCACCCAGCTGGGATCATAGTTCCGATTCGTGTGATGGCAGTTGGGATGGCATAAGCTGCACAAACGGTCGTGTGACCAGAATGTGAGTCTTTTGATCGATTTGCAACGTTTACATTTACAAGCAAGTGTTTTAGTAGCAATGCATTCAGTAGTGTAACATACACTAGTATTCAAAATAACATGCTAATAAAATGAAACTTTGCATTTTCGACGGATTCCTTTGTTCCACAAAAATGCTAACTTCTTTTATGGTTTGACACATTAAATGTAGGGAAAAGTGATGTTTCAACAGTTCTGTAGAGAGTTGGTGAATGCATGCAAGAATTATTAAATTTGTGGAATGGATATAAATCATCCAACGAAACTGATAAAACCATTCAAACCGCTAAAACCGAGCCCTTTGCCTTTTTCGAAAACCGTAGTTTGCGGTTGGGCCCATATTTTTCATAAAAACAGGCCAAACTAGGGTGCACAAATCGTTTTTTAGAACCTAAAACCGGGTAGGAACCGGGTCCTGGTTTAGTCAACAGAGTCAAGAACCGGGTAGGGTAGGAACCGGTTACGGGTACGGGTACGTTCGGGTTTTTTGACCGGTTTGGCCGGGTTTTTTTTTTTGGGTTTTGGCCGGTTCGGTTTCTTTGGTTACACCCGGGTCTGGAACTGGTATGTACCCGCAGGTTGGGTAGGGTAGGAACCGGTTCCGTGTCGGGTTCGTAACCGGGTTTTTTGCGCATCTCTGGGAAAAACCAGACTGTCAACACCGATATCATCAACTACTCATTCCTCAACTGCATAGTATTCGAATAACGTATGATTTTTTAATGTATATTTGTGTGTTTGAAGGATTAAGTATAGTATAAGTGCCATAGCAGACAAAGGTCTGAAGAAGCCTCTATTTACCTCTGCTAGATTGAAAAAGGGCGAAGTTCTGTACCTGGAAAGCCCTACACAAATGTACCACGCCAGTATCATGCTGTGCTGTAACGTGATCACTAATGTCTAACTGAACCGAATCAATAACAAGTTTTTTCGGTGTGTTTTTGTGAAGGTTTGAGCTTTGTTCAATGGAGAGAAGATGGTGAAGTCGGGAAATGAAACGGATATGAATGGCATGGGCAGTGATCATAACAACAAAACAATAACAATAATAATAATAGTAATAACTATATGATGGATGTATTCAGATGGTCTTTGTGTAAGAAGCCTCTTCCTCAGACGCTTATGCGCTCCATCGGCATCCCTTTGCCGCCTGAACATCTAAAGGTATAATCTTTCATTTCGTTCCATTTCCGTTTGATTCCATTCCGGGTTTGAATAGTCGTATACTAGCAAAAGCGCGATTATGTTATTGTTATGTAACATTTCAGCACCTTGGCAAGCATGCAATTGATGGGTGAGCTCTCTGGACACATCTGGCAGTTTACCGAATTGCAGATATAAGTCCTAACTTGTTTATTTATGGTAGTTTTGATGGTTTACTTCTAGGAAATCTTTAAGGATTGTTTTGGTATGTATAGATCAGTCGTGCAATAAAGAATTGGTCGGTTCACTCGTTCCGGAAGTCCAAAATTTGAAGAAACTAACAGAATTGTAAGTAATTTCGCTGGTCAGTTTCGAGACACCATTGGATGCAGTTTGTTACGTACTTGTATTGTATTTTCAGAACTCTGAATGGATGTTGTTTCACTGGTCGTATTCCAGATGCCATTGGATAGCCTAATAAGTTTATTTTAGTCAACACATAAGTCATATGCTCTTATGCACTAAATCACACAAAAAAATAGAATTTGTATATATAGTGGTGATTTGTTAGTTTTTAGTTAATTATAACAGTGTAAACTGTTATTGGCTTAATTGAAGCATGTAGTACAAAGTTATTAGTTTTCATCTTGATATAAAGCTTGCTCCATATTTTCAATCTTACCCTGTTACAGTTTTAGGATTTTGCTTCGAATGGGATACTAACGTTATAGTTTTAAGATAATTACGTTATAGTATTATGTAGCCCATGGTCTATGCTGGTGTGTTATAGCATTAAATTAATTAAGATGTAAGGGTTATAAGGGACCTAGCAAAATCAGTACAGTAGTACCCTGCTAGGACTGTTTCTAGTCTAAACGGGTTCGGGTCAGTTTTAGGTTGAACCCGTCAACCCGTTTACCTAAACGGGTCAGGTTCAGGTCAACCCGGTTGGCTTGACGGGTTGACCCGTTTAACCAATTTCTATAATACTATATTTTTTACAATATGTTTTATGTTATAAATTAAATTTGGTGTGTAATTTATGCTATACTTTTAACTTAAAAATAGAAATTGACATAAGATTTTATGATTTTAATGTAATTTTATAATCTAATTTGTGTTTTTTTTTTTTGTAGTAGATGTTAATTTTAATATATTAATTTGCTGGAAAAAAAGAATCGGGTTGAATGGGTCGGGTTCATATGTATGAAAGGATTTTCGGGTTCGGGTTCGTCTAAAATTTTCAGGTTCGGGTCGGGTTGAACCTGCCAACCCGCGAACACGACCCGTTTAGCACCCCTAGTTGAGGGGTGCAAACGGGCAGTGCTGACGTGGAGGCAATGCCTCTTTCTTGTAGGCATTGGTTTTTTTATAAGCATTAATGATACTCATGTTTTGGTTAGTGTAGGCATAATTCTGCCTAAAGTCTACCACAAACATCTTTCCTTATGGGCAAGTTCTGTTTTTTGCTAATATCTTATTGATACTTTTCCCGGTCCCACATTAAGTGTATAATATGAAGTCTTGTGGCATCTTCACAAAATAGCTTTTTTGGGTGCATCTTTTTACCTTTTCGTTTTTGGGAGTAATTTGTAGTATTAAATCATCATTAGTCATAGAAGTTTTGTTGTTTTGAAAATTAGTGTGAGGGCATCTTTTTTATTGTATCTCTGATGTTACAATGTTAACTGTTGAGCAGCCCTATGTACTAAAGATCTGAAATTTTTGTGGTGATTCATCTATCTGCAGGTTGTACCCGCGTGTCAAAATCTCTACAAAAAGTCATTCACTTATCATTGCCTTCCTGATAGCCCAACTCTAGCATTCGATGATGCAGTTGATTTCTTAGGTATGTTTGTTACAATGCAGTATTATACTCATGGTTGCAAAAGTCGCTAGATTGTTTATTGTTAAAATGATTTCTTAAATTTGTTACTTGGTTTATTGCTTTTCTTAACGGCCTAACTGATTGAGTAATTTTTAATGACTTTGGTATGTTTTACAGATTTGCTATATTAACTAGGCCAACAATTCCCATCATTGATGAGAGCAAGGAAGAAGCAAATGACATGTAATTTTTTCTTTCTTTTTTTTTTTTTTCAATTGCTAGGGCCTGTTCTTCCCAGATTGAGAAATTTTCTAATTATATTCTAAGAGATTTGATATAATAAGTGACATTTCAATTTCAGGACATGGATTCAGGTTTATCATCTTATTTTTGAGATAAGTCATCCGATTTAATGCAGATAGCGTCTTCCTCTCGAAGTGGCATTTCGTCGAACAACTTCAGGTATATGTTAGAAGTGACACTCAAATTGGTCAAAAACAACTATTGAACCTTCAAAACTGATAGATTTCTAAGTGATGGCTTTCCAAGATGTTAGAGCACGTTTGTTGCAGATATGGAATCTAAGATCTCAAGTGAAGTTTACCATTCTCTGCACTTGCGCAAGAGCTCTAAGCCACCTATTAGTTGAAAAGGCAAATTTGTTGTTGTAGATCTTGCTGGCTCTGAGCGTGTTCACAAGTCAGGTGTGTAGTTAATTTGTTATAATCTGCCATAAGATTTTGTGATTTGTTGGCCTTAGATGTTTTATATTTTTTTTTTGTTTAGGTGTAAAGATGGCAGCCACAACGATATAATGCGTAGAGAGCATGCGCGTTCATGAAACATTCCACACATATTCGCTTTTGTTTACCGTACATTGTTACTTGGTGTCTTATTTGAGCCGACTATCTGTGTTTTTTATGTTTTAGTAATCAACAATTCACTTAGAGACTTCGTGCAATCTAAGTTATTGAAATTGTATCCAACCTTTCTTTTTTATTTTAGGCATATTATACATGTTGTAAACTCATTTGATGAGTTCATATTTTTTATATGCTTTTGAAAACGAGATGTTTTATATAATTTTAGGATTTTATTAGACTTTTTTTATATTATTTGTAGTTTTATTGATATGTAATTTTGATGAAAATAGCAGGGAGAAAAAAAATCTGAATTAAAAACCAATATTCCAGTAATCAGTAAATGGTAGCAAATGGTTGTAAATAACTATACCAAAGCGTGGCAATTTGTGTAAAAAATGGTGGCTAAATGGTGGCAATATTGGTAGCTAAATTGTATCAATACTCGCAAATTGTGTAAAAATGGTGGCTAAATGGTGGTAATATCGGTGGCTAAATGGTGGCAATATCGGTAAATGGTGGCAATATCGGTAAATGGTGGCAATATCAGTGGCTAAATGGTATGAAAACTTGTCACAACTTTGTGGCAAACTCGGTGGCAAACAAGGTGGAACGTGGCAAACATGAAGCGGTGGCAAATAATTTTGACCAATTTTGTGGTGGTAAAAATAAGGTAGCAAAATACAAAAATGGTGTGGCATTAGGGCAATTGACACAGGTGTTTTTGTCACCGTATTTTCGGTGGCAAACTGGTGACAACAAGGAAATTGCTACCATTTTGTAACCAAAAATTACCTGACAAAAACCATGTTTTCTAGTAGTGGAAGTTGCGCAGGAAATGCGTTGAAAACGAGTTTCCTACGAGGTGTTTTCCTACATCAGGTGTTTGTCATAAATGCGTAGAAAAGCCAGTTTTATGACGCATTTCCTAGGAAAACTGGTTTAAGGAGTTTCAGATTTTCTAGTAGTGTTATTATATATATATATATATTTTTTTTTTTGAACGGCAAATTTGGATCACTGACGGACCACTGGAGTATCATCGTGCCACCAGAGGAACCACCCGATCATATCCATCTCCACTAGGCATAATGCCACACCAAATGTTTGTATTTAATCAACCAAATGTCTTTTTTTTTTTTTGAGGAAACAAGATTTGATCTCTTGTTCCTCTCCGCCTTTAATACTTCAAAATCAATTCCTATTTTTACTAATTTGTCAACAAACAATGTCCTGAAGCAACTGAGAACGTTGGGCTTTTAAAAGTAACTAACCAAGATTTATATGCTTTTGAAGTGTAAACTTATGTTCAACCGTTTTTGTTTTTGTTTTTTTTTTTTTTTTTTTTTTTTTTTTTTGTTTTGGTTTGATTTTGTTGTTCATCCCTTTTACAAATATATTATAAATAGTAAATGGTATCAGATAATTAATATTATAAATAAATATTTATTTTCTAGATCTATCTGTGTTTGAGTATTAAAAAAGTATGTATAATGGGTTTCCAAAAATTAGATTAATACGTCCAATAGTGAATGAAATTAAAATGAGATACTTAAAAAAAGATTAGGGTGGTCTTCACAAAGATTAATTAGGTACTTGTTAATAATTAAGTAATAATTATATTGTTGCTACTAGATAATAATTACACTAATAGAGTTAGTGTTTGATGTGTATAAAATACAACATATAAATTACATCAATTGAGGCATAAAACTAAAAATTTTTTAGTACTAATTTTAGAAAAAGTGTGCTTTTGTCTTCATTTTGTATTTTCAGGACTAAATGATCGTAAATGAACAAAAGGAACAAATATGCAGCAAAATCTAACATAAATACAAAAAAAGGAATAAACGTGACATGCCCGACCCCTCAACAGCATCTTCCCAAGCAAAAACAAAGAAACAGAAGGTTGACCACGGCCCCGTGCCCAGCGGACACGGGGGCGTGGCTAGGAGCCTGCAGAAAAGACAAAGCTATAGAAGCTTCTATTCCCAGCACGGGGGCGTGCCCAGCTCCACACGGGCCGTGGTCAACGCTAAGATTCGCAGAATTTTACAAATCTTGATAGTACAGATACGCTTCTGCACACGGGGCCTTGCCCAACGAACTCGGGGGCGTGTGGAGCTAATGCAGACAAATTGCAATTAATGAAGAAATAGAAAGAGGATGGACACGGGGCGTGCCCAATGGACACGGGGCCGTGTCCGGGCGTCTGTCCAGGCTATAAATAGGGGTGCTTGGTTCACTTAAAAGGCAACCCTTGGCAAACCACCTCTCTCCCACTTCACCCGCACTCCACCACCACTACAACCCACATCCACCACCATCATCCATCATCCATCTTAGAGTGTGTGTAGTAGCCTCGGGATCCAAGATTGATAGTAAGAGTTCTTGACAATCAAAGGCCATGTTTGCCTATGTCTCTTACATCACTTGGTGAAGACAAGCATTTAGTGTAATACTTTTGATTTTTTATCTTTTCACACTTTTTATTTGGTTTTGTATTAATGACTTTAATAACTAGTTTCTTATGTTGAAGGTGAAACTTCCTAATCATTTGTCCGTGGTGTCTTGCCGTTATTTTACAGTCTATATAAAATAAAAGATTTTCACCATTCATATTTCTACGGTCTATATAGAGATATGTTGGCTAACTGGTCGAGGGTTAAGGGAATGGTTTGGTAAGGATCATCCTGCAAGTACCTGGGTCAAGCTTACAAGGACCTCCTTCAATACTCACTGGTATTGGATGGCGGGGGTGCGAATGGCTTGATCCCCTCAAATGTAAACTACTATTAATACATTAACCCGGCTACTTGAGATTGTATCCCTGCTGACTCAAACTACTTAGCCGAGGGTAACGTCACCTTCAAAAGAGCGGCCTACCACATTACGCATTAATAACTTAATTAATTATCTTTCAATATTCCGACCCTTTGGGATTGTATCCTTGCTGACTCAAACCACTGGGTTGAGGGTAATATCAGCTTCAAAAGAGGGGCCCACAACTATAACTAAGATAATCTCTTAAAAAGTGAAAAAGTGCGGAAATCATCAAAGGTTACACTAAAGGCAAGTCGGATCCAAGTGATTCATCTTGTCTGTCTGTTTTTATTTTATTTTATTTTTCAGCACTTTTTGTTTTTTATTTTCATGTTTTAAAACCTTTTCTAAACTTTTGATTTGATTAGACGTTGAGGATAAACCGGTACTAAAAGCTCTTGTGTCCTTGGACGACCTCGGTATCTTAGCAACGCTATACTACGCTCACGATGGGTGCACTTGCCCATATGTGTGTTTAGTGTTAGTATAATATCGTGTTTTATAAATTTAAAACTTGACTAAAGTGTTAAAAAGGGCTTAAAATATCAATAAAAATATATCACACTTAACGCACATCAAGTTTTTGGTGCCGTTGCCAGGGACACAAGGATTTTAAGAAAGTTAGGAATCAACGGCCTAATCGTTTTTCTTATTTTTCTGTTTTTTTAGGATTTTTCTAAATTTTTCCGTTTCTTCAGACTGCAGCACAGGGTCGTGCCTGGTCGGACACGGCCGTGCCCAACATCGTTACTGGTAGTTTTTATTTTCCGAGTTACAGAGAGCTGAGCACGGGGCCGTTTTGGTGCAGCACGGGGTCGTGTTGAACTCCCCAGTAACAGGGATCCGGAAAAAATCACTGTAACTCCGACCAGGGGGCCGTGTTCAGCTGAGCACGGGGCCGTGGTGAAACTTCTGACCAACAACCTTTTTGTTTTTATCGCAGGACTTGAAACGCAGACGCCGCACCTGAACTTCCTACGCAGTGCATGAGCTCCAGTTCCAATAAAGACATAAAAGAACCTCTAGATGAACCCGAACGCTTTATAAGAAAAAGACTTAAAGCTAAAAACCAAGAGAAAGTTTCAGGGAACCCACTTCTAATGGCGGATCAACGTACCCTAATGGATTACCTACGACCCACGGTAGGTAATCTCGGCGCCGCTATCAATGCATCGAATGTCGATGCCAAAAACTTCGAACTTCGGCCGCATTTGATCCAAATGCTCCAAAACTCTGCAACCTTCCATGGGCTTGCGGACGAAGATCCCCATTTACATATTACAAACTTTTTGGAAATATGTGATACTTTTCGGATCAACGGAGCATCGAATGACGCCATCTGCCTCCGAATGTTCCCGTTTTCACTAAAAGACCGAGCTAAGGCTTGACTTAACACCCTCCTAGTTGGTTCGGTAAACACTTGGGATAAACTAGCCAAAAGTTTTTGTATAAGTATTTCCCTTCTTCTAAAACGGCTAAATTAATGACTGAAATTAATACATACTCACAAGAGGACGGGGAATCCTTATATGAAACTTGGGACAGGTTCAAGGAGCTATTAAGAAAGTTCCCTCATCATGGTCTTGCGGTATGGCAACAAGTATCCACTTTCTGTAATGGGTTGTTGCCACACACAAGACAAACACTAAACTCTAGCTCCGGGGGACTTTTAGGTAATCGTCGCCCAAATGAAATTTATAATCAAATTATGGAAATTGCTCAAAACAATTTTCAGTGGCACACTCCTCGAGGCACAAAATCTATTGCCCCGGGCACCCATAAGGTTAACGAAAGCACTTCTTTACAAGCCCAAATCGAGGCCCTCTCTTCGAAAATCAAAAAGTTAGAAATGGCAAAAACGGCATTGGTTATGGCTTGTGAGGGGTGTGGTGGACCACATGAAAATTGGAGTTGTATGAAAGAAATGGATAATCAAACAGAAACGGTAAACTACATTGATAATAGACCTAGACCGTCAGGTCCTCCAACGGGTACCTACAACCAAGGATGGCGTAACCACCCTAACCTTGGTTGAAGAGAACCTGGCAATAGTAGTAACCAACAAAATCAAAACCAACGAACAAACTTTCAACAACCAAGAAACGAGTCACAAAATTTCTCACAACAACAACAAGGGGGACGAGAGAGGCTTGAAGATACTATCTCACGCCTCATCTCCGACACCGAAAAGAAAAACTCGGATCGATTTCAACAAATGGAATCGAACTTTAGAAATCAACAAGCTAGTATTCAAAACATTGAAAAACAACTAAATCAACTAGCTAAAAATTTCTCCGAGAGACCACAAGGCGCGTTACCCAGCAATACCGAAACAAACCCAAAGGTTCAAGTACATATCATCACATTGAGAAACCGTACCGTAGGTCCCGAGGAGGCCCCGTTACCTCCAACTGAAAAAAGTTCGTCTAACCAAACCACCACTTCACCGATGCCCCAAAAAGAGACGAGTCCTTCACCAAATCAAGAGCCTACCAAGAATCCTCCGGTACCTTACCCCGGTCGGTTAGTTCGCCAAAAGACCGATGAGCAATTCATAAAATTCGTAAATTTACTAAAACAATTGCACATCAATCTTCCATTTGTGGAAGTTGTTGGTGCACTTAGTGTTTGTTAACTTTGTCTTTGACAAGTCTTTTGTATAGATAGGATTGAATGAACACACAACAGGGTTGAAATTAGGTTTAGATCATGTTTGAGATAGGGTTTTCGCTTGAAAGTGTGTCTTGGCAGATTCAAGCGAAACCTATTCATCATCATCATACAGTTTCGCTTGAAACTGATCTCAAGCGAAACCCCTTGGGCTGGCACTCTCAAGCGAAACCCTAGAGGCCTATATATAGGGGTGTGTGTTGTTCATTTGAAGCGAACATGTATGTGTGTGTAAGAGAAGGTGCTGCCGGATTTGCTTCAGAATACATTGTAAAAGCACAAAAATCAATCAGAAAAGATAGATTAAAAGGAAACTAGCTGTTGTAACTTCTTTTACGTTGATTCCGCCCTCGTATTTGAAGATGAATATCCTTAACTGACTTTTCGAGGTCCTAAAACGGTCCAACAAGTGGTATCAGAGCTCAGGACGAGGAGTTCATACCATAGCAGCTTGATATTACCAGATTCTCTACTTTCTACTCACTTCTTTTCATAATTTTCTGACCTGAACGAGTTCTAACGGTTGAAATGGCCTAAATTTCACATATATTGTGTAAAACATAGTTTTAACAAAGCCTACAAAGAATCAGATTAAAATTCGGATTAAAACTTGTGAAAAATGGATTAAAACAGTCTTTCACGTGACATTGATCTTCGTAGTTTTGCTTGAAAAGGACATTTTCATTTAAAAGATAAGCATTTCGCTTGAATTTAATCGGTTTCGCTTGAAATACAGACCATTTCGCTTGAAAATTTTCAAGCGAACTAGTTTACTTGGTTTTCGCTTGAAATGCTGAACTTGTTTCAACCATTTCGCTTGAAAGTTCAAGCGAAATAGGAGGTTTCGCTTCAGATTGTCCTGTTTCGCTTGAACCTTATATATTTGTTGACCATTTCGCTTGTACAGTAAAAATACAAGTTGTTCCGCTTGAACAGCTTTCGCTTGAAATTGATATTTCTCAAAATCAAATTTTTTCTAAGTGTTTGATTGTTTTTCAGGTACATTCAAGATGGATGACATATTCTTGAACCCGTTTAGCGACATGTACGCATTCGCTGGAGATTCCGGAAATGATGATTCTTCGTCTAGCAACAACAATGAGAATTTGCCAAAAGAGAGGAAAAAGGAAGCTTGGGAATCGGAAAGTGCATTCGTAACGTTCAATAAACTTCCAAAGTTAATGGCTATCGAGGAATACAGTCGGTGGTCAAGAAAGTTTGAAGATTGGTTGATGGCATTTGCATTTCCCAGTTGGAAGAGTTTGAAAAACGGTTATGCAAATGGAAACAAAAATGGTGAAACTTTAAGAGCAGCTGAGGAGATTGATTCGTTTGTAGCTGAACAAAAGTGTGTGGCATTGTTATTTCAATCCGTCCGAGAAGACATAATCTCATTGATCGATTATTCAAATGCAAAAGATCTTTGGGAAAAGTTAGAAAAGAAATGTATAGGTAGTGAAGAAATCAAGAAAAACAAAAAGAAACTACTTAAGAAATAGTTTGATATGTTTGGGTATTTAAAGAACGAGTCAGTTTGTAAAATGATAGAAAGGTTTGGTCATCTGAAGCTGGAATTAGTAAGACATGATATCAGATATCCTGAAGAAGATCTTATCGACAAATTGTTCGATTCGTTGCCTAACGAGATGGATTGGAGATATTATGCACTGATGCTGAAGAATACTATCAAAGCACCAGAAAAGTTAACTCTAGATTTGCTGATTAAGAAACTCGAGAGTCACGAATTGGAACTGAAGAAGACATACAAAGTCAATCACTCATCTTACCAGCAGAATTTGGATTTGTATTATCCAAAAAGCATGATGCCGAAAGCAACTTCTCCCAAGACGGCGTTTTCTGCTGAGAATGTGTCCACATCAAGCAAAGAAAGTCAAAGTGGTCAAAGCAGTGGAAATCACAGTGGTTATCACAGTAGATCTTCATCATCTGCAAAGAATCGTTTTCAATGCAATATTGCAATAGACTTGAAGAATGCTCAGAATTTTGATGAGGAGTCGGCCAAACAGCAGATGATCTTCCTAGCATCTGTGTTGGAATCGTATGAAGGGTTAGTAGCTGGGAAGATAGGCAACACCAATCTGACGAAAAAAGATTATGATCAGATTGATCCTGAGGAAATGGAGCTGATCGATATTCGTTGGGCTATGGCCAGTGCTGTTCGTCGAGCACAGCGTTTCATGGAAATTACCGGCAGGAAGACAATTGGTGGTGCATCTACCAAGCTGGGGTTCGATAAGTCCAAAGTGACGTGCTTCAAGTGTAAGCAGAAAGGTCACTTCAAACGAGAATGCAGAAATGCTTATGCTGATGAGTCGGAGAACCCTTTCAGAGATGATTACTACAAGAAGGCGATTTATCACCAGAATAAATCTGAGCCGCCTAGATTGAAGCAGGTTGAAGACAACAAAGAGAAATCTAGAGCTCTTGCGGTGATTTATGATGATGAAGGGTATGATTGGAGTCAAGAGGTTCTACCGGAAGAAGATGCGGTTGGTTACTCATTCATGGCGAAAAACGACGAACCTATTCCGTGGAAAGACGATAGAACTGAAGAGCAGAAATATCAATACAGAAAAATGATTGCTGAAAACAAAATAATTAGAATATCTCGTATCTTTCTGGAAGCGAGGAGAGCAAATAGATGGGATCCGGACAGAGAGTGTTATCTTGATGAATATGGAAATATTGCGATCGATGACAAAACGCTTGATATCGAGGCCATAATCCAGCAGTACAAAGAAGAGGATGAGTACTGGCAGAATAAATGGTGGGGAACTGGAGACGAGAAAGAGAAAGAAGAGAAAGAGAAAAAGGAGAAAGAAGAGAAAGAAAATTCAAAGAAAGTTGATACTGGAGTTATTGACACAACGCATGAGTTGAATGCTGAGAACTTGGGAAAAATGGCTGACAAAGTGCTGGCTGCTAAGGCACTTGAGGTAGACTCTAACTCCATGTCTGAGTCAAAAAGCCAAGTCAGTTCAAACTTGTCAACAAATGCGTCAGGTAAGAAAATTGATGGAAATGCTGATTGCAAAAATTGCAACAAAGAGTGCAAATTTTGTAACACAGTCACGTATCTCAACGGGAAGAAAGTTGATGATCTGACAGCAAAGGTCAGAAGTGTTGAGAATCAGATTCTTGATCGTGACAAAACAGTTAAAGCTTCAACTGAACGGATAAGAGAATTAACTAGACAAATTGAAAATGATAAAATTGATCATGACAAAATTAAACAAGAAAATGAAAAGTTGATTCTTGAAAACCGTCAGATTTCTGAGAAGTTTGAAAAACTCAAAAGCACAATGAAAGATAATGATGATCGAAATGGTAAAACTTTTAAAGAAAATGAACATCTAAAAGCAGTGCTTAGAGTAAAAGAAGAATCAATCAACCAACAACTGGATGAAATCGCTAAACTGAAACTTAAAGTTCAAGAGGCTGTAATTGAAAACGAGCGAATCCAGTTGAAGCTTAACAGTTACAGCTCCGCAAGCTTTGTTTTGCAACACATTATTCCCAAACCCATCGGGAAAGACAAAGCAGGCGAAGATGTGTATTGTGATGGAACTGGGGTGGGTTTTCATCAAGTACCACCACCTGTTCTTGATAACTACACGAAAAAGCAATCTGGGTTGGTTGAAATTGAGGAAGAAAGTGAAGTTAAACTTCCGGAGAACATTGATGTCATGTTCACATTTTCCAATGACGATAGTGTTCAAAATGATATTGTAAAAGGTGTTGTTGAAAATGTGCTAAAAACGGATAGTGACACTACTGAGGAAGATGGGTGTTTCTTGGATAAGTACATTCAGAAACCAAAATCCAAAAACAACTTAAGTGATGAATCGGGTCTTGTAATGTACAAGATGGCTGGATCTGATAAGTTGTATTCGGATTCTGAGTTTCCGATTGAGAATGTCAATACGAACAAATTGACAAATGTTTTCAAGTTGGTCGAAGTTGAGTTTTCAGAAGTGAACAATCTGAGTCAAACAAAGAGAAAAATGAGTTTTGAGAAAGATAAATCATATTACAAGAAATCTGTTAATCCACCACGTTTTTACTATAACAATCAAAACAATTGGCCGGGTGTTTATCGGGGTGGTAAGAGTTATCAGAAAAGAAATGCTTTAAACAAGAGGTTTGTTGAAAAGAAGGTGTTTGTGAACATTGCTGATGAAGAGAAAGTGATTTTTTCAAAATCGAATGAAGAATTCTTTGAGAAAAGAGCTTCACAGTCTCAGTCTGAAGGCACAAGTCGAGTTGTTGATACTCGAACATGTTTTAGATGTAATCAAGTTGGTCACATTGCACGAAAGTGTAAAAATGTGAAGCCTAAGACTGAAACTGTGAAGATTCAAAAGAAGAAAGTTGACGAGAAGGGTAAAGCACCAATCGTTGTTGAGAAAAAGAATGTGAAAAATGACAACATCAAAGTGAAAAATGAACCCGTAAAGAAAGTGGTAACTAAAAACGACAAGTTTTATAAACGGGTTGCATTATCTCAACAAGTTTGGAAACCAAAAACAGAGATGAAAATTTCAACTTCTGAAGTGAAAAAGGCTGAAGAGTCAATTTCGGTTGATTATGATGCGAATTTTCCACCTTTGAAGGCTGAAAACTTCAAAATTCAAATTGCGAGAGTCAAGGTTACACCTAAGGCTGATGAGGCCTGGGTGGACTCCATGTTCGACTAAACAGTTTGAATTGCCGGAGCTTCCTTGATTGCGAAGCATGAATCGGCATCTTTATTAAAGTTGGTTAAGTCAAAGTTTGTTTTGTGCAGGATCTTCCAATACTTGTATCCAGATGGATCATGGATAGTGGAGCGTCTCGACATATGACAGGGAGGACTGCGTTGCTGTATGATGTGAGAAATATCAATGGTGGTTATGTAGGATTTGCTGGTCATGAAGGTGGTAGAATTATTGGTGAAGGAACGTTATCCAATGGGATTGTGACGTTTGAAAGAGTTAACTACATTACTGAGCTGGAGAACAATCTGCTTAGTATCTCGCAGATTTGTGACAACATGTATACTACTCACTTCACAGACAAAGAATGTTTGATCTTGAAACCAGGATTTGTTATCCCTGAGGAATGGATTATCATGCGGGCACCTAGAGTAAATGATTTATATGTGTTGGATATGACTGTAGCAACTACAACAACAGGTCAAGCACATTGTTTTGTTTCTAGAGCAACCGAGAAAGAATCGAGATTGTGGCACCGCAAGATGGGGCATATTCACCTAAGGAAGATGAATCACTTGGTGCACAATGATTTAGTTCTTGGAGTTCATGTCAAAGGTTTTCATCTGGAAGGGGAGTGCATTAGCTGTATTAAAGGCAAGCAGAAGAAAAAGTCACACCCTACAAAGCAAGTCAATTCAGTTTCAAGACCTTTGGAAAGACTTCACATGGATTTGTTTGGTCCTGTGAATGTCAAAAGTATTACAGGAGATTACTACTGTTTGGTCGTTACTGATGATTATTCCAGATTTTCGTGGGTTTCTTTCTTGAAGACGAAAGACGAAACATTTGACAGTTTGATGTCGTTGTTCAGAAAGATTGAGAATTTGTACCAAAGGCGTATCAAAATAATTCGAAATGATAATGGTACTGAATTCAAGAATAGTAAGATGGAAGAATTTTGTGATGAAAGAGGTATATTGCATGAGTATAGTGCTCCGTACACTCCGCAGCAGAATGGAGTCGTAGAACGCAAAAACCGGACACTAATTGAGACGGCTAGAACTATGCTCGCAGATTCAAAGTTACCGATAAATTTTTAGGCTGAAGCTGTTTCCGCCGCATGTTATACTCTCAACAGGGTTCTCACTGTCAAGAAGTTCAACAAAACATGCTTTGAGCTAATCAATAACCGCAAACTGAATTTGAAGTATCTAGAACCGTTCGGGTCACCCTGTACAGTTATAGAGCCTCATGGAAAGTTTAGTCCGAAGAGCATTGAGGGAATATTTGTTGGTTATGCAAATCCGATGCGAAGTGTCTTCGTTCCAAGTGAGAAGCTGATTATTGAAGCTGTAAATGTGTAGGTCCCTCGGAGGTTGAGGTCAAACCTTATCCTTGTTATGTTTAACACACTAGCAAGTGCGGAATCCAAGCTAGAGTGCAAACCGGTAGTTTATACGAGAGCACAAGCAACAAAGAGAAAGGTAGACACACGAGATATCAAAGTTTTCTCTTGTATTTCAGTGGACACGGTTACAGCCCTTGACCAAACTGAAAAATGCTCTCTAACAGACTGAGTTCACTCCTATCTCACACACACACTTCTGTCTCTTTCGGTCTGTCTATCTTAAAGAAGTGAACACATTGCATGGATATTTATATCCATCACAGCTCGTCTGGTCGAAGGATCAGATAGACTGATCGAAGGATCATCTATCGATCAGAAGCCTATCGAAGGATCCACATATACCTCGAAGGATGATATCCTTCGAGGTCCATCCATATCCATCGAAGGTTTATCCTTCGAGCTCATCGAAGGATATAAAACAATCCTTCGATGACTCATCCTTCGACCCAAACATATTACGAACAAAATGCTAACTGTTTGGCCAAGTCAAACCAGGAGGATGGTTGACTTGGTCAAACTTACATCGAGCACACCTAAGACGTAACTCAGACCAACACAAGACATCGTTTTGTATCATGACAAAATACAGACAAAGTACAGACACAAGTGCACCAACAAATTCCCCCTTGGCTGTAGCTTTGTCTCGATCTTCGTGTCTTCAAGTCTTTGACGTCCTTTCAAGTCTTCAATGTCGGAGGATCTTTAAAGTCTTCACGTCTTGAAAGCAGAAAGTGTACCAACAAACTACCCGTTTCATGTAGGAAGTGTGTTGACAAACTCCCCCTTAACATAAGCTCCCCCTTGAGTTATGCTCGTGAAAGTCTTGATCTTTACAAGTTGAGATCCTTGTGGTGTTGATGATGGTCAGCGGCAACTCGATCATCTTCATCACTTGAGTGCCTTCACGTCATATCTTCATTCCGAAGCTTGTCATCGACCATGTTCTCCTTGCCTTTAGAATCTGCACATGCAAGAAATCTAAACGCGTAATGAAAACAACTGCCTGGAATATCATAAGCAAGCGACACACATGTGACCATTGTTCAATCAATCACCGTCCGACAGTTTGAAAGTTTAACAAATTGTTCAGTTTTAGGTTCTTTAACTTCCAAAACTTGCAAATTTTGACCGTTTATGAAGATTTAGTCACTTTGGATTTTGGGAATTTGCAAATCAAACCCTTCAAATTCTTAAAAGTTTTCAGAAACGACCGTTTTGAAAAATTGCCCGTTATGAAGTTCTGCAAAGGTCAGTTTTATGAAGTATCTCGGCTTGCCAGGTATCTGATCGAGCACCAACATCGGTTAATAAAAAATAAGATTAAATTGAAAATCTTTTTTGGATTTTGAGAAAGTTTATATTAAAACACACCTAAAATCTTTTTGGTATTTTTGAATATTTCAAATGTAAAGACTGAAAGCAGTAAATAAATATATACAAAGATGCAGAAACTGAAAGCATTAAATAAATATTTACAGACATTCCTTTTGCGAGTTTCGAGGGTAAGAGAATCATATCAGTGTATGGTCATGCCAAAACGCTCTTGTTGTTCTTTTAGTTAACATTAAGATAAGCATCCTATAACGATTATCGGTATTGTTGTCCACATAAGCTCAACTTATCAGATGTAATCATGTTTAGGGGATACGTTAAGGTATGATTTATACTTACCGACCGGTGTTCATCCACATCACGACACATTCCCGTATCAAGGTATGCACGAGGGTTCATCTTACCGGTGAGTATACCGATTATCATCTGTTTGACCGTATATGATGTGAGAAACTCACTTATTTTGATTTGAAAACAAGTCCTATGTGATATAATCACTTATTGATGAGGAACTTGATTTTCGATGCATGAGGGCACAGGAGCAAGTCCGTGAACAGGTCAGTACTTTCGTACAGCAGAGAGACGAACTTGACTCCCGGATGAATGTGATATATTATCACTTATTTTGAGGGACATGTGATTGTTTATCACTTATTGAGGTCGTATGCAGTATGTACACGTATGTATGGTATCATGGAAGATCTAGACTTGCGTCCCCGTTATTTTTCGGTAAAAGATACAACCATGATACCCAGATGATAAGCAGCATAAAGACCGAATATCTCAGAACCTCGGCAATCTCTCAAACGAAATTTCGGTACTAAGACCATATGCCAATGAATGGTTCCCACCTGGTCTTCAGTCGATTTAAGTTTATATCACCCTGCACACTTTAAAATGATTGTGAGCCTACCGATACATCATATATAGAGCTGCTTATCGTTTTTCATTTAAGGTTTAAAGAGGTTTAGACAGACCACTGATGTACTATCATTTTCTCTTTTGCTCGCCAGGAAACTCATTTTTGTTTTTCTATTGTTTTTGTGTTTTTAAAATTTTTCAATGTTTTTGGATTTTTCAAATTTTACTCCCCCTAAAATCAATAAACTAAGATAAATTTAAAACACAAAGGTATTTACAAAAATGATTTTCCGATGTTGGTTTTACTCTTGCTTGACCTTAATGCCATTTACCAATAATAAATAGTCAAATCTTGATTTGTCAAATGCTTTGGTAAAAAGGTCGGCACGTTGGTCATCAGTGTGGACGTAAGCAACATCGATTAGCCTTTTCTCAAAGCAATCACGTATGAAGTGATACTTAATTTCGATGTGCTTAGTCTTTGAATGCTGCACAGGATTTCTAGTGATCTGTAAGGCAGCAGAATTATCAACGTAAATAGGAGTAGTTAGAAATTCAAAACCGTAGTCCCGCATCTGTTGTTGGATCCATAGAACCTGGGAGCAGCAACTAGACGCAGCAATGTATTCCGCTTCACATGTAGACGTAGCCACACATGTCTGCTTCTTGCACTGCCAAGTGACTAGGCGATTGCCTAAGAACTGACATCCTGCTGTAGTTGATTTGCCATCTTTCTTGCAGCCGCCGAAATCAGAATCACTGTAAGCCTTGAGATCGAAGTTATCATCCTTAGGGTACCATAACCCGGTGTCAGGGCAACCCTTCAGATAACGAAAAATCCTTTTGACAGCAGCATAGTGAGAGACCTTCGGATTCGCCTGGTATCTGGCGAGAAGGCACGTTGGATACATAATGTCGGGTCTTGATGCGGTGAGATACATTAAAGATCCAATCATAGCACGATAAAGTGAAGAGTCCACAGCTTCCCCTTTTTCATCCGGAGTAATCCCGTGATTCTGCGGAAGAGGAGTAGAAATTGGCTTTGAATCGGACATCTGGAACCGGCTCAAGATGTCTCCGACGTACTTGGTTTGATGGATAAAAATTCCAGATTCGGACTGATTAACTTGCAAACCCAAGAAGAACGTCATTTCACCCATCGCACTCATCTCGAATCGATCTTGCATCACCTTCTCAAATTCCTTGCATAACTTATCATCGGTAGAACCAAAGATAATGTCATCGACGTATACCTGTACCAACAGAAGATCTTCACCTTTTTCTTTGATGAAGAGGGTACAATCGATCAAACCCCATCTAAACCCGTTGTTCAGCAGGTAGGTAGACAGAGTCTCATACCAGGCTCGAGGTGCTTGATGAAGACCATATAACGCTTTGTTAAGTAGTAAAACTCTGTCAGGATGTAATGGATCTTCAAACCCCGGTGGTTGCTCGACATATACTTCCTCTTCGACTACTCCGTGAAGAAAGGCACTTTTAACATCCATCTGGTACACCTTGAATTTCTTGAAGGATGCGTAGGCTAGAAAGATTCTAATAGCCTCCAGACGTGCAACAGGTGCATACACTTCATTGTAGTCAATACCTTCTATCTGACTGAAACCTTGAACAACTAACCTTGCTTTGTTTCGGACAACAATCCCACGGTCGTCCTTCTTGCACTTAAACACCCAACGAGTTCCGATCTTCTTGTAGTGGTCGGGCCTATCAACCAATTTCCATACGCCCAACTTTTCAAACTGCTGAAGTTCTTCTTGCATGGCTTCCACCCAGGAATCATCTTCTTGGCTAACATAGCAGGCGAAAGACCAATCATTTTGTTGTCCCGATTCTCGTATCTCAGCATACAAGCCAGCATTTTCGTTATTTCTGATTTGATTCCTTGTCCTTACACCACTGAGAACATCACCTATAATATTCTGCTGAGGATGAATGTTATGAATTCGGGTTTCAGGAACTAGAGGAATGTCAACATTGGTCCTTAAGTTATTGATATTTAAATTCCCGATATCATTCTGAAGCTGTTGAGTTGTAGAAGATGATGCATTTTCTTCTTGAACAATTGGCGCAGACACTGGATCCGTTGCTTCTGAAGTACCTTGAACCGGACCCCGTGCTTCACCATCATTTGCATCAACATACTCCTCATCTTCTGATGACAAATTGTAGTCGACAGCATCATTAAACACCTCATTTGAAACGAGATTGTTGACAGAAGAAGATGCTTGTGAGTCAACAATGATTGGGCGAACTAACTGAGAGCCAGTCGCATTCTCGCTTTCAGATAACATTTGAGCAATTGCATTGTCATCATCAAATGTCGGCAGATTGAATGAGTCGAAAAGACCATCATAATCGAACATCCATGGATCTCCAGAAGGCTTCGGTGGATTAGAATATCTTTGAACTTTTACTTCACCCCACTCTTCAATCTTCTTGGTAGTCAGGTTCCATACTCGCAGATTAGGAGTAGCATACCCAAGGAAGTAACCTTCGATAGCTTTGGCACCAAACTTCCCGTCAGGCTCAATCATGGTACATGGTGCACCAAAAGGTTCTAGATATTCCAAGTTAGGAGTCTTCTTGTGTAGGAGTTCGAAACACGTTTTGCCATGTCTTTTCACTGTGAGAACCCTGTTTAACGTGTAGCAAGCCGAGGCAACAGCTTCAGTCCAGAATCGAACTGGAAGCTGAGACTCAACCAACATGGTTCTTGCAGTCTCAATTAAGGTTCTGTTCTTTCTTTCAGCGACTCCGTTTTGTTGTGGCGTGTACCGAGAGCTGTATTCATGAAGGATTCCTTTTGCAGTGCAAAATTCATCCATAACCCTGTTTTTGAACTCGGTTCCGTTGTCGCTTCGAATTCGCCTCACCTTTAGATTATAAAGATTTTCCAACAAGGTGATCAAATTCTTTAGAATTTCTGGAGTCTCGCTCTTGTGGACCATGAAAGCAACCCATGAAAATCTTGAATAGTCATCAGTGACTACCAAGCAGAAAACTTCCCCGTGCACACTCTTGTGTTTGACTGGGCCGAAAAGGTCCATATGCAGACGTTCGAGTGGCATGTCTACAGTGTTAACCTTCTTCAATGGATGTGATTTCTTGATATGCTTCCCTTTCTGACACGGCACACAGACATCTTGAAGTTGAAAATTCTTCACATTGACACCTCTCACCAGATTGTTTTTGACAAGGTGATTCATTTTTCTGAGGTGAATATGACCCATCCGTCTGTGCCAAGAGATCGTCTCCTTTTCAGTGGCTTTTGAAATAAAGCAAGTAACTTGTTTGGACTTGGTTATTGCTTGGCTCATATCGAGGACATACAAATCATTAACTCTTGGTGCTGATAAGAGAATCCATTCTTCGGGAATCTTGAATCCTGGCTTCAGCACATAACAACCGGCATCATCAAAATGCACGGTGAACTTCTTGTCGCAGATCTGAGAAACACTCAGGAGATTGTGATCCAACTGTTGCACATAATTGATTTTGTCGAAACTCACAACTCCATTTGAGATCATTCCCTCGCCGGTGATATACCCTCCTTTGTCTCCAGCAAACGCAACATATCCTCCTCTTATACTTCGCACATCGAAAAGAAGACGATAGTCGCCCGTCATGTGCCTGGAAGCCCCACTATCAACAATCCAATGACTATTAATAGTTCCTCCTGGAGCCGCCTGCACATGCAATTAACTTATCAGTTTGAGAGGGGGACCCAAGCCTTTGTGGACTTGGGTCGTCCTTGATCATCAAGGAAAGTGATTTCAATCACTTGATGATTAGGAAAAAGAACCTGTGGTGCTCCCCCTGATTGAATTACCTGCTTTTGCTTCCAAGCGGTTTGTCCTTTACCAGTATTTGAATTTATTGTTTTAACATTTACTGGTTTTACAGTTTCAGATTTTGCTTGTACAGGTTTTTCTTCTTTGACCTCTGATTTTAAGGCCTTTTCAATTACCTTTTGATTCCTTTGCTTTAACTTCTTTTCCCTTTCTTTCAAGACACGTGGGTCTTGTTTCGGGGAAACTGATCGTTTTCGGTAATCGATTTCTTGGGGAGCACTCGTTTTTGACTTCAGCTTTTGCACGTGTGGGCAATATCTTACAATATGCCCAACTGTCCCACATTCAAAACATGTTCTCCGCTCTACAAACTTCGGATAAACATGTTGATGACCAGACGGAGAACCAGACAATGAACTCTGTGATCTAGACGTACTTGGACCTAAATCACATCCGTTGGTGTGTTGGGTGTAATTATTCTGATCATTTCGTTTTAAAATTCTAATGAACTCAATGTTAGATTTATCCTGAAATGTTTCAAGTTTGTCTGAACCCGTGGATCCAACAAAGTTCATTTTCGGTTCTCGTTTCTTAACAGGAGCTCTTTTGTTTTGCACCTTTTGTTGTTGAACCTTAAGTTGCTCAACCTTTAATTGTTGAATTTTAGGTTGTGCAGCCTTAGGTTGAGTAGCCTTAGACTGTTCAACTTTAGGTTGTTGAACCTTTGGTTGTTCAGTCTTAGGCTGCTGAACTTTAAGTGCTTGAACATTCTTGTTCTGAGCCTTCTTTCCCTGTACCTTACCCTTTCCGGAGTTGACTTGTTGTTTTTGGTTTCCGTATTGTTTTCTAATTTGTTCACACGGAATTGGATCACATTGAGTGACGGTAACTTTGCCACTTTTGTTCCCCAAAAATTTATCAGTGCATCCTTCAAAAATTTGCTCAATTAAATCTTGATTTACATTCTTAATTGGAAAATCTTTGTTAGAGTAGATTTTGCTATCTCCTTTGAGCGTGTACAACAAGTTATTCTCTTCACGGTTAGATACAAGGGACTCCATTGCTTTTGACATTTCAGTCTTACTCGGTTTCACTGGTGGATCACACAGGATGTGATTTTCGATTGGAATATCTGTTGTAACCGAGTTAGACTGTTGTTTCACAATTTCTTCAGATTCATCATCCGAAGAATCAGCATCCTCAACAATGGGAGGACTCTGTTCCTTAACACACGATGAATCTGTCACATTCTCAGATTCTGATTGACCCGAGGATGATGCACCAGTTGTGAACCCGAGGCCTGCTGCAAAGTCATCTAGACCGAGTGGCACAGTAGGTTCAAAACGGGGCATATCCTCGTCATCAGGCAATTTGGAGTAATTGTGATTCATCGGGGGAGGACATGATTTGAATCCAATACATTTTGCATCCCCCTTTTTCTTTATCTTTTGAGCGTCAATGATGTGATCCAATACATAGCGGGAATTGGAATAGCTTTCCAGTTTCTGCTTAATTGTCTCACATTCACATCGAGCTGTTGCCAACTCTACCATTTGCTTTTCAATTGTGTCAATAAGATTATTGTTAGCATGTTGTTTTCGCAAAACAGCCTTTTGTAATTCTGAAACATCATGTCTTAATGACGCAATTGTTGCTTTAAATTCCTTTTCATTTCTGGTTAAAAACAAGTTAGCTTCATTTGCTTTAGAAAGATCTACAATCAATTATTGATTGTGTTTGTATGTGATTTCAAACTGACTTTCCTTTTCAGCATATTTTAAACACTTTTCACATTCAATAGGAACAGAAATAGAGTCAGAATTAGTATCACATACCTGAGAAGTCTGACCTTCTACGTGAGCCATAAAGGCTGTATGAAAAGAAAAAGATCCATCTTCAGAGAAGAACTGAGCAAGCTTCTCGGAAGTTCCAGCAGATTTCTGGCAAAGAATAGATCTCCTCTTGCATAATGCTTCAGCTTCAGCCAAAAGCTCATCAACTTCCAAATCTAAAGCATCACTTGATAAATCACCAGCATCAAGTGATTCCCCATCCATGCTCCCACTATAACCCGAACTATCTTCATCTTCTGAAGATTCACCAGCAGACCCGGGTTCTACTACCTTCTCAATCACTTTAGCATAACATGCTGTTCCACCATTTCCTCCTTCTCCAAGCTGAAGGTTCCAATTGCAGATTTCATCAGCTTGAACAACCAATCCTCTGTGGGGATTAGTGTTTGTGGATCCAGATGCATTTCCTCCAACGGGAACTATTGATCTGTCAGAATTGTTGTTCTGTTGCTGTTGTGGCTGTCCTTGATTCCTGAAGGGATTCTGATTTCCTTGCTTAGGTGGCTTCTGACACTCCCGCTTGAAGTGACTCTTTTCACCACAATTGAAGCAAGTGACAGCATTCTTATCAAAACCATACCTGGTGTTGTTGTTGCTATTCAAGTTGGTTCTCCCCGTTCTTTCCATAAACTCCTTTGCTCTTCGAATTGCACTAGCAAGAGCCCATTTGATATCCATCATTTCAAACTCTTCTCTATCCACTTGCTGATAATCCTCATTGGTTAGATTGATATTCCCAATCTGACCTGCGACCAATCCACAATAAGCACTAACCAAGGTGTTCAACATCTCCATATGCTCCTTGGCTATTTCGACACTGACTTTGGAAAAGTTGGAAGTGTCTAATCTGACTGTGTTCGGATTGGAAGTGGCTTGAAAGTTTGAAGAGCTTCCATAAAACCCTTGCTGTTGCGGTTGTTGCTGCTGAGCTGTCGGTTGCACATCCTGTTGTAGAGAAGAAGAAACTGGTCTTGAATACATCGTGTATGCTGAAGGATCAAACTGATCTGTTGTGGAAGGTCCGGTGTTTGAGATGAAGGCTGTTTGAAGCTTCGCATGTTGAGAGGCTGGTTTTTCTCCACTGATACCTCCTGCAATCCCATAGTACATCTCTGGATTTTGAGGAGTTAGTGTTCTTTTTGCATTAAGCTTTTCTTCTACATCCTTGTTCTCCAATTTTTGAATTAACTCATAAACGGTGATTGTGTCTAGAACACCATTTTCTTTGAGAATTTCAAGATAACCGCTCCACTTTGCTGGTAAGCCATCAGCAAATCTCTTCACCATTTCTTGTGGAGTGGCAGTGACTCTAAAAGCAAACATCTCGCTCAACAAGTGATGGAACCTTGTAGATAACTCTGCCAAAGTCTCATTCTCCATACACGTGAATCCTTCAAACTCTTTCTTCAGTAATTCTTGCTTGATCTTTCTAGATTGAGCATTTCCTTCACATCGTAACGTGAGCATATCCCACAAGCTTTTAGTAGTCGTGCAGTAAACAAACTGGTGGTAAATGTCTCTGTGAAGAGCTTGTGTGAGAATCATGAATGCTTTCTTTTCTAACTCAAATTTCTTCTTATCATCATCAGACATAGTGCTGTAAGTTTCTGGATTAGATCCTGCAACTTCCAAATCATTGTCAAATGCGGTGAAGAAGCACATCCATAGATCTTGACCTTGCCCCTGAACATAAGTTCTCAGCCTTTCTTTCCACCATCCCCAATCATTGATGTGATTTAGCTTTGGCGGTTTTGTGCTTGTACCAGTTTCACTGTCGTTCTGCATCATAGCTTGAATGCTGCTGCTTTGATTTGTGACCAATGCCCATTGATTTGCAGTTATCATTGCAGCTTGAGGTGGGGCAATAGCCTGCATCCATGCAGTTTTGTTGAAATCTGATGCAGATTGCGTAGCTGATGATTGTGGAGTCAAAGTTGTTTGAGTCCACGCGGTTGGATCCCACTGACCGTTTGTTCCCATTTTATAAAAATTAATATATTAAGTGAAAAATGATTTAAAATTTGAAAACAAGTTTTCCCCTTTTAAAAATTTAATTTTCACAAACTATGTTAATATCTCAAAAGATAACAACCAGTCGAAGGATCCTTGATCGAAAGACCTGAAAAACACAAACTTGTTAAACTTAAACAGACTAGAATCGAAGGAACAGAACTTGTTCGAAGGATCAACAGTGTTCGAAAGATCACTGTTGAGCTTCGAACAATGATTTCGAAAGATTCTCCAAACGTAGGATCCTTATCTTTCGAATAAGAGCTGTAGATCGAAAGATGTATGCTTCGAAAAGATTCCTTGGATCGAAGGATAAGTCACAGACTTCGAAGGATGTTCGAAGGATGATTATCTATCGAACCTCCTTTGATCGAAAGATGATCTTTCGACTTCGAAGGATATCCTTCGACTTGCACTGACACAGTTGACAAAAATGACAGGTTGGTGAAAAGGTGATGGGTTGGTAGAAATCTTTCGGCAGAAAGTATGGTCAGACCATACCTTTTACCAAAAACCAAGATTTGAACAATAAAATAATACCCAAAAAGGACGGTTCTTATCCAGAAACCGGTCACCGGAGTAAGCCGGAGTTTGGCCGGAAATTACCAAACTTCTTAAAAACAAGTTTTTAAGATACCCAACCCGTCCTTTAACACACCCGGTTAGTTTAGAACACGTTTTAACGTCAAGAAAAGCGAGAAAAACACAGAAAACAGGAGCTAAACCAAGTGAGTTTTTGTCCAAAACACTCCAAAGTCTTGTATAAACTCGGTTTTTAACAAGGAAAAGAGCCACGGCTCTGATACCACTTGTAGGTCCCTCGGAGGTTGAGGTCAAACCTTATCCTTGTTATGTTTAACACACTAGCAAGTGCGGAATCCAAGCTAGAGTGCAAACCGGTAGTTTATACGAGAGCACAAGCAACAAAGAGAAAGGTAGACACACGAGATATCAAAGTTTTCTCTTGTATTTCAGTGGACACGGTTACAGCCCTTGACCAAACTGAAAAATGCTCTCTAACAGACTGAGTTCACTCCTATCTCACACACACACTTCTGTCTCTTTCGGTCTGTCTATCTTAAAGAAGTGAACACATTGCATGGATATTTATATCCATCACAGCTCGTCTGGTCGAAGGATCAGATAGACTGATCGAAGGATCATCTATCGATCAGAAGCCTATCGAAGGATCCACATATACCTCGAAGGATGATATCCTTCGAGGTCCATCCATATCCATCGAAGGTTTATCCTTCGAGCTCATCGAAGGATATAAAACAATCCTTCGATGACTCATCCTTCGACCCAAACATATTACAAACAAAATGCTAACTGTTTGGCCAAGTCAAACCAGGAGGATGGTTGACTTGGTCAAACTTACATCGAGCACACCTAAGACGTAACTCAGACCAACACAAGACATCGTTTTGTATCATGACAAAATACAGACAAAGTACAGACACAAGTGCACCAACAAAATGTTGAATGTCAAGGTTATACTATGTCGTCGCAGAATCCTGGAGATTCATGGCGTTATCATTATGACAAACTGTGGGATTCATTTGACATGAGAGAAGAATCAGAGGAAGATGAAGATTTCTTTGATGAGTTGGATATTTTGCGTGAATACGAGTCACAGCTAAGGTTCCCAGCTGAGTATTCGAGGCGACCACGGGAAACTTCAAATGATGATGAAGCAGGTCCAAGTAATGCTGGTGAACATGATGATGTCCAACAAAATGAAGTTGCTCGGGATAATCAGTCGGTTCAGGATGATAATCAAGAAGCTGAAAACATGCCAGTCTTTGATCATGGTGATTCAGATTCTGAGGGGGGGCAAATTCAGATTTCAAGTCAAACAAACCAAGTTGGTGAACAAGATGCAGAGCAGAATGTTACTAATATGGAGGGAAATGTAGATGTTCCAAGCGAAGTAATGCCGAAAACTTTTTCATATCATCCAGAGGAGTTGATCATAGGAGAATTGCAGACAGGCGTCTGCACTCGAAGACAGATTGATAAAGGGCTTACATGTTTTTATACAAAAGTTGCTCCTTTGCAAACTGAATTCTCATTGAGTTGTTTTATCTCGCAGATTGAACCAAGAACTTACAAAGAGGCGCTTACTGAAGATTCTTGGGTCATTGCAATGCAGGAGGAACTTAGTCAATTCGAGAAATTGGGAGTGTGGAAGTTAGTTGATTTGCCGGATGGTCACAGAAAAATCAATACAAAATGGGTATTTAAATGCAAGAGAGACGACAGAGGAGTTGTTGTAAGGTACAAAGCTCGACTCGTTGTTCAGGGCTTTAGTCAATAGGAGGGGATTGATTTTACAGAAGTCTATGCTCCTGTGGCACGACTAGAAGCTATCAGAATTTTTCTTGCATTTGCGTCTTGGAAGAACTTCAAAGTATATCAGCTAGATGTAAAATCGGTGTTTCTTTATGGGAAGGTTAAAGAGGAGGTTGATGTCGGACAGCCGCCGGCAAGGTCTACTTATTGGACAAAGCGCTGTATGGTTTACACCAGGCCCCGAGAGCTTGGTACGAGACTTTGTCTCAACACCTACTAGCCAACAAGTTCATTCGTGGAAAAGTGGATGCCACTCTCTTCACTAAAGAGGTCGATGGTCATCTTCTGATAGTTCAGATTTATGTGGACGATATAATCTTTGGGTCGACAAATGAAAATCTGTGCAAAGATTTTGAATCAGTGATGAAGCAAAAATTCAAAATGTCATCAATGGGGGAGATGAAATTCTTTCTGGGTCTACAAGTTGAACAACTACCTGAGGGAATTTTCAATCATCAAACGAAGTATGTTCATGATATTCTAGAGAAATTTGGGATGTCAAGTTCTACTCCAGCTGCTACCCCACTTGCAACAAATCATGGGATTCACCCAGATCTCACCGGAGACAGGGCTGATGAAACGTTTTATCGATCCATGATAGGTTCTTTAATGTACCTAACTGCTTCACGTCCTGATATCATGTACCCAACGTGCCTCGCAGCAAGATTTCAATCTAACCCGAGAGCTTCGCATATGATCATTGTGAAGAGGATATTGCGCTACCTGAAAGGAACTCCTTCATTGGGGTTGTGGTATCCTAGGAAAGGCGACTTTACGCTCGAAGGGTATTCCGATTCGGATTTCGGATGCTGCAAAGTTAATTCAAAATCAACAACTGCAGGATGCCAGTTCTTTGGTCCTAGATTGGTTACCTGGCAGTGTAAGAAACAAACGTCTGTGGCATTATCTACATGTGAAGCGGAGTATGTTTCTGCTAGCAGTTGCTGCTCTCAGATCCTGTGGATACAGCAACAGATGCGCGACTACGGTTTGCAGTTTGTTAACACACCTCTTTTTGTTGATAATGAGGCCGCAATAAATATAACAAAGAATCCAGTACATCACGCTAAAACTAAACACATAGAAATTCGTCATCACTTTATTTGTGATTGTTTTGAGAAAAAGTTGATACGAATTGAGAAAATCCACACTGACGAACAGAAACCTGATTTACAAACCAAAGCTTTTGATAAAAATCGGTTTAAATATTTGTTAAAACTGAATGGTATGAAGCTTCTTTCGGTGTCGGATGGCATAATTGGCGTTGATGAGAGTACTGTTGTGGAAGAAGACGAGAAACAATCTACAATGGTTTGTCGATTTTTTACTTGTTTTGGTATTTAGGGGGAGTAGATAGATGTATATAGATATATTTTCAGAAAATACAAAAACAGTAAAAAATGCAAAAATACAAAAACATGATAAAATCTGAAAAAGAGCTTGTGTATATAGGGAAAATGATAGTACATTGGCTAGACAATTACAGTATGCTAAAGATTTGTAAAGTTTAAATGAGTTAAACAGTCTCACTAATGATGTGTCGATAGGTTTTCACACATTTAGTAGATTTATTCGGGATATAAACCTAAAATTTCAAACTTGTGAAATTCGTGGGGAACACTACTTGGATATATAGGTAACCCCTGAAATCTCGTTCGAAAGGTCTCATAATCTGATATACTAGGTTTTTATACTCAATGATGTCTGGGGTATTATTTCGGGACTTCTGCTGAACGGTGGTTCTGACCTAGTCCTTGGATAATAGTTTTCGCAATGCTTGAGACATAGCATAAACCCTCAGCATGCCGATGAAACAATAAAATTGATAGTCGCTGCTATTGTAACTAAAAGATCGTCTAAAGGGGACATACCGTAAAGTCGAAGCTGATATCTCTCTGCGTATACGGAAGTATCGACCTGAGATCCCTCGGCCCTCGCGGAAGTATCGACCTGAGATCCCTCGGCCCTCGCATTACCTAATTTATGTACAGATATCATTGTAGTATACTCACCTGTAAGACTGATAATTGGGATTCTAGATACGGGAGTATATTCAAGAGGTGGGTCACATGAATGAGCTAAGTTCATATTTCATCTAAATCGTATCCTGAGTAAATTGAAAATTGTGTGAGAATTTAAGATGGATCAGTATATCGACAATCGAGGTGAATTGTTTAAGTTTGAGTATTAAATGAAGCTTAATGGTACTTGTAATTTGTCTGATAGCTGATATGATTCCCTGACACGCTCGCCAAAAATATGTTTGTAAATAGTTTACTTTTGTTTACTTTCTACAATTTAAGTTTTCTATATTTCATTTTTTTAGTTTAGAACACTTTATAAAATCCAAAAAGATTTTATTTCTGCTTTATTTTCTGACAAACCAAAGTGGAGAGTTGATTGTTGGATTCTCAGATGTTTGAAGCAGATGCAGGAGATTCTGGACTGAAGAATGAGGAGAGCTTATCTTGATGGAGTTTGATTTATTGGAAAGTTAAAAACAAGTTCATTAATTTGATACTTGTTATTTTCAGAAAATGTGTAAATTGTTGTTTTAAAATCAGTTTGATTCGTCAAATGATCAACCAAGGTCATTAAATTGGACTTGGTAGATTAATTGAGTAATCAAGGTCATTAACTTGGACCTGAATACTTGAGTGGATTGCTATAACTGATTGAGTTTGTGATTTATTGTTGAAAAGATAGTTTGTAATGATTGATGTTTGAGACACAGGTTTTGGACTTCATCATTCCCACGAAAGCTTATTGTCAAAGCTTGAACCAGATCAAGACCTCAGATTCTAGCATATTGAGAGGGGGAGTCTGTGAAAGGGGGAGTCTGGATCAACAGTCAAAGGGGAGTCTGAAGATGGAGCTAGGAAGATAATCTGAACCTGTGAAGATAGAATGCTTAAGATGTGAAGACAATGATTAGAGATTGATAAAGACAAAGACTTGAAGCCAAAGACTTCGTCAACATCCAAGGGGGAGTCTGTTGGTGCACTTAGTGTTTGTTAACTTTGTCTTTGACAAGTCTTTTGTATAGATAGGATTGAATGAATACACAACAGGGTTGAAATTAGGTTTAGATCATGTTTGAGATAGGGTTTTCGCTTGAAAGTGTGTCTTGGCAGATTCAAGCGAAACCTATTCATCATCATCATACAGTTTCGCTTGAAACTGGTCTCAAGCGAAACCCCTTGGGCTGGCACTCTCAAGCGAAACCCTAGAGGCCTATATATAGGGGTGTGTGTTGTTCATTTGAAGCGAACATGTATGTGTGTGTAAGAGAAGGTGCTGCCGGATTTGCTTCAGAATACATTGTAAAAGCACAAAAATCAATCAAAAAAGATAGATTAAAAGGAAACTAGCTGTTGTGACTTCTTTTACGTTGATTCTGCCCTCGTATTTGAAGATGAACATCCTTAACTGACTTTTCGAGGTCCTAAAACGGTCCAACAGAAGTTCTCACTCAAATGCCTAAATATTCAAAATTTGTGAGAGATTTCCTCACTCATAAAAGAAAAATTGAAACATTGCAACTAGTTAATTTAAGTGAAGAATGCTCCGTCGTACTACTTAACAAACTCACACAATAGAAAATCGACCCCGGAAGTTTCACCATCCCTTGTTCCATTGGGGGATCACCCATACGCAATGCGCTAGCCGATCTTGGGGCTAGCATTAATCTCATGCCTGCATCAATGTTTGACCGACTCGGACTAGGTAAAACAAGCCCCACAAAGATGAGCATACAACTTGCCGATAGGTCTATCAAATATCCACAAGGTGTCCCCGAAAATCTATTGGTAAAAGTTGGAGACTTTGTCTTCCCGGCCGACTTTGTCATACTAGATATGGAGGAAGATACCGAAGTACCACTCATTCTATGAAGACCATTTCTAGCCATAACCCACGCAATGGTAGACATGAATGGTGGGACATTAACATTTAGGGTTAGGGATAAGGAGATGGAGTTTGGGGTTGGGAAAAGAGTAGAAGACGACGACCCGGTCAACTACATGAAAGTCATAGACTCAAGCTTAGATGATGCTCTCCGACGGTGCAACATGGGATGCAAAACATCCCACTTGAGTAACACATGCCTGACTTTGGGTCTAGCCAAGAACCCTTATAAACGTGGCACACCACGGAGGCATTACACGGAACTATCCTTAGTTTTAGTTTAGATTAACTTTTTTGTTTTCTAGTTTAGTTTTACTTTTCAGGAATAAAACACACTCGGAATGGTGGAGGTTACTAAGGGAAGCTTGAACCCACACCCCATGCACAAAAACATAGCTTCCCTACAATTTTTTCTTCATTACAGCGAGTTCAGCACGGGGCCGTGCTCAGCCCAACACACCCCGTGTTGGAGGTTCTGCAGAAAAAGCCCAGTTCAGTTAACTGGACACGGGACTGTGTTCACTGAACACGCCCCCGTGCCCAGCTTTCTGTAAATTATGATACTGTCGATCTGAACACGGGGCCGTGCCCGGACCAACACGGGCCCGTGCCCAGACGCCTAGTAACATAAAATATTGTTTTTACACACCTTTTTACACATCCAATCAACCTAAAAACTTATTTTTGGGACACATTGAGGACAATGTGTAATTTAAGTGTAGGGGGGATGCTAAAACCTTGAATTTTGCAAGTCCTAATAACAAGCCTTACACAAAACTCTATTGTAACCGCTAATCACCCCAATTTTTTTCAAAAACTTTTCAATTTTTTTGCTTGTCTTGGTTTAATTTGGGAATAACAAGTTCTAAAAAGGTTATATTTTTACAAATTTAAAACCGATGGCGTCGTGATAAAAAGAACCAACATAAGAAAATTATGAAAAGGCATGACAAATCTAGTTAAAATTTGATTATATATACTTGATCACATTATAAACCCATTCCCACAAAAAGTGAGTTTTGAGCCTTTATTGAGCATACAAGCATACATTTTTAAATTAAATGCTCATTTTTCGTTTCTTGTGTGAATAGCCGCTTGGTTTCTTACAACTCTAGAACTTGCCATGACGATACATTCCCGGTCCTTACCAACTTAAACCCAAGTAAGTAAATGATGGAGGCATTAGGACTAACCCCTTTTTTCTTCAACGCCATTATTTTTTATTTTTTTATCACCTACCAAAAATCCCCCTAGTTAACCCCTTTGAGCCTAAATATTTTCGTTTCTAAACCCACAAAACAAACACCCTTTACCCACCAAAACCCTTTTTATTTTTAAACCGTTTATTTTAGTAAAAAAACTCGGTTTTCATGTGACATTCCTTATAAAAAAAAATGAAGTCTAGCAATAAACAAACAAGTTCCTCAAAGAAACTTTGTTTGAAAATGATTTGTTTGAATAAAAGTCACAAAAACAAAAAGTTTTACGACGACCGACGCTTTTTACGCTTTTAGCCCTTTTTACTAACCACTAACCCAAAACCACCTATCTTTAACCCAAGCCTAACCTTTCCCTAAGTCCTTTTGATATTTACAAAGGTTTATAGTTAAAAAGGAGGAGGATTGATTGCTTGGCAAGCATATGATAGAAATAAGTTCCATGACGGTCTCGAGTGTTTCACAAAAATACATCTTCGGCCGAGAGTTGAGTGACCTCCCGCGAGGTATGTGAACTTGTATATAAATGGAATTTTAAAGAAGCATGTTATGCCCAAATAAGTAATTTCTTTTATGAAACGTTCTAAATAAATCATAACGAATAGGATTATAAATAACATAAAAATAAAACCCAATAAAGATCTTGGATTCCTGACACTCAAGACAAGCCCAAAACTTCTCTTCTACCCATTCCATTTGGAAGTGTAAGCCACATTATAAAGAGTTTTGCTTGAGGACAAGAAAAGATTCAAGTGTAGGGGTATTTGATGTGTATAAAATGCAACATATAAATTACATCAATTGATGCATAAAACTAACCCTTTTTAGTACTAATGTTGGAAAAAGTGTGCTTTTGTCTTCCTTTTTGTATTTTCAGTACTAAATGAGCGTAAATGAACAAAAGGAACAAATATGCAGCAAAATCTAACATAAATATAAGAAAAGGAATAAACGAGGCATGTCCGACCCCTCGACATCATCTTCTCAAGCAAAAACAAAGAAACAGAATGTTGACCACGGCCCCGTGCCCAGCGGACACGGGGGCGTGGCCAGGAGCCTGCAGAAAAGACAAAGTCATAGAAGCTTCTATTCCCAGCACGGAGGCGTGCCCAGCTCCACATGGGCCGTGGTCAACGCTAAGATTCACAGAATCTTGCAAATCTTGATAGTACAGATACGCTTCTGCACACGGAGCCGTGCCCAGCGAACACGGGGGCGTGTGGAGCTAATGCAGACAAATTGCAATTAATGAAGAAAGAGAAAGATGATGGACACGGGGCCATGTCCGGGCGTCTGTGCAGGCTATAAATAGGGGTGCTTGGTTCACTTCAAAGGCATCCCTTGGCAAACCAATATTGATAGTAAGAGTTCTTGACAATCAAAGGACATGTTTGCCTAAGTCTCTTACATCACTTGGTGAAGACAAGCATTTAGTGTAATACTTTTGATTTTTAATCTTTCGCACTTTTTATTTGGTTTTGTATTAATGACTTTAATAACTAGTTTCTTATGTTGAAGATGAAACTTCCTTATCATTTGTCCGTGTTGTTTTGGCGTTATTAGACTGTCTATATAAAATAAAAGATTTCACCATTCATATCTCTACGGTCTATATAGAGATATATTGGCTACCTGGTCGGGGGTTAAGGGAATGGTTTGGTAAGGTTCTTGCCTTATTCAGTGTATAGATCCTGTAAGGACCTGGGTCAAGCTTACTAGGACCTCCTTCAATACTCACTGGTATTGGATGGCGGGGGTGCAAATGGCTTGATCCCCTCATATGTAAACTACTATTAATACATTAACACGGCTACTTGGGATTGTATCCCTGCTGACTCAAACCACTTAGCCGAGGGTAACGTCACCTTCAAAAAAGGGGCCTACCACATTACGCATTATTAACTTAATTAGTTATATTTCAATATTTCGACCCTTTGGGATTGTATCCTTGCTGACTCAAACCACTGGGTTGAGGGTAACGTCACATGCAAAAGAAGGGCCTACTACTATAACTAAGATAATCTCTAAAAAAGTGCAAAAGTGCGGAAATTATCAAACGTTACACTCGGTCAACAGTATGCGTACTATCATATGAATGATCCATTAGGTACATATAATACAAATCTCATAGCATGATGATTATCATATGAAAAATGATGATTATTATCGTATAAATAAATGGATGTTATTTAGGGTGAATTTTTACGTCATACGACGGAATCGCCGCATATGGACACATAAAATAATATAATAGATAAATATTAATAAAAATTTATATCAGTGATTCCATGCAACTAAATTAAGAATGAACGAGGTGGAACACCCGAGCTATGCCGCGGGGTGTCCGGTAAAAAAGTTATAGAACGCATATTTATAACAACCTGTCACATATACGATATTACGATAACCAAAAAAGCTGCATGCCTGCATAGTTTGTTTTGTTCCAAATAAAAAACATTTTACTTTTAATACAACTCTATTCTTAATAAAATTTATATCTCAACGTTAAGAAAAAAACAAAGCGTAAAAAAACTAACCGTATGCTTATTTTTTTTATTTTATAAAATTAACGAAAGCAAGTTGTTAGAGAAAAATAAAAGTACTAAAATTAATTGGGTTAAATATGTATGTAGTTTGTAGTATGAGGGGTTGAAATCCATATCACCTATCTGGATAATTCGATAGCAAAAAATGTTTTATTTCAAACATAACTCTATTTTTTTTAAAATACTTATATCGGAGCATTGAGAAAACAAATTCATTACAACTATGTACTTAGTTATTTTTATGTTCACTTAAGTTATTAGAGAAAAATAAATTTTCTAAACCTAAAGGGCTGTTTGGCAACATCTGAATGGTCAAGTGCTGAACCAGTAAGAGGTCTGAACCATTAAGTGCTGAACCAGTAAGAGCTCTGAACCATTAAGAGTCTGTATAATGCTTAACCGTTTAGAGACAAATTTCTGACCAATTCAGATTAGAGGTCTTAGTCATTTAGACTCTGTATAAATCTTAACAATTCAGAGGAAAATGTCTGAACCATTCAGATATCTGCTCGTGAAACAAACAGTCTGAACCATTAAGTGCTGAACCAGTAAGAGGTCTGAACCATTAAGAGCCTCATTAAGAGGTAAACAAACGGCCCCTAAATGAGTTATCGATGTATATTAAACATGTGTTGTTTATAATGTAAAGAGTGAATTATTTAGGGAGTTGATATTCACACATCTCTCTCTATGCATAGATATATATAGAGATAGATAGAGTGAAAAGGATGTGCGAATAAAATTTAGGGATGCGAGAATAGTGAGAATCATTATTTATTCTCATGTTCTTCTTATATCTATTTATTGTATTCAAAGTTCTCATATAATGTACTTATTTATGTAATTTGGAATTTTTTTTCTAATCAAATAATTACTTTAAAATTATTTTAATAAATAGATGGTTAGAAGAATACTAAATCTATATTTTGTATTGAAATGCTATTACAATGAATGCTATTATTATCTTGATTATTATTACAGTCAATAAAAGAAAAAAAAAGTCAAAGTTTAGTTCCATGTAGAAAAATAAAAGAAAAAGAACAACATGGGTTAATAGAGATTCGAATTCTCCACAAGAATGGTAGCAAAGCTTCTCGACACTCCACTAGAGCGCCAACTTGATTATTACTTAATTTGCACTACTAAAGATTATATCTAGAAAATACGTGTATTTTAAAATAAAAGAAAAGAAACTTAGGTGCTGTTTGTTTTTTTTAGAGAAGAGTTTCCTAGCCACTTATGTCTGCGTCGCGCAGATCACACGCAGACGTTTGGGTCTGCAGATTGTTTGTTTTCTCGAATACCTTTCATTAAAACACCTCTGTGCGCCCTCTTTTTGGTGGACTTGGGTTGTCCTCTTCTAACCGCTTCTCCCTTTTCTTTTTACCCTGATATCACAAAGCACACAGGTTCAAAAACCTAGCACACCTCCTTCTCCTCCACCACCTCTCCTCCACCCCTCCACTGTCGTCACCGGCCTCCCCTCCCCTCCACCCCTACCACCGTCGTCGCACTCCACCACCTCAGCCCAGCCGCCATCGCTCTCACTCCACCACCACAGCCAGCAGCCGCCGCCGCTTTCCACTACCTCAACCAGCCCCCGTCGCTCTCACTCCACCACCTCAGCCCTAAACTCTAAATATGTGAAAGATTGAGTTTGAAGGACTAAAGTTGACAAAAAGATGAAAATATGTATGCGAAGGGACTAAAAGTGTCAACATGCCAAACTTGTGCCTCTGAATGACCATACACGAAGAATATATCCTTAAACGAGTGATTAACTGGATATAAGAAGTCGTTTATGAAAATAATCGAAAGATTATAAACTACAGAGGTTAAACGTGTCAACATGTTAATTCTTACCTCTGACTGACCTTTTAACGAACCCGAGGCTTCGAAATATTCAAATATACTCTCAAGAATAAATGGTATAAATTTCACGTGGTTTCAAGATCGTTACACAAGTTTACAAGACTTTGGGTGAAAAGTGTCAACGCGATGAAACTAGTGTTTTGGTGATCATGTAACGACACCGGGCCTAACGGAGTTTGTTTATGCCTCTATGAACCTCTTCAAACTAACTGCAAGGGCTATTTATGTAAAAAATAAAAGATAATTGAAAGAATAAAAGAGCAGGGACTGAAAGTGCAATTATTGAAAGTTTTATAACCTGAGCGATGCCTTGACGCGGGGCGCGTAGCCCCTTGTGATATCTTACGTGGCCCGCGTAGCAACTGCCAGCATCCAAAAAACTGGCAGCTGCATGCTGCAGCCTGTTACACCGACTTTGGGGCCAAAATTTCGATTCCAGAAGCAATTTGTTGGTTTTAGAATACCACTAGGACACCTGGGGTGATCCTAGATGCCTCCAAAACACATGCTATCATCCAAATGCATGGCAAATTGTTAAATAAAGGCTCCTTAGTTGAATGGGTCATTTGCTCATTCACTTGCAACAAGTCTAACACTCACCTCTGGAGTTAGCTGATCTTAGAAGAGGATCAAGAAGTGTAGAAAAGATAGCTAGGACCTTGTGTAATTGTCTTAGCCCTTTCGTAATTCAGTTTACTAGTTTAAAAACCGAAAAGTCAAAGATATCGTAAATAGACTTTGACTTTCGGTTTAATCACAAATGGTCCAGCCACTGACCGAAATAAAAGTGGTTATGTGACCATATTAAGGTAGGTGATTAACCCTTAAAAGGGCACCTCCTAATTATTTCGTTTGACTAGTTAATTGTCAGGTCAAACTAATGAGTCAAAAAGTCAAACTGGACAGAATTTAAAATAATGATTTAAACTAATAAAACAGAGGTTATAAATTATATTTTAGCATTCTAATAACTTGGTAATTAGTATTAGAACATGTTTAAACATGTCTAACCAGAAAATTATCAGTCTAAGGTCGGTTCATAACCGAAAGTCGTAAAAGCTTGACTTTTGCTTTGACTTTCAGTTCTGGCCCGATTGAGCTTAATTCTTCCATGTGTTAAGCTTCCATTAGGACCACATTGTACAGTAGTTTAACCCCCTGGAGTTATATTACTTGGTCCTTAGTAGTTTGAATTATATGCTCTTGTTTGTTATTATGCTTATAAATGCCATAATTGCCATTTTGACATATAAATGAGATTTTTAGAAATGTGAGAAGACAAAAACCTTTGTTACTGATATATAAGGTTGTCCCGAAAATTTGACATCAGTTCTTGGTCTCAAACAGAAGTTATGCTCGATATCGTAAATAGAAGCTTTTTATTAATTAAATTGCGATATCTTGCATAAGACATGTTTAAACTTGGATTTTGAAGCAAAAATCATTACCTACTGTTAAGGTATTATTTTAAGGATTTTTATGATTTTTGGTCAGATTATAATCTGCTCATATCATAGAGTTCTTGTGTAATTCGGTAAATGACGATAATACCCTTTTCATGCATAAAATGAGATTTACAAATGATTTGAATACCAAACCTTTTCCTACTGATTTCATACATTAAACGTATTAATTATCGTCAATTAGCGAGTTTTACACTAATTAGGTGCATAGTATGGTTTAAAACCATATTTAACACCTAAAACTTGTTACCTACTGAATTTTTAAACAAATTTTAATATTATTACAGTAGGTATAAGTCAAGAACTCAGACTTCCAAAAATGTCCTTAAAAGCATATGTGAAACGACCAAAATGCCCTTTCGGGGCATAGTTTGGCAATAAATGGTAAACCTCACATATGTATAATATCTTACTGATGTAATGTGATAAAATAAATATTTTTACTGATTACCAAAGACCAGAACCTCGGTTTATTATAAAATCTCTTTTATAATCACTAAAATGACCAAAATGCCCCTACGGGACTTAAATTGGTTTTAAATACTTTTTGGGCATATATGTTAAAATCCTACTGATGTATTGACATATTTTAAGCATAATAATATTTGAGACCTGTATATAATTCATTTGGTTACCCGTTATGCATTTATGCGTTCAGATCGGTTTATGTGACTAGTTTCCGTAAAATAGCCGAAACGGGTTTAACCTTATAATTAAATCCTCAAATTCCAGAACGTGTTTAGTTTACCCATATTATACAAGTATCCAAACTTGTCGGGTCTAAACCACATTCTATTCCGGTCTCTGCTTAAACTAGCGTTTAGAACCGTAAAGTATCTTTCCCACTAACCAGTCTAAGTCCTTGACTTAAATAAAGACCCGTTAGTATCTTAATAGGTTATTAAACCTTCCATACAGATTGAGTAGCTTCAGTAGAAGGTATTATCATAAGGCTATAGGAATATACGGCTGAGTTACCTCTTCACATCTAGCTTTAGTAAAAACTTTTTCCCTTATACGGGCTTGGGATACGGTATTATAATAATACCGCTTGGTCGGGTATGAAATCATTTAATCGGATTGTGATTAATAAATTTACATAACCCGTTTTAATCTGTCTTGTTTGATAACATAAACATTAGGGGTTAATACGACCGTGTCCTGGATATCCTAGGCTCATTTCTTTTGAAAATGGCCACGACCTATGCACGGGGTGTAGGCATACACCTGACAATTGCAAATGCTAAAATATAAACCCACATGTTGGGAATAACTCCTTTGTGGGTTCTATAAGTGGTGAGTCGGTTAATCATGACCGGCTTCCAAACCCGCCCCAATTGTATGTTAGACATATAAATCTGTATACAAGATTATCTTTAAATGATTGTCCCAAGTTATAAATGTTTTGTGCCTTGTGCTCTTAAATCAATTTTCATAAATGTTTTCAAATGAGTCAGTTAATTGTATTTACCAGTGTAAACTGACGTATTTTCTAAAGACTGATTGACAGGTACCTTTCGTAAATAGGATGGAGCTACTAGGTGTCATATAAGAGGATCTTACAAATCCCTATATACCTAGAGTCTGTTGTTTCCGTTTTCTTGTATTTTATTTATGATCCGCCTGTGGATCTTTATTACAACCAAGTCTGTATATTCTTTCATTTGAACACTCAGACAATTATGGTTTGTAATAGTTTATTCACCAAGCCTTCCACTGTGTTATTATATTATGTGTATTGACAATAATGATATTAACTACGTCACGATACTCCCCGCCGGGCCCACCGGTAATATGTGGAAATATCGGGGTGTGACAGGTTGGTATCAGAGCCAACATTGAGTGAATTAAACACTAACCTTTTGTGTTTAATCTCAATGACACAATAAGCACATTCCTTAGACTTCCGAGTCTAGGCAAATGACCAAGGATTTATTCTTAACTTTCCTTTTGTTGTTTATATGTTATATTGCTTGTTTTGACAGGTTTTATCGATAATGCCGCCATGTGTACGAGGCAAGGGAAAAGGGTCCAATGAGAGGAGGACCATCTCACAGACGCACTCCATCTGCGTCATTTTCTAGCTCGGATTCACGTGACCATTGGGGTCATTCTTTTGAGCCCGCGAGACATTCGGCCTCGTTGAGTTCATCACCCTCGTATCATCCATCATTTGGGCCGCCTATTCCAGACGAGCCCCAGTATTCCCATCACTCACAAGATTCACACCATTCCCACCATTCGCACCAATCGTACCATTCCTTACACTCCCATTCTTTCCATCACTCCAATTCCACTTATTCCCCGGCCCAGTTCAACCCCAATGACTATGTCGACGAACTGCTGGGTCACAACCCATTAGGACCCGAGGATCACTTCCCCCACGACATGGAGATGGATGACGATCCTGATCCAGAACTGCAAACCGGGACACCAGGTCACCCTATCAGCATCTCAAGCAGGTTTCCATACCAAGGATCGCCATATCAAGGGCCCGATTCATTTGCCGAAAGGTGGAACCAATATGAATGGGAATTCACCCCTTCATATCATAACTCTCCTGCTCAACCTCATTTGGATGAGCCTTATCTTCAAGCGGTTACTCCACCGCCCCTACCCGTTGAGAAACCACCTCAACAACCACCTCCCGAGCCACCTAGGCGAAGGAGGAATGCACGGATGTCCGTGCGAGGAGGACCACGGTTCAGTTCCCCACAAGGTTCAAGCTCCTACCCTCCTATTCCCAAGGACCCACAAATGGGTGGACCCTCGCATGCGGTGCCCTAAGACGATCCCCCGCCAGTTTCTTATGCACCACCGCCACCGCCAATGGGTTTTGACAATCCAATACCAACATACCTAGGTTCGTCTGGGTATAACCCATCTGGATATCCAACCACTGTGGATTATGGATATCAGGCTCCTGCCCAAGATCCATATCTTACGGCAGCACAGTATAATGCACTTTATCCTTCGTCTTATCCTCCAGTTTACCTAACTGGATATCCAGTGCAAGGGTATCAATACCCACCTTATCAACCACAACCTCCTCCCCAACAGGCGCAAACTCAAGAAATTCTGCAGAGGTTGGACAGAGTTGAGCAAAAAGCGGATGAAACCAATAAGAAGCACAACAGCTTTCTCAAGGGCCTTGCGAGTCTCATCAAAGGCAAAAAGAAGTAGAAAGTTGTTTACTTTATTTTGTATTGTATTGTATTGTATTTTCAATCAAGTCCCTGCGAGGACATTTTATTTTCTGTACCTAGTCCCTACGTGGACTTATTTCTTTTTCTGTAGTTCCTACATGGACAGTATGTTATTTCAAGACCCGTTTAGGGCATCTTTGTAATAGTTTAATGGTTTAATGGAATTTCTTTTTGGATTTTAAATATGTATTTTATTACATCATCGTGCCATATCATTTCAATTTTTAAATTGATCTGCCAAAGAAATTCTTAAAGGTATAACCTAGCCAAAAATAGTAATGGCTATGATGGTACAACCTTTTTAAGACAATAACTCCCTGTTAACATCTGAAAACAGGTTAACATTCCTGGATGTGCGGCTCGAGAGACCACACAAGCTTCCAAATGTACTTGGATCTTTCCAAGTCACTATCATAGCCTATATGATCAATGTGAATCATGGCTAATAAACATCAATATGATGTGATGTATACATCAAAACATCCATTTGAGATGTATGCCTATTAGCAAAGGTGTAATAATGACAACGATAGTTTTATTTTATAAACTTCTTGTCAAAAAGGCGATGAACTATGTTCAACCCTTAAAAGATCACTGATCTAAGAGATCGTTGATTATATTCTAATCGTCCTTGTGACAAGGCCTTTTGTGCCATCTAAATGTCCTTCGAGACGAGCCTTGTGCTATATGAAAATGTCTTTCATGACATTGACAGTTGTGATTTATATCCTCTGTCTAATAAATATAAAGGATTATATCCTATTGATTGCTTATAATGGTTCAGTTGTAGCGTAGGCAAATCATGATTAAATTGATTTTTACTTAAAATGGTCTATATAATTTAATAATACCATGACCATATAATCATCAATGCAATGATTTATTATATAATCTAAATGCTTAATTATTGTTTGATTTAGTACTCAAATCTTGGTTGGCTCTGACGAAGCAAACAGTCATCCCGTAGAAGGAAACAATAATACCAAGATTAATATCACTGGTGCTGAATTGCAAGCGATGATAACCGCAGCAGTTGCTCAAGCTGTGGATAATAAGTTCAAGGAGCCCAGTAATGTTCGGTCCAAAACTCATACAAAGTCCCTATCTCATTAGCATACACTGAAGAAGGATGAGTCTCAGCACTCGTCTAATCAGAGAAGTGAACCACAGAGGCAGGTTGTCCTCGAACAGACTCCCAGGTACACCAAGGGTTGTACCTATAAATACTTCGTCTCCTGTAAACCGAGAGATTTCACAGGAGTAAAGGGAGCAATCGACTGTATGAAGTGGTTAGATGAAATGGAAACTGTGATTGACATCAGTGGATGTGCTAAGGAAGACATAGTTAAGTTTGTGTCTCAATCCTTCAAGGGCGACGCCCTAACTTGGTGGAAAGCATTAGTACAATCAACTGGAAAGGTTCCTCTGTATAACCTTTCGTGGAATAAATTTGTTGATCTTGTGAAGGACACTTATTGTCCTCAGCATGAAGTCGAGAGAATAGAGACTGACTTCCTCACTTTGGTGATGAAGGATTTGGATTGCAGGTCCTATGTGACCAGTTTCAACTCGATGTCGAGGATTGTACCATACTTGGTCACCCCAGAACCCAAACGTATTGCGCGTTTCATCGGTGGTTTAGCCCCAGAGGTGAAAGGAAATGTCAAGGCTTCTAAGCCTGCTACTTATAGATCTGTTGTAGATCTATCTCTGTCCCTTACTCTAGATGTTGTGAGGAGTAGGGCAAAGAAAACTACCGATGACGGGAAAAGGAAGAGGGAGGAAGACAAGTCCCATCAGCCGAACAAGAAGAACAAAGGGAACTCTGGTTCCAAGAAAGGGCAGTCAGGCGATAAGCCCAGATGCAAGACTTGCAACAAGAGGCACTTTGGAAAGTGCAACCAGGACCCACAAGCTAAACCATGTGGGATTTGCAAGAAGAAAGGGCACAAGTCTGTGGAGTGCCGAAACATCAAGGATGCAACCTGCTATGGTTGCAACGAAAAGGGGCACATCAAGACAAATTGCCCTAAGAATGCTAAGAAGCCCGAGGAGGTGAAGAAAACCAATGCTAGGGTTTTTCAGATGAATGCAAGGGAGGCGGTGAACGACGAGAACGTTATAACAAGTACCTTCCTCATTAATAATAATTATGCTAGAGATTTATTTGATTCAGGTGTTGATAAGTCTTTTGTAGACCATAAGTTTAGTAAATTACTGAATCTTCCTATTAAGACTCTAGACATAAAATATGAGGTAGGGCTTGCCGATGGTACCTTAGAAACAGCTTCAACTCTTCTTGATGGATGCTTCATATCCATTAAGAATCATTCTATCTTGTTATCCCTCTTGCCAATGAAATTGACTGGGTTTGATATAGTTTTAGGCATGGATTGGTGTCGCATAACCAAGCCCAAATTGCCTGTGATAAAAAGCTAGTTATCATCAAAGTCCCTTCTGGTGAATCTGTCACCATTCAAGGAGATACAAAATATGGGTTGCCCAACAATGTGTCTATTCTCAAGGTAAGTGTTTGGAGAGCGGATGTGTCATCTACATGGCACAAGTAACTGTTGATGAACCAAAGCCTAAGATCGAAGATATTCCAATTATTTCTGAGTATCCTGATGTCTTTCCTGATGAATTACCTGGATTACCTCCTGAGAGGCAAGTTGAGTTCAAGATAAACATTCTGCCAGGATATGCACCAATCGCACGAGCTCCTTATCGTCTAGCGCCTACTGAAATGAAGGAGCTCAGGACTCAATTGGATGACTTACTGGAAAAGGGTTTCATACAACCCAGCTCTTCGCCTTGGGGAGATCCTATATTGTTTGTAAAGAAGAAAGATGGATCAATGCGCTTATGCATTGATTATCTTGAATTAAATAAGGTAACGATCAAGAATCGTTATCCTTTGCCCAGGATCGACGACTTATTCGACCAACTCCAAGGGGCAAGCTATTTCTCGAAGATTGATTTGAGATCTGGGTATCATCAACTCAAGGTTAGAACTGAAGATGTACCAAAGACAGCGTTAAGAACAAGGTATGGACATTACGAGTTTTTAGTGATGCCTTTCGGGCTCACTAATGCACCAACAATATTCATGGACCTCATGAATAGAGTCTGCAAACCATACTTAGATAAATTTGTCATTGTCTTCATAGATGACATACTTATCTATTCTCATAGCCAAGTTGATCACAAGAAGCACCTTCGATGTATCTTAGGATTGCTTCGATAGGAGAAGCTGTATGCTAAATTCTCCAAGTGCGAGTTCTGGCTTCGCGAAGTCCAATTCATTGGAAATATTGTAAGTGAGCGGGGTATCCAAGTAGATCCTGCCAAAATAGAAGCCATCATGAACTGGGAGGCACCAAAGACACCAACAGAAATTCGCATCTTTCTGGGATTAGCCGGTTATTACAGAAGATTAATTGAGAACTTCTCAAGGATAGCTGCACCATTGACTTCTCTGACCCGTAAGAATGTGAAATTTGATTGGGGTCCAAAACAACAAGAATCTTTTGAGATTCTTAAACAGAAATTGAGCAATGCTCCGGTATTGTCATTACCTGAAGGAATTGAAGAGTTTGTCGTGTACTGTGATGCTTCACACACCGGTATGGGTTGTGTACTTATGCACCGAGGCAAGGTGATTGCCTATGTATCATGACAACTAAAGGTGCATGAAAAGAATTACACCACCCATGATTTGGAATTGGGTGCCGTTGTCTTCGCACTTAAGTTATGGAGACACTATTTGTATGGAACTAAATATGTGATTTATTCGGATCACAAAAGTCTCCAACATTTATTCAATCAAAAAGAGCTCAACATGAGACAGCGCCGCTGGATGGAAACTCTAAATGACTATGATTGCGAAATTCGCTACCATCCTGGTAAAGCGAATGTGGTCGCCGATGCTCTAAGCCGAAAGGAAAGAGTCAAACCTATCAGGATTAATGCCAAGAGCATTGAACTGAAAAATAGCCTGAATGAAAGGCTATTAGCTACATAGAAGGAAGCTGTTTTGGAAGCTAACTTTCCAAATGAAAAGTTAGGTGTAACTGCTGAACAGTTAACACCTGGTAAGGATGGAATCCTTAGAATGAATGGAAGAATTTGGGTTCCTATTCATGGAGGACTTCGAGATATAATCCTCCAGGAAGCTCACAATTCCAAATACTCATTTCACCCTGGAGGTGACAAAATGTATCAGGATTTGAAAGAAAATTATTGGTTGATAGGTTTGAAGAAATCTATTGCCACACATGTAGCAAAGTGCCTGACTTGTGCTCAGATTAAAGCTGAACATCAAAAGCCATCGGGTCTGCTACAACAGCCAGAACTTCCCACATGGAATTGGGAGATGGTAACCATGGATTTTATAACCAAGTTACCTAAAACAAGGCATGGAAATGATACTATATGGGTCATAGTTGACAGACTGACTAAGTCAGCACATTTCTTACCCATCAAGGAGACTCATAACTCCGACAAGCTAGCTCAATTGTACGTGGATAAAATTGTATCTCTCCACGGAGTGCCGGTATCTATTATATCCGATAGAGATACTAGATACACCTCTCACTTTTGGAAAAGTTTTCAACAATCTTTAGGCACTCGTTTGAATTTTAGTACTGCTTACCATCCTCAAACAGATGGACAGAGCGAGCGTATAATTCAAACTTTGGAAGACATGCTTCGAGCGTGTGTTATTGATTTGGGAGGTAGTTGGATGACCACCTACCTTAGATCGAGTTCTCCTATAACAATAGCTACCATACTAGCATTCAGGCTGCGCCTTTTGAGGCATTGTATGGAAGGAAATGTAGGACGCCTGTTTGTTGGGCGGAAGTAGGAGAAGCTCAGTTATCAGGGCCTGATATATTCCATGAAACGACGGACAAGATTGTCCAAATTCGTGATCGCCTGAAAGCTTCCAGGGATAGGCAGAAAAGTTATGCTGATAAGAGGCGAAAACCTCTAAAGTTTGAGGTTGGCGACAAAGTCTTACTGAAAGTATCACCCTGGAAAGGTGTGATACGTTTTGGTAAGAAGGGCAAGCTAAGCCCTAGATATATTGGACCATTCGTGATCATCGAATGTGTCGGTACTGTAGCTTATAAGCTAAACTTGCCTGGGGAGCTGAGTGGAATACATAATGTGTTCCACATCTGTAATCTAAAGAAATGTCTAGCTGATGAATCGCTAGGAATGTCTCAAAAAGACGTACAGATTGATGAAAACCTGAGGTTTGTTGAAAGACCTATATCGATCGAGGATCGACAAGTCAAAACGCCCCAAAGGAAGCACGTGCCTATAGTGAAGGTTAAATGAGATGCCCGTAGAGGCCCTGAATATACGTGGGAAGTTGAGTCCACTATGCGACAGAAGTACCCTCACTTATTCCAGTAAATCTCGGGGTCGAGATTTCTTTTAAGGGGGTGAGGATGTAACACCACGTAAAAACGTGTCCAATTATGTAAAGACACGTGTCCTAAACTCTAAATATGTGAAAGATTGAGTTTGAAGGACTAAAGTTGACAAAAAGATGAAAATATGTATGCGAAGGGACTAAAAGTGTCAACATGACAAACTTGTGCCTCTGAATGACCATACATGAATAATATATCCTTAAACGAGTGATTAACTGGATATAAGAAGCCGTTTATGAAAATAATCGAAAGATTATAAACTACAGGGGTTAAACGTGTCAACATGTTAATTCTTACCTCTGAGTGACCTTTTAACGAACCTGAGGCTTCGAAATATTCAAATATACTCTCAAGAATAAATGGTATAAATTTCACGTTGTTTCGAGATCGTTACACAAGTTTACAAGACTTTGGGTGAAAAGTGTCAACGTGATGAAACTAGTGTTTTGGTGATCATGTAACGACACCGGGCCTAATAGAGTTTGTCTATGACTCCATGAACCTCTTCAAACTAACTGCAAGGGCTATTTATGTCAAAAAATAAAAGATAATTGAAAGAATAAAAGAGCAGGGACTGAAAGTGCAATTATTGAAAGTTATATAACCTGAGCGACGCCTTGACGCGGGGCGCGTAGCCCCTTGTGTTACGCGGCCCGCGTAGCAACTGCCAGCATCCAAAAAACTGGCAGCTGCATGTTGCAGCCTGTTACACCGAATTTGGGGCCAAAATTTCGATTCCAAGAGCAATTTGTTGGTTTTAGAATACCACTAGGACACCTGGGTTGATCCTAGATGCCTCCAAAACACCTGCTATCATCCAAATGCATGGAAAATTGTTATATAAAGGCTCCTTAGTTGAATGGGTCATTTGCTCATTCACTTGCAACAACTCTAACACTCACTTCTGGAGTTAGCTGACCTTGGAAGATGATCAAGAAGTGTAGAAAAGATAGCTAGGACCTTGTGTAAGTGTCTTAGCCCTTTCTTAATTCAGTTTACTAGTTTTAAAACCGAAAAGCCAAAGATATCGTAAATAGACTTTGACTTTCGGTTTAATCACAAATGGTCCAGCCACTGACCGGAATAAAAGTGGCTATGTGACCATATTAAGGTAGGTGATTAACCCTTAAAAGGGCACCTCCTAATTATTTCGTTTGACTAGTTAATTGTCAGGTCAAACTAACGAGTCAAAAAGTCAAACTGGACAAAATTTAAAATAATGATTTAAACTAATAAAACAGAGGTTATAAATTATATTTTAGCATTCTAATAACTTGGTAATTAGTATTAGAACATGTTTAAACATGTCTAACCCGACAATTATCAGTCTAAGGTCGGTTCATAGCCGAAAGTCGCAAAAGCTTGACTTTTGCTTTGACTTTCAGTTCTGACCCGATTGAGCTTAATTCTTCCGTGTTTTAAGCTTCCATTAGGACCACATTGTACAGTAGTATAAACCCCTGGAGTTATATTACTTGGTCCTTAGTAGTTTGAATTATATGCTCTTGTTTGTTATTATGCTTATAAATGCCATAATTGCCCTTTTGACATATAAATGAGATTTTTAAAAATGTGAGATGACAAAAACCTTTGTTACTGATATATAAGGTTGTCCCAAAAATTTGACATCAGTTCTTCGTCTCAAACAGAAGTTATGCTCGATATCGTAAATAGAAGCTTTTTATTAATTAAATTGCGATATCTTGCATAAGACATGTTTGAACTTGGATTTTGAACCAAAACTCATTACCTACTGTTAAGGTATTCTTTTTAAGGATTTTTAGGATTTTTGGTCAGATTATAATCTGCTCATATCATAAGAGTTCTTGTGTAATTCGGTAAATGACGATAATACCCTTTTCATGCATAAAATGAGATTTACAAATGATTTGAATGCCAAACCTTTTCCTACTGATTTCATACATTAAATAAATTATTTTGACCATTTAAAACTGATCAAAATCTTAGATTTACATAAATATCTTAATTATCGTCAATTAGCGAGTTTTGCACTAATTAGGTGTATAGTATGGTTTAAAACCATATTTAACACCTAAGACTTGTTACCTACTGAATTTTTAAACAAATTTTAATATTATTACAGTAGGTATAAGTCATGAACTCAGACTTCCAAAAATGTCCGTAAAAACATATGTGAAATTACCAAAATGCCCTTTCGGGGCATAGTTTGGCCATAAATGGTAAACCTCACATATGTATAATATCTTACTGATGTAATGTGATAAAATAAATATTTTTACTGATTACCAAAGACCAGAACCTCAGTTTATTATAAAATCTCTTTTATAATCACTAAAATGACCAAAATGCCCCTACGGGACTTAAATTGGTTTTAAATACTTTTTGGGCATATATGTTAACATCCTACTGATGTATTAACATATTTTAAGCATAATAATATTTGAGACCTATATATAATTCATTTGGTTACCCGTTATGCATTTATGCGTTCGGATCGGTTTATGTGACTAGTTTACGTAAAATAGCCGAAACGGGTTTAACCTTATCATTAAATCCTCAAATTCCAGAAGGTGTTTAGTTTACCCATATTATACAAGTATCCAAACTTGTCGGGTCTAAACCACATTCTATTCCAGTCTCTGCTTAATCTAGCGTTTAGAACCGTAAAGTATCTTTCCCACTAACCGGTCTAAGTCCTTGACTTAAATAAAGACCCGTTAGTATCCTAATAGGTTATTAAACCTTCCATACAGATTGAGTAGCTTCAGTAGAAGGTATTATCATAAGGCTATAGGAATATACGGCTGAGTTACCTCTTCACATCTAGCCAGCTAAATACTTTTAACTTATTTTCCCTTATACGGGCTTGGGATACGGTATTATAATAATACCGCTTGGTCGGGTATGAAATCATTTAATCGGATTGTGATTAATAAATTTACATAACCCGTTTTAATCTGTCTTGTTTGATAACATAAACATTGGGGGTTAATACGACCGTGTCCTGGATATCCTCGGCTCATTTCATTTGAAAATGGCCACGACCTATGCCCGGGGTGTAGGCATACACCTGACAGATGCAAATGCTAAAATATAAACCCACATGTTGGGAATAACTCCTTTGTGGGTTCTATAAGTGGTAGTCGGTTAATCATAACCGGCTTCCAAACCGGCCCCAATTGTATGACAAACATATAAATCTGTATACAAGACTATCTTTAAATAATTGTCCCAAGTTATAAATGATTTGTGCCTTGTGCATTTAAATCAATTTTCATAAATGTTTTCAAATGAGTCAGTTAATTGTAGTTACCAGTGTAAACTGACGTATTTTCTAAATACTGATTGATAGGTACCTCTCGTAAATAGGCTGGAGCTACTAGGTGTCATATAAGAGGATCTTGCAAATCCCTAGATATATGGAGTCTGTTGTTTCCGTTTTCTTGTATTTTATTTATGATCCGCCTGTGGATCTTTATTACAACCAAGTCTGTATATTCTTTCATTCGGACACTCAGACAATTATTGTTTGTAATAGTTTATTCACCAAGCCTTTCGTTGTGCTATTATATTGTGTGTATTGACAATGATGATATCAACTACGTCACGATACTCCCCGCCGGGCCCACCGGTAATATGTGGAAATATCGGGGTGTGACAAAAACCGACAAACCGGGCCAGCACACAACAAAACATAGACTACATATACATATCTTTACACCAACTATCCCAAGTACAATCCTTATTTTTCGATCTAGACGAAAACCACAGAAAACCTACCTCTCACTGATAATACTCTCCACCTTGACTGGAATGGACTCGAAGACGAAGGCGTTTCTCGCCTTCCAGATACACCAACACCCAATCATGATCAGACCTTGAACCAACTCCCTCATTTTCTCCAGAGTACCATGGACGTTGTGTAGCTCGAGGAGATCCCAGAACGAGAAGGCAATGATGTTGGGAATTTTACACCATAATGTCATATGTTGGCAGACGGACAAGGCTACCCAGCAGTTAGCGAACAAGTGCTCGACCGTTTCATCACCGAAATTACACAGGGGGCATGACACGTTATCAATACAAATGTTCCTCTTTTTAAGGGCAACCCTCGTCGGGATCTTTTCCATCTCGCACCACCAAGCAAAGATGTTACATTTTAGGGGAACCCACCTACACCAATCCATGACGAACCTGTTACTCGGAGAAGACCCAGACACAAGATACTTGCGAACCTGTTTGTATTTATATTTGTTTTTGCAACTAAATATGTATATGCGTGAGATGAGGGAGATATACTTAAACAGCATATTGCCTCTAAAAAGTGTAGAAATTCATAATGTTCTATCACGTTTTGGTGGAGGTGTAAACACTCAATTTTTCTTTACAAGATAAAAATTTAGATAGAAATTCATAAGTTGCTAACATATTGTTGTACAATCCTTACACACTCTTATACGCACCTAGTTAAAGACGCTTAAGCTTTTTAATATAAAACTAGGTTAGAACCCCGTGTATTACACGGGTTGAATAAATATAATTTTATATACTAAGTAATAAAATAGTTACATCTTTTAAAAATTTGTGTATTGCACGATTTGAATAAACACACGTCTTACACGAATAATGTAATCCGTCAACACATTTAGTCATCAAGATGTGTTTTCTAATAAAATGAACTTTAATGTACTATTTCTTATTGTAACATCTCACTTTATTTTTTATTAGGTTAGAAAGTTGTGTATTGCATGGTTTATAACCTTTTACTTGTTTTTTTTTATTTATTATTTGGTTAGAAACTTACATATTACCTGATGTTGGATAATCAGCAGAAAAAAAATGAAAAGAAATATTTTAGTAAAAAATTGTAAATATACAAGAGATAAGCTGGATATTATGATTTAATATTATTATTTTATTGGAGTGTAAAACGGGATAATGAGATCCTTTATTAAAAGTAGGATTCTAAATATACCACATATATAAAAAATATATATGTTCTACATGTATTGAGTAAATCCTTTTAACGAAACAGTTGATTAAAATAAATATTTTTATTTTAATATGTGATTATCAGTTATCCTTGTCCTTATCATCAAAATATAAAAACAATTAAAACTACCAATTAAATAAAATCTTTATCTTTATAAATATTTAAAACGCTAATTTTTTTTCGATTTTAATAATTAATATATGATTATAATAATTAATATATTATTATCAGTTATCTTTGTCTTTATCATTAAAATCTCTTCTACAAATTTTAAATTTAATATTATCAATAATTGATTTTCCATAATACATATTTAGAAAAATAATTAAGACGCCTCATAGAGCGCCATGTGTCCCTAACATGATTTCTTTTATTATATAAATATAGAAGATTAGTCCATATTATACTTCAGTTATAGATAAAAAAAAAGATATTCAATTTTATAATGATGTATAAAAAATTATTTGCTTGTAAAATAATAAAACAAGAAAAAAGTAAACAATGGATGTATATTACTCCTTTTCCCCCTAATCCATATTTCAAAATATATTTTATTCACTCTTTACCCACAGTACTTTTTTTAAGAGATACATATATATAGATAGATAATGTGATTGTATATAAATGGTAACGAGAATTCGAATAATACAAATTACATTGATGAGTAACTTTTTGAGTCCATGTCAAATAGTGATTTTAACCATTTGAGTGTAAAATTAAAAAGTTTAACGTCTTGAGTCCCTAATCGTTTTTTCCTAACATTTTGAGTCCAAATTTTTAACACATCCACAAGTCTGTTAACTAGGAGGATAATTTAGTTATTTACACACAAAGTACAACTCATATTTACGCAAGAGTATAAGGAACAAGTATCAATGCATAAAAATTTTAATATTATATATAAAAATACATTATATATATATATATATATATATATTACACACACTTGCACTCACATAAATTTCACACACACCTAAAATTTCTCTCTCTCACTCATCTAGACTCTTACCACCACCGCACCATCCCCACCGCACCTCCACCACTATCACCACCTTCCTAACCTAGCATGTCAGAAATAGAAACGTATAATGTATGAACCTTACTTAATATATAACTTATTTAATCAAAGTTTGCATTATTTATATATATTTATAATGCTAATTACAAAATGCATAACATAATTCGAAGTCATATAAGGCTTCATAAGTATTCGAAAGAACATTACTACTATTTAACAATGTTTAGGTTAACAAAACAATTAAATAAATGCGGAAGCTTAGACATCATTTGTGTTCGGTTCTTGTACAAGCTTGATCCCATCTGTTTTCGTCATAGAATTGACGTAGAAAACATTTAACAACCTTAAATGTTAGAAATAAAGTGATTAAATGAAGTTTGATAACTTATATAACTCATTGGGGCAAAAACATTTTTTTTAAATATCACGCCGTAAGCTACAGTTGATGAACTGTAGCTTACGGTTCATATCAGCTGAGCAAAGCAGAGAAGCCTCACCATAGCCTACGGTATACAACCGTAGGTTACAGTCAAGTCAAGCTGGCAATTTCCTGTCTACCGTAGCCTACGGTATACTACCGTAGGTTACGGTTTAATGTTGTTGTATGCCTTATTCCTGTTTTGCCCTTTTTATACAAAAAACGATCATAATTTTTAACCCGCTTATCCGTTTAACCTCAAGTTTGATCCTACGTGATCGTAATTTGATCCTTAACAATTTAGACTCAAAATCCACCATCCGGATTAATTAATTTCTTATACTACAAGCTTTCGGCTTATAATTCATTTACGAAATTAATTGACCCATTTGCATTTTTAACATAAAGCTCACATACACACACCTCATTTACATGGATGTGATATCTATGATTATTTCCCATTATTCGGATTACTATCCTTAATTCTTATGCATCCGTTATCTGGTATGCAATCATAATTACTCAACCTGTTCAACCTTACAAGATTGAACATAATTATTCCGAATTCCTTTTGCGAGTTCATCATCTTTTAGTCATAACTCATTTTCCGAGTCCTTTGACTTTTAATCCGCGTTCCCGTTTCTCCGTTTATGCATATATTAGAAATCCTACCCATCAACCGGGTATTATACCGAAGTCATTATTAATGCAATCATTCTGGTAAGTAGTAAAACTTTGTTTTGACCCGTTTGGTTATCTTAGCGAAATCTATCACTTTTATACAACCAAACCTTTATTAATTCATCATTTTGACCCATTTGATTGATTAGTGAAATCCATCACTTTTAAACAGTCAAACCTCTCATAAATTCGTTATTTTGACCCGTTTGGATGTCTTAGTGAAATCCATCACTTTTAATAACCAAACTCTTCAAAAATTCATTGTTTTGACCCGTTCGGGTGTCTTAGTGAAATACATTACTTTAAACAATCAAACTCTTTCATAAATTTGTTATTTTGACTCATTTGGATGTCTTAGTGAAATCTATCACTTTTAACAACCAAACTTTCATTATTCAAATTTATCTATTCGGTTCATTCGTATAACATCCATCATTTAAGAGTGAAGCGAATTTCATGAATATGACCTCATTGTTCAACATGAATAAAAAAATACTAACGAAACTCTACGAAGCATAATGCCACGTACCTTAAAGCTTCTCCTTTAAACGTGCGTTCGCTCCGGCTTGACTTCCCGAAGCTTCACTCGAGTTACCTAGAGAGTGTAATCCAATTATAATTAGAACCTTTTATCCATTTTTGTGGCAAATAACTTGCCCAAACTTTCAATCATGGGTTCTAATTAACAATCTTGTTCATTATTTGAAAATGGTTTTTCATTTAGACGTTTCATCAAACACCTTGTATGCATAATATTTTTAGCTAACCATCTTAGTTCAATTAAGCCATGGATAACCAAGAAACCCAACTCGATAAATTTAATTATTATTCATAATCCATATTAACATGAAATTTTAACAAACTCATGTTATTAAGCTCTCTATTTACACAAAACATGGGGTTTCTCATACAAACAACAAAACCCACTTACACATACAAAACATATTAACTTCGACACCTGATTCTTTTATCTTTCTCATACGTTACTGTAACGTATGTGAACTTTGTGTGATTATCTGATATAGTGATTTAATGGAATGTTATGATATTGCGTTATGTGGATTGTGTAATATATGTTATATGATTGTGTGTGTAATGTATATATATAATTTCATCACATAACTCAACTCTAACCCGATCGCACAAGTTATCGCACAAGCCTGTGGGCTTTTTGCTTCACACCCTTCTCGGCCTACACTTAGTGAACTCGAAACCCAAAAAGGGCAGCCCATGTATGGGTTCGGCCCATTCCATTGATGCGTATAACCTCATGAGGAGGGGTATACTCCTCATTATTTGCTAAACACTCAAAACACACAAACCCTACTCTCTCTTCCTTCTCTCTCTCTCGAAGCCGACGACCACCCTCTTTTCCTCGAAGATCTTCTTGATTCGGATCGTTCTTGTTCTATTTTCTAACCGGTTAGTAATTCATAGTTATTGTTTGTTAGATGATATTTTAAAGTATGTGATGATTTACGAATGATATGAGATTGATTATGATATGAAATCGGCCCACATGTGTAACGTGTTAGATCAATACAGGATTGATAATCGAATGATGTTAAAGATGATTGAGAACCGAATGCTTGCTAATCGGCTGTGATGTGTTTATGTTTGGATGATTTATCATGTTGTCATGTTAAGATGTATGCTAGTAATAAAAAACATGAGCCGGGTTAATGTTATTATTGTTGTTTATGCTTGAACGTGATTAGGGTTCATAGGTATTGGATGTTAAAACCCTAGTCAATCGATTTTTGTGTGGTTTGGAAATTGTTAATGTTGAATTGATTGAAAGGATGAGAAATAGGAAACTGTTAGAATGATTATAACCGATTGCATGATTCTAGGGAATTGATAACCAATCGCACAAGACCCACCCTTGATCACACAAGGACGGGTCGCACAAGATATGACCTAATTGTACAAGGGGATGATCGCACAAGCTGGGTATAAACACATAAAGCACAGTGTACTGTTTAGATATGCATGATCGCACAAGACCTTGTGGATCGCACAAGACAGTGCCGATCGCACAAGGCTTAGGCCACACACGTCTGTTGAACATTTCTATGTTGTTGGGCCTTAAAGCCTAAAACTCGGTCGCACAAGTTTAATAGAATCATACAAGGTCATATGAATCGCACAAGACTAAATGGACCACACCAAGTTGTTTACTGCTTAGTTGTTTGGGCTGCTTATAATTTTGGGCCGGGTTTATGTTGGATCGCACAACATGTTGTGGATCCCACAAGGCTGTGCTGAACGCACAACATGTTGGGCCCGGGTATTTTATTGGGCTTCCATTGATGAATCGCACAAGGCTGTTAGACTTGTGTAAGCCCAATCTTTTGAGTCGCACACGTTCGGATATGTTATACGCTTGACTGTTAATGTGTTGCCATGATCTTTATGTATTGTAGCCTGTTAGCTTATGTGTAAACCTACGTGCACTACTTGAACCTAGACCTGACTTGTATGGTAACCATGTTAGGACGTGGTTAACCTCTAGCAGCTCGATTGACCTTTCGCTTATCTGCCGAGCTAACCTAAGGTGAGTTCACACTTTCTACAAAGCATGGTAATTCTTGGTGGGTTGGGAATGGGTTAAGGAATATGGATTTCCTCGTCCTTCTTGGGTAGGACAGTATGGGTTAAGGAATGTAATTCCTCGTCCTCTTGGGACAGTCTTAAACTCACTAGACCAAAACTCTATCACGAAGTCCCTCCTTTTTATATCGACTTAATCGCCGGGCCAATGGCGAGCGGGTCATTAGTTAGATAGCGCTATTTAGGTTTGGCAAGCCTCACACCGTGCCGCAGAGGACGGGCGTGAACTAATGGATCTGGGCACGTCAATGATTATAGACATTGACGCAAAGGGCACATAAACGCGACTAACGTCAGTTGTCGATATGGTAACGAGTCTAGTAGTGTAAACATGGGGTAGCCCCCATGGCTGGATAGCCAGAGTAAATGGGATTAAACAAATCATGTTTTCAACTATGGGGTAACCCCCATGGCAAGGATGCCAGTTAAAGGAAACTATGTTTTTGGAATAAATTAAACAAACACCCAACTGTGAACTCGCTCAACTTTTTTGTTGACTCGTTACTACATGCTTTGCAGGTCATTAGGTACTTAGCAGGAGCTTGCATGGGGAAGAGTCGTTGTGGGACATGGACTGTTGTGTTCCATGTGAAACATTTGAACATTTAAAACTGATGATTTGGTTTCACACTTTATGCTTCCGCTGATACTTGAATTTGGTTAATTTATTTTAGACACCAATTATATTGTGATTGGTTTATCTTTATTATATTACGTTGTTCAATATGATTGGTGGCTTGATCCTGGTCATGTCACGCCTCCTGCGGTGATACTCCGCGTGGGGTAACCCCCACGGCAAGGATGCCAGTTAAAGGAAACTATGTTTTTGGAATAAATTAAACAAACACCCAACTGTGAACTCGCTCAACTTTGTTGTTGACTCGTTACTACATGCTTTGCAGGTCATTAGGTACTTAGCAGGAGCTTGCATAGGGAAGAGTCGTGGGACATGGAGTGTTGTGTTCCATGTGAAACATTTGAACATTTAAAACTGATGATTTGGTTTCTCACTTTATGCTTCCGCTGATACTTGAATTTGGTTAATTTATTTTGGACACCAATTATATTGTGATTGGTTTATCTTTATTATATTACGTTGTTCAATATGATTGGTGGCTTGATCCTGGTCATGTCACGCCTCCAGCGGTGATACTCCGCGTGTGGATTTTGGGGGTGTGACAGATTGGTATCAGAGCCATTGGTTATAGTGAACTGGGTTTTTAAAAGGGAAAAGCTTTTGGTAAAACCAGACTATAACCTGTACAGTGCTCAACGATCCACAACGACGCTTCTCTCCACATGAAAGACTCAACATTCTAGGTGATATGGTTTATGTTTATATTACCTACCTATTAGTTACATAGTACATTATTCGTGGTATGCTTTGGTTAATGTAGCAACTATTGTTAGACACTCATTGTGTGCTTACTCTTTTCTGTCACTCCATACTTACGCATTGTCGCGAAACTTTTCTCACTTATGCTCTCCTTATTGTGAAGATCATGAGTGGACGTATCAACCTAACTCCAGCCCAGCTGATGGCTTTGATCAACGAGCAAGTCGCCTCAGCACTCGCAACAGCTCCCGCAGGAGGTATAACCTGCTATTTCGACCATCCTAGGATGTTTAGATCCTACTCTCATGAACCAACCCTTGTGTTAAACTTTGTCCTTTCTTACTCTCACGACAGGTCAACCTGCACAGCCTCCCGTGTGCACTTTCAAGACCTTTATGGACCGTCGACCTAGTACCTTCAATGGTACTGAAGGAGCTGTAGGTCTCCTCTACTGGTTCGAGAAACTCAAATATGTTTTCGAGATGTGTGAATGCCCTGAGGCTCGTAGGGTGAAGTATGCTACTGGTACTCTCGAGGGTGTAGCGCTCATGTGGTGGAACGCTCAGGTCCAAATGCTGGGGTTGGTTGCTGCTAACGCCACCCCATGGAACGATTTCAAGGAATTGATCAAGGAAGAGTACTGTAATCGTGATGAGATTCACAAGCTGGAGGTAGATTTCTTCAACTTAAAGATGACGGGGTCAGAAATTGAAGTGTATATGAAAAGATCGAACGAGCTGGCTATCTTGTGTCCTACTATGGTGGATCCTCCCATCAAACATATCGAACTGTACCTTAAGGGTTTAGTGCCAGAGATTCAATGTCATGTGACTTCAGCTAACCTCGCCACCATCCAGCAAGTTGTTTGATTGGCTCATCGTCTCACTGATCAGGCGGTGGAGCAGAACAGGTTACCAAAGCGTATTAGTGCTACTACTTCTGATACTCCCAGCGAAAACAAGCGTAATTGGGATGGAGCTTCAAGCAAAGGTTCAACTTTTGTTCAGTCTCAATCTCAGCAGAGAAGGACTGATGACTACAAGAGCCCTAGTCAGCAATCACCTGGTAGCCAAAGTCAAGGTGGGTACAGGGGAATTCACCCCAAATGCAATCGCTGTAACCTACACCACAACGGGCCATGCACCAGGAGTAACTGTCATCGGTGCAACAAGCCAGGCCACGCCGCAAAGGATTGCAGAAGTTTACGCCCCGCGAATCAGAATCGTCAGCAACAACAAGCCCCACAGAATCAACGTCAACAACATCAGCAACAATAGGGCAACAACAAAGCGTGCTTCCAGTGTGGTGCTGAAAGCCACTTCAAAAGAGACTGCCCACAGCTGAACCAGAACCAGAACAACAACAATAATCAGGGGAATGGTAACAATGGGGGCAACAACGATGGTAATGGTGCCAGGGGGCGTGTATTCGTTATTGGCCAGGGTGAAGCGAGGAATGATCCCAATGTTGTGACGGGTAAGTTCCTACTGGACGACTTTTATGTTACTGTTTTATTTGATTCGGGTGCCGATACTAGCTACGTGTCCCTAAAAGTTAGTCAGATGCTTAAGCGTACCCCAACACTTTTGAACACCAAGCACACTGTAGAGCTAGCTAATGGTAAAAGTTTAGAGGCCGCACACGTAGTCAAGGGTTGTAATCTTGTTCTTGCTAATCAGACCTTCTCTATCGACCTCATTCCTATCGTTCTGGGTAGTTTCGACGTTGTCATTGGGATGGATTGGTTATCCCAACACCAAGCAGAGATTCTTTGCAACGAGAAGATTATCCGTATTCCTCGTTCAGGTGATGAACCTCTCGTGATTCGTGGCGACAAGAGTGGTGCTGTCGTGAGCATCATCTCTTTCCTTAAGGCCCAGAAGTGTCTGCGGAAGGGCCACACTGCTATTCTGGCTCTCGTTACTGATACCTCGACGAAGGAGAAGAAGATAGAAGATTTTCGATTGTGCGCGACTTTCCTGAGGTATTTCCTGAGGAATTTCCGGAGGAATTACCTGGTCTTCCGCCTCACCGACAAGTCGAGTTTCAAATCGAACTAGCTCCTAGAGCAGCGCCCATAGCTCGTGCACCTTATCGCTTAGTCCCATCAGAATTGGAAGAGCTGTCTACGCAACTACAAGAACTCTTGGAAAAGGGTTTCATACGTCCTAGCTCTTGGCCTTGGGGAGCTCTAGTATTATTTGTAAAGAAGAAAGACGGTACCTTCAGAATGTGTATTGACTACCGCAAACTCAACAAGGTGACGGTGAAGAATCGCTACCCTCTTCCACGCATTGATGACTTATTCGACCAGCTGCAAGGGTCGAGTTTCTACTCCAAGATTGACCTGAGGTCAGGCTACCATCAACTGAGAGTCCGAGATGAGGATATCTCTAAGACAGCATTCAGGACTCGTTATGGGCACTACGAGTTTCTGGTTATGCCTTTTGGGTTAACGAACGCACCTGCGGTCTTCATGGATCTTATGAATCGAGTGTGCAAACCTTATCTGGATAAGTTTGTTATTGTTTTCATCGATGACATCCTAATCTATACTAAGAGTCAAGAGGAACATGAGCAACATCTACGACTTATTTTGGAACTCCTTCGAGCAGAGCAGCTGTATGCCAAATTTTTGAAATGTGACTTCTGGCTTCTCGAAGTCCATTTCCTAGGCCATGCGGTAAACAAGGATGGATTCATGTTGATCCAACCAAGGTCGACTCGATCAGGAACTGGCCTGCACCCCGTACTCCAACAGAAATCCGCCAATTCTTGGGATTGGCAGGCTACTACAGAAGGTTCATCAAGGATTTCTCCAAGATTGCGCAGCCTCTCACCTCACTAACTCAGAAAGGTGTCACATATCGTTGGGGTGATGCACAGGAGTCCGCGTTTCAGCACTTAAAAGATAGACATTGTAGCGCACCAATTCTCTCATTGCCTGAAGGCACAGACGATTTCGTGGTTTATTGCGACGCGTCCATCCAAGGACTTGGTTGCGTGTTGATGCAACATGACAAGGTCATTGCTTACGCATCACGCCAACTTAAAGTTCACGAAAGGAACTACACTACGCACGACTTGGAGTTGGGAGCAGTGGTTTTTGCTCTTAAGATATGGAGGCATTACCTGTACGGTACCAAGTGCACCATTTACACCAATCACAGGAGTCTCGAGCATATCTTCAAGCAAAAGGAGTTAAACATGTGACAACGTCGATGGGTCGAGCTCTTGAATGATTACGAATGCGCGATCAAGTACCATCCGGGCAAAGCCAATGTTGTGGCCGACGCCCTCAGTCGAAAGGATACTACACCTAAACGCGTGCGAGCGTTACAACTTACTATCCAATCTAGTCTTCCTACACAGATACGAGATGCTCAGGTTGAAGCATTGAAAGCAGAGAAAATCAGGGCGGAGTCCCTGCGAGGATCAAGGAAGCGATTAGAACAAAAGGAAGACGGCGCCTACTACGTAACAGGGCGCATTTGGGTTCCATTTTATGGAAACTTACGCGAACTTGTGATGGATGAAGCACATAAGTCTCATTATTCAGTACATCCTGGTTCGGATAAGATGTACCACGATCTCAAGACCACGTACTGGTGGCCTAGCATGAAAGCCAACATAGCAACCTACGTCAGCAAATGTTTGACTTGTGCGAGAGTCAAGATCGAATATCAGAAACCATCAGGCCTGCTCCAACAACCAGAGATCCCGACATGGAAATAGGAGCAAACTTCCATGGATTTTGTTACTGGCCTGCCTAGATCCAAACACGGAAATGACACTATTTGGGTGATAGTGGATAGATTGACTAAGTCTGCACACTTTTTGGCTATCAAAGAAACAGACAAGTTTTCTACTTTAGCAGACGTTTACTTAAAGGAGTTGGTTTCGAGGCACGGGGTGCCAACCTCTATCATATCTGATCGTGATGCGCGTTTTACCTCTGAACTGTGGCAAGCAATGCACAAGTCCTTTGGCTCACGTCTAGACATGAGCACCGCCTATCATCCACAGACGGATGGGCAGTCTGAGCACACCATCCAAACCCTTGAGACATGCTTCGAGCATGTGTAATCGATTTTTGGCAATGGTTGGAAAAAGCACCTCCCTTTGGTGGAGTTTTCATACAATAACAGCTACCACACCAGTATCCAGGCCGCTCCGTTTGAGGCATTGTATGGAAGTAAATGCCGATCACCTCTTTGCTAGGCAGAAGTTGGTGACAGCCAAATCACTGGCCCAGAACTTGTGGTAGACACAACTGAGAAAATTTCTCTAATACGACAACGAATGGCGGCAGCTCGTGACCGTCAGAAAAGCTACGTTGATAAGCGCAGGAAACCACTCGAGTTCCAGGTTGGGGATCGAGTGCTACTCAAAGTCTCACCTTGGAAAGGTGTTGTTCGTTTTGGCAAACGAGGCAAACTCAACCCGCGATACATTGGACCATTTGACATCATAGAGAAAATAGGCAAAGTGGCCTACAAACTGAACCTACCAACAGAACTCAGTGGAGTTCACAACGTTTTCCACGTGTCAAATCTGAAGAAGTGTCTGTCAGATGAGATCCTCATAGTTCCCCTCAAGGAGCTCACTATCGACGATCAGCTGCGATTCGTCGAGGAACCAGTAGAGATTACTGACTGAGACGTTAAATTTATCAAGCGTACCAGAATACCTCTTGTTCGAGTTCGTTGGAACTCCCGTCGTGGCCCAGAGTTCACCTGGGAACGAGAAGACCAGATGAAGCACAAGTATCCCCAGTTGTTCGGAAACAGTAAAACCACTACTGAGCCTGAAGCTACGGCGGAATTTCGGGACGAAATTCCAAACAAACGGGGGAAGGAAGTGACACCCCAGGAAAACCAGGAAAATCATACAACTTAACTAGCTTCCTCAGTGAGTACGTGCTAAATTTCGAGACGAAATTTCTTTCAACTTGGAGATAATGTGACAACTCGTATTTCAGAACCTATTCTTGTGTTACTGTAACGTATGTGAACTTTGTGTGATTATCTGATATAGTGATTTAATGGAATGTTATGATATTGCGTTATGTTGATTGTGTAATATATGTTATATGATTGTGTGTGTAATGTATATATATAATGTCGTCGCATAACTCAACTCTAACCCGATCGCACAAGTCATCGCACAAGCCTGTGGGCTTTTTGCTTCACACCCTTCTCGGCCTACACTTAGTGAACTCGAAACCCAAAAAGGGCAGCCCATGTATGGGTTCGGCCCATTCCATTGATGCGCATAACCTCATGAGGAGGGGTATACTCCTCATTATTTGCTAAACACTCAAAACACACAAACCCTACTCTCTCTTCCTTCTCTCTCTCTCGAAGCCGACGACCACCCTCTTTTCCTCGAAGATCTTCTTGATTCAGATAATTCTTGTTCTATTTTCTAACTAGTTAGTAATTCATAGTTATTGTTTGTTAGATGATATTGTAAAGTATGTGATGATTTACGAATGATATGAGATTGATTATGATATGAAATCGGCCCACATGTGTAACGTGTTAGATCAATACAGGATTGATAATCGAATGATGTTAAAGATGATTGAGAACCAAATGCTTGCTAATCGGTTGTGATGTGTTTATGTTTGGATGATTTATTATGTTGTCATGTTAAGATGTATGCTAGTAATAAAAAACATGAGTCGGGTTAATGTTATGATTGTTGTTTATGCTTGAACGTGATTAGGGTTCATAGGTATTGGATGTTAAAGCCCTAGTCAATCAATTTTTGTGTGGTTTGGAAATTGTTAATGTTGAATTGATTGAAAGGATGAGAAATAGGAACCTGTTAGAATGATTATAACCGAATGCATGATTCTCGGGAATTGATAACCAATCGCACAAGACCCACCCTTGATCACACAAGGACGGGTCGCACAAGATCTGACCTAATCGTACAAGGGGCTGATCGCACAAGTGTGATCGCACAAGCTGGGTATAAACACATAAAGCACAGTGTACTGTTTAGATATGCATGATCGCACAAGACCTTGTGGATCGCACAAGACAGTGCCGATCGCACAAGGCTTGGGCCACACACGTCTGTTGAACATTTCTATGTTGTTGGGCCTTAAAGCCTAAAACTCGGTCGCACAAGTTTAATAGAATCATACAAGGTCATATTAATCGCACAAGACTAAATGGACCACACCAAGTTGTTTACTGCTTAGTTATTTGGGCTGCTTATAATTTTGGGCCGGGTTTATGTTGGATCGCACAACATGTTGTGGATCGCACAAGGCTGTGCTGAACATACAACATGTTGGGCCGGGGTATTTTATTGGGCTTCCATTGATGAATCGCACAGGGCTGTTAGACTTGTGTGAGCCCAATCTTTTGAGTCGCACAAGTTCGGATATGTTATATGCTTGACTGTTAATGTGTTGCCATGATCTTTATGTGTTGTAGCCTGTTAGCTTATGTGTAAACCTACGTGCACTACTTGAACCTAGACCTGACTTGTATGGTAACCATGTTAGGACGTGGTTAACCTCTAGCAGCTCGATTGACCTTTCGCTTATCTGCCGAGCTAACCTAAGGTGAGTTCACACTTTCTACAAAGCATGGTAATTCCCGGTGGGTTGGGAATGGGTTAAGGAATATGGATTTCCTCGTCCTTCTTGGGTAGGACAGTATGGGTTAAGGAATGTAATTCCTCGTCCTCTTGGGACAGTCTTAAACTCACTAGACCAAAACTCTATCACGAAGTCCCTCCTTTTTATATCGACTTAATCACCGGGCCAATGGCGAGCGGGTCATTAGTTAGATAGCGCTATTTAGGTTTGACAAGCCTCACACCGTGCCGCAGAGGATGGGCGTAAACTAATGGATCTGGGCACGTCAATGATGATAGACATTGACGCAAAGGGCACATAAACGCGACTAACGTCAGTTGTCGATATGGTAACGAGTCTAGTAGTGTAAACATGGGGTAGCCCCCACGGCTGGATAGCCAGAGTAAATGGGATTAAACAAATCATGTTTTCAACTATGGGGTAACCCCCACAGCAAGGATGCCAGTTAAAGGAAACTATGTTTTTTGAATAAATTAAACAAACACCCAACTGTGAACTCGCTCAACTTTGTTGTTGACTCGTTACTACATGCTTTGCAGGTCATTAGGTACTTAGCAGGAGCTTGCATGGGGAAGAGTCGTTGTGGGACATGGACTGTTGTGTTCCATGTGAAACATTTGAACATTTAAAACTGATGATTTGGTTTCTCACTTTATGCTTCCGCTGATACTTGAATTTGGTTAATTTATTTTGGACACCAATTATATTGTGATTGGTTTATCTTTATTATATTACATTGTTCAATATGATTGGTGGCTTGATCCTGGTCATGTCACGCCTCCTGCGGTGATACTCCGTGTGTGGATTTTGGGGGTGTGACACCTTAGGTCACAATATCAATCAATTGTTCATGAACTCAAATCATCAGTTTATCACCCAAAATCAAGTATCACCAATACTGAAATTACAACTTATCTTGTGTTAGACCGGTATGGATGATTGATATTATTGATTCAAACATGAATTTAGAATGAAATAGCCCTTTCAATTTGATCATTTTTTTGTGGCAAGGGTTTGGTGTGTTCTTCCTTGTCTAGTCGCACCCACACACACGCACATACATATGTATTGTGTTTAATTTCTTTGTTTGTAATAAAACCATTTTTCCTTTTTGACCACTTTAGTCCCTCAAGTTCATTTTATTTAGCAATGGATACTTACCATCCATAGTTTCCTTATAATTTTTACTAAATACTAACTAGGTTATTTACCCCTCGTTATTTTCCTTTAAATATTAAGTAAAACATATACTTATCCGTATTTTAATATTTTGGGGGTGTTACATATAACCTTAGATCTAATCGACAAACTCCAATCCTTCCATCAAACCTCCAGATCTGGTAAGAGAGGTGTTTGAATTTTAGGGTTTTGTTGACGACGACTTTCTGGCGGTGCTCGGATAGTGACGAAGGTGCTCTGATGGCAACTCTGGTTGAAGGGGTTGTAGGTCGAACTGCAGGGTTTTAATACATGCTTGAAGGTGACGATGGTGCAGAATTATTGAAGGTCATGACGGTGCTGAATTTTAGGGTTTTGTTGAAGGTAAGTAAGTCGAATTTTGGGGTTTTGTTGCATATCTGTTGTTAATTTCTGTTGAATTATTGAATGTGTCTGATGGAGGCTCTGGGCGGTGCTTGATGGTGACGACAGTGCTAAATTTGTTACGAAAACACTCAGCTTTTTCAGTAACTGCATGCTAACTTTCGGGACGAAATTTCTTTCAACTTGGGGATAATGTAACAACTCGTACGTTTCACCTCGTATCGTTTCTTTTCACGTTCCACCTTACGTTGCAATTTTGTGGAATTGATAAACGTGCTAATATAGTTGGTTTGTTTATATATATATATATGTCTATGTGTGTGTGTGTTTGAATGTTGAGAGTTATCATTATTATTATATCATTATAATCACACCAACACATTTCAAACAATATGTGCAGCCACACACTTCCTTAGTTGCACACTTATTTTGTGCTCGCGCACCGTTGTGCGACCACACCATGACCGCATAGTCTGCACACTTCATTTGATTGGCCCATCACAGCCCATAAGTCATTGTCTTGGACCGCACACTAGCATGTGTGGCCCCTCCCATTAGTATAAATACATATGTTGGCAAAACCCTAGAATACATTTGCTAATCATTGACGACAGCATCCTTTTTCAGCAAATATTCTTCAGCCACATAATTTAGTTTATCGTTCACTTCAATGTGGTCGTAACGAACGTAGGCTGTCTCATCGGCCAAACATTTTCGGAGATGAGAAACATGGAATGTGTTGTGTATCCCACTCAGTTCTTCTGGTAGTTCTTGTCACACCCCGACCCGCAGCGGAATAGGTGATCGGGGCATGATTGGGTTGTTTCAAAGAGCTTATGACTTGCTATTACTTGTTTTAAATAATCAAATACATAACAAATGTTTCACAAAACAATTTATTCAAATAAACAATTACAAACGCAAGACATAAATAAACTACACTAATCCGTTTCTTGTTAACTAAGGCCCATCCTATGTTCAATCTTCTCTTCGTACCTGTTCACCTGTATCATGTGTAAAAATGGTTTTTGGGTCAACAAAAGTTGGCAAGTAGATCTTTATTTTTAACCTTAAAAGATTAGTTGATTTTATTTAATAAAAATTATGTAACATGCAATATTAAATGTAATAGTGACATCAATAAATAATTCATCAATCAATCCACATCAACAAGTAAAGTGACAAGACATAATGAAACATAATCAGTGAAATAAATGATGCGATTCAAGCCCCGAGAGGTGAAAAGCGAAACTGCGAAACATTGTGGTGATACCGAGTTTGCCCCATGGCCGTGGGGGAACCGGTCAACCAGTGGTGGATCCACGCGAAATAGAGAAATAGAGACACAAAACGGTAAACACGTAATACATGTATGTGAAACAGATAGCGAAACAATGCGATACCAAATATGAATACATGTGACATTTAAGTTTGCATGTTGGGAAAATAATATGAAACACTTATGAACACGTCATGATACACCCAAAAAAAAAAGTTAAAGTGACAAAAAGGGGGAAAAAGTAAGCTCTACTCACCGTGGTTGCCTATGGAGATTTCTTGAAATAACGCACGAGTAAAGATTGGGACAAATGGAACAACGAGTATTATCCTAAAATAAGAATTCGAAAAAAAAAGACTAAATAAATGGGTTGAATGACGTAAATTTTCATTACTCATATATATATATATGTAGGATTAGGTTCAAGAGTGAACACTAGTGTAGCTTGCGAACTGAGTGAACTAATCATGGCCATACATGTGTGTAGATCAATGGCCATGATTTGATGTTGAAATACACTAGTGTATTTTACGATTTGATGATGAGATCCTGGCCATACATGTGTGTAGATCAATGGCCATGATTTGTTCACTCAGTTTACAAATACATTAGTGTTCACTCTAGAACCCCACCCTATATATATATATATATATTAAAGTTTAGTTGATATACATTATTGTCGTAACCTTACTTATTTCAATAATAGGTTTTAGTGACAAAAATCACATTCATTAAAACGATCTGATTTGTTATTTTATTTATAATTTGCTTTAGATTAATGAGCATTTAATTGTTTAGAATGTTTAAAAATTAATTCTGATCTATTAGTTATTTTTTTTTATGTAAACAGTTTTTAAATAAACTGTTTTTATTTAATTTATTGAATAACCTTGCTTATTTAATTTGAAGCCAAGTCGGTATAATATAAAAAATTCCAGCCTTTGAACTGTGAAGAACCCGGATCGAACCGGGGTCTCTCGGGTTGAGACCTAACATTATAACCACTGGACTATTCATTTAATAAAAAGTTTTTATTTAATTTATTGAATAACTTTGCTTACTGTTTGTGTTAGATTAATAATTTTATTACAGTTAAAACGTTTCTGCATGCTACCTTCTTCCAAAAAAAAAAAAAAAAAACGACAGTGAACAGAACGTGTAAAAATAAGAAAACCAAAGTATCCCAGTTGTTTCTTCATCAATTTAAACCGTAGATTCTTATATTTTCAGTTTATTAATATATCAAAGGAGATGAGATTAGATAGCTACGAGAGGAAAAAAATATACCGAACAATAGGAACCGAGTTCCGTAGTAACTCCGGTTGGCTTCGGGTTATCCGTCCAAGTTTCAGCGACATGCAGGTTCTCCGGCAAAGCTAGAACTTTCCGGCGAGTGTGCAAGGAACTTCGAACGATTTGCGTGTGGTGTGATCGTGTTGAACCCTTCGGCCGCGACTCGATGTTAAACGAGGTGTGTATTTCGGTCGTCTTCTCGTTCCGATAGTTGTGCAATGATTCGAAAGTAGTGTGAGACAGAGAGATAGGGAAATAGAAGGGTGTCGAGATGTGTGGGCAACATGTCGTATATATAAGTTCTCCTAGAAACGTGTTTCGGTTCTTGTTTTGGAATGTTAAGAATTTCCGAGTTTAACGATAAGAATGGTTCGGTTTGTAAAAGACGTCCAGGTTCATGATTACCATAATAACGGAAACGCGGAATCACGTTTAATTCCGAAAAAAAAAAATCATCGAAGCTCAAAGTTGTCGATGATTATGGAAATGATTAGACGATGATGTACGAAGCTCCGTTTGCACCAACTCATCACAAAATCTCAGCTTGCCGAGAAACATCCCGTGATCTTATCAATTGATTCACCTTTTTATCTTAGTTGAATAAACTCTTCTTTGATTTTGTTGATCACAACTTTTGGGCTATGGTGTTTAAGGAAAGGTACCTTAAACTCCTCCCATGTCATGGTTCCTATGGTTTCGATCCCTTGTTCTTTTCTAAGATTGTCCCACCAATTTTTCTCTTGACCCCTCAACTGACCGGTCCCGTAAGCTACGAAATCGGTTGCGTCACAGTGAGTTCTTTCAAAGACTCCTTTGATATCACTTATCCATCGTTGACAAACAATTGGATCTACTTCGTCGTTGTAAATCGGGGGTTTACACGCCATGAACTTGTTATAAGGGCATGCTTTCCCTTTTGCCTTGTCTTTTTCTTGTGTGAGGCTTACCTTTAGCTCATTTATCTTTTCTTCTACCACTGTTAGGATTGTGGTTTGTAGTCTATCCATAAACTGAGGTAGACTAGCCTCTAAAGCTTTTCCGACTTCCTTGGAAATCTTTTCTTGCATCTCCTCCGTCATGAGGGATACCACCGTATCATCACCAGTTCTGTCAGACATCTCTTTAACTGAAATGTCCATAATAATTTGATAAATTACTTATTTAATCATTTCCACATTATTATATAGAAATTTATACTCATCACATATATTACATGTGATGTATCATTCTTTTTCGGTTTGATCAAGTATATAACTTTCCTCACCGTTTATACTTAGTGTATTTCCCGGGTTCGGATGTATTAATACACCCCTCCCATACACTTGACATCTTCTTCTTTTCTAATACTTTCAATTGAAACTCATTTCATAACTAGTTCTTACCGGATGTCTTGATCAAGCCTTGAACCGAACATGTTTCATCTTTAACCTTAAGCTCTGATTACCAACTTGTAAGACCCTTACTTAATACATAACTTACTTAATCAAAGTTTGCATTATTTATATATATTTATAATGCTAATTACAAAACACATAACATAATTCGAAGTCATATAAGGCTTCATAAGTATTCGAAAGAACATTACTACTATTTAACAATGTTTAGGTTAACAAAAACGATTAAACAAACGCGGAAGCTTAGACATCATTTGTGTTCGGTTCTTGTACAAGCTTGATCCCATCCGTTTTCGTCATACAATTGACCTAGATAACATTTAACAACCTTAAATGTTAGAAATAAAATGATAAATGAAGTTTGATAACTTATATAACTCATGGGGGCAAAAACAATTTTTTTTTTAAATATTACACCGAAAGTTACGGTTGATCAACCGTAGCTTACGGTTCATATCAGCTGAGCAAAGCAGAGAAGCCTCACCATAGCCTATGGTATACAACCGTAGGTTACGATCAAGTCAAGCTGGAAATTTCCTGTCTACCCTAGCGTACGGTATACTACCGTAGGTTACGGTTTAATGTTGTTGTATGCCTTATTCCTGTTTTGCCCTTTTTATACAAAAAACGTTCATAACTTTTAACCCGCTTATCCGTTTAACCTCACGTTTGATCCTACGTGATCAAAACTTGATCCTTAACAATTTATACTCAAAGTCAACCATCCGGATTAATTAATTTCTTATACTACAAGCTTTCGGCTTATAATTCATTTACGAAATTAATTGACCCATTTGCATTTTTAACATAAAGCTCACATACACACACCTCATTTAGATGGAAGTGATATCTATGATTATTTCCCATTATTTGGATTACTAAGTCTTACTCATCCTTTATCCGGTATGCAATCATAATTACTCAACCAGTTCAACCTTACAAGATTGAACATAAGTATTCCGAATTCCTTTCGCGAATTCATCATCTTTTAGTCATAACTCATTTTCCGAGTCCTTTGACTTTTAATCCACGTTCCCGTTTCTCGGTTTACGCATATATTAGAAATCCTACCCATCAACCGGGCATTATACTGTGACAAATCATATAAATCCCTGAACGTTTCGTTTTACTGTGTAATTACATGTATGTTAAATGAATTGAATTTGGTGATTTATTTTATTTGAACGATGGTGTGTTTAGTAATGTGTAATGTGAATTATGTGAAATCGAAACCCGAAACTGAAATATTGGAATATGATATTTTGTGAATCGAAGCATTGTAAAATATTATTCCGCGATACGCAACGTTCTAATTAATTATTTCGGTTATCTTGCGAAACCGTCGCTTAGTGCACAACCGTTACCTATTAAAAACCAAACCCAAACCCACCCCTCCCCTCCTTGCGCCACATATAGGCCCAACCCCAACCCAAGTCCACTTATTTGAAACATTAGGCCCAAACCCACGCCTCTTGTTCCTTGTAGTTCATTAGCCCAACTTTCTTGGGTTTTCATTATATGTAGGAGACTTTGGGAATAAGAAATCAAAAACCAAAACCATAATACCTTTCCTTGTGATCGTCGACCAGAGAAACCCCCCCCCCCCCCGCGTAAAGGCGATCGCCGACCTGATTCGCCTTTCACTTCCGTGTTATCCCTTCTCTTGCTTGAAGGTTAGTGTTCTTGATTTGGATTGATATTCTTGGTGTGATTTTTGTAGAAACATGGCTGTGATTTTTAGTTAACATGCTAGAGTTTTGATGTAATATGATTTGTTACGGTTTAGTATGCAATTTGTTGAAGTAATCGATAGTTTGTGTGCGTAAATGACCATTGGCTGCGTTTTTGTGAAAAATCATGATGTGGTATGGCTAGGGTTTGTGATTATTGGTATGGTTAGATGGTAGATGATGATTAACCTGCTGTTAGTTGTTAATAGGAAGGGTTGGGATTGTTTAAACGCGTTTTGGTGCTGTTTAAATGTAAAAACTGCATGCTGATTGATGAAAACAACCAACTTCAGTTGGCTGTAAACGGACCGTTATAAATCGAAATATTGATTTTATGAATTCTAAATTATATGTTTTCGAAAAAAAAATCAAATGGAAATAGAATCATATTTTTTCGAGGTCGTTTTCTATTTTTAAAGGTCCGTTAACTATAGCAGCAAAAGCTGCATTTTTTCTGCAGAAAAAGTGTGTTATTTTTTTCATCATAACTTGAAATCTGGATAGAGTTAGGTCACGAAATTTATACTGTAGATTGCCACGGGTGTCATTGTAATTCTCCAACTAGAATTTCGTCAATCGGACTTACGATGAATTCTAAATGAATTTTTCCGTAGACTGCAGTCAGAAGGTGACGAATCTAATTGCAGCCCGATAAATGATTTTTATAAAATAATTGGTAACAAATTGGATCCCGAGATTTTTACACAATAATATCTTGACTGTTTAGAACATACCGTAAAATTTTGGGAATTTTTAAAATAAGTTAACTATTTTATTAAAATACCCGAAAACAGCCCAGTTCTGAATGTTAAAGCTGAAACAATATAATTAGTGATTTGTGTGTCTAAATGTCGGTTATGTTAGCTGATAATGATCCAACTTGCTATATGTCAATGAAAGTGTTATGTGAAATATCGTATGCTTTCTCTTGAGTAATTATAGGTGGAATGTATGTATGGGCGTGAACTGTCAAAAGGAGTGCATGTTATGTGGTAGATGCGTGTAGGAACTTTGTGCTCTATTTGAAACCACTAATTAACTAAATGGTAATCATACTAGGACGTGATTGACCAACCCTGACCGTTAGCTATTTTAAGAGTTCAACCGAGCAACCAAAGGTGAGTTCACACTTTCGTCAAAGCATGGGATTCCCGGTGGTTTGGGAATGGGTTAAGTAACAACTGTCCCCCTTAGGTAGGATGTAATCGGAATGGGTTAAGTAACAACTGTCCCCCTTAGGTGGGATGTAATATGCGTATTCTCCTTGGGTAGAGTACGTACCTCGGTCCAACTTGGGTAGGACGGCAACCTTAAACTTACTAGACAAAACTCTATCATGAAGTCCCTCATTTTTTAATCGACTTAATCGCCGGGCCATTGGCAAACGGGTCATTAGTTAAATAGCGTTATTAGGTCTGACAAGCCTCACACCGTGCCATAGAGGACGAGAGTGGACTAATGTACTTGGGCACTGTCAATGATGATAGACATTGACGTAGGACACATAAACATGACTTAAGTCAGTAGTCGATATGGTAACGACTCTAGTGGTTTACAACATGGGGAAGCCCCCACGGTATATGGTTATGGGAAATGGAACGGGATAACTTTTGGTTTTTCGAAACAACTTAACAACCTATGGTTTTTGGAACAACATTAAAATGGACAACCAACTGTGAACTCGCCAACCTTTTTGTTGACACGTTACCACATGCTTTGTTGGTCGTTAGGTTATTAGCTGGAGCTTGCATTGGAGAAGGAGTCGTTATGGGACATGAACCGTTGTTGTTCATGAGAACCTTTATGATACTTTAAACTTATACTTTGGTTTTGGATCTTATGGTTCCGTTGACTTTTAAATTCGGTTTTTGGACTTTGGTTTGGTGAACTTAAAATGTTTATTTTGCTATGGTTTTACTTTACTTTACTTAATGTTTGTTATGATTGGTGGTATGATCCTGGTCAGTCACACGCCTCGCGGTAATACTCTGCTTGTGGATTTTGAGGGTGTGACAGATTGGTATCAGAGCCATTGGTTATAGTGAACTTGGTTTTAAATAGGGGAAAATCTTTTTGACAAAACCAGACTATAACCTATTCAGTGCTCAACGATCCACAACGACACTCCGCTCCACGTGCAAGGCTCAACACTTTAGATGGTATGGTCTATGATTATGTTACCTACTTGTTAGTTACATTTGCATGGTACGTTGTTGATGGTATGCTTAGTGAACGTAGTAGCATGTTGCCCTTATTAGCCCTAGTGTGCTCGCTTTGACACTCAACTGTTTACTTGAAACTTTACAAGTAGTGATCAAATTCTTTTCCTGTTTTCTCCTCACCCCACTACGACAACTGTTTTATGCGTTCTATTTATCCATACGATTGTCTTGACATGACGTCGCTGTTACAGCTAGAATTCAGATCTGACCCTCCATACGTTCGGTTTGCACGTCAACATTCACGTAGACCAGAACCGGCCCAAACGAACTCGAATTTAGGAGAACAATATACCCACTCGTCCATGTTGACGAACCCCATCATCTCCACTAGTCGTCGTCACAAGAAGTGAAGCAGTCACAGTTACATGCGTTTGGCGTTGTACAACTCAAAACCCTATCATCCAAACTCTATTTTGGACCAATGATATACTCACGTGACCATGATGCAACGAACCTTCCTTCCGTGTCGTGCTGCCATCTACCATTACTGGAACTGTCTTTGGAGAACAGAATAGTCGGCAAAATTCTTTGGTTATTTGTTGGATTTTTGTTTTCACTCAATTCTTCGTATGAACATCACCAACCTCCTGTTTCTTCGATCCGCGACCGATATAACAAAACGCTAACAACCACACCACGATTTCCACCGATCACAAGATTACCCCCCCCCCCATTGCCCTGTTGGGTGGTTAATTCTTATTCTAATTTGATTTACACCTTTGTATACCCAACTTAGCAAGTGGATGCCTCCTAATGATGGGATAGTCTTCAGGACATTCGAGGACGGTGATACGGATTGCTCAACCTATAGACGGACACGATGAACTACACATTCACCTCACCCCTTTTCCCCCTTACACTACAAGAGTCGCATTTTGATTCTATGATAGTTTATCTTAATTATGTGAAGCCTTTTCGCTAGCCTTTGTACTGACATGTGTTTGATGATTAATGCAATGCCCAATTTTTACTATTGACTTAAACATAACCATCAATCTCTTACCACAGTGACAGTACGTCCCCACTTCTTCATGCAGAGACACTAATACGAACTCACTATAGTTTAGAGAATTTGAAAGGCTCGACGTTCGATCATTAGTGATCACTTCTGGAAACCCTGAGAATGGTGATGTGTTGATGATACGATCATACCCTCTTGAAGTTGTTTTCGCGTCCTTTCCTTGAAACCTCTTGACTACACAGGCATATTTCAGATTCATTCGCACGACCTAAGGAAACTCCTCCAAATTTGGTTGCTTGCCGACTCGATAAATCGGAAACTCATCTAGGTTCATGGATCAAGGTCAATTATTCCTCTTTCGCATGTAGGCGAGCCCGACAACTTAGATGGAAGTTTCAGTGAACCATAACACTACAAACTCGTGCAACAACCATTCTTTTATGGTAATCCTTGTTACGCGTAATATACCAACGTGGTACCTCTATTCGGCAAACGGCGTTCTTTATTTTAACCTTATACAACTTGTGTGCGACCAACTATGCTCTCGACATCAGGTAAACCCTACTACGGATTCTTAAACGCCTACGCATCGACTGCGACTACCCTTTTTGCATGTTTCCGCATCCAGTCGCGATAAACTTCTCGAATCCTATGATCCTCATCCTAACAACATTCTCCGTGAACTCTCGCCTGGAAGAGTTACTCTCTACGAACGTTACTCGAGGAGCGATGGGTTATGAATATCACAGATATGGAGGTATCGCGAGAATTGTCCTTAGAACTCGCTACGACTGAGATAGGTTCCCAGTCATGACATTGGAATTTAGCCTACCTTGATGGATATGTCACTTGATTTGTTCGGCGACATTCGAATCTACTCCAAGAACTAGTAGAACGATACCTACGCCTTACCATGGAGCTCCTACAACACAAACAACCTTATGTTAAGTTTCTAACGTGCGACTTTTGACGTCACGAAGCCCACTTTTCTTGATCGTATGCACAAACCCTCACAGCTCTAACTTGAAAGATTGCTCGGGAATCCGCGTTTTAAACAGCTGAAGGTGAAACTCTGTAGTACACCTATTCTTTCGTTACCAGAAGGCACATACGATTTTGTTGTTTATTGTGATGCGTCAATCCAAGGAGTTAGTTGTGGGTTGATGCAACGTGAGAAAGTCATTTCCTACGCATCACGCCAACTCAAAACTCCTGAAAAGAACTACACTACCCACGATTTGGAGTTGAGAGCAGTGGTGCTGCACTCAAGATGTGGAGACATTAATTGTACGGTACCAAGTGCACTTTCTAACCTGATCACAAGAGTCTCCAGCATATCCTCGATCGAAAGGAGTTGAACATGCGACAACGTCGATGGGTCGAACTCCTCAACGATTATGAGAGTGCAATCAAGTACCATTCAGGCAAGGCCAACGTGGTGGTCGATGCCCTCAGTCGGAAGGAAACTAAACCTAAGTGTGTACGTGCGTTACAGCTTACTATCCACTCCAGTCTTCCTACCCAAATCCGAAACGCTCAGGTCGTAGCACTGAGGGAAGAAAACCTCTAAGCTGAGTCCATGCAGGGTCTGGAAAAGTGACTCGAGTGCAAGGAAGACGGTACTTGCTACTTCATAGAACATAATTGGGTTCCATCCTATGGAAACCTATGAGAGCTAGGGATGGGTGAGGCACACAAGTCTCGTTACTCGATGCATCCTGGTTTTGACAAGATGTACCAAGATCTCAAGACTCTGTACTAGTGGCCCCACTTGAAATCTAACATAACGACATATGGTAGTAAATGCTTGACCCGTGCTAGGGTTAAGGTTGAATGCCCGATGTAACAACTCTCATCAAAAGTCATAATTATTATATTAATTAGTCCAAAAGGAAACCCTAATTGAGAGACCCAAGTGATTCTGAACAAACCCTGAAATTTTCATAATTTTCAGAATCAGGATTAGGGCCTCTAAAACTAAGGGGGGTAAACCCTAGTGGATAATTATCCACTTAAATTCGTTGTCAAGTAACTGAAATGTTAAAGTGGCAACTCAGCAAGGCTAGTCCCAGTCGTGGCTAGTCTATAGGCCTATTTTTTAACCCCTACGATGCGTATGGTATGTTTGGCCTACGATGCGCAGCCAGTTTAAGAGACCATACAATGCGTATGGTATGTTTGGCCTACGATACGCAGGGCTTCCCAAATTTCACCTATAAATAGCAGACATTGGCATTCGTAATCTGAACACTTTACGTCGAAATAATTCTCACTATTACACTGTATTACGAACTGCTATTTCAAAATTCAACCCCCGGGTATCGAAATTCTGCTACAAAACAGGGTATTAGCACAATCGCTGCTACGATTCATTTATCCGACGATCAAGATATCCAATGAATGTTTAAGTGCCGCCCACATTAGGGTTATACTTTATCGTTCGTCATTAATTTGACGGATCATCGTTAATTCGATGGGTAAAGTATTATACTTTGTCGTTCGTTGTTAATTCAACGGATCATCGTTAATTCGATGGATGAAGTATTGCATTTTGTCATTCATTGTGAGAATTTGATCTCGTAAATTATCGTAATTGCTGGATTGATTACTAACCCAGTTTTGTATGCATTGTTATTTATATTAGGTTAACAAGGCTAAATCATAGATTAGACTCTGACCATATTAAATCAGCAATGTGAGTCATTCTCTCTTTTTATCAAATCTATTTACAAAATCATGTTTTATTTCAAAGTTATAATTACGGGGATTAAGTCTTTGTAATCACCAAGTTACAACCGGTATGTGGGGTTTTGTATACATTACTTGATAATCGTCACCATTGGGGCAGCCAATGGGGGATATGACCATAGTCACAGATTCGGTCGAGTGACAAGTACCGTGGGTAGTTGGTTTGATAATAGAAACATTGTAATCGCTCTTAATACTGTAAATTATAACAAATGTGTCATTTTAGTAAATAGAATGATTCACTCAGTATTTCCCGCTGACAAAACCTTTTTCAAACATGTTTCAGGTGATCTGTTGTAATTCAGGAAAAGTGCTGGGGAGCATTTCAAGCTTAAGATAGTGGCTCATTATAAAATAAAGAAATAAGTTTTGTAACATAACGATTTCCTAGAAAAATCATACTATTGTAAATTATCGGGGTTTTATCCCGAATTGTGAAATAAAATAATCGGGGAAAAATTTTAGCTTTAAACGATCCTGTTTCCGCTGTTAAACTCAATGAAATCAATACCGCAGTATTTCTGTCCCGCGGCTCCTGAAACGGGTCAAACCGGGTCGGGGGTCGTGACAGAAAAAGGTGGTATCAGAGCCACTGGGTTAAGCTAATTAAGTATTTAGAAATACTTAATTTTTCCTGATTACTATTATGTGATTATGTGTATTATTAACTGATTATTTGATTATTTGTTAGTTACAGTATGGGTAAGAAAAAGCTGTCAAGCATCTATCTTAAATTAGATAGATCATCTAATGAGAAGGGAAGTTCATCCCGAACCAAATCCTCGAATCAGGCTGAAATTCCTGAAGAAGGAATATTCGTGCGAAAGGCACAATACGAGGAATCACTTTCTCCTCGAAGGAGGGAAATGATTATTAAGAAAAGTAAAGAGAAAATCCGAGAAAAGAGGATTAAACGGGAAACTCAGGAATTAATTGATAGATCACCTTGGGAAGATAAACTAGATGAGAAATGGGCAAATTTATATATGCTAGCCACAGTAGCAGAAAATATAAATCTTTAAAGTTTAGCACCCTACCCTCACAAATCTGGAAACCCTGTGTGATAAATAAAATTTGAAACCCTAAGTGTGTTTTCAGTTATAGTTGTAATCAACTAGTACACAGTATGTAATAAATTACAAAGTTATTTGTAAATTTTAACTTAGTATTTTATGCATTTTGCATATATGCTACATCAGCATGAGTGGAATATCCGAAGCTTTTCAGAACCTTAATCTTTACCCCGTAACTATCGAAGCTTCCAAAGAATATACTAGCTACTATCCCGATGTTGAACAACCAGTAGAATTCAAGGTTCCACCTTTGAGCAAGCCAAAACAAAAGAAAAGAACTTATGTAGGATGGAGAAAAATACGTAAGAAGAAGCCAGCTAAAAAACTGCCCAAAATAAACAATCCTTTGAAAAAGGGAAAAGAAGTTATAACCGGAGAGAGTTCTAAACCACAGGAAATGGAAACTGGAGACAAAGAGGAGGATAAGGAGATAGAAATACAGATGGAGGAAATTACTAAAGAAGTAGTAATGGAAGTTGGGCAAGGGTCTATACCAGCTCAGAGAGAAATCGGAGAGAGTTCCAATCTAACTCAGGAAAGGACTTTTCAAGATGAGATAGATTTCCTATTGGCAAGCTGTGAAACCATTCAGCCTGTCAATAATAATAATAATAATAATAATAATAATATTTTTAATTATTCTCTTGGAAACCAACTCCCTATGAATTGGGAACCAGCAATTCCAGATCCAATAGTCCACTCCCAACCCATAGGAATGGACGAATGGTGGACAAATGATTGGCAATTTCAAAATATTGTCAACGATCCTTACTCTTTTCTTCCACAATTCGATCCAGAACCATTACCTAATCCACCTATGAGCAATGAAAACATGGCTGAACTTCACCATTTTGGCGAAGAGTTGTTTGATGCTGGAACTAGAATTAGGGAAATAGGGGGACAGATTGCTTGGAAGTACGATGAGAGGGAAATGCGTTTTTAGAACAGCAAGTGACAAGAGATAGTACGATGATAAAATGGTAGTTATATAATAGTAATAATAAAGTTAGTCTGTAAATAACCAATAAAACTCTGTATGATATCTGTGAGTAATGATGCATACTATGATAGATATAAAATGAAATCGAGAAATCGATTGTTTTGACTATATCTGTATTATAAAAAAAAAATTTCTGATTGTTTGTATATAATTATTATTTGTCCGTTACTAATAAAATTTATATATATACATTATCAGATGGCAAACAGTGGTAATGAACCTATTAATGAAGTTAATCATTCTGAACAACATTCAAGAGATCAATATATGACTCGGCAAGATATCGAAAACATTGTTGCTCAAGGGATAGCCAACGCTATTCCAGCATTCGTTGCTGCTATAAAGAATCCGATCGAACCGCAACAAATTGTTCCTAGTAAACAAATTACTGAAGATAACTTCAGTAATAGTGTAAATGGAGGCAATAACCATAATAAGGAACCACATCAAGCTCCATTACCCAAGAAAATGAAAACTGCAACGCCTGGTTGCACTTTCAAAGAATTCCTTGCTTGTAAACCCACTGAATTTGCAGGCAATGAAGGAGCAACTGCATCACTGCGTTGGTTAGAGAAAACCGAAGCAGTCATTGCAATAAGTAAATGTGGTAAAGAGGATCAGGTCATGTATTCATCCAATCTGTTCAAAGAAGGAGCACTCGAGTGGTGGAACACTGTGTTACAATCAAAAGGAAGAGTAATAGCTTATGCTATGACTTGGGAAGAATTTAAGGGTTTGGTGGAAAGAAAATTCTGTCCTGAGTATGAGAAGGAACAGATGGCGAATAAGTTTCTAAATCATCGGATGATGAGTGTGGATTGTCGCGGTTATACCTCGACATTCTTTGAATATGCAAGAGTGGTACCAACACTGGCTTCGCCAGAACCGGTACTCATTTCTCGCTATATTTGGGGGCTAATTAGCGAAATCCGCAATATTGTTAAAGCTGCGAGACCTCGCACTATTGATGATGCGGTAGAATTAGCCAACACTCTAACCGATGAATTGGTACGCACAAGAGATGAAGATAGGAAAAAGGCACTAGCTCAGAAAATTACCCAAGGATTTCGTGTGGGTAATAATAACAGCTTCAAGAGAAAAGGAACAGGGCAATCTCCAGCTCCGTCATTCTGCAGGAAATGCAAAAAGAAGCATTATGGAAGATGCGATATCACTTGCAAATTTTGCAAAGCTGTAGGACATCGTGAAGAGAACTGCAAAAAGAAAACAGTAATCTGTTTTAACTGTGGAGAAGCGGGGCATTATAAAACAGAATGTCCTAAATTAGTCAAACCAGTAGATAACAAACCCAAGACGACCGAAGGAACTACTAAGAAGAATGCCAGGGCATTTCAGCTGACCACTCAAGAAGCAGAACTTATTCCGGATGTGATAGCGGGTACGTTCTTAGTTCACAACGTGTATGCAAAAGTATTATTTGACTCTGGTGCAAACCAAAGTTTTATAAATACTTCATTCTGTCAAGCTCTTAGTTTACCTTTAACCAATATTAGGCAGATTTTTACAGTTGAAACCGCAGACGGAAATTCAGTTAAAATAGATAAAGTTTTGCAAGAAGGAAACATAGAACTTTTAGGACATAAATTCTCTGTAAGACTATTGCCGATGAATTTAGCTGAATTTGATGTTGTATTAGGAATGGATTGGTTAGTAGCCAACCATGCTAGAATCCTTTGTGATCAGAATTCCATAGAAATTCAATCACCTACCGGAGAAGTGATTAGGATTACAGGAGATAAACCACGGAAACCCATGAAGTTCATATCAGTAATGAAAGTTGCTAATTATGAACGAAAACAAGGAATAGTGTATATGATTTCAGTAATCATTAGCACTAAGGGAAAAGATCTTAAGGAAATACCAGTAGTATCAGAATATTCTGATATATTTCCAGAAGATTTACCACGATTACCTCCAGATAGGGAAGTAGAATTTAGGATTCATTTAATTCCAGGAACTACACCGATAGCCAAGGCACCTTATCGGTTAGCACCCACAGAAATGTTAGAATTGAAAAAGCAATTAGATGAATTACTAAGTAAAGGATTCATACAACCTAGCTCATCCCCTTGGGGAGCGCCGGTGTTGTTTGTAAAGAAAAAGGATGGTTCAATGAGAATGTGTATCGATTATAGGGAATTGAATAAGGTTACAATTAAGAATCGATATCCATTACCTAGGATTGATGATCTTTTTGATCAACTTCAGGGGGCTAGATATTTTTCTAAGATAGATTTACGCTCTGGATATCATCAATTGAAGGTACAAGAAGAAGACATACCTAAGACTGCTTTCAGAACTAGGTATGGTCACTACGAGTTTACAGTCATGCCCTTCGGGTTAACGAATGCACCTGCAGCATTCATGGACATGATGAATAGGATCTGTAAACCGTACTTGGATAAATTTGTAATTGTTTTCATAGATGATATACTTATTTATTCCAAAAGTCAGACAGAGCATTGTGAACATCTTCATGCACTCTTAACTTTGTTAAGAAAAGAAAAGTTGTACGCCAAATTCTCGAAATGCGAATTTTGGCTAAAGGAAGTGCGATTTTTAGGACACATGGTGAATCATGAAGGTATTCACGTAGATCCTGCTAAGATAGAGGCAATTACCAAGTGGAAGGTTCCATAAACAGCAATGGAAATAAGAAGTTTTATAGGTTTAGCTGGGTATTATAGACGGTTCATTAAGGATTTTTCCAAGATAGCCGTACCATTAACTAAGTTAACCTGTAAAGCCACTAAGTTTGAATGGGGACCTAAACAGGAAGAAGCTTTTAGAATTTTGAAACAGAAACTAACCCATGCACCAATCTTAGCCTTACCAGAAGGAACTGAAGATTTTGAAGTATATTGTGATGCTTCAAAATTAGGATATGGATGTGTGCTTATGCAACGCCAAAAGGTAATTGCGTACGCATCAAGGCAATTGAAAAAGCACGAAGAGAATTATACGACTCATGATTTAGAATTAGGAGCCGTAATTTTTGCCCTTAAGATTTGGAGACACTATCTTTACGGAAGTAAATTTACTGTCTACACAGACCACAAAAGTTTAAGATATATATTTGGGCAAAAAGAGTTAAACATGAGGCAAAGAAGATGGATGGAAATCTTAAATGACTACGACTGTGATATTCAGTATCACAAAGGAAAGGCGAATGTAGTTGCAGATGCTTTAAGTCGTAAGTATTATGAGAAACAACGAAGGGTTCGTGCTCTCAGATTAAATCCACAAATAGATTTAATGGAACAATTGAAGAATATTCAAACTACAGCAATCAAGGATGATGCTGAAGGAATGAAAGGACGAATCAAGGAATTAGAACAAGGAGCAGATGGAATTTGGAGATTCCACAAAAGTAGAATTTGGGTACCTAAGCAGGGAGACTTAATACCTAAGATTTTAGAAGAAGCTCATAAATCTAGATACACTATGCACCCAGGAAACAATAAGATGTACCAAGATCTAAGGAAGAATTTCTGGTGGATAGGAATGAAAAGGGACATAGCCAGCTATGTTTCTAAATGTCTTACTTGTTCACAAGTTAAGGCAGAACATCAAAAACCTTCAGGACTACTACAACAATTAGAGATGCCAGTATGGAAATGGGAACTTATAACAATGGATTTTGTTACTAAGTTACCCAAAACCAGAAAAGGTAATGATGCGATTTGGGTAATTGTGGATCGATTAACCAAATCAGCTCACTTTCTACCTATGAAAGAAACATTTAGCATGGAAAGACTGGCTAAATTGTATGTAGATGAAGTTGTATCCTTACATGGAGTTCCACTCTCCATTGTTTCGGATAGAGATAGTCGTTTTACTTCCCATTTCTGGAAAAGTTTCCAGCAAGCTATGGGAACTCGACTAAACCTAAGCACTGCATATCATCCACAAACATATGGACAAAGTGAAAGAACGATCCAAACTCTAGAAGACATGCTCCGAGCATGTGTGATAGATTTTGGTGGAAGTTGGGATGATCACTTACCATTAATTGAATTCTCCTATAACAATAGTTATCACTCAAGCATTGAAACTGCTCCATTTGAGGCACTGTATGGAAGAAAGTGCAGAACTCCCGTTTGTTGGGCAGAAATAGGAGAAAGTCAGTTATCAGGACCTGAAATAGTGCAAGAAACAACTGATAAGATTACTCAAATCAAGGAAAGGCTGAAAACGGCTCAAGATCGCCAGAAGAGTTATGCAGATAATAGAAGCAAGCCGCTAGAATTTCAAGTTGGAGACAGAGTACTGTTAAAAGTTTCTCCTTGGAAAGGAGTAGTCAGATTTGGAAAGAAAGGAAAGCTAAGTCCAAGGTACGTAGGACCATTTTCAGTGATCCAACGTATAGGACCAGTAGCTTATCGTTTACAATTACCAGAAGAATTATCTGGAGTACATAATGTATTTCATGTATCCAATCTCAAGAAATGCTTATCAGATGAATCACTGGTAGTACCTCTTCGAGATATAGAAGTAAACGAAAAGTTAAAATTTGTTGAGAAACCTCTTCAAATTGAGGATCGAAAGATCAAGTTTCTCAAACACAAACGACTGGTGTTGGTCAAAGTAAAGTGGGAATCAAAGAGAGGAGCTGAATACACTTGGGAACTGGAATCAGAAATGAAGAAAAAGTATCCACAATTATTCCAGTAAATCTCGAGGACGAGATTTTCTTAAGGTGGGGAGAATGTAACAACTCTCATCAAAAGTCATAATTATTATATTAATTAGTCCAAAAGGAAACCCTAATTGAGAGACCCAAGTGATTCTGAACAAACCCTGAAATTTTCATAATTTTCAGAATCAGGATTAGGGCCTCTAAAACTAAGGGGGGTAAACCCTAGTGGATAATTATCCACTTAAATTCGTTGTCAAGTAACTGAAATGTTAAAGTGGCAACTCAGCAAGGCTAGTCCCAGTCGTGGCTAGTCTATAGGCCTATTTTTTAACCCCTACGATGCGTATGGTATGTTTGGCCTACGATGCGCAGCCAGTTTAAGAGACCATACGATGCGTATGGTATGTTTGGCCTACGATGCGCAGGGCTTCCCAAATTTCACCTATAAATAGCAGACATTGGCATTCGTAATCTGAACACTTTACGTCGAAATAATTCTCACTATTACACTGTATTACGAACTGCTATTTCAAAATTCAACCCCCGGGTATCGAAATTCTGCTACAAAATAGGGTATTAGCACAATCGCTGCTACGATTCATTTATCCGACGATCAAGATATCCAATGAATGTTTAAGTGCCGCCCACGTTAGGGTTATACTTTATCGTTCGTCATTAATTTGACGGATCATCATTAATTCGATGGGTAAAGTATTATACTTTGTCGTTCGTTGTTAATTCAACGGATCATCGTTAATTCGATGGATGAAGTATTGCATTTTGTCATTCATTGTGAGAATTTGATCTCGTAAATTATCGTAATTGCTGGATTGATTACTAACCCAGTTTTGTATGCATTGTTATTTATATTAGGTTAACAAGGCTAAATCATAGATTAGACTCTGACCATATTAAATCAGCAATGTGAGTCATTCTCTCTTTTTATCAAATCTATTTACAAAATCATGTTTTATTTCAAAGTTATAATTACGGGGATTAAGTCTTTGTAATCACCAAGTTACAGCCGGAATGTGGGGTTTTGTATACATTACTTGATAATCGTCACCATTGGGGCAGCCAATGGGGGATATGACCATAGTCACAGATTCGGTCGAGTGACAAGTACCGTGGGTAGTTGGTTTGATAATAGAAACATTGTAATCGCTCTTAATACTGTAAATTATAACAAATGTGTCATTTTAGTAAATAGAATGATTCACTCAGTATTTCCCGCTGACAAAACCTTTTTCAAACATGTTTCAGGTGATCTGTTGTAATTCAGGAAAAGTGCTGGGGAGCATTTCAAGCTTAAGATAGTGGCTCATTATAAAATAAAGAAATAAGTTTTGTAACATAACGATTTCCTAGAAAAATCATACTATTGTAAATTATCGGGGTTTTATCCCGAATTGTGAAATAAAATAATCGGGGAAAATTTTTAGCTTTAAACGATCCTGTTTCCGCTGTTAAACTCAATGAAATCAATACCGCAGTATTTCTGTCCCGCGGCTCCTGAAACGGGTCAAACCGGGTCGGGTGTCGTGACACCCGAATCCATCATGACTACTCCAACCACCAGAAATTCCAACATGGAAATGGGAACAAATTCCTATGGAATTCGTCACTGGTTTACCTAGACCTCAACGAGTAAACGACACCATTTGGGTTATCGTGGATCGACTAACCAAGTCTGCACAGTTTCTGGCAATCAAGGAAATTAAAAAGTTTTCTACACTCGCAGACATCTATCTGAAGGAAGTAGTCTCTAGGCATGGAGTGCCAACTACTATCATTTCGGATCGAGACTCACGCGTTACATCTGATTTGTTACAGGCGATGCACAACTCCTTTGGCTCACATCTAGACATGATCACAGCTTGTCACCCTCGGACGGATGGGCAGACTAAACGCACCATCCAGACTCTAAAAGACATGTTTCAAGTATGTGTCATTGAGTGTACTAACGGCTGGAAAAGACACCTATCCTTAGTGGAGTTTTCATACAACGATAGTTACCACACCAGCATCAAGGCTGCTCCATTCAAGACTTTGTACGCGCGGAAATGCCGATCACCTCTATGCTGGGCAGAAGTGGGCGACAGCCAAATCACTGGCCTAGAACTTGTTATCGACACAACGGAAAAGATTGACCAAATCCGACAACGAGCAACGGCAGCTCAGGTGTAACACCCCGTGTTACGAAAGTCAAAGCACAAGTCAAAATCAAAGTCAAAATCAAAATCAAAGGAAGAAAAGATTGCTAATTGCGATCTGTCACTCCTTGCTTAACTGTTGACTGTACACTTAGACTTGTAATTGAATCTTCTATTTTATTGACTTTAGTTGTATTATGTGGAGTATCTATTAATAATCGAGGTTCAATCGCATGTTTAATCACTAATATATTTAATCTCTAATCGCATCGCAATCGCAACTCGAATTATGCGTTCTAGATATTGTTTTACGTGTGTGTGCTATTTATGTGTTACTTGTGCATGTTTACTTTATGTTTGTGGTGATTAATCGAAACGCAATCGCAACCCTATCGCAACACAATCTAATCGCAAACGCTAAACGCAAGTTACTTAATGATGATGGTATGTTAGATATAGTAATTCTGAATATTAATTTAATCTATTGCATCGATACTCGCTTAAACGCATCGCAAAACTCAACACACGAAACAAAACGCCGAAACTTAACTCACCAAGCCATTTCGATCCATCCGATCGGATGGCCATCCGATTGGATTGTCATCCGATCCGTGGCCTGTGCCCTCTTTCCTCTTTTGGCAACCTATAAATACCCCCTGTCACATCACCAAAGTGATGTGACAGCTCTCTCTCTCGTTCGACCAGCGTTCCAGACCTCTTTCCTCTCAATTTCTCGCGATTTTTGTAAGTTTTCAACTCAAATCTTGTACTTCTATGATCTACACGCACTCCTTCATCATTTCCACCTTTGAATCTTAACTTTTAACCGCGAAATCAGTGGATTTGAGATGTTCTAGGGTGATGTCATCATGGAGTTCCTATGAACTTCAAGTTTTGACCTCATTCCACCAAGAATAACTCAGATCTGAAGGATTTCCACATGATTAAACAATATTTTCGCATAGATCTAAACATTTCCATAGTTAAAAGGATTGAAAGATGTCTTTCCAACTTTCTTTCAACTCTTTTACACTCAATGCACTCAAAACCAATAGAATCGGAGCTCGTTCGGATCTTCTACTCATTCTTAGTGATGTGTCGGTTCAAGATCTGATTTCTATCTAAGAGACCATGATTTTGTGTTAAACATGAACAATCGTCATGAACGGTTAACTGATCGGACTAGGGTGATTCCTGTTCGATCGGATAACTTGGGTCTTGGTGGAGTTTCCGTTGTTTAATACGAGGTCATACCATCTTGATCAAACCGCAAAACGTTCAGAACTATCAAGTTTGCAAAACGATCAGATCGCAGGACGGATTGCCGTCCGATCGGATTGCCATCCGATCGAACCGCAATCCGATCGGATTACACTTGGTCTTGACACTTAACATTTTTTCATAATTTTCAAGATCATCAGTTTGTAATGGATTGCCATCCGATCGGTAGACCATCCGATTGAACGACAATCCTGCTGTGAACTTGTTCTCTGAGAAATGTCTCGCCGATCGGATCGCTATCCGATCGAACTGCCGTTCGATCGAACGACCTGAAAGGTAGAGATATTTCTCTGTTTTCAAAATGGCACAACGAAAACTTCAAAGCCATCATACACAAACACATCCTTCCCAAACGAGTGGCAATCCGACCGAATGGCCATCCGACCGGATGACCATCCGAACGGATTGTCATCCGATCGAATGACCATCCGTTCGGATTGCCATCCAATCGGATGACCTTTCGTCACTTGTTTCACTTACGCCGTTTTACGCGCCGTTCTTCGCTAATGCTACCGTTAACTGTTCAGGCTAATCTCTCAAGCACTCCCTTCAATCCAAGAGAGTGTTTACTTGTTAAACGCTATCTATGAGTATACTCGATCCTTTTTAGCTTTACGCACTTTTGGGTGTTACATACGTTACTTATATTAAAATCACATCAACGCACAATGCAAACACTTTTAACGCTAACAACTATTGCATGTTATACGTGACTTGATGAACGCCTGTTTGTTATGTTTACACATTGATTGCTGTCTACCTGCCTTAGCAACGATAGTACTAAAGTTTGGACTCAGCACCTGTTCACTCGGGGGTTGTTAAGGATATTACTTCACGTGTTTTTGTAGTGGTGAACATGTGTTGTGCACTCGCTACTCGCAGTCAAATCGTAGTCATTGGTATTAATAGGATCTTTGTCGATAACTTACATGCTTCACATTATACGTTGTACATGCTGGTTATGCGTAAACCATTTCGAACTCTATTATACTATTAAACTTGTATGCTCACATTTCCACTATGTGTATTGACCTTTATTTTAATGTATGTGGCAGGTGTTTAAGATGCTAGGAATGCTGTGCTTTGGTGAATCAAGCTAGGGGTCTAGTTATGTCATGCTTAAATCTGAGTTGTCGGAACAGTGTTTGTTTTTAGACAATTATTTGTAATAACTGTTTTATTTGGATATGTTGTGGTATGGGACATGACGTTTAAATATCTGGTAATTAATAGTTGTTATGGATACTCATGGACAATCTGTTTCGCTCAGTGCCGTGCCCCGATGTTTCCGCCATCTGTAAGGACTCTCAAAATTATCCTAAAAAAATACCCGTAAGTATAAACCCGGACCCCTGAAACCCTAAACCATATTAAAAATCAGGAAATTTAGAATTTTGGGTCTCAGGCGGGCCGCGTAAAAGATAGGCTATGTTTTACGCGGGCCGCATCAACTCATGTTTGACCGGATAAGTGTTCCGGGTCCAAGTGTCGCCTACGTGTCACACCTAACTGGTGACTGGTCAAGGCTACTGGTAGACTACGCGGCCACGCGGGCCGTGTAAAGTTTATGTTGTGGTTTATGCGGGCCACGACATGTCTTAATTTTACCTATAAATAGCCCGTCACTTGCACAATTCACTGGTGTCGAAATTAAAACTCAAAAACGAAGTCAGGCTACTCTAAAGTCGAAAATACAACTTTAATTAGTCGGGTGCTGCTCCGATATCGGGTATTAACTCGATCGCTGCTACGATTAAATGTCCGATCGATTAAACTATCTAATGGATGTTTAAGTGCTGCCCACATTAGGGTTTATGCTTTGTCATTCGTCATTAATTCGATGGATGTTTAAGTATCGCACTTTGTTATTCGTAGTGAAGGTTTAATCTCGTGAGTTATCGTAAATGCTGTATTAGTTACTAACCGAGTTCGTGTGCATGTTATTAAATTTAGGTCAAAAGGCTAATCAGTAGGCTAGGCTCTCCTCAATTAAATCTGCAATGTGGGTCATTCTCTTTTTATCAAATTTGTTTACAAAAGCATGTTTATTTTCAAAGTTATAATTACAGGGATTAAGTCTTTGTAATCACCAAATTACAGCCGGTATGTGGGGTTTTGTATACATTACTTGTTCCCGTCACCATTGGACAACGAGTTAGCCAATGGGTGATCTGACCACAGTCACAGAAACAAGTCGAGTGACAAATACAGTGGGTAGTTGGTTGATATAGAAACAATGTAATCACCCTTAATATTGTAAATTATAACAAACAGGTCGTTTTATTAAATAGAATGATTCACCAGTATTTCCCGCTGACAAAACCTTTTTCAAACATGTTTCAGGTGATCTGTTGTGATCCAAAGAAAAGTGTTGTGAAGCACTACAAGTTTAAGGAAGTGGCTCATAATAAAATGAAGAAACATGTTTTAAAAAATAAAGATTTCTCCGTGAAATCTTATGAATGTAAATTACTGGGGTTTTATCCCGAGTTGTGAAAATAAAATAAATCGGGAAAATTATAGTTTTAACAAGATCCTGATGAAATCTTCCGCTGTTAAACTCAATTAAATAAATACCACGGGATTTTCTGTCCCGCAGCTCCTAAAACGGGTCAAACCGGGTCGGGGGCCGTGACAGAAAAATGTGGTATCAGAGCCACTGATTTAAGCCTATTAAGTATTTAGAAAATACTTAATTTTACTAATTGCTATTCTGTGATTATGTGTTTTATTAATTGATTATTTGTTTGTTACAGTATGGGTAAGCAAAAGCTTTCAAATATCTATCTTAAATTAGATAGGTCTTCCAACGAGAAGGGAAGTTCATCCCAAACAAAATCCTCAAAATACCTAACAGATCCGGATGAAGGAATCTTTGTTCGTAAAGCACACTATGAGGAACCACTTTCTCCTGATAAAAGAAGTTTGATTATTAGGAAAAGTCAGGAGAAAATAAAGAAATTCCGAGAGAAGAAAGTTAAACAGGAAACACAGGAATTAACCAGTAAATCACCATGGGAAGACAAGTTAGATGAAAAATGGGCAGATCTTTATATGCTAGTCACTGTAGCAGTAAATGCAAATCTTTAAATATTCAAAGTTTTAGTACGCTTATCACCCAAAAAACTAGAAACGTTATCCAGTAAATAAATAAGTTTACAAGTAAACCTCAGTATGTTTAATTTTTAGTTATCTTTTGTGTTACATTAGTCACACGGTATGCAATAAAATTTAAAGGTTATCCATAAAATTTTGTTATAAAATTTTAACCTAGCATTTTGTGTATTTTGCATATATGCTAAACAGCATGAACGAATTGTCTGAAGCCCTTCAAGACCTAAATCTCTATCCGGTAAAAATAGAGGTTTCCAGAGATTTCAATAGGTATATACCAGACATAGAAGAACCTATGGAATTCAACGCTCCACCTCTGGAAAAGCCAAAACCTAAGAAAAGAAAGAGATTCGTATGGGGGAGGCATGTACGTAGGAGAAAGCTAGCTAAGAGACTTCCTAAAATAGAAAATCCCTTAGATAAAGGGAAGGGGATTGAAGTTAGGGAAGATTCTAGGAAAATGGAAATGGAATTTGGAGAAGGTTCTAGACAGAAGGAAATAGAGATTGGAGGAGGTTTTAGACAAACCCAGCTAGAAATCGGGGAAAGCTCTAGACAAGTTAATCAATTACCATTTCAGGAGGAATTGGATCGCGCATTGGCAAGCTGTGATATAGTCAGGCCGATCAATAATAATTTTTACTCTAATCATATCGAAAATCAACTCCCTATAAACTTAGAACCAGCAATCCCAGAACCAATAATCCACACCCAACCTTTAGGAATGGATGAGTGGTGGACTAATGATTGGCAATTCCAAAACCTGCTCAACAGTCCTTATTCCTTTCTTCCCCAGTTCGATCCAGAACCTCTACCAAATCCACCGATGAGTAACGAGAATATGGCTGAACTCCGCCATTTTGGCGAAGAACTGATGGATGCTGGGAATAGGATCCGAGAGATAGGAGGACAAATTTCATGGAAATATGATGAGAGGGAACATCGTTATTAAAAGATTGCAAGTTGACGAGGGAAAAGTGGGTGTTGAATCTGTGTTTGTATAATAACAGTAATATTAATAAAAATCAGTATATGTAAAATAAACAATAAAACGGTTGTAAGATAAAAATGTATATGGAAGCATAATATAATCTATAAAATAAAAGAAAATTTACAATTTTGGTTGTATATTTGTTTACATAATTATGTGCGATTAATTATATTGGATTGTTTCTTATTCTATATTAATTATTTAAATTAATTATCAGATGGCAAATATTGGTAATGAACCAGTAAATGAAGTAAATCAATCTGAGCAAAATCAGGAAGAGCAATTGTTAAATAGGCAAGATATCGAGGATATTGTTGCTCAAGGAATAGCTAATGCTATCCCAACAATTCTTGCTGCTGCCCAGAAACCTGTTGAACCTCAACCACTCATTCCTAGTAAACGCACTCAGGAAGATAACTTCAGTAATAGTATAAACGGAGGAGGCAATCATATTAATAATAACAATAATGATCTGCAAGCCCCAATTTTCAAGAAAGTGAAAGCTGCAACACCTGGTTGCACTTACAAAGAATTTCTTGCCTGTAAACCAGCTGAGTTTGCAAGTAACGAAGGGGCTATTGCAGCACTGCGTTGGTTAGAGAAAACTGAGGCAGTGATCACTATAAGTAAATGTGCTGAGGAAGATCAAGTTATGTATGCGTCAAATCTTTTTAAAGAAGGGGCGCTAGAATGGTGGAACACAGTGTTACAAGCTAAAAGAAGGATCGAGGCATATGCCACGAAATGGGAAGAATTTAAGAATCTTGTAGAAAGAAAATTCTGTCCCGAGTATGAAAAAGATCAAATGGCAAATAAGTTCCTAAACCACCGGATGGTGAATGTGGACTGTCGAGGATATACTTCGACATTCTTCGAATATGCTAGAGTGGTACCAACACTTGCTTCGCCAGAGCCGGTACTCATTTTTCGCTATATTTGGGGATTAATTAGCGAAATCCGTAATATCGTTAAAGCTGCGAGACCTCGCACTATTGACGATGCAGTCGAATTAGCTAATACCCTCACTGACGAACTGGTACGCACAAGAGATGAAAATAGGAAAAAGGAACTGGCTCAGAAAATTACCCAAGGATTTCAGGTGGGTAATAATAGCAACTTCAAGAGAAGAGGAACAGGGCAATCTTCAACTTCGCCATTTTGCAGAAATTGCAGAAAGAAACATTATGGAAGATGTAATGTAATCTGCAACTTTTGCAAAGCCATAGGACATCGTGAAGAAGTCTGCAGGAAGAAAACAAGAATCTGCTATAACTGTGGAGAAACAGGACATTTTAAGCCAGAATGCCCTAAATTGGTTAAACCAGCAGACAACAAAGCTAAACCAGCCGACGGAGCTACCAAGAAGAATGTTTGTGCATTCCAATTAACTACTCAGGAGGTAGAACTTATTCCAGATGTGATAGCTGGTACGTTCCTAGTTCACAACATTTACGCAAAAGTATTATTTGACTCTGGTGCAAACCAAAGTTTTATTAATACTTCATTCTACCAAACTCTTAATTTACTTGTAACCAACCTTAGGCAGATTTTTACAGTCGAGACGGCAAATGGGAATTCTGTTAAAATAGATAGGGTTTTGCGGGAATGAAATATAGAACTTTCAGGTCATAAATTCTCTGCAAACCTGTTACCTATGAAATTAGCTGAATTCGATGTTGTGTTAGGAATGGATTGGTTAGTAGCTAATCATGCTCGAATTATTTGTGATAAAAATTCTATAGAAATTCAAACACCTACCGGAGAAGTAATCAGGATTACAGGAGATAAGCCACGTAAACCCATGAAGTTCATATCAGTAATGAAAGTTGCTAGTTATGAACGAAAACAAGGGATAGTATATATGATTTCAGTAATCATTAGTACTAAGGATAAAGAACTTAAGGAGATTCCTGTAGTCTCAGAATACCCAGATATATTCCCAGAAGAGTTACCAGGATTACCACTAGAAAGGGAAGTAGAATTTAGGATTCATCTAATTCCTGGAACTACACCGATAGCCAAGGCACCTTATCGGTTAGCTCCTACCGAAATGTTAGAACTGAAAAAGCAATTAGATGAATTACTAAGCAAAGGATTCATACAACCTAGCTCATCCCCTTGGGGAGCGCCAGTATTGGTCGTAAAGAAGAAGGATGGTTCGATGAGAATGTGTATTGATTATAGAGAATTGAATAAGGTTACAATTAAGAATCGATACCCATTACCTAGGATTGATGATCTGTTCGATCAACTCCAGGGAGCTAGATATTTCTCTAAGATTGACTTACGTTCTGGATATCATCAATTGAAAGTACAAAAGGAAGACATACCTAAAACCACTTTCAGGACTAGGTATGGTCATTACGAGTTTACAGTCATGCCCTTTGGGTTAACGAATGCTCCTGCCGCATTCATAGACATGATGAATAGAATCTGTAAACCGTATTTGGATAAATTTGTAATTGTTTTTATAGATGATATACTTATTTATTCCAAAAGTCAGACAGAACATTGTGAGCATTTGCATGCACTCTTAACTTTGTTAAGAAAAGAAAAGCTTTATGCCAAATTCTCGAAGTGTGAATTTTGGCTACAAGAAGTGCAATTCTTAGGACACATGGTGAATCATGAAGGTATTCATGTGGATCCTGCTAAGATAGAGGCAATTACCAAATGGAGGGTTCCGCAAACCGCAATGGAAATTAGAAGTTTTATAGGTTTAGCTGGATATTATGGACGGTTTATTAAGGATTTTTCCAAGATAGTTGTACCATTAACTAAGCTAACCTGTAAAGCAGTTAAGTTTGAATGGGGACCTAAACAAGAAGAAGCCTTTAGAATCTTGAAGCAGAAATTAACAAATGCTCCAATCCTAGCTTTACAGAAGGGACTGAAGATTTTGAAGTATATTGTGATGCTTCAAAACTAGGATTAGGATGTGTGCTAATGCAACGCAAGAAGGTAATTGCGTATACTTCAAGGCAATTGAAAAAGCACGAAGAAAATTATACGACTCATGATTTAGAATTAGGACCCGTAATTTTTGCCCTTAAGATTTGGAGACATTATCTGTACGGAAGTAAATTTACTATCTATACGGATCACAAAAGTTTAAGATATATATTTGGGCAAAAAGAATTGAACATGAGGCAAAGGAGATGGATGGAAATCCTAAGTGACTACGACTGTGATATTCAGTATCACGAAGGAAAGGCAAATGTAGTTGCAGATGCCTTAAGTCGTAAATACCATGAGAAACCACGACGGGTCCGTGCTCTTAGATTAAATCTACAGTTAGATTTAATGGAACAACTGAAGCATTTTCAAGAAACAACAATCAAGGATGATGCTGAAGGAATGAAATGAAGAATAAAATAATTAGAACAAGGATCTGATGGAATTTGGAGATTCCACCAAAGAAGAATTTGGGTACCTAAGCAAGGAGAATTAAGAAATAAGATTTTAAAAGAAGCTCATAAATCTAGGTATACCATACACCCAGGAAACAATAAGATGTACCAAGATTTAAAGAATAACTTTTGGTGGATAGGAATGAAAAAAGATATAGCTCGATATGTTTCTAAGTGTCTTACTTGTTCGCAAGTTAAGGCAGAACATCAGAAACCTTCAGGTCTACTACAACAATTAGAAATGCCAGTATGGAAATGGGAACTCATAACAATGGATTTTGTTACTAAGTTGCCCAAAACCAGGAAAGGTAATGATGCGATTTGGGTAATTGTGGATCGATTAACCAAATCAGCTCACTTTCTACCTATGAAAGAAACCTTTAGTTTGGAAAAGTTAGCCAAATTGTATGTAGACGAAGTAGTATCTTTACATGGAGTTCCACTCTCCATTGTTTCAGATAGGGATAGTCGTTTCACTTCTCATTTTTGGACAAGTTTCCAAAAAGCAATGGGAACTCGACTAAATTTAAGTACTGCTTATCATCCTCAAACAGACGGGCAAAGTGAAAGGACGATCCAAACTTTGGAAGACATGCTCAGAGCATGTGTAATAGATTTTGGTGGAAATTGGGATGACCACTTACCATTAATTGAATTCTCCTATAACAATAGTTATCATTCAAGCATTGAAACTATCCCATTTGAAGCTCTGTACGGACGAAAGTGCAGAACTCCAGTTTGTTTGGCAGAAATAGGAGAAAGTCAATTGTCAGGTCCCGAGATAGTGCAAGAGACCACCGACAAAATTTCTCAAATTAAGGAAAGACTAAAGAGTGCTCGAGATCGTCAAAAGAGTTATGCAGATAATCGACTCAAGCCACTTGAATTTCAAATTGGAGACAAAGTACTATTGAAAGTTTCACCCTGGAAGGGAGTAGTTCGATTTGGTAAGAAAGGAAAGTTAAGTCCAAGATACATAGGACCATTCCTAGTGATCCAACGTATAGGACCAGTTGCTTATCGTTTACAACTACCAGAAGAGTTAGCTGGAGTACATGACGTATTTCATGTTTCCAACCTCAAGAAATGCCTATCAGATGAATCTTTGGTAGTACGTCTCCAAGATATAAAGGTAAACGAAAAGTTAAAATTTGTTGAGAAACCTCTTCAAATTGAAGATAGAAAGGTGAAATTTCTCAAACACAAACGGTTAGTACTTGTCAAAGTCAAGTGGGATTCAAAGAGAGGACCTGAATACACGTGGGAACTGGAATCGGAGATGAAGCGAAAGTATCCTCACTTATTCCAATAAATCTCGAGGACGAGATTCTAAATAAGGCGGGGAGAATGTAAGGACTCTCAAAATTATCCAAAAAAAAATACCCGTAAGTATAAACCCGGACCCCTGAAACCCTAAACCATATTAAAAATCAGGAAATTTAGAATTTTGGGTCTCAGGCGGGCCGCGTAAAAGACAGGCTATGTTTTACGCGGGCCGCGTCAACTCATGTTTGACCGGATAAGTGTTCCGGGTCCAAGTGTCGCCTACGTGTCACACCTAACTGGTGACTGGTCAAGGCTACTCGTAGACGGGCAGCCACGCGGGCCGCGTAAAGTTTATGTTGTGGTTTACGCGGGCCGCGACAGGTCTTAATTTTACCTATAAATAGCCCGTCACTTGCACAATTCATTGGTGTCGAAATTAAAACTCAAAAACGAAGTCATGCTACTCTAAAGTCGAAAATACAACTTTAATTAGTCGGGTGCTGCTCCGATACCGGGTATTAATTCGATCGCTGCTATGATTCAATGTCCGATCGATTAAACTATCCAATGGATGTTTAAGTGCTGCCCACATTAGGGTTTATGCTTTGTCATTCGTCGTTAATTCGATGGATGTTTAAGTATCGCAATTTGTCATTCGTAGTGAAGGTTTAATCTCGTGAGTTATCGTAAATGTTGTATTAGTTACTAACCGAGTTCGTGTGCATGTTATTAAATTTAGGTCAAAAGGCTAATCAGTAGGCTAGGCTCTGCTCAATTAAATCTGCAATGTGAGTCATTCTCTTTTTATCAAATTTGTTTACAAAAGCATGTTTATTTTCAAAGTTATAATTATAGGGATTAAGTCTTTGTAATCACCAAATTACAGCCGGTATGTGGGGTTTTGTATACATTACTTGTTCCCGTCACCATTGGACAACGAGTTAGCCAATGGGTGATCTGACCACAGTCACAGAAACAAGTCGAGTGACAAATACTGTGGGTAGTTGGTTGATATAGAAACAATGTAATCACCCTTAATACTGTAAATTATAACAAACATGTCGTTTTATTAAATAGAATGATTCTCCAGTATTTCCCGCTGACAAAACCTTTTTCAAACATGTTTCAGGTGATCTGCTGTGATCCAAAGAAAAGTGCCGTGAAGCACTACAAGCTTAAGGAAGTGGCTCATAATAAAATGAAGAAACATGTTTTAAAAAATAAAGATTTCTCCGTCAAATCTTATGATTGTAAATTACTGGTTTTATCCCGAGTTGTGAAAATAAAATAAATCGGGAAAATTATAGTTTTAACAAGATGCTGATGAAATCTTCCGCTGTTAAACTCAATTAAATAAATACCACGGGATTTTTTGTCCCGCGGCTCCTAAAACGGGTCAAACCGGGTCGGGGGCCGTGACACCATCGGTTGGGGTGTGACAGATTGGTATCAGAGCCATAGCGATAGGGAATTAGGCCAGACTCGACCTAGTCCGGGTTGATGTCGTAGAAATGACCTAGTATATAGTCTAAGTACCAACAGACCGCCTTGTACGAACCCGTTAGGGGTTCCGCACGAGTCTATTATTGTTAATCGATCGACTCGCAATCATGCTGAACTACCACACTGCCTTTCCTAAGGCAGTCGCAGTACACTATTTTCAAAAATGAATAAGTGGTTAGAAATCAAAAACCAAAACCCTAATACCTTTCCTTGTGATCGTCGACCAGAGAACCCCCCCCCCCCCCCCCCCCCCCCCCGCGCAAATTGAAACCCTAGTTCTTGATTCAGCTTCTTGATTCGCCTTTCACTTCTGTGTAATCCCTTCTCTTGCTTCAAGGTTAGTGTTCTTGATTTAGATTGATATTCTTGGTGTGATTTTTGTAGAAACATGGCTGTGATTTTTAGTTAACATGCTAGGGTTTTGATGTTATATGATTTGTTACGGTTAAGTATGCGATTTGTTGAAGTAATCGATAGTTTGTGTGCGTAAATGACCATTGGCTGCGTTTTTGTGAAAAATCATGATGTGGTATGGCTAGGGTTTGTGATTATTGGTATGGTTAGATGGTAGATGATGATTAAACTGCTGTTAGTTGTTAATAGGAAGGGTTGGGATTGTTTAAACGCGTTTTGGTGCTGTTTAAATGTAAAAACTGCATGTTGATTGATGAAAACAACCAACTTCAGTTGGCTGTAAACAGACCGTTATAAATCAAAATTTTGATTTTCTGAATTCTAAATTATATGTTTTCGAAAATCGAATCAAATGGCACTAGGATCATATTTTTCTAGGTCGTTTGCTATTTTTAAAGGTCCGTTTTCTACAACAGCAAAAGCTGCGTTTTTTCTGCAGAAAAAGTGTGTTATGTTTTTTGTCATAACTTGAAATCGAATCAGATGGCCACGGGTGTCATTGTAATTCTCCAACTGGAATTTCGTCAATCGGACTTACGATGAATTTTGAATGAATTTTTCCGTGGACTGCAGTCAGAAGGTGATGAATCTGATTGTAGCCCGGTAAATTAATTTTATAAAATAATTGGTAATGAGTTGGACCCCAATATTTTCACACAATAATATATGGACTGTTTAGAACATTCTGTAAAATTTTTGGAATTTTTGGAATAAGTTAACTATTTTATTAAAATACCCGAATACAGGCCAGTTTTGGATGTTAAAGCTGAAACAATATAAGTAGTGATTTGCGTGTCTAAATGTCGGTTATGTTAGCTGAGAATGATCCAACTTGCTATATGTCAATGAAAGTGTTATGTGAAATATCGTATTCTTGCTCTTGAGTAGTTATAGGTGGAATGTATGTATGGGCGTGAACTGTCAAATGGAGTGCATGTTATGTGGTAGATGCGTGTAGGAACTTTGTGCTCTATTTGAAACCACTAATTGACTAAATGGTAATCATACTAGGACGTGATTGACCAACCCTGACCGTTAGCTATTTTAAGATTTCAACCAAGCAACCAAAGGTGAGTTCACACTTTCGTCAAAGCATGGGATTCCCGGGGGTTTGGGAATGGGTTAAGTAACTAATGTCCCCCTTAGGTGGGATGTAATCGGAATGGGTTAAGTAACAACTGTCCCCCTTACGTGGGATGTAATCTGCGTATGGGTAGAGTACGTACCTCGGTCCTCCTTGGGTAGGACGGCAACCTTAAACTTACTAGACAAAATTCTATCATGAAGTCCCTCATTTTTACATCAACTTAATCGCCGAGCCATTGGCGAACGGGTCATTAGTTAAATAGCGCTATTAGGTCTGACAAGCCTCACACCGTGCCGCAAAGGACTAGAGTGGACTAATGTACTTAGGCACTGTCAATGATGATAGACATTGACGTAGGGCACATAAACATGACTTAAGTCAGTAGTGGATTTGGTAACGGGTCTAGTGGTTTACAACATGGGGAAGCCCCCACGGTATATGGTTATGGGAAATGGAACGGGATAACTTTTGGTTTTTCGAAACAGCTTAACAACCTATGGTTTTTGGAACAACATTAAAACGGACAACCAACTGTGAACTCGCCAACCTTTTTGTTGACACGTTACCACATGTTTGTAGGTCGTTAGGTTATTAGCTGGAGCTTGCATTGGAGAAGGAGTCGTTGTGGGACATGAACCGTTGTTGTTCATGAGAACCTTTCTGATACTTTAAACTTATACTTTGGTTTTTGATCTTATGCTTTCGCTGACTTTTAAATTCGGTTTTTGGACTTTGGTTTGGTGAACTTTAAATGTTTATTTGGCTATGGTTTTACTTTACTTTACTTTACTTAATGTTTATTATGATTGGTGGTATGATCCTGATCAGTCACACGCCTCGCGGTAATACGCCGCTTGTGGATTTTGAGGGTGTGACATATACCTAAGTCATTATTAATGCAACCATTCCGGTATGCATTGAGACTTCGTTTTGACCTGTTTGGTTATCCTAGCGAAATCCATCGCTTTTATACAACCAAATCTTAATCAATTCATCATTTTGATCCGTTTGGTTGATTAGTGAAATCCATCACTTTTAAACAATCAAACCTTAAATAAATTCGTTATTTTGACTCGTTTGGATGTCTTAGTAAAATCCATCACCTTTAACAACCAATCTCTTCAAAAATTCATTGTTTTGACCCGTTTGGGTGTCTTAGTGAAACCATCACTTTCAACAACCAAACTCTTTCATAAATTTGTTATTTTGACTCGTTTGGATGTCTTAGTGAAATCTATCACTTTTAACAACCAAACTTTCATTATTCAAATTTATCCATTCGGTTCATTCTTATAAAATCCATCATTTAAGAGTGAACCAAATTTCATGAATATAACCTCATTGTTCAACATGTATCAAAACAAATACTAACGAAACTCTACGAAGCATAATGCCACGTACCTTAAAGCTTCTCCTTTAAACGTGCGTTCGCTCCGGCTTGACTTCGCGAAGCTTCACCCGAGTTACCTAGAGAGTGTAACCCAATTATAATTAGAACCTTTTATCCATTTTTGTGGCAAATAACTTGCCCAAACTTTCAATCATGGGTTCCAATCTTGTTCATTATTTGAAAATGGTTTTTCATTTAGGCGTTTCATCCAACACCTTAATATTTTTAGCTAACCAACTTAGTTCAATTAAGCCATAGATAGCCAAGGAACCCAACTCGATAAATTTAATTATTATTCATAATCCATATTAACATGAAATCTTAACAAACTCATGTTATTAAACTCGATATTTACACAAAACATGGGGTTTCTCATACAGACATCAAAACTACTTACACATACAAAACATATTAACTTCGACACCTAATTCTTATATCTTTATCGACTATTTTCAGTTAGGATTATGATCCTACACTTAGATTACACCTTCCTTAGGTCACAATATCAATTAATTGTTCATGGACTCAAATCATCAATTTATCACCCAAAATCAAGTATCACTAATACTGAAATTACAACTTACATTGTGTTAGACCATTATAGATGATTGATATTCTTGATTCAAACACGAATTTAGACCGAAATAGCCCTTTTTAATTTGATCAAGTTAGGTGGACAAGGGTTTGGTGTGTTCTTCCTTGTCTGGTCGCACCCTCACACACGCATATACATATGTGTAGTCTTTAGTTTCTTTGTTTTTAATAAAACCAATTTTCCATTTTGACCACTTTAGTCCCTCAAGTTCATTTTATTTAACAATGGATATTTACCATCCATACTTTCCTTATAATTTTTACTAAATACTAACTAGGTTATTTACCCCTAGTTATTTTACTTTAAATATTAAGTAAAACGTATACTTATCCGTATTTTAATATTTTGGGGGTGTTACATATAACCTTAGATCTGATCGACAAACTCCAGTCCTTCCATCAAACCTCCAGATCTGGTCAGAGAGGTGTTTGGATTTTAGGGTTTTGTTGACGATGAATTTGAGGCGGTGCTCTGATAGTGACGACGGTGCTCTGATGGTGACTCTGATTGAAGGGGTTGTAGGTCGAATTGTTGGGTATTGTTGCATGTTTGAAGGTGACGATGGTGCCGAATTATTGAAGGTCATGACGGTGCTGAATTTTAGGGTTTTGTTGCAGGTAAGTAGGTCGAATTTTGGGGTTTTGTTGCAGATCTGTTGTTAATTTCTGTTGAATTATTGAATGTGTCTGATGGAGGCTCTGGGGCGGTGCTCGATGGTGACAACGGTGCTAAATTTATTGCAAGTTTGAAGGTGTTTTTGTGACACCCCACGAAAATACTCAGCTTATTCAGTAGCTGCATGCTAAATTTCAACACGAAATTTCTTTCAACTTGGGGATAATGTGACAACTCGTACATTTCACCTCGTATCGTTTATTTTCAAGTTCCACCTTACGTTGTAATTTCGTGGAATTGATAAACGTGCTAAATACAGTTGGTTTGTTTATATATATATATATATAGAAACGGGATCAGGAGAAAACGCTCAAAAGTGTGAGAACGCTTCCTGACCTAACACGTGTCACGCGGCATAGAGAACGGCGGAGGGGCTTTTTTGTCCTTTCATATTTCTTTTTTTAAACGCGTGTCACATCCCGTTTCCATTTTTGGCGTTTAATAAACACGCCGCATTTTATTGTTTGTAGATCAGGATCATAGTTAATATTTTGGCATTTTAATTATGTTTTGGCGTTTTTATTGTTTTTTTAAATCAGGATGCCTGTCTATGATGTAAAAAACATCAGTAATTTTCTTGATGTTTATTATATCAAGTAGGATACAGGTCTATAATTTGACTGACAATTATGGCGTTTTGAAAAGATAAATAAATTCAGTTTTCCATGTAGTGGCTTTTAATATAATAAATGTTTGGCAATAATGTTACCGTCTCTTCATTTTACTGTTTAGCAATTACTGTTTCGTTTAATTTCATCGGTGAATTAGTGTTGATTTTTCAGTAATACCTTGTTTGGCGTTTTTGGCGTTTTATAGCAACATTGTGCTTTGCTAGCATCCGTTCTCTCAGTTTTCACACTATCAGTCGTTTTGCTGTTTTTGGCATTTTATATTAATTTTTTTAGTAGAGAATTAGATAATAAAATCAAAGAATTAGATAACAAACAATAGAAACTGAACAAAAAATAAAAATTATAATCTAATTTCTCTTCCAAATCTTCACTGTCATCAGCCTCTTCTACTTTAACCTTTTTGGCGTTTTGAACCTGTTTTGAATACCTTATGTAGATCCTTTTTTTCCTACATAATGCCCGTCTTCATTAAGGGGTAAAAGTCTTTTTTCTTCGTTTTTTCATGAAAATTTGTCAATCTCATTCGGCAAAAGCTTATAGATATACCCACCTCAGAGTAGAATCCATTCAGTGAAACTTCATTCAGAACAATACTCAATAAAGAAGAAATGACGTTCTGCATCTGTGGCTTTTTTAAGTATCTTTTTTGACGTTTTAAAGTGAATGGTTTGTTGGAAAGATGGCGTTTATTTTTTTGGTGGTGTGATCAGTTGATTGTGTAGAGACGTCTCTCTTATAGGATGTTTTTGGCGCGTAGTTTAGGCGGGATTTTTATTTATAATAAATGATATTAATAAAGTAGCCGTCTTTTCAGTTACTGTGTGTATTTTTTACTGATTTTGTTTAGGTTTTTATGAGTTTTTATGGTCTTAGACATTCCATCTTCCAAGTTTGGCGTTTTTTAATGGCTTTAAGTAGTTTTTGGCGTTTGTTTCCATTTTTAGCTTTTAATAATTCTTCTCTAAATTACTTTTATTATAGGTTAGGAGTTTTTGCCGTTTTACTTCATTATGGCGTTTCACAATAATTAAGACTTTTGGCGTTTTATTTATAATGTTATTTTTTATTCTAAGTTGAAAAATACATAACAAACAACAGAAAAAGAAAAATAAAAATAGAAACAATTCATCTTTCAAATCTTCACTGTCGTCAGTCTCTTTCTTCTTTGAAACATGTTCACTGGCGGTTTGGCTTTGTCATGCTTGTGTTTTTTTGGCCGTTTGGAAAGACAATATGACATGAGTTTTTTGTTTGAATATGTATCTTCAAACCACTCATCAGTGTCATTCATCTAATTCATGCCATTATAATATTATCAATAGCAAAACACAAAAACTGACATAAGTCTGACCCCAGTATCTTTTTCTTAAACTTTTGTCCATCTCATTCAGCAAAATGTTATTTGAGTCGCAGCACCTCAGGAAAGAATGCATTTTCCGAAACTTCGCGTAGAACAATATTGAATATACAAGAAACGATTTTTGGCATTTTTGGCGTTTTTCTGAGGAAATAGTGTATCTGAAAGAAAAGTCCATTTTTTGGAAATTTTTGATATTTGAGAGATTTGGCGTTTTCTAAGATGATTGGTATATAGTAAAATATGGCGTTTTTTAGTAGGTGTGTTTGATGTTTTGGATTTTTTGGCGTTGTAAGATGAATGTTACATAGTAGAAATATGGCGTTTTCAGGTTTGGGGAGGTGTGTTCTTATGTATGAGAATGTTTTGTTTATATAGGGATGCGTTTTGGCCAGTAATGGCGTTTTATTCATTAGTTGGCGTTTTGGTATAGAAGTGTAAAGACCTTTTTACCCTTAATGAAGCGCGTCGACTCAATAGAATTCGTGTTATTTACGAAAACGCCACCGCGCCAATCTAGTCCATAGATTGTTTTGATCGGACGATCGATAAGCGTTCTCACCGTTCTCACACTTTTCATTGTTTTCTCTAAATCCTGACCCTATATATATAGAAAAAGTATATCGTACATTACGGCTTAACGTACTTCACGTACAACAATGTGCGTGATTTGTTCTATAACATGCGTGATTAATGTTTTCAATATGCGTGATTATTGTGTTTCAACATGCGTGATTTTGGATTTTTGAGTTATTACGTGCGTGATTTTAAAATGAACGTGCGTAATTACATGTCGTACGTGATGTACGTTAAGCCGTAATGTACGTTAACCTTCCTCTCTCTATCGCTATATATATATATATATATATATATATATATATATATATATATATATATATATATACGGGAAGATTCATTTGAAAAGAAAATTAAATTAAGAAGAAAAAGAACAAAAGGGTACAAATGAAAACATTAATGTCGCAACCCCCGATCCTTGAGTCCCGGGAACGGGCGGACGCGAGCTCAGTAGTGGTGGTATCAGTTGTTTAAATCTTGCAGCGGCATTTACATCAGGACCGTAGTTAGGAAATGTTTATCAGAGTAAAACCACCATATTTCATATTAATAATCACATGGGCAAAACCCAAGTTTCTTATTACAATACATTTATAGGGATAAACCCTATCTTATTGAATTTAAAACATCGTTTATTAGGTAACTTTTATAGCCACATTATCCCCAAGCCTTTAGTGCTCTCCAGCTGGCTTTCTACTAATTGGCTGTCACATTGGATTACCTGAAATGTGTTTTAAAAACATTTACCAGTGGGAAATACTGGTGAGTGAATCCCAGTTTAATCAAGTTTAAATAAAAAGTCACAGTGAACAGTATTGAGAGCGATCACATTGTTTATATCTACACAATTACTCCATTAGTACTGTCAACCCTGACTTGTGGGTCATATTACCCATTGGCTAACTCATTGTCCAATGGTAACGTATTGTCATCCCGACTTACTACTCACAGTGTAGTAAATTTTGTATACAAAACCCCAACATACCGGTAGTAATTGAAGAACTACAAAGACTCAATCATTGCTAAATTTCATAGTAAAACATTTAAGGTTTGGTAAAACATTACCAATAATATTAACAAAAAGAGGATAAACTCACATTGCTATCTTAGACTTCTCGTGAGGGTTTCCAGGATATAATCTATAATTTATACAAATGTACATTGGTTAGTACCATAACCCTTTGAAAATATTAATGATACCCTCCCTGAGACGGTATTCCAACAACTACATCGGGCAGAACCACGACAGTTGTTAAGGAACCCTAAATCAATCGGGCAGCGTAACTATTATGAAACTAGGGTTATAATACTTACAACGGAGCAGAACCTCGCTAATTAGGGGTATAATACCCAAATATTATGCCTAATACTTCATAATTCGTTTAGAAAGAAAAGATGTGAGCGACGGAAAGTGAAACCCGATGGCCTTCTTATATAGGGCTGAAATCTGAGTCCCACGCGGCCCGCGTATGAGTAGCCATAAGGCTATGCGGCCCGCGTCAACATGTGGTCAACGTGTAGCTTGTCCCGGTCACCAAGTAGACCCGCCACGATGTTGACACGTGTCAGCTCAGGATGTATCCGCCTTTGGTGATCTCTAGCGGACCGCGTTAACTTAAACGGGGTCTTACGAGGCCCGCCTTAACCAAAGAATTCAACGATATCAGGTTCCAGCCCTGATACCGCCCGCGTAAGTGGTTGGGGTGGGTCCACGCGTCCCGCCTCAACTGCTATTTTCTTGTTTTTTATTTATTTTATATGTTATAACATATTTCGGGCTCGGTTTTCACATATACGGGGTGTATTTAAAGACATATAAGGGTATTTTAAGATATACTAGGGTATCGGAATTATTATGAGGGCGTTGGTTGTACCGAGGGTTGTTACATTCTCCCCACCTTGTTTTAGAGCTCGTCCTCGAGATCTATTGAAATAAATGCGGATATTTCTTTTGCATTTCTGATTCAAGCTCCTATGTGTACTCAGGTCCTCTTTTGGAGTCCCACTTCACTTTGACTAGAACTAGTCTCTTGTGTTTGAGATTCTTGACCTTCCTGTCTTCAATCTGTAGAGGCCTTTCTACAAACTTGAGTTGTTCATTTACCTCTATATCCTTAAGAGGTACTATCAGTGATTCATCAGCTAAACACTTTTTGAGATTAGATACATGAAACACATCATGTATTCCTGCTATTTCCTCTGGCAGTTGTAGCTGATAGGCTACAGGTCCTATTCTTCTAATAATCTCAAACGGTCCAATATACCTGAGATTTAGCTTTCCCCGTTTGATGAATCTAACTACTCCTTTCCAATGAGAGACCTTCAATAATACTTTTTCCCCTACTTGAAACTCCAAGGGTTTGCGTCGGTTATCAGCATAACTCTTCTGGCGATCACGAGCTGCTTTCAGTCGTTCCTTGACTTGAATAATGTTGGATCTGAGTTTCTTTTTGATTGTATTTTCGTTTGTAATTAAGATGGAAATGAAAGAGTTGTGCAGCGGAAATAAGATGAAAGCAAACTTTGCATACAATCAAACGAGAGTAATACTTTTATCAAACATCTTTACACACTGAATCGAAAGATTGAATTTGTTTCAACAACGATTACAATGATTGATGTAAGAATGCAAACTCCCCCTCAGCCAGAGCTCAGTAGTTTGTTCGTGCAAAGAAGATGATGTGATCAAAAGAGCTAATAGAACAGTACAAAGTACTGAACTATTTATAGGCACTTGCAAACCACTGAGCATCTTAGCTGACGTCACCATGAAAGTGACATCTAACCTCCTAACAAACTCTAACTACTGATCTATAAACACTGATGTACTAAACTACTGCTATTACATTACATTACATTACATTACATTACATAAAAGACACTTAAACTGCTGCTGCATCCTTCCACTGCTGTGAACCCAGCAGTGCTTGTCCGGATCAGCAGTACTTGACCCAAGGCAGTAGATTGAGTCAACAGAGCTTTGGTCTTCCATCAGTCTTTGACATTGGTCAGTAGATATAAAGCAACAGTTGTAGGTCAGCACTTAGTATGATCAGCAGATAGGAGGTCAGCAGATATGAAACCACTTTCAAGGGGAGAGATTTGCATGAACCAACTGTAAACGTCTGCTTATTTTGGATCCACTGCTTTGATCCAGTTTTGGCTTTACATTATCTGTTCCTCTGATAGGGTTCAATCCCAACAATCTCCCCCTGGAACAGATAATGCCAAAACTCTTCATTATTTGTGGAAATCTTTATTGCCTCAACAACAGCTCCCTTATCTGACCTTTAAATTGTAATTCAAAGTCTAGGGCATCTGTATCTTCATCATCCCTGCTGAGTGGAAGATCAAGGAGATCCTGCAAATCTTCAAGACTCAGGCCAAGAGCTTGTTCCCTTGATATTTTCTCCACTCCTCCACCAGACCTGAGCAAAGTCAATACGCAGGTCTGTTTGTCAGTTTCCCACTTTTGTATTTTTGAGCCTGGTGGGTTTCTTGGGAGATGTTTATTTGCAGAAGTATTTGGAGAGGCTGGCCTGTTCATAGCTGGCTGAGCAGCGGTTGCAGATTGTTCCAATTCAAGATCTTCCTTTATCATTACTTCTGTGCCAGCTTTTACAATGGCATCTCCAGCTAAAAGATCTTGAATTGTTTCCATGCTAAACTGGTTTTTGCTCCTTCTTTTGTAGATGGCAGCACCAGCTGGAGCAGTGGTTCTTTTGACTTGCAGCTTTGGTGGTCTTTTTGAAACCGCTGCTTTGGAATAGTCAGGCTTTTGTGGAACTCTTGGATCTTTCTTTCTAAGTTCCTCTAATCTTTTATAGGTTGCCCTGACTCTATCTTCTCCCCACTTTGTCACAGAGTTCTTTGACCCATAATCAGCTATAATCAGCTCCTCTTTCATTCTCCTCAGCTCTACCATCTTTTCAGCTTCAAATTGTTTGAATTTTTCAGGAGGAGTCTGCTTGACCTTATTTTTGATCATGTCTTGAATCCTGGCTGCTTCTTTTTCAAGCTCAGGGATGGTCCAGTTCTTGTACATGTGTTTCTCCCCCTTGTATTTCTTGTAGGTCATGATGTTTTCAATGTAGTCTTTTCTTAAGGACTCATCTGCCCTTTCTGAAATTTTCTGACATACATTTTTAGCAAAACGCTCCATAGTATTGACCTGTGAGAGTAAAAACTGATAGTTTTGTTGAAATTCTCTATCAGATTTCCCTTTTCTGTTTTTGATTGCAATATCCTCTGCTTGTTTGGCTTTGAGCTTCAAATATTCTTCAATGTTGTTAGGCCTGGGATAATTTGCAATTGATGGCAAACTCCTTTTGGCTGGGTCATCTTCATAATAAAATGATTTGATTTCTTCTCTTACTGCAATGAGTTCCAGAGGAAATGAGACACCAGCAGGAGGTAGTGGTTTTACAATTTGAGCTGAAGAGGAAGGTATGGGTTTAGGAATAGTGACAAGTGATAGGGATTTTGAAGATGTTGGTGATGGAGGTGTGTCATCATCTTTTAAAATTAGCCTTCTCCTTTTTGGTTTAGGAAAGACTGATGATGTTTTGAATAGAATAGTGGTTGTAGATGTAGTGGCAGTGGATTGTGATTGTCTGACAGCTGTTGAAACAACTGGTGTTTCAACCACTGTTGTCATTACAACAAATGTTATAACATCTGCTGTCTTCTGCTGTATGTCAGCAGGTGTTGTTTTTGGTGGTGATGATGGTAAAGCAGTGGATGTTGTGTGTGTTGAAGTGGTGTGTGTTGATGGAACAGCTGTTTGGCAAACAGTAGTTTTTGTAACTACTGTTGCATCAGTTGTTTTGTATTGTAGTTTTTGAGCAGACTTTGAACGTCTGGTTGGAATGGATTTGGGTTGCCTTACTTTTCTAGTAGGCTTCTTCTTTTTCTCAACAAGATTTTCATGATCCTTTGACCCAGAAGTACCCTGATCTGGATGATCCATTCTGTCCACCTTGGCTTTCCTTTTGGCCTCTCTATCTCTTTTCACACTTGCAACTGCTTCTGCTAGTGCATTTGTTGTCACATCAATCTTCTTGCTGCCATCTGGCAAAGGGATCTTTTTGGTCATGTTTGAATTTTCTGGTTCAAGATAGAGACCATCCTCTATACCCTTCCTTTTCCACTCCTTAATTTTCTCCCCCTTTTTGGCATTATCTTCTGGGAGTTGATAAATGAAGCGGACATTTGGAGGAGCAGTGCCAGTGGTTTGCAAGATCTGAGTTTTGAGAGCCTTTAAATCAGCCTGAGTGTTCTTGAACCTTGACTCCATTACATTTCTCAGCTGTTGTACATGTTTTTCATGTTGCTGATCTGCTACTTGTGCTTGTTGTTGGAGAAAAGATTGAAATAGATTCCAGAGCTCATTTGTAGCAGGTGCCCTTTGTGGAGCAATTGCTTGAGGTGGAACAGCAGTTGATTGTACCTTCTGAACTTGTAACACCTGTTGTAGCATATTTTTGAGTTCTGCAACAGAGTTATCAAGCTTTGCAATGCGATCCGTCAATTTCTGGTACGTTAAACCATCACCCAAGTTAATGGGATCATCTGATTTCCCACTAGCAGTGGTTTTATCAGTGGTAGATGTAGGGAATATACTCCAAACATTAACCACTGATGCCCCTTTTTCTTGGTACTGGGGTCTTCTTCCTTCAACACTTGACAACCTTTTGATGGTGCCAGTAGGATAAATAAATCCACTGGTGGTTGGCAGAGGTGCTATAAAAGGAATTGCCTCCAAGGAAGTCTTATGAATGTAACCACTGTCCAAATGTAACCCAGTGGGTGTAACAGTTGTAGTGGCTGCTTCGCTTGGAATACCACCAAGAGTTACTTGTAACTCAAGGGGTGTAACCTCCTCAGGTTGTGTTGGTGGGTTAGCAAAGATTGATACATCAGACCCAGTCAGTTGTTGAGGTATATTCTCATTAATAGGTGATTGAGAAGGACTGGATAATGCCTGGTTCAAATCAATTGCATCCAACAGTGGTTTTATTCACTACAAGAAAACTGGGTTTTTAGTACGCGCAAAAGCGTCCTAAAATGCTATTTTATAGGACCTTTCATTTAATAGGACCAACGGTAAAAGCGTTTCATGTAAAGGGGTCGTAATAAGTCCCGGAACTAAAAAAACGTCCTAACATCTCAAATAAGATTATGAAACCAATTTTATGGTCGCGTAATGTCTTTGAACAACCAAAATAGTGTCTTAATAAAAACATATTAGGACACTTTTACGATGTTCTAACATGTGCTTACATACTTCTAATCTTTTAATACACTTACAAGCGTCCTTAGAAATTAAATGATAGGACCCTTATGATGTCACATTATAGCTAATTTAGTACCAAGAAAAGGGTCCTAATATACTAAATAAGATTATGAAACCAATTTTATGGTCGCATAATATGTCTATAGACAACTTAAATAACGTCCTAAAAAGAACATATTAGGACACTTTAACAATGTTCTAATATGTGATTACCTACTTTTAATCTTTTGATACACATATAAGCGTCCTTAAAAATTAATTTATAGGACCCTTATGATGTAACGTTATAGCTACTTTAATAGTGGTCCTAATATCTCAAATAAGATTATAAAACCAATTTTATAAACATACCAACAACATATAACATCCTAATAGTTATTGTATAACATCAATCAACTAATGAAAGAAATAAAACTTCATTATATTTCAAATATGCATGTTCGTAACAAAAACACTAACCACAAATAAGTTATAACATTATCTAACATAAAGTCTTAACATTTAACAAAGCAATTAAAGAAATAAGAAGCATAAAATCTTGAGTCATCATGCGTCCTCAATCCTCATGGACTACCTACAAATAAACCATCCATGTATAAGAATTAAGTTCCATGATATTAAAATTATTTGTATCACAAGTTAACAAATACATACCGAGATGAATGGATAACGCCATTCCATGATATTAAAATTATTTGTATCACAATTTAATACGTATTAAAAAGATGTAGAGTGTATTTCATTTCCGAACACACGACTCAAGAGCTAGGCAATACCACTTACACGATTCTAAGCAAAACTAATCTTATGATTTGGTTCAAAAATATATAAATGACTACCATAACAAAGCTTCTTTCACCTTTTTTTGTTAAAAAAGCTGACTAAATGACTACCATAACAAAGCTATTGTATTCGACTTCCATATGCGTCTTATCAATTACACAAACTACTGTTAGCAAACATCTAAAGATCACGATTCGCCTAAACATTTGTATTACGAAAACAAATTGAAGATACTTTGCTTTTGAAACCCTACCAAACAACAATCCTTTCACACACCACTTTTATATCCAACTGTATAGAAATCGTAACCCTAACAACAAAAACTATGCATTTTCCATCTAGCCAATTGAATCAAATTCATACACTCGTCACACATAATCCACAAGAAACAAATCGAAACAATCGATCAAAACAACAAACGCACAAATCAACATAAATCAAATAAACATACATCAGGATCCAAAACAAAGGAATGCATACCGCTATCGCCAATCAAGAGAAGCTTGATGAGGTAATCGTAATCCACTCTAGCTCTAGCAGGTGGAGCCGCCGTTTTGGTTGATTTATAATAATAAGATTGAACAAAACCCTAGAAAACTGTCCACTCCGTCTGATCTTCTTCCTCTGATGATACAGGAGATAAACAAAATGTATAGATATAAAGATTTGTATATATATTTAACAGATCGGAATGAAATGAGAGAGAGAAAGAGAGAGATCTAACAAATGTGCGGGAGGAAGATGAGATGAGAAGCCTCTCTGGACGTCAGCACTGGTCGGGCCTTCAAATTCAATAATTCTTTTTATTTATTTCATACACTTTTTTTTCGGTTTTAGGGTGTCGAGAGTGGGGGCGGCAAACCCATCCGTCACCGATCAGCAACCATTGCCAGCTCCTTTGTCGCTTGAGTTTTACCGAAAATGGGGAAGAGTTTGGTGAGGGGACACCGATGCGGGGAGAGGGAGGGTATGAGAGAGAGAGAGGGGGTAGTGTGGGGTGGGGTCCATTCCAATCTTAACCAATCGCACATTTTTCCTTTTTTTAAATAGTTTACCACTACACCAAGTGTCTAAACCATTGCCAACACATTTGAGCATAATTTACCACTTTGACATGACACACTCTCATTGGTTGATTTTTTAGTTTGCCACTCTCAAGTGTTTAACCATTCCTTACACCCTTATCTCACTCGTTGGCCACCACAACCGTCGGCCAACACCACCACCACTCACCATCACCTCTCACCACCACCACCACCACTGCCGGCCACCACCACCGCCGACCACCACCACTACTCATCACCACCACCGGCCACCGCCACCACCACTACTCACCACCACCACCACCGGCCACCACTCACCGGCCACCACCACTACTCACCAACACCACCACTCACCACCACCACTCACCGGCCACCACCACCGACCACCACCACTACTCACCACCACCACCACCACCACCACCACTCACCGGCCACCAGAACCTCTCACCACCACCACTCACCGGCCACCACCACTGCCGGCCACCAACATCAGGTGTCCTATTACAGTGTATTATAATAACACCATAATGATTAAGCGTCCTATAAATATTAAATTTATAAGACCCAAGTGTTAAGTGTCTTTTTAAGTTATATTATAATAAAACTCTAGCAAATAAGCGTCCTATAAAACTAATGTTTTATGAATCAAATATCAAATGTCCTATTACGGTATATTATAATAACACCACAATGATTAAGCGTCCTATAAAGTTTAAAGTTATAAGACACAAGTGTCAAGTGTCCTATTAAGTTAAGTTCTAATATGGCTTCGACTAGAAATGGTCCTATAACACTAAACATTTATGACTTAACTACAACGTGTCCTATTAAGTTATGTTATAATAGGACCCCAGATGATCAAGTGTCCTAATACAGTACCACATAATGGGACACTAACAATTAAATGTCTTATAAAGTACTTTATTAGGATCTACATTTTAGGTGTCCTATTAAATTATATGATAATAGGACCCCAAAAAATCATCAATCCTATTAAATAGTTTTTTAGGACACCGATTTAGTAGAGTATATTATAAAAGGACCCCAAAAGTTTATTAGTCCTATTAAATAGTTTTTTAGGACCCTCTTTTACAAGCGTCCCACGGAAAAGGTCCTAAAAAGCCATTTTTGTTGTAGTGATTGGTGAGGGAATTGTGGATGTGATGGTTGGTGTAGAAATAGGATGTGTCCCGGGCATTGGACTGTGGATGATAGAAACGAGTGTTTCCAGAGCATCATGATGTGGAGACCCTTTTTGTACAACCTGTTCTTTTTGTGAAGAAACAGGAGGAGTTTCGGTTATGGGTTGAGATATTTGTACCAACTGCTGTGAGGAAGTAGCAGCAGTGGTTTCTTGTGACTTTTGTGTTGTCACTGGCAGAAGCTCTGGTATCTCATCCTCCAGAGATGCCTTTTTGATGGTTTTGGGGGGTTTTTGTGTTTTTCTTTTTGTTGGCTTTTTAGTGATTTTAGGTGTGGGTTTCAAAACAGTTGTGCTGCTGCTTTGATCACCTTGAGCAGTGGGCTCAGCAGCAGATACCTGAGGAGCAGTTGTAACTGCTAAAATCTGCTCAGGCACCTCTGCTTGTGTTTTACAAGGTGCTAACATTCTTGAAAAGGTTTCAGTTGTTAAACTGTTTATTTGAATAGAATCACCTTGGTTTATTACAGCTAAATCATCCTTACTGAGTTTCTTTGAAAAATAGTAACTTAAAAACCTTGGAAACAGTAAGAATGATTTTGTTTCAACATTGTTAACCAAATCTTTAAAAATTTCTCGAGAATAATTAAAATTTTCTCCTTGAAGAATTGCATATCCCAGATTTTGAATCTTTAAAGGGATTTCATTGAAAGAAGTGGTTTTGTTTGAAACACATAGTAGGAGGGTATGAAATAAAAATCTGGTTGCAGGAGGAAAATAACCTTTTTCTAAGGTAATTTTCTTCATCATTGTGGCTTCATACCCTCTCTCAATGAAGTCAATTTTTAACTCGTTTTTAGTGAAAGAAATTTTACCTTCCTGATCACCGAGTTGAAAGACCTCTGAAATGGAATGTGGCGTGATTTGGACAGCTTTACCCTTTATAGAAGAGTTTATGGTGGTTGCAGTGTCGCCTTGTTTTTCAAGGGTTGCATTTTTCCAGAACTCCCTTTGGGTCGCCAAATAGATTGCTGCATCGGCAGTGATCAAAGTTTTGTACTTTGATTTTGCCATGAGATCAATGATGGAATCGAAAACTTTGGTGGTTCCTGGTTTTGTGAGAAGACCCAGGAGATTGTGAGATGGTTTATGTGGAATTTCAGTGGAGATTGCCTTTTGGGAGGCTGTTTTCGATGATGATTTGGATGAGGGTTTTGAAGATTTCTTTGATTTTGTCATTTTGAGGATGATTGATCGAAGAAATTTGTGAAGAAATGAGATGAAAAACTGCTTTGAGAAGAGAATTTTTAAGAATTCAATTCGACAGTAAAACCCTGTTTTGATGGTGAGTGGTTGATTTTAGAGGGAAGAAAGTGAATGCTGAGGTGGCAGCCGTTACAAAAGGTCTGACCAATATGTACTGTCCACGTGACAACCCCTGTTGAAAGTGAAGGACAGTACTTTTGTTGAGAGTGACTGATGAAGGCAGTGGTATGAAAGCAGTGGATGATTTTTACTATCAGTGGATAGCATATCAGTGGATAAGACACTGCTTTTGAACAACAGAGTTTATCAAAATAATGAGAGAGCAGGGGTTGACTTTCAGCAGTGGACAGACTTTTGAAGTATAGCAGACTTTTGAACAATCAGTGGTTAATGGCAGACTTTTAAGGACTTAATGAAAATTTTTCATTTTTAACTATTTTTAAGGATGGAGTTTTGATTTTCTGAAAACATTTTGTTGCTTTTATTCATAGAAAAACAAGATGTTGCTTGTTATTCCATGTTCAGCATCCCAATCCTAGAGACCAAACTTTCAAAAGTGGCTGTATCAAGTGCTTTTGTGAGCACATCAGCCAGCTGGTCTTTAGTTGGGACATGATGCAGAGAAATCAAACCTTTTTCATAGCAGTCCCTCACAAAGTGATGTCTGATGTCGATATGTTTGGTGGTTGAGTGGGAAACTGGATTTTTGATGATATTTTATGCTGCCTGACTGTCCAACATGAGTGGTGTCTTTAAGGCAGTGATACCAAAATCCAGCAACTGATTTTGAAGCCACAGGAGTTGGGCTGTACAGCTTGCAGCAGCAATGTATTCAGCTTCAGCAGTGGATGTTGAAACAGCTGCTTGCTTTTTGCTTTGCCAAGAAACTAAGCAGTCACCGAGAAACTAGCACCCTCCTGATGTGGACTTCCTTGTGGTGTGACATCCAGCAAAGTCACTGTCTGAGAAACCTGAAAGCTTGATGTTCCCATTAGCTGGATACCAGATACCAAGTGTGGGAGCACCTTTTATGTATCTGAAGATCCTTTTTACAGCAATGAGATTTGATTTTCTGGGAGCTGATTGACTTCTTGCACAGACACATGTTGCAAACATGATGTCTGGTCTAGATGCAGTTAGGTACAATAGAGACCCAATCATGCTTCTATAAAGTGTTTGGTCAATCAGCTCATCTTTTTCATCAGACATGACCAGCTTATTTGTTGCCATGGGTGTGCTGCATGGTTTACAATCATTCATATCAAATTTGGTTAAAGGTTCTTTAGCATATTTGCTTTGATGAATGAAAGTTCCATTTTGCAATTGCTGTACTTGGAGACCAAGAAAGCATTGCAGCTCACCCATAGCACTCATTTCAAACTCAGCTGTCATGAGTTCTCTAAACTCTTCACACATTGAGTTACATGTGCTTCCAAAAATAATGTCATCCACATAAATCTGGACAATCATTAAATCCTTCCCTCTCCATTTTAAAAACAGTGTTTTATCAATGGTACCTCTTTTGAAACCATTTGAGAGTAGGAAGTTGGAAAGAGTTTCATACCAGGCCCTTGGTGCTTGTTTCAAGCCATACAAGGCTTTGTTTAACCTGTAGACATGATCTGGATAAAATGGATCCTCAAAACCTGGAGGTTGACAGACATACACCTCTTCTTGAATTGTACCATAGAGGAAAGCACTTTTGATATCCATTTGAAACACCTTCATATTGTGGTTGACAGCAAAGGCCAGGAACAGTCTAATTGCTTCTAATCTTGCAACAGGGGCAAATGTTTCATCATAATCAATCCCCTCTTCCTGTCTGTAACCCTGAACCACAAGCCTGGCTTTATTCTTGACAACAATACCCCTTTCATCAGTTTTGTTCTTGAAGACCCATTTTGTGCCAATGGGACTAACCTCTTCTGGCAGTGGTACAAGCTTCCATACTTGTTGTCTTTTAAACTGTTGGAGCTCCTCTTGCATGGCTTCTACCCAGCTGTTGTCTTTCAGTGCCTCTTGGTACTTGACTGGCTGATGGAGTGATAGAAAACCAGCAAAAAGACAAATGTTTTGGGTTTGGCTTCTTGTGAGCACCCCTTCATTTATGTTGCCAATGATTTGATCAGGTGGATGAGATCGCAAGAAGATTAAATCTCCTTGGTATGGTATGATGGCATTGGTTGGTGAAGGTTGCAAATGTGTATCATCTGAGCTAACCACTGCTGGGGACTTTGATGATCCAGCAGTGGTTTCAAAAGGTGGTGGTATAGGAGGTAATGATGTGGACAACTGCTGACTTTTATCCACTGTTTGAGGACTTTTGTCAGCAGTGTTTGAGGATGTGGAAGCAGTGGTTGATGGGCTACTTTGGTCAACAACTGTTGAGGTAGCAGTGGTAGAGCTTTGACAACTGTTTTGAACAGCTGATGCTTTTCCCTTTGTGGCAGACCTTTGAGGGATGATGATTTCATACCCATAGTCTGGTGTTGTATCCTCTGATGGACCTGCACTATTAGTCTTGACAGCAGTATTTTCAAAAGTGAATTTTTCAAGATCAAACAGATCTGCAGGGTTTGCTGGGATTTTCATTGATGAAAGTTCATTGAACTTAACATTCAAAGTCTCCTCCACTGCCTTGGTCCGTGTATTAAACACTTTGTAGGCCTTGGCAGTGGTTGAGTATCCCAGATGATAACCACAATCAATTTTGGCTGCAAATTTTGAAATGGAATCTTTTAAGTTCAAAATAAAACATGGGCAGCCAAACACTTTGAAATATGAGATCAGTGGTTTAATTTTATACAGAATTTCATAGGCAGTCTTTTTGTGCCTGGGGTTTATTAAAACTCTGTTCTGAACATAGCAAGCAGTGTTTACTGCCTCTGCCCAGAAAGTTAAAGGCAAACCTGAATCTGCAAGCATGGTTCTGGCAGCCTCAATCAGAGTTCTGTTCTTCCTTTCCACTACCCCATTCTGCTCTGGTGTTCTTGGGATGCTGTACTGCCTTACAATCCCTTTCTTCACACAGAAGGCATCCAACTCCCTATTTTTGAATTCTGTGCCATTGTCACTCCTGAAGCTTTTTACTGGAAGGTCAAATTGCTTTTCAACCTGTATTACAAAGTCTTGCAAAATGCCTGCAGTTTCATCTTTTGAGTGCAAAAAGAAAGTCCATGTGAACCTAGAAAAGTCATCAACAATAACCAAACAATATCTTTTCTTTTTAAGGCTCATGACTTGAACTGGGCCAAACAAATCCATGTGTAGCATTTGCAAACACTGGGTTATTTTGGACTCTTCAATGGACTTATAAGAACTTTTATGCTGTTTTCCTTTTAAACAGGAAATGCAATGTTCAGGACATGAAAACAATTTTTGTGGTAGGCCTCTCACCAAACCATTTTTTGAAATTTCTGTGATTGTCTTAAGATTTGTGTGTCCCAGCCTTCTGTGCCAAAGTTCTGTCTCTTTGTTAGAGGCAGCTGAGAACAGACAGGCATCAGCTCTGGGACACTCTTTTGACATGTCAACAACATAAACATTGCCACTTCTTTGAGCAACAAGTTTAGTTTGACCAGTTTTGATTATTGCTTCAATCTTTTTGACCATTTCTGGTCCAACAATCCTACAACAGTCTTTTGTGAAGAATGACCCAAATCCCTTGTCACTCATTTGGGACACACTCAGAAGGTTGAATTTTAGATTGTCTATTAGATTGACATTTTCAAATTTTACATTTCCAGATTGCACTGTACCAGACCCCAGAACCTTCCCTTTACTATTATTCCCAAAGGATATATCACCCCCACCATGGATTTTAAAGTCTTTGAGGAGGGCTTTACATCCTGTCATGTGCCTGGAGCCTCCACTATCTACATACCAAAGACTATCAAAGCATGCAGAAGCTCCCTGCACATGAAGTAAAAAGATTAGTTCATTAAGGTCTCCAAAGCCAACAAGGCTTTGGATGGGGTCTCAACAGTGTCTGGGATGGATGCAAGATGATGGACAGTGGTTAGGTCAGGGGTTTGAACTGTTTTAGGACAGTGTTTCTCTAACCACTGTTGTGGGTCCTGACCAATCATCTGCTGGTAACCAAAAGGATGCTTGTTCACTTTGGGTTTAGAGGGCCTTTTGTAGGCCTCATAAACGTGAGGAATCCTTTTGTAAGACTGTTTTTCTCTGTCTTTTCTGAACTGATTGGCAGGGGGTGCATCAGTAACCTGAACATCTCTTTTGACAGATGTTTGGTTCAGCTGTTTTGTAACAGCTGTTTGTACTGGCACAAACAGTGGTTGTTTCTTGGTGAATTTGACAGATGTTGATGATGATGATGGACTCAAGGATGTTTTAGCAATGTACTCATTCTTTTTCACATCAAAGTTTTTGAGGTACACACATGCTTGAGTTTTGTGGTTTGTTTTCCCACAGACAATGCAGCTTTCTGCTGAAACAATGACACTTGTTTTGTTTAGATCATAAGCTTTTAAGTGGAAACAGTCTTTTGTTAGATGATTCCTTTTCTCACAGAATTCACAAAACAGGTTATCAATTTTTTCTTTCTTCTTTCTCTTTTCAGATTCCTTTGCAGCAGAGGTTTTAACCACTGCTGGGATATCTTTGAGAGGTATGACTTTAGCTTTTGGAGCTTTAGCACCATCAATTGATGTAAAGTCCATTGTCTTGAAATTTTCAAGAATATCACACTCATCAGACCATTTTGGTTTAAACTGATGATCTTCAAGCTCCTTGAAAGTGGAGGAACCCATTGGTCTGTTAAGTGTGATTTTGTTACCAAGTTTGTCAGTGATTTTCACTTCTTGGCCATTCTTGTTTGTGGGGATAAGCTCAGTAGCTTCATCAGTGGTTTGAACAGAGTTTTCAAAAGCAGTGTTTTCATCATCATATTTTCTATACCCAACCCCAAACTTCACATTGCTTTTTCTCTGTTTTTCAAGCATAACCTCATATCCTTTGCAGGATTCCACCCATCTTTCACAAGTAATCTGGGCAGACTCCAACTCCTTTTTGCAAACTTGGTATTTTTCTACCATAGTTTGAAGTTGGGTTTTGGTTATACTTTGCTCTTCTTTTAAACAGCTGATTTCTTTTTCCTTTTCAGTCAATTTGTTTTTAAGTTCTTTTAAAGAGCTTTCAAATTTGACCTCATCAGTTAAGATTTTATCCCGAAGGTTTTCATTCACCTCTTTGATGTTAGCAAAAGCAATTATGCAATTTTCTGAACACAGTTTTTCAAGAACTTGAGGAGATACCTTGGCAGCTGCCATCATTGCACAATCACATTGATGATCTTCATCATCATCAGCTTTTACCTTCTTTTCACCAGCCTTTTCTTCTTTCTCTTCTTCTTTGTCCTCTATGGACCATGGATCTGTCATTGGTTCAATCAGGATACCTGAACTTTCTTCCAACAGTACTTCACCAGCCACAGCAGTAACCACTGCTTCAGTCACCTCTTCCACTGTTTCAAAGCACTGCTGTTCCTCCTCAGCTTCAATCCCCTCCTGTATTGACTCTAATGCCATCAAACAAAACTCATCATGTGAGGGTTCATTAAAAGCATAGAGTGCAAAATTTTCATCATTAAGGTCTTCAGGCATACTGCTCCAGTCAACAAACCCTTGAGTGAAAAAACTTTGTTGATCTGGTTGTGCTGCTGCTGGAGCAGTGGTTTAAGGTGCAACAGGTTGCACTTGTACCTGTGGAACAGGGGTTTGAACATATTGGATTTGTGGAACAGCAGTTTGGACATAATGTACTGGCACAGGGGCAGCAGCATAGTGAGCAGTGTTCACTTGAGCTGCTGGGGCATATTGGGCATAGTGCACAGTGTTTTGGTTTTGAGGTCTAGGATTTGAACTAGGATGAGTAATTATAGGACCAGTTGTTTGACTCCTACATTCCCTAGCGAAATGTCCCAACCTATTACACTTATAGCACTTGATTTTCGATTTATCCAACCCAACCCTTAGATTCCCATGCAAACCTGGGAATTTTCTCCCTGTTCTTTTGTAGAACTTGCTAGTTCTAACACTTAGCAAAGCCAGTTGGTGCAGGATGTCGATTTCCTCTAAATCAGTGGGATCAAAATGTTGCAAATCATTTAGTTCAAAGCTTAAATTATCTGACATCTGGTTTTCGTTTGCAGTGAATGCATAACTTGCAGAGTGAGGATCAGGGTTGTTAAAATTTGCACCAGCAGTTATGTCAATGAAGTGATCATAACCCTGGTCCTTACCACTGCTCCCAGATTCTTCTTGACCCAGAAGAGCAGTATTACCGAATGTGTAATCATCAACGGCTTTTCCTGACTCTTGTAACTTCCTTTTCTGGTTCAACTCCCTTTCGTAGGTCAGGAGTCGACCATGGAGTTGGGTCAAGGTCAGATCCTTGAACTCAGGTGAATTTCTGGTGACAAAGGCTATAGTGTCCCATTTTTCGGGCAGTGACCTGAGGAACCTGCTGTTTTGAGTCGAGTTTGTAAAGGTAGTATTAACAAGCCTCAGTTCACTGATGAGACAACTAAACCGCTCAAATTGTTGAGTCAGTGATTCACCTCTAACATGACAAAATGTTTCATACTGTTGGTTCAGGATTTCCCTATTGTTTTCTATGACTTCTTCAGTACCTCCAAACTGTTCCTTAAGTGCGTCCCACAATTCTTTGGCACTGTTACAGTGTAACAGTCCAGCATATATTTCATTGGGCAGCGCTGATGCTATGATGCTAAACGCTTTAGCATCTAGTTCAATCTTTTGAAAATCGGTTTCGGTGTAATTTTCAACTGGTTTTGGAATGAACTTTTTAGCATCTTCAGCGCTTGGCACTGAAGGAACATGAGGACCAAAGGTAACAGACCTCCAACAACCTGTGCTTTGTTGAGCGAGGATGTGACCCATCCTCCTCTGCCAGATGTTGTACTCATTTCTTTTTAGCATAGGTGGTTTAAAAAGTGAGCCGATGTTGTTTTTATCATCCTGAGATTGTGACGTCATTCTTGTTGTTTTACAGACACTGAGAAATCAACTTTAATGGTGATTAATCCTTGCTCTGTTTTTCAACGGACGAACAAACGATCAGTATCAACTGTTATGAGCTGAACTATTTACGTCAAAATGATTGTTAAATCAAATTTGACTGTCCAAGCTCTGATACCAATTGTTGGATCTGAGTTTCTTTTTGATTGTATTTTCGTTTGTAATTAAGATGGAAATGAAAGAGTTGTGCAGCGGAAATAAGATGAAAGCAAACTTTGCATACAATCAAACGAGAGTAATACTTTTATCAAACATCTTTACACACTGAATCGAAAGATTGAATTTGTTTCAACAACGATTACAATGATTGATGTAAGAATGCAAACTCCCCCTCAGCCAGAGCTCAGTAGTTTGTTCGTGCAAAGAAGACGATGTGATCAAAAGAGCTAATAGAACAGTACAAAGTACTGAACTATTTATAGGCACTTGCAAACCACTGAGCATCTTAGCTGACGTCACCATGAAAGTGACATCTAACCTCCTAACAAACTCTAACTACTGATCTATAAACACTGATGTACTAAACTACTGCTATTACATTACATTACATTACATTACATAAAAGACACTTAAACTGCTGCTGCATCCTTCCACTGCTGTGAACCCAGCAGTGCTTGTCCGGATCAGCAGTACTTGACCCAAGGCAGTAGATTGAGTCAACAGAGCTTTGGTCTTCCATCAGTCTTTGACATTGGTCAGTAGATATAAAGCAGTAGTTGTAGGTCAGCACTTAGTATGATCAGCAGATAGGAGGTCAGTAGATATGAAACCACTTTCAAGGGGAGAGATTTGCATGAACCAACTGTAAACGTCTGCTTATTTTGGATCCACTGCTTTGATCCAGTTTTGGCTTTACATTATATGTTCCTCTGATAGGGTTCAATCCCAACAAATAATCTTGTCAGTTGTTTCTTGCACTATCTCAGGTCCAGATAGTTGCTTTTCCCCAATTTCTGCCCAACAGACTGGGGTTCGACACTTTCGTCCATAAAGTGCTTCGAATGGTGCAGCATTTATACTTGTGTGATAACTATTATTATAAGAAAATTCTATTAAAGGTAAGTGATCGTCCCAATTACCTCCAAAATCAATTACACAAGCTCTAAGCATGTCCTCAATTGTCTTAATTGTCCTTTCGCTCTGTCCGTCCGTTTGAGGATGATAAGCTGTGCTTAATTTTAACTTGGTTCCCATTGCCTTTTGGAAACTTGACCAAAAATGAGAGGTAAATCGGCTATCTCTATCAGAAACAATTGATAAAGGAATGCCATGTAAAGAAACAATTTCATTTACATATAATTTAGCTAATTGTTCCATACTGAAAGTTTCCTTCATTGGTAGGAAATGAGCTGACTTGGTTAGCCTATCTACAATCACCCAGATTGTATCATTTCCTTTCTTTGTTTTGGGTAACTTGGTAACAAAATCCATTGTTATCAATTCCCATTTCCATACTGGCATTTCTAATTGTTGTAGAAATCCTAAGGGTTTCTGGTGTTCAGCCTTAACTTGTGAACAGGTTAAACATTTAGAAACATAGGCTGCTATGTCCTTTTTCATTCCTATCCACCAGAAATTTTTCCTTAAATCCTGGTACATTTTGTCACTTCCTGGATGCATCGTATATTTAGACTTATGGGCTTCTTCTAATATACGATTTCGCAGGTTTCCTAATTTAGGTATCCACATTCTCTTTTCATGGAATCTCCAAATTCCATCTGTCCCTTGTTCCAATTCTTTTAGCATACCTTTTAATTTTTCAGAATCATCCTTGATTACTGATTTTTGTGCTTCTCTTATTTGATCATTTAAATCTACTTGCAGATTTAATTTAAGAGAACGTACCCTTCTTGGCTTTTCATGATACTTTCGGCTTAAAGCATCTGCCACTACATTTGCTTTTCCTTCATGATACTGGATTTCACAATCATAATCACTAAGCATCTCCATCCAGCGTCTTTGTCTCATATTCAACTCCATTTGCTTGAAGATATACCTTAAACTCTTATGATCAGTGAATATGGTAAACTTACTACCATAAAGGTAATGTCTCCAAATCTTAAGAGCAAAAATTATAGCTCCTAACTCTAAATCATGGGTTGAATAATTCTCTTCATGATTCTTAAGTTGTCTAGATGCGTAAGCTATAACCTTTTGTCGTTGCATCAATACACATCCATAACCTAATTTAGAAGCATCACAGTAGACTACAAAGTCTTCACTTCCTTCTGGTAATGCTAGTATATGTGTATGGGTTAATCTTAGCTTAAGGATAAAGCTTCTTCTTGTTTTACTCCCCATTCAAACTTAACAGATTTACAGGTTAGCTTAGTTAAGGGAATGGCTATTCTAGAAAAATCTTGAATAAATCTTCTATAATAACCGGCCAATCCTAAGAATCTTCTAACCTCGGTTGGTGATTCGGGGGTTTTCCATTTAGTAATTGCCTCAATCTTTGTTGGATCTACATGAATTCCTTCATGATTGACTAGATGTCCAAGGAATTGTACCTGTTCTAACCAAAATTCGCACTTTGAAAATTTAGCATAAAGCTTTTCCTTTCTTAATAGACTTAAAAGCGCATGCAAATGCTTTGCATGATCCTCTTTACTCTTAGAGTAAATTAGAATATCATCTATAAAAATAATTATGAATTTATCCAAATATGGCTTACATATTCAGTTCATCATGTCCATAAATGCAGCTGGGGCATTGGTAAGACCAAATGGCATGACAGTAAATTCATAATGGCCATACCTTGTTCTGAAAGCGGTCTTAGGAATGTCCTCTTCCTGTACTTTTAATTGATGATATCCTGACCTTAAATCGATTTTTGAGAAAAATCTAGCTCCTTGTAGTTGATCAAACAGATCATCGATTCTTGGTAATGGGTACCGATTCTTAATCGTGACTTTGTTTAATTCACGGTAATCAATGCACATACGCATTGATCCGTCTTTCTTTTTAACAAACAGTATCGGCGCTCCCCATGGCGACGAACTTGGTTGTATAAATCCTTTCTCTAACAATTCATCTAATTGTTTCTTCAATTCTTGCATTTCTGCAGGTGCCAAACGGTAAGGTGCTTTGGCAATTGGTGCTGTTCCTGGTAGTAGGTGAATTCTGAATTCAACTTCTCTGTCTAGAGGTAGTCCTGGTAATTCTTCTGGAAAAACATCTGAAAACTGTGACACTACTGGAATGTCTTTTAGTTCTTTTCCTTTAGTGTTAGTGATTATGGAAATCATATACACTATAGAACATTTTCTTATATAGCTTGCAGTTTTCATCACAGAGATGAATTTGTGAATCTAGAGGGCTTATCTCCTTTAATTGTGATCGTTTTACCTTTTGGCGAATTTACTTGAATTGACTTTTGATCACATAAAATACTGGCTTTATTGGCTATTAACCAATCCATTCCTAAAACAACATCAAATCCTGCCAGATTCATGGGATAAAGATTTGCAATAAATTTCTGATTTAAAATTTCTATTCTTGCTCCATGCAAGATTTCAGAAATCTTAACGGTTTCTCTATTAGCTGTTTCTACTAGACATTCTTGTGGTAGTTTAGTTAATGATTGATTTAAAAATTTGCAAAATGTCATATTAATAAAACTTTGGTTTGCACCAGAGTCAAATAATACTTTAGCAAAAATATCATTAACTAAAAACATACCAGCTATGACATTTGGAATCATCTTTGCTTCATCTGCAGTTAGAACAAATGCTCTAGCATTTTGAGTATTCTTGTTGTTTGCAGTTGGAGCTAATTTCGGACAGTTTGGCCTGATATGACCTTTTTCTCCACAGTTGTAGCATAATCCATTACTGGATTTCTTCCTGCAATTTTCTTCCTTGTGTCCTAGCATCTTGCAATAATTGCAGAGAGTGGAGCATTTTCCCGAATGCTTTTTCTTGCAGACCTTGCAATATGGTGCATAGGTAGTACCCATATTCCTACGATTGAAATTCCCAAAACGGAATTCTTGGGTAAGCCTTTGGGTTAGGTTTTTCCTCTGGTCCTCTTCTCTAGTACGGATAAGTTCATCTGTCAAGGTATTTGCTAGTTCTACAGCTTCTTCTATGGTTTGAGGTCTAGCTGCCTTGACTACATGTCTTATCTCTCCAATTAATCCCCAAATATAACGGGAGATTAACACTGGATCTGGTGAAGCAATAGTTGGCACTATTCTGGAATATTCAAAGAATATGTTAGTGTATCCCTTACTATCCACACCAGTCATCCTAAGGTTTAAGAATTTGTTTGCTATCTGTTCCTTTTCATTAGGTGGGCAGAACTTCCTTTCTACCTTATTCTTGAATTCTTCCCATTCCATATTGTAAGTTCTATCACTTCCTCTTGATTGGAGGATAGTGTTCCACCATTCTAGTGCTGAATTCTTAAACAGATTAGAAGCAAATAGTATTTTATCTTCTTCAGCACACTTGCTTATCCTTAGGACTGCCTCAGTCTTCTCTATCCAGCGTAGAGTTGCAATGGCCCCTTCGTTGCCTGAGAATTCCATTAGTTTACAAGACCAGAATTCTTTATAAGAACAACCATAAGGCATGGTTCTTCTCCTTTTGGGAATAGGCATTTGAAGTACAAGTCCATTGTTCACGCTGTTTTCAGGTTCGATTGGTCGCTTACTGCTATGCTTACTTTTATTATTCGCTTCTTAAATAGTTTGAATAATAAATGGCATTGCATCTATAATTCCTTGTGCCACTATATGTTGAACAGCACTATTATCCATCTGGTTTCCATTGTTATTGATGCTCGGATTATCATTAACCACGTTAATGTTACTCTGGTTATCATTATTCAGATTTCCTTCATCGGCCATTTGAATTTTAAACATTTACCCCATATTAATATTACAAGATAATAGGAAATCCCGTAATTCACATGACACGCAATCTAGCCAAAAACGTCGATCCTTGCGACTTGTACTCTATTTTCATATACTATGCGTCTATTACACACTAGTAATGAAATAAAGATTACAATACCAACAGAAAGAAAATTACACTAATAGTACTATGCATCCGTACACACATAATTTTATTTTATTTTTTTTCTTATTTTATTATTATTATTATTATTACTATTATCGTTTCTACCATCACATTCATGGGTATGGATTTATCCAAAAATCCATATTGCGCTCATCGTATTTCCATACGAGACGCTCTCCAATCTGACGCATTCTCTCACTGCTTTCTAAAATTTCCTCCCCGAAAGTCCTAAGTTCTTGCACGTTTTCTGCACTCATTGGGGGTGCAGGTTCTCGGACTGGGTTTGGAATCTGGGGTGCGGGTTCCTGATATGGGGGTGAGAGTTCCTGAAATTGGTTAGGATCTTCTAAGATCTCCCTAATGTAGTTATCATGGTAATAGGGATCTAGAGGGTCCATACCTGGGTAGGCTCCTATGGGTGTGTCTTCATGGATAGGGTAACGTTGCACAAAGTCCCTATTATCGTCCCACCAGGGGTCGTAATTTGGGTCTAGGGGGTTTGGTGCAGGTACCCTAGGGATTTCTTCTGGGTTAAAGTCATGCATCTCCACTTGGTTTTCCAAATTTTCTATCTCCATGGATTGGTCTGGGTTTTGTAGTTGTGGGGCCACTAGTTGTTCCAGACTTGGGTCAGCAGTAGTTGTAGCTAGAATACGGAAATTGGCTAGGCTTCTATTAAGCATATCCTGTGTATGGGCATCTGTCTCTCGCTTAGCAGCCGCTAAAACTCTTTGTTGTTGCAACTTTCGCATTCTCTTCCTACGAGCAAAGGCTTCCTTACTGAACCATCCTCGTTTCTTATGAGGGAATGGCTCTTCTGACTGTGCTTTAAAAGCAAACATTCCTTCTTCTTGATCAGCAGTATACCCAGAGAGGGCAGGCTGTGAAGAAGTACCTTCACTCCTAGGTGATTCAGACAACTGACGATTTATGTCTGAGGGTCCTTGATCACTCATACTGTAAACTAACAGATAGTCAAATATAACAAATAAATACAGTTATGCACATATTTTCTTTATTTCCTAACACAAAATTTAGAACTTAAGTGTCAGCAGAACACTTCTTTGGCTCAGACCAGTGGCTAGGCTCTGATACCACCTTCTGTCGCAACCCCCGATCCCTGAGTCCCGGGAACGGGCGGACGCAAGCTCAGTAGTGGTGGTATCAGTTGTTTAAATCTTGCAGCGGAATTTACATCAGGACCGTAGTTAGGAAATGTTTATCAGAGTAAAACCACCATATTTCATATTAATAATCACATGGGCAAAACCCAAGTTTCTTATTCCAATACATTTATAGGGATAAACCCTATCTTATTGAATTTAAAACATCGTTTATTAGGTAACTTTTATAGCCACATTATCCCCAAGCCTTTAGTGCTCTCCAGCTGGCTTTCTACTAATTGGCTGTCACATTGGATTACCTGAAATGTGTTTTAAAAACATTTGTTAGTGGAAAATACTGGTGAGTGAATCCCAGTTTAATCAAGTTTAAATAAAAAGTCACAGTGAACAGTATTGAGAGCGATCACATTGTTTATATCTACACAATTACTCCATTAATACTGTCAACCCTGACTTGTGGGTCATATTACCCATTGGCTAACTCATTGTCCAATGATAACGTATTGTCATCCCGACTTACTACTCACAGTGTAGTAAATTTTGTATACAAAACCCCAACATACCGGGAGTAATTGAAGAACTACAAAGACTCAATCACTGCTAAATTTCATAGTAAAACATTTAAGGTTTGGTAAAACATTACCAATAATATTAACAAAAAGAGGATAAACTCATATTGCTATCTTAGACTTCTCGTGAGGGTTTCCTGGATATAATCTATAATTTATACAAATGTACATTGGTTAGTACCATAACCCTTTGAAAATATTAATGATACCCTCCCCGAGACAGTATTCCAACAACTACATCGGGCAGAACCATGACAGTTATTACGGAACCCTAAATCAATCGGGCAGCGTAACTATTATGAAACTAGGGTTATAATACTTACAACGGAGCAGAACCTCGCTAATTAGGGGTATAATACCCAAATATTATGCCTAATACTTCAGAATTCGTTTAGAAAGAAAAGATGTGAGCGAAACAGAAAGTGAAACCCGATGGCCTTCTTATATAGGGCTGAAATCTGAGTCCCACGCGGCCTGCGTAAGAGTAGCCATAAGGCTACGCGGCCTGCGTCAACATGTGGTCAACGTGTAGCTTGTCCCGATCACCAAGTAGACCCGCCACGATGTTGACACGTGTCAGCTCAGGATGTATCCGCGTTTGATGATCTCTAGCGGCCCGCGTTAACTTAAACGGGGTTTTACGCGGCCCGCCTTAACTAAAGAATTCAACGATATCAGGTTCCAGCCCTGATACCGCCCGCGTAAGTGGTTGGGGTGGGTCCACGCTGCCCGCCTCAACTGCTATTTTCTTGTTTTTTTATTTATTTTATATGTTATAACATATTTCGGGCTCGGTTTTCACATATGGGGTGTATTTAAAGACATATAAGGGTATTTTAAGATATACTAGGGTATCGGAATTATTATGAGGGCGTTGGTTTTACCGAGGGTTGTTACAATTAAATAGTTTTTCTCTCAACTCATTTAATATTATCTTTGACTAATTAATTAGTCATAAACACTATCATCCTTCACAGTAAAATTTTTGCTTACACACATTAAAATTTATCCTACACGTTTTGAAATTTATCCTACACATATTGAAATTTATCCTACATAGCTCGTCATTCATCTTACACACCTCGTAATTTATGCTACACTTTAAATTATATATTTTTTCTTTTTTGAAAAAATATGTTATTTTGAAAATAAGTTACAAATTTAATGTAGTTAGCTATTATGAGACACCCTAACACGTAATAACTTAAAAACGACGCAGCGGAAAAAGAGCCTTAAAAATTTCTTTCACAATTAAACACATTACTTACATAAAGGCTCAATTACGAAATGTCAAGCATTAACTAAAGGAAATATACAACATTTACTTCCAATTAACACTTTAAGACGTTACATAAATAAAGCTAAGTGACCGTTCTTTCCGTACAATCCTTGCTCTCGACTCGATCTATGCTCGCTTCTCTTTGTTAGTGGTAGAAGAAATCTGTGTAATACATGTGGACATCACATACAACATAACCATTAGTCATTAACAACATTATACGACATGATTCTCATATAGTCTAATAATGATGACATTTAACAATAGGAACTTTGATTCATTCAACTATCCTCTCGTATTTCCATGTTCCGAGTTCGACTTCGATACCTCATGAACCCGGTGTTCTTATACCTGCATTACATTTCAATCTCAAAGCACACCATTAGCAATCGTTAATGCCAAAACATAAGGAAACCATTCCTTCATACATTTATAACATCTCGCATTCACAAACGTATACATTCCTAATTCCTACGTGCATTCATAGCAACCCACCTTCGTACATACAAACGTTACAACGTACGACCATACAATCTTATTTACCTATATGAGTGCATATACGGTTACGGGCTCTTGCTTACAACTTTTACACACATACTCTTACGTTATCATGTCAAAATTTTAACTTTACTTAATATAGGCATTATACATATCAAGATACACACTCACTTGTTTCTAGATACGTTTACTTATAAATTTTCCTTCACTTACACGAGGGTAATTCCATACTTTTACTATCCGGAGAACAATAACATTCATTTATAACAAAACCACTATTTAAGGTCTTCATTTGCAATCATATACGAGTTTACAATCGAGTCCGGGTGCTGAAACGAACTAGAAAAACAAGTTTTGCCAGCTTACTGGCTCTCGCGGGGCGTGACAGATACAACCCCGGCGGTCGCGGGGCGCGAGAATGGTCGTGTTGCGTGACGGTAAAGCTGGTTTGATGTCGCGTAGTGCGACAGCCCCTTTTCGACAGAACCATTTCTTTTGCTGCTGCACTTTTTACCCAGCTATGCATTCTAACCAATTCTCAACTTAAAACTTACATAGTTTATGACCTAGAAGTCCGTTTTGAGTAATTCTGGTTTCTACTCGTCCGTAATTTAATTACGGATCCGTTTACCATCCTAACTGACATCAAAAGCTGAATTATAAGAAAAAGACTTATAGATCCTTCATGCCATTATTCGACCCGTTTAATTTCATCATTTTAGTTCCGACGTAACTAACTACTTTCAACCCCATTAATTTTTCCTACCTTGGTAATTCCAATCATTACTTAATCAAACAAGATTTCCTCACATTCAAAATTATTAAATAATCCCCTACAGATACTAATAAGTGAGTCGGAAGTCACTTACTCGTGCGTCCAATTTTGTGCATAGCTTCCTGATTTACCCTTGACCCATTGCCCTTCTGTTAAGATCGGAGACTCTCATGATTGTGTTAGTTTGTATGATTTGAACTATGAATGAATATGAAACAATGTAAAGTGCAGCGGAGATGAATAACAACTTTGTAAACACAATCAAAAAGAGAATTAGTTAAGATGAACACATGCTTCACAATAAGTCGAAAGATTTACAATACAAATCAAAAGATTACAAGCATGCTTACAAACTAAACTCCCCCTCAGCCTGATACTCCATGGTTGGTTGCACAAGATGAAAGGATTGAATTGAGGAGAAGAACTCACTCAAGACGATCAAAATGTAACAGTACAGAGTACTGCTCCATTTATAGACAAGCCAAACCACTGAGGCATCTCAGTTGACGTCACCATGAAAGCGACATCTAACAGACTAACAACCTGTATCTACTGTTCTTATACAAACACTGCTAATCTTAACCACTGACTATGTATAAGACAGATGACACACTAAACTACTGCTCTCTCTTTACATCAGTGCTTTCCTCAAGGTTGATCAGTCCTTGGTTGGGCAGTGCTTTGTCATCAGTAGATTGTACCAGCAGTGTTTACTTCTCAGCAGTCTTCTGGGCTTAATCAGTAGTTAGAGGAACAGCAATTGTTGTATACGGACAGGGGATATAGGACCATCAGATGTTATAATCACTTTCAAGGGAGAAGACTTAGTGTAAACAGCTGCTTATTGTGAATCCACTGTTGTGAACCAGTTTTGGCTTTCATTATCTGTTCCTCTGGTAGGGTTCAATCCCAACAATCTCCCCCTGGAACAGATAATGCCAAAACACTTCATTATTTTGGATCTTTATTCCTCATCAGAAGTTCACTAGCTTGTCTTTTAAATTCTTCTTCAAAATCTTTGGAACTTATGTCATCCTCATCCCTGCATAATGAAAGTTCAAGGAGATCTTGTAGATCTTCATCACCAAGGCTCAGTGCTTCTTTCCTTGATATGTACTTCATTTCACCATTGGATCTGACTAGGGTCAATACATGGGTCTTTTGATCAGAGAGCCACTTTAGTACTTTTAAACCCAATGGGTTTCTTGGGAGAGATTTATTTTCTGATGAGCTTGGAGATTTTGGCCTTGAGAAAAATTGTAAAGCAGTATCCTGAACTTCAGACATTCGTTTAAAAGCCTCTTCTATGACTTCATTTGCTGCAGCTATGTCTTCTGCAGCTTCTTGTTCAATCAGCTCTTGCATTTTTCTTTGTTCAAGTTCAGTGTCTGAGATATCTGCTGCAGGTTTGGTTAATACCTTTTTGACAAGGTTTTGAAGGCTCACTGAGCTCTCTTCTTTTAGATCCATTTTCTTGATGGCTTCTGTGAAGTACTCAGCTTCCTTTTCTTTTTCTTCTTCATTGGTCAGCAGTTTTCCTTTTTCTTGGTTTTCCACAAGGATAGGGTTATCTACTGATGTGATCAATGATTTAAGAGCATTTAGCTGTTGTTCTATCTTGTTATAGTCTTGCTTGTTAGAAGTGTCTGAGACTGTTATCCTTCTTTTCTTCAGCCTTTCATAAGCCTCGTCGGTATACTGCTTTGTCCATTTTGCTATGGCTTCAGCAGTATCCACCTTAGCATCTATCAGTTCATGTTTTTTTCTTTTTGTACTCGGATGTAAGATCAGCAATGAGCTTTTTATATTTTTTCCAATTTGGAGCTGTCTTCTTCTTTCTTGGATCATTTTTAATCCTTTCAATTCTATTTGCTTCATGCTTTAAGGCAACCATTGGCCATTCTTCAAATTGGTTTTCTTTAGCTTGATAGAATTTTTCTTTCATGATGTATGCAAGATAACTTTTTCTCATTTCTTTTCGTTGATCTGCTTTTTCTTTGCTCAGATCTTGTGCATAGTTTTCCATCAGCTTGACTTTTGTGAGCAAAAATTCCAATTTTTCAGTAATGGCTTCATCACCTTGATCTTTGCATTCGAGTTTAGCTCTAATCTTTGCTTGCCTTGCTTTCATCTCGAGATATTCATCCATGTCTTCTGGGACTATGAAGCCTATGAGAGAAGGAAATATTCTTTTTGAAGGATCATCCTCGGTGTAAAATTGTTTCATCTCATTTTTCACAGCTTCTAGTTCCAGTGGATATTTAGCAGCAACAGGATCATATTTTTCATCAGTTGCCTGAGTTGTTTCTCTTTTTCTTTTGTGAAGCTTTATGGGTGGAGGTAATTTTGGTTGTGATGTAGGAATGATGAAAGCAGTGGTGGATGGTTGACAAACAGCTGTTGAAACAACTGGTGTTTCAACCTCTGTTGTCATTACAACTACTGATTTGTCAGTAGATGTCTTCTGCTTTTGAGCAGGGGTTGAAGGTGGTGAAGTTGTTTTTGGTGGTGGTGATGGAGAATCATCATTAGGAATGAAAATCCTTCTCCTTTTTATTGTAGGAGAGTCTGATGATGTGTTAGGTGGTGGTAGAGCAGTGGTTGTAATGTGTGTTGAAGTAATAACAGATGTTGAAACCTCTGAAGTACCAGCAGTAGTTGATACAGCAGGAGTTACAACAACTATTTGGGTGGAAGTTTGAGATTTTGTGGTGGTTTGAGGTTTGGAGCCTTTTGAAGGTGGTTTAGAGGCAGCCTTTGTAGGTCTGGATGGAATGGATTTGGGTTGCCTTACTTTTCTAGTAGGCTTCTTCTTTTCATCTTCAGGATTTTCATCATCCATTGAACCAGAAGTACCCTGTGCTGATTGATCCAACCTGGCTTTATTTTTAGCCTCTCTATCCTCTTTAACACTTGCTATTGCTTCTGCAAGTGCATTGGTGGTCTCATCAACTTTCTTGCTACCATCTGGCAAAGGAATATTTTTGGTCATGTTTTCTTTTTCCGGTTCAATATAGAGCCCATCTTCTATCCTTCTTCCCCCACTGCCTAATTTTCTCCCCATTTTTGGCATTATTTGGAGGGAGGTTATCAATGAAGAGTATAGTGGGAGGAGCTTTGCCAGTGGTGTTCAGGATGTGGGCATTTATAGCCTTGATGTCTGCCTGGGTGTCTTTGAACCTGGACTCCATCATGTTTCTCATCTCTTGAATATATATAGCATGCTGTTGATCTGCCATTTCTCTCTGTTGTTGGAGCAGGGGTTGGAATAGGTTCCACAACTCATTTGCAGCAGGTGCAGGCTGTGCAGGTGCTTGAGCTGGAACAGCAGTGGATTGTGCTATTTGAGCTTTTAACAGCTGTTGCACCATATCCTTTATTTCAACATCTGAACTTTCAAGTTTTTCAACTCTGCCCGTCAATTCCTGATATTTTAAATCATCACCCATGTTACTGGGATCATCTGATTTCCCACCAGTAGTGGTTGTACCAATGTATGACTTAGGAACTGAGTCCCAAAAATCACCCATTGATGCCCCTTGTTCTTGGTTCTAGGGTCTTCTTTCTTCAGCACTTGGTATTCCTTTGATGGTACCGGTGGACAAAACAGCCTCACTAGTGGTTATCAGTGGTGCTATGGAAGAAATTTCCTTCAAGGGAGTCTTATTAATGAAATAACTGGCCAAATGTAGATCTGTTGATCCAACACTTGTAGTTGCTGCTCCACTTGAACTACTGTCAGGAATTACTTGTAACTCCTGCAGTGTAACCTCCTCAATTGTTGCTGGGATAGCAAGTGTAGTAGCATCAGACCCAGTCACTTGTGGGAGTATACTCTCAGTTACAGGTGATAGAGAGGAACTGGTTTGTGTCTGAGCTATAGCAACTGCATGCAACAAGGGTATTATTGATTGTGGTAATGTGATTGGTGAGGGTAAAGGTGTTAAAAGAGACATCTCCTTGGGATCAGGACTGAGGAATATGGATCCTATCGAATCCAGAGCTTCATAATGTGGCGTCCCTGTGCTTACAACCTGATCCTTTTGTGAGGATGCAGGAGGAGTTTGAGGTAAGGGTGGAGATCTTTCTACCAACTGTTGTGAGGAAGTAGCAGCAGTGGTTTTTGGTGACATTTATGCTGTCACTGGCAGTTGCTCTGGGATCTCATCTTCCAGAGTTGCCTTTTTCTTGGGTTTGGTGGGCTTTTTGTAAGACTTCTTTTTGGTCTTTTTGGTGATGTCAGGTGTGGGTTTCAAAGCAGTGGTTGTGCTGCTATGATCACCTGGAGCAGTGGGCTCAACAGTAGATTCCTGAGGAGCAGTGGTAGCTGCTAATTTCTGCTCAAGCACCTCTGCTTTTGTTTTTATAGGTGCCATCATTCTTGAGAATGTTTCAGTTGTTAAACCTTTTATTTGAAAATAAGCACATTGTTTGAGCAAATTTTCATCTTCTTTTCCAAATTTTTGTTTAAAATAGTAGCTTAGAAACCTTGGAAAAAGTAGAAATGCTTTGCTATCCACATTTTTCACCAAATCATCAAAGATCTCCTGGGAATAGTTAAATTTTTTATTGTTTAAAATAGCATAACCCAGGCATTGTATCTTTGAAGATATTTCATTAAAAGCAGTTGTTTTATTTGAGACACACATCAAAAGTGTGTGGAATAAAAACCTAGTTTCAGAAGGAAAGAAACCTTTTTGTAAGGTATCCTTTTTTGGTTGTTCTACATATCCCCTTTTTAAGAAATCAGTTTTCAACTCGGTTTTATCAAAAGAAGTTTAACCTTTCTGATCATCGAGTTTAAAGACTTATGAGATTGATTGTGGAGTAATTTGAATCGCTTTACCCTGTATCGAGGAGTTGATGGTTATGACTTTATCGTCTTGTTTTTCAAGCGTAGCCTTTTTCCAAAACTCTCTCTAGGTTTGTTGATAAATTGGAGCATCTGCTGTAAGCAAAGTTTTGTACTTTGACGCAGACATAATGTCGATGATGGAATCGAAGGTGTGATTGTTGGTGGGTTTTGTGAGTAGACCCAAGTAGTTGTGCGGGGATTTGTATGGGATTTCAATATGCTCAGCGGCCATTTGTGTGGTTTCTTTGGGAGATGAAGATGAGGATGATTTTGATTTTGATTTTCACTTTGATTTCGTCATTTTGATGAAGAAGGATCGGAGAGTGATTTGGGAAGAAAGGTTGGAAACTGCTTTGAGAAGAGAATTTTTGGAATTCAATTCGACAGTGTAAAACCCTGTTTGGGGTTTTGATCAGGGTTTTATTTAGGGAAAAAGTAAGTGCTGATGTGGCAGCGGTTACAAAGATCCGATGGCTAAAGACTGACCACGTGCCAACCTCTGCTGATAAGATGAATAATGGAGGACAGTTGTTTTGGAGAACCACTGATGAAACAAATATCAGTGGTGACAACGGTAATAATTTTGTGAGCAGTGGATGATTTTCACTATCAGTGGATAGCATATTAGTGGATAAGACACTGATTTTGAGCATCAGTGCTTGCCAAGAAAATGAAAGGTCAGTGGTTGACTTTCAGCAGTGGACAATATTTAGGAAACGGATGTTTAAACAAAACAGTGGTTCGGGGTAATGGTAAAGATTTGAAAGACTAGTATATCAGCAACTGTTTTTGTCACACCCCGACCACGTGAAAACAACAAATCGTGGCGGAAACGTCGGGGAGTGTTGTAACAGAATCATTGTTTCATAACACATGGAAGATTGAAATTTTGTTTTATTACTTAAGAGAGTTACATGCTTAACAAAACAGGAAATATAACATAATTAACTAGTCTTGCATCTTTTATTGTTGCTAAAGTCCAAGTCAGCCTAGGTGTATCTTGATAAATCCTACGCATCCTATCCTGAAACACATGTGAAAATAGGTACGTCAGCATAAAAATGCCTGTGAGATACATAGGTTTTATGACAATAGGATTCATGACTTGAGTTTAAAGAAATGTTTAGTAAAAGTTAGTCATGAACCTTGTAAATTGTTAAAAGTCCCAATGTAATCAAGTAATATGTAACAATTGTTATATATAGTAAGTAAAGTGTAGTCACATAAATCAAATGTAAATATGTACAAAACAAGGTATTTTGAATATATCAAAAAGTTATGTTTTGCAAAGTAAATGCATGTTTTATTGGTATAAACATTTATGTGGTAAGTTAACGCATACATTCAAGCCTTTGTGACTCGTCGGATAACCATGTAAAAATGGGTTATCAAAATGTTTTCGGATTCAGTCATTCCATCCATCCAAACAAACCTAGGATTTTAGGAACGGGAGTTGTCAAGTCCTATGGTACCATTACTTACTACCGGGCGGCGTAGCTAATGTTAATGAACGTATATATGTTCCGTTTGTACAAACCAAATGTTTTACCGATTGTAAACATGTTATATGAAAATAATGTATTAAGTATGCTAAGTTAACATACAAAGCAGAAAAGTCATGTAATGTATATGTGTACAAATAACATAGTAAGTATATGATGTGAAAAACAGGAAAGCATGAAAGTAACAAATAGGCACATGTGTTTCACCCCAAAACAGTTTGAAAACAGTAAAGGAGGGGTACTATGTACTCACCTTGATTTCGGGTAAGTCCAAACAACTATGCAAAGTGTGAGAGTTTTGGCGGGAACAAGGTTTTTCCACGTTACTCTAATGGTGTGAACATGCACATAACATTGCAAATTTGTGTCAACAATTATTGTTAATTGTAAACTGGAAACTAAGTCCATGGTGTTTGGTATGGTTTGACATAAACTGTAACTATGGGTTTGAACAACTTAATTTGGGGAAACGGGGGATAAGTATGCATGGATTATTTAAGAACAATGTATTTTGTATAAATAACTAAGTTATACAATTACTGGATATAGAAATAAATATTTGTAGTTAAAACAACAAATAAATATGTATTTATCTCAAATCTGTAATTCTATAATTAATTATCTAAATAATTAATTTAAATCAGAAAAATTGAAAATAACATTTTTAATTATTAACATATAATATTACTGATTTACAGTAATTATTAGGGTTCTGGGAAAATTGTATAAATAAATGGAATTAAAATAGTTAAAATATCAGTATTTGAGTTTGTCAGTTTAATTACTAAAAATAATTTGAAAATAAACAAATTAGTTTCTGAATTTTTATAAACTCAGAAAAATAGGTACTTTGTTATAAAAATATTTTTGGGCAGAATTTGTATAATTATATAAATAAAACAGTTTAGGTTTAAATAAGTAACTTATCTGATTTATTTATGTAAAATAAACTGTAAATATCCAAACAGTAACCTGATTTAGATAAACTCAGAATAAGGTGTGTAATATCATAAAAATAATTTTGGACACAAATTAAATAGTTATTTAATTTAAATTAATAAGATTCAGCCAAAATTTTAAAGTGTAAACACTGTTTTAATTTACAAAAATGTCAAAATTATGTGAAATATTAGTAATAAAATTATTTCTGTAAATTTTATTATCTTAAGTAATTACCATAAAAATTTCAGAAATTAACTCATAAAGACCGATTTATTATAAATTTGTAAAGTTTAAACGGTTTTTAATTAAATAAAACAGTTTTATAAAATTTTCGTCTAACTTTACATTTTTTGTAAATGCATCAGTATATAAAGTAACTATGGTAAAATTTTTAGATTCTAATTGTTTAACATCGATTTATTACGAATTTTTAAAGAATAAATAGAAAATCAATAGTACTGTTCATCTTCTTCCCCAATATAGTCAACAGAAGTCAAACCCGCCAATTCAAGATCAAAACGTACGTTATACTTAAATTAAACTTTTGTAAACATAATGTAAGTGGGATTATACCGAATGAAGGATTAAAACGGCTCCGGTATCGATCAGATCGTCACGTCGGCTAACTCCGGCGATGGGTAACTCCGGCGAGAACACAGAGATGAAACAGAGGGTATTTCTGATATGTTTGCTAATTTTAATGAGTGTGTGATGTTCGAATGATGATCAGGGATCTATATAACGTATCAATTTCGGCATTAAATCGACAGGGACTAGTGGATCGATTCCACTTTCGAATTTAAAAGTTCTTTTCGGTTTTGAGAACATGAATGCATGTCTTCGGTCTAATTGAAAGTTTGGACGAGCATGTTTTGTCACGGAGAACAAGCAGGAAATAAACGTTGATCATAGAGCTTTGTTGGTTTGTGATTTGGAACGACTTCCGGCGATACAAACGGTGTGAAACCGTTTTGAAATGAAGTTTCAAGATCAGTCCCTGGAGTTTCCGTATTATACTGAACAGGTCCCTCAACATTTAACCAGAAAGCCTAACTAGGTTAGCCTTAAATACATGTTTCGTTAATAAAAAGTCTAACTGGGTTACTTATTCCGGTTAAATAAATTATAAAATGGACAGGAAAGGTCCCTGGACTTGTTAACTGAACATGTTAACTGGGTTAATGTTTAAACATGGGTTCATTTTATAAAATTTAACCCGGTTAGGGTTTTTAACTGAAAAACGGTTTTAAAAATGGCAAGAGTAGTCCCTAGACTACTAGTTTGGTGAAATGACCCAATGGTCCTTGGACTTTAATTTCAAAAATACATGTTTATTTATTTTATAAAAGGGTTAACTTTGTTGAATAGTAACCAAGTTTCAAGAGTGTTCTAATTAGGTCACTCATAATTCTTTTTGTTCCAATTAGGTCATTCAAGTTTCATTTAATGTTTCAATCATAGATATTTTACCTAAATAGAATGTCATCCATCCTACATGTCATTTATTTAGGTTTTTTATTTAAAAAAATTGTTGACATGGCACATAAATGCTGAATGGGTTTAAAAAAATTTTAAAAAATTGTAGAGAAGTTAAAAAAATGTGAAAAAAAAAATTAAAAAATATTATTTTTTTTCAAAACATCTAAAAAGTTATCAAAATTTTTATAAAATCGTGAAAAATAGTTAGATGTCAGTAAATTTTTAATGAAAGAAAGTACTAATTACTCCTACACCAAAAACATTTAAATTATAATCATAAAAGAAGATAAACAACTAACCATAAATAAATGTCATGTAGGACTATGACCTGCTATTCAGGTAAAATATCTAGCATTAGAACACCAAAATAAAGTAGAATGATCTAATTAGAACAATAAATTTTATTAGTGACCTAATTGGAACACTCCTAAAACTTCATTACTATTCTGTGACATATTCCCTTTATAAAAATATAAGTTTCCAAAATTGCATTTTAGACCCTAAACTTTTAAAAGTTTTAAAAGTTTTGTATTTTATTTATAAAACAAGTTTCAAAAATGTCACAAAGGACCCTAAACTTTATGTTTTACAACATTTACATTTTTAACCCGAACATTTAAGTTTCAAGGAATGACAATTAAGTCCCTTAGCTTATACTTTCACAAAATGACATGTTGGGCCCTTGTAATTAATATTGTCTTGTTTATAAGTATGAAACTAGAACAAATTGAAATTATTCACGTGTTTGGGTCTGGTAAACCATGTAAAGAGCAACAAGTAAACATGTATCAAACAGATTGCATCTTAAATATGATATGTGTACCAAACAAGTACATGTTTAAAAATCAAGGTTGTTACAGTTTTGAGAATTTTCATTCAAGGTTTTGCCACATGTCAATTTCACATTTTGAAGTTCTTACGAATTCCTGACAGTGGTTTAGTACCTCAGATGATGTACACTTTTTACTAAGGCAACTCATTTTTGTTAAAATATTTAAATAAAAACATGAGTACCCAAGTATTCTAAGATCTGTTAACAATCAATATTTTGCTCAGTATAAAAACAAACTTGAGTTTGACATGACTTTGACATATATACCATTTCCTTTTGATCCATTTTGAGGATAATATTACCAACAAAAATAAAGGTTATATATCCTGACAGGAAATTGAGACTTTTACTATCAAAAACCAGTAAAAAATTCAAAATATATCATTCTTAAAAAATAAAGAATAACATATCCTGGTTTATTTAAGAAAAACCTTTTACAGAAAAATAAATAAAGGATTTTTTGAAAACAGCACCAAAAGGATCTGGTATAATTTCCACAAAAACGCCTAATCGTATCAGTCTCAAGTTTATGAAAATGGTCAGTGGTTTGACAACAGTGGTATGAAATTGTAAATACATTTTGACTACTATTTGGTACCATTTTCTTGTTGATTGATTGACTACAAAAATGAGGACACATGTTCACATGAGTTTTTAAAAACTCTGTTATAGACTTTGATACCATGTGATGATTCTGAAAATTTGTCTAGTCCTCTTGTAAGTTCATTCACTGGAGGTACTATTGTTACCTGAACTTTCCTGACTCAATGAATGCATACAGTTGCTTAATGACCATCTTTACCCCAGATTTTAACTCTTAAGTGTTTTGAGTTTATACTCTTTACTTTTGTCTTCAAGATTTTTGAGATAAACACACTTTTGAGTATTTGTGATTTACTTTCTTCCCTTTTAACCCTTCCCATTCATAAGTAATGAAATACTTACTGGGAGGTCTTTATTGAAGAAATACTTAGTCCAGAATCATTTTGCAGTAATGTTTTTGAGAGATCTGGGCATATTTTGTTCATGCATATGTCAAATCTCACATTCCATATGAATTGAACTATTTTAACACCTGATTTTCTTAATATGTTATTAACATAGTTGATTTGGTCCTTTTTAATAGGATTCCCAACCTGTTTTTCAACACATAAGATCTAATGACTAAAGTTTCAATTTCCCTCTTTTTATGTTAGCAAAACACCAATGTTTTTATGAACATAGGTTTTGTTAATCTGAGGTTCATACTTTAGCATCTAATATAATGTAAACATCACAAATTTCATAAACAACAGTTGAAATCAATTTTGAAAATAAGAAATAATACCATAGTTTAACAGCATGTTTTCAGATCTGAAAACTGTGAGTGACTTGTGCATGACATCACTTGTTGTGTGAAATTTGTGTCTTATGACATCTTGGTTGTTTTACAGAGTATTTGAATAACAACGTTAAGCGTGATCAATCATTACTCTGTTTTTCAACTAAATACAGCCAACCTTAGTATTAATGAATTTTGAGCTGAACTGTTATGTCAAATTGACTGTTAGATCGAATTTGACTGTCCAGGCTCTGATACCAATTGTTAAGATCGGAGACTCTCATGATTGTGTTAGTTTGTATGATTTGAACTATGAATGAATATGAAACAATGTAAAGTGCAGCGGAAATGAATAACAACTTTGTAAACACAATCAAAAAGAGAATTAGTTAAGATGAACACATGCTTCACAATAAGTCGAAAGATTTACAATACAAATCAAAAGATTACAAGCATGCTTACAAACTAAACTCCCCCTCTGCCTGATACTCCATGGTTGGTTGCACAAGATGAAAGGATTGCATTGAGGAGAAGAACTCACTCAAGACGATCAAAATGTAACAGTATAGAGTACTGCTCCATTTATAGACAAGCCAAACCACTGAGGCATCTCAGCTGACGTCACCATGAAAGCGTCATCTAACAGACTAACAACCTGTATCTACTGTTCTTATACAAACACTGCTAATCTTAACCACCGACTATGTATAAGACAGATGACACACTAAACTACTGCTCTCTCTTTACATCAGTGCTTTCCTCAAGGTTGATCAGTCCTTGGTTGGGCAGTGCTTTGTCATCAGTAGATTGTACCAGTAGTGTTTACTTCTCAGCAATCTTCTGGGCTTCATCAGTAGTTAGAGGAACAGCAACTGTTGCATGCGGACAGGGGATATAGGACCATCAGATGTTATAATCACTTTCAAGGGAGAAGACTTAGTGTAAACAGCTGCTTATTGTGAATCCACTGTTGTGAACCAGTTTTGGCTTTCATTATATGTTCCTCTGGTAGGGTTCAATCCCAACACCTTCCATGCTCGTATCCATGTTGACATGGCTCCTACACTTTCATGTTATCATCAACACTTTCTAGATAGCACACATACCATTTGTACTTGATTAAGAGCATACCATTTGCATAATTCACATTTGACTTGCATTAATCAATCCTAACAAGCATACGACATGTACCCGATTTCACTTCCTTTTAAACCCATATAATCCATCGTGTCATTCCATTATTACATATTTATATACCATGTACCATACGATTATCTATAATCTTATAATCACAACGACAAGTCTAGCCATATTCCTTATGCGTAGTTGACTTTCAAAAGTCAACGATTTATCATTTTAACTTTTGGCTTAATCTCATATACTCATGACATCATAATAGGCTGTTTTGGGGCATCCGTTTACTGTATTTACAAGCTTGCAAAAATTACAATCTTTTTATGTGACGTGCCCCACGGAGTGATTATCCTTGTGTTAAATTTTTAGAGTCTAACTCTCTACCAAAAATTTATAACAATTCATTTACTAAGATATAATCAGATTCGTCACTTCTAACTGCAGCTTACGGAAAATTTCATTTAAAATTCTTCGTTTATCCGATTGATGAAATTCTAGTCGGTGATTTTTGTAATCACCTGAAGCTACCTACAGTAAAAATTTGAGATTATAACTCAATTTGTAAATTGAGTTATGACATTCGTAATGGGCTGCAAATTTTGCCAGAAAATGCAGCCTGAGCCTTCGATACGGAAAAATTCATAAAACATTCATTTTTCGTCGAAAAAATGCAATTCCAGTTGGGTTTGAAAGTTTTTTCCTGGGAGTTCATCACAAACTCAATAAACATAAGTTTTTGACAAGATTTGAACCAGTTACAGCCGATTACATTCGGCTGTAACTTTCTGGACAGATTTAGTTTTCATTAAATCTTTTCTAAATATCTCTCATTCTAACTTCACCTAGACATTTCATCATACACCTTGTGTGCATACCACCAATAAAGCACATGATACAAGTACCTTATGCATTGCCCTACTAGTTCATTCATAATTCGTCAATTACAACAAGAATCAACTTAAGTGCATACTATAATCAACCTATCTAACAATTATTCATTACATAAAACATATACATCAATGATTCAAACAAGGTTTTAACATGGGTGAATCACTTATGTCATCATCTTCACCACTAGAAATGGGTTTAACTTGTATCATCCTACTACTCAAAATCTTTCACAATACATGTTCTTATAACACTTATTCATGCTAAATTTTTGCATCAATTCACGGATTGACCATAACCCATATCATTAAACATTACCAAAACTTAAAATTAAACTTACTTGATGTGAGAAACGCTTAAGGGGTTATCATTCTTGGTTCATGCACACAATCAGCCCTCGATTTCCTTTTCAATTGATGATTTCTTGTGGTTAGGGTTTACACCCCTTTTCCCTGTGCAATCGTACGCACACACACACACACAAGGTGTGTGTGTATTTTTTGTTGTTTTAATAAATTAAATTTCCTTTTTGGCAATCTAAGTCCCTCAAGTTAACCATTCCAATATAGTTGCCACAAGTTTTATTCCTTAACTTGTTTATTAGGCATTTAACTAAGTTTAATAACTTAGTTATTTTATCTCATTTAATTATACATGGTAACCTACTAACGAATTTAATAATTCGAGTTTTGTTGTGACAACCCGGACTTCCAAGGTTAGCATCACCTACTTTCCCAACCTCGCAGCTGGTATCGTTACGCTTCACCTATGGGCACACTAAGTTAAACTTATACGTGGAGTTGTTTGATTATTACGTGACTAGTTATATAAGAGAATCTAGTCGCACATTACACCGAGTCGCACACCCTCCTTCCATCCGCACACCTTCTGCCTCTTGTGTCTTATAAGCCTCGGCCCACACAACGGATCAGGCCCGAAAGTGACCCAAGCCCAAACTGTGTAGAATATGTTGCAGGTTGAGGGTGCATTACGTATTGTGGTTTTAGTTAGAAACAATGCAAACCCTAATCCTATCCATCTTGGGCGGCTACCTCTCCTCCTTCCCTCTCGGATCGACGGCCATCCAACCTCGTCGGAGCACTCTTCCCTCGAGACATCAGTCCCCGTCCTAACACTCGGTCAGTATTTACATCACTAAGTAAATTCATACCTTAGTTGTTCTTGAGCATGTGCGTTATGTGTGTGTTATATGAATACATAGAAAATCAAAGCATGAATAAAGGTTCTGCTGAATTAATCTCGAATCATAGGCATAGCATGATGTTGGCGGATGAGTATTAGAACTATACGGCATGATCGATTATAATGTTGTAACGATGAACCAATGAATTAAACTTGTGGCTTGATCTTAACGTTGATAACCTAGAGTTGTTCATATATAATTTGTGGTGATTAACATGAATGTATTAATGCTCATTGTTGGGTGTTCGATGATTCTATGCTAACTGTTGTTGACAATTCATGCTCATGCAAATTAGAAGAAAAGTTGAAGTGTGTTAGGTTTGCATATCAAAGAAAGTTGCTGACAAAAATTAATGATAAGTCAACCTAGTTTGAATGTGGCACATGATTTCTGAACTGACATGATTGGGATATGTGATTTGTGCCATGTGATTGAGCTGAATGTGTTGATCATAATGAAAAACTATTAATTTATGATTAAAATCCATATGCTAGGTTAAGATAGTGGCCTTGATTGGTGTGAGAAGTGGATATGTTTAACTGTTTAGTGGGGGTCATGATTTATAATGTGCCACTCAAGATTATCGGTTTGAGTGATAATGTGCAATAGGAATGTTTGAATTGATCACATAGTTACAATGAGTAACCGCTAGACGAAAATTAAGAATTGTGGATTGATTTTTTTTGTAATTGATTGGGCCGAGAATCTGGGCTAAGTGCACACTGAAAATTGAATGGCACTGGGCCGCATAACATTCCAATGGACCCTGATTGGTTGTTAGGCCGCACCCTCGGCTGAGAGGTGGGCGGATCACGTAATGGATACAGTAGCACTAATGGACTTTGAAGTGTATGCGAATAAATTAAGTATGTATGTAATATGATTGGGCTGTTGCTAGTCTAAATTGTAAACAAGTAGTAACAATTGAGTTAGGCTTATGGATTGGATTGGATTGGTAAACTAGTACACTTGCAATGTGTGGACCGAATCCTTGGCAGGCTGTTACATGTTATGTGATTATTCGATGGCACAGGGTGAACGGATTAACTGTCATGACTTGAATTACATGTGTTTGCTACGGGTGTAATTAATGTGCATTATGTGAACACAGAATACGTGAATTAATTGTACATGAAAGATGTAGTTTATGTGCACCTGAGACTGATTGTTATCGGTAATTATGTTAGGACGTGTTTGATCAACTGTTAAGCAAGTAACTAACTTTACCGAGCAAACCAAAGGTGAGTTCACTGCTCTTTTCCAAGCTTGCATCCCGGGAAGGGATATCGGGTAACGTTCCAGGGAGGAATGCAGGTTAATGGGATGTTTGTTATTACTTAGTTTCTATTATGTAAGACCCCCTACATCTACCGATTGTTGCCGGGGAGGCAACGAGGTATTTAGTTGATAGCGCTATTAGGATTGGCACCCTCACACCATGCCGAAAGGACGGGTGTGAACTAATTACCTTGACCACTTGACCAATGCCTAGATAGAGGCATTGGGGTTGGGCATTCACATCGTGTATATATAAGACCCCTTACATCTACTCGAGGTTGTTAGTTGAACTAATTACCTTGACCACTTGACCAATGCCTAGATAAAGGCATTGGGGTTGGGCATTCACATCTAGTAGCCACATACGGTAATCGAGTTAATAACATCATCAAATCAAACTGTTGAACTGTTTTATACACACATCTGGTAACTAAACGCGTTAACAAAACTTTGAACTCACCAGCGTCGTCTGACACACTTGTCTGCATGCTTGCAGGTCTATAGGGTTATTTCTTGTGGAACTTGCTGTCTGGAAGGCTGGAGTGGTCATGGGTCGTTATATTTGGAATCTCAATACGAGCTTAACGGTTTATGATACACTTAACAAATGAGATATGCTTCTGCTGTATATGATGAATGATATGTAACGTTTGTAACTCTTTATATTAATGAATGAAAGTTTTATTTAAACCTATCTAAGAGTTCAATGTGATTGGTGGCTTGGATCCTGGTACGTCACACGCCTCGTGGAGGTTTCCGTGTGAGGTATTTTGGGGGTGTGATAGTTTGGTATCAGAGCCACTGGTTATAGTGAACTTGGTTTTAAAACTTTTTTATAAAACTAGACTATAACCGAACAACTCTGAAAACGTGAATACGACCATGACACTCAGCACCAGACTGCAAGGTTCGTCTCTCGTACAATCATTGTACTACATAACTAGTGAACATTTACGTATGATATTGCATGTGATTGCACATTTAGGATAATAGTATGAATTCCTGTATTACTTGCATGTGTCATATGACTGATAGGGTGGTATTTCCCTAAACATTCGTGACTTGCGTTTTGTGATGCTCTTTGTTTGCTACTCGAGTTTGAGGAACCATTTGATATGAGTTAGGAGGAGCTGAGATGAGCATGCAAATCACAATATTATTGTGGGTGCACACATAATAATAATGTGGGGTGCATGCGAGTCCCAGTGAGACTTAACAAGTGAAAAAGGGGTTTCGTTCCGTTATTTGGTCGACGTGAAACACAACAGTCTATAGGAGTCATAGCAGTGATTGTCTCCTACTCGAACATGAACTTTTCACTCCTTTCTGAATCCTTACGAATCTCGATGCTATCGAGTATTACCTGAACACACATCTGAACGCCTAGCGAACTGTGTAGAATGTTAGATGCTTGTACGGACATCCATGAGTTGGACGTCACAGCGTTGAATGATTGGCCTATACCTTCCTCACCTATCTTTGTTTGTTAGAACTTAGCGCATTGACGTCTTAGACCCTGGAGTGCGATCACTTCTGCAACGCTCTGGAAACATACCGTGTAATACTCAGTCAATTTGCAAGAACGATGGATACGAGGATGAGCATAGTGCCGTACCAACCTCAGTATTAGAACGACCCTGATTACCAGCAACGAACTCCAGCAGATTGACCTCAACCGAATCCTTAACCCTAGTAAGTGACTTATGGGAGTCGACTCTTACGAATCAATCGGGACATGGAATGTGTAACTTCCCACCCAGTGAGTAGTGTCTTAGGACGTGACACAAAATGGGACAAGATGGGCTTTGATGGTGAAAGATTGTAGGGCTTCGTTTCAAGCAACGGCATTTGAGGTAACAGTTACGGCAACATCAAGGAACTTGTAATCGTAGCCTACCGAATGGAACAAAGGTGACTTTGATGACGATCGACTGTTATTAAGTCAAAATGTCAACAACCAAGGGAACGATGACAGTATTGGGAATCCACATGACCGTAACAACACTGGTAGTGGTGCTCGTGGAAGGGCATTTAGGATTGGCATGAGCGACGCCAGGCATGATAGCAACATGGTAGCTAGTATAAGCAGCTAATCGCTTCGTCTCTGTTCTGTTTAGCGCCGATGCTTCTGAAAACCAAACCTGTTGTGGAACCGACTGATGGAAAGTCAATGGAAACCTCCTATATTCGTTGGGATGCAAACTCGACCTTGTGGGACAAGTGTTTGACATCTACCCTTGATAGTTTTGTTGTAGTAGTTAGTGTGGATTGGTTATCCAGATAACGCGCGGATATACCTTGTGAGGAATCGTCGTCTGTCCTAAAGCATCATTGTGGTGTAAAGGTTAGTATCATTTCTGCAATGAAAGTCCAGAAGTGCCTATGGAGGGATTACCCCGCAATGTTAGCAACTGTTTCTGACGATAAGGCAAAGGAAAATAGGATCGGGAATCCACCAATTGTTCATGACTCCTCTCAGTGTGCTATTAGAGGAACTTTCAGGTTTACTTCCATAACTGTTAGTCGGAATCCCTGTGGATCTCACGCCAGTGGCAGCTCTGAATACTTGTACTCTTACCGTCTTGCACCAGGAGGGTTGCAAGAATTGTCTAATCAACTACAGAAACTGTTGGACAGGAGTTTGTAGGACCTAGTTTTCACTTTGGGGAGCCACAGTTATATCTGTGAAGATACGCCTTTTCGTATGTGTACTGATTATCGAGAACTCATCAAGGTGGCAGTCAAGAACCGTTGGCCTCGATCATGTATTAACAACCTGTCAACCAGCTGCGAGGGTCAAGCCCCATTCGAGGATTGACTAACGAGTGAGCTATCACCAGATGGAAGTTCGAGGGGAGAATGTTCCTACAACAACATATCAAACGCAATGCGGCCAGTGCGACTTGGTATTCCATGACCGTTGGGTTAATCAACACACCAGCAGCTTAATGGATCACATGAATCGACCGTGTTTTGATGATGTTTCAAATCGCTTCCAGGAGAAAGGAACAACATGGGTGGCATATGTATCTCGTTTTAGAGCTCCTGAGGGAGGAGCCACTCCGCGTGAAGTCTTGCTAAACGTGACATCCGAATTCGAGAGGTACACATTTTAGTCATATAAACAACGAAGTGGGAATACACGTGGATCTCGCTAAGACCCATTTTTGTTAAAAACTGATCGACACCAAAGATTCCTTCGGGGATGCAGCAATTCCTTGGTTATGCTAGACACTATCACAGATTCATCGCGGGATTTTCGAAGATTGCGCTGATGTAATCTCTTTAGCACAGCGGGGTGCGGTGAATTCAGGGTAGACAAAACAGGAGGACGTCTTTTCAGCTTTTGAAACTCAACTCTACAATGCACTGAGTATTGTCTTTACCCGAGGGTATGGGTGATCTGGTGGTATACTATGATGATTCGAATCAGATTCTCAGTTACACACCGATACAACACGAGGAAGTGATGGCTTACGTAGTGGAATTACAAGAAGAGTTGCACGAATCACAACCTACGATGGAAACCATGGTCTTTGGATTTAAGTTGGAGGCATTACTTGGACGGTACCAATTGCACTATTTAGACCGATCACAAGGGCCTCCCGTGTATCCTTGTTTTGAGAGAGCTAATCATGTGATGGCATCGCTGGATGGAACCTTTGATTAACTTCGACTGTGAAACCTAGACGTGTACGAGCCTCGCAGCACACCATCGACTCTAACCTACATGAGCAGACTCGTTCAGTTCAAATTGAAGAACTAAAGGAAGAGAGTTCTCAAGATTGACCCATGCGGGGCATGGGGAAGCAACCTTTGGCAGGTCGGACGACATTTGCTACTTCATGGAACGAATATGGACCCCACTATACAGCAACCTTAGGGAACTGGTGCAGGCAAAGCACACCGACCTCGATATTCTATAAATCTTGTACTGGTGGTCGGGCATGAAGGCCCACCCGGCAATGTATGTGAAGGAGGTTTGACTTGTGGAAGGTGGGATATTAGCAATCAGAAACACATGTATGGAAAATGAGAACAGACTGCCATGGATTTTGTCGCTAGTCTACCTAAAACTTGAAACAGAAACATTATCGTTATCACCTGGGTGATCGTCGATTGTCTCACGTAACCAGCACACTTCCTTGCAATCAAGGAAACTGACGAGTCTTCACAGCTTGTGAATATCCCTCTGAGAGGGGCGGTTTTAGGCACGAGGTGCCAACTTCTGTTACCTTTGATTTGGAGCTATACCTGATTTATGGCAGGCAATACACAACACCCTTGGCTCACATCTAGACATGAGCATTACTTATCACTGTAGGCCAACCGGATGGAGTAACGAACCATCCTGACACACGAAGACATGTTGCGAGCATGTGCGTGATTGACTTTAGTAAACATTTGGATTAGACACTTGTCCCAGTGGAAGAAATGAATGCACGTAACTGAGAGCTCTCTTTGGGTGAGCTCTACTGCAGCCGTTACCGTTTTAGTATGCATACAGCTCTGTTTAAGGCATTGCGTGGATGATAATGCCAACCTCCTTATGGATTGAGGTGGATAGCAACCTAATCACGGGTCTAGGACTTGCACATGGTATTGGAAATTGTGTGGCGACAACGCGTGATCGCCAGGAACCCTGATAACTTAGGAAACACCGGGAGTTCGCTGCAGGCGAACGTGTCATATTGGAAGTCTCACCCTGGGAGGGTGTGGTACGCTTGGGAAGCATGGCAAGCCTAGTTTATGTTACACAGAGTTATTCAGAATTCTGGAAGGAATCGGTCACGTAGCCTATAAACTCGAGTTACCTGACGAATTGGGTAACGTACATGATATCATTTATGCCTCGAATCTAAGGCAGTGTTTATTTGATGGAACACTTGTGATATCTTTGTTAGCGTCTGAGGTTAAAGATAAGTCGCAGATGTTGAGGAATCTATCGAAAACATAGACCAGGAAGTCAAGGTTCGTTAGCATAGTTGTACGACAATCGAGAGAGTTTGTTGGAACACAAGACGTGGACCAGAGTTCACGTGGGAGCGCGAGGATCAGATGAAGCTTAAATATCCTCAACTATTTCCAGACAACCAATCTAATTTTGGTACTACTGGTGAATTTCGGGACGAAATTCCTCTTCAAGATGGGGATGATGTGGTACCCGGGGAAAAATCCACAGTTATCGTGATTTACTCATCACTTCATGCTCTCCTTGACCGCTTATCAAATTTAAGGATGAAATTTCTTTCAAGTTGGGGATGATGTGACAACCCGGACTTCCAAGGTTAGCATCACCTACTTTCCCAACCTCGCAGCTGGTATCGTTACGCTTCACCTATGGGCACACTAAGTTAAACTTATACGTGATTGTTATTAATTTAATAAGAGTTGTTTGATTATTACATGACTAGTTATATAAGAGAATCTAGTCGCACATTACACCGAGTCGCACACTCTCCTTCCATCCGTACACCTTCTGCCTCTTGTGTCTTATAAGCCTCGGCCCACACAACGGATCAGGCCCGAAAGTGACCCAAGCCCAAACCGTGTAGAATATGTTGCAGGTTGAGGGTGCATTACGTATTGTGGTTTTAGTTAGAAACAATGCAAACCCTAATCCTCTCCATCTTGGGCGACTACCTCTCCTCCTTCCCTCCCGGATCGACGGCCATCCAACCTCGTCGGAGCACTCTTCTCCTCGAGACATCAGTCCCCGTCCTAACACTCGGTCAGTATTTACATCACTAAGTAAATTCATACCTTAGTTGTTCTTGAGCATGTGCGTTATGTGTGTGTTATATGAATACATAGAAAATCAAAGCATGAAGAAAGGTTCTGCTGAATTAATCTCGAATCATAGGCATAGCATGATGTTGGCGGATGAGTATTAGAACTATACGGCATGATCGATTATAATGTTGTAACGATGAACCAATGAATTAAACTTGTGGCTTGATCTTAACGTTGATAACCTAGAGTTGTTCATATATAATTTGTGGTGATTAACATGAATGTATTAATGCTCATTGTTGTGTGTTCGATGATTCTATGCTAACTGTTGTTGACAATTCATGCTCATGCAAATTAGAAGAAAAGTTGAAGTGTGTTAGGTTTGCATATCAAAGAAAGTTGCTGACAAAAATTAATGATAAGTCAACCTAGTTTGAATGTGGCACATGATTTCTGAACTGACATGATTGGGATATGTGAGTTGTGCCATGTGATTGAGCTGAATGTGTTGATCATAATGAAAAACAATTAATTTATGATTAAAATCCATATGCTAGGTTAAGATAGTGGCCTTGATTGGTGTGAGAAGTGGATATGTTTAACTGTTTAGTGGGGGTCATGATTTATAATGTGCCACTCAAGATTATCGGTTTGAGTGATAATGTGCAATAGGAATGTTTGAATTGATCACATAGTTACAATGAGTAACCGCTAGACGAAAATTAAGAATTGTGGATTGATTTTTTTTTTGTAATTGATTGGGCCGCGAATCTGGGCTAAGTGCACACTGAAAATTGAATGGCACTGGGCCACATAACATTCCAATGGACCCTGATTGGTTGTTAGGCCGCACCCTCGGCTGAGAGGTGGGCGGATCACGTAATGGATACAGTAGCACTAATGGACTTTGAAGTATATGCGTATAAATTAAGTATGTATGTAATATGATTGGGCTGTTGCTAGTCTTAATTGTAAACAAGTAGTAACAATTGAGTTAGGCTTATGGATTGGATTGGATTGGTAAACTAGTACACTTGCAATGTGTGGACCGAATCCTTGGCAGGCTGTTACATGTTATGTGATTATTCGATGGCACAGGGTGAACGGATTAACTGTCATGACTTGAATTACATGTGTTTGCTACGGGTGTAATAAATGTGCATTATCTGAACACAGAATACGTGAATTAATTGTACATGAAAGATGTAGTTTATGTGCACCTGAGACTGATTGTTATCGGTAATTATGTTAGGACGTGTTTGATCAACTGTTAAGCAAGTAACTAACTTTACCGAGCAAACCAAAGGTGAGTTCACTGCTCTTTTCCAAGCATGCATCCCGGGAAGGGATATCGGGTAACGTTCCAGGGAGGAATGCAGGTTAATGGGATGTTTGTTATTACTTAGTTTCTATTATGTAAGACCCCCTACATCTACCGATTGTTGCCGGGAAGGCAACGAGGTATTTAGTTGATAGCACTATTAGGATTGGCACCCTCACACCGTGCCGAAAGGACGGGCGTGAAGTAATTACCTTGACCACTTGACCAATGCCTAGATAGAGGCATTGGGGTTGGGCATTCACATCGTGTATATATAAGACCCCTTACATCTACTCGAGGTTGTTAGTTGAACTAATTACCTTGACCACTTGACCAATGCCTAGATAGAGGCATTCGGGTTGGGCATTCACATCTAGTAGCCACATACGGTAATCGAGTTAGTAACATCATCAAATCAAACTGTTGAACTATTTTATACACACATCTGGTAACTAAATGTGTTAACAAAACTTTGAACTCACCAGCCTCGTCTGACACACTTGTCTGCATGCTTGCAGGTCTATAGGGTTATATCTTGTGGAACTTGTTGTCTGGAAGGCTGGAGTGGTCATGGGCCGTTATACTTGGAATCTCAATACGAGCTTAACGGTTTATGATACACTTAACAAATGAGATATGCTTCCGCTGTATATGATGAATGATATGTAACATTTGTAACTCTTTATATTAATGAATGAAAGTTTTATTTAAACCTATCTAAGAGTTCAATGTGATTGGTGGCTTGGATCCTGGTACGTCACACGCCTCGCGGAGGTTTCCGTGTGTGGTATTTTGGGGGTGTGACATTTGTGGTGTTACATATTAAAAAGGAAAACTACCAATTAATGATCCATCTAAGTTTACCAATATACCCTTACAATAATATTAAATAAAAAAATTAAATGAAGTAAAAAATGAAGCATTCTTATTGGTTAATTTTTTTCTTTTTTATTCTTACAAAAAAATTATTCTCATTTGAACTCTCCACTACATATATATATGTTTGAATGTTTAGAGTTATCATTATTATTATATCATTATAATCACAGCCGCACATTTCAAACAATAGTGTGCTGCCGCACACTTCCTTAGTTGCACACTTCTTTTGTGCTCGTTGTGACAACTGTCAAATTTGCATGCATCCGCACAATTAATTAACTATGATTAGTGCCTTATGACTGTGCTGATTTACAATTTATGACTTGAATTGTGTTCTGATTTCTGCATCATATTTACATGTGCATCACATTTCATGCTGTCACATCATTTTTACATACAAACTTTAGTGACCTAAACGATGCACAAAGCACAGCTAGCACAGTTAGCGGATAACTCAGAAAAATGCTGACGATGTTCAGTACATAGACAGACAGTGTTTTGAGACCTAGTATGAGCCGGAAACCAAGTTCTACACTAGTATAGTGTGTAGGGAAGTGAGGACCATAAAACTGCGTCACTAGGTGATAGTTTGAGTGCCGGAAAGTGCCTAAAACTTACCTAAAGTGCAGAATTCTGCAGAAAATTCAGCAATTCTGCATTTAAATACATTAATATTATGCAGAAACATGACTAAACAGTCATGTATGCTTTCCTAAGTGTCGGGAATTAAAAGTGTCACAAAAGGGTACTTAAAGAACACTAAACGGAATAACTTGACACTTTAACGAACCGGTATCTAACCGAACAACCGGACATTACCTGGAACACCAAAATATTGCTAGAAGCATTGTTTTATTATTTCTTGGCTAGTTACGATCCCCGAACACCCTAACATACTACATAATGCATCCTACACTTGAAACACTAGACTTTACACTTAACCTCCAAGTAATTAACCTATTTACCATCAAAGTTACACAACCCCCCCCCCCCCTTTCATACTTACGGTTATGGGGATGGCCCCACCTTAATCTTACAAGATTCTTTCTTGATCCTACAAGATATTATGTGATCTCCTTTGATTTCATTAGATCTTATAAGATCTATGGAAGATTATGTTGTGCACTATAAGCAAACCATCTCCATCATCATCTTTCACAACTTCACACCACACTCTCACTCTCTTCCTCTCCCTCTCGGCCTAGCATAGTGCCGCCACCACCACCACCTTACATCCATCATCCACTCATTCTATACACTCTCAAGGTTGTAAGAAGGTGTCTTGTGAAGCTTGGTGCTCTTGAATCTTGAAGAACCTCCATCAATTGCTTTCATCCACCATTTTCATCATCTTCTTCATCAAGTGTTCTTCCCTAGCTTAGAGCTAGTAGTAAGACTCTCTTGACCCTTTGTTACTTCTAATTTTGATTTGTTAAAAAGATGTATTATGTTGTAAATCACAAGAACCCTAAAAGACATGAACTTGAATCATGAACATGAAGCTTACATATAATGAAATCTTGATGAAATAATGTTGTTTAAGTATGTGTATGATACTTATTGTTGTTTATTTGAGAATATGATGTTGTTCATCATAAGGAGCTTGCTAGATTTTGGTTAAACACATGATCTAGCAAGTTAGAGGATGATTATGTGTTAACACAAGAAGATCATCCTCATATATATGCATGAACTTGGAAATAAGATGATTTCTTGAAAAATAATAAATAAAGTGAGCTAATAATCTTATGAATCTAAGATTCATGAGTGGTTTTCCAAAAGAACCAAGTCCAAAATGTGATTTTTAGAAGATCTTGATGCTTGTTTAAATGTACACTATTTTTGGTGATAAAATAAGTGTAAGAGCACTTTATTTACAAGAAGAGTTCAAAAGAATGATTTTTGGAAGAATCATCTAACAAGTTGTAAACACCTAAATTCTTTAAGAATGAGATTTGTAAAGTAATAAACGCACTTTAAGGGGTAACTAAACCTACTAAACACCCTACCAAGTTACTACGAGTTTTTGTAAAGATCAAGTTCATGTTGTTATATAAATTGTATAGTTTTTGCACTTGGTAAGTGTAAGTTGTTTAGGGTTTGATTGTTGATTGTTGTGATGATTTTTGAAAAGAAAATGATATGCTTTAATAGCATGGACACCTCCATTTTCAATGGAAACTATGGCAAAATTTTCTAAAAATACAAACACTTAGAAAAATACTTTCTAAACAAGTATTTACAAGTGAGTTTTAACTACGGTCTTCAATATAAACTTTGCCATAATTTTTGTAACAAAAATACAAGTATTGGAGGTTGGTTTTCGTAAATAAAAATAACTAAATATGTATTTGGAGAATATATATTTAGAAGACACATTGTGTGTGATTATTTGTGAAATAGTTATATTATTTTAGGGTAAAATAATATAACCTAACAAAGTACCATAGAATTTACTATCCAAAATATTATCAAAAATCACAAGAAATAAATATATAAGTTACACACATAATATTGTCGAACCGAACGATAGAACCTAACTTACAAATATTCCGGAAAACACCGCTATAAACATATTTTTGGTAAACATTATTTTGGATACGAAATAAATGGAAATATGATTTTATTGCTATTACAAAGTGTATCATATTTTCAACAAGGAGAAAATATATTGTTTTTGAGAAGTAAAAATATATTTTCCTAGAGTTTTTAGAAGATGTATGATTTTTGGGAAAATATATATGTTTTCTTGAATAGACTTGAAATACATTTGGGATAAAATAAGTTTATATATATTTTCTAAGTGAGACTTGAAAATATATTGTTTTGGAGATATATATTGGATATTTATTAAGAAAATACGTACACACCGGAATACGACACCAATACATGGCAAGATATACAAATACAAGAATACGGATATACATGTATGAGATACCCCCATCCTTGGGAAGGAAATACGAGTATAAATACTTGAGAAGTATTATTACGAAATATTGTTTAACAATTATTCCGAAGCTAAATAAATATAGTTTAAGTTAAAATATTTATTATTTTAACAAGTAATTATAACTTGGAATAATATCAGAAACGTAACTCAAAAGCACTAATCAATACTAAGACAAGGCAAGACCCGCTCGTCTAATGGACCGTAGTATGCATGTAGGTAGTCGTGCGATCTAGAGGAAGCTTTGAGTTACATCGGATACAAGGAACGCAAAACAGTGAGTTCATGTCCCCCTTTTTGTCTTAACTGTTTTCAGTTTTATAACTTCGGGGGTGAAATACATGTTACATACTGCTTACAAACAATTACCATGGTATGATTAGCTAAGGAAAGGTACTGCTAGATCACGTGAATGGGTAGGCCATTATCTTAAGACCATTAATCTTTGTATAAGGACCGAGGGGCATGAGTGATAGATCTATTGGGTGTTACGAGCCCCACCCATGGGCCTGCGAGTTGGCCGCATGTGGTGACTATGTCGTTCCGCCGGAAGGGCCGGTACGAAATACGCATACAGGTTTGAGTGCTTCCTATGCCATGTCACTTATATTAATGAATTGGCTACACATTAATTGATCTTTTTTTTTCCTTGTTGCTACATACCAGTTTACAAGTACATATATACATACATACATACACACAAAGGTTTTCAAGGATGATTCGTGCACACATACTAAACACATGAACTCGCTCAACTTTTTTTGATGCTTTCAAACTACATGTATTTCAGGGAACTAGTAAGTGGATTTGGCGGGCGTTGGAAGTTCTTATGCTGCGTTTGAAATAAAGATGTCATCCATGGTCTTTGGGTTTGGTCGGTGTGTCTTAATCCTGGACGAGACACGTCTCCCAACCCTTTGTGCGATTTAATATCTTTCGATGAGTCTTTAGTGAACTCATAAACATTTTGGTATGATTGTAAAACTTGAAATTGAAGTCTACGTTTTTAAACAATGTTGTTATGTTTTAGACTTATTCGATGGATGACAAACCTATGGTTTTATCATATAGTTGATGTTATGATTGAATGCAATGATATTAAGAAAGTCACACCATAATCACACTTCCGCAAAAGTCAGGGTATGACACTCGCACACTGTTGTGCGACCACACCATGACCGCACAGTCCGCACACTTCATTTGATTAGCCCATCAGAGCCTAAAAGTCATTATCTTGGACCGCACACTAGCAATTGTGCCCCCTCCCATTAGTATAAATACATATGTTGGCAAAACCCTATAATACTTTTGCCAATCATTGATGGCAACATCCTTTTTTTCCTTTTTGAAGATTTCCACGCACACAACAGTTCTTTCCCTTGAAGTTTTCCTTTTTCTTTTAAAGACCTTCCCTATTCTCACACATTAACTTTATTATACATTCCAGGTTAGTGTGATTCACTGTTTTAATTGATGTTTTTATTAGAAGTTATTGTTCTTGATTCTTGTAATATGTGCTTTGATGATCTCCTTATGTTAACATGATTTGGAAACATTCATAATATGATAAATGAATTAGGGTTTGTATGTTTGCAAGATGTTAAAAAGTTTGTGAGAAATAATGTTTTTAATGATGAAGTATGTTAGGACAATTCATGGATCGTATGGATGGTTGTTTATGTATTGAGTCGTAATGATTGTTTAAATGATTGTTAAATATGGTTCCTTGTAATAATAAAGTTATAGATCTAAAATGAGTATGATGAACTGCTTGTCATAGGATTTTTATGAAATAAGGAATCTAGATCCTTGTTGATTGGATGTTCTAATAATTTGTGTTCATAGATTGTTCAAAGGATTAACTGATGATTTTTGAAAAGACCTGTTTGTGTGTTATAGAAATGATACTAGGTTACATGATAACTGATGTGAAAGTTGTAAATTTTGTTCGTTTGATCGTGTGAACCTGAAATAAATAGCTGCCTGATTAATCAGTAGAAATGAACCGTAGACTACGGTTGAACACCTAGTCTACAGCAGGATTTAATTAAAACTGCACACTCATCAATGTACAACGTAATCTGCATATTGTGCAAATTTTCACAGCACACCGTACACTCATAAGTCTGATATGCCGCACACCCCTTTTTGGTACAATCATTAATGCACAACGTACAACTAAATGATGCATGGTCGCACACTTTGAAGACCGCACATTTTGGTTGTACAAACCACTAATGCACGAGGTACAACTCAACAATGCATGACCGCACATTCTCAAATGGCCGCACACTTCCATATGGGCCGCACACTTGAGAATGGGCTGCACACACACTGTTACTTTTTGGGCTTTGTTTTGAACCCATATATGGCCCACATACTGTCCACAGTGCATACTAGTGTATTACCTGTCAAATATGTGTAAAAAATACGTGACTTACTTGTATACAAACCTAATAGATATTGGTAACCATAATAGGAAGTGGTTAACCAACGTAAAACAAGTAAATTTAATCTACCTAGCAAAGCAAAGGTGAGTTTACACTATTACTACAAGCATGTATTCTAGGTGGTTGGGAACCTAATATTCTGAGGGAACGGAATAATAATTAATTGATATTTATAATTCATGTCTTTAGCGGACTAAACGAAACTCTATCACAAAGTCCCCATACGATAAATACCGAGTAATCGCCAGGCTGAGCGAGCCGGATATTAGTTGATAGCGGTATTAGGTTTGACAAACCTCACACCGGGCCTTAGAGGATGGGCGTGAACTTTTATGCCTTGGCACTGGTCAATGATGATGGACATTGACCTGGGGCAAAAACAACATCGTCACAGTATCGGTACCACACAGTTTAGTAGCTTAACGACGGAGTAGCTCCCCATGACATGTTTTATGACTCGATAACTTAATAACTTATGTTTTTGATAAAACAATTAAAATATTTAAAAACCTTGAACTCGCCAACTTTATGTTAACATACTACTGCACGCTTTGCAGGTCCTTAGGTGCTGCGTTGGAGATTGCATGGAGGAGTGTAGTGGCTATGTAGAACCGTTTTTGGGTTCTAATTTAAATAAATGTTTTGAAACAATTATTAAGAACTTAGACCTTATGCTTCCGCTGATAACTAGAATAATGTTTTTAGTCTTTAAATGTTTTGTCACTAATCATATTACATATGATAGACTTACTTTATTTATTATATATAATGTTCAATATGATTGGTGGCATGATCCTGGTCAGTAACACGCCTGGCGGTAACACTCCGTAAGTGGAATTTGAGGGTGTGACAGTTTTGAACTGAAATTGAGTGATCTCTGGTGCCTATAGGTCGAACTTAAGGGTTTTGTTGAGAGATCTGTATTGAGAGTCCTTTATCGTGGTGGTGGTGACAATGGAGGTGCATGGTGATCGTGGTGTGGTGTGGTGTTGTGTTGATGGTGGAGGTGTGAGGGGGGGGGGGGGGGGGAGGGGGGGAGGTGGTTTAGAGAGAGATGCAGATTTTGTGATTGTGTGAGAGAGATATAAGAGAGAAAGAAATCTAATAATAAATTAGTTTTTCTTTTATATTTTAATTATCGGGGTAATTTGGTCATTTAACAGAAACTAACAAAAAACTCTAACAATGTTAAAATTTGGACTCAAAATGTTAGGAAAAAATGGTTAGGTACTTAGGATGTTAAACTTTTTGATATTAAACTCAACTAGTTAAAATCACTAAAATACAAGAACTCAAAAAGTAATTTACTCTACATTGATATAAAATGACTTTCAAATATTTAATTCAAGATAAAGACAATTGGGGAAGTCATCACCCCAGGGTATAGGTGCACAAAAAACCTAAATTCGGACTCGAACCTGAAAAAACCCCTGAACCCGGGTGTTAGAAAAACCGGGTTTTTAAACCAGAGTCTACTCGTAGGGTAGGGACTGTGTATGCATATTATGTTCAATACCCGAACCTGGGTTTTTTCGTACCCGGGTTTTCGTAATACTCGGACCTGGGTTTTTGTAATACCTAGACCCGTTGTGTACAATAACCTTTTTTGAACGTTTAGAGTTTGTATAAAACTTTTTTGACAGATTTCAAGTCATATTGTATTATATTTCTATGTTTTATGCTTTTCCTATTTGATTTCTTGAGCTATATGAGATCATTGACGGGGAGTTCGGAAATATGTTCAAAAACATTGTACTATTTTATGCTTTCGTGACCAAAAAAAAAAAGAACATTAAAATCTATATACAACCCCACCACACGTTTGTCATTGTATTTTTTTTTGGAAAAAACATTGTACTATTTCATTAACCAACATATATAATTTTTGGGTCTTGCTATTTACACACCCCCACCTACCCTTTTGTCTATTCACACACCTCTCAAGGTCGAGCTATGGCCAGAGCGTGGCGTTTTGTTCCGGTCAATCAGACAAAAGACTGACGGGTGTCTGACGGGTCTGTTGACTTGACCAAAACGCCAAGCTTTGGCTGCGTTTTGGTCCTGTCAACCAGCCAAAAGACTGACCGGGTGTCAGTCTTTTGTCTGGTTGACAGGACCAGAACGCGGCCAAAGCTCGGCGTTTTGGTCCGGTCAACAGACCCATCAGACACCCGTCAGTCTTTGTCTGGTTACCCAGACCAAAACGCCGTGCTCTGGCCATAGCTCGACACTAAGGGATGTGTGGATAGACAACATGGGTGTGTGAATAGACATGCGAGCCAAGTTTATAGGCTCAAACTATCTACACACTTGGTGTGTAGATAGCCACCCCAAAAAAGACTTCTTTGTCCTATATGCACATCCTGCAGTTTCGAGCTGTGATCAAAGCGTGTCGTTTTGGTCCGGTTAACCAGACAAAGACTGACGGGTGTCTGACGGGTCTGTTGACCGGACCAAAACGCCGAGCTTTGGCCGCGTTTTGGTCCTGTCAACCAGACACCCGGTCAGTCTTTTGTCTGGTTGACAGGACCAAAACGCGGCCAAGGCTCGGCGTTTTGGTCCGGTTAACAGACCCGTCAGTCTTTGTCTGGTTGACCGGACCAAAACGTCGCGCTTTGATTACAGCTCGACACTGCAGGGTATGCATATAAGACAAAAAAACACTTTTAGGTGTGCGTATAGTCACATTGGTGTGTCAATAGGTACACCCAGCTTATGTTGGATCTTTTGATGTGATGTAACACTCAACAACAATATAAAAAGGTCAATTTAAATAGGAGTAGACACGTTCAAGAAATAATGATGTGAATGAAACTAATTTAATAATGTAACTAAAACATGATCTGCCTTATGTTTTTATTTTTAAGATATACATATAGTTTATTACGCATTCGTATTTGGTTTAATTTTTAGAAAATAAGTCGAGTCTAGTGGTATTTTTAGGATGTGATAACGCTTTGTAATCAATAGGTCTTGGGTTCGATTCTCACAGTGAGGTTTTTCATATTTATTGGGTTTCCTCCTGAATTGGTGTATAGCCATTATGCCTAGTGGATGTATAGACATTATACCTAGTGGAGATGGAGATGATCGGGTGATTCCGCTGGTGACACGATGATACTCCAGTGGTCCGTCACTAATCCAAATTTTCCGTTTTAAAAAAATAATAAATAAGTCATATCATGTGCTATACAGTGTATAATATAACAATTGATAAAGGACCTTATGAATATAGTAAATTAATTAGACAACTATTTGATATTAATTACAATTCTATCATTTTCTATTAGGAAAGTTTTTATATTTAGTTAGAAGGAATGTTATGAAACGTTACATTATAGTTCTAGAATGAGGAAAATGGTAGGAGATAAATGATGGCAATTTTGTGACTTAACGGGTTCTACAGGTCATATAAACTTAGTTAAGAACACAATGACATATTCATTAAGTCATTAGGAGATTTTCTATCTTCATTAAGTTCTCATTCTTTCACCTAGAGGGAATCAAATAATTTAAAATCTATATGAGATCATTGGTGGGGAGTTTGGAAAGATGCTCAAAAACATTGTTCTATTTTATGCTTTCTTGACAAAAAATAATAATTAAAATCTATATACAACCCACCAATCACTAGTCACTATTAACACATTTCATGTTTGTCATCATATTTTTTTATGTGAAAAAACCATTGTACTATTTCATTAACCAACATATATATATTTTTAGATGCAATAATATCAATATTTTAATAATGTGTACAATCGATATGGGCATGTGACGGTGCATATCCGATCTTCTGACTCAACAATTAGACATATTGAAGAAATAATGATGATGTGACAACAATATAAAAAGTTCAAGTTTACTAGGAGTAGAGATATAGGAGAAGTAATGATGAGAATAAAGTAATTTAATAATGCTTCTAAAACATGACGTGTCTTTTTTATTTTTGAATGGTTAAACATTCTCCCCTAAATCCTATATTTTTTTTAAGAGCAACACACTTTATATATACAGAGCCAGCAAGAAACTTAGTCTTTTCACAAGAGTTAATTTCTCTTTACCATTCAGTCAAAGCCTAAGTTGCAACATGACATGTCTTTGTTTTTATTTTTAAGATACACATATAGTTTATTCCGCATCACATGGCCGTTCCAACATTTTTAGAAGCCCAATACGAAATAAAAATTTAAGTCCATTTTTTCCTTTTTAATTATTATAAACGACACTCTTTTATTCATGTTTGAAATCAAGCAAAAATTTAACACAACTATAGGAGAGAGCTGTTTGCTTGTATAAGGAATTAAAGAAATCTAAAACAATAACTTTGCACTAATATTAATAGTTAACATATATATGATAAAGCATTTTTTTTACATCGAAATAGAAAGTAAACGGGCAACTAGCTAAGCCGCTACCTCTAGTGAGGGCTAGGGGTGTCAATCGTGTCGGGTTGATGGGTTGGCAGGTTGACGGGTTACGGGTTGGTGAGTTGGTGGGTTGAAAAGTTTAACCCAAACCGACCCATATTATTATTCGGGTCAAAGATTTCAACCCTTACCCGACCCATATAAATTCAGGTCAACCCTACCCGACCCGTTTAACCTATATTTTTAAATGAGTCATACAAGTTGATGATCTATAAGCGAGTTGTTGGGTTTTAAGCGGGTTATCGATAACATGTTTAATGATGAGTATGAATCTGACAAATATATATAATATAATGTGTCAAAACTAACATTATTATAACTAACCAGAATGATGAGTACGAATGTGACAAATATATATATAATATAATGTGTCAAAACTAACATTATTATAACTAACCATGTAAAAAAGAAACGGAAAAAACAAAAACAAAAATATAAAATATTTTTTTTTCTTATTTGTTAAACGGGTTAATGGGTCAACCCAAACCCGACCTGTTTTTAATACGGGTCAACCCGAACCCGACCCGTTTTTTTATAACGGGTCGTGTTAATAGACCCAAACCTTTTTTTTTCATGTTGGGTTGGCGGTTCGTGTTAAGAATTGCCTCCTCTAGTGGGGACCCTATTTTTTTGGAGGCCTAGGCACAAACCTAGATTACTTGTACTATAAGTCTGACTCCGCATCCGTATTACCTCATTACTACAAAACCACATGTCGGCGGGAATAGTTGAAAATGGTGGTTGGCCAAAAGTGGCGGCCACCCTTTTCCTTTTTTTTTAATATAATAATAATGGTGATAGTAATTTATAGGTCTTGTCAAATTACAATTGTATCCTACGTTTAAAATTACGATTATGCCCCCTGTTCAAAATAAAATTTGTCTTTTGCCCCTACCTAATTTTATGCTTTTACCCTCAATAAAAAAATACGCTTTTGCACCGGTTCAAAATAAAATTATACTTTTTGCCCCAGCTAGAGTCCTGCCAAATTACGATTTGGTTCTCAATTTAAAATTACGAGTTCGCCCCATGTTCAAAATAAAACTTTGGTTGGCGGGAATAGTTGTGTTATGTGGTTGGCCAAAAGTGGCGGCCACTTTGGTTTTTTTTCATATAATAGTTATTTATAGGCCCGGCCAAATTACAATTTTATCCTAAGTTTAAAATTATGATTTTGTCCCCGGTTCAAATTAAAATTTTGGTTTTGCCCCCTGCTTAAATTTACGCTTTTGTCCTAAGTTAAAAAAATATGTTTTTGCCCCAAGTTCAAATAAAATTATTGTTTTGCCCCCAGCTAGAGTCCTGCCAAATTACGATTTGGTTCCCGGTTTAAAATTACGATTTGGCCTCAGTTCAAAATAAAACTTTGGTTTTGCCCCAAGCTAAAAATTACAATTTCGCCCGCAGTTAAAAAATTACGATTTTGCCTCAATTCAAAATAAAAAATTGGTTTTGCCCTCAGTTAAAAATATTATTTTACCTCCATTATAAAATTATGATTTGACCTCAGCTAAAAATTGCAATCTTGCCATCGTTTTTTAGGCAAAACCATGGTAGTGTTTTATTTTACTTGGTTGAGTCAATTTTGTTTTTATTCGTGCGAAACAGCTGCCTATCACTCGCTAATTCTTCCTGACAAATTATTCTTTTGCCCCCAACTCTAAATTACAGGCTTGCCATCGTTTTAGTTATTTTTTTCGTAACTATGATACTGTTTTTCTTTAATTGGTTAACTTGATCTATCTTTTTTTATATCGTGTTATAAGTAGCATGTATACCTAACCGACATAAAGGCGTATATGTTATTAACCTATGAAATATTCGGTTTAGCGTCCCGCAACACGGGCGGCGCATAACTCTAGTTTGGTTTACAAAAATAAGTCATGTGTTATACATTTTAAGATATTTTTAATTATATGTGCATATAAGTCGTGCTATACATTTTAAGATATTTTTAATTATGTGTGCATATAAATATATAATTTCACTTTATTGTTTATTTTAGTGATAAGAGAGGTAAATATCTTATTGTAAATATATGGAAAGATTTTTATTTTTGTGAATCCTGGACGTACAACGGTTACGAATCTTGATCATGGTGGTAGCACAAAAACGTAACATGATCCCCTCATCCAATCATCCTATCCCTTTAAAAAGTAAAAACCGATTTGAAGACCGAAATTCACAATATCTAACTTTGTTTTTAAAGCTCGAGTTCGACTCGTAGTTAGTTATTTAAACTTGAGCTCAGCTCGTTTATTATTAATGATTTCTTTTATTAACGTATTATATATATAAATATATATATATATATATATATATATATATATATATATATATATATGATGAGAATCATTACAGAACACTCATTATTGCGAGAACAAAAATAATAACTTTAAATCACTAAATTTTGGGATTTAAGGTTCATGTTTTTTAATTTTTAATTTCTTTACATTCATATATGTATTATATATACATAAAAAACCATATATTTTTACCTTCACATAGCCTACATACATGTAGGTAATTTAACATATACATAACCTACATATGTGTAGGTTATATAAAAAACTAAAATTTTTTCATATTTTATTTTGAATTCTAGTGTGAGAACCAATAAATCTTATATTTGTAACATTTTCATCTAACATTTAGGTTTTTAGGATTGAATAAATGAGTGATTCATGTTGTTTTGCGTGTTATCGCAATATTTAGTGTTTTGCATAGAACCTTTCCTATATATATATATATATATATATATATAGAGAGAGAGAGAGAGAGAGAGAGAGAGATTCATGTTGTTTTGCGTGTTCTAGCAATATTTAGAGCATTCACATCCAGCCCCCTAAAATTATACATACATTCCATTAAAAAACAACTCCTATATCAATATATTTCTACTAAAAACAAATACTTTTTCCCTCTCCTTTTCAATTAAATAATATGTTTATACCTTTATCATTACATTTTTCTCTCTCATTCACTCACAACCACTTTCAATATATATTAAAAAATTATAGTGGGTGAACAGTGTCCCCCCAAATATACAGATGAACAGTAACATTTTCTCTCTCCTCCACTCACAGCCATTTTTTATACTCTTTATATTTTAAAAACCCCACACTCACAATTTAGTTCTTTGGATGTGAATGCTCTTAGTGTTCTGCATTGAACATTTCCCTGTATATATATATATATACATATATATATATATATATATATATAGAGAGAGAGAGAGAGAGAGAAACGGGATCAAGAGAAAACACCTTAATGTGTGAAAACGGTGAGAAAGGATCCTGGCCCAACACGTGGCAGGGGACGCTAAATGACATGCAGGGGTACGATTGTCATTGTGCACGTTCCCTCCTTATTTCGTGTTATAAATCTGTTTCAAATAAAACTCCAAAGATTTCGTATTAGCAGTTACCTCCTTTCCAAGCTTTCCCAGATCTATGGCATCTAACGTGGATTCCGTTCGACAAAGTAATATTTAATGATGTTTTCATATTTTGTTCCAGCAAATCATGCAACACATATACAACAGATATGTAAAAAAAATTTGGCGTTTTGTTCTTTTATGCTTGTTTCATTGTCATTTTTTTTTTCAAATTAATATTTCAGAATGTGTTGTATGTTTTCAATGGCGTTCTTCATGTATCCAATTTTTTCGTGTTTTCATTGGTTGTTTAACAATTAGTAAGAACTGATAATTGGAGTTTTATTATTAATGTTAATTGTCGTTTGGGATCTAATATATATCTTATGTTTTACGATCATTGGCGTTTTACACCTGATTAGTTTTGAATATTATTGAGTAATATTTGTAAACATCAGTTATTACTATTTGTTAATTTGTAAACATCAGTTTTGTTAACTATGGCGTTTTCATTATCATGTTATATTTGTTAATTATTCATATTGTTAATTATTTTTAATTATTCATCTCATGGCGTTTTGATTATCACGTTTCATTAATATTGTTAATTCATCACATTCGTTAATTTCTCAACTAACGGTGTTTTTATTATGGCATTTTCAATTATATGTTTATTATGTCTTGTTTATTGTAAGACCCTTACTAAATTTAATAATACTTCATCATTCAAAGTTTGCATTTTACAACAAAAATACTGTTTTACAAAAACATTTACATCACAATGTTCACCTTATGTTTAAAACATTCAAAATATAGTTATAAAATGTCTACATAAATCATATTTCGAAAACTAAACAAAGATCAACGCGCAAGCTTCAAATTTGCATGTGTTTGGTTCTTTCACGATGCTTGATCTTCATCCAAAAGATTAAACTGATCACCTATAAACAAAACCGTCATAAACATTAGTTATAATAGTTTTATAACACATTTAATCAAATTCGAAAAGCAAAATAAACAACACAAGTGTTTTTACCAGTTCAAGGGGGCCTCGCGGGCCGCGACAGGTATCGCCTCAGCCTTCGCGGGGCGCGACCGAGTTTGGCTTTGCGTCGCGGGGCGCGACAGCCTTGTTTCGACATAAAGTTTCTTTCTGTCAGCTGCATTTGCCCAACTATACTAGTTTCCACAATTTAACTCATAACTTGCACAATTCAAGTCCGTCTTACACGAAACTTGTTTCTAAACGTCCGTAATACATTTATCTATCTATTTAACACTTCGGGTTCATTAAGTTTTGATTTATAAGCTTACAACTTACAAATCCATTATAAAATTATTCGACCCGTTATGTTTTAACATCTTTTCCACATTTTATGACCAAGGTTAAATCCTTGATCCTTTTTACCCATTTCCCGGGCTCAATAACACTAGCGTATTCGTTCCCACTACATGGTTTGCATACGCATTTATATCTGCCTGACAAACTTGATTCAAGCATCAAATTTTCTGTCTTTTACTTAAAGGACTTCTAATTCTCTAAGTTCCAATTCCAAACTAAAGTTCATCAATCTAAATTTAGTGTTTTAGATACTCAGCTTACGCATCCAATTCACCGGTTTATTTCGTGACTTTCTAATCACTAAAACCAACATTTAACTAACCACTTTATTTTGACCCGTTTGGTTGTCTAATTGAAATCCATCACTTCATTGAAATACCAAACGCAACCATTTCCGCTATATCAAAACATTAGACATAACTACGACTAAACTTGTCTATAAAAATGTAACGAAACGACAAGTCACGTACCTTAAAGCTTATCCTTCAAGTGTGCGTCCGTTCCGACTTGACCACTTGACGATTCACCTGCTTTACCTATAGAGTTCAATCAACTTCATGTGTAGAACTCGTATTATCACATATCACATGTAATTTGTCAAATTAGCCAATTACGCGATTCTTTCTTATTTTCAACATATCAATATTCACTTAGGCATTTTAACGAGCACCTTGCGGGCAAGATTTTTATGCATCTAATATCAAGTTCATGGTTATCTTTTAAGCAAGTTTTAACATAAATATTCAAGTCTCTATGTCTAATGTTCATGAATAACATCTAGAACTTGTATCATATCTTCAAACTTCACAGATTTATCATCACTTTTCAAGTGTTCATCATATTATCATAAAACCCATTTATCACATACAAGGTTATTAACCAAATCACTAGTTCATGGCACTAATTCAACAAGTTTACATCTAGGGTTTGTTCCTAGACTTGTACTCATGTTAATTTCATTAATACATTCAACATTCATTCTTGAATTTCGTTTACGAATGTTTATCCAAATTTCAAAATATCACCAAATGACAAAATTCAACATACCTTGTGATCTCCTAGCTTGGGTGATCACGAACTTAGTTAAAGCCCCAATTCTTAGCTTAATTTCCCATTGATTTAGATCAATTTAGTGAGTTTAGGGTTTGAAGGGAAGAACCCCTTTTCTGCTCTATGGAAACGTCGACCAAACACACACACTTGTGTGTGTTTTGGTTTTTAATCTGTTTTAATTGAAACATCTTTCCACACTTGCCCCTTTAGTCCCTCTAGTTCTAAGGTTATTAAAAAGGGTTACTAGTTCAAGTTTCTTTGTTGTTTTAAAAAACACATAACTAACTAGGTTAATTATTCCTAGTTACTTTACCCTTGGTTATGACCAACTATAATTTACATATATAATTTTATATTTTTGGGGTGACACAAGTCCACCCCCTTTAAAGAGGGTTTCGTCCACGAAACCGAAATACGTACCAAATAGAGAAGGGTAGAGGTGTCTTATCTCTTCTTCGGACTCCCAAGTAGTGTCTGATCCCTTCCGATGTTCCCATTTGACCTTCACTTGGTCAATTTCTTTGTTCTGTAAGCTTTTGATCTTCCGGTCAAGAATTGCAATGGGTTTCACCAGATAATTAAGTTTATCATCCACTTCAATATCTTCATAGCGGATGTAGGTCGTTTCATCTGCTAAACACTTCCGGAGGTGAGAAACATGAAAAGTACTTTGTATTCCGCTCAGCTCCTCCGGTAGTTCCAGTCAGTAGGCTACTTTACCCACCCATTCCGGGATTTTAAATGGCCCAAGAAACCTTGGGCTTAACTTCCCTATTTTCCTGAACCGAATGACCCCTTTCCATGGAGATACTTTGAGCATAACTTTATCACCAATTTGAAACTCGATCGGTCTTCGTTTTTTATCGGCATACGATTTCTGTTGGTCTTGAGCCACTTTCAAATGAGCTCGAACCGCATCTATTTTCTCATTAATGGTTCGAAATATATCCTTGTGGGCAAGTTCACGAGGACCCACTTCACCCCAACACACCAGGGTCGACATTTTCTTCCATAAAGCATCTCGTATGGAGCCATTCCAATGCTCGAATGGTAAATGTTATTATACGAAAATTCAACTAGCGGTCGGTAGACATCCCAGCTCCCGCCAAAATCAATAATTCATGCCCGTAGCATATCTTCTAATGTTTGAATCGTTGTTTCGCTTTGCCCATCCGTTTGATGATGGTATGCGGTACTAATAAACAACTTAGTACCAATTTGTTCTTGAAAATCACGCCAAAAGTTTGAAGTAAACCGAGTATCTTTATCCGATACGATGGATACCGGCTCTCCGTGGCGTGCCACGATTTCATTCGTATTAACCTCTGACATCTTCTCAGATGTATAAGTCTCACGAATCGGAATGAAGTGAGCGCTCTTCGTCAGTCGATCTACTACTACCCAAATGGCGTCGAATCCACGAGTTGTTCTCGGTATTTTGGTTAGTAGATCAATGTAATATGTTCCTATTTCCACACCGGAATGTCTAACAATTGCAGTTTACCGTAAGGCTTTTGGTGTTCTGCTTTTACCTGTAAACAAGGTAATCTTTTCTCCACATACTTAGTTATATCTCTTTTCATTCCGGGCCACCAATAGTTTTGTTTCAAGTCGCGATACATCTTGGTCGCCCCCGGATGAATAGAATAACGCGATTTATGAGCTTCGTCAAGTAGAAGCTTTTTAACACCACATATGTTAGGAACCCATGTTCTACCGAAACGGGTTTTCAAACCATTGCTGCCATCCGTCAAATCTTTTAGCTGGCCCACTATTCGTTCCTTCTTCCAGTTCTCTTCTTTTACCGATGCGACTTGTGCCTCTCGGATTCGTTCAAGTAAGCCCGAGGTCACTATCAATTGCATTGAGCGCACTCGAATGGGAGAGTAATCTTCCTTTCGACTCAACGCGTCTGCCACTACATTGGCTTTTCCCGGATGGTATTGTATCTCACCGTCGTAATCTTTCACTGTCTCTAACCAATGCCTCTGTCTCATATTTAATTCCTTTTGATCAAAGAAAGATTTCAGGCTGTGGTCGGTAAATATCGTGCACTTCACTCTGTACAAGTAGTGCCTCCAAAATTTTAAAGCGAATACCACTGCCACCAATTCAAGATCGTGCGTAGGATATTTCTTTTCATGAACCTTTAATTATCTCGAGGCGTAGGCAATAACCTTACCCCGTTGCATCAAAACATACCCAAGTCCCAAATGCGACGTATCGGAATATACCACCATATCATCTGTGCCGTCTGGCAAGGTTAATACCGGAGCATGGGTTAAGTTTTCTTTGAGTGTTTGAAAAGCTCTTTCTTGTTTAACACTCCAAATAAATCTCTCATCCTTGCGAGTTAACTTTGTTAATGGCGAAGCAATCTTGGAGAAATCTTGAATGAATCTCCGATAATATCCCGCAAGCCCTAGAAAACTTCTGATTTCCGAAGGATTCATTGGAGGATTCCAATTCGACACAGCATGTATTTTGGACGGCTCAACCAATATTCCGTCGGCACTAATGATGTGCCTAAGGAATTGCACTTTTCGTAGCCAAAAAGCGCACTTCGAGAATTTCGCATACAACTTTTCTCGTCTAAGCGTCTCTAACACTTCTCGTAAATGACGAGCGTGATCCGTTTCATCGATGAACACTATCACCGATTTATCCAACATGGGTTTGCAAACCCGGCTCATGAGTTCCATGAATGTCGCGGGTGCATTTGTCAACCCAAAGGACATCACGAGAAACTCATAATGCCTGTATCGTGTACGGAAAGCCGTCTTCGGTACATCTTCTTATTTGACTTTTAATTGATGATACCCCGATCTCAAATCCATTTTTGAGAACCAACTCGCGCCTTGTAGTTGGTCAAACAGATCATCGATTCTCTGGAGCGGGTATCGATTCTTCACCGTAAGTTTATTTAACTCCTGGTAATCGATACACATATGCATACTCCCATCTTTCTTCTTTACGAATAACACCGGTGCACCCCACGGGGAAACGCTCGGCCATATAAACCCCTTATCAAGTAGGTCTTGTATCTGCGACATCAGTTCTTGAATCTCCGATGGTGCGAGCCTATACGGCGCCTTAGCTACCGACTTTGCATCCGGAACCAATTCGATTCCGAACTCAACTTCACGTTCAGGCGGTATTCCCTGTAAATCTTTCGGAAATACATCTTCAAATTCTCGTACCACCGGTATGTCTCCAATCTTCGGCGACTATTTCTCCGAATCACATGCGTAAATCAAATACGCCTTACACCCATGTTGCATGTGTTTATGGGCTTCCATCATTGAGCACACTACGGGATTACCACCGTTTTCTCCGTAAATAGTAACATGCATTCCGCTCGGAGATGTTAGTTTTATCTCCTTGCGGAAGAATATAACTTTAGCGTGATGTCGAAATAACCAGTCCATCCCGACGACCACTTGGAACTCCCCAATCGACATCAGTATCAAATCTATTGAGTATTCTTCATCCTCAATACTCAATTTACAATCCCGGCACATATCACAAATGATAAAGCTCTTGTTATTACCTATTTCTACTTCTAAAGGCATAGGTAATTTTGTTAATACAATTGAAGGATATCGAATAAATCCATGTGAAACAAAAGATTTATTCGCACCTGTATCAAATAAAATACATGGGGGAATAGAATTTATGGCAAATATACCTGAAACCACATCGGGTTTAATCTTGGCTTCTGCCGTGGTTAGATGAAAGGATCTGGCCTTTGATCTCGGGGTTTCTGTTTTCGTGTCATGAACTTCCTTCTTTCCTACCAATTCCAGGCACTCAGATTTCTTGTGACCCGGTTGGTAACACTTGTAGCAAACCGACACTTTACCAAGGCATATCGAAGCCGCATGCCCCGTTTTCCCCCAAATGGCGCAAGGTTTATCCTTGAAATAACATTCACCTTTGTGAGCCTTGTCACATGTCTTGCAACTTGGCGACCCTCCTTTTACATTCGGCTTCTTTGAAATTCCGTCATTTTTTATTTCTTTGTAGGGCTTGGATTCTAATCCAATGCCCTTCTTTCCCCTCTCTCCACTTCTTTCTTTAATTCTATCTCCCGTTCCCGAGCAGTGTTGATAATCTCAGTGCGAGTCTCATACTTTGAGGGAGTCATAAACTCCCGATATTCAGCACTCAACATATTATAATAATATATTTTCTGCTCTTCGGTCTGCACCAACTCATCACAAAATCTCAGCTTATCAAGGAATATTCCCGTAATCTTGTCTATTGTTTCACCCTTTTGTTTCAGTTGGATGAACTCTTCCTTGATCTTATTGATGACGGCTTTAGGGCTATGATGTTTAAGGAATGGTGCCTTAAACTCATCCCATGTCATGTTCCTTGTCGCCTCGACCCCTTGTTCCTTCTTCAGGTTATCCCACCAATCTTTCGCTTGCCCTCTCAATTGACCAGTCCCGTAAGCTACAAAGTCGCTCACGTCACTATGGGTTCTTTCAAAAACCCTTTCAATATCTCTTAACCACCATTGACAGATGACCGGGTTAACCTCCCCGTTGTAAATCAGGGGGTTTGCAGGCGATAAACGTGTTGTAAGGACAAGCTTTTCTCTCCACATGCTTGTCTTTTGCTTGGTTGAAGCTTTCCTTCAACTCGTTTATCTTATCATCAACTATGTAGAGTATTGTGTTCTGGATTCTGTCTATGACCCGGGCAAACTGTTTTCAATAGCCTTTCCGACCTCCTCAGAAATCCTTTCTTTCATTTGTTTAGTGATCACTGGCACCGTATCATCATTGTTTCCACCCGACATCTATGAATCTGAAATGTTTACATCAACCGTTAAACATTTCATCTCATTATCCTGTACATCATTTACTTTGGTTTAGCCAAGTTTATAACTTGCTTAAACCATTTGTGTTTAGTGCATTTTCCGGGTTTGAGTGTATTAATACACTCTTCCCATGCACTTTAATTCATACCTTTTTCTAGTGTTTTATTGGTGTGCGTGCAAGTGCACAGGTTTTTACATTGATTTTACACACACGTGGGTTTTAATATTTATAAAAATGGTTTATACCTTAACATTAAAACACACACAAATGGACAAGTGTATCCCGTTATATATGTAGCAAAGTATTGGTAAGAGCCAGATATCGATCCATGGAACACGAGCGAAATTGAGTACTAAATCTTTGTCATTAATTCACCAGATAAAAAGATATGTGAATGGGTATTTAACTAAAATTATCTAAAAACATAATAGACTCCAAATATGAAAAATAAATATTATCTTGTTTCACAAACAATGTTGGTGCACAATGTCTATCGCCTACGTCATCGGTCTGAGTCGTGTCAGTAGCATGTAATAGGGTTTAAAGTGTAAAAGTTAAGCAATGTCTATCGCCTACGTCATCGGTCTGAGTCGTGTCAGTAGCATGTAATAGGGTTTAAAGTGTAAAAGTTAAGTTTATGTTTGTATGTAAGCCAGTTCGCACGAAATGGTATGTTGTAAGGCCAGGTCACACGAATTGGACTTTTCCAATTCGTGCGAAGTGGTCATGTCCATTCCATGCGAACTAAGCAGCCTATAAATAGGCATGTTGGGTTTTCCATTTGTAACATTCTGGTGAAAGTTGTCATGAAGTGCTGCCAGTTTCTCTCCCTGTAAAAACGTCTAATATCAATGGAAAACCTGTTTAAAGTGTATTTCTCTGCTTCTACTCACATTCTAACACCGATTCAATGTTACTAGATTGATTCCGCCTCTCTAGTGACTTGATTTAACTCTGAGCGACTCATATTTGATCGAATCTCGATCCTACAAGTGGTATCAGAGCTCAGGATGAGTTAAATATGAGATATCAGCGTTTTGAATGTGTGAAAATCTGATTTTTCTACTCTTTCTTGGATTTTTGAACGATTTCACGGACAAAATGGACTGAGTTTTGGATATAACGTGTAAAACATCATTTTAATCAATCCTTCAAAGATTCAGACCATAATTCTCACTAAAACAGATCAAAAAGTATCAAAAACTTCAATTCGTGTTAAAATGTTGCTCATTTCGTTTGAAATGTGCCAAATTGTTTGAGAGTTTTGCCAAATCGCTTGAAAAACTTATCCAATTCGCACGAATTGGTTCAGGTCATTTGAAAATCGTTCATTCCGCACGAATTGAAGTCCAGATCGTGTGAAGCTTCATCACTTCGCACGAGTTGGTCAGTTCAGGTCGCTTGAAACTTCATTTCATTTGAAATCAATCCAGTTTGTTTGAAAACAGTCCACTTCGTTTAAAGTCCATTTCGTTTGAAAATCCAGATTGTTTGAAAGTCAGTTCGCTTGAAAATCTGTTTTTTTTTTTAAACTTAGAAAATTTTTCCGAAAAAGTTTTCATAGTATAAAATGGATAACCAAGAATTTTATAACGCGTTTTTCGGAGGGGAATGTCAGCAGCTCAAACTCCAGCGAGTATTGCACAGAACGTAAACATGGAGAACGAGCTTGGTACAATGCAAAAGCCACCAAAGCTTCTTAATATCGAAGATTATTCGGGATGGCAAGATAGGTTTAGAACATGGGTACAGGCAAATCATCTTGAGTGTTGGATGAAAATTGAGACGAAGTATGTACCTCTGACGAATGCAGCGGGTATTGAGAAAACAATTGGCAGCTTAACACCGGCTGAACAGGATAGCTTTAAAGCCGAGAAGAAAATGATGTGTGTCTTGCAGCAAGCAATCAAAGAAGATATTTTGGTTTTGCTACAACATCAGAATGACTCGCAGTCTATCTGGAATGCACTAAAAATCAAGTTTCTTGGAAGTGTTTCAATGATAAAGAGCAAAGTGGCATTGCTGAAAAAGGAATTTGATATTTTTACCGGTATCAGGGGTGAGTTAACAAAAGAGTTGATCGAGAGGTATTGTTATTTGGTTGTAGAGATGAAGCGTTTGAACATTAACAAAACAGATGAAGAGTGGGTTGACAAGTTGGCAGATGCTTTAGCGCATGATGAGTGGGGCACATATTTGTTGGTTTTGAAAAATAACTTGGAATATGTTGGTTTCAATCTAAGCACGTTCATCGAGAAAATTGAAGCGCATGAGCTTGAACTTAAAAAGATTAGAAAAATGAATTCTGCTAATATATAATAAGATGTTCAGTTGTACTACAAAGGAAGCTCATCTGCAACATCTACCCCAAGTCCAAAAATTCAGACAACATTTAGTGCTGATTCTACATTTGGAGTTTCTCAAAGCACACCAAGCAACAACTATTCACCATTTACAAGCTACGAACCAAATCCTAAGGTTCAGAGTTCACAAGAAGAAGCTTATACTCAAAGTTCTTAAGGGTCAAACAATCAAAGTTACGGTCAAGGGATTCAGTGCAATATAGCTGTGAACATCAAGAATGGTCAAGATTTTACAGAATCAGCAGCAAAACAGCATACAGCACTATTTGCTTCAGTACTTCATTCCTATGAAAGTCTTGTTGCTGGGAGAATTGGTAATCCTGACATGACGAAAGAAGACTATGATCAGATTGATCCAGAGGAGCTAGAACTCATAGACATCAAATGGGGTATGGCGAGTCTTGTGAGAAGAGCTCAGAGATTCATGGAAATTACGGGAAGAAATAGTCTCTTAGGTCCTGATTCGAAGCTTGGATTTGACAAAGCGAAGGTTACTTGCTTCAAATGCAAAGAAAAAGGGCATTTCAAACGCGAGTGTCCAAACAGGGAAGTAAATAATCATCAGAATCCGTTCGCAAATGACTATTACCGACAAGCAATGTATCACAAAAATAGTCAGCAACCATTCAATCCAAGACCTCAAATTGAGAACAAAGCAGAAAAGGCTCTTTTGGTTAATCAAGATGATGAAAAGATCCCGGAAGGTTTTAGTTGGGATAAATATGTTCCTGGTGAGGGTCTTGCTATGATGGCGGAGATTATTGAAGAGCCAGAATATGTTGTTGAAGCTGAGGATGTCGGTGAAGTGATGAGTGAAGAGAGTCTGGCAGAGCTTGAAGAGGCACCAGCAGAAGTTTATTATTATCAATCCGAACAGGAGGTTATTGCTAATTCTTTTAAATCTATAATGCCTCCTAACATGTTTGATTCTTTTACAGGTTTCTTCAGCGAGCCAACTACAGGTTTTTGCCCATAATATGAAGTCGAAAAAGCTCCGGTTGAAGAAATCATAGATGTTTCTAAAGAGATGAATGAAGAAACTCTGAAAGAAATAGCTGACAAAGCGCTGATGGTCAAGTTGCAAGAGGTAGACACAACTCAAGAGTCAGTGTCTGTCGAAACAGAGTCAGTCGAAAGGGAGTCAGTCGAAACGGAGTCAGTCGAAAAGGAGTCCGAGTTCAAATCAGAAAATGAGGAGATCGAATCAGGAGAAAAATCAGAGTCTGAGTCTGAAGTGTTTGGTAAACCAGAAATTAAAACTGATAAAGAAGAAAAGGTTTTTGAAAAGATTGATCAAATTCCTGAAACACCATGCGAAAACTTTTTAAAACCCTGCATGGATTGTCTTGAAAAAGACAAACAGTTTCAAGAATTGAAAGAATATACCGACAAAGTAAATTTCGATCTTCATGATGTGAAAGAAGCTTATGACACTTTATCACGTTCTATTAAAATGATTCAAAATGAAAGTATAGAAAATGATAAAGTCGTTAATTTGCTCAAAGGAACGGTCATTGAAAAGCAAATGGAGATTAACATTCATTTGGACACAATCACATCTTTGAAAAAGGAACTTGAATTGATGCGTATTGAAACAGAAAGAGTTGATAAGAAATTGACCAGTTATATTTCTTCATCTTATGTGATTGATCAGATTGTTCCTCAACAATCTGATGCTAAACCTGCTTTTAACAATGTTCCACCCCAACGTGGAATCATTATACACAGAAATATCCAGATGGGGTGGAAGCAGCTTTGAATCTCAAGTTGAGAACTGTAGAGAATGAGTTCCGGAAAACATTGATGTTACATTCTCTCCATCTGACACAGATAACGAGTCATAAGTGATTAAAACTGTTGTTGACCAAGTGTTGGATGAAGAAAGTGATAACTCTGATTTCGGAACGGTTAAAACTCATTTGGAGAATTCCACTTCTGATTCTGAAGATGACAGAAACTTTCTTGATAAGTTCATACCAAAATCAGATAAAGTTATGGATGGCGATTCGATCATTGTGGCTTACACGATGACCGGAACTGACAAACTATATACTGATTTTGAGTATCCAATTCAGAATGCAAAACTGGAAAATGTTGAAAAGGTTTATAAGCTTGTGGAAATTGACATTTCAGAGGTTAATAACAATGCGTTTCTATCAAAACCGAAAAAAACTTTTGTGAAACAACAACCAAACAGCCCAGGAAAGAAAGAATGGGTGGGTAACAATGGTCAGAACAAAAGACATGGTAACAATTTCAAAAAGAAAGGTGTCGGTTTTGAGAAGAAAATGGCTAAGAAAGAGGTTAAGCCAAAAGAAAATTTAAGTGATGTGTTTGTGGCGGGTAAGAATACAGTAGATGAGAAAGATTATATCTTTAGTCAGAAAGCAATTGACGATTTCAATGCAGCCAAAAAGTTGAAAGATGAGACCAACAGATCTACTTTTGTTGAGTACGACAAAAGAGTCTGTTATCGTTGCAATGAAATTGGTCACATGGCCAAACAGTGTGTTAAAAGGATTGAAAAACCAGTTTTCCAGAAACCCAAACCTAAAACTTCAAATGATGTTAAGGGAAAAACACCGATGGTTTCCCCCGTGCGTATTCTGAAACGCGGTGAATCTTTGAAGTCCGAGGACAAGCCAAAATCAACCTTTGAGATAGGTGAATCTTCAAAATCTCCAAAGACTTCAAAGGTTTATCCTAAAACGAAGATTTTTCAAAATTAATCATGGGTGGAGAAACCTAAACAATCGTTTGAAGAAAAGAAAATGGAAAAGGTTTTAAAATCTGAGCCTACAGTCGTTGTAACTAAAAATGAAAATCTTGAGTTTGAATTGGACAAGTTGATTGGAGAATTTGCACCAATTAAGGAGGGAGATATAAAATTAAAGTCAAAACCTGTTGTTCCAAATGTTGTCTTCAACATTCCAAAAGTTGACGTGGCTCATGATATTATGTTTGGTACTGTTCCAAAAACTGAAAAATCTTGGGCATCGTTGTTTAAGTGAATGTCTTTGATGTGTGCAGGGGCTTCCGAGGTCGATCATCTCCAAGTGGATTATGGATAGCGGCGCCTCAAGGCACATGATTGGGATGTTAGCACTACTCTATGATGTTAAATCAATTAATGGAGGATATGTTGGCTTTGCTGGAACACAGGGAGGAAGAATCGTTGGTGAAGGAATTCTTACCAATGGAGTTGTAACTTTTGATAAAGTGAACTACATCGCTGAACTAGAAAACAATATGTTGAGCATATCACAGATTTGTGACAAGTCGTTCACAGTTCATTTTACAAAAAAATGAGTGTTTGATCATTAAACCAGGTTTTAAAATTCCAGAAGATATGGTGTTGATGCGCGCTCCTCGTGAAAACGATTTGTATGTCCTAGACATGAGCATCGCAACAACATCAGACAAAAGGGCACAATGTTTTGTAACTAAAACAAAAGCAACTGAAAAAGAATCAATAATGTGGCATCGTAAGATGGGTCACATTCATGTGAGAAAAATGAATTTCTTAGTTCACAATGATCTTGTTGAAGGTGTTAATTTGAAAATTTTCCATCTGAATGATGATTGTGTAGAATGCAAAAAGGGTAAGCAAATGAAGAAGTCACACCCAAAGAAGCTCACCGGTAAATGTGAAGAGCGTAAGTGGAGATCTGTATTGTCTAGTGGTCACTGACGACTATACAAGATTTTCATGGGTGATGTGTCTCGAAAGAAAAGATGAAACGTTTGATTCGTTGATGATTTTATTCAAAAAGATGGAGACGCTGTACAAACTGCCGATCAGACAAATTTGAAGCGACAACGGAACGGAGTTAAAAAACAACTGTATGCTCGAATTTTACAATGACAAAGGCATTCTTCATGAATTCAGCGCACCGTATACTCCACAACAAAACGGTGTTGTAGAATGAAAGAATCGCACACTGATCGAAACAGCTCAAACTATGCTAGCCGATTCCAAATTGCCGATATTATTTTGGAGTGAAGCAGTTGCTGGAGCATGTTACACGCTAAATCGTGTTCTTACAGTAAAGAAGTACAAGAAAACCTGCTTCGAATTACTTCATTGCTATAAACCAAATCTGAAATTCTTAGAATCTTTTGGATCACCATGCACATTTATTGATCTAGATGGTAAATTTGGTGCAAAAGTTAACGAAGGTTTTTTTGTAGGTTATGCAAGTCCACTGAAGAGAGTATTTGTTCCATGCTTGGGGAAGATTATACAAGTTCAGCATGTCGACTGTCAACGATATACAGCTCCGAGTCAACTTCCCGAACACAGATTGCTTTTTGATTACGAAAAACTCTAGGAGTCATTCCAGTTGCCGACTGAGCCAAGTGAGGAGGAACTAGCATACTTATACCAACAACAACAGTCTCTTTCGCAAGATCAAGTTCCGAGACCGTTGGTAGTTTCTCAGCCCACCAAGGGTTCACATGATCACGAGGCCGGTCCAAGTGGAACTGCACACGAACCCCTAGAAGAACCAGCTCCAATATTTGATCAATCTGACGACTCAGAATCGGAATCCGATCCGATTTTTGACGAGGAACCAAATATTGCAACTTCAGAACCTGTTGATCACACGAGTGATCAGGATATCACAAATTTGCAATCGGAAGTGAGCGTGCCAGACACAGTCATGCCGAGAACTCTATCTTACCATCCATCGGAGCAAATCATCAGAGATCTTCAAAGTGGAGTGAAAACTCGAGAACAAATCAACAAAGGACTTACATGTTTTTATTCTTCTGTAGCTCCTTTACAGGAATAATTCATATTAAAATGCTTTATTTCGCTGGTAGAGCCAAAGACTTATAAAGAAGCATTAACTGAAGATAGCTGGGTGAATGCAATGCAGGAAGAGCTACTACAGTTTGAAAAGCTTGGAGTGTGGAGGTTAGTTGAACTCCCGGAAAATCAAAAGCTGGTCAAGACAAAGTGGGTGTTCAAGTGTAAGCGGGATGATAGAGGGGTGATCGTAAGAAACAAAGCACGGTTGGTAGTCCAAGGTTTTAGTCAGCAAGAAGGGATTGACTTTACTGAAGTGTATGCTCATGTTGCTCGACTTAAGGCGATTAGAATCTTCTTGGCATTCGCGTCATGGAAAGGATTCAAGGTCTACCAACTAGATGTCAAATCTGCATTTCTCTACGGAAAGATCAAAGAAGAAGTGTACGTCAGACAACCACTGGGTTTTACCGATCCAGTGCACAAAGACAAGGTGTATCTTCTCGACAAAGCGCTATACGGTTTACACCAGGCCCCGAGAGCCTGGTACGAGACGCTTTCCCAACATCTGCTGACCAACGGGTTCACCAGAGGAACGGTCGATAGTACCTTGTTTACAAAAGAGGTTGCAGGACATCTACTTATCGTTCATATCTACGTTGATGATATCATTTTCGGATCGACGAACGATAAGCTGTGCAAAGAGTTTGAGAAGGTTATGAAGAAAAAGTTTGAAATGAGTTCGATGGGGGAGATGAAGTTTTCTTAGGGCTTCAGGTTGAGCAATTGCCTGATGGAATCTTCATACACCAAACCAAATACGTGAATGATGTGTTGGACAAATTCAACATGTCCGAATCGTCTCCTATTTCAACCCCCTAGCTCAAAATCATGGGATATGTCCGGACGAAAGTGGAGAAAAAGTGGATGAGACACTTTATCGGTCATTCATTGGATCTTTATTTGACAGCGTCACGGCCGGACATAATGTATCCAACCTGCCTTTGTGCCCGATATCAGTCGAGTCCCAGACAATCACACATGTAGATAGTGAAGAGAATTTTACGGTATCTCAAAGGTTACCCAAGCACCGGCTTGTGGTATCCTAAATCTGGTGACTTTTCTCTTACAGGTTATGCTGATTCTGACTTCGGGAGCTGTAAGTTGAATGAAAAGTCCACAACTGCTGGGTGCCAGTTCTTTGGAACTCGGCTTGTTACGTGGCAGTGCAAGAAAGAAAGCACAGTCACTCTCTCGACCTGTGAGGCTGAATACGTTTCAGCTTCCAGCTGCTGTTCCAACAGCAGACGAGGGACTATGGTTTGCAGTTCTTAGACACACCAATTTTCGTGGACAATGAGGCGCCCATTGTGACAACTGGCTCCAAACCGGTAATTTCCGTACACTTTAATTATTATTTAATGACTGCAATTATGTGCTTAATTGTCAGCAATGTCTGAACACATGCTAAACAAGTGAATTCATGCACGTTGTATACTACAAAATATTGCGTTATGCATAAACGAGAGCGTTGCGTCAGAAATACTAGTAAACTCACCGGTAAGACACACTGTGTCAACAGAACTGCAGAAAGTAGTCAAACATTAAAATTGGAACCTAGGTGTAGGTCCAACCAAAAGAATACAAACAAGGGTTTACATATATACCTTACGGAAGCTAAAATATGCACTAAAAAGCACCCGAAACGCACTTTAAGTGCAGAATTTTAATAAATTCAGCTCAATTCAGCATTTAAACATACGAATATCATGTAGAAATTACGTTTTGTTATCCAGAATACTTCCCTAAGTGTCGGGAATTGAAGATGTCACAAAAAGATACTTAAAAGACACTAAAAGGTGTAGTTTAGCACTTTAACAAACCGGTATATAACCGAACAACCGGATATAATCTGGAATATCTAAATATTAGTAGAAGCATTGTTTTATTATCTTTAAGCTAGTTATGATCCCCGAACACTCTAGCACCCACTAAAATACCTACCAACTAACTAACCTAACTAAATACTTAGCTTTGGATCATAAACTAACTATATGGTTAATACATCTAGACCCCCCCCCCCATGCCTAAAATCGGCCCACATGGCCTAATTAGGGGATTTTACATGATCTTGCAAGATTACATTTGATACCTTATTAAATCTTGCCTTGTACTTTGGGGACACTTTACACAAGGGATTATGTTGAATGTCTACTTAAACCTCTAGTCCATCATTCTCTTTCCTTCATCACAACTTCACATCCATCTCCCTCTTCCTCTCCTCTCTTGGTCTCGGCCAAGAACATCCACCACACCACCATCCTTTTCAAGCTTCCATCTTCTATTCTAAGGTGCTATTAAGGTGTAAGAAGGTCGCTAACGAAGCTCGGTGCAAGCGGATCTTGAAGGACCTTCACCATCTTCTTTTATCCACCACATTTGTCCTCTTGAACTCCCCTAGCATTGTGCTAGTAGTAAGTGCTTCTAATCATCATCTTGATCTTGTTTATGGTGGTTAATAGGTGATTTAATGGTTAAAAATTATGAACACTAAAGAACATAACATAAAGTCTTGAACATAAGAGATTAATGGTGGATAAAGAGTAGATATGTGTGTAAATCATGTGAATCTTGTCTAAGTTGTGATTATTTGATGTTGTTTGTTAGTAAAAGTTGGATGGATCATCATCTAGACATGCTAGGTCATGTTCAAGAACATGAACTAGTAGGATGCTAGTGTTAGAAATATAAAGGATGATGAAACCATCCACCCATGAACTTGAAACTTGAATAAATGTAATTTTTCTTGGAAAATAAGGTTACAAGCTTGTAGATCTAAAGATCTACAAGTGGTTTTTCGGAAGAACCAAGTGGAAAATACTAGATTGTTAAAAACCTGGATCTTGTATGAACAAAAATCATTTTTAGTAAGTAAACAAGTGTATAAGCACTTGTGTAGAAAGAAAATTCCACAAAGAAATATTTTTGAAATTCATGACTAGAAGTTGTGAAAATACATACTCTTTAAAAATAAAGTTTTTAAGAAACTAAACATATTTTTAAAGGTAACAAGACTTACTAAATGTGCTAGTAAGTTACTACATATTTTTACAAACTTTCAAGTTCATAAGTTGTGGTATATGCTTGTTTTGACAAGTTTGATAAATAAAGATTGTGTTGTTGAGATTGTTGTTGATTTTAAAAGAAAATAAACACATGTTTTGAAAACATGGGAAACCTCCATTTTTAGGGGAAACTCTGCCAAAATTTTTATAAATTTTGACACTTAGAAAAATATAAGTTTTTGAGAAACTTATTCTCTAAAAATGTATCTAAAAATATTACCAAGGTTTCCCTAATTTTTGGTGATAAGAAATGATGATTTCTTCAAGATTAAAATTTATATTAAGTATGTATATTTTTGAGAGAAAAATATATATTATTTGATCACCAACTTTTGTGCTAAGTGTATGTAGTATGTATTATACTTGATAGTGTATTAGAACTTGAAAATACACTAAATACCAATGAGAAGTATAAACACAAAATACACATGCAACATACGAGATACATAATTCGGGTGCAAAGTGCAAAACACGAGATACTTATATTAAATTTTGAGAAAATAATATAAGTAAGATACTTAGTTACAAATATAATATATTTTTAACACAACAATACAAATACAAAAGAGAGTGACTGTACTTGTGCGGCACCAGTCTAGTGAATAACGTTAAGAAAACGCGTATAGGTCACGACGTTAATTAAGCAAATCCGGTGGAGTTACGACGCAAGGAACACAAAGTTGTGAGTTAATGCTCCCCCTTTTCTTTTAATTGGTTTCAGTTTTATAACTTCGGGGGTGAAATACATGTACAAATATTACTATGTTTACAAATGGTTTGATAACAAGAAGCATACTTGGTGAGAACGAGTACCAAGTGTGATGAGATATAAGAATACAAGAAGCACACTTGGTGAGAACGAGTACCAAGTATGATGCGTTATGAGAAATGATACGAGAAATCGTGTCACGAATAGGGTACATAAGCACCATTAATCAACAATATACCCAGACCGCATAACAAAAGGTTAGATCTAACGGGTGCCGGGCAGCCACACTCTTGGTGAGGACGAGTACCGAGTAGTGCTTTTGTGTCTCAGAATATGCCAACTTGAAAAATGCCTAAGGTTTGGTGTCTTCCTATGTCGTGTCACATGTTAATGGCCTTGCAACCCATTAACAATCCTGATACTTCGGGAATACTTTATTTACATAAGATTCATACCATACTAAAACTTGATCTATACCTGAGTACGTGGGGTACACAAGTAAACTTGAATTATACATGAGTACGTGGGGTAAACATGAAAACTTGATTTATATATGAAAACTTGATTTATACATGACACAAACTATGTTTTCATACAAAGTATACAAACGTGAAATCCAAAAACTGCATGAATTCACACCAACATTATGTTGACGTTTTTCCAAAACTTACATGTATTTCAGGTAACTAGAAGTGGATGTGCGCGCGGTCTTACCCATGCTTGTGGATGTCGCTTATGTTTATCTTTAAATAAAGTTGTAAACTTTTTAAGACAATGTTTTATGCTATCTCGCGATGTAAACGCTATCTTATGTTTTCAAATTATGGTATTTGAAGTTATTTTCATGAGCATGTAGCATGTTTACCTTTCGTATGCAATGAGAACCTTTCATGATCACACCTCGTGCTTCCGCCGCAGAAAGGGGTGTGAGAGATTGGTATCAGAGCTGCGATTGTAGTGAACCAGGATTCCTTCTCGAGTCTAGTCTACAATCTCTAGGATCCTTTCACGAAAACAATTTTTCAAATAGTTTTCATTGCATAAAACGTCCCGCGACATCCACTACCTGAAACTGTCTACACGAGTCGAGAAAAGACATTACGAGACTTAGGGTGCACCGAAGTAGCACTTGTCTTTAACTGAGAAATTACTTGCAATTATGTGTGATAATTAACATATACTAGAAGTAGAATGTTACGAGTATACGTGACTTTACCTGAAAGCAATGGCTTATCTGAAGGAAGAAATACGCGGATGAAACGAACTGTGCGGACTGTGCAAGGAGTTACGTAATTATGGATGCATACATAATTATGGAATTCAGTGCACAGAAACCACAACAAGTCTTATCACGTATAGATTCCCTTAGTGCTAGCCTACTAAGTACTCTGCTAGAGTAATAATTGTTTGATGTCACTTATGTGGTATATACCTGTAAATATATATACTACTACTGTCTAGTATGGCGATATCAAACAAATGTCTAACCCTGTAGTGTTATGTTCTGTCAGAACATGGCACCCATGAAAACTATGAATGCTCGTAATGATGATCAACCTCCTCCTCCTCCACTGCCAAGAACTGCTGAAGAGCTGAACGCTCTACTAGAGGAAAGGATCTCCACTGCTATCGCCCAGTACGAGGCAAACCGAACTCAAGACAGTGGTGGCCCAAGCAACGCTAGACGTAACGGGCATGGAGATTCGTCTGGAGGAAACGCAACTCAAGGTAACCTTAAGACAATGTACTAAGCATGGAGAAATTTATGAACGGTCCTTGTTTCATTATTTCTTCGATTGCTCACGTGTGAATTGGTTGAATCAATTCCAGGCTGCACTTTCAAGCAGTTCCTCGACTGCAAGCCGATGAACTATGACGGCACAGGAGGTGCAGTAGCATTTGTACGTTGGACGGAGAAGACTGAAGCTACTATCCGCATGAGCAAGTGTACCGCGGATCAGCAAGTCACTTTTGCTACCGGGTTATTTGTCGATGAAGCTCTGACTTGGTGGAACCTACAAGCCCAAACTTTGGGTGATGATGCTGCTTATGGACTAACTTGGGATGAACTGAAAGAAAGAATGAGAGAGAAGTACTGCTCTCGTGCTGAACTCCAAAGACTGGAAATGGAGTTCTGGCATTTGACGATGGAAGGTGCTGACATTAATGCCTACACTCGAAGGTTCCACGATATGTCTAGAGTGTTTCCCTACATGGTGACTCCCGAATTCAAGCGCGTTGAACGCTACATTTGGGGACTGGCCCCAGAGTTTCGTGGCATGGTGACGTCGGCCAAACCACAAACAATCACCGAGGCTGTAACTTTGGCTGTCAGCCTTACTGAAGATTGTGTTTCTATTAAGAAGTTATCGTTGAACCCAACAGAAAAGACTGAGAGTCCGAGACGCATGCTGAGTCGTCTGGCGACAAGAAAAGGAAGCATGTGAATCTGAACCAAGCCACCCGCAGCAACAACAAGGGTTCCAACAAGAAGCGCGACACTAACCCGCCTCAGGAGATGAAAACCCTTACAACCAAAGGATACCAAGGCACCATGCCTAAATGTCAAAAATGTAAGTTTCATCATGAAGGAGCTTGTCGCATTCCAAGGTGCGACAAATGTTGAAGGTTGGGTCATCAAACAGAAGACTGTTGGGGAAAAGGAAAGAACCGGAATGGAAATGGTGCTGGTAATAAGAATGGTAACGGGAAAGGGCGGAACCAAGGATGCTTCATTTGTGGAAGCAATGATCATTTCATGAAGGACTGCCCAAAGGGAAACAATGCTCAGGCTCGAGCATTTGTGATTGGAGCAAAGGACGCACGCGAGGACCCTAACGTGGTCACCGGTACCTTTCTCATTAACAATCACTTTGCATCCATATTATTTGACACTGGCGCCGATTATAGCTTCATGTCTGTGGAATTTAAACGCATGCTTGGAATAGAATCCAGTAGATTAGAAATTCCTTATTCCATAGAACTAGCCAATGGTAAACTCGTTGAATCGGGTGAAGTTGTTAGAGGCTGCACGCTAGAACTTGGTGAACGAAGATTTAGCATCGACCTCTTACCTATTATTCAATTGGGTAGCTTCGATGTAGTAGTCGGAATGGACTGGTTGTCCAAGAACAAAGCTGAGGTTATTTGTCATGAGAAAATCATCCGCATCCCTTTGGCAAATGATGAAACCCTCATCGTACATGGAGAAAGACGAAACGCGCCTCTTCGAATCATCAGTTGCATGAAGGCACACAAGTGCTTAAGGAAAGGATGTATCACTTTCCTAGCACACGTTATAGACAAGAAGGCTGTGGAGCCAAAACTCGAAGATATTCCTGTGGGGAAGGAATTCCCTGATGTTTTTCCCGAAGATCTGCCAGGACTACCTCCGCAACGACAAGTCGAATTTCATATAGACTTGGTTCCAGGAGCCGCTCCTGTGGCCAAGGCTCCCTATCGACTTGCGCCATCCGAAATGCAAGAATTATCTACACAACTCCAGGAGTTGTTGGATAAAGGATTCATAAGGCCAAGCTTCTCGCCCTGGGGAGCTCCTGTATTGTTCGTGAAGAAGAAGGATGGAACACTGCAGATGTGAATCGATTACAGAGAACTGAACAAGCTCACGATCAAGAATCGATATCCACTACCAAGGATTGATGACTTATTTGATCAATTGCAAGGATCAAGCTACTATTCCAAGATTGACCTTCGATCTGGATACCATCAGTTAAGAATACAGGAAGAAAGCATACCAAAGACTGCATTCCGAATGCGTTATGGACACTACGAGTTCCTTGTGATGCCATTTGGGCTGACGAATGCACCAGCGGTCTTTATGGACCTGATAAACCGTGTATGCAAACCATATCTCGATAAATTCGTGATTGTATTTATCGATGATATCCTGATTTACTCGCGAACGAAAGAAGAGCACGAGCAACATCTCAGAACTATTCTGGAACTACTGAAGAAAGAGAAGCTTTATGCAAAGTTCTCGAAATGCGAATTCTGGATTCGCGAAGTACAATTTCTTGGTCACGTTGTGAATGAGAAGGGCATTCATGTAGACCCGTCCAAGATAGAAGCAATAAAGAATTGGGAAGCTCCCAAGACCCCAACTGAAGTTCGACAATTTTTGGGCTTAGCGGGCTATTATCGGCGATTTATCGAGAATTTCTCAAAAATAGCTCAACCGCTAACGACCCTTACTCAGAAAGGCAAGAAATACGATTGTGGTTACAAACAGGAAGAAGCCTTCCGGCTACTTAAAAACAAGCTATGCGATGCACCGATACTATCATTACCCGAAGGCACTGAAGACTTCGTGGTATACTGCGACGCTTCATGACAAGGCTTGGGTTGCGTGCTCATGCAGCGCCAAAAAGTCATCGCTTACGCTTCAAGACAGTTGAAAGTTCATGAAAGAAACTACACCACTCACGACCTGGAGCTGGGAGCAGTGGTATTCGCCTTGAAGATCTGGCGACACTATCTATATGGTACTCGATGTACAATCTTCACAGATCACAAAAGCTTACAACACATATTTGATCAGAAGGAATTGAATATGCGCCAGTGGCGATGGGTTGAGCTGCTAAATGATTATGACTATGAGATTAAGTACCATCCTGGAAAGGCAAATGTTGTAGCAGACGCATTAAGCCGAAAGGAAAGGGTCAAGAACCTAAGGGTTCGAGCACTGGAAATGACGATTCGAACGAACCTCACTGCACGCATCCGTGATGCGCAACAGGAAGCTCTTAAGATGGAAAATCGTAAAGCTGAATACCTCCGGGGTGCATTGAAATACATGGTGCCAAACGAAGAGGGAGCCTTATACTTCAAGAAGCGTATTTGGGTTCCACTCTATGGTGGCATACGAGAAGTCATCCTTGATGAAACCCACAAATCAAGATATTCGATCCATCCAGGATCAGACAAAATGTATCAATACTTGAAGGAATATTACTGGTGGCCGAGACTTAAAAGCGATGTTGCTGTTTATGTTGGAAAATGCCTAACCTGTGCCAAGGTTAAGGCAGAATATCAGAAACCGTCCGGCCTACTACAACAACCAGAGATACCCATGTGGAAATGGGAGCAAATCTCGATGGACTTCATAACAAAATTACCCAGGACCCCGAGAGGGCACGATATGATATGGGTGATAGTTGATCGATTAACGAAATCAGCGCATTTCCTACCGATTCGAGAAAAAGACAGCACTGGAAAGCTTGCTGAGATATACTTAAAGGATATTGTGGCACGTCATGGAGTGCCTATCTCAATAATTTTAGACAGAGATGGACGCTTTGTCTCAAGAATCTGGCAATCATTTCAGGAAGCCTTTGGATCTCAATTAGATCTAAGCACGGCCTTCCATCCTCAAACAGATGGCCAGAGCGAACGGACTATACAAACGTTAGAAGATATGCTTCGCGCATGTGTCATGGATCTAGGCGGCAGCTGGGATACTCACCTACCCTTGGTTGAGTTCTCCTACAATAACAGTTATCATACAAGCATAAAGGCCGCACCGTTCGAAGCTCTGTATGGCCGCAAGTTCCGATCGCCCTTATGTTGGGCAGATGCTGGAGATAAACGTATGGTTGGTCCTGAACTTGTACAAGAGACAACCGACAAGATTGCGCAGATCCGAGAGCGCATTAAGGCGGCTCGAGATCGACAAAAGAGCTACGCTGATCTGAAAATAAAACCAGTAGAATTCGAGGTGGGAGACAAAGTGTTGTTAAAGGTCTCAACTTGGAAGGGCATAGTAAGATTTGGAAAACGTGGAAAGCTGAATCCACGATACATCGGGCCATTCAGAATATTGGAAAGAATTGGCACCGTGGCATACAAGTTGGAGTTACCGGAAGAACTTAATGGAGTACATGATACGTTCCATGTATCCAATCTCAAGAAGAGTCCAACACAAGAAAACGTGATCATCCCGGTGGATGAAGTGCATATTGATGGCGCCCTCCGATTTACAGAACAACCTGTTGAGGTTACAGACTGGAAAGTCAACAAGACCAGGAGGAGCACTGTTAAACTTGTCAAAGCACGTTGGAACTCCAAGCACGGACCCGAGTACACATGGGAACGTGAAGACCAGTTCAAAGAAAAGTATCCCCACCTATTCAAGAAGACTCCTGCGAGAGTTAGTTCAGCCTGAATTTTGGGACGAAATTCTTTTAACGGGGGGAGACTGTGACAACTGGCTCCAAACCGGTAATTTCTGTACACTTTAATTATTATTTAATGCCTGCAATTATGTGCTTAATTGTCAGCAATGTCTGAACACATGCTAAACAAGTGAATTCATGCACGTTGTATATTACAAAATATTGCGTTATGCATAAACGAGAGCGTTGCGTCAGAAATACTAGTAAACTCACCGGTAAGACACACTGTGTCAACAGAACTGAAGAAAGCAGTCAAACATTAAAATTGGAACCTAGGTGTAGGTCCAACGACAAGAATACATTAAAACCCAAGAATACATACAAGGGTTTACATATATACCTTACGGAAGCTAAAATACGCACTAAAAAGCACCCGAAACGCACTTTAAGTGCAGAATTTTAATAAATTCAGCTCAATTCAGCATTTAAACATACGAATATCATGCAGAAATTCCATTTTGTTATCCAGAATACTTCCCTAAGTGTCAGGAATTGAAGATGTCACAAAAAGATACTTAAAAGACACTAAAAGGTGTAGTTTAGCACTTTAACAAACCGGTATATAACCGAACAACCGGATATAATCCGGAATATCTAAATATTAGTAGAAGCATTGTTTTATTATCTTTAAGCTAGTTATGATCCCCGAACACTCTAGCACCCACTAAAATACCTACCAACTAACTAACCTAACTAAATACTTAGCTTTGGATCATAAACTAACTATATGGTTAATATTTACATCTAGACCCCCCCTGCCTAAAATCGGCCCACATGGCCTAATTAGGGGATTTTACATAATTTTGCAAGATTACATATGATACCTTATTAAATCTTGCCTTGTACTTTGGGGACACTTTACACAAGGGATTATGTTGAATGTCTACTTAAACCTCTAGTCCATCATTCTCTTTCCTTCATCAAAACTTCACCTCCATCTCCCTCTTCCTCTCTTCTCTTGGTCTCAGCCAAGAACATCCACCACACCACCATCCTTTTCAAGCTTCCATCTTCTATTCTAAGGTGCTATTAAGGTGTAACAAGGTCGCTAACGAAGCTCGTTGCAAGCGGATCTTGAAGGACCTTCACCATCTTCTTTTATCCACCACATTTGTCCTCTTGAACTCCCCTAGCCTTGTGCTAGTAGTAAGTGCTTCTAATCATCATCTTGATCTTGTTTATGGTGGTTAATAGGTGATTTAATGGTTAAAAATTATGAACACTAAAGAACATAACATAAAGTCTTGAACATAAGAGATTAATGGTGGATAAAGAGTAGATATGTGTGTAAATCATGTGAATCTTGTCTAAGTTGTGATTATTTGATGTTGTTTGTTAGTAAAAGTTGGATGGATCATCATCTAGACATGCAAGGTCATGTTCAAGAACATTAATTAGTAAATATGAAGGATGATGAAACCATCCACCCATGAACTTGAAACTTGAATAAATGTAATTTTTCTTGGAAAATAAGGTTACAAGCTTGTAGATCTAAAGATCTACAAGTGGTTTTTCGGAAGAACCAAGTGGAAAATACTAGATTGTTAAAAACCCGGATCTTGTATGAACAAAAATCATTTTTAGTAAGTAAACAAGTGTATAAGCACTTGTATAGAAAGAAAATTCCACAAAGAAATATTTTTGAAATTCATGACTAGAAGTTGTGAAAATACATACTCTTTAAAAATAAAGTTTTTAAGAAACTAAACATATTTTTAAAGGTAACAAGACTTACTAAATGTGCTAGTAAGTTACTACATATTTTTACAAGCTTTCAAGTTCATAAGTTGTGGTATATGCTTGTTTTGACAAGTTTGATAAATAAAGATTGTGTTGTTGAGATTGTTGTTGATTTTAAAAGAAAATAAACACATGTTTTGAAAACATGGGAAACCTCCATTTTTAGGGGAAACTCTGCCAAAATTTTTATAAATTTTGACACTTAGAAAAATATAAGTTTTTGAGAAACTTATTCCCTAAAAATGTATCTAAAAATATTACCAAGGTTCCCTAATTTTTGGTGATAAGAAATGATGATTTCTTCAAGATTAAAATTTATATTAAGTATGTATATTTTTGAGAGAAAAATATATATTATTTGATCACCAACTTTTGTGCTAAGTGTATGTAGTATGTATTATACTTGATAGTGTATTAGAACTTGAAAATACACTAAATACTCATGAGAAGTATAAACACAAAATACACATGCAACATACGAGATATATAATTCGGGTGCAAAGTGCAAAACACGAGATACTTATATTAAATTTTGAGAAAATAATATAAGTAAGATACTTAGTTAAAAATATAAAATATTTTTAACACAACAATACAAATACAAAAGAGAGTGACTGTACTTGTGCGGCACCAGTCTAGTGACTAACGTTAAGAAAACGCGTATAGGTCACGAAGTTAATTAAGCAAATCCGGTGGAGTTACGACGCAAGGAACGCAAAGTTGTGAGTTCATGCTCCCCCTTTTCTTTTAACTGTTTTCAGTTTTATAACTTCGGGGGTAAAATACATGTACAAATATTACTATGTTTACAAATGGTATGATAACAAGAAGCATACTTGGTGAGAACGAGTACCAAGTGTGATGAGATATAAGAATACAAGAAGCGCACTTGGTGAGAACGAGTACCAAGTATGATGCGTTATGAGAAATGATACGATAAATCCTGTCACGAATAGGGTACATAAGCACCATTAATCAACAATATACCTAGACCGCAGAACAAAAGGTTAGATTTAACGGGTGCCGGGCAGCCACACTCTTGGTGAGGACGAGTACCGAGTAGTGCTTTTGTATCTCAGAATATGCCAACTAGAAAAATGCCTAAGGTTTGGTGTCTTCCTATGTCGTGTCACATGTTAATGGCCTTGCAACCCATTAACAATCCTGATACTTCGGGAATACTTTATTTACATAAGATTCATACCATACTAAAACTTGATTTATACTTGAGTACGTGGGGTACACAAGTAAACTTGAATTATACATGAGTACGTGGGGTAAATTTATATACGAAAACTTGATTTATACATGACACAAACTATGTTTTCATACAAAGTATACAAACGTGAAATCCAAAAACTGCATGAATTCACACCAACATTATGTTGACGTTTTTCCAAAACTTACATGTATTTCAGGTAACTAGAAGTGGATGTGCGCGCGGTCTTACCCATGCTCGTGGATGTCTCTTATGTTTATCTTTAAATAAAGTTGTAAACTTTTTAAGACAAAGTTTTATGCTATCTCGCGATGTAAACGCTATCTTATGTTTTCAAATTATGGTATTTGAAGTTATTTTCATGAGCATGTAGCATGTTTACCTTTCATATGCAATGAGAACCTTTCATGATCACACCTCGTGCTTCTGCCGCAGAAAGCCTCCCCTTAGCATAAAAAATGATAAAACGTTGAAAAATGCTAAATCATGTGCTGTTGTAAAGAAGATCCCCAAGGGGGACCCACCTAAAGTCAAGCCATCATCTCTCTGATTTTGTGGAAGAAATAGCCTGAGCTCTCATGGCCTCACATTTTACCCAATTACAGATATCATTAGTGTGCACTCACCTATAAGACAGAATATAGTGGTCAGGATACATGAGTATATTCTGAGGTGATACACGTGTATAAGTTAAGCCTTAAAACATTAATTCGTATCCTAAACAGATTGAAATTAGTGTGAGAATTTAAATTGGATCAGTATATCGACAATCACTGTGAATTGTTTAATGCTTAATATGAAATCAAAGCTTAACGGTGCTTGTAAGTTATCAGCAGCTGATATGATCCCCTAACACGCTCACCAAAAATATGTTTGTACAGTTTATAGTTTCTTAATTCCAAAAGATTCCTGTTTGTTTAGCTTTATGTTGTAAAATCCAAAAAGATTTGATACTTCATCTTATTTTCGACAACAGACGTTGGGGATTTGATGATCAAAGTCTCACATTGCTAAACATGTTGGATCATGGGGTTGGATAAGAAAAAGCTTGAAAAAGTGTGGGTAATTGCTCGAAATGTTCAAAGTTCATTAAATTGAACTTAATTTGTTTCAAAAATATCAGCGATATCATAATTCGTTCAGCCAAGGTCATTAATTTGGACTTGGCAGGCTAAACAGTTGACCAGGGTCATTAGGTTGGGCTTGGTAAACTAAGTGTGTTGGTAAATAGTTTTAAAAAATAAAAATAAAAATTAAAAATTAAAAAAATTTGAAAATATGTTGTTTCAAACGAGGTGACCATTTCACACGAATTGGCTATATTGTTTTAATATTGGCCATTTCGTTTCAAAAATTCCAATTCGTGTGAAGTGGTTACACCGCCTCAATGTTCATTTCATACGAAATGGCCTCACCTATATAAAGGGGTCCAAATCGCATGAAACTGTCATTTTCTCCATACTGCGTCAAACACAACCTTCAAGCGATTTGAAGCGATCTAAGTATTTCTTGAGATTCAAGCCTGAATCTTGTTGTTTTGTTGATCGGAATTCTTGTTTAAGTTGGTTTACACAACTTAGAACATGGGAAAGGTATAGATTCTTGTTATTTTGAACCAGATCTGTTGAACTCACATGTTTTCGGAAGAACAGGACCTTTGATCTTAGATCTAGGGTTGTATAATGGTCCAAATCGAGTAAATATTACTTCAGTGTGTTCGATGTGGATCATATCTAGGGTTTCAAATTACATGTTTGATGAACTGAGTATTGTTGATTTGAACTGAATCGGTTGAACTCGGAAGAACAGTTCTTTGAACTTAGATCTAGGGTTTGTTTATGGTCTAAAATAAACAAAAATCATATCATTGTGATCGGATTTCATTATAGAACAGATCTTGTTCATCAATTTCATGATAAAATCAAGTTTCAAAATCTGTAATTTTAATGTTCATGAACACGTGTTCAAGCGAAGTGACGACTTAGGTCGTATGAAATGGCCAAATCGTTTGAAGTATATCGCATGAGAACCATACCGTTTGAAATCGACCACATTGTTTGAAATTCAACTCGTATGAAATCAGTTCGTTTGAGATAGGGTTAATTCGTTTGAAACACCAATCCGCATGAGATGGCCATTTCGTTTGAAGGCCAGATCGTGTGAATGTGGTTTGTATTGAAAATTGTGCAAAAATGCTTATCTTGTTGTTCATGATTGTGTTTCAGGCTTCGATCGTACAGTTTGATCCATCACACAACATTTGTTGTGTCTACGATGAAACGCTTTCAAAGATGATGATTCTACCATTTATGAAGCATTTGCCAATTCAGAAAGCGTTGACGAATCAACACAGAGTTTTCAAATCTCATATTGCTCATTTTTGGAAGAATGCTATGTACGATGAAGAGAATAAAGTGATCAATTCAGTTGTTAGTCTTGATGGTGAAGATAAAGCAATTATAATCACCGAACAGCTTATTCGTGAAGTGTTAGATTTTCCTGATGATGAAACCTCACCAACAGGGTTTCCAGAAAAGATGGTTAAGGGTTGTATGTTGAGAATGGGATACAGCGGTCCACTGAACAAAGCCAATTATCTGAAAGCATGTTTCACAAAGCCATACAAGTTCTTCATTCATTCAGTGGTTCACGCACTCAGTCACAGAAATGGTGGTTACGACGTAATGACAAATTACCAGATGTGTATGGTGACTGCATTGGTATTGAACAAGAAGTATAATTTTTCAAGAATTGTGTTCCACTACATGAAAAATAACATTACTTCTAAAAGCAAAACTTGGATGTATCCTAGATTTGTGCAAATGATGCTTGATCATGCGTATCTGAACTTGGTGAAAGATGAAGATAATGATCTATTGGTGTTGAATCACATGGATAACGAGACTTTGATCAGATTATCCAAGTATCATAAGAACTGGCCAGAACAGAAGACAAAGACAGAGTTTTTCGGATTTATCAAAGATGAAAAGTATAAGGATCCAGATCTTGTGAATCATCTGAAATGGAGGAATGATACAGAGATGAAAGAAAAAATTGCAGCTGCTGAGTTAGCAAAGTTAGAAGAGTTCAAAGAAACACGAAATGAGTGGTTTACGAAAGAAAAGAAAAGAGGTGGAAAGAGAACTCCTAAAGCTGAAGCTGGAGAAGGATCATCATCACAACCTCAAAAGAAACGAAAGAAGAAAGCTGTTGAAACTATGTTGGTCGATGAACCAGATGAAGGTGAACCAGAAGTGAATGTTGAAAAAGATCAAGGTCAAATATCTCCTAAAACTGAACGTTTGTTGAAAGAACTTAATGCTTCTTTAGATGCTGATAAGACAGCTAGTGAGAAAGTGGCTGATGATGAAGAGGATAGTCCATCTGAGGATAGTTCGTCTGGTAATGAAGATTCTGATATTGATGTTCAAGTGGAACGTTGGACAAAAGTAAACTATGATCCAAGAGAAAAAGAGAAACAGAAGAAAAGAAAGAGGGGTTCCGATGATGATGAAGAGTATATTCCAACTCAAGAGGATGTTCCGGTTGTAACACCACCTTCAGGAGGCAAGAAAAAGTCAACTTCAAGAAAACATGTTCAGTCTCCAGTAGTACGAAAGTTGAAAATCAAGCTGAAACCGAGACATGTCCAAGAACCACAACAACCACCACAATCACCACCACAACAAACACAAATAGCTTCACCACATATTCTACAAACACCACCATCCACACAACCACCTGTTCAAACAACTCCTGGATCGTCTACTTTTAAAGAGTTTCCACAGATTCCAGAGAATACAGCTCTTGAAGAGATTGGAGATTTCAGTTTTGTCAATGATGATCTGGTGAGAAAGTTGCAACAAAAGGTAAATGAAGTGTCTGGTGAGTAGAAAACGTTGGAGGAACGTGTAAAGATCGTTGAATCTAAAAATTCATCTTTGTTGAAGAAAGTTGAAGCTGATCAAGTTGAAATTGATATTCAAAAAGTTCGAGTAGCAGTTTTGGAAGAAGAAAAGTCTAGAAGAGATGAACAGAACAAGTACTTTGAGTTGAAAAACAAAGAATTGGAGGCTAATAATGCTAGAAGAGAACATGAGGATTATATGTTAAAGAAAGTGATTGAAGACTTGATTGGTAAGTCAATTGAACAGAGGTTCGAGGAGATAGAGCTTGAAGAAGTTAGAGCAAAGAGAAAAGCTGAACTAGAAGCTGAGATGAAGAATAAAGGTAAAGGTGTTCAAGGTGAAAATGTTGTTGAAGTTACTGAAAGGGAAATGGTTGTGTCTGTGCCAACAGAAGCTCCAGAATCATCTATTCTACCAATATCTTCAGTATCTGGTGATAATGACGAAGATGACGATGATGCTTTGAAAGACGATGCAGATGATGTTTATTCTGTACATAGTGATGATGATGATGATGGAAGTGATGATGATGATCATGGTACTTCAGGTATCAAAGTGACTGAAGCGTCAAATGAAGAAAAAATTGATGATTATCTTCATGATGATGGTAATGAAGAGCCTGAGAATGCAAGTGGTGAGGGGGAGCAGGATGCTGAGAAGGTTGATGAAAGTGTTGATCATGTTTCAAAGTTGATTCTACGTCTTGAACACAACGTAGAAGAAGGAGAAATCTTGCATACTTATACTTTAGCTGAGATCGTAAAGATGACGCATGTTGATGAAAATGAGTTTAACTTTGATTTCGAAGAAGAGTTGAACAAGTTTGATATAAATCAGCAGCCTGAATATCAGTATAAGTACGTTGGAGATGCTGATAACTACGATAAAGTTGAAGTAGAAGATTGGAGTGATGAAGATACGTCTGAGAATGTGAACGTTGATACTTCTAGCTTTCCGATGCTTGCTGAATTCTTCAGTCAAGCAAATGAAGATGAGTTAAGAAGGAAAGTAACTAAAAGTGTGAAGAATAAGAGTTTATGTGAAATGTCGAAAGAAGAACGACTCGAAGAAAAGAAAAAGTGGTTCAAGAAAGATACTGAAAGGAAATTCAAAAGGCCACTGAAGTATTAGAAGAGAGATAGAGAAGTTTCTCTTGGTGATATCATCAGTTGGGGTTATCTACCACAAGTGAATGTGTATGCGATCAGAAGAGAGTTTGGTGTACAATATTTTGAGTACATTCAAGACATAATGTCTTTGCCATGGTGGGATGTCGAAGAGTTGCCCAAGGTTAGAATGTTATCTTATCTTGTCAGAACTCACGATATGCCTACATGGGGTTTAATGAAGTTCGAAGCTTTCAAAGACTTTAAACACTGGAAACCACACCAACCGAAGAAAGTAAAGAGGGTGGATCCAGTTACAGGCATTGAAGAAACAATCTTGCAGATCAAGAAGCCAAGAACTATGAAGAATATTCTGTTGCCGAAAATGGAACATAATTTTGGTGAAGGTTTTGTTTGCTGGGTATACAGTTGTTTGACGACAGAAGCTGTGATTGTGTACAAGGTTGAGAATGAAACCAGGTACATTCATCTGTATGATCCTATGTGGATTGTGATTTGTTCTGCAAAAGATATCGAGTGTTTGTTCGTGAACAAGATTGGATACAAAGCTGAAGATAAAGATCAAGATTTGCAGTTCAAGAAAGTTGCTACTATATGTTTTCAAAAAGGTATAAACTCTGAGAATATGTGGTCATCTAAGTGGAGAAAGATTGAAAAAAAAGAAGCTATGAAAGCTGAGAAGGAGAGAAAGGAACGTGAAGAGAAAGACAAGATTCTTCGAGCTACTGTTGTCAAAGGTTAGCTGAAGAGGAAAAGAGAGCTGTTGAAGAGAATGAAAAGCTCAGGAAGTTGTTACTGAAGAAACCAAAGCAAAGAGAGGAAAAGTTCAAATCTCTGTGAAAGAAGTTTTGAAGACAGGCTGACTGAAGACTGCGGCAATATCCAAGGGGGAGTTTGTTGGTGCACAATGTCTATCGCCTACGTCATCGGTCTGAGTCGTGTCAGTAGCATGTAATAGGGTTTAAAGTGTAAAAGTTAAGTTTATGTTTGTATGTAAGCCAGTTCGCACGAAATGGTATGTTGTAAGGCCAGGTCGCACGAATTGGACTTTGCCAATTCGTGCGAAGTGGTCATGTCCATTCCATGCGAACTGAGCAGCCTATAAATAGGCATGTTGGGTTTTCCATTTGTAACATTCTGGTGAAAGTTGTCACGAAGTGCTGCCAGTTTCTCTCCGTGTAAAAACGTCTAATATCAATGGAAAACCTGTTTAAAGTGTATTTCTCTGCTTCTACTCACATTCTAACACCGATTCAAGGTTACTAGATTGATTCCGCCTCTCTAATGACTTGATTTAACTCTGACCGACTCGTATTTGATCGAATCTCGATCCTACAAACAACCTAAACATGTTATCTACATCAGATATGTCATGAAAGCACTTGATCAATTTTCCAATTGCAAGACAGCTAGTTACCGGGTCTGGATTTCTAGCATTATGATTCTTCGGAAAGTTAACGCGATGGTAACACGATAACCACCTAAAATAATTCATTAGTGAGCTATTGATATTCATTCATGCGAATCTTTAATGATAGGTTATTTACCGGGTCTGGATTCCTAACCTCACTTATCAAAGAAAGCAATACTGATGGTTATAATACAACCACGAGGATAAGCATTTAAGTAGATCATATAACAAAATATTTCACCTTACAAGTCTTGATCACAAATCTTCCAAGATAGCAATTTCAGACCAAAATTACTAAACAAAGATCATTAACCGTGTCAAGAACATGTAATCAACACCATATAATTCGTTAGAACCCTTACGTGCAAGAAAGCATTCCTAATCAACATAAGATGTATCTTGTATAAAACCAATACCCTGGTCCGGTTTCATGGTGTAAACAAAGTCTACAAACAAGTGATTAATCAAGAAATAGTTACCATCCCACTAACCACAGATTCATTATCCAAGATAATCAAACATAATCAGGAACTCAACATCAATGAAACATTCATTATATAATCATGAAGATTCAACATGAAAAAGTACTAAAGATTCATACAAACAAGATTACAACATAAAGATTATTCAAGAAACAAGTTCATTACTACTATTACACAATACTACATAAAACATAAACTAACATCAGCTCAATACTTGAATAATGATCAGAATACATGTATAAGTACAAAGAATCGAACCATAAACAAGCAAGGAATTGATGGGTTGGATCGGTTATGCTACCATTCGGTCTTGAGGCTTCAAATTGGTCTGATCTGGACTGCTTCGGAACCCAGAATCGCCCAGAAACATGGAGAAAAACCCAACATTGTAACCAGTAGCGAATGCTGGTATTTATAGGGAAAATTCTGATCCGCACGACCATGCAGTTGATCCGCACGGTCGTGCACAGTCACTTGTCGGGTGACGTTATTTCTCTGATTCGGGTTCAGACAAGTGGACTAGTGGACAAGTTGTCTTGGTCACCAGATTGGCACGGTCATGCGACTGGTCGCACGATAGTGCGTTCCGAGGTCATCAGAAAGATCATCAGAAATCATGGTCCCAGGTGGTGCACGGTCATGTGGTTGATCGCATGGTAGTGCGTTCCGAGGTCAACAGTGGTACCATCACTCGCACTGGCAGTGCTTCTGAGGTCGGAGATCTGGCACGGTAGTGCATGTGATCCGCACGATCGTGCGTGATCTGGCAGTCATCAGATTTTTGCCCTTTTCATCAGATTTTCATCAGAATTTGCTCGTTTTCATCAGATTTGTCTCTCGTACTTCGTTTAAGACCTGAAAATATAAAAGTACCTGATTTGGTACCTAAACGTCGTGGTTTCGGTCAAAAATGCCTAAAACAGGAGTGATTTGTTGGATAAAAACATGTATAATTTAACGTATATCAAACATCCACACACTTGAACTTTTCTTGTCCTCAATTAAACATAAAATAAAGCAAGGAAACAAGTCTAAATATTTACAAAGTTACTAATTTGTTTGGTGGTCAAATTTGTTTTCAAAAAGTCATCATCAAAGATTTAAAACAAACAAGCTTTATTTGGATGTATGAAAAGATAAACAGATAAGTAATGACTTAACATTCGATTGACTTAGCATGCAAATCCTTACATTTCTCATAATGTTCACACACACTCGGTTATTTTTCTGAATCATACATGTAATGTGTATGTAAAACACTCGATGCCTAGTCAATGAATCATGCAATATCATAAGCTTGTCAAAAGATCTAATCTCCACCAATTAACATGTAAAACACATAAATCAAGAGGACTTTGATGGGTTGTAATGAAAGGCTATGGTTTAAGGGTATGGAATGGATATTTGAAAGTGGCTAAAAAGGTTAAAACTCGGCGATTATTTTCTAGGTTTCTGAACACGTTGCTAAGCTATTTGTGTATGTGTTCAGAGTTTATTCTTTTTACACTTCTACTCTCTGTTTTGTTCTTAATGATTTTCCATAATCCTCAAAAAGAGTTTCAACAGACGGATTGTTGTTTTTTTTTTTTTTGAAAAAAAACATTTACAAAGAAATAGTTTATATAACATCTTTGGCCGAATTTTAACACAATGGTTTAAAAATAAAAAAAACAAAATTTGGTTAAGTAGGTTAAATATTTTGGGTAAAATATGAAAAATACGGAAAATAGGCTCAATATGGCGAACAAATGGATGATGTTGGGTACGGGATATAAACAAAGAAAAAGGCTAACACAAAAGGGTATCCTAAGCGCCTCTATCATATTCATGCAATTTCTCATATTTATGATTTTGAAAAGTATACAAATGACAAGTTCTAAATTACATGAAACATCCGGCTCACTCATTTTCTGCAAAAAACAAAGAAGCATTGTCAAGAAAGCAGTAAAGTCTCAAAAATATGCTCACGTAAACGGAAGGAATGGGTATAAATATAAAGATAAACATGCTAATCTTTCTTTTGTTTTGTCACGCTTTTAATTATCTTTTTCAAAAATCAATTTCGCTTGTCGGTTTTGATCAAATTTGATGCTTTTTAAAGAACACAAGTGACCATTTTTATTTTATTTTCTAAAATAAATATGTACAAAAATGAGGACAATCAAGAACAAACAAAGTTAATCCATTAAACCCCTCCCCACACTTGAACTTCACATTGTCCCCAATGTGAAACACATATTAGTTAAGCGATTATAAAGAGCTAAACTAATAGTGTGAAAAGGGACATATGTTCTCCCTCAGAGTTGAATTGGATTCGTATGAATAGACTTTTGAATAGAAGTCTTCTCAACTCTGTGTGCATGCTTTACAAACCTGCCAAGTATGTCACTTTCTAAAACAGCAAACAATACCATTGATTAAAATGTTAGATAATTAAACCAAATCCATTATTCAAACAAAACAAACACACTACTTAAACATTTTGAAAACAGACAGAAAGTTTTTTAAAAATCCAAATAAAATAAAGTACTGAATAAAAATAAAGATAAGACACCAGTGTTTCTGAATGGTTCGCCTCACTTCCTCCTAAGCCTCATCATCATCATCATCGTCGCGGCGTGCTCCAGATGAACCTGCCCAGTAATTGCCTGGGATTCCAAATGGAAACTGTGGAGGCTCTCCGAAGTAGTTAGGATAGGCGTTCTGTAGCCCTCCGAAGATATAAGAAAAGCCTGCATACATCTCCTCCCTCATAGTGTCCTGAGTCGCTCACATAGTATCCTGAGTGGCTCTCATAGTGTCCTGAGTCACCTGCATTTGTTGGAACTGCTGGTATAACTCTGGATATGAAGGGATACCTGGAGGCCATTTCTGCTGTGGTGGATATTCGTACTGGTGTTGGGGTTGCTCGTGCTGCGGCTGCGGTGGTGGTTCTAGTACATGTTGTCCTTCTTCATGCATCTCGATGTCTTTGTCCTGTGGTGGTAGTGGATCCCAGATCTCTCCATTATGACCCCTCAGTCTTGGGCCATTGTCTGTATCCACTACTAAACCCATTGATTTCAAAGACCTAATGTCTACATCTCCTCTTACGTCAACTAATGTAAGACCACTGACTACTTCATCTGTCATGATTCCCATGTTGTATACCAGCTGAGTCACATATTCACCTCCGTGGATCTCACTTATGATATATGTGCTTGTGTAATCATTGTATAAAATTTGGACAATTCAAATATCAATAAAACAATGTGTTTTTATCCCAATATTTGTTTATTTATGTTTGACATTTTGCACGTTTTGATTTTTGTTCGATTTTAAACTCTAAATCACTTTCTAGAAAATTATACGCAAACTGATGCGCAAACGAAATCAGTTTAACGCAAAAAACACTCCGGAATAGCAACATAATCCTAACATACCTTATATAACCTTTACATAACTCAGAAATAAGTTTTAAAGGGTATGGTATGGCAAAAACAAGTTTATTCGACTACAGGGACTGTTTGCGTCAAACTGCAAAAGTATGTCGTTTCGTATAGCAACGTACATTCTGGAACATGATCATAAGCCAAACATACCATAAATAACCTTAACATAGCCTAGAAATAAGGTTTGAGGGGTTCGGTATGCGAAAATGCGCTTATTTGATCACAGGGACTAAAAGCGCCAAAAACCACGTAAGTTTGCATTTACGCGCATATCTTACGTTCTGACCACATCCGGACACCCAAAAATTTTTGTAATCATTAAAATATTATATTTTAGTGATAGGAATGCAAAAATACCATTTGTCGCGCAATTTGGATCGTTTTCGCGCCCGTTCGAGTTACGTCGTAATTAACCGAATAACGCGACCATACGACCAAACGAACCTACATCCGAGATATTTCCAAGCATATTTCAAGTCCACTATGCTTTAACATCCTTGTAGAGCCTTAAAATTGGCTTAACGGGGTTTAAACGTGTCAAAAATGGCCTAAGGAGTGTGCAGGGACTAAAACTACCATTTTTGAAACTGTGTTGCATGGTAGCGTTGCGCGACAGGTACCCCCTCCCTCTGTGGAGCGACGCGAGGATGTTGTTTTGACAGAATCTTCCATTTCAGCTGCAGGTCTTGTTTTCTAAGCTAGTTTTGGCCATTGTTTTACAAATTTGTGGGTATTTTGAGTGGTATTAATTATATCCACACACTTGTATTGATCCTATGCTTGCTTGGGCAACACATAAGCCACATGGCATGATCCAAGGGCTCTAATTCAAGTATAAATACCCTCATTCCATCTTTTGGACTCTAAGTGGAGGTTACCATCTTTGGAAGCCACCTACCTAAGTTCTAGTGCATCTCTTTCAGCCATTAGAGCTTTATAAGTGTTCTTTCATGGCTAATTCTTTATTTTCAGCAATTACAAGCTGAAAGTCAAATAGTTTGACTACCGTTTAACTTTCGGTTTTGACCACGAATTGGTCAAGTCAAAGTTCAATTGAACTTTGCAACGTGAGTGTAATCATGATGGTTATAATCCCTAGCGATTATACCTACTGATTACCACGTTGATTAGGTGTAGTGACGAGTCAAAGTTTCGGTCAAAATGCACGATTATGTGCATTTATGCAACGAAACTATTTTCGGGTATCAAAACACTTTGTTTTGATATCAAATCAGTTTTCTAACTTAGTTAAACATGTTTTAACATGTTTAACTCGTCACTTTTAGTTTAGTGCTTATTTAGGGTCGTAAGTCAAGCGGTCTCGACAATCACTTAGACTTTCGAACCCCACCCATTTGGTCGATCATTAGGATTCAACCAAACATATTTTGTGACCATAGTTGTATAGGGAATAACCTTTCGAGGTTATACCTTATGGTCACTTCGTTTAGTTAGTTATATGATAGGTAGTTTATATACCTAAGGAAAATGACCTTTTCATGCATAACTTGAATTTAAGCATATGTAACTTAATTTTTGACACTTAAACTGATTATGCAATATTATTAAACATGTTAAGGCATATAATACTTGTCATAGGACTAGTTAGGCGGCCCGAACGCGCGTAAACTACCATAACGAGTCATAACGGGTCATAAGCACTTTGGATAGGTTCCAACTTAGAATGTAGTGTCACGGCCCGTGTCCCGGTGTTACCTGGTTCAGGAGCCGCGGGACAGAAAACCCGTGGTATTTATTATTTGAGTTGACAGTGGAAGTTTAACAAGATCTTTTAAAACTTGAAAATGCCTGATTATTTTATTTCACAATTTGAGAACAAACCCCATAATTTACAGTAAAGGGAATTTTTACGAGGGAATCCCTTGTTTTACAAAACATGTTTATTTATTTTACTGAGCCACCACTTCAAGCTTGTTAGTGCTCCGTAGAACTTTTCCTTGATTCATAGTAAGTCACCTGAAACATGTTTAAAAATATTTTATCAGCGGGGAAATACTGGCGAGTCACTCAATTTTAATAAAATGACTCCTAGTTATAAATTACAGCATTAAAGCGATTACAATGGTTACTATCTTATTTTTATCTGGCGTCGTGTCACACCTTGGTGACGATGGTCATACCACTATTGGGTCCTTTCACCCAAGTAGTGATGATTATCACTGTTAGGTTGGGAAACCTAACCATGAGAGATTAGTAATGTGCACAATACCCCACTTGCCAGTGATTCAAGATAACCAAGACTTAATCCCTATAATTATAACTTTTGAAAATAATTTGAGTATAGTAAAACATTGTTAATAAAAAGAGACTGACTCACATTGCAAGTTTAGACGGGCAGAGTTTAGCCTACTGATTTAGCCGTGTAACCTAGTTAAAATATCAATGCATGCGAAACTAGGTCAGTAACTTAATACAACTCTTTACGATAAACTCAGGAAATCAAAACCCTCACGACGAATGACAAAGTATAGCCCAAATACGGGCAGCACTTAAACATCCATCAGATCGGTTTCAATCGATCGGACATTGTATCGTAGCAGTGATCGAGTTAATACCCTGTATTCGTAGCAGCGTCTTGACACCGTAAAACTCGTTTTCAGCAGAATATGGACGTTTTAAGACTGAGATTTCGAGCACAGAAGCAAGTCCCATGCACAGGCTACTTATAGCAACATTTTAGGTTTTACGCGGCCCGCGTAAACCTTAACATGACTTTTACGCGGCCCGCGAGGACCCCTAGTCTACGTGTAGGGCTAGCGTGTCACGAGTAGGGTTGCCACGTGGTTGCCATGTGGCCTGGAATGCTTATCCGGTGAATTTTAAGTTGCCGCGGCCCGCGTAGATGTAACCTTATGGTTTACGCAGCCCGCCCGAAATTCAAATTTCATGTTTTCTTGGTTTTTAATGCGTATTAGGGTTTCAGGGGTCCGGGTTTTCACTTACGGGTCGTTTTTAGAAAATTTTGTAGGTCCTTACATCCTCCCCACCTTATTTAAAATCTCGTCCTCGAGATTTACTGAAATAAGTGAGGATACTTTCGCTTCATTTCCGATTCCAGCTCCCAGGTATATTCAGGTCCTCTTTTTGAATCTCAATTGACTTTGACCAGTACCAATCTTTTATGTTTGAGAAACTTGACTTTTCTGTCTTCTTTTTGGAGTGGTTTCTCAACAAATTTTAGCTTTTCATTTACCTCTATGTCTTGAAGAGGTACTACCAGGGATTCGTCAGATAAACATTTCTTGAGGTTGGATACATGAAATACATCATGTACCCCAGCTAACTCTTCCGGTAGTTGTAAGCGATAGGCGACCGGTCCTATTCTCTGGATTAATGGGAATGGTCCTACGTACCTTGCACTTAGCTTTCCTTTCTTTCCGAATCGGACTACTCCTTTCCAAGAAACTTTCAAGAGTACCCTGTCTCCAATTTGAAATTCTAGCGGCTTACGTCGATTGTCTGCATAACTTTTCTGACGATCTCGAGCCGTTTTCAGTCTTTCCTTGATTTGAGTTATCTTGTCGGTGGTTTCTTTTACGATTTCAGGACCTGATAACTGGCTTTCTCCTATTTCTGCCCAGCAAACTGGAGTTCTACACTTTCGTCCATACAATGCTTCGAACGGGGTAGCTTCGATGCTTGAAAGATAACTATTGTTATAGGAGAATTCAATTAAAGGTAAATGGTTGTCCCAGTTTCCTCCAAAGTCTATCACACATGCCCTGAGCATGTCTTCCAGGGTTTGGATCGTCCTTTCACTTTGTCCGTCTGTTTGGGGATGGTATGCAGTACTTAAATTTAGTCGGGTTCCCATTGCTTCCTGGAAACTGGTCCAGAAATGGGAAGTGAAACGACTATCCCTATCCGATACAATGGAGAGTGGGACTCCATGTAAGGATACTACCTCGTCTACGTATAACTTGGCTAATCTTTCCATGCTAAAGGTTTCCTACATGGGTAGAAAATGAGCTGATTTTGTTAATCGATCCACAATTACCCAAATTGCGTCGTTACCTTTTCTAGTTTTGGGTAACATAGTAACGAAATCCATGGTTATTAGTTCCCATTTCCAAACAGGCATTTCTAATTGTTGAAGTAACCCTGAAGGTTTCTGGTGTTCTGCTTTAACTTGTGAGCAAGTTAGGCACTTAGAAACATATCTGGCTATGTCCTTTTTCATTCCTATCCACCAGAAATTATTTCTTAAATCTTGATACATCTTATTATTTCCAGGGTGCATAGTATATTTAGATTTATGGGCTTCCTCTAAAATTTTTATTTCTTAAATTTCCTTGCTTGGTACCCAAATTCTTTTCTTGTGGAATCTCCAAATTCCATCATTTCCTTGTTCTAATTCTTTTATTCTTCCATTCATTCCTTCAGCATCATCCTTGAGTGCTGTTTCTTGAATGTTTTTCAGTTGTTCCATTAAATCTAATTGTAGATTTAATCTAAGAGCACGAACTCGCTTTTGCTTTTCATGATACTTACGACTTAAGGCATCTGCAACTACGTTTGCTTTTCCTTCGTGATATTGAATATCATAGTCGTAGTCACTTAGAATTTCCATCCATCTTCTTTGCCCCATGTTTAATTCCTTTTGCCCAAATATATATCTTAAACTCTTATGGTCTGTATAGACAGTAAACTTACTCCCGTACAGATAATGTCTCCAAATCTTAAGGGCAAAAATTATGGCTCCTAACTCTAGGTCATGAGTTGTATAATTTTCCTCATGCTTCTTCAATTGCCTTGAGGCGTACGCAATTACCTTCTTGCGTTGCGTTAGCACACATCCTAATCCTAGCTTGGAAGCATCACAGTAAACTTCAAAATCTTCTGTCCCTTCTGGTAAGGCAAGAATTGGGGCTTTTGTTAATCTTTGCTTTAAAATCTTAAAAGCCTCTTCTTGTCTAGATCCCCATTCAAACTTCATTGATTTACAGGTTAGCTTAGTGTCACACCCCGACCACGTAAAACAACGAAACGTGGCGGAAATGTCGGGGAGTGTTGTAACAGAATTAATGTTTCACAACCATGGAAATTAAAGTTTCGTTTTATTCATCAAACAAGCGAGTTACATTGTCTTTAAACAAGAAATAAAGAGTACATAACATAAATTAACTAATTCTTGTCTCGTTTTAAGTCACTAAGGCACAGGTCCGCCTAAGTATGTCTCGATAAGTCCTATGCATCATCTCCTGAAAACACATGTGAAAATAGGTACGTCAGCATAAAAATGCCTGTGAGATACATAGGTTTTGTGAACATAGGTTTCATGACTTGTAAGTTTAGAAAGAGTTGTTTAATAAAGTTTAGTCATGAACCTTGTAAATTGATTTGTTTTGTAAATCATTTGAAAAACAATAAGTTCAGATGATATGTATAAATAAGAGAATAATGTATGGTTAAATGAATAACCATGTAAAATGAGTTTGTATAAGATAAGTTGTTTGTAAAACAATGTCTTGTGAAAAGTATGTTATTTGTATAAAATGTTATATGTCTTAAATCGAAATGATTCAAATAACGCTACGTTATGTAATACCATACAAACACTTATATATAGGAAGTACCAGCGGCGTATCCACCATGCTTGTATCATATTACACACGCCTCGTTACTGAAATCACTTACTCAAACCAAACCACCAACGTAAAATGTTTATGCATAATCAAATGTCAAAAGGTTTGTGTCTAATGTAAATCATGAATTGTGTATATCAATATCAAAATGTGAGCATGTGATGAATAACAAATGTACTAAGTATGCACACAATGGGCATACATAGCATAAAATGTAATGTAAGACAATGTACTAAGTACGCACACAATGGGCATACATAGCATAACATGTAATGTAAGACAATGTACTAAGTACGCACACAATGGGCATACATAGCATAAAATGTAATGTAAAACAATGTACTAAGTACGTACACAATGGGCATACATAGCATAAAATGTAATGTAAAACAATGTACTAAGTAAGTACGCACACAATGGGCATACATAGCATAAAATGTAATGTAAAATAATGTACTAAGTACGCACACAATGGGCATACATAGCATAAAATGTAATGTAAAATAATGTACTAAGTACGCACACAATGGGCATACATAGCATAAAACACAATGAAATCATGTACTATAAATGTACTAATGAACATAGCAAGTATATGATGTGAAAACAGGAAAGCATGAAAGTAACAAGTAGGCACATGTGTTCCACCCCAAAACGTTTGGAAAACAGTAAAAGAGGGGTCTATGTACTCACTTGAGATTGCTTAGTAGTCCTTGAGTAACAACCAAACAATGCTAGAGATCACGGATATCAAACGGCACCTAATATAGGTAACTATGTTAATATACCGGACCTAAAATCGGAGGATTGGATAGAATGAGGGTTCGTAAACCAAATGAGTATGGAAACTCATGCAATATGGTTTAACAAAGCCCACATACTAAAATGAAACCTAGCCTAAGTGCTTACGACCCATTACGACCCGTTTAGGTAGCTTATGCTACTTTAACGCGTCGTTCGCGTAAAACGCGTTCGGAACGCCTAACTAGCCCTATGATAAGTAAAATATGCCTTAACATGTCTAATATTGTTGCTAAATCAGTTTAGATACCAAAAGTTATGTTACATATGCTTAAAATGAATTTTGGCGTAAAAAGGGCATTTTGGTAAATTACCTAAGGCATATAAACTACCTATCATAAAACTAACTAAACGACGTGACCATAAGGTATAACCTCGGAAGGTTATTCTCTGTACAACTATGGTCACCTAATGTGTTTGGTCGGATCCTAATGATCGACCAAACGGGTCGGGTTCGAAAGTATAAGCGATTGTTTAGATCGCTCACCTTACGACCCTATATAAGCACTAAACTAAAACTGACGAGCTAAGCATGTTAAAACATGCTTAACTAAGTTTAGAAAACAGGTTTGGTATCAAAACAAATGGTTTTGATACCTATAAGTAGTTTGGTTACAAAATACGCATTAACACGCATTTTGGCCGAAACTACGACTCGTCACTGAGACTAGATAACGTGGTAATCAGTAAGCATAGTCACTAGGGACTATAACCATCGTGATCACGCTCACGTTATGAAGTTCAAACAAAATTCGTGTTGACCATATACTGGTCAACGCGGAAAGTCAAACATAGTTTGACTTTCGGGCTAGAAAAGCGATTAAGGAACGAAGGAACACTTACAAAGGGTCCCCGCTAGTAAATCTTGATCGAATAGCTCAGGTATGAAGTGATTGGCTTCAACTTAGAGCACTTTTGATCAGATTTGTGAGGAATGAGTGAAGTTGAGGTGGGTATTTATAGTAAATGGACAACCGTTAGGATCCTTTATCGAATAACGTGCCTTGATCTCACCCGTACACTTGTCGGAATGTTATGGTAATTCATTTTGCCCCCACCACCAGTTATTGACAAGTGGCATTGGCCTTTGGGGTGTTTAAGGGCTGGAAACAGGCTGTTAAAAACAAGTTTCTGCATCTGACCCCTGCTTGCGCACCGTAACACTCAGAGTGTTGAGGTGCGCAAGGACCTACTTTCACAGAATTACACTTTTGGTCCCTGTTAGTGTTTTGAGCCATTTCCGACATGTTTAAGGCCCGTTAACCCCATTTCAAAGCTCTAAAATGAAGTTAAAGTATAGGGAAATTAAAATGTGTTCAAAAATATCTCGGGTGTCGGTTCGTTTGGCCGTACGATCGCGATGTTCGCTTAATTACGACGGAATGCGCATAAGCGCAAAAAAAGATCCAAATGACGCGACGAATAGATTTTTCTTATGCCAAACACTAAAATAAAATATTTTAGTGACATAAATTTTTGGATGTCCGGATGTATTCAGAACGTAAGTTATGCACGAAAGAGCAAACTTATGCACTTTTTGACGCTTTTAGTCCCTGAATGACCCAAAAGTTTATTTTAGCACACCGAATCCCTCAAAGCCTATTTCTAAGCTATGTAGAGGATATTTATAGTATGTTTAACTTATGGGCATATTTCGGAATGTCTGTTCCAGTACGAATCGTCATACTTTCGCAGTTTGTCAAGTTTAGTCCCTGTAGACGATTAAACTTGATTTTACCATACCAAAGCCTTCGAAATTTATTTCTAAGTTATGTAAAGGTTATTTAAGGTATGTGAAGCCTATTTCACTATTCCGGAGTGTTCGTTGCATTAAACTGGTTATATTTACGCATCTGTGCTCGTATAACCTTCCAGAAAGTGATTTAAAGCTTGAAATCGAACAAAATTTGATATGTTCAAATGATACACATATTTTTACAAATCCCAAGTATGAAACACAATATCTCATTGATTTGGTTTTTGTTTGATGGTCATGGAGGCACAGTTGTTACAGTCTCCCCTACTTTAGGAAATTTCGTCCCGAAATTTATTTGTAGGAGCATGTCTGTGACTTTGTGTTAAATAACCATCAAGGATAAGGCATATCCTGATATTCCACTTTAACGGACATTTTCAGAAATGGAAATGAAGGAAGAATCAGGGATATTCATTTCCCTTCGATGAACAATTTTCAGAAACGACAATGAATGGAATGAGTCATTTTCCACAATTCCTTCAGAAACGAAAATGATCGGAATGAGTCATTTTCCACAATTTCTTCAGAAACGAAAATGAACGGAATGAGTCATTTTCCACAATTTCTTCAGGAACGAAAATGAACGGAAGGAGTCATTTTCCACAATTTCTTCAGAAACGAAAATGAACGGAACGAGTCCTTTTCCACAATTTCTTCAGAAACAAAAATGAACGGAACGAGTCATTTTCCACAATTTCTTCAGAAACAAAAATGAACGGAACGAGTCATTTTCCACAATTTCTTCAGAAACAAAAATGAACGGAAAGAGTCATTTTCCACAATTTCTTCAGAAACGAAAATGAACGGAATGAGTCATTTTCCACAATTTCTTCAGGAATGAAAATGAACGGAAAGAGTCATTTTCCACAATTTCTTCAGAAACGAAAATGAACGGAACGAGTCATTTTCCACAATTTGTTCAGAAACGAAAATGAACGGAATGAGTCATTTTTCACAATTTCTTCATAAACGAAAATGAACGGAATGAGTCATTTTCCACAATTTCTTCAGGAATGAAAATGAACGGAATGAGTCATTTTCCACAATTTCTTCAGAAACGAAAATGAACGAAACGAGTCATTTTCCACAATTTCTTCAGAAACAAAAATGATTGGAATGAACTCTAGACACATGACAAAACTCGCTGTGGTTTCTGTGCACTGAATTCCATAATTATGTATGCATCCATAATTACGTAATTCCTTGCATAGTCCGCACAGTTTGTCTTGTAATGTTTAGGGGAGGAAAATCAAACCTTTGATGAGTGTGACTAGACTACCATAGGGTCCTTTTAATTAGATCGACTAATGATCCTTTTAATTAGGCCACCAAGGAGTCCTTTCAGCTATATCATCACATGATATTCCTAACCAGATTTTTGGATCAATCTGTTTAACTACACCACTCAAGGGGTCTAATTATGGAATAGTACAATATAATCCAAGGGTCTTTACTATCACGTAAAAGCCCATTGAGGATTTAATATAGTACCTTTGGATATCCTACTATGAATCCCTTATACGAATGATATGGAAGATTCTACAAGGATTTGGATAACAAAAACTTGGATTACACCAAAAACATAAAAGGGAACACATAAGCACATAATCACATAGTTGTTTAACTTGGTTATTAATTTGTTATTAACTTGCTATTGATTGAATATGGATATTCAAGGTACACCAGGAAACCAGTCGATGGACTTCAATGTCCTCTGGGATCTATCTGGAAAGATAGAAAGATCTCCCAAAAATTCGATTTTGTTTTCAAAGAAACGTAATATTCGAATTAAGGAACACAAAAATTTTTGGATTTACGGAAATACCCTTAGGTACCCTATTAAGGATTTATAGTGGTACTTTGGGTATTTGTCCAGTGTTGTAACTTGCGCCTTGTACTTCGTTTTCCTTAGAAGAAACGGGTACTTAGGAATTTCGTGGAAACGCAAGATATCATAAAATGGAAAAAAAATTGGGTGGTAGTTTGCTTTTCAAGGAATACGATTCCTTAATTGTCGGTATTGTAAGGGATATGTTGTTTATACATAAAACCTCATAAATACATTGCAATGTAAATAAAAGATTTATTTATAAACAATGATAACAACTGTTTCATGGACCTTGACAACAAAAGAAAATAATACATAAGACATGATTATTTCTAAAAGGTGTTGCCTTCTAGTCGGTCAGATGCTCATCCCTGCGCTGGATTAGCATTAGCAAGCTTTGGGCAATTTCTTTGGAAATGACCCATCTCGCCACAATTGTAGCAAGAACCTGGTGGAAAGCGAGCTTGAGCAGGATTGTTGTTAGCTTGATTTGGTGCAACTGCAGCTCGGCAAACTTTTGCTGTATGACCTTTACGTCCATAAATTTGGCATTCGCGACACTTCACACTAGCATGATGATGATGGTTACATTGGTTGCACAAGGGTGAAGTTCCATTGTATGGCTTCCTAGCAGGGGGTTGAGCTGGTTGGTTGGGGACGGCTTGACCATTATGAGTAACCATGGCGAAGTTCTGAGAAGCCTTTCGCTTCTTTGACCTCTTAGGGGATTCAGTCTGTTCATCCATGGTCTTTGATTCCTCAATTGGTTTCTTGTCACTTTTTTGAAAAAGTTTACCTTTCCTGATTTGAGATTCAGTCAAGGTTGCAGATAGCTCAATGGACTGCCTAACCGTAGTGGGGTTACTACCAGTAACAATGTCCTGAACTGATTCAGGGAGACCATCAATGTATTTTTCGATCGCCTTATCCAAAGGCGTAACCATGGTAGGACACAACAGGCTCAGCTCCTCATATCGATTAGTGTATGCTCGATCTTCACCGCTGTCTTGCTTAAGATCGTCGAATTCCCTTTCCAAGGCCCTGATCTCATGACGAGGACATAATTCCTTCATCATCAGTGCTCGAAGTTCTTGCCACGTTTGAGCCAGTGCCACTTCGGCACCCCTATCTCTCATCACACCGTTCCACCAAGTCAAAACTCGTTTCTCAAAGACACTAGATGCGAAACCTACCTTTCGCTCATTTGGACATTGAACATGTCTGAAGGTGCTCTCTAAACTCTCGAACCATTGCAGAAGTGCAGTCGCTCCTTGAGACCTAGAAAACTTTGATGGCTTAGCCGAGTTGAACGTCTTGAAATTGCAGGGGGCATTATTGTTGTTGAGAACTTGGTGACATTGAGCAACAATGTTCGGGATTGCAGCAGTCATTTGCTGTGTAATGACAGCTGCCAGCTCTTCAATAGATACCGGATTTTCGCGTCGAGGAGGCATTCTAAGAAAAAGGGAAACAAGAGAGAAAACAAATGAAATGGCATTGGGTAAGAATAGGATGTTACAAATACCGACCAAAATCATGGTTGATGGTCATTTGTTTGAACCACGAAGCAAACAAACAACACAAACGCTGAATCAAAGCAAATCGATCCTCATAGTGTATCGTGAAGACATGCTCGCCTATAAGTGGACACTCACCCCAAGAGTTCCCAGGTAAGAGTGACTGGTCCGATTATGTGGATTTGTACGAACACTCTAACCTTAGATAGAAAACTCAGGGTACAGGCATTCACTCTTCCAGTTTGCACGTGTTCACACTATTTAGGACCCAAAACTTTGACGAGATTTTGAAAACTCAAAGGGGTTCAAAACCTTATAATAGAGGGTTCAAAACCTAACAATATAGGGTTCAAAACCTTACAATAGAGGGTTCAAAACCTTACAATAGAGGGTTCAAAACCTAGTAATCAATCATCCTAGAACAGATGATTAGTTTTCAAAGCGGTTTTGAAATTTATGTTCTTGTTGTGGTTATCACCTAAGGATAGGTGAAGGTATCGTTTTATGACTAAACGCAAGTAAACTCGCGTTAGGGTCCTAGGAAGGTTATAGACTAGGTCAAAGCATTACTAATAACCTAATTCCCTATAACCATGAGCTCTGATACCATCTTTTCTGTCACACCCCGACCACGTAAAACAACGAAACGTGGCGGAAATGTCGGGGAGTGTTGTAACAGAATTAATGTTTCACACGTTTCGTTTTATTCATCAAACAAGCGAGTTACATTGTCTTTAAACAAGAAATAAAGAGTACATAACATAAATTAACTAATTCTTGTCTCGTTTTAAGTCACTAAGGTACAGGTCCGCCTAAGTATGTCTCGATAAGTCCTATGCATCATCTCCTGAAAACACATGTGAAAATAGGTACGTCAGCATAAAAATGCCTGTGAGATACATAGGTTTTGTGAAAATAGGTTTAATGACTTGTAAGTTTAGAAAGAGTTATTTAATAAAGTTTAGTCATGAACCTTGTAAATTGATTTGTTTTGTAAATCATTTGAAAAACAATAAGTTCAGATGATATGTATAAATAAGAGAATAATGTGTGGTTAAATGAATAACCATGTAAAATGAGTTTGTATAAGATAAGTTGTTTGTAAAACAATGTCTTGTGAAAAGTATGTTATTTGTATAAAATGTTATATGTCTTAAATCGAAATGATTCAAATAACGCTACGATATGTAATACCATACAAACACTTATATATAGGAAGTACCAGCGGCGTATCCACCATGCTTGTATCATATTACACACGCCTCGTTACTGAAATCACTTACTCAATCCAAACCACCAACGTAAAATGTTTATGCATAATCAAATGTCAAAAGGTTTGTGTCTAATGTAAATCATGAATTGTGTATATCAATATCAAAATGTGAGCATGTGATGAATAACAAATGTACTAAGTATGCACACAATGGGCATACATAGCATAAAATGTAATGTAAGACAATGTACTAAGTACGCACACAATGGGCATACATAGCATAACATGTAATGTAAGACAATGTACTAAGTACGCACACAATGGGCATACATAGCGTAAAATGTAATGTAAAACAATGTACTAAGTACGCACACAATGGGCATACATAGCATAAAATGTAATGTAAAACAATGTACTAAGTACGCACACAATGGGCATACATAGCATAAAATGTAATGTAAAATAATGTACTAAGTACGCACACAATGGGCATACATAGCATAAAATGTAATGTAAAATAATGTACTAAGTACGCACACAATGGGCATACATAGCATAAAACACAATGAAATCATGTACTATAAATGTACTAATGAACATAGCAAGTATATGATGTGAAAACAGGAAAGCATGAAAGTAACATGTAGGCACATGTGTTCCACCTCAAAATGTTTGGAAAACAGTAAAAGAGGGGTCTATGTACTCACTTGAGATTGCTTAGTAGTCCTTGAGTAACAACCAAACAATGCTAGAGATCACGGATATCAAACGGCACCTAATATAGGTAACTATGTTAATATACCGGACCTAAAATCGGAGGATTGGATAGAATGAGGGTTCGTAAACCAAATGAGTATGGAAACTCATGCAATATGGTTTAACAAAGCCGACATACTAAAATGAAACCTAGCCTAAGTGCTTACGACCCATTACGACCCGTTTAGGTAGCTTATGCTACTTTAACGCGTCGTTCGCGTAAAACGCGTTCGGAACGCCTAACTAGCCCTATGATAAGTAAAATATGCCTTAACATGTCTAATATTGTTGCTAAATCAGTTTAGATACCAAAAGTTATGTTACATATGCTTAAAATGAATTTTGGCGTAAAAAGGGCATTTTGGTAAATTACCTAAGGCATATAAACTACCTATCATATAACCAACTAAACGACGTGACCATAAGGTATAACCTCGGAAGGATATTCCCTGTACAACTATGGTCACCAAATGTGTTTGGTCGGATCCTAATGATCGACCAAACGGGTAGGGTTCGAAAGTATAAGCGATTGTTTAGATCGCTTACCTTACGACCCTATATAAGCACTAAACTAAAAGTGACGAGCTAAGCATGTTAAAACATGTTTAACTAAGTTTAGAAAACAGGTTTGGTATCAAAACAAATGGTTTTGATACCTATAAGTAGTTTGGTTACAAAATACGCATTAACACGCATTTTGGCCGAAACTACGATTCGTCACTGAGCCTAGATAACGTGGTAATCAGTAGGCATAGTCACTAGGGACTATAACCATCGTGATCACGCTCACGTTATGAAGTTCAAACGAACTTTGTGTTGACCATATACTGGTCAATGCAGAAAGTCAAACATAGTTTGACTTTCGGGCTAGAAAAGCGATAAAAGAACGAAGGAACACTTACAAAGGGTCCCCGCTAGTAAATCTTGATCGAATAGCTCAGGTATGAAGTGATTGGCTTCAACTTAGAGCACTTTTGATCAGATTTGTGAGGAATGAGTGAAGTTAAGGTGGGTATTTATAGTAAATGGACAACCATTAGGATCGTTTATCGAATAACGTGCCTTGATCTCACCCGTACACTGGTCGGAATGTTATGGTAATTCATTTTGCCCCCACCACCAGTTATTGACAAGTGGCATTGGCCTTTGGGGTGTTTAAGGGCTGGAAACAGGCTATTAAAAACAAGTTTCTGCATCTGACCCCTGCTTGCGCACCGTAACACTCAGAGTGTTGAGGTGCGCAAGGACCTACTTTCACAGAATTACACTTTTGGTCCCTGTTAGTGTTTTGAGCCATTTCCGACATGTTTAAGGCCCGTTAACCCCATTTCAAAGCTCTAAAATGAAGTTAAAGTATAGGGAACTTAAAATGTGTTCAAAAATATCTCGGGTGTCGGTTCGTTTGGCCGTACGATCGCGATGTTCGCTTAATTACGACGGAATGCGCATAAGCGCGAAAAACGATCCAAATGACGCGACGGATAGATTTTTCTTATGCCAAAAACTAAAATAAAATATTTTAGTGCTTACATAAATTTTTGGATGTCCGGATGTATTCAGAACGTAAGTTATGCGCGAAAGAGCAAACTTATGCACTTTTTGACGCTTTTAGTCCCTGAATGACCCAAAAGTTTATTTTAGCACACCGAACCCCTCAAAGCCTATTTCTAAGCTATGTAGAGGATGTTTATGGTATGTTTAACTTATGGGCATATTCCGGAATCTCCGTTCCAGTACGAATCGTCATACTTTCGCAGTTTGTCAAGTTTAGTCCCTGTAGACGATTAAACTTGATTTTACCATACCAAAGCCTTTGAAACTTATTTCTAAGTTATGTAAAGGTTATTTAAGGTATGTGAAGCCTATTTCACTATTCCAGAGTGTTCGTTGCATTAAACTGGTTATATTTACGCATCTGTGCGCGTATAACCTTCCAGAAAGTGATTTAAAGCTTGAAATCGAACAAAATTTGATATGTGCAAATGATACACATATTTTTACAAATCCCAAGTATGAAACACAATATCTCATTGATTTGGTATTTGTTTGATGATCATGGAGGCATAGTTGTTACACTTAGTTAATGGTACAGCTATTTTGGAAAAAAAAAACCTTAATAAACCGTCTATAGTATCCGGCTAACCCTAGAAAGCTTATAACTTCCATAGCTGATTGCGGGACCTTCCATTTGGTTATCACTTCTATTTTGGATGGATCTACGAGAATACCTTCGTGATTCACCATGTGTCCTAAAAATTGCACCTCTTGTAGCCAAAATTCACACTTTGAGAATTTGGCGTAAAGCTTCTCTTTTCTTAACAAAGTTAAGAGTGCACGTAGGTGCTCACAATGCCCATCCTGACTTTTGGAATAAATGAGTATATCGTCGATAAAGACAATTACAAATTTATCCAAGTACGGTTTACAGATCCTATTAATCATGTCCATAAATGTTGCAGGAGCATTTGTTAATCCAAATGGCATGACTGTAAACTCGTAATGACCATACCTAGTTCTGACAGCAGTTTTAGGTATGTCTTCTTCTTGTACTTTCAACTGATGGTATCCGGAGCGTAAATCCATCTTAGAAAAATATCTAGCTCCCTGAAGTTGATCGAAAAGATCATCAATCCTAGGTAATGGGTATCGATTCTTAATTGTAATCTTATTTAATTCCCTGTAATCGATACACATTCGCATCGAACCATCTTTCTTTTTCACAAACAATACTGGTGCTCCCCACGGGGATGAACTAGGTTGTATAAATCCTTTGCTTAATAATTCATCTAACTGCTTTTTCAGTTCTAACATTTTGGTGGGTGCTAACCGATAAGGTGCCTTGGCTATCGGTATAGTTCCAGGAATTAGATGAATTCTAAATTATACTTCCCTATCGGGTGGTAATCCAGGTAGTTCTGCTAGGAATACATCCGGGTATTCTGACACTACAGGAATTTCCTTAAGTTCCTTGCCTTTGGTATTAATAACTACCGAAATCATATATACTACTCCTTGTTTTCTTGAATAACTGGCCACTTTCATTACTGAAATGAACTTCATTGGCTTACGTGGCTTATCTCCTGTAATCATCACTACTTCTCCTGTGGGTGTATGAATTTCTATGGAATTCTTATCACAGAGGATTCGAACATGGTTAGCTACTAACCAATCCATTCCTAATACAACATCGAATCCAGCTAAATTCATAGGTAACAGGTTTGCAGAAAATTTATGGCCTAAGAGTTCTATCTTTCCTTCTTGCAAAACCTTATCTATGTTAACAAAAGTCCCATTTGTCATTTCTACCGTAAAAATTTGTCTAAGGTTGGTTAAGTGTAGGTTAAGAGCTTGGCAGAATGAAGTATTTATAAAACTTTGGTTTGCCCCAGAGTCAAATAACACTTTTGCATACACGTTGTGAACTAGAAACGTACCAGCTATCACATCTGGGATGAGTTCTGCTTCTTGGGTAGTCAACTGGAATGCTCTTGCATTCTTTTTGGTAGTTCCTTCTGCAGGTTTAGCTTTGTTGTCAGCTGGTTTGACCAATTTGGGGCAGTCTGGTCTAAAATGTCCAGCTTCTCCACAGTTGAAGCAGATTGTTGATCTCTTCCTCCTGCAATCTTCTTCTTGATACCCTGGAATTTTGCAGAAATTGCAATATCCTTTGCATTTTCCAAAATGCTTTCTTTTACAGGTACCGCATAATGGAGCAGTGAAAGGTTGCCCAGTTCCATTTTTCTTGAAATTACTACTATTACCCACACGGAATCTTTGGGTAATCTTTTGGGCCACTTCCTTTTTCCGGTTTTCTTCTCTTGTGCGTACCAGCCCGTCGGTCAAAGTGTTAGCTAATTCCACTGCATCGTCAATTGTGCGGGGTCTCGCAGCTTTGACGATATCACGAATATCGCTAATTAAACCCCAAATATAGCGAGAAATAAGTATCGGTTCTGGTGAAACCAGGGTAGGTACAATTCTTGCGTACTCGAAGAATGTCGAAGTATACCCTTGACAATCAACATCCACCATCCGGTGGTTTAGGAACTTATTTGTCATTTGTTCCTTTTCATATTCGGGACAAAATTTTCTTTCTACTAGTCTCTTAAATTCTTCCCAATTCATGGCATAAGCCACATCACTTCCCTTGGCTTGTAGTACCGTGTTCCACCATTCTAGTGCCCCTTCTTTAAAAGATGCGACGCGTACATGACCTTGTCTTCCTCGGCAGATTTACTTATTTTAATTACTGCTTCGGTTTTCTCTAACCAACGCAGTGCTGCAGTTGCCCCTTCATTGCCTGCAAATTTGATTGGTTTACAGGCAAGAAATTCCTTATAAGGGCAACCAGGCGTTGCAGCTTTCATTTTCTTAAGGAATGGGGCTTGCATCACATCATCATTATTATTGTTACCGCCACCATTTATACTATTACTGAAGTTGTCATCACGAGTGCGTTTGCTGGGTGTAGATGGTGGAGGTGCAACTGGATTTCGGGCAGCAGCCAGGATTGCTGGAATAGCATTGGCTATTCCTTGAGCAACAATATTTTCTATATCTTGCCTATTAAGAAAGTGATCCTCATTGTTTTGCTCAGATTGGTTAACTTCATTAACTGGCTCATTGACAGTGGGTTCCATCTGATAATTTTCAATATATAAATGTATAAATTATTGGCACAAAATAAAATAAAAAATAATCAGTTACAATAAAACAATCACACATAATCATGTCAACACGTATAGCCAAAATTGTCGACTTTGCGACGTTGAGATTTTTATATATTAGTATGCATCCATACACACCAGTTATATTACAAAAGTTTTATTTTAAGTTATTTTACATGATTATATTTTTATTAATATTTATTATTATTTTATTATTATTAAACACGTAACCACACAACCACATACGATCCCCGTCAGCTGGCACTTCAGAAACGACGTTCCCTTTCGTCGTATTTCCATGATATCCTCTCCCCCACTTCCCGGATTCTATTTTCTGCGTCCACCAGCTCCTCGCCATAGTGGAGGAGTTCAGCCAAGTTCTCAGTGCTCATAGGTGGGTTTGGTGCAGGTTCCGGGTCAAACTGGGGAAAATAGGTGTTAGGGTTATTCAAGAGATTCTGAAAATGCCAGTCAGTTGTCCACCATTCTTCCAGCTCTCCGGGTAAGGGTCGGGGGTTGACAATAGGATCTGCGATAGCAGGTTCCAAATTAACTGGAAGTTGTGATTTAGCTGGGTAATTGAAGAGGTTTTCATTGGCAAGTCCGATGAGGTCGCTATTTGCCAGTTTACGGTCCAGCTCCTCCCACGGTGGCATTTCCTGGGCTTGCCCTGAACTTTCCCCGATCTCTTTTCCTTTGCCTTTATCCTTTGGATTCTCAGTCTTTTTTGACTTTCTGTGTGGCTGGCTTCTTCCTACGGCCCCGTTTCCAGTCTAAGATTCTCCTTCTCTTTTTCAGCTTGGGTTTCTCCTGGGCTTGAGCCTGGAATTCCATAGGTTTGTCAGTATCAGTCAGATAACCGGAAGAGCCCCCAGAAACTCCCATGCCAGCAGAATAGATAGTGAGATTCTGAAGAGCTTCAGATAACTCATTCATGCTATAAGAATATAAGGAAACACAAAATCCTAGTTAGAATGTTATTTACAGAATCACAGAATGGCAATCAATTAAATTAAGTATTTTTAAATACTTAATTGGCTTAAATCAGTGGCTCGGATACCACATTTTTCTATCACGGCCCCCGTCCCGGTGTTACCTGGTCCAGGAGCCGCGGGACAGAAAACCCGTGGTATTTATTATTTGAGTTGACAACGGAAGTTTAACAGGATCTTTTAAAACTTGAAAATGCCCGATTATTTTATTTCACAATTTGAGAACAAACCCCATAATTTACAGTAAAGGGATTTTTTACGAGGGAATCCCTTGTTTTACAAAACATGTTTCTTTATTTTACTGAGCCACCACTTCAAGCTTGTTGTGCTCCGTAGCACTTTTCCTTGATTCACAGTAAGTCACCTGAAACATCTTTAAAAATATTTTATCAGCGGGGAAATACTGGCGAGTCACTCAATTTTAATAAAACGACTCCTAGTTATAAATTACAGCATAAGAGCGATTACAATGGCTACTATTTTATTTTTATCTGGCGCCGTGTCACACCATGGTGACGATGGTCATACCACTATTGGGTCCTTTCACCCAAGTAGTGATGATTATCACTGTTAGGTTGGGAAACCTAACCGTGAGAGATTAGTAATGTGCACAATACCCCACTTGCCAGTGATTTAAGATAACCAAGACTTAATCCATGTAATTATAACTTTTGAAAATAATTTGATTATAGTAAAACATTGTTAATAAAAAGAGAATGACTCACATTGCAAGTTTAGACGGGCAGAGTTTAGCCTACTGATTTAGCCGTGTAACCTAGTTAAAATAACAATTTATGCGAAACTAGGTCAGTAACTTAATACAACTCTTTACGATAAACTCACGAAATCAAAACCCTCACGACGAATGACAAAGTATAGCCCAAATACGGGCAGCACTTAAACATCCATCGGATCGGTTTCAATCGATCGGACATTGTATCGTAGCAGTGATCGAGTTAATACCCTGTATTCGTAGCAGCGTCTTGACACCGTAAAACTCGTTTTCAGCAGAATATGGATGTTTTGAGACTGAGATTTCGAGCACAAAAGCAAGTCCCATGCACAGGCTACTTAGAGCAACATTGTAGGTTTTACGCGGCCCGCGTAAACCTTAACATGACTTTTACGCGGCCCGCGAGGACCCCTAGTCTACGTGTAGGGCTAGCGTGTCACGAGTAGGGTTGCCACGTGGCCTGGAATGCTTATTCGGTGAATTTTAAGTTGTCGCGGCCCGCGTAGATGTAACCTTATTGTTTACGCGGCCCGCCTGAAATTCAAATTTCATGTTTTCTTGGTTTTTCATGCGTATTAGGGTTTCAGGTGTCCGGGTTTTCACTTACGGGTCGTTTTTAGAAAATTTTGCAGGTCCTTACATGTAGTATTTGTTAAACCATATCATATGAGTTCCAATACTCATTTGGTTTACGAGACCTCTTTCTATCCGATCTTCCGATTTAGGTTCGATTTATTAACATAGTTACCTATATTAGGTGTTGTTTGATTCCGTGATCCTTCGAAAGTTATTGGCTGTTATTCCAAGACTATTAAATAATATCAAGTGAGTACATAGTCCCCTCTTTTACCGCTTTCAAATATTTTGGGGTGATACACATGTGCCTACTTGTTACTTTTGTGTTTTTCATGCTTTTCATGACATATACTTGCTATGTTCATCTAGTACACATATAGTACATGATTTCCATTATGCTTTGCTATGTATATTGACTGAGCATGCTAGCACATTGATTTACATTACATTTCTGCTGCATATGTTTACTCAGCATATGGGCACAATTGATTTCATGGACATCTCTACTATGTATATTTACTTAGCATACTTAGTACATGGTTTTTACATGACATGCTTACATTTGGTATGTTTAACGGGACAAAAATACGTTCATTAACATTGATCACGCCACTCGGTAGTATGTAGTGGTACCATAGGACTTGACAAATCCCGTTCCTGGCTTCCTAGGTTTGTTTGGAAGTAGGGAATGACAGAATCCGATATACATAATTGATAAACCTTTAACTTGTTAAGGGTTTATCCGACAGTCTCAAGGCTTGAATGTATGCGATAAACACTACTACATAAATGTTTGTATCAATAAAGCATTGATTTTGCAAAACATAACTTTTGATTTAAACTACTGTTCATTCAAAGACATTGTTTTGTACATGACATTTGGTTTCACATGACATTTGATTTTACATTGACATATACAAGACATTATTGTTACTTGACATTTGCTATACAAGACATGATTTACGCATGACATTGAGATATTAAACATTGTTATACATGAACATTTGACATTAGTTTAAACAAAACATTTTGGTGGTTATTTGGTAAGTGATTTAAATAACGAGGCGTGTGTAATATGATAAAAGCATGGTGGATACGCCACTGGTACTTCCTATATATATAAGTGCTTTTATGATATTACATATCGTAGTGTTATCTAAACCCCTTCGACAAAAACAAAGACATGAGATATTTTATACAAAGACAAGACAAGATATTGTTTTACAAGTAACATGTTTTATACAAATTCATTTTTACTTGGTTAATCACTTAACCACAAAATTTTCTTTTATTATCATCTGATTTTCATATCGATTTTCGTATGAATTATAAAAGAAAACATTTTTTATAAGGTTCATGACTACTTTTTGTTAAACACTTCTTTTAACTACAAGTCATGAATCCTTCATCAACAAAACCTATGTATCTCACAGACATTTTTATGCTGACTTACCTATTTTCACATGTGTTTTAGGAGCTAATGCATGATGATGATCGTGACACACTTAGGCGGACTCGGGCCTTAGTGACTTAAAAGAAGCAAGAATAGTCTAACTTATGTTGTGTTTTCCTTAATTTCCAAGACGATGTAATCAAGCTAATAAATAAAAACCAAATTTTAATTACCATGTGTTGTGAAACAATAATTCTGTCGCTCCACTCCCCGACGTTTCCGCTGCGGTTTGTTGTTTTACGCGGTCGGGGTGTGACATCACTGCTGGCGGTCCTTCCCGCGCTATTCAAGAAGAATTCAGCCATTCTGGCGGCGAGGTTCACATGCACTCTGTTAACTATTGAATATAAGAAAAGAAGATCTGGAGTGGGACAGTTTCCCGAACTATCCATGCGTCCACAGATGGTGTGACTCATGACCTGATGAATGATCCTCAGAAGCGGGTCTCGCAATCTTGATGCTTTTGCTTTCCTAGCATCATATGGTGGCCCATCTGCCACTTATGCCCAGAAATCAGCCCTCTATTGGTCACTTCTGAACTTGTATATATTGGTAAAAAGGTCGGAATCGAGTTCTTCATTCGAGTATATTCCTAGCCTTCTCCCTAGTTTAGCAACGGACCATTTGTGACATTTTCTACCCAACCTAAATTGTATCGTCTGTGCATCCTTAAAGTCTGAATTGTCGCTTCTTGGTTTGTCATAGGAATATGAAGCGAAAAACTCAAGTGTAAGCTCAAGATACACGGGCCATTCAATGTTCAACAATCTGGACATGGGATATGAAATCATGTTGGATAGTCTCTCTTCTTGGTTTTGGGCTGTCATGGTGCTCCAATTTAGCCTTCTTGGCTCCCTGATTTCCCCCCTTCGATTCCATAAGGCCTCCATTTTGGCAACGCATGGACGGTCCTTCGTTTTGTTTTGGTCGAACTCGAGAAATCGATGGTTCATCTGCATATAAGAATACAACAAAATGGGAGCAGAATTAAAAATTTTAAGTGCTGCCTCCGGAACAGTCTGTTTACGACATTCTGTTGTCGTTTCAGCAATCGCACTGCCGTGCGGATCCGAGATCGGAGACTGACCAGCGCTGGAAATGGGACTTGCACTACTGTGCAGTCTATGGCACTACCGTACGTCGCGGGATCGTGGTTCTAGATCACTGATTTGGTCTTGTCATCGGATCGGCACTGTCATGTCGTTCAACTGCATGACCGCGATGCTTATGTTCACAACCGATAATAATTGAACCGAATCGAATAATATACAACAAGGTCCACTCCATATACCTTTAAGTTTAACCCAAGCTTACTACACCCATTACGCTAATAAAAATAGGTGTAAAACCCTATGCATATTAAATAATCTAAGGAATTTCGTGTTAACCTAATGTATAAACAATTACATAAAAGTCAACCATGAAAAAAAACCGATTAATAACCATAACCGCAAAAAAAAAAGAAAAAAACAAAAAACGATTAATAACCATAACCTCACCAAAACAACAATAGCCAAAGTGATCGGTCATGAAAATTTAATAACCAAAAAATAGCGGTTTCGGTTTTGGTGAAAGATTATAACCGCACTGAATCAAACTGTGCTCATTCCTACCGGTATTTGTTTTTTTATAGTTTCCGATTACGATTTAGAACACGGTTTTATTTTATTGGGTTACATAACTTTATACTTCGGGATATAGCAGACAACTTTTGTGTGATAAAAGTAAACAATTTTTTTATTGTACGAGTTGTTTTCAAAATAATGTAGTTTTTGTCTTAAAATGTACCAATTTCCGGTACCGTACTGGTAGTGAAACGAACCGGATCGGTACCAACCAAATAACGTCAGTAGCGTTATCGATGTTATTGGAACTGGTATCGGTGTTCGCTTTTATTGTTTTCGAAAAATTTAAAATATGTCAATAACTTTTTGGGCATACGACTGTATTTTTTCGATAAATGTCTTATGTCGAAATATAATATGCATACTTAACCCATTTAGTTTTGTTTGAATTTTTTTTCTTGATAACTTGTGTTCGCTAGCTTAAATTTTTTATCTAATATGATTGCATTTAAAATTTTCTTTTCTCGATGTTCCAGTTTTTTTTTTTTTTTTTTTGAGAACGTAGTTTTGTTTGAGTTGTCTTTTTGGTATCGTATACTACATTGAGTGACGGTGTCATACCGGTACTACGAGGAACGGAACCGATACTAACCGAACATCGTCAGTACTGGTATTATCGTAAATAATATTAATGTTTATTTTTAAGATTTTTGCTCGATTTAATAAACAACTTTATTTTTTGGGTTATATCAAAACAACTTTTGGGTGATGAAACCGTTGTGAACAACCTTTTTTCTATATCACAAGAGTTGCGTTCAACTGTTAAAAAAAAGAGTTGAGTTCAAAATAATGTTTTTTTGTCATATATATTGATTTTTGATAGCGTACCGGTAACAAAACGAACTGGACGATACCGATTGAACAACGTCGGAACTGATATCGAACATTGTAAAATGGGCGTAGATATGACTTTAGGGCCTTAGGCATTTTTTTTGAACGGTGACTTTCTTTTTGAGTGACCCAATATCACACTGCCTAAACAGCGGCCCTAGCCAAGATCTGCCCAGACTACGTTGTCTTAACCGAGCCCGCACTGGTTACAACATTCCCCCAGAAACTGTACTGCTTCCACACGAGTTGTCTCTCTAAAGTAACAACCGGATGAAAACCAAGGTGTGGCTCAGGATCGAACCCCCCTCGGTGGATTTGTCACAATCATTGCCCAACCACTAAGCATAAGCCCAGGGTTATATCTATCTCAATATGACATAAGTGAGAATTGAACTTGAGTCTTCATTGGAAAACCCAAATCTCCTACCACTAGGCCACAAATAGGGGATGGCCTTAGGCATATAACGACATTGTTTTAGTTTAGTTTTCTTGTTTTATTTTAGTTTTCTTTTTCGCTTACCATACCGAGTGCCATTACATTAATTGATATCTGTTGGGATTGAACCCTATCAAAGGAACAGTTGATTAAAGCCAAAACCGGACCAGAGCAGTGGATCCAAAATAAGCAGATGTTATGTATTCATTCTCTCCCCTTGAAAGTGACTAAACAACTGATGTCCTCTATTTACTGCTCATCTACAACATCTGTCCTTCAACAACTGCTGATGATTAAAGAACTCTTGAAGACTAACACTGATGCTCAATCTACTGATCTGGGTCAAGCACTGCTGAAGTCATAAAGTATTGCTGGAGTCACAACAGTAGAATAGGAAGCAGTAGTTTGTTTATTCTTTGTATTGTAATGTAATCAGTAGTTAGTAAGCAGTAGTTGTATTAGATCAGTAGTTACAAGTTTTTAGGAGGTTAGATGTCACTTTCATGGTGACGTCAGCCAAGATGCTTCAGTGGTTTACTCGTGCCTATAAATAGAACAGTACCCTATACTGTTCTATTAGCTCTTTCACCACTTATCTTCCTGTACAAACAAGCTATTGCGAGCTCAGGCTGAGGGGGAGTTTGTGATACATGCATGCAGAATTGTAATTGAAGTTTGAAATAAATTCAAGCATTCGGTTCAATGTTAAACTTGTATGTTGAAAGCATTCCTCCTGTTTGATTGTGTGCAAAGTTTATTTCCATTTTAATTCAGCTGCAATTTCTAATTCATCTTCTTAATTCGTAAATGAAAACACAATAAAAAACAAACTCAGATCCTAACAATTGGTATCGGAGCTAGGACAGTCAAATTTGATCTAATAATCATTTTGACGTAAAAGTTCAGCTCACAATCGTTGATACTTATAATTGTTCGTTTCGTTGAAAAACAGAGTAAGGTTTAATCACGAACAAAGTTGATTAATCAGTACCTGTAAAACAACCAGGATGGCGTCACAATCGCAGGATGCTAACAATAACGTCGGTTCACTTCTCAAACCACCCATGTTGAAACGAAATGAGTACCACATCTGGGAGAGAAGGATGGGTCACATCCTTGCTCAACAAAATACCGGATGTTGGAGATCGGTTGTCTTTGGACCACATGTTCCAATGGTGCTGAGTGCTGAGGATCTAAAGGTTTTTGTTCCTAAGAAATTAGAGAACCACACTGATCAGGATTTTCAAAAACTTGAACTAGATGCCAAGGCATTTAGCATTGTTGCATCTGGTTTGCCCAATGAAATTTATGCTGGACTGTTACACTGTAACAGTGCCAAAGAGTTATGGGATGCAATTAAGGAACAATTTGGGGGAACTGATGAAGTGCTTGAAAACAACAGGGAAATTTTGAACCAACAGTATGAAACATTTTGTCACATTAAGGGTGAATCATTAACCCAGCAGTTTGAGCGATTTAGCTGTCTCATGAGTGAACTAAAACTTGTTAATGTTGAGTTTACCAAATCAGCACAAAATAGCAGGTTCCTTAGGTCACTCCCTGAAAAATGGGATACAATTGCTTTTGTAACCAGAAACTGTGCTGAGTTCAAAGATCTGACACCGACCCAACTTCATGGTAGACTCCTAACCTTTGAAAGGGAGTTGAACCAGAAAAAGAAGTTACAAGACTCTGGAAAAGTTGCTGATGAATACTCATTTGGCAGCATAGCTCTTTTGGGTCAGGAAGAATCTGGTAGTAGAGTTAAGGATCAGAGTTATGATCATTACATTGACATAACTGCTGGAGGAGCCTTTAACAACTCTGATCCTCACTCTTCAAATTATGCTTTCACAGCTAATTGTGAAAACCAGATGTCAGATAATTTGTGCTTTGAACTCAATGACTTACAAGATTTTGATCCAGTTGATTTAGAGGAAATGGACATTTTGCATCAACTTGCTTTGCTAAGTGTCAGAACAAGCAAGTTTTACAAAAGGACAGGGAGAAAATTCACAGGGTTGCATGGGAATTTAAAAGTAGGGTTGGATAAGTCAAAAATTAAATGCTACAAGTGTAACAGGCTAGGTCACTTTGCTAGGGAATGTAGGAGTCAAGCAACTAGACCTATTATCACTCACCCTAGTCCAAGACCACAAAATAGTCAAAGCACTGTGCAGTATTCCCATTATACCCCTGCTGCCCATGTAAACACTGCTCATTATGCAAACCCTGTTCCTGTGCATTATGTTCAAACCACTGTCCCACAAATTCAGTATGTCCAAGCTCCTGTCCCTCAGGTTCAAGTGCAACCAGTTACACCACAACAAGCTGCACCACCAACAGTGGTTCAACCAGATCAGCAAAGCTTTTTCACCCAAGGCTTTGTTGACTGGAGCAGTTTACCTGATGAGCTAGGTGATGAAAATTTTGCACTCTATGCTAATACTAATGCTACTAATGATGAATTTTGTTTTATGGCATTAGAGTCAATACCAGAAGGGCTGGAAACTGAAGAAGGACAGTTAAATGTTGAAACAGTGGATGAAATTGCTAAAGCAGTGGTTACTTCTGTTGCTGGTGAAATACTGTTGGGAGAAAGTTTAGAACCCCTGTTGGAACCATTGTCCGACCCCTGGTCTAAAGAAGAAGAAAAACATGGTGAAAAGTAAGAGAAGGTGACTGATGAGAAAGAGCATGTTTGTGACTGTGCCATGATAGCTGCAGCTAAGGTATCATCTCAGGTTCTCCAAATTCTGTGTTCAGACAAATGCATCATAGCATTTGCTAACATTAAAGAGGTGAATGAAAACCTTAGGGATAGAGTTTTAATTGATGAAGTTCAATTTGAAAGGTTATTAAAAGAACGGAAAATCAAATTGACTGAAAAACACAATGAAATCTGCAGTCGTAAACAAGAGCAAAGCATAACCAAGGACCAACTCCAGACTATGATAGAAAAATATCAAAGTTGCAAAAAGGAGTTGGAAGCCACCCAAATCACTTGTGAAAAATGGGTGGAGTCCTGCAAAGGTTATGAAATTATGCTTGAAAAACAGCTTTAAAGCAATGTAAAATTTGGCATAGGGTTTAGGAAAAATGACCAAGTTGAAAACACTGCTGCAAATCAAGCTGGTTCTGTTGAAATCATACCAACCAACAAGAATGGCCAAGAAGTTAAAATAACTGACAAACTTGGTAACAAAATCACTTTGGAAAGATCTGTGGGATCCTCGACTTTTGAGGAGATTGAGAAATACCAATTTAAACCCACATGGTCTGATGAGTGTGACATTCTTGAAAACTTCAAACCAATGGACTTCTCAACCATTGATGGTGTAAAATCTCCCAAGGCTAAGGTCATCCCTCTTAAGGATACCCCAGCAGTGGTTCAAAACTCTGTTTCTAAGAAGTCTGAAAAGAGGAAGAAAAGAGAAAAGATTAAAAACTTGTTTTGTGACTTTTGTGAGAAGAAAAATCACTTGACCAAAGATTGTTTTCACTTAAAAGCTTATGATCTTAACAAAACAAGTGTCATTGAGCCTTCACAGAGCTGCACCATTTGTGGTAAAAACAACCACTCCACTCAGTAGTGTGTGTACTTAAAATCTTTTGAGGTCAAAAAGGAAGAGTACATGTCTAAAACACCAATGAGTTCATCAAATTCATCTGTCAAATTCACCAAGAATCAACCACTGTTTGTGCCAGTTCAAACAGCTGTTACAAACCAGCTGAACCAAACTTCTATCAAAAGAGATGTTTAGGTGACTGATGCACCCCCTGCTAACCAATACCGAAGAGGTAAAGGTCAACCACCATACCAAAGGATCCCACACGTTTATGAGGTGTACAAAAAGCCTTCTAAACCAAGAGTGAACAGGCATCCTTTTGGGTACCAGCAGATGATAGGGCAAGACCCCCAACAGTGGTTAGAGAAAAACATTCCCAAAAATGTTCAAACCCCTGAGCTAACCATTGTCCATCCACCTGAACATAACACAGACACTGTTGAGACCCCATCCAAAGCCTTATTGGCTTTGGAAACCCTAATGAACTAATCCTTTTACTTCATGTGCAGGGAGCTTCTGCATGCTTAGATAGTCTTTGGTATGTAGATAGTGGAGGCTTCAGGCACATGACAGGATGTAGAGCCCTACTCAAAGATTTCAAAATCCATGGAGGGGGTGATATATCCTTTGGCAATAATAGTAAAGGGAAGGTGATGGGGTCTGGTACAGTTCAGTCTAGTAATGTCAAATTTGAAAATGTCAATTTAATAGACAAGTTAAAATTCAACCTCCTAAGTGTCTCACAAATGAGTGATAAAGGCCGTGGCTCATTCTTCACAAAGGATTGTAGTAGGATTGTTGGACCAGAAATGGTTAAAAAGATTGATGAAATAATAAAAAAATGGAATAACTCAACTTGTTGCTCAAAGGAGTGGCAATGTTTATGTAGTTGATATGTCAAAAGAGAGCCCCAGGACTGATGCCTGTCTGTTCTCAGCTGCCTCTAACAAAGAGACAGAATTATGGCACAGGAGATTGGGGCACACAAATCTCAAGACAATCACTGCTTTGTCAAAACAGGGGTTAGTAAGAGGTTTACCTCAAAAACTGTTCACATGTCCTGAGCATTGTGTCTCCTGCTTAAAAGGAAAACAACATAAAAGCTCATTTAAGTCCATTGAAGAGTCCAAAACAACCAAGTGTTTGCAAATGCTGCTCATGGATCTATTTGGCCTAGTTAAAGTCGTGAGTCTCAAAAAGAAAAGATATTGTTTGGTGATTGTAGATGACTTTTCTAGGTTTACATGGACTTATTTCTTACATTCCAAAGATGAGACTGCAGGCATTTTGCAAGACTTTGTGACACAGGTTGAAAAGCAATTTGACTTGCCAGTAAAAGTCTTCAAGAGTGACAATGGCACAGAGTTCAGAAATAGGGAGTTGGATGAGTTTTGTGTGTCAAAAGGTATTGTAAGGCAGTACAGTATTCCAAGGACACCAGAACAAAATGGGGTTGTTGAAAGAAAGAACAGGACTTTGATTGAGGCTGCCAAAACCATGCTTGCTGATTCAGGTTTGCCATTAACTTTCTGAGCAGAGGCAGTAAACACTGCTTGCTGTGTCCAGAACAGAGTTTTAATCAACCCCAGATATCAAAAGACTTCCTATGAACTGCTGTATAAAATCAAACCACTGATCTCATACTTTAAAATATTTGGATGCCCAAGCTTTATTTTGAATTTAAAAGACTCAATTTCAAAATTTGCAGCCAAAGTAGACAGTGGATACCATTTGTGATACTCAACCACTGCTAAGGCCTACAAAATGTTTAACACAAGGACCAAAACAGTGGAAGAGACTTTGAATGTGAAGTTCAATGAACTTTCTTCAATGAAGATCCCTGCAAATCCTGCAGAATTGTTTGATCTTGATAAATTTACTTTTGAAAATACTACTGTCAAGACTAACAGTGCAGGACCATCACAAGATTCTCTATCAGACTATGGATATGAAATCATCATTCCACAACAAAAGTCTGCATCAAATGGTAAAGCAACAGATGTTCAAAACAGCTGTCAAAGCTCAACCACTGCTACCTCAACAGTTGTTGACCAAAGTAGCCCATCAACCCCTGCTTCCTCATCATCAAACACTGTTGATAAAGGTCCTCAAACAGTGGATAAAAGTCAGCATGTGTCCACACCACTACCTCCTATTCCACCTCCATTTAAAGCCACTGCTGGATCATCAAAGTCACCAGCAGTGGTTAGCTCAGAAGATTCACATCTGCAGCCCTCACCATTAAATGCCATTGTTCCATAGAAAGAAGATCTTATCTTCTTGAAGTCTCATCCACCTGACCAAATCATTGGCAACATCAGTGAAGGAGTGCTCACAAGAAGCCAATCCCAAAACATCTGTCTTTTTGTTGGTTTTCTATCTCTCCATCAGCCAGTCAAGTACCAAGAGGCACTGAAAGACAATAGCTGGGTAGAGGCCATGTAAGAGGAGCTCCAACAGTTCAAAAGACAACAAGTATGGGAGCTTGTACCATTGCCAGAGGATGTAAGTCCTATTGGCACAAAGTGGGTCTTCAAAAATAAAATTGATGAAAGGGGCATTGTTGTCAAGAATAAAGCAAGGCTAGTGGTTCAAGGTTACAGGCAGGAAGAGGGTATTGATTATGATGAAACTTTTGCCCCTGTAGCAAGATTAGAAGCTATTAGACTGTTCCTGGCCTTTGCTGTCAACCACAACATAAAGGTGTTTCAAATGGATATCAAATGTGCATTCCTCTATGGTAAGATTCAAGAAGAGGTATATGTTTGTCAACCTCCTGGCTTTGAGGATCCATTTTATCCAAATCATGTCTACAAGCTAAATAAAGCTTTGTATGGCCTAAAACAAGCACCTAGAGCCTGGTATGAAACTCTTTCCACGTTTATTCTCTCTATTGGTTTCACAAGGGGTAAAATAGACAAAACACTGTTTTTAAAATGGAGAGGGAAAGACTTGATGATTGTCCAGATTTATGTGGATGACATCATTTTTGGAAGCACATGCACTAAAATGTGTGAAGAGTTCAGACAACTCATGACAGCTGAGTTTGAGATGAGTGCAATGGTGAACTATAGTGTTTCCTTGGTCTCCAAGTGAAACAACAGCAATATGGTACATTCATCCATCAAGGAAAATCTACCAAAGAACTTTTAAAGAAATTTAAGATGGATGATTCTAAACCATGTAGTACACCCATAGCAACCACAAAAATAGTCATGTCTGATGAAAAGGATGATTTGGTGGATCAAACACTATATAGAAGCATGATTGGGTCTTTATTATACCTAACTGCATCTAGTCCAGACATCATGTTTGCAACATGTGTCTGTGCAAGATCCTAATCAGCCCTTAGAAAGTCTGACCTCATTGCTGTGAAAAGGATATTAAGATACCTCAAAGGTGCTCCCACACTTGGCATCTGGTATCCAGCTAATGGAAATATCAAGCTTTCAGGTTTCTAAGATAGTGACTTTGCTGGATGTAACACAACAAGGAAGTCCACTTCAGGAGGGTGCCAATTTCTAGGTGATTGCTTAGTATCTTGGTAAAGCAAAAAGCAAGCAGCTGTTTCAACATCCACTGCTGCAAGCTGTCAGCCCAACTACTTTGGCTTTAAAATCAACTGCTAGATTTTGGTATCACTGCCCTAAAGACACCACTCATGTTGGACAGTCAGGCAACATAAAATATCATCAAAAATCCAGTCTCTCATTCAACCACCAAGCAAATTGATATCAGGCATCACTTTGTGAGGGATTGCTATAAAAAGGTTTGATTTCTCTGCATCATGTTCCAACTAAGGATCAGCTGGCAGATGTGCTAACAAAAGCATTAGACACATCTACCTTTGAAAGCTTGATCTCTAGAATTGGCATGCTAAACATGGAATAACAAGTAAAATCTTGTTTTTATATGAATAAAAGCATTAAAATGTTTTCAGAAAATCAATAATCCATCCTTAAAAATAGCTAAATTTTTTTTTATTAAATCCTTAAAAGTCTGTCATAACCACTGTTTTTGGTTCAAACATCTGTTTTGCTAAAAGCTGTCCACTGCTGAAAGTCAACCCCTGTTCTCTCAAACTTTTGTTGGATGCACTTGATATAGCTCAGACAGAAATCAGTTCCTCTCAACCACCTATCACTGAGAGCATACCACCACAAGTGAATGAGTCTGACCTCCCTATCTTTGCTAACCCACCAAATTCTGAGGAGGTTACACTACAAGAAGTACAAGTACTTCCGTCAGTAGTTCAAGTGGAGCAGCAACTACAGGTGTTAAATCCACTGATTTACAACTGGCCAGTTGTTTCATCAATCAGACTCCCTTGAAGGCAATTTCCTCTCAAGCAACTTTGATATCCGCTGGTGTGTTTGTTCCAACCACTGGTTCTATCAAAAGGATGTCAATTGCTGAGGAAAGAAGTCCCCAGTACCGAGAACAAGGGGCATCAGTGGATAACTTTTGGGAAACATTCCCTAAGGTAACCACTGATACAACCACTGCAGGTGGGAAATCAGATGATCCCATTAACTTGGGTGATGGTTTAATGTACCGAGAATTGACGAATAGAATTGACAAATTTGATACATCTGTTGCAAAAATCAAAGATATGCTGCAACAGTTGTTGAAAGCACAAAAGGTACCATCCACTGCTGCACCAACTCCAACAGCTACTCCATCATCTGCTCCTACTCCAAATGAGCTGTGGAGTTTGTTTCAACCTATGTTGCACCAACAAAGAGAATTAGCTGATCAGCAACATGAAATACAAGTTCAAAAGATCAGAAATCTCATGGAAGCAAGGTTCAAAGATACACAGGCAGACATAAAGGCAATCAAGGCCCATTTGCTGAACACCACTGGCACTGCTCCTCCCTCTATCATCTTTGTGGACAACCCACCACCAGCTGATGCCAAAAAGGGGGAGAAAATGAATCAGTTGAAGAAAAAGGGATATGAAGATGGGTTGTACATTGCACCAGACAATTCTAGTATGCTTGCAGACATCCCTAAGCCAGATGGTACTAAAAAGGTTGATGTAACCACAAATGCCATTGCTGATGCAAAAGCAAGGGTAAAAAGGATATGGAGGCAAAGGATAGAGCAAGGTTTGAACAGGAGAAAAAAGTTTTTATGGAGATGAATGAGCAGGGTACTTCTGAACCAAAGGACGAAGAAAGTCCTAAGGTCAAAAGAAATCATCCCACTAGACAAGTGAGGCAACCCAAACACATACCATCCAGATCCACAAAACATACTCCCAAATCTCCTAAAAACTCCACACATCAATCTTCCAAACCAACAGATGTAAAAACACCTGTTGTATCAACAACTGTTGGTACTTCAGAGGTTTCAACATCTGTTACCCAAACAACTGCCACCACTACTACTTCAACACACACTACATCCACTGCCTTACCACCACCACCAAAAATCACATCACCACCAAAAACAACTTCATTACCACCAACACCTCCTCTTAAAAAGCAGAAGACTTCAGATGACACATCATCTGTTGTAATGGAAACTGTGGTTGAAACACCAGTTGTTTCAACAACTGTTAGTCAACCACCTACCACTCAAATCACCACCACTCAACCCACCAAAACACCACCAGCCTCTCCTAAACCTAAAAGGAGAAGGTTGTTATTGAATGATGACAATTCACCACCTCCAACATCTTCACAACACTGACACTTACTACCATTTCAAACCCTGTTCCACTCTCTTCAGCACAAGTGTAACACCTCAAAAATTTACGTCCTATAATGTCTTGACACATGTCATAACCTTTAAACGTGTGAAAGAATACTTTCGAGAGACTAAAGTTGACAAACAATGAAACTATGTAAATATAAGGGTTCAAAGTGTCAACAATGAATAAATATACTTTACAGTAACCCTACATGATGTTTATAACCTTAAACGAATGGATCATACGAAGCGAATTGTGAAAGAAAGTGAGAGATTACAAACTACAGGGGTTAAATGTGTCAACATGTTAAGATATACCTCTGAGTGACCTTTTAGCAAACCCGAAGCCTTGTAAGGATTAATTATGCTCACTAGAATGCACCATAAAAATTTCACCAAGTTTCGTTACCGTATGAGAAAGTTATGATAAAATTCGTGTGTGAGGGTTAGAATCGTCAACATTGAAAATTAGGGCTTTTCGGGTAAACACAAAGCGTCCAAGGACTTCACAAAGTGGGAATAAGTCTTGGAGCCCTTATATGTCAATTTAAAAGGCTTATAATGCAAGAATTAAAGTGAAAATGACCTTTCGGGGCACCAAGGGCCAAAAGTGCAATTAAAGAAAAGTTTGAAACCTGAACCGGAGGTCCAGGCGGGCCGCGTAAAACTTAACAATATCTTACGCGGGCCGCGTCCGACTTACAGATGCAGAAACATAGGACAGCTGCCTGTTAAGGTTTATAACCGACTCCAATTGCTTGTTTATCATACCATGGGCGACTATAAATGGTATTTAGGCTCTAGGGACACTTGTAAGCATCTTGGTTCCATCCTAGACTCATTTGGCATGATCATAATCAATCAAAACCCACTATATAAAGCACCTATGTTGCAACTTTTGTGCATTCATTCCATACATCACTTCTGATCATTCCTGGAGCACAAGGACGATCATAAAGCTTTCCAAATCGTTCATAGGACTTGTGTAAGTACCCTTGACCCTTCTTAATCAAGTTTTGATTAGTATATAGCCTAGAAGTCAAACCGTCGTAATTACGGTTTGACTTAATGATTAATCGCTAACGGTCCAGCGATTAGGCAAACTTAAGGTAGTTATAAGTTGGTAATTATGTGGGCTTTAAACCCTTAAAAGGGTACTCACTGATTCTCATCCTAACTAGGTCGTTTGCAAGTCAAAGATGTTTAGAAAAAGTCAACAGAAATGTAATCTTTCGTTTAACGCATAATTAACAACGTAAAAGGCGTGTAACCTATTTTATCATTCATATAACATGATCATAAGTAAAAGAACTTGTCTAAGCTTGTTTGATTCGACAACTTTCTGTTTAGAACCGATTCGGAACCGAAAGGCGCATAGTTTGACTTTCTGCTTTGACTTCGATTCTGACCCGGTTTAGATAGGTTTAGACATGCCTTAAAGTTCCATTAGGACCTAGTTACATGTTTGTATAACCCTCTGCGTTTATACCATTTGAAACCTTAATTGTCCGACGTTTCCGTTAAGTGCTTAAAATTGACCATAATGCCCTTTTATCCGTAAAACGAGAATTTTGATAATGTGAGTAGACGAAGACCTCGGCTACTGATTTATAAACTTACCCTCAAAATTTGACATCAGTTTGAGGTCTAGATTAGGAGATATGCGCATTAGCGTAAACCATAAGCTTTTTATTAATTAATCGGCGCGATTAGCGCATAGCCTATCTAAACCCAATTTTGGACACCAAACCTTTTACCCACTAATGTTAAATAATATTTTCGGATTTTTGAAGATTTTTAATTATTTTAAACTGATCATAAGTTAGGTTTATCGCCTTGATTCGGTTAATACCGAATATACCCTTTTCGGTTATAAAATGAGTTCTACAAAGTATTTTGACGCCAATCCAATTGCTACTGATTTTAAATAATAAATTAAGTGTTTTGAACCTGTTGAACTGATCAGAAAACTCAGAATCCTATTTTAACCCGTAAATCGCTTAAAACGACGTTATACGCGTATTAAGCGCATAGTAAGGGTTTAAAACCATTTTGTCACATAATACTTAAAACCAACTGATATCACAACATATTTAAGGCATGTTAACTTAAGAAACCTGTTTAGGACTCTTATGGTTACCCGTTACGCTTCTTGCGTGTTCGGTTAGATTTATGTAACTAGTTTGCATAAATTAGCCGAAACGGGTCAAACCTTATCGTTATTATCTCAAAATCCAGAATGTGTTTAGATTACCCATATTATACAAGTCTTCAAACTTGTCGGGTCTAAATCACATTCTATTCCGGTCTTCGCTTTATCATGCGTTTGAACCGTATCTTTCTCTTGAAAACTAATCGGTCTAAGTCAAGGCTTAATTTAAAGACCCGTTAGGATTCTAATAGGTTATTAAAAACCTTCGTTCCAGATTTAGGAGCCCAGTAAAAGCTATCTGTACTTGCTGATTTGATACGGCTGGGATTGAATTTATATTTAGCTCAGGTAAATACTTTTAACTTATTTTCCCTATACGGGCTTGGGATACGGTATATAAAATACCGCTTGGTCGGGCATTGAATCTTTAATTGTATGATGGTTAAAGTATTGAGATGTCTCGTTTAATTTGTTTTGTTTGCTTAAAGCCTTTGGGGGGTTAATGACCGTGTCCCGGATATCCCTGGCATCATTTTACGAAATGGCCACGACCTCAGCACCGGGCGTAGGCGTACGCCCGTCGGTGTCTCATTTAAATAATGTGGTGTGTCTATTGATCTTTAACCCGGCTCGACCCGGGCTACTGAACGCATAAGGAACATGTAAATCCTTTACAAGTATTATATTCAAATAATTATCCCAAGTTATAAAATATTATTTGTGCCTTGTGCATTCAAATCAATCATTTTTAAACCCTTTTCAAAATGAGTCGGTTGATTGTATTTACCAGTGTAAACTGACGTATTTTCCCAAAAAGGCTAAGTGCAGGTACTAATCGGAATTGGCTGGCTACTCCTAGCATCAATAAAGAGTCTCGCAAGCTTAGATGCCTAAAGTCTGTTGAACAGAGTTATTTTTATTTTTGATCCGCCTGTGGATCCTTTACTTCCGTTGTAATACTTGATGTTACATTAATTCGGATTGTAATATATTTATCCTTTTGCTTCCGCTGTGCATTTATATATTGTGTTGTTTGACGATGATGTTGCCAACCACGTCACGTTACTCCCCTACCGGGCCCACCGGTAAAGTGTGGAAATATTGGGGTGTGACAACAAGCCTTCAATCCAAACACTGCCATTACTCCTGCAGGTGTCCAGTATCCTTTGGAGCTTATAGCAGTTAGAGAGGAGATCAAATCCTTTTACTCTGAAGATGACCCTGCTAAAAGGAGTTTACCATCTCTTCAAGGATATCCTAGGCCTAACAACATTGAAGAATATTTGAAGTTAAAGGCTCAACAAGCAGAGGATATCTCTAAAAGAAACTCACAAGGAAAATCTGACAAAGAAATTCAAAGACACTATCAATTCCTGCTCACACAAGTCAGAACTTTGGAGCAGTTTTCTAAAGATTTGTGTCAAAAGCTTTCAGAAAGAGATGATGAAACTTTGAGAAAAGATTACATTGAGCACATTATGGCATTCAAGAAATATAAAGGAGAAAAGGCTCAATATAAAGAATGGACAGTTGGTGAGCTAAAGGAGGAGTTAGAAAGAATTGAAAAATTGAACAAAGACAAAGTGAAGCACACTCCTCCTATCTAGTCAAAGTACATGAAAAATGTACCAGATAAGGTGTTAAGGCTGAAGAGAATGAAAGAAGAGCTCATTACTGCTGATTTTGGGTCAAGGAATCAGGTGACAAGGTGGAAAGAAGATAAGGTCATAGCCAGCTACAAAAAGTTGGAAGAATTAAGAAAGAAGAATCCAAATGTTTCACAAAAACCAGACTATCCTGAAGCAGTGGTTTCAACAAGACCACAAAAACTGCAAGTCAGGAAACCCACTGCTCCACCTGGTGCCATCCTTTATCAAAGAAGGAGACAAAAACAGATGGATGCAGAAACAACAGAGGATATAGCAGCAGGGAATGATATTATAAAATCAGTCCTCAAGCAGATGATAGCTGAAAATCCTGAGATTGCTCAAGCTCAAAGCACTGCTTAGCCAGTTATCACCAGTCCACTATCTCCAAACTCATCAGCAATAAAATCTCTCCCAAGAAACCCACTGGATTCAAAAATACTAAAGTGGAAGTCTGACAAACAGACCCACGTATTGACTTTGATCAAATCCAGTGGTGATGTGAAGAAAATATCAAGGGAACAAGCACTGGGCCTGGGTGTTGAAGATCTGCAAGATCTCCTTGATCTTACACTGTGCAGGGATGAGGATGATACAGATTCCTTGGACTTTGAATTACAATTCAAAGGTCAAGTCAGGGAATTGTTGATGAGACAATAAAGATCCATAATAATGAAGGGTTTTGGCATCATCTGTTCCAGGGGGAGATTGTTGGGATTGAACCCTATCAAAGGAACAGTTGATTAAAGCCAAAACCGGATCAGAGCAGTGGATCCAAAATAAGCAGATGTTATGTATTCATTCTCCCCTTGAAAGTGACTAAACAACTGATGTCCTCTATTTACTGCTCATCTACAACATCTGTCCTTCAACTACTGCTGATGATTAAAGAACTGTTGAAGACTAACACTGATGCTCAATCTACTGATCTGGGTCAAGCACTGCTAAAGTCATAAAGTACTGCTGGAGTCACAACAGTAGAATGGGAAGCAGTAGTTTGTTTATTCTTTGTATTGTAATGTAACCAGTAGTTAGCAAGCAGTAGTTGTATTAGATCAGTAGTTACAGGTTGTTAGGAGGTTAGATGTCACTTTCATGGTGACGTCAGCTAAGATGCTTCAGTGGTTTGCTCGTGCCTATAAATAGAACAGTACCATGTATTGTTCTATTAGCTCTTTCACCACTTGTCTTCCTGTATGGACAAGCTATTGTGAGCTCAGGCTGAGGGGGAGTTTGTGATAGATGCATGCATAATTGTAATTGAAGTTTGAAATAAATTCAAGCATTCGGTTCAATGTTAAATTTGTATGTTGAAAGCATTTCTCCTGTTTGATTGTGTGCAAAGTTTATTTCTATTTTAATTCCGCTGCAATTTCTAATTCATCTTCTTAATTCGTAAACGAAAACACAATAAAAAACAAACTCAGATCCTAACAATATCCAGCTGCGGACTCAGAATATTAGGCTATACAAGGATTGAACCCATAACCTTTTGTTGGCAAAGAGAGGGATTTACCACTACATCAGCTATCCTTTTCTTTTTATGGTGTCCACCTAATTGTATTTATGGGTTCCTTATAAAATTTAATATACCGAATCTACTAATTTTTTTAAAAACATTGGGGTCCGGGGACCACGACCCGCTCTATGTGGGTCCGTGGCGGTTAACAACTGAATTGGTTACTAATTTAAAATACCGAATATACTAATTTTTTTTTTCAATCAGTTTTTTCGCCCAAAACTAAACTGACCCTTGACCGATCAAACCGGTTAAAAAAACCGGTTTCTAAAAAAACCAGTTTCGTTTTTTTTTTTCTGATTTCAGTTAAAAAACCGGGTTTTTTTTACATCTCTAGGTCCGCCACGAATTAAATGGCACGATGCAAAGTATGATTATAGCAGATTAAGCTGCATGATAATAATGAAAATAATATATATATATATATATATATATATATATATATATAATTCTTTTGCCACAATTACTAAAGTTAGGTAAATATGAATGTTAAAAATATTGCTTAACGTTAAAAGTCGTAGTTTAGTTCGACATATTTAAAAAAATCATTATTGGTTGTGGAGTGAATTGAAAATAGAAATTTTATATTTAGTATTTCTTGTCACATTAGAAATTTCAAACTGACCAAAATGAAATCAAATGGTGAATTTTGATGTAAAACCCGTAAGATGGAATAGTCATAATTAATGATGACTAATCTAGCCGTCTTACGAATTATGATGATAGTTTGACGCTTGACAAGCTAGGTGGAGGCTTGGAAAGGAAGCGGGCCAAACGAAGCAAGTATGAAGAAAAAGCGTAATTCGGATGCAAGGTAAGTATATCTTACACTAGTCATATATTTTAGAATATCCTTTTGTCGTGTTACGAAAAAGACAATTATGACGTAAGCCATAGTAGGCCGAAAAGTTTTAAGAAATGGAATTATAAGTAAAGTGACCGCACGGTGTAAATCGGAGTGAGTCATATATACGAGGTGGTAATAAATGTCATCTCGCTAATATAATTGGTCATTTAGACAAAACGGGTCAAAAGGTGAAATTATCACCCTTGACAATATCGACTAATGGGTTGTCGAGTTGTATTATTTTAGGGAATAAATAGCACATGGATGTTTACAGCGCTATCATTTAGCAGCCACTAAGGCAAGGTATTGAAACGGGTCAATATATTGATCCGAGCCAGGTATGTATTATAACACAACTCATCATGTAGAATTTGGAGTTCTATAAGAGTTAGACAAGGTTAAAATATAGATATTCGGTTATCTTTTAGGTAAACCGAATAAATTGAGTTATGATTATAATGTTTTAGAAGCACGTGGGTTTACAAACAAGAACTATAGTTAAAAGGTCGGATTTTGAGTCAAACAAGTATTTAAAGGTCCTTGTAGTGAAAGAATGATGAAAATTTACCAAACTGCCCTTGTAAGCTAATCCGAAGGAACGACCCTTAAAGGTGGTTCGGAAACGAGTCTTATGATTAAATAAATGCTTAGAATGAGTATAGGTAGTGAAAGATGTAAATTCTTGGGTCGAAAGACTTTATATGAGTCTTTGCCGTAAAATGATAATTCGAGGGGTAAAACTCGGAATATATAGATCTCCACATTAAATCCACCACAAATATAGTTGTGATGGAAGATTACTTGGTAAGAAAGGTGGAAATATAAGACTAGATACAAATGAAAGCGAATCATGTTTAAAATATACTTAAATACCCTTAACGGGTCGAAATAAGCATACGAGCGAAAACGGGTTAAAAATATATAAGAAACCCGCAATTAGAACCTAACATGGTAGAAAATATTGAATTGAGGCGGTTCATGTGAAATAATGATCAAACAAATATGTTTGTTTGAAAAATGCATAAACGGGTCAAAATTTTGTAAAAAGGTAATAAGCCGAAGGCATAAAAGTCTCAAAATTTATTAAGTCGGATGTTGGATTTTAAATCCATATGATGGAGAATCAAATTACAAACACGTAGGAAGAAACGGTAGGTCAAACGGACAAGCGGATTGAAAGATACGAAAGTTTTCGTGTCAAAAACGGCAAAATGGAAGAATCAGATACAGGGGGCACCGTAAGTTACGGTGGGGACTGAAAACGCTACGGTAGTTATCTCCTGCCTTACGGTGGAGTATTTTAAAACAGGGGCTACCGTAAATTACGGTATCCACCGTAATTTACGGTGGACCCTGTACAAAAATGTATTTTAAATCAGTTTTGTTTCCCGGACTCGTTTAGATACGTTTTAAACCCCGTATGACTAAAGCATTTCATGTTTATGAAATGTAGGTACTTTTTGGATGCTGAAAGACGATCAAGCTCAACGAAGAACCGAACACGATAAAGATACATGCTTCCGCACATTGCCTCGTCATAAATTTTAAACGACGAATCGGATCATGTTATGTCGAATAACTTATGATTAGTAAAAGTTTTAATAAATCCATATTTTTATAGTATGTGTAGTCTTAACTACACATCTAATTGTTGGTATTTACATGTAAAACCGTTAAATAGCAACTAGGGTGTTACATGAATGATCCTCAGAAGCGGGTCTCGCAGTCTTGATGCTTTTGTTTTCCTAGCATCATATGGTGGCCCATCTGCCACTTGTGCCCAGAAATCAGCCCTCTATTGGTCACTTCTAAACTTGTATATATTGGTAAAAAGGTCGGAATCGAGTTCTTCATTCGAGTATATTCCTAGCCTTCTCCCCAGTTTAGCAACGGACCATTTGTGCCATTTTCTACCTAACCTGAATTGTATCGTCTGTGCATCCTTAAAGTCTGAATTGTCGCTTCTTGGTTTGTCATAGGAATATGAAGCGAAAAACTCAAGTTTAAGCTCAAGATACACCGGTCGTTCAATGTTCAACAATCTGGACATGGGATATGAAATCATGTTGGATAGTCTCTCTTCTTGATTTAGGGCTGTCATGGTGCTCCAATTTAGCCTTCTTGGCTCCCTGATTTTCCCCCTTCGATTCCATAAGGCCTCCATTTTGGCAACACATGGACGGTCCTTCGTTTTGTTTTGGTCGAACTCGAGAAATCGGTGGTTCATCTGCATATAAGAATACAGCAAAATGAGAGCAGACTTAAAAATTTTAAGTGCTGCCTCCGGAACAGTCTGTTTACGACATTCTGTTGTTGTTTCAGCAATCGCACTGCCGTGCGGATCCGAGATCGGAGACTGACCAGTGCTGGAAATGGGACTTGCACTACCGTGCAGTCTGTGGCACTACCGTACGTCGCAGGATCGTGGTTCTAAATCACTGATTTGGTCCTGTTATCGGATCGGCACTGTCATACCGTTCAACTGCATGACCGCGATGCCTATGTTCACAACCGATAATAATCGAACCGAATCGAATAATATACAACAAGGTCCACTCCATATACCTTTATGTTTAACCCAAGCTTACTACACCCATTACGCTAATAAAAAATAGGTGTAAAACCCTATACATATTAAATAATTTAAGGAATTTCGTGTTAAGCTAATGTATAAACAATTACATAAAAGTCAACCATGAAAAAAACCGATTAATAACCATAACCGCACCAAAACAACAATAGCCAAAGTGATCAGTCATGAAAATTTAATAACCAAAAAATAGCGGTTTCGGTTTTGGTGAAAGATCATAACCGCACTGAATCAAACTGTGCTCATCCCTACCGGTATTTGTTTTTTTATGGTTTTCCATTATGATTTAGAACACGGTTTTATTTTATTGGGTTACATAACTTTATACTTAATGATATAGCAGACAACTTTTGTGTGATAAAAGTAAACAATTTTTTTATTGTACGAGTTGTTTTCAAAATAATGTAGTTCTTGTCTTAAACTGTACCAATTTCCGGTACCGTACTAGTAGTGAAACGAACCGGATCGGTACCAACCGAATAACGCCAGTAGCGTTATCGATGTTATTGAAACTGGTATCGGTGTTCGCTTTTATTGTTTTCGAAAAATTTAAAATATGTCAATATCTTTTTGGACATACGACTTTATTTTTTCGATAAATGTCTTATGCCAAAATATAATATGCATACTTAACCCATTTAGTTTTGTATGAAATTTTTTTTTCTTGATAACTTGTGTTCGCTAGCTTAAATTTTTTATTTAATATGATTGCATTTAATTTTTTCTTTTCTGGCCATATGTGTGGCTGGACGGTTTGGCCATATGTGTGGCCGTAGATGGTTTTTGACATAGTGCAAAATAATGTAGTTTTTGTCTTAAACTGTACCAATTTCCGGTACCGTACTGGTAGTGAAACGAACCGGATCGGTACCAACCGAATAACGTCAGTAGCGTTATCGATGTTATTGGAACTGGTATGGGTGTTCGCTTTTATTGTGTTGGAAAAATTTAAAATATGTCAATATCTTTTTGGGCATGCGACTTTATTTTTTCGATAAATGTCTTATGCCGAAATATAATATGCATACTTAACCCATTTAGTTTTGTATGAATTTTTTTCTTGATAAGTTGTGTTCGCTAGCTTAAATTTTTTATTTAATATGATTGCATTTAATTTTTTCTTTTCTCGATGTTTCAGTTATTATTATTTTTTTTTTTGAGAACGTAGTTTTGTTTGAGTTGTCTTTTTGGTATCGTATACTACATTGAGTGATGGTGTCATACCGGTACTACAAGTAACGGAACCGATACTAACTGAACTTCGTCAGTACTGGTATTATCGTAAATAATATTAATGTTTATTTTTATGATTTTTGCTCGATTTAATAAACAACTTTATTTTTTGGGTTATATCAAAACAACTTTAGGGTGATGAAACCGTTGTGAACAATCTTTTTTCTATATCACAAGAGTTGCGTTCAACTGTTAAAAAAAGAGTTGAGTTCAAAATAACGTTTTTTTGTCATATATATTGATTTTTGATAGTGTACCGGTAACAAAACGAACCGACTGAACAACGTCGGAACTGTTATCGATCATTGTAAAATGGGCGTCGATATGACTTTAGGGCCTTAGGCATTTTTTTTAACGGTGACTTTCTTTTTGAGTGACCCAATATCACAATGCCTAAACATCGGCCCTAGCCAAGATCTGCCCAGACTACGTTGTCTTAACCGGGCCCGCACTGGTTACAACATTCCCCCGGAAACCGTACTGCCTCCACACGAGTTGCCTCGCTGAAGTAACAACCGGATGAAAACCAATGTGCGGCTCAGGATCGAACCCCCCTCGGTGGATTTGTCACCATCATTGCCCAACCACTAAGCATAAGCCCAGGGTTATATCCATCCCAATATGACACAAGTGAGAATTGAACTTGAGTCTTCATTGGAAAACCCAAATCTCCTACCACTAGGCCACAAATAGGGGATGGCCTTAGGCATATAACGACATCGTTTTAGTTTAGTTTTCTTGTTTTATTTTAGCTTTCTTTTTCGCTTACCGTACCGAGTGCCGTTACATTAATTGACATCCATTGGCGGACTCAGAATAGTAGGCTATGCAAGGATTGAACCCATAACCTCTTGTTGTCAAAGAGAGGGATTTACCACCACACCAGCTATCATTTTCTTTTTATGGTGTCCACCTAATTGTATTTATGGGGTCCTTATAAAATTTAATATACCGAATCTACTAATTTTTTTTAAAAACATTGGGGTCCGAGGACCCCGACCCGCTCTATGTGGGTCCGCGGCAGTTAACAACTGAATTGATTACTAATTTAAAATACCGAATCTACTAATTTTTTTCAATCATTTTTTTTTTCGCCCAAAACATAAACCGACCCGTAACCGGTTAAAAAAAACCGGTTTCTAAAAAAACCAGTTTCGTTTTTTTTTTTTTTTTTTTTTCTGATTGATTTCAGTTAAAAACCACGATTTAAATGGCACGATGCAAAGTATGATTATAGCAGATTAAGCTGCATGATAATAATGAAAATAAAAAAATATATATATATATAATTCTTTTGCCACAATTACTAAAGTTAGGTAAATATGAATGTTAAAAATATTGCTTAACGTTAAAAGCCGTAGTTTAGTTCGACATATTAAAAAAAAAAATCGTTATTGGTTGTCGAGTGAATTGAAAATAGAAATTTTATATTTAGTATTTCTTGTCACATTAGAAAAAACGAATTATAGTATGCATGTTAAAAAGCAACAAGCATCCGGACCAATCATATTGTTCTGTGCTCCTGTTACATTCATATTTTGCCCACCTCCATTTTGTACTGAGCGCGTGTATTAGGTTTTAGTCCCCTGGATTGAAGCATTTCTTTCACCCTTTTCTTCCATTTTCATAATCATATGACATCCCCTCTCTAGAAAAGTTTCTCTCTCTAAAACATGCTTTTGGCTAAGAAGATTTGAAGGTGCATCATTTTACTTACTGCTTGTTACTTATATTCTGCTTAGATTCAACGTAGTTTTCTTTCATTTTCATAATCATATCCACATTCTCTCTCTAGAAAACTTGCTTTTGGTTAAGAAAATTTGAAGGTGTAATCATTTCAATGTTTGTTTGAGTTTCGAAGGTTTGATTTATCTAGAAAACTTCCATTTCCACAGTCATATCCACATTCTCTCTCTACAAATGTTTTCTCTCTCTAGAAAGCTTGCTTTTGGTTAAGAAGATTTTAAGGGTGCGATTTCACTGCTTGTTTGTGTTTCCATTTGAAGGTTTGTTTATCTTAGATTCAACGTAGGGTAGGGTTTTTATTCATCTGTTTTGTTCCATTTTCACAATGATATCCACACTCTCTCTCTAGAAATGTTTCTCTCTCTAGAAAACTTGCTTTTGGTTAAGAAAATTTGAAGGTGTAATCATTTCAATGTTTGTTTGAGTTTCGAAGGTTTGATTTATCTAGAAAACTTCCATTTTCACAGTCATATCCACATTCTCTCTCTACAAATGTTTTCTCTCTCTAGAAAGCTTGCTTTTGGTTAAGAAGATTTGAAGGTGCGATTTCACTGCTTGTTTGTGTTTCCATATGAAGGTTTGTTTATCTTAGATTCAACGTAGGGTAGGGTTTTTATTCATCTGTTTTGTTCCATTTTCACAATGATATCCACACTCTCCCTCTCTAGAAATGTTTCTCTCTCTAGAAAACTTGCTTTTGGTTAAGAAAATTTGAAGGTGTAATCATCCATTTGAAGGTTTGATTGTTTATCTTAGATTCAACGTACGTAGGGCTTTTGCTAAGATCATTAAATGTGGGTTTAATTCAACGTAGGGCTTTTCCTAAGATCATTAAATGTGGGTTTGATTGTTTATCATTAAGTATGTTCTAGATCATTAAATGTGTGTGTGTGTGTGTTTGTGATCATTCATTGCAGGTGTTTCTTGTGTGATTTTTCTAAACAAATCAGTACCCATGGATCCTATGATGATGTCACTCGAAAGTGGCCCAGCATTCCTTTTCTGCTCTCCGGCTGCCACAAAAGTCTCAATGTGGCCTCCAATGGAAGTATCAATGAAGTGGCCGCCTGTGGACACAACGAAGAAGTGGCCGGCAATGGCCGCAAGAAAGAAGCGGTTTCCTTCGGGTAATAACTCTTCCTAAAGTTTCAAAAAAAAAATAATAAATAAATCACTAAGGCACAAGCCTACTGTTGTATATTGTTTCTTTGAAGTTTAAACAAGGCATCAGTGACTCGGTGTACGTAAACAAGCAAAATAACAGAGAACATGCATCTAAACAGGGGTTGTTCAAAAAGCTGGTTTGGTTTTCAAGCCGAGCCAGCTCGTTTTGTAATCGAGCCGAGCTAGAGCCAAGGTGTTCGGCTCGATGGCTTGGCTCTATGAGCCGAATTGTGGCTCGATTCTATGGCCCGTATGTATGTTAATTTTTTTTTTGGTTGTTTATATAATAGGTCACAGAAGAAACATGGAGGAACTGTTTGAGTTAAATGAAAAAGAAAGATTGATGGGAGCAGCTACCGGTGTCTACTATCACGGCAGAACAAGTTTATATACTCGGGATAAAAACATACTGATTGTTGGTGACGGAAATTTTAGTTTCACCCATAGCCTGGCTGCAAGGTTTGGAGTTGCAACAAACATAGTTGCATCTACGTTGCAGTCCCAAGGTGATCGATCTATACAATTGTTTGTTTTTTTTTTTAATCAAATGACACACGTGGTTAACTAACTGATAGATGATTTTCAACAGATCTGTTAAAAACAATGTTCAAAGATGTGGAGTTCCACATTGTGCAATCTATTAAGCGTGGTGTAAACATTCGATTTGGTGTTGACGTAACTAAAATGCGAGAAAACTCCTACGTAAATGGGAGGGTACCATATGATATTATAATCTTTAACCGCCCACATTGTGGAACCCATGGAGCAGACTCAGATCCCAATGTTATACGGTTAGTTTTTTAATAATATTTCATGTAATATTAGACTTAGTTTGCGATTTATGCTTAAAACCGACCAAAGAGGATGTTTTAGAGCTTGTTTGGTAGAAGTAAGAGGTGGTGTATAAATAATACATTGTGATTGGGTCGGTGTACAAGTTTGAGTAGGATGTGAAGATGAGGCTATAGGCTTAGGGCGTCTAGTGTAGGTTTGTAAAGGAGGAGGACTCGAGTGGCTGGGGAAATTAAAGAGTAGGATCGGATGTATTTGTATGCAAGTTGGGTGAGATGGAACGTGAGAAACAGAAGGGCTGTTGAGTGGAGAAACCCATGGTTTTGGTTTTGGTTTTGTAAGGCACAGGTCCGAAGAGATGGAAGCATCCTATTCTGCCTGAAAGCATATATGGTAGCCTCGAATTAAGAAGGTAATGAACCGGCCGGTTATGATATTGGTTTTAGATGGATTAGCTTCATAATTAAGTGAACCAGCTTACATTACCGCATCATCGGTTCTTGAAGCAGATCAGTTGATGGTTGTTGAGAGCTGTTAGGTTGGTTTTATATTAGTTGTTGTTGGTTAAGGAGATCAGTCTTCCTCTTTCTTCTGTTACTCTCAATCAGATAGATACAGAAGAAATGAGACAAGGAAATGCCTAAAGAAATGGGTTAGGTTTTTGCCTACCAGAAAGGAGAATCCATTATAGTATAGGCGAAACAAAAAGGCGATGACATAAAAACATCCCACAGCAGAGGATGTGATCTGTAATGATTATTGGATCAAGTTCGATTTTCTTTTTCTTTGCATACGGCTCCATCTGGTCGCTAGATGCATGAAGAAAAGTCAAGACATGAATGTGTTTTGAAGAAATTAAAGTATGATACTTGATTCATTGGATTCAAGTTCAGATCATTCTTTCACAGAAGTAAAGGCTATGCAACTGGTCAAACTACAAATTATGATTTGGATTCATCTGTCTTCTTAATTAATTGCATTTTAAATTTATTAACCAACTAAATTCATTTGTCATTGTTCTTTGGTTTTTATATATTATATTAAACTTTACCCTTGGGCCTTAATTACTGATCTTTTTTTTATTTCATTTCATAATTTTTAGGGAAAATCAACTGCTGCTGGATGACTTCTTCTCTAACAGTTGCCCCATGATTCATCCAGTGACTGGAGAAATTCACGTCTCAATAAAAACCAACTGGCCTTATAACCTTTGGAATATTGAAAAAATCGCCAGAGAACACGGGCTGGTAGTGATTAAAAAGGTTAGGTTCCCCTTGTGGGAATACCCCTTTTATGTCAACAAGAAAGCAGCGGGGGAATTCCCCGATAATACGTTTTGCAACCGGTGCACTGTGACGTATGTTTTTGGCATGAAAAAACCATAAGTAAAGCTTTTGGGTTTGTCACGTTTTGATAACAGTTTGATAGTTTTTGGATCATACTCATTTGGTTTTTGATGGTTTTTGATGATACTTCATGATTTTGTACATTTGGATGTTGGTTGATGTGTTTTGGCAAAAGCAATGGATGATGGTTTTTGGACGATCTTATTATTTATCATTTGTCATATATCAGTCTCAAATTTAACATATATATCAACCATGTTTGGATGTCTTCAAAGAATTTACAAAACGTTAAAAACAAAAGTTGAAGTTTCAATTACAATTACAATCCAAGAACACTTCATGCTAGTTGAAACCAAAAATATGCTTTTAAAAGCTTGATAAACTTATATACGTTAATAAGCTCATACAGTAGATATCTTGCACCATCCATGAACTTGTTATATTCCTACTTTATTGCTTGAGAACCACACCTTCACAACAAGCAATTAGATTTTTACCGACAACAAATTTTGGGGTTTAGCGTGTCGTCGTTAGAGCTCTTTTACACCATGTCGTCGCTATAGAGGTCATGTCCGTTGGTTCATGGATTTATGAATCATCCGTAGATCTACCATCGCCATAGCTTTCCCTGTAGCGACGATAGGGTTGTGACAAAATATATATTTATATAGTTAATTAAAAAAAATGTATTTAATATAATCATTTTAAACCTAGAAACCGTATAGCAATGACATATTGTCCCTATTTGGCCCCTGGGCTTAAAATTATTCTTTTTATTTTTTATTTATCCAGGTTTTAAACCACACATTCCGACAAATTCAACAAAATTTAACGACTTGTTTGAGAATTCAAATTAAACCAAAGTAACGTCGGGAATTCAAATAAAGTCATCCTAACCATATACCCTAAACGGTAACTTGATCAATCAAGAATATGTCTGCTTCAATCTCTGTAGTTTCTAGATTATCGGGTACACTTGTTTCTATTATGATTGATAAAGAATTGATCAACATTATTATTATATGTATTGTATTTGTAAACCCAGCGAAGTTTAGTAATCTTCCCATTCATATAAAGGTTGGATGCCTTGAAGTATATGTGTACTTTGCCTCCCTATATATAAAGATTTTGATATATGAAAAAATCTTTTTTTTACACATGTTACCCTCCTTATCATTATTTTTCCGTGAATCTCTCATATTAAATAATTAACTAAATAATAACTAAATGATAGTAATTCTGCTCCTCTATCTTATTAAATAACAGTACCGAATCATAATTTTCCCGTTTCACTCTTATTAAATAACAATATCAAATCATTTCTTATTTTTTAATATATAGTTCTTTTTTCAACTAGTTCATTTATTCGCTTATTAATAATTATTTAATTTAATATTTTATTGATTCAACCCCGTGTACTACATGTGTTTTAATCTAATAATGGATAAACAAAACAAAGTAAAATGTTATAATAAGTCATTAATACATCAAAATTTAGACGAAAATTACAATAAGCCAGGATGGACTCGAACTTAAACGAGCCAGGGTAATGAACGCAAAGAAGATCAAATGGTGTGATAAATCTTCTGAAGTTTTGAATTTTAGAAGAATATTATAACCGATTAAAATGCAAAAAACACATAACATCAAGTTTTTAGTATCAATGACAAATTTAAATTGTGAAACTTTTCCTCTTTGCTCAACATTTCAACCTAATTTGAGGTTTTTAGCAACTCCTTTGTACTCCGATCATTTTTCACATGCAAGATGAATTTGTAATTGGATTATGCTATCATTTTTGTTGAATCCTCAATTCTTCGATAGTTATGTATCCCATATCTCTATATGTCTTTTCTCATCTTCTTGTTCAAAATGAAGTCACCAAATGTCATGAAGTGACTCTTAAGACTATGTGTTATGATGAAAATGAAATGTTAAAAAATCCCTCACATAGGTAGTGGAGAGATTTATATTTTACACCCAAGAAACCCAAGAACATGTGTTTAGTAGAGGTGAAATGCTGTAATGGATTGATGTGGCTCTATACAATTGGGTAATATCTAATTAATATTTATAAAAATAAATCAAATGTGCCCTACGGCCGCGAGCCCCACCACGCCCCGCCCCCTAGCGCCCTCCAATGCCCATGGTGTCAAAGTGCTCAATTCCAATGTTGCCACCGTGGCAGACCTCGTAGCCGCGCCCTTCTCATAGAAGCCACATTAAATATACTAACATCTTATCACAACTCAACAAAATCAAGAACCCTTCGGCAGGTAGTTCGTTTACGTTCGTTCGTTTACTAAATGAACAAATATGAACAAGAAATTTCTTCAATTAGTTAAATGAACGAACATGAACATCGGTCTCGTTCGTCCAATTGTAATTCGTGAACGTTCGCTTCGTCTTCGTTAACACATTTGTTTCCTTAGTGAACGAACATTAACCCGTCGGGTATTGGTAATACCATACCCATACCCGGTTGTAAAATCATGTCTTATACCCGACCCAATAACCGTCAAGTATTTGTCGGGTAATTACCCATCTGGTATTGGGTATGCCCGCGGGTATTGGGTATACCCATTAGTTTGTTAAAAGATACACGTTGGGATTTCCAAATACATTTCTTTACTATTATATTTATTATATAATTTTATTTATACAACATCTATTATAAACAAAAAAATATACATTACATAATATAAGTTTTATCATAAATTAATAATAACTTTAATATACTTATACACTTATATGTATATACTTCACAACATACAAAATATATATACTATTATCAAAACATATACTAAAAAAATTATATTTCACATTATTAACATACGAGAATAAATCACTAATAGACAAAGGTTAATGAAAAATATAAAATATAAATTAAAAAATTCAGGTATATAGTTCGGGTAAACGGGTATGTGGTTTCGGGTAATCGGGTCGGGTATCACTTAATCCCATACCCACGAAAATTTTAAAAATTAATCTCATACCCGGCCCAATACCCTTCTGTTATCGGGTATACCCGTCCCATTTGTGTCGGGTTTTAGGTATACCCGTTTGGGTCAGATATTTTTGCCAGCAAGAGAGTCAAAAGTATGGGAAACCCAAAGAAATGTCACTAAAATTTGTTAATCAAGTAAGCAAGGGCGGACTTAAGAGAAAGCCAGGGTGGGCGGGCGCACCCCCGGGAAAAAAAAAATTAGTGCTAAGTTCCGTCGAAAATCTCGTCCGCACCCCTTGGAATTTTCCGTCCGCACCTCTTGGAATTTTTCGTCTGCACCCCTTAGGTAAAAAGTGTTATCAATTTATATTTTAAATTTTTTTTTAGTAAACTCTTATTTTTTTTAAATACTACCTAAATTATATGACTTTTAAAACCTAAATAACTAAACCCAAATACCCAATACCTTTAACTAGTCCACTACTAAATCTTAGCCCAATAAACAAACCCAACAAATCAACAATATTTCAAACTAAAATAAAATAAACAAACCCAAAACCCTTACATATTCTCTCCCGCTCTCTCTATACCACCGTAATCAGCCACCATATCACTGACGATCGAACACGGGTAAATTTCTTTGTTATTTTTTATGAATTTTGGTTGATTTTTTGGTTGATATTAGCCGCATACTAACCATGATAGTAGACACATGCTTCGTTTTGTTTTTCATTATGTTATATGGTGGGTTATATTTTGTTACTGATGATATTTTGCCTTTTTTTATAGCCGCATACACCATACAGTAGATCTGGTGGGTTATATTTGTTAGTGAAGAATGTTTGGCTTTTTCTTTTTTATGGTGTATATGTTGTTTAGATGATTTTTAGGGTTATTTACATTATGATTTCTAGGGCTTGAATAGTTTATATATTATGTAATATGTTATGGAGCCATGTTTTGGATAGATTTCAAAAAATGAAAACTCGTAGGGTGACGTTTTAATTATGTTTGTAACATGGTTTGACATATTTTTGATGATTATATAAATTTAGTTCGATGTTCTTTTGTTTTACATGACCCGACCCGATACGAACCGATTTTTTACTTATATACCTTGGGGCCTAAAATTTTTAAAAATGGTCCGTACCCCCATGGAAAAATTCCTGAGTCCGCCACTGCAAGTAAGTGCGGCAATTGATTTTTGTTGAAACTAGGAGGAAAATCAATGTTAACCAAGTAAGTGCGGCAATTGATTTTTGTTGAAACTAGGAAGAAAATCAATAAGCATGTACATGTGCTACATGATATTAGGTTGAATTTGGGAAACCGACATCCACACTCATTGTCATAGATAGGAGAGGGGTATGACTCGTCCTATAAGAAAATATCTAAAACCCTTTTTATATCTATGTAATCCGAGTATGTATTATTTGAGCTAGTCTTAAGCCTCCCGTGTTGCAAGGCGGAATGGCGTAAAATCATGCTAAGTTGCAACCGACGACCAAAATCAGGAAAAACATGAATTCTAATACCTAGTAACTCACATGATGTAAAATGTAGATGAAGTCAAATTTATACGAAGACGTAATAGAAAGTCGAGAGGGTAGGGAAAACCTGAGGTACCAAATGTAACCATCTAGTAGCAACTGAACGGAAAAAAACCTGAAGGAACAAATGTGACCACAAAACACGGTGCTAAGTAGCAAATCCAACGCCTGCCAAATCTGTGAAAAAATTTAAAACAAAACTAATAAAAAAAACTAAACTCACTTAACTTTTGCGGCAAAATTGAAAAAATTAAAGTTTTGTTACACAAATCAAAAAATCTTAAAATTTACTAGGAAAACAAAAACCCCACAATAAACAAAAGTCACTATTACTCCTAATGTAATGAATTAATATACATAGATTACTAATGTTGTTAACTAATATATATAGATAAATCTTGTAACCATTACTATTACTAATATAACAATTAGAAGATGTGTGAAGAGTACTTTTTTTTATTGTAACACATGGCTTTTACTTACAAGCACTTGAATTGTGGTGAATCCTTAATTTACTTACTTTGTAAACTTCCATTTTTTTAACAAGGATACACTTTGTTTGATTCCTTAAATATTAAAATAGCACACTTATAATGATATATTCACAGGATATAATTGGTAATATTGGTCTTCGTTGTGATTCGGTTTTGGACACTATGGTATGACCGATTAAGGTGATATCTACAGTACCCTAATTCTTATCCCTTGCTAGTTCTACTCATTTTTCTTTTTGACTTTATGCTTTTATGTATTAAAAGAAAATTTTAATGAATTTATCCAACATTATTATAAGTTACTTACTAAGAATATGGGGAGTGGAGGGGTTTGGGTTGAAGCCATTGCTCAACACGTGACGAGTGTGAGATCCACAAGCGAAGAGTGAAAAATCAGAAGTGTGGTGGGGCGTCCTTTAGTTGGGCGTGGCCAGCCATGTGAATTATTATTATTATTGTTTAAACTACTTAAAAATTCATTTAATGAAATACAATTTACTTACCACATGTATGAAAAGCAATCTAAACGGTGGCTATCAAAAAAACACTAGCTTATCCTGTTCCGGTATAACAGCCTGAAATTGTGAAGTGCTCCGGGCAATTTCACATATCGAGATTGTTAGCCGGGATCGGGATTTTCTGATTAGTTAAGTTTTAGTCCTGTCTTTTGCCGTCCTTTGGTTATTTTCTTTGTCGTTGGCTGAGGTTCGTGAAGAGTGCTCGACGACGATAGCAATAAGCAGATTAGCGTACAAGGTGTTTTTCTGTGGCGCTGGCTGACAGACCTGAATACCTTTTATCCTAATCAGTTCTTGCTAGACTCCATTCGCCTCCGAGGTTCCTTCAGTCCTGGAATTTGTGATGGAAGTTGGTGAGGAAGATGGGGACTGGAACAATGTGGTGGATAGACGGAAGCTAAAGAAACAGGGAAAGTCGGTTGTTGGCAACTCGGGGGGTGGTATCACCAAGTTTTTTTATTTCCAACCTCCCGTCCGGATGTAGACCCTGGGATGTGGCGGATTGTTTTAGAGTCCATGGGGAGATTGCGGGTATGTACATTGCCAGGAAAACAGATAAAAAAGGGAATCGTTTCGGTTTCATCAGCTTTAAGAGGGTAAAGGATGTGAAACAGTTAGAGAAGTGTCTCGATGGAACTAAATTGGGAGGATGTAAACTAAAGGTAAACGTAGCAAGGTTTGCAAACGAAAACGTTAGTTTTTGGGAGCTTGATGAGAAAAACAGGGAGAAAGAGGAGAAAGTGGTTCAGCCTGACGATAAGAATGTCCAACATGAGAATAAGGGAGTTAACAAGAAGTTTCGGGTGGATGGAATCTCCTTTAGAGATATGGTGGCTCAGAAATCTGCTGCTGATTCAGGTCACGGGGCTCAGTCGTCGAACTACGGGCCTGAAAGAGTGGTAAAGGTACACGAAGAGACAAGTGCCTTTTTTGCTTTCTAGGAAAAAGCGGTGGTCGGGAGGGCTAAGGATATCAAATCTTTGTCGGCTTTGAATGATTGTCTGAGTTCTGCTGGGTACCCAGAGGCAAAGGTATACTACATTGGCGGGTTACAGGTTTTGATTGTTTTTCCTGAAGACTACGAAGCATCGGAATTCTGTGGCAACCATGGGGCGTGGAGCGACTGGTTCTCCTTTTTAGATATGTGGGTAGGACAGTCGTTGCCATACGAAAGAATCGCATGGATTAAGATCGATGGAGTTCCGGTACATCTGGCTGAGAATAAGGTCTTCGACGAGCTTGCCGGATTTTATGGGAAGGTTGTTCAGGCTTCTCAGCTGTCTCCGATCGTGAGAGACCTCTCGTGTAATCGGGTCGGTGTATTGGTTGAACATGGGAAGCGTATTTCGGATACGGCTGTTCTTTGTTGGAAAGGAAAAAGGTTTAAGGTTTGGATCTCGGAGGTTCAGAACGAATGGGTTCCGAAGTGTTTAGCGGACGTGCGGAGTTCGGACGCGGCGGTCGGAGTGGCAGATGTTGCTCAGATTCCGGTAGAGGGTGGGAAGAACACGAAAAGGCAGGATGGAGAAGTTGAGTGGCCTTGCATGCGGATGCATGGGGAAAAGGAGCTTAATTCAATTTTCATTGATGGAGGGGTACCCAAGACAAACATTATGTTCAATTCCCGAAATCCCTCTGCGGGAAGTATTAATGTGGGTCCTACGGTGCAGTCAAGTGGGGCTAGAAAAAAACCTTTCAACTTATGTAATGACAGACATAAAAAATTGCCCAAGCCTACAAGCCCAATTAATGTGGAAAGGCCCAAAAAACGGTTGAGGGCCGAATTGGATGGGCCTTTTGAGTCCTTTTGCTTCCCGGCTGGTTTGGTTCCCCATTCTAGTCCTGTAGTGGACGGTGACTTGGAAGCAAATGCTCAGGCAGGAAATCAAGGTATAGATTTAAATTTGGAAGCTGATAATAGGATCGATGAGGGCGGTTGTTCTTCTGGGGACACTCTGGTGGATGATTCACAGGAGATTAGGAAGAATAATGAGGTGGAGCTTGAAGAAACGATCCGAATTGGGAACTTGTTTGGCGTAAACTTAGCTGACCATAGCAAGTTGATTAAGGAGACTCTGAATGCAGAAGGTACTAATGAGGTGTGTAAATGAATTTCCTATCTATAAATGCTAGAGGGATTGGGGGTTTGTTAAGGAGGGTTGGATTAAAGGTTTGAGAATAAAAAATAAGGTGGATTTTCTTCTGATTCAAGAAACGAAGCTCTCGGATCTTTCCAAGTTGAATGTTGGTAGATTATGGGGAAATCAAAATTTTGGTGTTGAGGGGGTGGAAGCGACTGGTCTATCAGGGGGTTTGTTGTGTATTTGGGACAAAGGGGTTTTCGAGGCGAATAATTTTGTTAAGAACAGGAATTTTATTATGGTCAGTGGGTCTTTGAAAGGGTCTCAAGACAGGGTCAATATCATAAACGTGTATGCCCCGCAAAAAACTGTGGATAAACAGTGTTTGTGGTATAAAATCAGAGAAGTGATGAACGGGGTTGAAGGTATGTGGGTCATTGCCGGTGACTTTAATGCTGTTAGGAGTCAAGAGGAGCGTAAAAACTCCAACTTTAAGAATACTTGTGCCAGGAATTTTAATGAGTTCATTTTTGAAGAAGATCTTATGGAATATGACTTAAAAGGAAAAAAATTCACGTGTATAAGGGATAATGGCAGGAAGATGAGCAAGATCGATCGGTTTCTGGTGTGTCATAGTTTCTTCAATCGTTGGCCGGATGCTTGCCAAAGGGGTCTTTCGTTCTCACATTCGGATCATTGTCCGTTATTACTTACGGTTAATAGGAAGAATTTTGGGGCCAAACCTTTCAGAGTTTATAACTCTTGGTTGGAAAAATCAGGGTTCCGTGAGACGGTGGAGAAGGTTGTGTCTTCTCAGGAGGTGAGTAATGAAAATGCCGATATTACTCTAATGAGAAAATTCCAAAAGATCAGAGACGCTATTAAAGTTTGGAGATCCGAAGTTTCTAAAAAGGAGGAGGAAGTTGTTATAAAAGCGGAAGAAGAGCTTGAAGAGTTAGAAAAAATTATGGAGGAGCGGGAACTGAATGAAGAGGAGGAGTGGAGTTTCGTGGAAAATAAAAATGTTATTCTGGATTTTGAGCTGAATAAGTGCAAAGATATGAAACAAAAATCGAGGATCAAATGGGCGCTTGAAGGCGATGAAAATACGAAATTTTTTCATTCCCACGTGAATCTTAGACGGGCGTCAAATCAGATCTCGGGCCTTAGTTTAAATGGGAGCTGGGTTACGAAGCCGATTAAAATTAAAAGAGAAGTTATGCGGTTTTTCAGAGATCGTTTCATCGAAAAATATCCTATTAGGCCAAGGTTGGAGTGTGATAACATTAAGAGGTTGTCGCAGGAGGAAAAGGATTCTCTTACAGTCCCGTTTTCGTTGGAGGAGATCAAGGAAGCGGTTAATGGGTGCGGGGACGATAAGGCCCCCGGCCCGGATGGTTTCAACATGAAATTCATTAAGTTGTTTTGGGACTTTTTTGAGAAAGATTTCAAACAGGTTATGGATGCTTTTTTTAGTACTGGCAAGATCAATATTGGGTGTGGTAGCTCTTTTATTACGTTGGTCCCTAAATCTAAGGACCCTACCGACCTAAATGGCTACCGGCCTATTAATTTAATTGGTGTTATAAGCAAAGTGATTTCTAAAATTCTTGCAAATCGTTTATAGAAGGTGGTTGGGTCGGTGGTGTCTGAAGCGCAGTCGGCTTTCATTAAAGGGAATTTCATCCTTGATGGCCCGCTTCTTATTAACGAGATTTCGAATTGGAGCAAAAAGAACAAGATGAAAGCTTTTTTTTCTAAAGATCGACTTCGAGAAAGCTTACGATAACGTAAACTGGAATTTCCTTTTGTCCACTTTATGTCAAATGGGGTTTTCGGGCAGATGGTGTTTGTGGATAAAAGGTATTCTGGAGTCGGCCAGGTCTTCGGTGCTTGTCAACGGTTCCCCGACGTATGAATTTCAATGTCAGAAAGGGTTAAGACAAGGGGATCCTATTTCCCCCTTCCTTTTCATTATGGTGATGGAAATGCTCTCATATATGATTGTCAAAGCCAGCAAGTCTAATGTGTTCTCAGGTATTCAAATTCCGAACGGGCCGTGTGTCTCCCATTTTCTTTATGCAGATGATGTTATTATTCTTGGGGATTGGTCGGGTGATAATATTAAGACGGTGGTCCGCATTCTTCGGGTTTTTAACATCTGTTCGGGGCTTAAGATAAATATTGAAAAGTCGAATATTTATGCTGTCGGAGTCCAATCTCAGGGTGTCTCAAATATGGCGGAGTTAGTGGGATGTCAAGCTGGTACTTTCCCGTTCAAATATCTTGGTTTACTGGTCGGCGCAAACATGAACCGGATATCGAATTGGAAACCTATCTATGATATCTTCGATGCTCGTTTGGCGAAATGGAAGGCGAATCTATTGTCTATTGGTGGTAGAATCACGCTTATCAAAGCAGTTTTGGAAAGCCTGCCAACCTATTATTTCTCGTTATATAAAGCCCCTGTTAGAGTTATTAAGGATCTTGAAGCTAAAATAAGGAACTTTCTTTGGGGTGGTGATGGTTCTGTTAAGAAATTACATTGGGTGGCCTGGGAAAGAGTTTGTCTTCCGGTTAAGAACGGTGGTTTGGGTTTGAGTAAACTAAAAAATATTAATATGGCTCTTTTGATCAAGTGGGGCTGGAGGTTTATTAATGACAAGAACAAGCTTTGGTGCAGAGTGATTGCCGCTTTACATAATAACAGGAGCACCGGAGATTACATTCCGGTTAAGAAATCCCTTGGGGGAGTGTGGTACAACATTGTGCAGGTTTTGAACAAGCCGTTTGACAACGGAGTGCCGCTTAAATTATTGTTCAAAGCTAGAGTGGGAGACGGGGAATGCACGGAGTTTTGGCGAGACAACTGGATTGGAAATAGGCCGTTATCGGAGGTCTTTCCCAACTTGTTTAAGCTCGAGGAATGCAAAAATTGTAAAGTTAGTATGTGTTTTGGTAACGCAGGGGAAGGGACTCGGTTTATCTGGAGGTGGAAGAGACCGCTGGCTTCGGAAGAAGAAATTAATGATCTCGTTAACCTGTGTTCGTTAATTCTGCAGGTTAATTTGAATCATAGTAGCGATAAATGGGTATGGATGGGTACCGAGGATGGGAAGGAAGAGGCGTTCAGTGTTAAGTCGGCCCGAATGGTTCTGGATCGGATCAATTTTCAACCTGGAATGTTTGTGCCAGACCGATGTAAATGGATTCTGAAGAAATGCAGTGTTTTTATTTGGCGTGCGGCTATGAACAAGATTGCCACAGCCGAAGCGTTGAGCCATCGGAACATTATCATTGATAGACAGGATTGCGGCTTGTGTGGTGAAGTTACCGAAAATGTGGAACATCTTTTCACTTCCTGTAGGTTTGCTTCGATGCTGTGGTCGTGGATTGAGAGCTGGTGCAAGTGTGAGCCTTTGGTCATCTTCTCATTTAAGGATCTTATCGATTGTCACAACCATGCGGGATTGGAGGGTAAAAAAAAAAGAGGTCCTGAAAGGTGTCATTAGAGTGGGTTGTTGGGTAATTTGGAGGGCGAGAAACGAAGCGAGATTTAAGGATAAAGAGACTAAATTGGAGCACATTATCGGAGAGGTTAAGAGGACGGATTTCTTATGGTATAAAAATAGGAATAGGGGTATTTTGACTTCGTGAGATGATTGGTGTAAATTTGTAAATTTGTAGTTGTTGTTTGCGGTGGCTGCCTCGGTTTGAGGTAGCTTTGTTTGTGTTATTGAAGTTCACTTTTCAAAAAAAAAAAAAAAAAACGGTGGCTATCAGGTTCATTGTGTATGAAGGAGCATGTCTGTTCACGGTTGCAATTAGATGCACGAATCAAGTTCTAGAATCATCTTTAGTTCCTTTTCTTCTCTCACTTAGGGTTTGATAGATCATACTGTTCTTGTTGGTCTTATGTTGAGATCTTCGTTCGTAGTATGTATCAAAGAGTGCAGATCATCGTGTAGTTGATCTGCTGGTGAGTTGAGAGTTGATTGTAAACTGTATGTTCTGTTCTTCTTGTTCGCTGTAATCGTCAAGGTTCTTTCAATAATGTTAATCATTGGTTCATGAAGATTCGTATGTTAATCGAATCTCTTATACTTTTCTTGACAAGAATGATGAAAGATATGTTCACATATGAACACATAAATACACCTAGTCTTAAGGCAAATGATGAAAGTTGTGTTCATATACAAACTTGAGTTCACACGTGAACCCTTGTAACCTTAGGGCAATCGGCGAAGATGATTAACATGTTAGTGATGATGATGCCTATGGAAATGTGTTCATAATTTGAATACCTATGACAACTTAGGGCAGTCAAAGGCGCAAGACGCGTTGAAGACCCACGTGGCTTGTGTGATGCCTGGGCGTAAGGCATAGGAAAAGGGCCCAACTTAAAGGTCGCATGTGCCATACAAAATTATATAATGTATGTTGTTGGAATCGACTTACAAACAGTGACGAAACCAGAAATTCTAATCAACGAAATTACATTACGAAACTCAAATAAAGATTAATAACATAATCCCAAGGAAAAGAGAGAAAAAAAAATCCTAAACAACGCAATTCAGGAAAGACAGAGCATGATTAAAACTGCCTGAAAGTAAGGGATAGACGGTCATTTCTAAGACCGAATTCTGTTACTAATGGCACCGGAGACCTGTATTGAGAGATTTGCTTCACCCCATGATAAATAAGTCTAGACTTGCCACCAAATATCAATACATCACCAGAATACAAAAAAATCCTTTTTAACTTCTTTTTAATTCTAGTATCGCCATACAGAAATGTTGCAAACTCGCCAATAGAGATGGAAGCCACAGGCAACCCTCGTCTCAGACTATCAGAGCTCTCATCATGGTCCTACGTTCAAACATAATTCAAAATTTTAGATAATTTAACTACAAATGGGTCTATAAAGGTTATATAAGTTGTGTCAAAAATCAGCTTTTTTTCAACTCATACGTTTTGATTATATTTTATTGTTTGCTTTTACTTGAACTTACTTTATTTTACTGCGATAAAATATGATTTTAAATAAAGATCTTTTTTGTTGTTTTACTTTAAGAAACATAAAATATATACTGAAATTTCCAAAAACTACATACAAAAATTTCAATCGGATTAATCACTAGCCGGCATCTCACCACTCGACTAGCAGCGTTGTTAGAACTCAAAAGATAAGACGCATTCATAGCGGTGTGTGCGAGCGTAAAAACTAAAACTTAAAACTAACCTGATGAAGGTGAAGGAAGCCATTGGCTGGATAGTAATTGACTGAACAAATATCCGGGTGCATTGAAGGAAGTTCGTTTAGAATGGCTTGGGCATCTTGAACTGCGGCTTTAACCAACGAAACAAGTTCATATGGAATCGGTGGTGGTTCGGAACCATCACTTCTGTAACGTTCCTTATACCCTGTGTTGGGGTCCCAATTTCGACCAAAACACATATTCATTACTTCACATTTTGCTCCATTTTGGTGATCACAATGATTGAAAAACCCACTTTTCGCCCACTTTTCACATTCATATATTATATCAATCTACAAGCATAAGAAAGATTACAACAACAACAACATTTGTAAGTGTATAAAAAGAGGTAAAAGGCGTCCACGGTTATCAGTTTTTAAAAAATTGTTCGGATTTAGCAATGATTTGGTTCGGTTTTACAATTTTTTGGAACAAATTACGTAAGATATAAGAATTTGTTTGGGGTGTTTACATTTAAGTGAATATAAATTTTTTAATTAAAATCATTCACATAACCCTAACCTTCTAATCAACTTTTATGTTTATCTCAAAAAAATTTTCAGACATTTTCCTTTATAATACTGTGAAAATCATTCAATTTTTATGTTAAATTTTATTATTTTCTTGTAAGCAATGGATAAATCATTTCACATATAAATAAACATGTTAATGTTTATATACTAAACATACATGAATAGAATTAATAATATAACAAACATTAAAAAATGTTTTTTTTTTATAGTTTTTTCTCACCTAGATTAAAAAACACATGGAAAAAATCAATCTTTTTTTTCTATATGTTACAGGTAAAAAGAGAAACCTGGTCCTTGATGCTGACGTATTTCTCGAGAAGAATCATTCCGGGTTCAAGTATTCTATAAGTTGAAAGTTTGCTGGGGGTACTTTCACAAACTGAGTTAGGGCCTTTGTACATATCAGAGTAGATTAAACTAAATGGTTTATCCACACGTTTAGCAAAAGTAATATGCCTCCTCCTCAAACGAACATCAAATGCATCCTGGATCAAAGGAACTAACTCATAATGTTAAAAACCTTAAAAATATCAAACCTCAAAAAACATATACAAAAAAAAAGGAAGGAAAAACAGATCTGCAATCCAAAGCTTTAAAATCAAACCCCAAGACTCCAACAAAGACAAAAGCTTCTGCAGATCGATTCAAATAACATGAACAAAGACCTTCAAAATTACCGAGTAAAAGTTCAACACATCAGAGCTTTAAATATTCGGTAATCGGTACAAGTTGTGCGTCAGTGCGTGTGTGGAGAAACAAAAATAACCGATGTTGAAGATCGGGTTCAAACAACATGTAAAATTAAACCCAACCTTTTTTGTAAACTTGAACAAAAGTTAAGTTTATGATCATTAAGATAACGAGAATCGCTAACCCCAAAAGCCGGTGGTCTGATTATTCGTTGGCAGCTCGGATTCTTCATCGCCGGTGAGAAGATTGCTGAGGAACTCATCATGTTGCAACTCCAGAGTCCAGATACTCTTCATCCAATGGCTCGTAGTATAACTTTAAATATTACCAGACTTTATCTGGATTCTCCCTAACCTACTGGGCCCATCTCAAGCCCAACGTAGATTTTTATCTAACTAGTAGTTTACCCGTCCGCTGTCCGGGTATATATGAATAACATCATCCAAACTCACTGTATATTTTAATATCACGATAATCTATATTTTGTTGACTTTTAATTTAATTTCGATTAATAACTATAACTCTTCTTGAATTGTTATACATACTAATTTAAAATCTTACAACTAATTCGCATAATTTAAAATATTTAATTAATTAACATGAACAAAGACCTTCAAAATTACCGTATATCTACCAGACTTTTATCTAATTACATTATATTATATTATATAATTAATATAATAATAATAATAATAATAAAGCTTAAAAACTTAATATAATAATATCTTTTTTTTTTAACGTCCAACATAAGAATCGCCGGGTACCCCGTACGCGACACCCATTGGACGAGAGGTAGCCCGTGGCAGCCCAACCTGCACGCACGGAGCCCCTAGCCCACCATGCCACCAGTTCCGGGGAAATCCCGACCCTACACCCGCCCTAGGGCACGACAATGCAGAGCCGGTAAAACCCGAGTGGATCAGGAATCGAACTCGAGACCATTCGGCTAGGAGTCTTTCCTTCATTTCCCCATAACCACTAAGCTATAAGCCCTGGGTTAATATTATATATATAATATAATAATATCTAACTACTATAATAAAAAAACCAACTTTTAGACACGTGTCATTCATTGAAGTTATCCTCAAATCTATACTTATCATATATTAACTAAATAAATAATAAATTAATATTAAATCTTAGCATACTTAAATAAAATATTATCATCAAATCTAAATTGTTAATTTAATATATTTTTAAAACAAATACATCTCTTTCCTACTTATCTTATATTAAAGATATAAATAATAAATTAATATTAAATGTTATCCTAATTTATTAAAAATATAACTTTTTTTATTATTTGGTATACAAAATTATATTTATTCAACTCGTGTAAAACGCGGGGTTTTTAAAAATAATTTTTGTATTATTACTATTCAAAGTTACATTTATATAACCCGTGTAATACACGAAGTTTTTAAAGATATAACTTTTTATTATTTGCTATATAAAATTAGATTTATTCAACACATATAATACACGAGGTTTTTTAAGGATATATTTTTTTATTATTTGATAGATTTTTCAACCCGACTATACACGAGTTTTTAAAGATACTATGTTTTTAGTATTTAATATACAAAACTACATTTATTTAATCTGTGTAATACACATGAGTTTTAAAAATATAACTCTTTTTTTAGATCTATTCAATACGTAATATACGAGGTTTTTAAGAATGTAATTTTTTAATTATTTGGTAGATTTATTCAACCCGATTATACATGGGTTTTTTAAAGATACGACATTTTTAGTATTTAGTATAAAAAATTACATTTATTTAATCTGTGTAATACACATGGTTTTTAAAGATATAACTTTTTTTATTTGATATATAAAATTACATTTATTTAACCCGTACAATATACGAGGTTCATAAAGATATAACTTTTTTTATTATTTAATATATAAAATTACATTTATTCAACCCGTGTAATACACGGGGTTATAACCTAGTATTATTATGAACTTAAACTTAAAAGTTTTACTACCTTTAATGAATAACAAAGCTTAAAACCTTAAATTAGATAGAGAATTCAATGATCCCTCCCCGTGGCCCAGTGGTAATTCCCATTGGGTTTATGTCGGCCGGCCCTCCTTTGGGAGGTCACCGGTTCGACTCCCACTTGTGGCTTTAGGGGGGGGACGTCCCAATGATGGACCGTTCCTACCGAGGCATGGTGCGGTCCTGAGGGCAACCCGGTTTTACCCAGCTGTTACCCCAGCGAGTCTCTCGTGTGGGGGCAGTATGGTTTCCGGGCGGAAGTCAGCTTGCGCGGCGGCCGGGGCCCGATCGAACATCGCGTCCGAGAGTGCGGGGCTGACGGGGGAATGTCTTAGACATGAACCCGGTGACCAATAGGTCCAGTACATAGAAAGTCACCTTCCAAAAAAAAGATAGAGAATTCAATGGAACAGAACTCTTACACTTAAACACGTAAGCCATCATTAAGTGGCACGTTATATCACGCCAATTTTGTATACGGCTCCCTCATAGCGCCGCCAACATCACTACGACAGGCGCTATAGGTTGGTTTTTTTCATGTCCCGTGATATTGATAGCGGTTTGAAGAAGGAAAGATTTCAAAATTTTGACCGTTCAACGGTCACTATATTTAATAAAAATAGTTTTGTAAGTCGGCCTATATTGGTGTTTGTATGGGTATACCGTATTAAAAAAAATTACATATACATATCGGGTTTTTTTTAAATAACGTGCTTTTCGAAATATTAGGCCCTGAGTGGTGGACCCCTCGCCCACCCCAGGAAACAAGGGTTTACGTATTCCATCTCGTTCCCGCACATCATGGGGTACACGGCGGTCGAGGAGTTGAGCTTGGACATAGTCCGATCCAGATGGGTTTACACCTGAGATTGTTCACCGTTCAAACATGAGAGAGGCAGAGAAAAAGAGATCGATATAATCCTCTTCATCTTCTGTTTTCGATTGTTACAGAATAAAAATTAATCCCCACCAACACCACATTACACCACCTCCCCCACTGACTTGTATTTATCGTTTTCTTCATAGCCAGTGGCGAAGCTTGAAAAAAAGTTCGGGGGTCGGAAGGTAACGGACCTAAAAAAAATTTCTATCGCGTAGTTTCGAGGTGTATGTTCGGGTCGGACGTCGGTGATTCGGGTCGGGTCGGATCAGGTAAAACATTAATATCAAATAAAAAACGTTATCAAACATTAAAACGTAAACATTGTTTAACAAACAAACGAACAAAGACACCAAAACATTAAAAAGGAGAGAGGAAGGTGGGTACCCGATTCTCCTAGATGAAGAATTATAGTTCTGCCCGTCTTCCCCATAGCATAATCTAATAACAAAACAAGTTAACAAATACCCTAAATTTTAAACTCTAATTTCTACCTAATTTAAATCAAAATAAGATTAAACAAATAAAATTAGACATAGTTACAGAAATACTCAACAAGTTTAGGGCAAAAATTCAAACCAATTTCACCCCTAATTTCAACCTAAATCACATAAATTCCAGCCCTAAATTAAACCTAAAGATAAATAACACATACCTTTAACCTTATGAAGATTGCAGAAGTTGAACAAGAGTACAAGACTACAACAACGAGCAGCATTTTGGCTTCTGTTCTCGAACAAGAAGCTGAAGTCAAACAGTTTTGGAACCTGCGTTTTTTTCCCCTTCTGCAGTTCTGGCTTGTGGCTTCTGTTCTTCTGGTCGATATCCCAAAGTAAACGAATTTGCTTTTTTTTTTTTTTTTTTTTTGATAGGGTGGGCTTTTAAGTTGGGCTATACAATGATTTGATTTAGGTTATATAATATACATTCTAGTATTCTACCAAATATAATCATTTTGGGCTATAGCCTATAATATTTGAGTTAATTAACTATTTTATTTGGGCTATATAAATAAAAAAATTTAAACCGGGGGGTCGAAATCATATATACCTAATTTTTTTTATAAAACCGGGAGTCGAAAACGTATATAATTACAAAATCCTATACGAAACGTATGTATATAACACTACTGACCGAAAAGTTCTGGGGTCGGGCGCCCCTTCCAGCCCCTTAAATCCTGCGCCCCTTTAAATATCATAGCTTGGAGATGGAGGTCATTATCGAGTCCAAGTACAGGACTTCTGGTAGATGGCAGCCTAGCGACGGAAAAGGTGTTTTCCGGCGATGTCGGCAAAGATGTTTTCCGGCAAAGAGCAGACTACATCGGGCATTGCATGTTCCCGATCTGTCCGAGTTAGGGCTGTCCAAACTACTCGACGATCGAGGATCGCTCGAAAATGCTCGTTCGATTCCCGCTCAGTTTGTAAATGAGTCGCTCGGGTCGGTTCGATTCAAATTCAATCCAAGCATGAGCAAAGGTTCGCTCGGTTTCGCTCGAATTATTTTTATTTATATATATATATATATATATATATATATATATATAGGGAGCCGCTAGAATGAGAACCACCACGAGTTATGAGAACCGCGAGAACCAAGTGCCACGGAGGGCCGTTGACCACGAAATGTTTTTTACACCTAGATCCGTATATTTTAAGACCGGGTGTAAATTTTCGGTTCAAACGGCGCGCCCGAGGGGGTAGTTTTTTACGCCCAAAGTTTGGTTAAAAAAAAAGAAAAATTAAAAAAAACCCAAACTTTGGGCGTAAAAAACTACCCCCTCGGGCGCGCCGTTTGAACCGAAAATTTACACCCGGTCCTAAAATATACGGATCTAGGTGTAAAAAAAATTTCGTGGTCAACGGCCCTCCGTGGCACTTGGTTCTCGCGGTTCTCATAACTCGTGGTGGGTCTCATTCTAGCGGCCCCCTATATATATATATATATATATATATATATATATATATATATATATATATATATGGAGGGGCTCATGCGAGAACCACCCTTATTGTGAGAACCTTGAGAACCAATGTGAACACAACCTAAAATAGCTAAAAAAACCTAAAAAAAACCTAACCCCCACCCCCCAAAAACCTAAACCCCCCACCCCCCCAAGCTAAATGCTAAAAAAAAACTAACCCCACCCCCCCCCCCCCCCCCCCAAAAAAAAAAACCTAAACCCCCCTCCCCCACCCCCCAAAAACCTAACTCCCCCCCCCCCCCCACACCCAAGCTAAAATGTTAAAAACTAAACCCCCAAAAAACCTAAAAAAATCTAAAAAAATAAAAAAAAATCTAAAATTTTTTTTTTGATTTTTTTAATATTTTTTATGTTAAAATCGCTACTTTTAGAAGCAAAAAAAAAATTTTAAAAAAAAATTTTAAAAATTTTTTTTTTGGCTTCGAAAAGTAGCGATTTTTTTATAAAAAAATATTAAAAAATTCAAAAAAAAAATTTTGTGTGATTTTTAGCTATTTTTAGGCATTTTTGGTGTGTTCACATTGGTTCTCGCGGTTCTCACAATAAGAGGTGGTTCTCGCATGATCTTCTCCCTATATATATATATATATATATATAGGGTGGAGTTATTGTAAAAAAGACCAAAAGTGTGAGAAAGGTAAGAAAGAATCTCAACCATTAGATCTAAATTAATTGAAAAGGGTATAATTGTAAATGCATTAACAAATTCAAATATGGTAATCCTTGATTTAAGGACTTATAACCGTCCATAAATATAACACCATTCAGAGCATGTTCATACATGGTGTTTTAAATATAACACCATTCAGAAAATATAACACCATTCAGCACAAATATAACACCATTTAGCACAAAAAAAACACCATTCACACAAAAATAACATCATTCAGCACAAACATAACACCATTCAGCACAAAAAAAAACACCATTCACACAAAAATAACATCATTCAGCACAAAATATAACACCATTCAGCACAAAAAAAAACACCATTCACATAAAAAATAACATCATTCAGCACAAAAATAACACCATTCAGCACAAAAAAACACCATTCAGCAGTAAATAAAATAAACACCATTCAGTACAAGAATATAACACCATTCAGTAAAAGAAATATAACACCATTCAGAAAAAGAAAAAAAACACCATTCAGAAAAGAAAAAAACACCATTAAGAAAAGAAAAATAACACCATTCAGAAAAGAAAAAAAACACCATTAACAAAGGAAAATAACACCATTAATGAAAAGAAAAATAACACCATTCAATAATCCTTACATCTCTGTATCATCTTCTTCTCCGCTGCCGGCACCACCACTGCCGGTCCGCCACCGCCGTCGTCGAAATGGGTGTAGGATCGTGATCTGACCCCGAACGAGTCGTTCAGAGGTGTTCAACTTCGTTTCAGGTGCGGAATAACAAGAAACGGAGTTAGAAATAGCTGATTCTTCACTTAACTACTGATTGTATTGATTGGAATGCAATTACAAGTAGTTCTTCACACCGGCAGCACTTCGGTATGGAATACAAGACAATGTTATGAGATTTCGCTCATGGAACTCTATATATAGGGACTAGGTTTCGCTCCAAGGGACATGACACATGAGCGAAACCCTCAATGGTCACATAAGCGAAACCTCACTATGTCTCTATAAGTGAAACCTCTTTTCTAAGACCATATAAGCGAAATCACCTCACTAACCATATACACTCTCCTATTTTCTTGTAAACCGTGCCCTAATCTATACAATTCAATGTATAACTCGATACAAGACGAAGTCGACAGATGTAGTGCACCAACAATGGGCCACCGTCATCGGATTATTTTCAAAACCTCTACCCCTGTTCTCGAAACCTAGTTACCGATGTCAACGGACTCCACAAACGCGACGGAGAATCATGACCATATTACTGTCGCCGGTTAGAAAAACCTCCATCAGTGACGGTACGAACTTATGTACACCGACGTGGTTGTCAATTGCACCTTTCTGTTTCCCGTTGGAGACAACAGAACTAGTCGACGATTAGTCATTCACGTGTCCACTTCCGGTAGTGGCGATCTGACCTAGACTTCACCGACGCCATGTTTTTTTTACGTTTCCGATTACATATTGTTTTGCAGGGATTCTGTTCTGAATATGGAAGAAGAAAGAGAGAAAAAGAGAGAAATTAGGAAAGTATGATAGAGAGAGAACGAAATTGCAGGGATTTTGATTTACAAATGAAGATAAAAAGACACAATTGCCCCTAGATATTTCAATTCAATCCAAATTAATAAAAATATTATACATTTTGGTCCCTATTGATCAACCATTAGATCAAAAGATCTAATGGCTGAGATTCTTTCTTACCTTTCTCACACTTTGGGCCTTTTTTACAGGATCCTAACTCTATATATATATATATATTATAGACTAGTGATAATACCCGCGAATTTCGCGGTGTTGAAAAATGATATGTTTGTTACTTTTAAAAACAAAATACGTTGTTGATCATAAAGAATCTGTACGCATGATCATAAAGACCGTGAATGTCTAAACAAAAAAACAAATGCCGATAAAACATTAGCAATCTGTACGCATGATCATACATTTAGTCACACGTAATTATGAAGATTAACCTGCAAAATACTATAAACCTAAAACCTGTCGACAAAGGAAATAGAAACTTTAAAGATTAAACTGCAAGGATTGCAGTTAACAATCATGTATGCAAAATTCAACCCATATTCTACTAAGGAAAACATGTAATTTGCAATTGCCATAGGCAGAATCAACCAAAGTGTAATGTTCATGAACAATTAGGGAGAATAGTAACAAAAATCATGTAGCAAGAGTGGTTTTGCAACATCAATCAATGATAAAGAATATATAAGGTTTACAAACGTGTTATATAGAACCGCCCTCACATACCCTTAGAACGTGGTTGCTCGCATCCTTTTAGTGAGTCGGTTCCTCCATTGCAATATACAACCAATGGCGTCTGCCCCTTGGAACTCTCTACCGAACTTGAGACTACATATTCATGTCATTGTAAATGGTCAATTGTTAAATATGTACAACACTTGTCATCCTAACTTGTCGTTTTACAAATTATTTTAAATTTTTTAATGTAGTCTAGCTTTTGTACCACGACTTCATTCAAGAGCTTTTCGAGCTTCATTTGTTCAAGGCATGTTTGTGGAATATACGACCCTTCTAATCCCAGATGCTTAACCAGTCTCTTCCTAGCACCTTCTCAATAGAAAAAGAAAACATAGCTTATAATAATGACTTATAAAGTCAAAATCAAAGTCAAGTGTGTTGTACCTGTACATAACGTTGGTTTTACTTGTTCCAACCAATCAATTTTCACACACCCGCTTTCATATTTGAACAAATGGTTATTTCTTTTTAAAATTGATGCTTATGTAGTATGTACCCTAAAACCATTGAACCACCGGTAACTTCAAAACTTATTCTTAGAGATATATCCGTAACCCCATTCCTAGAATTGAAAAAAAACTTAACAAATGGAAGTAACAATCTTGGAAAATTAACCAATTTTTAAGAATATAGATTAAACGCAAACCTGAAACGTAAGATTGTATTTTCCCTCCTTGTTTCGCATCATCAAATAAGATTGGCAAGTTTCCTGATCTTCTTCACAAGGTGCCAATAAAAAATATTATAAATTTGCTCTAATGATTTCGTTGTTGGTTCAGGCCCCTTAAAACATGATTTATATGGAAGTTAGAAATTATTAAGACTAACCTCAACATGCTCAACACCATCATCATCATCTTTCCAAACTCTAATGGGAATTCGTTGGCGGGCTGCTCGATTTCTGTTTTCTTGACCGTATCGAGTAATCGGTGAGTCGATCGTGACACAAAGCTGGTACCCGAGAATAATATTACAAAAGTGACAATGTATGAAACACAAATCTAATACAGACCTCAGCCAATGAAAAAACTGATTGTCGTCTTGAATCATGTGCAAACTGCAAAGCTTTGCTAAAAACCTTTTTTACCTGATTAAAAAAATTACAAAAATCCATTAAATAACAAAAATGGACAACTAAAAAAAATATAAAAATTATGTAACTGCCACCAAGTCTTACTCGTTTGGTTCAAAGATAAGTTCTTTAACCACTATAGCGGCAGCAACAATTCCAAGTCCAGCCAGGATTACAACACTATATGAAGCTCATTCTATAAATGTCATTAGCTTCTCTGGTATATTGTAAGTGGGCGCATCAAATGGATCTTCAACAGTTGTTACCTCTTTCCTAGTCTGTAAAGTAAGTGCAAAAAAAAAAATGTTTAGATGGAAAATGGTTAAAAAGTGCATTCAAATGAGTGCAAGCAAATGAAGTTATTATATAAACAGGGCTGAAAAAATAATATAACTAAAGGTGTGTTATAGTTTAGTCACGAACACAAAAAATACCTAAATAATTAAACTCTACCCCCCCCCCCCTCTTTCGCGCCCTAAGATGGCATTGTCCCGCATCTTGTGGTCCTAGGTGACATCTCTTTCGCAACCTTATCCCCCCCCCCCCCCTAACACATAATCTTAGGAGAGTCATGGATGATAGCTTTTTTTAAAAGGAAGACATATAAAGAGTTATAAGCTTGTAGAAAATATATAATAAGAAAACTGTTTCAGCAGTCGATATGTCACCTGGTGCCAAATAACTGAAAGTGTATTTGTAAACTTGTTAACCATTATCTAACTAAAAGTAACGTGTGCATCTAAACACACCAACGTTTAAAACTTAAAAACTCAAAATTTAAAATACAATCTTTTCACTTGTAATAAGAAAAGATAACATAGGTAAAAACATCATTTCTAAAACAAAACGTGAACTTTAGGTGACTTTTGAAATTTAACCACTCTCTTTTATATTACCAAATAGTACTAATATCCGCGAACATCGCGGTTTTGACAAAATGATATGTTTTTAGGTTTTGACAAAAAGAAATTTACGCTTATGATGATCATAATAAAATCATACGAATGAAATTATTATGGAAATATGAAGTTCATAAAGTAAATACAACAAACCAACGTATTATTGATATAAATTAAACGAAAAGATAACAACAGCCATAAACAGATATGTTATGACTTTTAGAAAAATAAGCTTATATATATCTAGGCATTTTCATTTCAGACTACATGTTTGAGTTCTATGAGACAATGAGATGAGATCAATTTTGTACAACAAAACAGTAGAAAACATTATAAAATAGTAAACTGTTCGACGATCGAGGATCGCTCGAAAAATGCTCGTTCGATTCCCGCTCAGTTTGTAAATGAGTCGCTCGGATCGGTTCGGTTCGATTCAATCCAAGCATGAGCGAAGGTTCGCTCGCTCGTCGATCGCTCGGTTTCACTCGAATTATTTTTATTAATATATATATATATATATATATATATATATATATATATAGAAAGGTTAACATACAAAAAGCCTTATCATACATCACGTATGAGACAATGGTAACCGTTGGATCAGGGGTATAATCACGCATGGGACCACATGAGACCACATAATCACGCATGGGACCACATAATCACGCATGGGACTATAATCATGCACGTTCTATGATAATAACGCACGTTATATATTTTTTCATGTATGTTAATGTAGGTTAAGCCCTGAAGTACATTATACTCTCTCTCTCTCTCTCTATATATATATATATATATATATATTATAGATTTTAAATATTAAAAGCCCAAAAAATATACTAGCCCAAAAAAATTAAAAGCCCAAAATATATACTAGCCTAACTTATGTTGATTTGAAGTTGAATTTTGTGGATGGAGATGATCAAGCTTAAAGAAGAAGTTTATGACTTTTGAACTAAATGACAATTTGTATTTCGAACTTTATTTTGTGCTTCTTGATATTGTTAAGAACATTTTTAGAATCATGATTTTAGTTATGTATTGCTTTTGTTAGTAAAGTGTTGGGCATGTTTTAATAAAGTTAGTATTTGTTTTTGTTGAACGCAGACTTATAATTCAATCGAGCGAAACCGAGCGAAAACGATTCGCTCGATTTTAGTTAGGAGTTGATAAAAACCGAGCGAAACTGAGCGAAAACGATCCGATCGATTCAAATTCAATCCGAGTATGAGCATCACGTTTGTGCTCGGTTTTGCAAATTCGATCCGATCGGATCGGATCGGTTGTAATTCAATCCGAGCATGAGCAGACCCTCAATCGGATAGAATCGGCTCATAAACACCCCCTACTTCGAACCACCCCTCATCTATTTTTATACATTTAGGTTACTCATTGGAGTAAATGAGGCCACTATACCAGACCCTTCAGTTGCTAATTTTTATATTTGCAATTATCTTTGGTCATTATTAGAGGTGGCAAAATGGGTGGGTTGGGTAGGTTTGGGTAATGGGTTAGGATGGGTATGGGTTAGGATGGGTTTGGGTTAGGATGAGTTTATTAAGAAATGTGTTAGAATGGGTTTAGGTCAAGATGGATTTTTGTCAAGATGGATTTAGGCATGATAGGCTAAAAATATAAATAAATAAAAAAAATCAAAAAACTTATAAAAAAATCAAAAAAATAAAAAAAAATTGCAAAAATAATTATAAAAATCAAAAAAATCAAAAAAATCAAAAATCAAAAAAATCAAAAAAATCAAAAAAAGTTTAAAAAATAAAAAAATTAAAGAATAATTTAAAGAAATAAAAAAATCAAAAAAAATTTAAAAAGTAAAAAAAAATCAAAAAAACTTTGGGATTGCAGATTCTACTTCACTTGTCATTGCAGATTAACTGTTATTTCCATAAAAATCCCCAAAAAATAAAATAAATAACCCACTAGCTTGCAAGATTTATCAATTGATTATGGAAAGGCAAATCACAAACAGTAAAGATGTTGAAAGGGTCAATAACTAAATTGATTTACCAATAACATTCAGCAAGAAAACTCACAAATTAAACTGATTTTGTAATATCCGGAAACTCGTACCACCAATATTATCTGTTTTGCCAACGATGAACTTCATTTGGTATCGGGTACCAGTACCGAACCGTAACCGAATCAAAATTCATTTGATACATCAAAATTACGCTTAAATTCATTCCGATTTCACACCCGAATCAACAGTAGAACACAATTATTTTAGCAGAACGATGAATTAAGAAAAGTATATCACGATAGTTCCAATTATGTTAAAACTTATATGGGTATTTTAAAACCCATCCTAACCCATCTTGACTAATTACCCAGCCCATTTTGACTTATTTCCTTTCTAAAAAGGGCCCAAAATAACCCAAAATATCATTGTTGGGTTTTTGTTGCCACCCCTAGTCATTATACAATAATAAATTATGCAAAATTTATAAGACTACAGTATAATATGTGAATTTCTAACTTTGGCCACCAGGGTTAAAGATCAAATAGCTACAGTTGCTTTTCTTGGCTTTCTCATTTTCATTTCATATAATACTACCCATATTCTGTTCATAGATTGTGCATTACCAAACTTGAAGCACAATATTCGGGTCATCGTTGCTTAGCGTGGAAAAATCAGAGGACGACAAGTACGTTGCAACCTCTGTTGCAGCCATGACGATCCAATAGGCAGATCTGAGCCGAATCGTTTTGTTACCATACTTTGATGCGCATACGGTAGGGGTTTTGTTGTCTTGATATCGCCTGAATTAGTTTATAATACATGCATTACTTTGGGGGTGCACCGGCTTTGTTAAGTTGTTTCGTTCGTTATGCCGGCTCTTCATGAACTTTCGAGTGTCGTATGTTGTTTTTTCTTTTGTATTTTTCCGAAATCGAAGGTTATTGGCAATGTAGTATGTTCTTTTTTTTTTTTGCATTTCTCTGTTGGTTGTTATTTATAACGACTGTCTGTATCATAACGAAACGAATTTGTTGATCCCGCGGCGTAGCACAAGGAATCTCGGCTTTGATACCACTAGTTATGGTTTTAAAACATATAGACTGGGTTTTATAATTTAAGAAATAGTAACGATCAGGTAACTTTTACTGATTGTTCTGAGTTAATTTTTTATTTTTTTATCCAGCAACTCACCATTCATGTCATCTAATAACCAGTTTGGTTTAGTAGTTTATTAAAGTAATTAAGTTTTCTCAAGCTCGAAAACAATAAGCACATTTAAAAAAAATCATACAACAGTAAAGCTTAAGTTATTCAATGGCACATTGATTAAACTTTCTTTTTTATGTTTATAGGCAAGTAACTTTTTTTTGAAACGTTAACTTCATTAGAACCAGCTAACCCACAAACCGGGGCGGCCACAAAAACACAGCTACATAATTACAAAATTACACCAGTTCGACCATGACAAGGACTTAAGATTCGTTCTATTTGTAAGGACTCTCAATCAATGATCTATTATTCACAAAAGAGTACAATATATATAATACAACTGAGTCCTATACTAGGAAACAAATAATACATAACAAATACAGAGGAAATCATTCCTTAATTTATGTAATGTTGTTACCCCCCCCCCCCCCTCAATCGAACTGGTGGTGGACCGACTCAAAGCATGCTGCGGAACTTATCAAATAAGGGCTGCGAGAGACTTTTGGTAAAAATGTCTGCAACCTGGAGATTGGACGGAACAAATTTCGTGTTGAGACGCCCTGAAGAAACTAGCTCCCGAACAAAATGATAATCAGTATCAATATGCTTGGCTCGTTTGTGAGAAACCGGATTTTGACTCAAGAAGATAGCACTCTTATTGTCACAAAGCAAGGTTGGTCGAACCGCTGTAAGAGCATAAAGCTCGCGAAGAAGATGAGTGAGCCAAATGATTTCTGCAGCCATGTTTGCCATAGCCCCGTATTCAGATTCATAGCTGGAACGAGCAACAGTGGGTTGTTTCTTAGCACTCCAGGACACAAGATTTTCACCCAAGTAAATCGAATAACCATAAGTTGATCGCCGTGTTTCAATACAACGAGCCCAGTCCGTATCAGAATAACCCACTAATTTTGTAGTGGTGGGTTTGGAGAAAGTTAAGCCAAACGAGATGGTTCCTTTGACGTAACTCAGGATGCGTTTAACGGACTGAAAATGGGAGAGAGTAGGAGTTTGCAAGTGCTGACTAGCTTGATTTACAGCGTAGGAGAGATCCGGTCGCGTAATGGTGAGATACTGAAGGGCCCCAACTAACGACCTGTAGAGAGTTGGATCATGAAAAGGGGTACCTTGTCTGAGGAAGGTGTTAGTGGTGGCAAGTGGAGTAGCAACGGGTTTGGAATCCAACATGCCGGCACGAGCAAGAATGTCATGAGCGTACTTTGCCTGACTAAGAAAAATTCCTGACTGCAAGTGAGTAACCTCTAATTCGAAAAAATATCCTAAGGAGCCCAAATATTTAACCGAGAATTCCTTGTGTAGACGAGAAACGAAAGTGGCAATCAGCGATGAATCACGGCCGGTGATAATAATGTCGTCAACATAAACAAGGAGATAAATTAAAGCAGTTCCTTTCTTGAAGATAAATAAAGATGTATCTGCTTGGCTGCACAAAAAACCATTTGCAAGAAAAAAGGTGCTAAGACGTTGAAACCAGGCACACGGTGCCTGTTTCAAACCATAAAGAGCCTTCTTTAAACAGCAAACATGATTTGGAAAATTTGGATCAATGAATCCAGTCGGTTGTTCCATGTAGACTGTTTTAGTCAAGTTTCCATTGAGAAAAGCATTGCGAACATCTAGTTGTCGAAGAGGCCAGTTATAAATAGTCGCCAGAGAGAGAATAACACGAACTGTGGAAGCTTTAATGACTGGGCTGAATGTATGAGAAAAGTCAAGATCAGGCACCTGTGTAAAACCTTGTGCAACAAGACGAGCTTTGTAGCGATCAATGGAGCCATCCGCCTTATACTTCGTTCGAAAAATCCACTTAGAGCCAACAATATTTGCACCTGTAGGATGAGGAACAAGAACCCAGGTGTTATTAGAACGCAGGGCAGCAAGTTCCTCTGCCATAGCCTTAACCCACTTAGCGTGCTTTGCGGCAGATTTGTAACTGCGAGGATCATGAACTGCAAGTAAAGCATAGTGTAATGGTCCTGAAAACAAAGACAAGTTAGCATAATATATAGGTTTAAAAATCCCATTCTTTGATCGAGTCCTAATTGGATGAGATGGCATCGGCTCATCAGACGGTCCCGGGTTAGGTTCGATTGGAGTGACAGTGGGTGGGGTGGGAGGTTGGGCCGTGGAAAATGGGCTGGGAGGAGTAGATTGGGCCGGTTGAAGAGCTGGTGTGTGGGTATAGGTCACAGATGGATGAGGAGATGAGGAGTGAGAGGCGGATGAGGAAGGTGGCTGTTGGGCCGGAGAATTAGCGGGTTGGGCCGACTGATAGGGAACCGAGGGAGAGAACGGAGTTTAGGCCGATGCAGGTGGGGCAGTATTTGGACCGACTGGAGTAGAGTGGGCAGGACACAAGGTGCAATTGGTGGTGGAGTGAATAGGTTGGGCATCGGACGAAGGCACTAAAGGGACATATGGCGGATCGGGTAAGGTGATTGGTGGTAAGGATTCATCAAAGTTAGAGAACACCAAAGTGGCTTCATCAACAGGTTTTGTGTTGCCACTAAAAGGATAGGTGTCCTCATCAAACTGAGCATGGCGAGTGATGTAGACATGATGATTTTTTTGGTCTAGACAACGATACCCTTTGTAGCTCGCATCATAACCGATGAAGATGCATTCGGAGCTTCTAGGGGAGAGTTTGTGCTTCGCATAATCTCGTAGGTAAGGAAAAACTCGGCAGCCAAACACACAAAAGGTGGAATATGTGGGAGGAGTTGCATACAAGATTTCATAAGGGGGCTTGAAATCAAGTAACGGAGTTGGTAGACGGTTGATGGTGAAAGTAGATGAAGCAAAGGCATCTGTCCACAAAGTGGCAGGTGCATGGGAGTTAAAAGCATGGCTAGACCGGTTTCAGTAATGTGACGATGTTTACGTTCAGCACGACCATTTTGCTGAGGCATATGAGGACACGATAGGCGATGATGGATTCCCTGTTCTTGAAAAAAAAATTGAACTTTATTATTTGTGAATTCAGTGCCACTATCACTTTGAAAAAGATTTTATTTTTCTAGATAACTGATTTTGAACGAAAGGAATAAAAATTAACAATATTGCATAGAAGTCAGATTTATGTTTAAGTGGATAAAACCATGTGAAACGAGAATGGTCATCAATAAATATAGCGTAGTAGCGATAACCATTAGTAGAGGTGACAGGTGAAGGACCCCAAAGATCACAATGAACCATATCTAAAGCATGCAAAGAACGTTTATCATTTAAATCAAAGGGCAACCGATGTGCTTTAGATAACTGACAAGGTGAACAAATACCAGGTTTAGGTAGCAAAGAAGTTATAAATAATGAACCAAGTTTATGTAATCTAGAAATAATATCAAAAGACACATGACCCAGACGACCATGCCAGCGTTCAAAGGAGGCTTTGAGATGATGACTCGAGTAGGAAGCAAGATGTCACACCCTGATATTTCCACATATTACCGGTGGGCCCGGTGGGGAGTATCGTGATGTAGTTGATATCATCATGATCAAACATACACAGAATAGCACAGTGAAAGTCTTGGAATATAAAGTATTATTACAAACCCAAATGTCTGAAAATATCAAAGTACTTATTATAGACGAGCCTGTAATATCAAATCCACAGGTGGATCTTCACAGAATGTATGAAATGAAGTTTAGCAGACTTTAAGGCATCTTTAAGGATTTGCAAGATCCTCTATTTCGACACCGAGCAACTCCCAGCCTATTACGAGTAGTACCTGCCACTTAGTCTTTTGAAAATACGTCAGTTTTCACTGGAAAATACAATTAACTGACTCTTTTTTAAAAGAGTTTATGAAAATTGATCTAAGTGCACAAGGCACAAACCATTTATAACTTGGGACAATTATTTAAGATAATCTTGTATACAGATTTACATGTTTGTCTTACATATTGGGCCGGTTTGGAAGCCGGTCATGATTAACCGACTCACCACTTATAGAACCCACAAAGGAGTTATCCCCAACATGTGGGTTATATTAGCATTTGCATCTGTCAGGTGTATGCCTACACCCCATGCATAGGTCGTGGCCATTTTCAAATGAAATGAGCCGAGGATATCCAGGACACGGTCGTATTAATCCTCAATGTTTATGTTATCAAACAAAACAGATTAAAACGGGTTATGTAAATTTATTAATCACAATCCGATTAAATGATTTCATACCCGACCAAGCGGTATTATTATAATACCGTATCCCAAGCCCGTATAAGGAAAATAAGTTAAAAGTATTTACCTGAGCTAATACTTGATTAACAGCAAAATAACTCAGTCGTATCCAATCTAATTAAATGCAGGTAGCTTTTACCGGGTGGCTCTAGTCTGGAATGATGGTAATATATAACCAATTCAGAATGCTAACGGGTCTTATTTAGGTCATGGACCTAGACCGGCTAACTTAAAGTTTTAGAAACGGTACGATACGCTAGATTAAGCGGTGATTGGAATAGAATGTGATTTAGACCCGACAAGTTTGGATACTTGTATAATATCGGTAAACTAAACACATTCTGGAATTTGAAGATTTAATGATAAAGTTAAACCCGTTTCGGCTATTTTATGTAAACTAGTTACATAAACCGATCCGAACGCATAAATGCATAACGGGTAACCAAATGAATTATATACAGGTCTCAAATGTTATTATGCTTAGGATTTGTTAATACATCAGTAGGATGTTAACATATATGCCCAAAAATTATTAAAAAACCAATTTAAGTCCTGTAGGGGCATTTTGGTCATTTTAATGTTTATAAAAGAGATTTTATAATAAACTGAGGTTCTGGTCTAAAACATTCAGTAAAAATATTTATTTTATCACATTACAACAGTAAGATATCATACATATGTGAGGTTTACCATTTATGACCAAACTATGTCCCGAAAGGGTATTTTGGTCATTTCACGTATCCTTTTAAGGACATTTTTGGAAGTCTGAGTTCATAACTTATACTTACTGTAATAATATTAAATTTTTTTAAAAATTCAGTAGGTAACAAGTCTTAGGTGTTAAATATGGTTTTAAACCATACTATGCACCTAATTAGTGTAAAACTCGCTAATCGACGATAATTAAGATGTTTATGAAAATCTGAGATTTTTATCAGTCTTAAATGCTCAAAATAATTTATTTAATATATAATATTAGTAGGAAAAGGTTTGGCATTCAAATTATTTGTTAATCTCATTTTATGCATGAAAAGGGTATTATCGTCATTTACCGAATTACACAAGAACTCAATGATATGGTCAGTTTATAATCTGACCAAAAATCCTAAAAATCCCTAAAAATAATATCTTAACAATAGGTAATGAGTTTTGGGTCAAAATCCATGTTTAAACATGACTTATGCAAGATAGCGTAATTAAATTAATAAAAAGCTTCAACTTACGATATCGAGCATAACTTCTGTTTGAGACCAGGAACTGATGTCAAATTTTTGGGACATACTTATATATCAATAATAAAGGTTTCTGTCCTCTCACATTTTCAAAAATCTCGTTTATATGTCAAAAGGGCAAAATGGGCATTTATAAGCATATTAACGGAGATTAACATATAATTCAGAATACTAAGGACTAGGTAATATAACTCTAGAGGGTTATACTACAACATAAGGTGGTCCTAATGGAAGCTTAAAACATGGAAGAATTAAGCTCAATCGGGTCAGAACTAAAAGTCAAAGCAAAAGTCAAGCTTTTGCGACTTTCGGTTGTGAACCGACCATAAACTGTTAATTTGTAACACCCCGAAATCGGGTTTGGTAATCAAACTCCGTTAATACTAAAAGACGGGTAAAGTACCGTTAGTAGTAAAAATAACCCGGCAAATATTTGGATTTAAATAAGAAATCCTAATATTAAATACAAGCGAATCCAAGTTTTAAGGAATTGAGTTTATAAGAGCCCGAGTTAACGGGACTTAAAATAAGCCTAGTCATAAATTCCCCGAACCCACTAAATTAACTAGGAATATTTAACCTAGTTAATTAGTGGGAATATTGTTGAAAATAATTAGGTTGTGACCTAATTAATAATAAACTAAACTTGAGGGACCAAAGCTGCCAAAAAGGAAACTTGTTTTATTAAAACATAAAAATCAACACATATCACACACTTAGTGTGTGTATATGTCGATCATCAGGAGAAGAAACAAGGGGAAACCCTTGTTTAACCTTAATCCATCAAATTGGAGGGCAAATCAAGACCCAAATCGATGCATGAACATAAATAAACGATCACCAAGTCAAGGGGATCGTAAGGTATGTCAAATTTTTGATATTTATGAAGTTGGGATTCTTGATGAACTTATGAAAAATCGAAATTGAAGCTTGAATGTTAGATGTTTGAATGAAACTATGATAAATTCATGGTTAGGAATGAACCCTAATCAATAATTTGATGTATTGATGTTCATACACATGAAATTAAGAATCACCCAATATGTGTTAGATGGGTTTTGTAGAGAGATTAAGAATACTAGAATCTTGATCATGAAACGGGTTTTATTGATTTTTGGGAAACGAATCTAGGTGTTGTTATGCATGCTAGATGTAAAGAACTTGAAAATAATGTTAATCTTGGCTAAGTAGTTAGTCATGAGCTTGATTGCTAGTAGTAAAAATTTCATGCCCATAAGGTGTTCGATGTAATGCCTAGGTGAACATGGTGAATTAATGTGTTTTGATGATAGTAGAAATACCTTTCACTATCATAGTTATTAATTATGTGAAATATTTAGCACATGGTTTATACATGATTGTTGCTTGAGTAGCTAAGCAAATGAGTATATTTAGTTCATTAGTGCAATTGCATATGATATAAGCAGTTTGACCTTTAAGAGTCAAACCGGCCTATAATAAAAATCGTATGCGGAAAATTGTAAAGAGAGTCCGTAAGTATAATAGTCATAGTATTGATGACTAATATAACTATCTTGTGGATGATCGCATTATAGCTTGACTTTTGACAAGCTAGATGGAAGCTTGAGAAGAAGCGGGTCAAGTGGGACGATTACGTAAGAAAAGTATAAGCGGATGCAAGGTAAGTAAAACTTACACCTTTTTGTAGAATACTTAATTATTCTATAAGCTATAAACTCGATAATGATAATATCAGAAATATGGATTCCGACGCGATTGATACGAGTCGGAACATATATAAAATTGATAAAAACCATGATTAATGGTAAACATGGGTAAATGGTAATATAGCCGCAAATTGATGAACATGCAATGAACCTCGGGATGTTACTGTATAAGGTAACACGTGATAAGGTTAGGGATAAAATGATCATTTAGTCGCGTGTCGACAAACATAAATTAAAGCTATAAGACACCCTACGGTATAAGCCGAAATGGGTTAAATAACGAAATGGTAGATATATATATATATATATGCCATTCTAAATACAAACGCAAGTTGTTTGGTCGTTTAGACCAAATGGGCCAAAGGGTGACATTTTAGCGCCAATTGACAAATGACAACTAATAAGTACTTGCCAAGTCTTATGCTTACAGAATAATAATGGTTTATGGATTTAAAATGCTACAAATTAGCATATTTTGGATGCAAGGTATTGAAACGGGTCAATATATTGATCCAAATCAGGTATGTATAATGATTCAGCTCATCGTTTAGAACTTGAAGTTCTATAAGAGTTAAACAACGTCAAAATGAATATTCGGTTATCTTTTAGGTAAACCGAATAATTTGAGTTATAGACATGGTGTTTTAGAAACACAATGGTTTCTAAATAAAATCATAGTTAAAGGGGGTCGAATTTTAGGTCAACAAGTATTTAAAAGTCCTTCGTCGTAAAAGAAGGGCTAAAATTGACCAAAACGCCCTTGTAAGCCAAATAGAGCTAAAGACCCTTAGAGATTGTTTGGAAATGAGTTTTACAAGCAAATAGATACTTAGAATAAGTATAAAAAACGAAAGAAGTAATTCTTTGGTCAAATGACCCTATATGAGTCTTTGCCGTAAAATGATAATCCGAGGAGTAAAACTTGGAATAAATATATCTCCACATTAAATCCTCCACTCATATAGTTGAGGTGGAAGATCATTTGATAAATATTGCGGAAATAAGATGCTAGTAATAAACGAGTATGAATTATGCGGAAAAGTGCTTAAATACCCTTAACGGGTCAAAATAAGCATTTAAGTACAAACGGGTTTAAGAATATGCATAAACTCGTGAATTGAACCTAATGTGATAGATAACATTGAAATTATAAGGTTCATGTGAAATTGGGATCAAACAAACATGTTTGTTTGATAAACGCATGAACGGGTCAAAACTTTGTAAAAAGGTAATGAGTCAAAGGCTTGGAAGTCTCAAAATTTGTCATGCCGAATGCTGGATTTTAACTCCATAAGAAGGAGAATTAAATTACGAGCGCGTAGGAAAAAGAATCGGGTAAAACGGATTAAAAATGAGTGAGTTATGCTCGTTTCCGTGAATTCGAGTCTTGTTGGGAATTATGCAGCACCAGCAACATCAATATGTCAAAACAAGACCGTGGCGTAGCGCCACGGCCAGGCATGAAACCCTTCGCGCGACGGGTGGTGGCATCACGCGAGCACCTCCGTCGCGTAGCGCGACCGCCCAACAGTGTGGATTTTCTTGTTTTGTTATGTTTAAGCATGAAACTTGTTTATACTCGATTATTAAAGTGTCCAAACTAATTTTTTTTCCATGGTTTTAACCGTAGGTGAAGATGGACCTAATCCGGATGAAGGTCAAGCGGTGAGCAAGAACCGAACACATGTTAAACGAAGCTTCCGCGTCAAATCTAGATGGGTGTTGTTATAAGTGAATTATATAAACACTTATAAATTGTTTTTGAAATGTTGTAAACATTTGGGAATGTTAGTATAACAAGTTTTTGTAAAGTCACATTTTAGCATAAAAATGTGTATCTTATTATTAAAATATTAACAAAACTAGACGGGCGTTACATAATTGTCGGGTTGAACATGCCTAAACATGTTATAATACTAATTACCAAGCTATTAGAGTGATAAAATATATTTTATAACCTCTGCATTGTTAGTTATGATTATTATTTCAAATTCTGGTCGGTTTGACTTTTTAACTTAATAGTTTGACCCGGCAATTAACTAAGAAAACGAAATAATTAGGAGGTGCCCTTTTAAGGGTTAATCACCTACCTAATTATGGTCACATAACCACATTCATCTCGAACGGTGGCTGGACCATTTGAGTTTAAACCGAAGGTCAAAGTCAGATTACGATAACTTTGACTTTTCGGTTTTTAAACTAAAAACTGAACTAAGGAAGGGGGCTTCGACACTTACAAAGTGTCCTAGCTATCTTTTCTACAAGAATAAGCTTCTCTTTGGGTGAGGAACCTCCAGAATTGAGAAAATACTTGAACTAGAGGGATGAGAGTGAATTGAGTGAATGTGCAAGTGAAAAGGCTGCACATAAGGTCCTATTTATAGTGAATGGAGACCCTCCAAGATCATCACAGGTGTTTAGGGGAGTTATCTGATGTCTCCAGGTGTCCATGGTGATTTTTAAAACCAGCAAACAACCATTGTTTACGAATTAACTTGTTTGGAGCTCAAGGAAAGGAAGAAACCTGCATCTGGCCAAACATTTCTGTCAGATTGGTGCCGTCGCGTCGCGCAACGGCAGAAAGACCATATGGTCGCGCCACGCGACCCCATGTGTGACCAGCCAAACAAGTTTCAAAGTTTACATGTTCAGTCCCTGCACCTTTTTAAGCTTGATATCTTTCGTTTTAGGCACATCTGGCCCTTGTAGTTTGTTTGTGGATGATCTAGGGAGTATAACCAAACACCGTTAGGTCCGGTTTCGTTAAACGATCTCCGGAAACATAAGTTTCGCCTCGTTGACGCTTTAAACCCTAATTCATGGGAATTCGCGTAAACAACACTTAACGATCTCGAAACTTCGTGGAATTTATATCACTTCTTCTTGAGAGTATTTTTGAATATTACGAAGCCTCGGGTTTGTTAAAAGGTCACTCAGAGGTAAGAATTAACATGTTGACACGTTTAACCCCTGTAGTTTATAATCTTTCGATTATTTTCACAAACGTCTTCTTCTATCCAATTAATTACTCGTTTAAAGATATATTTTTCGTGGGTGGTCATTCAGAGGCACAAGTTTGGCATGATGACAATTTTAGTCCCTTCGGTTTCATATTTTGATCATTTTACAACTTTAGTCCTTCAAACCCAATCTTTCACATGATTAGAGTTTAAGACACGTGTCTTCACATAATTTGACACGTTTTTACGTGGTGTTACATCCTCACCCTCTTAAAAGAAATCTCGACCCCGAGATTTACTGGAACAAGTGAGGGTACTTCTGTTGCATAGTGGACTCAACTTCCCACGTATATTCAGGGCCTCTACGAGCATCCCATTTAACTTTAATTATAGGCATGTGCTTCCTTCGGAGCTTTTCAACCTGCCGATCCTCGATCGATATAGGTCTTTTAACAAACCTCAGGCTTTCATCAATTTGTACGTCTTTATGAGACATTGCTAGCGATTCATTAGCTAGACATTTCTTTAAATTACAGATATGGAACACATTATGAATTCCATTAAGCTCCTCAGGCAAGTTTAGCTTATAAGCTACACTGCCGACACATTCGTTGATCTCGAATGGTCCAATATACCTTTGGCTTAACTTGCCCTTCTTACCAAAACTCATCACTCCTTTCCAGGGTGATACTTTTAGTAAGACTTTATCGCCCACTTCAAACTTTAGAGGTTTCCGCCTCTTATCAGCATACTTTTCTGCCTATCCCTGGAAGCTTTCAGGCGATCACGAATTTGGAAAATCTTGTCCGTCGTTTCAAGGACTATATCAGGTCCTGATAACTGAGTTTCTCCTACTTCTGCCCAAAAAACAGGCGTTCTGCATTTCCTTCCATACAATGCCTCAAAAGGCGCAGCTTGAATGCTAGTATGGTAGCTATTATTATAGGAGAACTCGATCAACGGTAGGTGGTCATCCCAGCAACCTCCCAAATCAATAACACATGCACGAAGCATGTCTTCCCAGGTTTGAATTGTACGCTCACTTTGTCCATCTATTTGAGGATGGTAAGCAGTACAAAAATTCAAACGAGTGCCTAATGACTATTGGAAACTTTTCCAAAAGTGAGAGGTGTATCTAGTATCTCTATCGGATATAATAGATACCGGCACTCCGTGGAGAGATACAATCTTATCCACGTACAACTAAGCTAGCTTTTCGGAGCTACGAGTCTCCTTGATGGGTAAGAAATGTGCTGACTTAGTCAATCTTTCAACTATGATCCATATAGTATCATTTCCATGCCTTGTTTTAGGTAACTTGGTTATAAAATCCATATTTACCATCTCCCACTTCCATGTGGGAAATTCTGGCTGTTGTAATAAACCTGACGGCTTTTGATGTTCAGCTTTAATCTGAGTACAAGTCAGGCACTTAGCCACATGTGTGGCTATAGATTTCTTCAAACCTATCCACCAATAATTAGCTCTCAAATCTTGATACATTTTGTCACATCCAGGGTGAACTGAGTATTTGGAATTGTGAGCTTCCTGGAGGATTATATCTCGAAGCCCTCCATGAATAGGAACCCATATTCTTCCATTCATTCTAAGGATTCCATCCTTTCCAGGTGCTAACTGTTCAGTAGTTACACCTAACTTTTCATTTGGAAGGTTAGCTTCCAAAACAGCTTCTTTCTGAGCAACTAACAGTCTTTCATTCATGCTGTTCTTAAGTTCGATGCTTTTGGCATTAATCCTTATAGGTTTGACTCTTTCCTTTCGGCTTAGAGCATCAGCGACTACATTCGCTTTGCCAGGATGGTAGCGAATTTCACAATCGTAGTCATTTAGAGTCTCCATCCAGCGGCGCTGTCTCATATTGAGATCCTTTTGATTGAATAAGTGTTAGAGACTTTTGTGATCTGAATAGATCACACATTTAGTTCCATATAAATAGTGTCTCCATAACTTAAGTGTGAAGACAACGGCACCCAACTCCAAATTGTGGGTGGTGTAATTCTTTTCGTGCACCTTTAGTTATCGTGATGCATAGGCAATCACCTTGCCTCTTTGCATAAGTACACAACCCATACCGGTGTGTGAAGCATCACAGTACACGACAAACTCTTCAATTCCATCGGGCAATGTCAACACCGGAGCATTGCTCAATTTCTGTTTAAGAATTTTAAAAGATTCTTGTTGTTTTGGACCCCAATCAAACTTCATATTCTTACGGGTCAGGGTTGTCAATGGTGCAGCTATTCTTGAGAAGTTCTCAATGAATCTTCTATAATAACCAGCTAATCCCAGAAAGCTGCGAATCTCCGTAGGTGTCTTAGGTGCTTCCCAGTTCATGATGGCTTCTATTTTAGCGGGATCTACTTGGATACCACGCTCACTCACAACATATCCAAGGAATTGGACTTCACGAAGCCAGAACTCACAATTGGAGAATTTAGCATACAGCTTCTCCTGTCGAAGCAATCCTAAGATACATCGAAGGTGTGAGAATAGATAAGTATGTCATCTATAAAGACAATGACAAACTTGTCTAAGTATGGCTTGCAAACTCGATTCATGAGGTCCATGAATGCTGCAGGTGCATTAGTGAGCCCGAAAGGCATCACTAAAAACTCGTAGTGGCCATACCTTGTTCTGAACGCTGTCTTAGGTACATCTTCTGTTCGGACCTTGAGTGGATGATATCCAGATCTTAAATTGATCTTCGAGAAGAAGCTTGCCCCTTGGAGTTGGTCGAATAAGTCGTCGATCCTGGGCAGAGGATAATGATTTTTGATCGTTACCTTATTTAATTCACTATAATCAATGCATAAACGCATTGATCCATCCTTCTTTTTCACAAACAATATAGGATCTCCCCAAGGCGAAGAGCTGGGTTGTATGAAACCCTTTTCCAGTAAGTCATCCAATTGAGTCCTGAGCTCTTTCATTTCTGTAGGCGCTAACCGATATAGAGCTTCTGTAATAGATACGGTTCCTAATAGGATGTTAATCCTAATTCCACTTTGCCTCTTAGGAGGTAAACAGGGTTGTTCATCACTTGTGCCATGCAATTGACACATCTGTTTACGAGTGCATGGATGCCTTAAGTAGAGACGCCTACTTAGCCATTCCTATAATGGATATCTTCTTTGAATACAACTAGCTGACTTTAATACAATATGACCATTGGAATATCTTAGTGGTTCCATGCATTAAACCTCCATACTGATCAGGCATGGAAGCAATCTATGGGACACACTAGGTTACGCCAATCCTCATATGGTGCTTTTATCAAACATAGTTGGCACTCGCAGTTGATAGAAATCAATGAGAAAATAATTAGAATAACATATATTGTCGTACTCTATTCGAAGAAAGAGTACTCTTAGATTTTTCAGAAGGATCAATGCCAAGAAAGAGAAGAAACGGTCTCTGAGGTTTCATTGGTAGGTTCTATCTTACTTAGTATCTGGAGTTCTTATGAGTATCATCAAAAGTTTGCTAAGCTTATGGTTTATGAAAGAATTATTATTTCCTGTATTAGAAACAGGACACTTAGCAGAAATTATCATTGATATATGATAAGGAATATACCTAATGTTATTGTTAATATGTACCGCCTCTGGCATTCCTCAGGTAGTTCAGGCATTTCCCTTCTTAGCCTCTCCAGGCTTCTTGGTTTTATTTGGGCAATTAGTTTTGATGTGCCCTATTTCATTGCAACCATAGCAGGTTGCGTCCTTTATGTTTTGGCACTCCAAAGTTTTGTGCCCTTCCTTATTACAGATTCCACAAGGCTTGGCTTGTGAATCTAAAGTGCATTTCCCTTTAGTTGCCCTCTTTAGGCAGCGAGTCTTTATATGCCCTTTCTCGCCACAACCATAGCATGTGGCGTCTTTCAAGTCCTTGCATTCTTGAGTCTTGTGACCCATCTCCTTATAGATACCACATCCCCTGGTCTGCTCACGGAAACATTTTCCGAAGTGCTGTTTACCGCAGGTTTTACATTTGGGTTTCGCCTCATTCGGCTTGGACTGGTTATAGTTCGAACCGGTCTTACCCTTTTTGTAACCCTTATTTGGGGTATTATCGCACTTTCGCTTGTGATCCTTTAATACTCGGTCCACGGCTTTGTTTACGGTTGTATCTAACATAGCCTGTAACTCGGTGCCCGTTAAATTTAGTCTTTTGTTATTATTCTGATTAACTGGATGATCGTGGGCTTCATATAAGTTAGGCATGGTGAAGCTTTGAAGGATATAAACCGAGTAATAATAATTTGTTTAATTATATAGCGAATCGTCGACTTTGATGATTAAGTAGCCATGGTGTAAATAAACCATATAGGCCAATAAGATAGTATGAAATTTATTTGATTATGTATTGCCTAGGTTTTAAATGAACCATTTTTGGCGTTTAAACGGAATCTAATCCTTTATATTTATTAGACAGGGGATATAAGTCACAACTGTCAATGTCGTACAGACATTTTATATTGCGCAAAGGCTTGTCTCAAAGGACTTTCAGATGGCATCAAGGCCTTGTCACTAGGACAGTTTTAAACATAATCAATGATCCTTTGGATCAGGAAATTTTATAGTTCATTGCCTTTTGGCAAGAAGTTATGAAATATAACTATCTTTGTCATGAATACATCTTTGCCCATAGGCATACATCTCAAATGGATGTTTTGATGTGTACATCATGTTCAACGTTATTAGCCATGATTCATATTGATCATTTAGGCCATGTATGCGGCTTGGAAGAATCCAAGTACTTTTGGAAGCTAGTGTGGTCTCTCAAGTCACACTGCCCGGAATGCTATCATGTTTTTGGATGCTAACAAGGATTAATTGTCTTAAGAGGGTTTTACCATCACAGCCATGTTCATAGACATATAGACTAGGTTATACCATTAAGAGGATCTTTTGAAAATTTTCAGCTGATCGATAAAGTTCGAGTAAAATCGGAACGATCGTTTGATAAAGGAAGATATGGACACCTATATAAGAAAAACTTTCCATAAATCATCCGGAAATTTACAATAGTGCCTCAGACAGGACTTTTATAATTCATTTGTCCACACGGGGACTTTAAAGCAAATTTAGTCCACGCAGGGACTAAAAGGAAAATATAAGTCCGTATAGGGACTATAAAATATGTCCTCGAAGGGGTTATCAAGAAATATCACGTCCACAGAGGGACTTATAATGAAATGACATGTCCACAAAGGGACTATTTTGAAATATCATATCCACAAAAGAGATTTTTAATGAAATGATATGCCCATGAAAGGACTATGATGGAGTATAATGTCCATGAAAGGACTATATTGAAATACCAAGTCCACGAAGGGGCTATTTTAAAATAGTGTATCCACAAAGGGATTTTTAATGAAATCACATGTCCATGAAAGGACTATATTGAAATATAATGTCCATGAACGGACTACAATGAAATATAATGTCCACGGAGGGACTAGATAGCAAATGCCCATAGAGGGTCTTAAGTTGAAAGGTATGTCCACACAGGGACTATATAGAAGAGATAGGTCCTTATAGGGACTTAAAGGATAATGAATATTATGAAAGAAGGATTCTCTAACGCCTTCCTTGCTCCATTTCGATTGTTTCTCTTCTTTGCTTACCATATACGGTAGGGACACTGAAGACCTCAGTGAATAAAGTAAGTATTCCAATCAGGATCCGTTATAGAAGTAGAATTTAAGAATTCCATAGTTAAAGAATGATATGGATCACGGATCGGGTTTTGACTGATACAATCCAAATCTGGAATTTCAAAACTTGGAGGTAATAAATAGGGATCATTAGGATCCACTGGTATTATTTTCAAAACGCGAGCCTCAGGGACCACCTGGTATGGACTCCACAGGCACAGACTTCAAAATTTGAGCCTCAGGAACGTATGGTATGGACTCGAAAGTCTGATTGCAAGTTTCAATAGGTTTGACTTTGGAAATAGGTCCATAAAGGTCTTTCCTCCAAACCGGTCGCACACTTATCCTAGCCATGATACGGAGCTTGGCATTCCTTGGCTTCGGATGAGGAGAATCTCCATCAACGGCTTCCTTGCTTGACGACATATTCAATATTCATAAAATCGAAAACAGTGTTTACTTAATAGGTATGAGAGCATTCCTATGTTAAGTCTAGACTCAGAAGGTCTAAGGAATATGCTACTGTGTCATTTGAGATTAAACACTAAGGGCTAGTGTTTAATTCACTCAAACGTTGGCTCTGATACCAACCTGTCACACCCCGATATTTCCACATATTACCGGGGGGCTCGGTGGGGAGTATCGTGACGTAGTTAATATCATCAACATGGCTAGACCGGTTTCAGTAATGTGACGATGTTTACGTTCAGCACGACCATTTTGCTGAGGCATATGAGGACACGATAGGCGATGATGGATTCCCTGTTCTTGAAAAAAAATTTGAACTTTATTATTTGTGAATTCAGTGCCACCATCACTTTGAAAAAAAAAATTATTTTTCTGGATACTAATTTTGAACGAAAGGAATAAAAATTAACAATATTGCATAGAAGTAAGATTTATGTTTAAGTGGATAAAACCATGTGAAACGAGAATGGTCATCAATAAATATAGCGTAGTAGCGATAACCATTAGTAGAGGTGACAGGTGAAGGACCCCAAAGATCACAATGAACCATATCTAAAGCATGCAAAGAACGTTTATCATTTAAATCAAAGGGCAACCGATGTGCTTTAGATAACTGACAAGGTGAAAAAATACCAGGTTTAGGTAGCAAAGAAGTTACAAATAATGAACCAAGTTTATGTAATCTATAAATAATATCAAAATACACATGACCCAGATGACCATGCCAGCGTTCAAAGGAGGCTTTGAGATGATGACTCGAGTAGGAAACAAGATGTCACACCCTGATATTTCCACATATTACCGGTGGGGAGTATCGTTACGTAGTTGATATCATCATGGTCAAACATACACAGAATAGCACAGCGAAAGTCTTGGAATATAAAGTATTATTACAAACCCAAATGTCTGAAAATATCAAAGTACTTATTATAGACGAGCCTGTAATATCAAATCCACAGGTGGATCTTCACAGAATGTATGAAATGAAGTTTAGCAGACTTTAAGGCATCTTTAAGGATTTGCAAGATCCTCTATTTCGACACCGAGCAACTCCCAGCCTATTACGAGTAGTACCTGCCACTTAGTCTTTTGAAAATACGTCAGTTTTCACTGGTAAATACAATTAACTGACTCTTTTTTAAAAGAGTTTATGAAAATTGATTTAAGTGCACAAGGCACAAACCATTTATAACTTGAGACAATTATTTAAGATAATCTTGTATACAAATTTACATGTTTGTCTTACATATGGGGCCGGTTTGAAAGTCGGTCATGATTAACCGACTCACCACTTATAGAACCCACAAAGGAGTTATCCCCAACATGTGGGTTATATTAGCATTTGCATCTGTCAGGTGTATGCCTACACCCCGTGCATAGGTCGTGGCCATTTTCAAATGAAATGAGCCGATGATATCCAGGACACGGTCGTATTAATCCCCAATGTTTATGTTGTCAAACAAAACAGATTAAAACGGGTTATGTAAATTTATTAATCACAGTCCGATTAAATGATTTCATACCCGACCAAGCGGTATTATTATAATACCGTATCCCAAGCCCGTATAAAGAAAATGAGTTAAAAGTATTTACCTGAGCTAATACTTGATTAACAGCAAAATAACTCAGTCGTATCCAATCTAATTAAATGCAGGTAGCTTTTACTGGGTGGCTCTAGTCTGGAATGATGGTAATATATAACCAATTCAGAATGCTAACGGGTCTTATTTAGGTCATGGACCTAGGCCGGCTAACTTAAAGTTTTTGAAACGGTTCGATACGCTAGATTAAGCGGTGATTGGAATAGAATGTGATTTAGACCCGACAAGTTTGGATACTTGTATAATATGGGTAAACTAAACACATTCTGGAATTTGAAGATTTAATGATAAATTAAACCCGTTTCGGCTATTTTATGTAAACTAGTTACATAAACCGATCCAAACGCGTAAATGCATAACGGGTAACCAAATGAATTATATACAGGTCTCAAATGTTATTATGCTTAGGATTTGTTAATACATCAGTAGCATGTTAACATATATGCTCAAAAAGTATTTAAAACCAATTTAAGTCCCGTAGGGGCATTTTGGTCATTTTAATGTTTATAAAAGAGATTTTATAATAAACTGAGGTTTGGGTCTAAAACATTCAGTAAAAATATTTATTTTATCACATTACATCAGTAAGATATCATACATATGTGAGATTACCATTTATGACCAAACTATGTCTCGAAAGGGTATTTTGGTCATTTCACGTATCCTTTTAAGGACATTTTTGGAAGTCTGAGTTCATAACTTATACTTACTGTAATAATATTAAAATTTATTTAAAAATTCAGTAGGTAACAAGTCTTAGGTGTTAAATATAGTTTTAAACCATACTATGCATCTAATTAGTGTAAAACTCGCCAATCGACGATAATTAAGATGTTTATGGAAATCTGAGATTTTTATCAGTCTTAAATGCTCAAAATAATTTATTTAATATATAAGATCAGTAGGAAAAGGTTTGGCATTCAAATTATTTGTTAATCTCATTTTATGCATGAAAAGGGTATTATCGTCATTTACCGAATTACACAAGAAGTCAATGATATGGTCAGTTTTTAATCTGACCAAAAATCCTAAAAATAAAATCTTAACAATAGGTAATGGGTTTTGGGTCAAAATCCATGTTTAAACATTACTTATGCAAGATAGCGTAATTAAATTAATAAAAAGCTTCAATTTACGAAATCGAGCATAACTTCTGTTTGAGACCAGGAACTGATGTAAAATTTTCGGGACATACTTATATATCAATAATTTTGGTTTCTGTCCTCTCACATTTTTCAAAATCTCATTTATATGTCAAAAGGGCAAAATGGGCATTTATAAGCATATTAACGGAGATTAGCATTTAATTCAGAATACTAAGGACCATGTAATATAACTCCAAAGGGTTATACTACAACATAAGGTGGTCCTAATGGAAGCTTAAAACATGGAAGAATTAAGCTCAATCGGGTCAGAACTGAAAGTCAAAGCAAAAGTCAAGCTTTTGCGACTTTCGGTTGTGAATCGACCCTAAACTGATAATTGTCGGGTTGAACATGCCTAAACATATTCTAATACTAATTACCAAGCTATTAGAGTGATAAAATATAATTTATAACCTCTGCATTGTTAGTTATGATTATTATTTGAAATTCTAGTCAGTTTGACTTTTTAACTTAATAGTTTGACCCGACAATTAACTAAGAAAACGAAATAATTAGGAGGTGCCCTTTTAAGGGTTAATCACCTACCTAATTATGGTCACATAACCACATTCATGTCGAACGGTGGCTGGACCATTTGAGTTTAAACCGAAGCTCAAAGTCAGATTACGATAACTTTGACTTTTTGGTTTTTAAACTAAAAACTGAACTAAGGAAGGGGGTTTAGACACTTACAAAGGGTCCTAGCTATCTTTTCTACAAGACTAAGCTTCCCTTTGGGTGAGGAACCTCCAGAATTGAGAAAATACTTGAACTAGAGAGATGAGAGTGAATTGAGTGAATGTGCAAGTGAAAAGGCTGCACATAAGGTCCTATTTATAGTGAATGGAAACCCTCCAAGATCATCACAGGTGTTTAGGGGAGTTATCTGATGTCTCCAGGTGTCCATGGTGGTTTTTAAAACCAGCAAACAACCATTGTTTTCGAATTAACTTTTTTGGAGCTCAAGGAAAGGAAGAAACCTGCATCTGGCCAAACATTTCTGTCAGATTGGTGCCGTCGCGTCGCGTGACGGTAGAAAGACCATATGGTCGCGCCACGCGACTCCATGTGTGACCAGCCAAACAAGTTTCAAAGTTTACATGTTCAGTCCCTGCACCTTTTTAAGCTTCATATCTTTCGTTTTAGGAACATCTGGCCCTTGTAGTTAGTTTGTGGATGATCTAGAGAGTATAACCAAACGCCGTTAGGCCCGGTTTTGTTAAACGATCTCCAGAAACATAAGTTTCTCCTCGTTGACACTTTAAACCCTAATTCTTGGGAATTCACGTAAACAACACTTAACGATCTCGAAACTTCGTGGAATTTATATCACTTATTCTTGAGAGTATTTTTGAATATTACGAAGCCTCGGGTTTGTTAAAAGGTCACTCAGAGGTAAGAATTAACATGTTGACACGTTTAACCCCTGTAGTTTATAATCTTTCGATTATTTTCACAAACGGCTTCTTCTATCCAATTAATTACTCGTTTAAGGATATATTTTTCGTGGGTGGTCATTCAGAGGCACAAGTTTGGCATGATGACACTTTTCGTCCCTTCGGTTTCATATTTTGATTGTTTTACAACTTTAGTCATTCAAACCCAATCTTTCACATGATTAGGGTTTAGGACACGTGTCTTCACATAATTGGACACATTTTTACGCGGTGTTACAAAAGAAACGCTTGATTTCCTTCACGAAGGATATAGAGCGCGTTTTCACACGTTCCCTTTGCCAGGATTTCCTTGGTCTTTCGATCCTGAATGTGAAAAAATTTATTAGAGAACAAAACATCAACGGGTGAGTCATTTGTTAATTTGCTAATAGAAAGGAGTTGTTTTGTTAGATGAGGCACAACTAAAACATTTTTCAACCAGATATTAGGGGTGGGGGGCGCAGTGTCGACTTGGGTGACCGGTAACGTGTGGTCATTCCCGAAACGAACAAAGTCATTTCGGAGACGGCCCGAGGTATGAGTAAGGTCTTTTTCAGAGGGTGTCATATGGTAGACGCACCTGTATCACCTGTCCAGTCAGGATATTCCTCAATGAGATTACACTGAGCATGGAACGCTTGAGTCAAATTGGCATCAGTAGGAGAAGCCTGTTGTGCATAAGAGGCAAGGTTTGGATACATATTTGCATAGTGGCCATCTTTCCTACACAATTGGCAATGAGGCTGCCGTTTACCTCTACCATGACCTGCACTACGACCACAACCACGTCCACGGTTAGTATAAGAGGAACTAGAAGAATTTCGAGAATAGTTACCAGGACGCGAGTGTTGAGCAACAAAGGCGGTTGATGGTGTTTGTTGGACGTGAAGGGAGGCTAGCCAGGTCTCCTGATTTTCGGCTTTACCGAGAAGCTCCCGAAAGGAGGCCGTGCCTAAGGCACGATGGGTGGTGGAGAACTGTTCAAAAGCGGTGCCAAGACCAGATAAGAACCAATGGCATTTGTCGGTTTCAGGAATAGGGTGTCCGATGGCTGCGAGTTGGTCGCAAATGTTTTTGAACTTGCGACCAAACTCGGTGACAGAGGAGGATCCCTTCTGTAACAGCCGTAGGGTATCACGAAGCATGTGCATGCGATCAGTAGAGCGGTGACTGTAGGCAGTCTCTAACGCAAGCCATATTTGACGAGCATTGGAAATACCAATGATTTCAGACATGGCCTCTTCAGAAAGCGATGATTGGAGAAGGAGGCAGATGGAACGATCACTTGTTAACCAGGTCGCATAGGTAGGATTGGGGACAGGTTTGTCAGGTTTTTCGGATTCAGTGATGGTTTCGGCTGGTATGGTGGCATTGCCGTCAATATGGCTAAGAAGATTTTGCATGGAAAGAGCAAGTGTAACCTGCTGTGTCCATGCAAGATAGTTTGTGGAGGTGAGTTTTAGAGGGATGAAGTGTAGGAGGGAATGGAAGGGAAGGGGATCGGAGTTGGAAGAGGCAGCCATGATAGTCACAGCGGCGGCAGAAGGCAGACAAAGAAGAATTAGGGTTTGGGGGTTGGGCCGAAGAAGAAGAGAGAGGAGGGAGGGTGGGGATCACCTAATTGGCAGATACCATGTAAGGACTCTCAATCAATGATCTATTATTCACAAAAGAGTACAATATATATAATACAATTGAGTCCTATACTAGGAAACAAACAATACATAACAAATATAGAGGAAAACATTCCTTAATTTATGTAATGCTGTTACTATTTTAAACCATAAATACTCTAACGTCTTCACTTCTGCGACAATGTCTTCAATTCTTGGGGTCTTACCTTCGAACTTCAACTCGTTCCTAGCGCGCCATAAGCACCAACACCCTAAGATAATAATCCCTTGGTACACGCCTTTCGCCGGCTCGGGCAATCCCACATGATTGTGGAGCTCGAGAACATCCGTGAATGAGAACACGAAAAAATTCGCAACACGACACCACGAACTTCTATGTTGCCACAGAATAGAAGCAAACAAACAAGCTGTGAAAAGTTGCTCAATAGTTTCTTCACCACAACCGCACAATGGGCAAGTCGAGTCGTCAATGACAATATTTCTAAGACTAAGAGCAGACACCATAGGAATCCTCCCCAACTCTACACGCCACGCTAAAACATTGCATTTAAGAGGAAGCCATTTGCACCATTCCATGACGAAAGTGCTGCTATGATCCACCCCTTTCGACAATAAACTTTTGACCGCACCGACGCTAAATTCCTTCGTATCTGCCCCGATCCACATCCAGCTATCCTCCCTTCTAGATAAAGCCACGGCCGAAAGACTCTCCAGATCAGCCAGATCCGATCCTATGAGATTTTGTATGTTGTTTCTTTTTTAACGAAAAATTTCTTTTATTCCTGTCATCTGTGGGACTTGAACCCAAGACCTCCCCCTCCCAAGGTGTTTAAAGGTTTTGCCTTTACCAATGGACCACCACCCCATTGGTAGATTTTGTATGCTGTAATAGTCTGATTTGTCATGCATGACATGACCTAATGTGTTGTATATGGGCAGAATCTGAGAGATATAATTAGATGGTTTTAAAGAACATGCTAAATCATTTATGAAAGACTAATACTATGTTCTTAACATATGGTGATTCAATCGAAAATATTAGTGTAAAATGTTACACTAATGCTAGCTTTCAATCGCTTTCAATCAGATTGAGACGATCCTCGATTACAATTTGGATATGTCTTCGCTCTTGACAAATCTATTACTTAGCGGAGTTCGAAGTAGAAAGGTTTTTTCACAATCAACTATACATATTGAATATATTTCTAGAGTCGTACACAAGAAATGAGATAGCATGGATGAAGAAATCCGGTGTTGATATCATGGAGATGTCGCGCATCAATGAACCCACAAATATATTTTGTGACGATGGCGATGCTATCGCATTGGCAAAACCTAGGTCGCATAGTATCACCATTCACCATGAATACTATCATGAGGTTCCATTATATTCAAGAGATATCTTAATGCGGATCAAAATCTAGTTGATCCATTTAACAAGCCCTTATCCTAGTTGATCCATTTAACAAGCCCTTATCCTAGTTGATCCATTTATCAAGCCCTTATCCTTATCTCAATACGAAGATCATGCTAGATCAACATTGATCATTGGATATATTTTGTTATGCAAAGTTCAGACAAATAAAAATCTAGTTAATGCATTTTATTTTATTTGACATATTTTTTTTAAATTACTATTTTTTTATAACTATTTATGCTTTTCATTAAAATGCCAAACTAATAATTTACAAACAAGTGGCAGGTAAACGGGCAACAAGCTGCGCCGCAACCCCCTTTTGAATTGCAAAACCAATCCTGCTAAAGACGAAACGACCCTTAAAGATTGAGAGATTACTATTCACAACCCGTTGAACCCGGTTTAGGAATTCCACAGCCTCTGGGGCTAGGGAACCAAATGTATCAAAAGCGAATGGGATAAACACATGTTGATTCTCTAAACAAGCCTTCTCATGTTTAGCGACCTTACTTGATTCCGCCTTCAACGCAGCCTGGCCAGCAACAAACCCATTATCCCTGAGCCCAACAAGAGGGGACACTCCTGTAAGGTCCACACAAGCGTGTTTTCCCCTGGCCCACCCAAACACAAGAATATCAGCTGGTCGAAGAGTAGACCTCCCATCGAGCGGATCGGTCAGAAAGTTCACCGGAGCCTCCTTTTTTGCTGAAATCCCCGCCCGCTTTAAAATATCAAACAAAATATCCCTTACCAAATCATGCCTGTATTTAAAACCAGGCAACTCCTTACAATGAACCGCATGCTCGCCAAAAGTATCCAAACAAACCTTGCGGCAAACTGGGCATGGCTCATCAACCGGAAACAGAGGGATCATTAACCGGTACTTAAGGATTACCCGGTATTCCACTGCCGACATGTGTTGGCCTAGTCCTTCAATGGGGATGACTGTCAAAAAATCTTGAGCATGAGGAGCCCGGAGACAATCGAACACGGCTTTCTGACGAGGGGATAGACTAAACTTCTCTCCCAAACTCTGGACAGTTCTACTAAATAGGGCACTCGCCAAAGCATTCTGGGCTTTAGGGGGGCGGTGTCCTTATTAGAGAAACCGCCAATATCGAAATCCAGAAGGGACATGTGCATGCAATCCAACGCACACACATAATCGGAATCTAACCCGGCAATACCACAGTCCCGAAGAATGTGGTCCTGCAAACTCCAAGATTGCACCCTCGATGCCACGAAAGCATACGTAGATACATCCTCAGCCGAACATAAACCCAAACCCCCAAAACGGGTCGGAAGAGATGCAAGCCTCCATTGAAGATCCCCAAAAAACGGACCCCCGCAAACCACAATATCCTCAATAGCTCTCCGAAGGCCTTTGTCAAAAACCGAAACAGCCTCCCCAACAAACGTGGGTTGGCACATTCTGAGGCCGAACAACAACTTAGCAACACCCATGCAAGAGCGCAGCAAGAGAAGCTCGCATTGAGGGTCCCGCAGATGTGGAAGATAGCTCATCAGATCCACTGCACAAGATGCCCTTTTCACGGCCAACCTACTAATGAAACCCGCATCCCGACTAACAGCGCCCCCGAGGAGTTTGACACCCGACACCAGCCTTCCAATCCCACTAGGAAACAAACCCTTTTGCGCCTTAACTCCATTGCACGATGGCCAAAAAACTTCTGTTTTCTTGACGTTAAGTTGAAGCCCCAAACAAGGCACCTTAGTCCTGATGATTTCTAAAGCTTTAGCCACCTCTTTAGGATCTCCTATAATCGTACCATCATCCAAGTACCAAGCATGGAAGAGTAACTTGCATCTATCTCGTATCTGATGAATGAGGGGATGCAAAACTAAGGCAAAGAGAAGAGGCCCCAAGGGGTCTCCCTGCTGAACCCCAGTGGTGGACCAAATATGATCGTCTCCGACATATAATCTGGCCGGCTGTCCATATAGAAAATCCACCCATAAGGAAATGGACGGGCAGCGGGTCCGAACTTCTGACAAAAGGGTGGTTCTATCCACCAGGTTGAAAGCATTAGAGAAATCAACAGTAATCATGGCCAACGACCCATCCGAGTGGAACGCGTTTAAGAACCTGTTCGCACTATGGAGCACAGCCTCAGCCCCGTTAGGAATACCCACCCCAAATTGAAAATCACCGAGATATTTAGCCATCTCCTTCCCGACCCCCCTCATAGCCGCCTTAGAAACTAACCTCCTCCAAATTGCGCCCACAGCAATAGGCCTAATCCCGTTGTCCGGTTTTAGTAAGGGCGTGAGGGGCGCAGAAGCAACAAACTCTGCCAAGACCCTAGGGCACCTCCCACCCAAACACAAGTTGACCATCTCAGAAATAGCCTTAAGCAGCCCGCAAGCGATCACTGACCCCTCTCCACAAAGAGAGGTTTTGTTATGCTAGAGATGTTGATATATGTCCACTAGCTAGTGGAATTCCCTCGCATGTGGCTGCGAGAATACGATCGTTATCAATTTGAATCATTACTGCATTGATATAGCATCGAAATGTAAATTCAGGACCGTCTCCGAAAATCACACAAAAGATTTCGGCCCTGTTCGAGATAAAAAATTTGGGCCCTATTCGCAAATCTTCATATAATATAAACTCATCAATCATTTAATCAAATATATAAATACTAAAAACTCATAATACTGCGATAATTGTTATGAGATTAGATAAAACAAATTTGGGCCATATTCGCAAATCTCCTCACTGTTGCCATGCTGCGACTGAATCACTGAAAGTCTGAATCACAGCGAAATTGCGAAATTCCCTGATCTGATCGAATGATGATCGACGTTTTATTTCCAGTTTCCCTCGTCCCAATTCCCTATGCGATATACTATACTGTCTTCGACAGTGCGACGTTTTGTTTCCTTTCCCTGATCTAGCAGGCCTTTATTTTTGTTTAGACTAGTCACTTGGGCTTATTAATTGGGCCATTTTTTAAAACTTTTAAGCAGACCCTTAGTTAAAAAAACTTTGGGCCTTTTAGCAGGCCCTTATTTATACAAACATCCAGAATTTTTTTTAAATATATATATATATATATATATATATAATTTGAAAATTTGTCGGGCCCTATATTGATTTGGGCCCTGATCGCAGGCACCTCCTGCACCCCTGATAGACGGCCGTACTTAAATTAATAACAACGGGAAGATAAAATCCAGCAAAATAAAGTCACATTTGTAAGAAAAAATATTTAGACAAGTATTACGATATCGGTAATCGGTGTAGTTTATGATACAAAAGCAAGTTTATATAACATGATTTTGTTACACAAAAGTTGGTTGATATAACCCAAAACATAAAGATGACACCGACATTGGTAACATACTCGAAATTTTATATGGCATCGTATCTTAAAAGTTTTTAGTTAAAAATTTTATACCGAGATGTGAATAAAAATACACATGTCTCAACAACATACTCGAAATTAACAACAACAACGATAAGGGTAAATTGCACTTTTCGTCCTTTATGTTTGAATCGAATTGTAATGGATAGCCTTTAACTTTAATAATTACAATCACAATCCTTTATTTGGAAAACTTGTTACACCTTTCGTCCTTTACCACTAACTAGGTTAAAAATTTAAGTTATGTCTGATCATGTGACTTGCACATGACTTACACATGAGGGTAGATCGGTAATTTTACTCATTTATTTAAAAAAATTAAAAAATATATATATAATATACACATTCAACCTTGTCTCCTCTTAGTTACCCCCATCTCTTCAACCAACCTCACCACCATCAAATCCAGCCACCACCACCACCAAATCCAGCCACCACCACCAAATTGAGCCCCGCCACCACCACCGTATCTCAGCCACCACCACGGCGAATCGAGCCCCACCACTACTACGGCGAATCGAGCCCCACCACCACCAGCCACCGTATCCAACCAACCCCCACCACCACCAGATCTGGCCACCACAAACACATCTCTAAACACAGACAAAGTCACCACCGAAGACAACTGATGTATACCTCACAAGGTAAGAACTAGCAACACAATACCTGCAACAACAAATGAAGAACCCACCACCACCGAGCCCAATAACTTCGATCTCAGATCTGTTTCTCCCAATCTCTCATCTACACCTGCAATAACAAATGAAGGACCATTGGATGTGTTTAGTCGTGTTGATGAGAGGTAATAGATTTGGCGATCCCCTCACCTCTTCCACCTCCAAAAGCCTCAAATCTGAAAATGAAGTTCGTGGCAGCAGTATTGATAAGTGGTAAAACATTCGGTGATCCCATCCCCTCACAGGTGCAATGATGATGATACTTCACTAGAGATGATGTTCTTGGCTGTGGTGGTTGTAGTTGTGCGTAGATGGGATGCTTCACTAGAGATGGAGAAGACGTTGGTCAAGGGCTACATGTTTTAAGGGTTTATGTGTTTTATTTTTATTTTTAGATGAATTATTAGTAAATATTAGGGGTTGGTGGTGATTAATTACTTTTGTTTTATTTATGAAAATTCTTTTAAAGTTAAAAGACTAAATTAACCTTATGTGGCTAAAGTTAACTGAAAAATTTAACCTGGTTAGTAGTAAAGGACGAAAAGTGTAACAAGTTTTCCAAATAAAGGATTGTGACTGTAGTTATTGAAGTTAAAGGCTATCCACTGCAATTCGATACAAACATAAAGGACGAAAAGCGTAATTTGCCCCAACAACAACAACAACAATAATAATAGTTTGGGTAAATTACACTTTTCGTCCTTTATGTTTTTACCAGATTGCAACCGATAGTCTTTAACTTCATTAATTACAGTCACAATCATTTATTTGCAAAACCAGTTACACTCTACGTCCTTTAGCACTAATCGGATTAAAATTTTTAGTAAATTTATTCACTTAAGGGTATTTTGGTCAATTCATGCTTTTATTTAAATGTTTCCCAATTTCCTAACCCTAAACCCTAACCCCCACATCTTGCCACCATAGTTGAAAACGTGTTATGTTTATTCTCGTTTACTCTGGCTATCCAGCCGTGGGGGCTACCCCATGTTTAATTATCTGGCTCTCTGGCCGTGGGGGCTACCCCATGTATATACTACTAGACTCGTTACCATATCGAGTGCTGACTGTAGTCATGTTTATGTGCCCTGAACTGTCAATGTCTATCAGCATTGATGTGCCCAGATCCATTAGTTCACACCCGTCCTCTGCGGCACGGTGTGAGGCTTGTCAGACCTAAATAGCGCTATCTAACTAATGACCCGCTCGCCATTGGCCCGGCGATTAAGTCGATATAAAAAGGAGGGACTTCGTGATAGAGTTTTGGTCTAGTAAAAGTTAACTGTCCATGAGGACGAGGAATTACATTCCTGAATCAGTACTGTCCTACCCAAGAAAGGACGAGGAATCCATGTTCCTTAACCCCATTCCCAACCCCTGGGAATCCCATGCTTTGTAGAAAGTGTGAACTCACCTTGGTTTGCTCGGTAAGATTAGATACATTACCCGTTCCCAATTGGTCTACCAAACCCTATTGTGGTTACCAAGAGTAATCAGTTTGTATGTACATAGCCACGTATTCCACATTCACAACTCAAGTAGCGTAAAAGTAGTGCACATAACGTCACACAAATTGTAACAAAAGATCACGCAACCCACAGAGCATAACCTCCATTGCAACAATCGGTTTTTCACATACAAGTATACCACGCACTCTAGTAGGTTGTGTATAATATACATCACCATGTAACACATAGCAACCAATGGAATCACATACGAGTTTATGTCACAAGTTAGATCATCACATAACAATCTAGTAATTCATTTACGTGTCATACAAGTGAGACTAGTGTGCGACCATATATATAAGTGTGCAACTCGGTTTCCGTTCGCGGCCCACTGTCGAGGTGTGCGGAACCCAGGCCCAAACCTGTCCCGGCCCGCAACCCATGTGTGGTTTCTTTTTCAGTTCATGGCTCACCCGGACCGGCCCCATTGTTTAATCCCCGAAGCCCAACCCTTCCAGATGTGCGGCGGCCCAGCTGTTAATTTATTTGCTTCATGTGTGAAGCAACCCCAATTAAATTTAGTGGTGTGTGGCCCTAGAGTTAATAAACTAGTCTACATGTGTGCATCATCATTAAACTTCACATGATCTGACAATTACGTGTAACTTGGGCAACAACTATATGCATTCTAAATTCTTATAGGACCTACTCATTATAGTGGATCTGACATACTCATTCAAAAGTCTTGAAATCCTTAATTCAATGTCTAGATCACAACACAATTCATAACCATTATTCAGTAACAATAACTTCATACCATAGTGTTTTAACTTTGTTTAATCATCTTATGAATTTTATGAAATATATTTATTCTACATGTGACACCAACATCATCAACAGAAACCGTACAATCAAAGCAAATATTGACCATCGTTGATAACCATGAATCTTAAAATAATATGTAGTTCATACATGTTAACACCAGGTGATTCATCATCACACTAAACCCCTAATCGCAAGCACCTTAATTACAATGACAATTCCCCATATTCGATCCATGCATGTCAACAGCTTCATGTTATCAATATATCGTGCCATAAATTCAAATGATCCAAACACATACTCAATTGATCTACGCATACATATATCACTACCACTAATTAATATTGATGACGGGGGTAGCCCAAGACTAAATAAAATGACTAATTATGTAAACGCTTAAATGGTTAAATGGTTCAAGGCTTAAAAAGCTGTGGAAGGAAAAAGCAGCACGGTAACAGTAGCCAAGTCACATCTGAAGATTACTTCACCAACCCACAGCCGCAAAGGCATTGCAGGTCTGCACGGTACACACTATTATCCGGGGGACTAAAGCCTTCAACCCCCAAAAGGGGAAACCCTCCACTGCGAGCGAGGTTGCTAGTCAAAGCCATTCCACTTCGGGAGATGCCTTTCTCTATAAATGACACTTCATTTACTTCAGGAACACATCTGGACCAGCTCTGATTCCTCTATCTCTGGTCATTCACATCGAATGCTTGTCTCGCACAAGTCATTCCCTTTCACATCCAACACACACATTCCCTTTGCTTTCACTTCCGAATCTGAGCACAAATCAGAGAAGGATCTATAGCAAAGGATAATAACAAACTAGCAAACCTCCTTCCACGTCTCGCAAACGTGGGGGGACCCCACGACCTGCGTTAGGCAAGGTTGAACCCTTCAACCCTTCCGCCTAGCCAGCCAAGCTACCATCGTTGGTCTTGTATTTGTTGCATCAACAAGTTGGCGCCCACCGTGGGGCTACGCCACTATTTCTTCTCAAAAAGACCTAGTAGTGTAGCTCTATTCACTTAAAATCACCATGTCTGAAAGTGGATCCCCGGAAGAAGTGAATCAAGTTCCAAACACTTCCACTCCGGGTAGTAGCCAGGCTCACGTGGCTATACCAACTTCTTTCTCAACTCCGGGGAGTACACCCGAGTTCCTCAACTTCAACACCCCAACTCCGTCCCGATCCGGAGTTCCATCTCCTAATATCGGTGTCTCTGATGCCCCATCATGTGTCGAACTCACCCCTGAAGGGGTTGCAAACAATTTCCTTGTGCTAAGGACTCTTCTCAACCAGCACGTGAGTAAAGAAAGAGAAAAGGGAGTGAGGATTCGGTTAGACTATGACGAACCTGAGCCAACATTGTCCCCTGGACCACCTCCTCCTCTTTTTGCATCAAGAAGTGAGGCTGGTCCCAGTAACCTTTCAAACCCTCACCCCTATCTGTCCTCTATGACAAATCCTACGGTGCATCCTATCTTCTCTTCCCAACCGATTACTAGTGGTGCTCCTCTGGGACATGAGCTGACTCTTGACCAGCTCCTACAATCCCCAGTGACAAGCTATCCGGCAGCCACTACAACTACATGGGAGCAAGCTCTGTCCGTGCTCCCTTTAGCACGGAGTGCTGTTACGAGCACTCCCCTCGGAATGAACTGCTCCACTGGCCCAGGAAGCCTTCAAGGCTTCAACCCTATGCCCAACATGATGACCCAGATGATGGCCAACTTCCCGTGGCAGCACTTCATCAATCAAGTGCTCGCCACTCAAGGAAACAATGGCAATGGCAGCAATGTGGATGCAAGGACTGAAGAAGACTTGGCTAAACCGTACAAGCCAAGTAACCTTTCATGTTTCTCAAGACAAATAGCCGATTATGACTTCCAGTCAAAGATCAAAATGCCGGCACACATCAGGACATATGATGGGACTGAAGATCCTGAGGACCATCTTCAGATCTTCACCGGTGCAGCTCGGATAGAGAAGTGGTCCAACGCGGAGTGTTGCCTAATGTTCATGCAAACTCTTGTTGGATCCGCCAGGATCTGGTTCAACGATTTACCTGCTCAAAGTGTTCGAAGCTTTGACGATCTCAGCAAAGGTTTCCTGGCCAATTTCTCTCAACAAAGACGATATGTCAAAGACGCAACAGTGATCTTTCAGATAAAGCAACGTGATGATGAAAGTCTCCGTGCTTTCATTGAACGATACAAGAAGGAAGGTCTGACTTATGTAGGGGCCGACGAGAAAATGAGAGTGGCTGGCTTCATGAATGCCATCACCTCTAAGTACCTTACAAGGGATTTCAACAAATCTCTACCCAAGACCTTAGAAGAAGCTCTTGAAAGGGCAGAAGCCCACATCCGGGGAGAGGAGGCAGTAGACATTAAGGAACAAAGAAAAAGGGGGTCCGGCTGGAGGAGCAACAGTCCAGCCAGAAAAAGAGGGAACTTCAACCCCTATGACAGGCGGCCAAAGGGTTCAGATCCTCGAAGGTCTGAAGGTCGGAACCTTTCAAGCAGGGAAAAAGGCATAAGCTTCACGCCCCTCACAAAGACCCCACAAGAAATCCTTGCAACAGAAGAAGTTAAGCAAAACTTTCGGCCTCCTAGACCTCTCCCAAAAAGCAGGAAAAATGAGAACTCCACCCAATACTGCGAGTTTCATGAAGAAAAGGGTCACCACACCAATGATTGCTTCCAACTCAAGAAAAGAATAGAAGAAGCTGTTAAATCCGGAGAACTCGCTCATTTGGTAAAAGGAGTCCGGGACAAAATGGCTGAAGGAAAGGGAAAGGAAGTCAATATGGTAGATTTTGATGGAAGGGTTCCTCATAAAAGACAAAGGTTGGAAGCTTGGGAGCTTCAATGTGTCTGTTTCCCCCCTACGGAACATGACCCTCTCTCTAGCCCACTCGTGGTGGGGGCTACCATAGGAACGTTGCAAACATGCAAGGCATACATAGACACGGGTGCAGCCACTGAAATCATGTTCGAAAAGTTCTTCAACCAATTGAGCAATGAAGAACGTTCAAGGCTTCAACCTTCTGGAACCTCTATAAAAGGTATCGCTGACATACCCCTCAAGCCTTTGGGGCAACTAACACTTAATGTTCGTTTTAGTGAAGGTTCAAAAGAACGAACCCAACCACTCACCTTTGTGGTTATCAACATCCCCTCCAGCTATGATGTAATCATTGGAAGACCAGGACAGTGTGCATTTTACATGGTCGTGTCTGTTGGTCATGGAATAGTCAAATTCCCCACCGAAAGGGGCATAGCAACCCTTCAACCCTCCCAGGAAGCCTACATGGTTGAAGGTGAAAGTTCAAACAGTGAAGAAGACAGGCAAAGATTGGTCATAAACCATAAATACCCGGAACAAAGGATAAGGGTCAACCCTGACCTTTCTCAAGAGACCCTTTCATATCTTAAAAAATTGCTAACACACTACAGTGATGTATTCGCTTGGTGTCCTGAAGATATGACCGGGATCCCTCGGGGTATTGCCGAGCACGAGTTGAGAATACCACCAGGGGTCAAACCGGTGGTTCAAAAGAAAAGAAGCTTGGCACCTGAAAGAAGTCTGGCAGCCTGCCAAGAGGTTGAAAAGCTTGTGTCAGCCGGCATCCTCCGAGAAGTCAAGTACCAATCATGGGTTGCAAACCCAGTTATGGTCAAAAAACCAGACAACTCTTGGAGGATGTGCATAGACTTCAAGGATCTTAACAAAGCTTGTCCTAAGGATTGCTATCCACTACCCGAGATTGACCTCAAAGTTGACTCCCTCACCGGATACTCGTTCAAATGCTTTCTAGATGCATACAAAGGTTATCACCAAATCCTCATGAAGAAAGAAGATGAGGAAAAAACAGCTTTTCACACGGACAAAGGGATCTTTTGCTATCAAAAGATGCCTTTCGGCCTCAAAAATGCAGGAGCAACCTATCAACGGCTCGTTGACAAAGCTTTCGAAAGCCAAATTGGCAAAAATATGGAAGCGTATGTCGATGACCTGGTTATCAAAAGCAAGACGGAATACCAAATGCTCGATGATATTCAAGAAACTTTCAAAAACCTCAGAAAGGTTAACATGAAGCTTAATCCAGAAAAGTGTTCATTTGGGTTCGAGGAAGGAAAATTCTTGGGCCACATTGTCGGAAAACAAAGCATCAAAGCCAACCCTAACAAAGTAAAAGCCGTCCTTGAAACCAAGCCACCAAAGACCAAGAAGGAGGTTGAAAGCTTGAATGGGAAGCTTGCAGCCTTGAAGCGTTTTACCTCCAAGTTAGCCGAAAGATCTCTGCCATTCTACAAAACGCTCAAGAACTGCTCAGATAAAAAGGATTTCAAATGGACTGAAGAAGCTGAGGAAGCTTTCAACCAGATGAAGCAACACTTGGCTTCCCTACCAGACATAGCAGCACCAAAAACCGGGGAATTAATATCGGTGTACCTCTCAATCACGGACGAGGCCATCAGTGCAGTCCTCACCATTGAGCGAGACAAGGCCCAGGTACCCGTTTATTTTTTCAGCAAAACTTTAAAATTAGCTGAAACGAAATACCCTCCCCTTGAAAAACTTGCCCTAGCTTTAGTTCAAACAGCTAGAAGGCTCCGAAGGTATTTCCAAGCACACCCCATACAAGTGGTCACCGACCAACCTATCAAGAGTGTGCTTGAAAAACCTGAAAACTCGGGCAGATTAGCCAAATGGGCCATAGAACTGGGGGAACATAACATCACCTATGTCCCAAGGAAAGCCATCAAGGCTCAAGTCTTGGCTGATTTCATTGTGGAAGTCCCAAACCAAACACTTACTGAAGTAAACACAGCCACCACTGAACCCTCCAACCCTGAAGCCTGGAAGCTTTTTACCGATGGGGCTTCAAGCGTTGAAGGGTCAGGGGCTGGATTAATTTTGATTAACCCAAAAGGTTTGGAGTTCACATATGCTCTTCGATTTGATTTTCAGACCACCAATAACGAGGCTGAATACGAAGCACTAATAGCCGGCCTAAGGCTGGCCAAAGAAATGAAGGTTGAAAAGCTTGAAGTGTTCACGGATTCGTTACTGGTCTCAAGCCAAGTGAATGATAGCTACATAGCTAAAGAGCCCAACATGAAAAAATACAGGGAAAAATCAAAGGAATTAATGAGTACCTTTCAAGCATGCAACATCAAACAGATCCCCAGATCTCAAAACAAAAAGGCCGATGCCCTAAGCAAGCTTGCATCTCTCACTTTTGCCCACCTTACCAAAAAGGTACTGGTTGAAGTGTTGAAGGGACCATCCATTAATGAATTGGAGGTTCAAGATGTGGTTACCGACGAAGAACCAAACTGGATGACTCCCATAAGAAAGTTCCTCAAAAATGGTGAATTACCCAATGATCAAGTGGAAGCTAAAAGGGTTGAAATCAAGGCAAGACAATACATGTTGCAAGGAGAAACCCTTTACAAAAAGGGCTACCTTGCTCCCTTACTAAGGTGTGTCGGCCCCGAGCAAAGCAAGTATTTGATCAAGGAAATTCATGAAGGAGTGTGTGGAGCCCACTTTGGAGCTAGATCGGTAGTTGCAAAACTCATGAACCTCGGATATTTCTGGCCTTCAATGCATCGTGACACAGCCGAAGAATTGAAGAAATGTGATGCCTGCCAAATCCATGCACCAATCCCAAAAAGTCCCAAGCACGACTTAGTCCCAATAACCCCCGCTTGGCCATTTCACAAGTGGGGAATGGACATTGTTGGTCCATTTCCCCCAAGCAAAGGAGGGGTAAAATTCCTATTGGTGGCAGTGGACTATTTCACCAAGTGGCCCGAGGTCAAACCACTTGCCAAGATAACAGGAAAGCAAGTCATTGACTTCGCCTGGGAAAACATCATTTGCCGTTATGGGTTGCCAGGAGTACTTGTTACCGACAACGGAAGACAATTTGCTGAAAAGCCTTTTAGCGTTTGGTGCAAAGAATACAAAATCGATCAGGTTTTCAGCTCAGTGGCGTATCCACAATCAAACGGGCAGGTTGAGAGAACAAATAGAAGCATAGTGGAAGGAATCAAGACAAGATTGGGAAGATATGAAAGCAACTGGCTTGAAGAATTGCCTAGTGTTCTATGGGCAATTAGAACAACGGAAAAAACAAGCCATAAGAAAACACCTTACAGCTTGGTATTTGGATCCGAAGCTGTGATCCCTGCCGAAATAGGAGTTGTAACCCAAAGAATTGTCAACATGGATCCCGAAGCAAACCAAAAAGAGACCATGTTGAATTTACAACTCCTAGAAGAAGCAAGAGATCAAGCCGCAATTCAAGAAGCCAAATACAAGCAACAGATGGAAGCTTACTACAACAAAAAAGTCAAAAACGAACGTTTCAAGCCAGGGGACTTAGTCCTAAGAAACAACGAAGCCAGCAAAAAAGAAAATCAAGGAAAGCTTGGCCCAAAGTGGGAGGGTCCATACACCATCCTTGAAGCACACAAAGGTGGATCCTACAAGCTGGCTGATTCAGAAGGCAAAAGGCTTCCAAGGCATTGGAACGGAAAAACGTTGAAAAGGTTCCATGTTTAAACGGAAAGTTTGGTTTGAATCAAAATGTATCTCAAGCAAAATTATGAATACCTTTTGTAAAAAGCAAGTATTGCTTTAATGAATGAAGTTGTTTTATCAAACTTGTCTTTCTATCCTAAAATCAGGTGGAGAACCTAGCAAAAAACTCCATGGCAAGGGCCATGTAAGGGGATGAGCTCCCAGGCCACATCGCTCAATAGGTTCAAGGGTTGAATGAGCCTATATAAGGGGTGAGTTCCTAAATCAATACAACTCCATGAGACTTATCAAAAAAAAAAAATAATAAAATTGTCTCATAGACGGGTATAAGCAGCCCACACCAAATGTTCACGAAGTTTTAGAAATATAGTCTACAAAGAGGCTAGAAAAACCAAAAGAAATAATGAAAAGGATAGGTGTTATCTCTTCTTGTTAAAAATGCCAAGGCTAAGTGTCTGCAGCACTGAACCCTTTTAGGTATAAAAAACATAAGGTCAACACAAACCCGACAAAGACAAAGTTACAAAAGAAAACAAACCAAATCCAAAAAAGAACAAGGTCCATTGGAAAAAACACAAAGGCACAAATCAAGCCTGGACGCAGAACCAACAAGCCTTCAAGGCTTCAAGCCACCCAGGCAATACCTCGAAACCTTCAAGGCTTCAACCTACTAAAAGACAGCCAAAGGCTTGAACGGTTAAAAACCAAAGAAGTACAAACATAAAACCATAGTAAAGGAGAAATAGTTAAAATATCATATCATAAAAAGTACTAAAAAGACTTCCAAACATAAGGCAAGTCCTAGTAGCTTGCAAACCTAATCATTGTCCAACGGCCATACAGGCCTTCAACATAACCAAAAGGAACCTTAGGGGTTCCTACCAAACCTAACATTGTTCAAGTTAACATTACAGACATAAGTTGTTTTCAGTGCTAAGAAAGCTACGAATCAAGTGTCAACACATTTAGACACTCCAGAACCTTCGCCCTTGGCCTTCTTTGTTTTCTTCAACTTTTTAGACTTCACACCCCCATCACCACCAACCGCCGAAGCATCCAAGCTTGCATCCTTAGGAACATCCGGCTGACCTGAAAAGGTATCATCGCTATCCCCCGAATAGGACCTCTTCCTTGAAAGAGAGCCCAAAACCTCAGCACAAACCTTCTCATTTAAGCCCTCCGGTTTCAATTCCTGCAATACAGAAAGAGGTTTACCAAAACAAGTGGAAACCTGATGGATGTAGGGGTAAGTCAGCTTCTCCATTTGCTCAACGGAGCCTTTAAAAACGTCAGAAGCCTCGGGACGAAACAGAGGTGACTTCTCCAAAGGATGACCGGATTCATGAAGTTTATACCCAGCAATGAGGCCTTGGTGTTTCCCTAGGTTAAGAAGCTTAGTGTAAACGTCACCAAGGGCAGAGTTAAACTCTTTGGAGTGCAATAGATAAGTGACCACTTGGTGAAAACCTTGCTCTATGAGCCATTGGTTATCCCCAGTAGCCTGAGCAACTGAAGCTTTCAACCCTTCTTTCTCCTTCACAAAAGCCTGCTGCTGAACAAACAAAGCTTCCCGGTCAGCCCTAAGTTTCAGCCTAGATGCCTCGAAGCTCTTTTTCAAATCATCCATCTCAATTTCATGCGTCTTTTTCATATCACTAACCTTCTTCTCCCATGCTGCTTCCTTCTCGGCAAAACCAGCTATCTCCTTCTTCATCGCAGCCATGGAGGATTTCATTTTATCCTTCTTCTTGGAGAATTCTTCATATTCCCGCATTCTCTGACGAAAACGGGCAATGCCTTGAGGAAGCATAGCAGCTAGGTTGCAGGTACTCAAAATCATTCGGGACAGCATCAAGTCATCATCCATCCCAGCAATAGTCTCGTGCACTGAGGGAGGAGCAATGTGACTCAAAACATCCTCACAAACAGCAACATCTTTGAAACTGTCATCATTCTTCACTGACCAAACAGGCACATAAATCCCTTCCGGATCCAACCCTTCAACGTTCTTGCTTGAGGACTCCTGAACAGGAGTGACAACAACCTTCTTGCTCGAACCTTTTTTACCATGAACAACCAATTCTTTATCCTTCTCCACACCCGCTTCAACACCTTGATCCTCCGAAACCTCAATGTCATCACTCAAGTCCACCCTTTCAGTAGAAGTGGATTGAAGACCAGCCTTCAACAACCGACGAGAAGATCGACGGGTTGAAGATTTAGGAGCATTAGACTTAGTAAAACCCTTGGCAGTAGCAGCACTAACATAACCTGAACCCTCAAACCTTTGATCAACAGTCCTAACCACAACATTCTCACCAGGAACAGACGGAGCATCCTCAAAAACAACATCAGAAGTATCGTCGCTCTTAATAAAGTCCAAGGCAGACATGACTGCAAAAAACAACAACACATAAGTCATAGATTAAGAAAAACATAAAGAGGACAAAAAAGGAAAAGGCATACCAATTCCACTCCTCATAAGAACCGGATCCCGATCAACATTCCCCCAAATTTTACTAACCCCTAATAGAACAAGTAAGTGTTCAGGAAAGGGACGAACCCTAGAAGGGCAGTCCCGGATGGCACTAAGAAAAACAGCGTTCAATTCAGACTCAGAAGGTTCCGGAGCATTGAGAACAGCATCCGGATTCCTCCACACCATTTTGAAGGGAATGATAGTATCGGAAACCCAGAAAAAGCGGTCTTTCCAAGCCCCAAGTGTGGTAACCATCGATGTAATAAGACAGGTATCAACCTTGGATGTTTCAAATGTAAACCAATCGCCATTCTTCGCCAAGCGAAAAAACCGGCGAAAGAGCAAAAGGGAAGGATCATACCCTAGAGCACGACACAAAACCTCAAAATGCAAAACCCTAGCCATCCCCTTCGGATGAACTTGCCCAAAAGAAACCCTATAATACTCCAACAAGTTCAAAACAAAAAACGAAAACGGATATCGAAGGTTCGAGAACTCAAAATGACTACAATAGAGGGCAATCGAACCAGAAGGCGGTTTATCAACGGGAAGATCACAAGCAGGGGCAGTGGGGTTAAATTTCCTATCAATACCATATTCCATACAAAATAAATCTATCTCCTCTTGTGTTAACCGGGAAAAAGATTTTGCTAAATCCTTACGAGCACCCATTTTTTTTTTTTGAACGGAAAATGCAAGATGAAAAGGAAACCGGAACTAACCTCAAGAAAGGAGAGAAAATGGTAGGCACTTGGAAAAGATTATGAAACAAATGGATAAAGATTGAAGATACAAAATAAATACAAGCCTAGAATAGGGGTAATAATGGCAAAACAGTAACTCCTGCGAAAACCGCCACCCTATCAACTGCCACACATCAATCAAATCAACTGTCAGTTATTTGAATTTCAAAGTTCAAAACATTAACTGCCCTCAACCTTTCAAGCCTTCAAGCAACGAACCCTCGAAACCTTCAGGCAATAAAATACGTGCATAAAAGTCAGAAGTCTTTAGCTCATCACCCAAAAACCTCTGACTTGGGGGGCTGATGACGGGGGTAGCCCAAGACTAAATAAAATGACTAATTATGTAAACGCTTAAATGGTTAAATGGTTCAAGGCTTAAAAAGCTGTGGAAGGAAAAAGCAGCACGGTAACAGTAGCCAAGTCACATCTGAAGATTACTTCACCAACCCACAGCCGCAAAGGCATTGCAGGTCTGCACGGTACACACTATTATCCGGGGGACTAAAGCCTTCAACCCCCAAAAGGGGAAACCCTCCACTGCGAGCGAGGTTGCTAGTCAAAGCCATTCCACTTCGGGAGATGCCTTTCTCTATAAATGACACTTCATTTACTTCAGGAACACATCTGGACCAGCTCTGATTCCTCTATCTCTGGTCATTCACATCGAATGCTTGTCTCGCATAAGTCATTCCCTTTCACATCCAACACACACATTCCCTTTGCTTTCACTTCCGAATCTGAGCACAAATCAGAGAAGGATCTATAGCAAAGGATAATAACAAACTAGCAAACCTCCTTCCACGTCTCGCAAACGTGGGGGGACCCCACGACCTGCGTTAGGCAAGGTTGAACCCTTCAACCCTTCCGCCTAGCCAGCCAAGCTACCATCGTTGGTCTTGTATTTGTTGCATCAACAAATATAATAATCGTAGACTTACATACACATTCATTGAACATCAAACACACACATAACAATATCACACAAGTAGAATTGACATAAATACAAGATTACTAACCAAAGCCTTGATCTGATCGAACAATATGAGGTATGAGAGGGGATCTTCGGCCGCACGTATGATTAAGAGAATAGGGTTTGATGAGGTTGCTTAATTAAAATACACACTCCCTTATTACGTAATATAAGAGAACATAGGGGATTAGGCCGGTTCTTTTCTTTATACAATTGGGGCTGGGCCGAGAGGAAATAGAGAAGTAGCAATTTAGGGAATTAGTTTAAAGGGTAGTTTGCTTTGGGCTTAACATAACTAAAGTTAACCGAGTTATAACAACGCAGCACGTTACACATTATCACACAATCATAACAATATAACATTCAATTAATCATCCAAGTTCATACAGTCACATAAGGTCCACATACGTTGCATTAAACACAAAGATGGGTTCTAAAATACGAGTTGTCACATTATCCCCAAGTTGAAAGAAATTTCGTCCCGAAATTTGGTACGTACTCACTGAGGAAGCTAGTTAAGTTGCATGGTTTTCCTGGGGTGTCACATCCTCCCCCCGTTGATCTGGAATTTCGTCCCGAAATTCCGTAGTAGCTTCAGCCTCAGTAGTGGTTGTACTGTTTGCGAATAGTTGGGGATACTTTTGTTTCATTTGATCTTCGCGTTCCCAGGTGAACTCTGGGCCGCGATGTGAGTTCCAACAAACTCGAACGAGAGGTATTCTAGTGCGCTTGAGGACCTTAACATCCCGGTCCGTGATTTCAACTGGTTCCTCGACGAATCGTAGTTGTTCGTCGATAGTGAGCTCCTTCAAAAGAACTATGAGGGTCTCATCTGACAGACACATCTTCAGATTCGACACGTGGAAAACGTTGTGAACTGCACTGAGTTCTGCTGGTAGGTTCAGTTTGTAGGCCACCTTGCCTATTTTCTCTATGATTTCGAAAGGTCCGACGTATCGTGGGTTAAGTTTGCCTCGTTTGTTAAAACGAACCACACCCTTCCAGGGTGAGACTTTGAATAGTACCCGCTCCCCAACCAGGAGCTCGAGTGGTTTCCTGCCCTTATCGGCGTAGCTTTTCTGACGGTCACGAGCTGCCGCCATTCGTTCTGTTGTGTCTACCACAAGTTCTGGACCAGTGATCTGACTATCTCCCACCTCTGCCCAACAAAGAGGTGACCGGCATTTACGCCCGTACAATGCCTCAAACGGAGCAGCTTTAATGCTGGTGTGGTAGCTGTTATTGTACGAAAATTCCACAAGTGGCAGATGCTTTTCCCAGCCATTGCCAAAGTCAATCACACATGCCCTAAGCATGTCTTCAAGGGTCTGGATGGTGCGTTCAGACTGCCCATCCGTTTCCGGGTGATAAGCGGTGCTCATATCTAGACGTGAGCCAAAGGATTTGTGCATAGCTTGCCACAGTTCAGAGGTAAAATGTGCATCACGATCAGAGATAATAGAGGTGGGCACCCCGTGCCTCGAAACAACTTCCTTAAGATATACGTCTGCTAGAGTGGAGAACTTATCCGTTTCCTTGATAGCCAAGAAGTGTGCAGACTTTGTGAGTCGATCCACGATCACCCAAATAGTATCATTTCCGTGCTGAGACCTAGGCAGGCCAGTAACAAAATCCATGGAAATTTGCTCCCATTTCCATTGTGGTATCTCTGGTTGTTGGAGTAGGCCTGAGGGTTTCTGATATTAGGTCTTGACTCTCGCACAAGTCAAACACTTGCTGACGTATGTTGCTATGTGAGCTTTCATGCTAGGCCACCAATACGTAGTTTTCAAGTTGTGGTACATCTTATCTGAACCAGGATGTACTGAGTAGCGATACTTGTGTGCTTCATCCATCACAAGCTCTCGTAGGTTGCCATAGAGTGGGACCCAAATGCGTCCTGTTACGTAGTAAGCACCGTCTTCCTTTTGTTCTAATCGTTGCCTTGAGCCGCGTAGGGCTTCAGCCCTAACGTTTTCCGGTTTCAATGCTTCTACCTGAGCATCTCGTATCTGTGCAGGAAGACTAGACTGAATGGTGAGTTGTAATGCTCGCACGCGCTTAGGCGTAGTGTCCTTTCGACTGAGAGCGTTAGCCACAACATTGGCTTTGCCTGGATGGTACTTGATCGCGCATTCGTAGTCATTCAGTAGTTCTACCCATCGACGTTGTCGCATGTTCAACTCCTTCTGTTTGAAGATATGCTCGAGACTCCTGTGATCGGTGTGAATGGTGCACCTGGTACCGTACAGGTAATGTCTCCATATCTTGAGTGCGAAAACAACAGCTCCCAGCTCCAAATCATGTGTAGTGTAGTTCTGTTCGTGAATCTTAAGTTGACGTGATGCATAACCAATGACCTTGTCACGTTGCATCAACACACATCCAAGTCCCTGAATGGATGCGTCACAATATACCACAAAATCGTCTGTGCCCTTAGGCAGTGAGAGGATAGGTGCGCTATAAAGTCTATCCTTTAAGTGCTGAAACGCAGTTTTCTGTGCATCACCCCAACGATAGGTGACACCTTTCTGTGTTAGTGAAGTGAGAGGTTGTGCGATCTTGGAGAAATCCTTGATAAACCTTCTGTAATAGCCCGCCAAACCCAAGAATTGGCGAATTTCTGTTGGTGTACGGGGTGCAGGCCAGTTCCTGATCGAGTCTACCTTGGATGGATCAACGTGAATCCCATCCTTGTTTACAACGTGGCCTAGGAAATGGACTTCACGAAGCCAGAAGTCGCATTTTGAGAACTTTGCATAAAGCTGTTTTGTTCGGAGGAGTTCCAAAATAAATCGTAGATGGTGCTCGTGTTCCTCCTGACTCCTGGAGTAGATCAGAATGTCGTCGATGAGAGCAAGTGACACATTCATTTTGTTAGACTAGGTTCAAACGTCGAGTCTGAGAATCCATATCGGTCGTATCAAGTTCAAAGATCTGTGGTATCATCACATGTATAGCCCAATGCTCACCGAGTAATATTCGTAGAGTGTAACTGGTCCAAGCAAGTGTCCGCGGGGATTGTTGTTAGGATCACTGAATCCCAAAGTAATCATGCATTGGTGGGGCAACATAAGAAAGAGTAGTCTCATTCGGTGGGTAAGCGTTTAAGAATCCACAGCAAGGGTTTACTCAATATTGAATGTACAGCTGGCTGCACGCCGGTTGGGTATAGTTAAGATAAAGTATGTCGTTGACTACATATTGTTGTCACAGGGTTAAATCAATCTGAACAAGAACTTATCATAGTGGCATGGTTAACGTACAATCGTGTAGCATTAAGTTTCACTGTGACTCCCACTAGGAGCCGTTGGATTCGCCCCCATGTGAAGGAGGGACAATTTACCTAAATCCATGAACTTAGGTATGTGTGTATCATCAAGTAAGTAACCAATTCCGGGGGTTTCCTTAAGTCGTGCAATTGAGTCCAAAGTACATCTGCGTATTCATGAAGTTCCAAGGAAAGACGTGTGAACGCATTCAAGAGGGTATAATCGTATCAACATTACACCACTATTCTCAAGATTTCGTGGGGTGATCACCAGTGATCAGGAGTCTAGCCTTCTAGATCCTCTAAGCTAGAGAGTGGTTCGTTTCAGTGGCTCGTCATGGAGGAGCGAGAATGTAACGTTGCTGTGGTACGGGCGTGATAGTTTGCTCTAAGCCAATGGTAGGAAGCGGGCATACTAGCCATCAATAATCATGAGTCAGTACAAGAGTTAGTGCAGAGATTTTGTATATGCAAGAAAACTATCATAAAATAGAGTACGTCCCCTGTAGTGTAAGGTGGGTCATGCAAACGTAAAATCTATCGGGCTTTGCTGGTAGGTTGACTGATCCATAGCTCTGTCCCTAAATGTCTTGAAGACTATTTCACCAATAATGGTATCCATTCGTTAAGTTAGGTATACGATAGAGTTAGTCAAATAGAATAAAAAAAATGAACCATCCAACAGGGTAGTAAGGTAGTCTCGTGAAAGTCATGGTATGGTTGTTGGCGTCTCATTAAATTGGTTGCCAATCAAAACAACAGAGAGTTACTGAGGTTCATACGAAGAATCGAGTGTAAACAGGGTCCATCGATAATCGAAAATTTCAACCAGTTAACCTGCTGTCTAGAAACAATTTCCAATAGTGGTACATGGCGGCATGGCACAAAAAAAGGAAAATTCGTTGCATCACGGTTACAAGGGTATATCACTTGTTCAAAACAGAATTTGGTTGGTAGGGTTGCTAGTTTGCAAAACGACGTACGCGTGCAATTGTGGCTGCTTCGTTTCTGGTATAGACAATCAGTGGAGATGATAAGGTTCGTCAACAGGATGCGTGGGTGTAGTTCTCCTAAACCCAAGTTCATTTGAGCCAGTTCTAGTCTATGTGGTTGTTGGCGTACAAGCCAGATGTACGGAGGGTCAAGTGGCGACGTCATGTCGAGATAAGCGTACAAATAGACAGAATGCATAAACAGTCGTAGCAGGATGGCGAGCAATTAGAAAGGGGTTTGACCACCTCTTGTCAAGTAGTTAAACGTTAGTGTGCCACATGGGGCGCAGTAGGGATAACAGGCAACATGCTACTATTCTAATAATTATACCATAGACAACACATCATGCAAAAGTACCCTAGCAGGTAGGCAATATCAACTTAAACCACATTACCTAAAGTATTGAGTCTTGCACATGGAGCGAAGCGTCGTTGTGGATCGTTGAGCACTGTACAGGTTATAGTCTGGTTTTAACAAAAACGTTTTCCCCTTATTAAAACCAAGTTCTCTATAACCAATGGCTCTGATACCAATATGTCACACCCCAAAATCCACATGCGGAGTATCACCGCTTGGAGGCGTGACTGGCCAGGATCCAGCCACCAATCATATTGAACAAGCATATAAGTAGTTATAAAATCCAACCAACACAATTAGTGTCCAAACAAAACATAGTTTAAGTTGCAAGCGGAAGCATAATGTTAAAAAAACCAAAGCATAAGTTAATAATGTTTAAGTTTATCATGAACACTCAATGTCCATGCTCCACAACGACTCTTCCCCATGCAAGCTCCCGCTAAACCTATTGACCTGCAAAGCATGTAGTAACGAGTCAACAACAATGTTGAGCGAGTTCACAGTTGGGTGTTCGTTTTAAGTTGTTCCAAAAACAGTTTCCTTTAGCTGGCATCCTGCCGTGGGGGTTACCCCATAGTTGAAAACGTGTTATGTTTATTCTCGTTTACTCTGGCTATCCAGCCGTGGGGGCTACCCCATGTTTAATTATCTGGCTCTCTGGCCGTGGGGGCTACCCCATGTTTAATTATCTGGCTCTCTGGCCGTGGGGGCTACCCCATGTATATACTACTAGACTCGTTACCATATCGACTGCTGACTGTAGTCATGTTTATGTGCCCTGAACTGTCAATGTCTATCAGCATTGACGTGCCCAGATCCATTAGTTCACGCCCGTCCTCTGCGGCACGGTGTGAGGCTTGTCAGACCTAAATAGCGCTATCTAACTAATGACCCGCTCGCCATTGGCCCGGCGATTAAGTCGATATAAAAAGGAGGGACTTCGTGATAGAGTTTTGGTCTAGTAAAAGTTAACTGTCCATGAGGACGAGGAATTACATTCCTGAATCAGTACTGTCCTACCCAAGAAAGGACGAGGAATCCATGTTCCTTAACCCCATTCCCAACCCCTGGGAATCCCATGCTTTGTAGAAAGTGTGAACTCACCTTGGTTTGCTCGGTAAGATTAGATACATTACCCGTTCCCAATTGGTCTACCAAACCCTATTGTGGTTACCAAGAGTAATCAGTTTGTATGTACATAGCCAGGTATTCCACATTCACAACTCAAGTAGCGTAAAAGTAGTGCACATAACGTCACACAAATTGTAACAAAAGATCACGCAACCCACATAGCATAACCTCCATTGCAACAATCGTTTTTTCACATACAAGTATACCACGCACTCTAGTAGGTTGTGTATAACATACATCACAATGTAACACATAGCAACCAATGGAATCACATACGAGTTTATGTCACAAGTTAGATCATCACATAACTATCTAGTAATTCATTTACGTGTCATACAAGTGAGACTAGTGTGCGACCATATATATAAGTGTGCAACTCGGTTTCCGTTCGCGGCCCACTGTCGAGGTGTGCGGAACCCAGGCCCAAACCTGTCCCGGCCCGCAACCCATGTGTGGTTTCTTTTTCAGTTCATGGCTCACCCGGACCGGCCCCATTGTTTAATCCCCGAAGCCCAACCCTTCCAGATGTGCGGCGGCCCAGCTGTTAATTTATTTGCTTCATGTGTGAAGCAACCCCAATTAAATTTAGTGGTGTGTGGCCCTAGATTTAATAAACTAGTCTACATGTGTGCATCATCATTAAACTTCACATGATCTGACAATTACGTGTAACTTGGGCAACAACTATATGCATTCTAAATTCTTATAGGACCTACTCATCATAGTGGATCTGACATACTCATTCAAAAGTCTTGAAATCCTTAATTCAATGTCTAGATCACAACACAATTCATAACCATTATTCAGTAACAATAACTTCATACCATAGTGTTTTAACTTTGTTTAATCATCTTATGAATTTTATGAAATATATTTATTCTACATGTGACACCAACATCATCAACAGAAACCGTACAATCAAAGCAAATATTGACCATCGTTGATAACCATGAATCTTAAAATAATTTGTAGTTCATACATGTTAACACCAGGTGATTCATCATCACACTAAACCCCTAATCGCAAGCACCTTAATTACAATGACAATTCCCCATATTCGATCCATGCATGTCAACAGCTTCATGTTATCAATATATCGTGCCATAAATTCAAATGATCCAAACACATACTCAATTGATCTACGCATACATATATCACTACCACTAATTAATATAATAATCGTAGACTTACATACACATTCATTGAACATCAAACACACACATAACAATATCACACAAGTAGAATTGACACAAATACAAGATTACAAACCAAAGCCTTGATCTGATCGTACAATATGAGGTATGAGAGGGGATCTTCGGCCGCACGTATGATTAAGAGAATAGGGTTTGATGAGGTTGCTTAATTAAAATACACACTCCCTTATTACGTAATATAAGAGAACATAGGGGATTGGGCCGGTTCTTTTCTTTATACAGTTGGGGCTGGGCCGAGAGGAAATAGAGAAGTAGCAATTTAGGGAATTAGTTTAAAGGGGAGTTTGCTTTGGGCTTAACACAACTAAAGTTAACCGAGTTATAACAACGCAGCACGTTACACATTATCACACAATCATAACAATATAACATTCAATTAATCATCCAAGTTCATACAGTCACATAAGGTCCACATACGTTGCATTAAACACAAAGATAGGTTCTAAAATACGAGTTGTCACATAAAGGGTATGTTCGGCAAAAATAGCTGGTGGCTGGAAGCTGATAGCTGTAGCTGGTAGCTAGTAGCTGTAACTTTTTAGATATATTTGGTGTTTGGCAGAGTAGCTGGAGTTTTTAATAAAATGTATTAAATGACCAAAATGGACATAACTAAAAATTGAAAAGGCTTGTGCATTAAAAAGTTCATTATTTTTAGAGGTTAAATTAGTCATTTTTTCCCTAAAAGCTTGTACCTCCTTTTAAACGCTACTAGTAGGAGCGTTCAACCAAAAGATTCAAGCTTCTAACATAAAAGCTTCAAGCTCCTTCAACCAAACAAAGCATTTTATTGAGTATGAGCTTTTTCTTAAAAGCTTAAAGCTAGAAGCTCCATGTCAAATATACCCAAAAACTTTGTTTATTCAACCTCAACAACACTTGCATAGCAAAGTAGCTATGGGGAGCCAAGACACCCAAAACAGAAATGAAAGAAAAAAAAACAACCAATGCCATTAACCAAACTATAACTCATCAAAAGTGCTAAAAGGAAAAAGACAAAATTTCTCTTGATAAATATAGACTTTAATTAAAAAAAAATTGTACACAAAAGACTTCTTTGTCCTTGATAAACAAAATCAATTTTGATGGTGTAAGTGTAAAGGAAAAATTGAATTAATTAGGTAACCACAACCAAATCACAAGCAGCAAAATATGTTGCCTTTTATATTTTAACCAATACATTAGTTTTTTTTTATGTTTCTATTATATTAATTCATAATTTATTATTTCTTTTATTATACTTTTTTTATGTTTGTATTTAATCAACCAAATGTCTTTTTTTTTTTTAGGAAACAAGATTTGATCTCTTGTTCCTCTCCGCCTTTAATACATCAAAATCAATTTCTATTATTCAATATATAAATTAGCAAGTTATATGTGCATCATGAGTTGTATATTGTGCTTTGGGTATTTTAAAAAAAAATTTTGATTTTTTACTTTTAACCAAAAGGTTTTTACCTTTTGAAATTTTAACCCTACATAAGTTGTTTTTTAACTTTAACCCAAAACTTTTCATTATTTGCAATTTAACTTCACAACTTTTGTCACTTATACTTTTCGTCTTTCGCAAATTTGCGTTTTACGTATAGTTCTAAATTTTTCGAGTTAATACGACGCAACATGCATATGTGTTTCAACGTTTTTACCTCTATTTTTCCATGTTTGACAGGTTCGTCGCAACACACATATCCTAGGTCGAGTCAGTGTTGGTGGTCGATGACGGTTGTGTGACATTAGTACTATTTGACACCGTTTTACGCCCCGCCACAATGCGGGGTGTGCTTTGGGGGGTTTTCAAAGAAAAATGGTTATGCATATGGTTGTCGTAACGTTCGCTTTGGGGGTTTTCCAAAAAAAATGATTTTTTTGCTTTTCACCCAAAAGTATATTTCATAAATTACTTTTAACCCAAAACTATTTGTTTTTTTTTTGTTACTTTTAACCCAAAACTTTTTATCTTTTGCAATCTATCCTCATAACTTTTTTTACTTTCAACTTTGGTCCTTTATAGTTTTCATTTTCCGCAATTTTTTCGCTTTATGCTTGGTTCTAAATTTTGTGACTTAACACATCGCAACGTGCATCTTTGATTTAACGTTTTTACGTTTCGTTCTAAATTTTGCGAGTTAACACGACGCAACGTGCGTGTGTGGGTGAACGTTTTTACATCGTCTATTTTTCCTCGTTTGACAGGTTTAACATAACGTGCGGGTCCTAGATCGACTTAGTTATAACTAAAGAATACCCGCCGCATTGCGGCGGGTCGCAATCCTAGTTTTACTAATTTGTCAACAAACAATGTCCTAAAGTAACTGAGAACGTTGGGCTTTTAAAAATAACTAACAAAGATTTATAAGTTTTTGAAGCGTAAACTTATGTTCAGCCTTTTTTTTGTTTTTGTTTTGGTCTGATTTTGTTGTTCACCCCTTTTACAAATTATATATACTTCTAATTTGTAACACTAAAAGGCATAATAGGGTTGTACTTTGTGCAAGACTAATGTTCAAAGCATTGTGAGTAGTATCATGTGCATTATAAGTTGTGCGAGTTTTGAGGCTGCTTTTCTTTTTATTGGGCTACCTGGTCTGTGGGTGTGCTTTATCACCTACCTAGCAGAAACGTCTCCCCAACACAAACAACTCAGCGCTCCACCTCACAGACTCCTGAGCGAACGGGCGTCGTTTCAAAGTTGATGATGATGATGATAGATCGTGGTTGATTTAGGGTTCTGATGGGATGGTTCTAGGCGGCCTTGCGACGGCGACATCAACACCGTGGGGAAGCTAATTTTGACTAAGAGGGTACACGGATTGGTCTAATAGCAACAGAGGAAGGGTCATCAACTTGAATTCTGAATTCTGGCATCGATTATTATCAAGGTTTGTTAACTTATTATCCCCTCTTTTGCACTATTTGTTTATGTTCAACTCTTATTTGGATTACTAAGCCCCTAAATCGGAAACAATCATGTAGGAACGTTGTAATATGGATAATTAAGTCCTTATCGAACCTGATTCTCATCTCGAATCAAGATTTTTTTTAATACGGCTCAGTTGCGTTCCTGCCAAGTTAGGGTTCCAGTGAGTTTTCCGGTAAATCGTATTTCACATGTTGAAGATTCGGAACCGCTGAGGTTAGTGTATAATTTTATGACATGCATTTTATATGAGAACTTTGTTTGATGTTTGTTGTAAATGGTTAACTGTAAGGATGATATCATTGATATCATGTAGAATAATAGAAAAGCAAAACAATTTTAAATCAGTTTGGTTTTGGCCCTGTGCATAGCAAAAGGAAGAACAATAAAATACAATGAAGTCTTGAAGGTGTTGGAATGTCTGCTTCCAAGATGACAAAAACGGAGAAAGGTGTTTTTTGTTGTTTTTTATGATTAAATTTGAATGAATAGTTTGATGATTGTGTTTACTTTTTATGGATTTTGATTTGTAAATGTTTTTCGTATTCAATTTTCATATCTGGGTGTAGTATATAATGTTTAAATTTTTAACCTTTTGAAGTTTCTTGATTTCTATACTTATCTCTTTATGTTCTTGCAGCAAGAAAAAGAGATTCACATGAAGGCATACAATAGACTAATTGATCATACTGGTTATGTGCAAGCTTTTGTTTATCCTCCATGTGATGATGAATGATGGTGTGGTGGTTATAATGCGTCATAGGGTATAAACTATAAAGAAAAGAGGAGCATGATGTGCAGGCCTATTTGACTTTCATTTGCGTAGGCATGGTCTTTTATAATCTATTATGGTATCGATCGCTCTAAATTCAAGGTGTACTTTTCTGTTTTGATATCCGATGGTTATCTCTCTTTGGCTGTTGCTAAAGATTAATGTTTGTAGTTCCACAATGTAGGTGTTGGAACAACTGCTGCTGGGCTTAAAGCTGCGGTGAGTTGGTGACAGTTTTAACAAGTTTTTTGCACTTCTTTTTTTCTCTCTGAATGTCTGTTTTTTATTAGATCTGATGTGATTTTGTATGTGATGGATTGGTTGTTGTTTGCACAGATGACGACGACTATATGATGGATTGATTTTGTTCAACATAGCTTATGCCCGTGAGGGATTGCTACGCCATGAGTCTTTTGTGTTACTCTGACAATTACGCTATCTATTACACCACCGGCGTAGGCTCCGCTAAATTTGGTGTAGGCTATGCTGGGTTGTTTTCATACTATTTTGTTTTATAATTTAAATTAGATTTAACTATTATAAGTTGAATGATTTTACTAACTTTGGAATTTTGTAATTGTTTGACTATTAATATATGCCTGCTAGGTTGTGTTTGAGTGTACGTGTATCCAAAAATTCACAAAGTTGGAGTCTTTTGGGTGGGTTTAACCGACAAGAAAAGAGTCAAAGAAATGATGGTGTGGTTGGGTGATTAAAATAATCACAAAGGGTGGCTATATTATATGTTTGAGTGGGGCAAATCACCTTTATAACATGATTCATGTTTTGTTGTTTAAATAGGCTATGTTGCTGTAGTTTGTTAGCAAAATAAGATTGAGCAGTAGCTTGCATAAGATTCAGCTGTCAATGGAAATCAAGCAGTTTATAAATAATGTGTGGCTGCAACTTCAACTTAAAAAAAAAACAATTCGTTTCCTGGCGTTGCATAATCAAAAGACGGCATGTGTGTGAGGTTCTCTGCTTACAACCTGTTTGCAGCCTTGGTGGTAGGGCTGTAAACGAATTGAACGTTCAACGAACAGTTCGTGAACCGTTCGACGGGAAGTTCGTTTATGTTCGTTCGTTTAATAAACGAACGAACATGAACAAGATATTTCGTTCGATTAGTTAAATGAACGAACATGAACAGAGGTCTCGTTCGTTTGATTGTGTTCGTGAACGTTCGGTAAGGTGTTCGTGAACATGTTCGTGAACATTCGTTGATTTGCGTTTGTTTATGTTCGTATGTTTGTGTTTTAATTGAAGATCTCTGTACTTTCTTATATTTTATTTGTACTTTTTATATTATTAAACTTTTATATATTTTATTACCCTAACAATTAAACTAGGAAACCCACTTTCACCTTGTTTATGCATGATTTCCCATTCATTTCTCATTATTTACATCGGCGAATACGATCGAGCTCCGTTCCATAATAAGGGATTCAAGTTCGAGTGTTACTCTCTGGGCCATCTTTTTTTATCATTCGTTGCGTTCGCCAAATCTATTTGTGTTCATTTGTGTTCATGAACCGTTCGCGAACACGTTCATTTCCTTAATGAACGAACACGAACATAAAATCTCGTTCGGTAAGTGTTCATGAACCGTTCGTGAACACATTTATTTCCTTAACGAACGAACACGAACAAGGCCTTGTTCGTGTTCGTTCGGTTCGTTTACAGCCCTACTTGGTGGTCAAATAGACAACCAATTTTTAGAACATGTTGAATTGTCATGTAAATATGTCGATTTACAGCTAAGAATCAGTATCGAAAAGTTAAAGAATTCATGGTTATGCTATTTGGTACGGTTTAACGGAACTCGTCGCAATACGCGCCCCCGCCGCATTACGGCGGGGTACTCATCTAGTATATTATAAATAGTAAATGGTATTAGATAATTAATATTATAAATAAATATTTATTTTCTAGATCTTTCTGTGTTTGAGTATTAAAAAAGTAAGTATGATGGGTTTCCAAAAATTAGATTAATACGTCCATAGTGAATGAAATTAAAATGAGATACTTAAAAAAAAGATTATGGTGGTCTTCAGAAAGATTAATTAGGTACTTGTTAATAATTAAGTAATAATTATATTGTTGCTACTAGATAATAATTACACTAATAGAGTTGGTGTTATAGATTAGGGTGTCAAAAGAATGAAACCCGAGAAAACATCGGATCAAATGCCCATTGATGCTTAATGCTTAGGCTAATGCGTGTGGAGAAGGGTAGTCCCTTGAGGGTGATCCGCTACGTAGGTGTCCACGCCAGTGGGTGTGGAGGATGAGCATAAAAGGATGGATAAGGTGTGAGGATGAACCCCTTTATATATGCATGTGTTTGTATGTATATGTGTGTGTTGGAGAACCGTCGCCACCGGCTTGAGGAGGACGATGAGGACGAGACCGACTTGAGAGGGTGTGATGTAGCCAGCCTGGGAACAAGTCCCACACCCATGGCCTTAAAAAGTCCACCATAGTCCCAAATATGATTTTGGATGAGGTGGGTCTATCCTATCAATGGATTTAGTAGTTAATAACTAATTGTAAACATTCAGTAATTAATATCTTAAATTAATTAATATACTTTATCATCACACAGTATGTTTTATATATATAAAAATTTACAGTTCTTTTTTATAAAATTTAAGTTGTAAAGCCTTTGAAGTTTACAGGTGATAGCTAGTTGTATATATAGTTAATGTCAACGTTATATGTTGAAAATTTTGCAAATAGATACACATATAATACGTGCCAATGGGGTGGTAGTCAATTGGTAAAGACAACGCTTTTAAACACCTTGAGAGTAGAAAGTTTGGGTTCAAGTCACATAGACAACAAGTAGAAAATAAAAAAAAATTGCGGTTCAAAAAAAAATTACATGTCCACTCGGTCAACATTATGCGTACTATCATTTGAATGATCCATTAGATACATATAATACAAATCTCATAGCATGATGATTATCATATGAAAAATGATGATTATTATAGTATAAATAAATGGATGTTATTTAGGGTGAATTTTTACGTCATACGATGGAACCGCCTCATATACTATTATATATGTTTTATGTGGACACATAAAATTATATAATAGATAAATATTAATAAAAATTTATATCAGTGATTCCATGCAACTAAATTACGAATGAACGAGGTGGAACACCCGAGCTACGCGGCGGGGTGTTCGGTAAAAAAGTGGTGAGCGCATATTTATAACAACCTGTCACATATACGACATTACGATAACCAAAGAAGCTGCATGCCTGCATAGTTTGTTTTGTTCCAAATAAAAAAACATTTTATTTTGAATACAACTCCATTCTTAATAAAATTTATATCTCAACATTAAGAAAAAAACGAAGCGTAAAAAACTAACCGTATGCTTAATTTTTTTATTTTATAAAATTAACGAAAGCAAGTTGTTAGAGAAAAATAAAAGTACTAAAATTAATTGGGTTAAATATGTATGTAGTTTGTAGTATGAGGGTTGAAATCCATAAAAACGAATACCTATCTGGATAATTCGATAGCAAAAAATGTTTTATTTCAAACATAACTCTATTTTTTTAAATACTTATATCGGAGCATTGAGAAAACAAATTGATTACAACTACGTACTTAGTTATTTTTATGTTCACTTAAGTTATTAGAGAAAAATAAATTTACTAAACTTAAATGAGTTATTTAGGGATGTTATTCTCATGTTCTTCTTATATCTAGTTATATGTTCTTCTTATATCTAGTTATTGTATTCAAAGTTCTCATATAATGTACTTATTTGTGTAATTTGGAATTTTTTTTCTAATAAAATAATTACTTTAAAATTATTTTAATAAATAGATGGTTAAAATAATACTAATTCTATATTTTGTATTGGAATGCTATTACAATGAAAGCTATTATTATCTTGATTATTATTATTATAGTAAATAAAAGAAAAAAAAAAGTCAAAGTTTAGTTCCATGTAGAAAAATAAAAGAAAAAGAACAACATGGGTTAATAGAGGTTCGAACTCTCCACAAGAATGGTAGCAAAGCTTCTCGACCATCCACTAGAGCACCAACTTGATTATTACTTAATTTGCATTACTAAAGATTATATCTAGAAAATACGTGTATTTTAAAATAAAAGAAAAGAAACTTAAGCGCTGTTTGTTTTTTTAGAGAAGAGTTTCCTAGCCACTTATTCGCGCAAACGACACGCAAACGTTTGGGTCTGCAGATTGTTTGTTTTCTCGAATACCTTTTATTAAAAAGCCTCTGTGCGTCCTCTTTATGGTGTAGACTTGGGTTGTCCTCTTCTAACCTCTTCTCCCTTTTCTTTTTACCGTGATATCACAAAACACACAGGTTTAAAAACCTAGCACACCTCCTTCTCCTCCACCACCTCTCCTCCACCCTCCACCGCCGTCGCCGGCCTCCCCTCCACCCCTACCACCGTCGTCGCACTCCACCACCTCAACCCAGCCGCCATCGCTCTCACTCCACCACCTCAGCCAGCCGTCGCTGCCGCTCTTCACTACCTCAACCAGCCCCCGTCGCTCTCACTCCACCACCTCAGCCAGCCGCTGCCACTCTCCACCACCTCAGCCCAGCCGCCGCCGCTCTCAACCACCTCGGCCCAGCCGACAGATTCTTCTTCAATCACATGCATGTACTCCATTTAGTCCATTGTTTGTTCTTGATTATATATCTTGAATGATAGAAATGGTTCTTGATTGTACTCCATTTTAGTCCATTGTTTGTTGTGAAATTTTTGATGTTTTATTCTGATTTTAGTCCTTGTTATGATTATGTTAATTTTTTGTGTTTGTTATGATTATGTTAATTTTTTGTGTTTGTTAAGGAATTTCGATGTTTATTGTGATAAATTGTTATGATTAGATGTTCTATATGTTAAAAAATTAGTTTATTTAACCCATTCAGCAGCTTGCAGAAGTTAAAAAAACAAACAGTCTTCTTCTTGCAGGCTGTAGAGGTTTAGTCCACCTCTTCTGTTACAGATGGCTGCAGATGTGATCTGCAGACTGCAAACGTTTTACCTCTGAAAAAACAAACAACACCTTAGTGGATGCCATTGGTTATACATTTCACTAACCAATTAGAAGAGTTACTGTACACGATCTTTGAATATGTAAGGTATATAATTTATTGTCTTCCTTCTAGGTGTTTGTATTTTTTTTTGAACTGTAAACTTTATTAACAAAACCGACAAACCAGGCCGGCACACAACAAAACATAGACTACATATACATATCTTTACACAACTATCCCAAGTACAATCCTTATTTTTCGATCTAGACGAAAACCACAGAAAACTTACCACCTTTATCTCACTGATAATACTCTCCACCTTGACTGGAATGGACTCGAAGACAAAGGCGTTTCTCTCCTTCCAGATACATCAACACCCAATCACGATCAGACCTTGAACCAACTCCCTCATTTTCTCCGGAGTACCATGGACGTTGTGTAGCTCGAGGAGATCCCGGAACGAGAAGGCAATGATGCTGGGAATTTTACACCATAATGTCATATATTGGTAGACGGACGAGGCTACCCAGCAGTTAGTGAACAAGTGCTCGACCGTTTCATCACCGAAATTACACAGGGCGCATGACACGTTATCAATACAAATGTTCCTCTTTTTAAGGGCAACCCTCGTCGGGATCTTTTCCATCTCGCACCGCCAAGCAAAGATGTTACATTTTAGGGGAACCCACCTACACCAATCCATGACGAACCTGTTACTCGGAGAAGACCCGGACACAAGATACTTGCAAACCTGTTTGTATTTATATTTGTTTTGCAACTAAATATGTATATGGGTGAGATGAGGGAGATATACTTAAACAGCATATTGTCTCTAAAAAGTGTAGAAATTCATAATGTTCTATCACGTTTTGGTGGAGGTGTAAACGCTCAAATTTTTTTTACAAGATAAAAATTTAGATAAAAATTCATAAGTTGCTAACATATTGTTGTACAATCCTTACACACTCTTATACGCACCTAGTTAAAGACGATTAAGCTTTTTTTTATATAAAATTAGTCCATATTATACTTCAGTTATAGATAAAAAAAGATATTCAATTTTATAATGACGTATAAAAAATTATTTGCTTGTAAAATAATAAAACAAGAAAAAAGTAAACAATGGGCGTATATTACTCCTTTTCCCCCTAATCAATATTTCAAAATATCTTTTATTCACTCTTTACCCACAATACTTTTTTTAAGAGATACATATATATAGATAGATAATGTGATTGTATATAAATGGTAACGAGAATTCAAATAATACAAATTACATTGATGAGTAACTTTTTGAGTCCGTGTGATATAGTGATTTTAACCATTTGAGTGTAAAATTAAAAAGTTTAACGTTCTGAGTCCCAAATCGTTTTTTTCCTAACATTTTGAGTCTAAATTTTTAACACTATCCACAAGTCTGTTAACTAGGAGGACAATTTAGTTATTTACACACAAAGTACAACTCATGTATGCACAAGAGTATAAGGAACACGCATCTAATGCATAAAAATTTTAATATTATATATAAAAATACATTATATATATATTACACACACTTGCACACACATACATTTCACACACACCTGAAATTTCTCTCTCTCACTCATCTAGACTCCTACCACCACCGCACCTCCACCACTATCACCACCTTCCTCACCTAACATGTCAGAAATAGAAACGTATAATGTAAGACCCTTAATATATAACTTATTTAATCAAAGTTTGCATTATTTATATATATTTATAATGCTAATTACAAAACGCATAACATAATTCGAAGTTATATAAGGCTTCATAAGTATTCGAAAGAACATTACTATTATTTAACAATGTTTAGGTTAACAAAAATGCACTACTAGAAAATGAGGCTAAAACAACTTTTTAGATGCAACCTTTTTAAATTATGTTGCATTTGACTCTAATGCAACTTCGTTCACCAAAAAGGTTCTTTCATAACAAGTTGCAAAATTTTAATATAATTGCAACTTTTTTATTTAAAAGTTGCGAATTTTACTTAAAGTTGCAACTTTTTTTCCTAAAAGGTTGCAAGTTTTATTGAAATCGCAACTTTTGATAGAAAGGTTGCATTGTTAAAGCTTAGATGCAACTCTCGTTTTGAAAGCTAGGTTGCATAACTCAAGGAAAACAAAAAATATAGTGTTTCGGTGATGTATAAATAATATTGTTTTATGATAAATTACATGGTACGAATAATGTATGTATAATAGAAACTGCAAAATAAAGGATGAGCTGCTGATTAAAAAAAAGTAGCACGACAATACATGTAGTGGTGCACAAAAAACCCGAACCCGGACCTGGACCCGAAAAAAAAAAACCCGAAACCGGGTATTATAAAACCCGGGTTTTTTATACCCGAACCCGACCCTACCCGTAGGGTAGGGACCGGGTATGCATATTTGATCTAAAACCCGAACCCGGAACCGGTTTTTTTTATACCCGGTTTATACCCGAAACCCGGTTTTATAAATACCCGAACCCGAGCCCGGAACCGGGTTTTATAAATACCCGGAATCGGTGTTTAAAAAAACCCGATTTTGATGTAATCTTGTTTAATTATGTATGCATTAAGACTTCTAGTTCTTATGATTTAACAAAATTATGTATGCACTTTGATGTAATCTTGTTTAATTATTAGGTTTCTAATGATATTTGCCACCGCTACTTAATTATTTAGTATATTTCATTACAAGTGGAAACAAATATGCCAATATATGTTGGCCCTTCTATTTTCTTTGTTTGTTTAATATCATTATTAGTTTTTGTATTTAATAAATTGTGCCTCTGTTTATAAAGTTCAAGAATAACCACATGAAGAACTATAAATTGTGCCTCTGTTTATAAATTGTGCATCTGTTTATCAATAGATTTGATGTCTATGTGTAAGAGTTATGATTGATACATTTTATAAGCATAGTTCCGGTCGGGTTTTTTTAATACCCGGTGCGGGTTTTTTCCCAACCCGATGCATACCCGAACCATACCCGATGAATACCCGAACCGGACCCGAACCCAGAAATAGGGTATTATAATACCCGGGTTTTATAAAACCCGACCCGAACCCTACCCTAACCCGGGTATATAGGGTATACATTTTTGGTAGAAAACCCGGACCCGGACCCGACCCGGTTTTTAAAAAAACCCGATTTTGTAAAACCCGATCCTACCCGAAACCCGGTTTTTAAAAAAACCCGATTTGTGCACCACTAAATACATGTGTCTATTACCGTCAATTATAACCCACGACAATACATTCTTACACTTTAAGATCTAAGGCTGGAGGGTGTGGGATGGAGCCCCTATGGGCTTTATCAAGACACGTAAGCGCCACGTAGGATTCACGTCAGACATAACGCCCCCTTTAATTTGCACGGTGTGGGATGGAGCCCCCTATTAATCAAAATTAAAAAAAAAAAAAAAAACCTGATTGGTGCAAAACAAATGGGCCCCACCTGAACATCTCCTTCCTCCCGTTAATATGATGGCGGACACCTCCATGGCGCCCCAACTTAAAGTGGTGGGTGTGGGTCGATGGCGCCGGCGGCGCTATAGGAGCTTAGCTGGCGGTGGTGGCGCCTCCCACACCCTCCGGCCTAATGTGACCCAATAAGGGATGCAAGCCCACTAAAAGTTACTATGAACGTTAATCATAGTCAAACTTCGTCAGTCATTATTGGGTTGGTTAAGTATGCGAATCACAATACAAATTAAATTTATGAGAAAATAAAGTATAATAAGTTCATTATTTATAAATTTTATTATTATTAGTATAGCTAAATAAAAAAATTACTTATTAACATATTTTTTATTTACAAGTAAAACATCTAATTCTATGATTACGTTTTACTTTTAATTTAGTTTCCCGCATCAGATGCATCAAATGTTCCCCCAAAAAGTTGAATTTCCCTCTCATCTCAATTTTACAATTCCATCTCCCCCATTAGGGGGTGTTTGGCCTAGCTTTTATTTTTTTGGCTTATGCTTATATTTTAAAGTGGCTTATGCTTATTTTCTTTCATTTGATAAGCTATTTTTAAGTGTTTGGATTAGCTTATATTCTATAAGTTGATAATTAATAATTAATCTTTAGTTGTTTGTTAAGTTATTTTGTATTATGGGAAAGGGTATAATATCATTGTGTGTAATGAGTAAAAAACTATCTTCTTCAAATAAGCTTATTCAAATAAGCTAAAAAACCATGTCCCATAAGCTTCTTAAAATTAGCTTATATAAGCTAATAAGCATAAGCTTAAAAAGCTAAACCAAACACCCATTAATGCTTATTTTGTAAAAATAAGCTAAAAAAGCTATAAGCTTAGATAAAAAAGCTAGGCCAAACACCCCCTAAGGTATTCACTAATTCTCTCTTTCAACCACAATCGATCGCATCATATGCTCAACTACGATGCCCCATTCCCCAATCTGATGGTCGACTCCGATCGATTAATGAATCATGGCTCAATAACCGACGAACCACCATTGCACCACATTTAGGGTTTGGATTCAAATGTTGAAATTGGTTGTAACTTTGGTGCTGATGTTTGCTTTAGGGGGGTATATCATATTGCGATGATTTTAATTGGTTTGAACAGAGGAAACACTTCTAATACAACTTCAGGTATATCACTCATCATTTAAATTAGATATTGTTTTGGAAAAATATTTAGTATGCGCCTCTGCTATGTGTTAATGCGTCAAATTCTAGATTTGTTCTGATTAAATTTGGGAAAATTGTTTTTATTGTTACATATGGTTAACTGGATGAATTTTGGAAGAACCCATCGGTCATGTTTTGGAAAGAGAAAAGGCGAGAGAGGTTGATTAAGGGCATATTTTCGACTCAGATTGGTTTTAGTTGCTCATACATTTTATATGAACGAGTATCATACATACACACACAGAACATATAGCTAATTGCTTCAAGTAGTTAACTAGGCAAAGAAAATCTTGCAGAAGGGCTTATCTTAGAAAAGAAGTCACGACCTTCAGGTAACAATAAACTTGCATCGCCTGAGGCATTTGGTCAGGTAACAATAAACTTTTTTTCAGTCACAGATGTATACCATATCTGTTTTTTTTTCTTTTCACAAACTTATGAGTTGGCAAGTGGTTGATTTGGCTCTATTTGCGAACAAGGATAAGGCTACCCAGTGTGGGGGGTCGTCCAGGCCCGACGACGCCCCTCAACACCATTTCCAGCCCTCCAACGTCACACAGAAGACGTCCAAGCTGGCCCTCCTTCACACACACACACACACACACACATATATATATAGGGTAGGGATATGGTAAAAAGTGTCTAAAATGTGAGAAGGGTAAGAAGTGTTTTAAACCATTGGATATTTGATCTAATGGTTGAGATCAATAGGGTATAAAATGTAAATTGTGTTTTAATTAGAAGGACCTTATGTAAAATTAAAGGGCAATAGTGACTTTTCCAACGTTTCAAATATGGTAACCGTTTCAAAACCCCCCATCAATCTCCTATAAATCAGCGAATTTATGGTAACTGTTTCAAAACCCCCATCAATCTCCTAAAAAATCAGCGAATTTCTCGTATTGAAATAAATTCTTCGATTTCCTTCACAACAACTTTTTATAACACTATAAAGAACAGTATATTACATGATAAAACACTATAGGAAGATATAACACTATCTGTTTACTGTAAAACACTATACATAAATAAAACACTGTTGATGAGGGATAAAACACTATGAAAAGGAACAGTATATTACATGATAAAACACTATAGGAAGATATAACACTATCTGTTTACTGTAAGATACTATACATAATAAAACACTATTGATGAGGATAAAACACTATGAAAGGAACAGTATATTACATGATAAAACACTATAGAAAGATATAACACTATTTGTTTACTTTACTGTAAGACACTATACAGAATAAACAATATTGATGGGGATAAAACACTATGAAAAGGAGATTAAAGATACATGTACACAATATAACACTATTGACTGGGGAATATAACACTACAACAAGAACTTACCGTAAACAATTAAATGTATAGAACAAATCGAATTCGAATCACATCCCTAATATATCGCCTGATATTTTTGGCAGTTATCTTTGGAAATTAATTAATTGATAAGAATGGACAATTACTAATATACCCTTTTGAATTAATTAAGATAAGGGACACTTGTCATTCCCAAATTATTTCTCACACTTCTTACAAAAGTTGGACTTTTTACAGGATCCTCTACCTATATATATATATATATATTAGTGTCATCCTCCACTTCCTTAGGTCACACACACACACACACACACATATATTAGTGTCATCCTCCACTAACTTAGGTCTATTCTTTTTATCCCATCCTCACACCCATCCTACGAGGCGGAGCATCCTATGAGGACTACCCTCCTCCCATACCGAGTAGCCTAACGGAATACGATGTCTCTCATCATCTGTTGGCCGAAAATTATGGGTTAAAGTATATGGCAAAACATGGTTACCGTGTTCGATTAACATAGAGGTCAACCAAGGTAAAAAAAGTAGGTAATAATATTCCAAATTTGCTAATCGGTAATCAGGGTTGTTATTGTACTATTGGTTACATTTTATGTGTCAAATTATGCTAATATCTCTTTGTGTTCTAATCTTGAAAGTCTAGAAATGTGATCAGTTGTTGTAGTGTTGTTCTTCGGCTTTTTTAATGGGGTTTCATATCATAACAGATAACCAACCGGTATGATTGTCGGGCAGTTCGGTTTTTGGGTTATTTGGGTTGGGTTTGTATGAAATGTACTGCTTTTATTAGAAAATAACCTATACTTTTTTATGTAATATAATATGTTAAAGTAGTTGTTGTCTCTAGAATATAACAATCAGCAATTTAAACAATTTTATTATTATTTTAGACAAACTATATGTAATTTAAGCACTAACAAATTAATGTAACGATCATGATAAAACCTGCAACTAAGTTATAGTCATGACTTCTAACTTTTTTCACTGCCTTTTCTAAATTACAGATAATTTTTATTTGTCTAAAGAATATCCAACATCAAGGCTTTAAGGATTCAACTAATTTGTTATGGGCCATACAATAGCAGACCACCACATAATCACATTTATGTGTATATGGTTAGTTATCTTTATCAATGAAACCAAGAACTCATTAGATGGATGGGTCGGACATGTTGGATTGTTGGCCAAGACAGGTTTGTATTAAAATGGGTCGTTCTTTGTACGGGTTGTAATGCATTAACTAATGAAGGCTATAAACACTTATAATATGAATATTAAATTTGGTCATTCTTTGTATAGGTTTTAGCATGAAGTTGTTTGGCTGTGAGCGATAATAGTTCAGCTAACCAATAACCAGGTTTCATTTATTTTGGTCTCAAATTAAATTATTATTAAAATATCTCGACTTTTTAAGAATTATTTGAAGTAAGCTTATATGTTTTTCTTAAGTTGAATGATGTGCTCCATTGGTAGCAATATGATAGTTTTTTTTTTTGTGAGAAATCACATAAAACTTAAAGTTAACAACATATTGATACTACTAGGTGTATTTTGGTAAAAATTATGGAAAACAAAACAAGATGGAAGTGACCTAAGAGTATTCTAGAAGATGGTTTCTCACAATTGTGATGGTAATATTCTAGATGGTGTCTGTTTTACTAGTATCTACTAGTTAGATGTGTCTTTTGATATACGTATCAGCCGAGTCGTATATATTATTGTATGTGTAGTAGCGTTGTCTGCGGGCTAAGAAAATGCATGTCTAAAACATATGCATGTAACCGGTCCATAAAGTTTTGCTAGGATCTGTGACGAGGTGGTAATATGTTTTTATTTTGCTCATGTGTGTCTTATTGTTGTTCCACATGCTAATGTTTTTTTGTTAATGCTTGTATTATCATATATACATGACGACGGGCCAGTGGGGGAAACCCACTTCACCCGCTTTGGGCCTTTTTCTCTAGAAGCCCAATTATGTCAAAAGTCCATCAAGAAGAGTCACCTTGCCCATTAAGTTTTCTCCTCCTTTGTTATGAGCGGGAAAACAACTAAGCAAAGGTACAGGCCTCATTTAATGAGCGATAGGAATGGGATCTTGCCTGAAAGCACTGTACTTCTCCGGCCGAAGCATTAATTGGGGAAGACATCTCGCTGCTGGGGGTCAGACACGTGTTTGCGCCTCCCGATAACCCCCAGAAGCCGTTGGATCATATGAGGAAAATATCTAGTATGATAGGGCCAAGCTGTTATATAAGAGCAAGACAAAAGGAGCAAAGGCAGGTATCATCTCCGGTTTACCCTCATTTACTTCACCTTCATTTACTCTCCACGCATTAACTTCCGACCAATATTCCCTCACATTTACTACACACACACATCAATAAGATTCACACCAAAGGGGAAACCTTCCGGTGACTACACTCATCGGAAGAAGCTCCTCTCATTTCCGGCAAGTTTACTTACTCTCACGCCGGAGCTTGGTCACGGATCCCCCTCCCGGGGTCCCCCGTGACGAGGCTAACGGTTTATTCTTTTGTAGCAAGCAAGGATAAAAGCTCTTGACGTCACCGAAGATCCAACTAACGTCAGCCGGAGGTTGGGTATTCGACATTGGCGCCATCCGTGTGACATCAGCTTGCCCGGTGTTCCCACATCAACACTCGACGTCCAGAGAGCAGCTTATCCTGTCAGAGACAACATGACAACCCCACATAACTCACGTGTCACTCAGATGGCACAAAACGATTTGGATAAGGTCACCGTAGAGGATATTACTCATGAAGAGGGTAACGAGAACTAGGTAGAAAATCCGGGAGAAACGGAACATATCACTCCTGATTTCGTGGCCATGCACAGGGAAAAGATAACCAAGTATCTTGAGGACTTAAAGAGACAGGAAAAACTCGACAGCCTCAGAGCCAGGCTTTCTTTTGACACACCCTTTAGCCAGGAAGGAACGAACCTTCAAAACAAGAACAACAGTGGTGACCAGCTGGAAACATTTATGTCTGCCCTAAGGCAGATGTCCTCTGAGGAAAGGGAGGATCTGATCACAGGCCAGAAGTCCAAGGAGAAAGAAAAAGGGAAAGACAACTTTGGTGACGGCGGCTTGGACCAACCATACTTGCCACGAGATTTAGCCGAGGTCTCAAAGTTCACAAGAAGAATCTCAGAAGCACCCATGCCTCCCAAGACAAAGCTACCACCAGGCTTTGATCGCTATGATGGAACGAGAGATCCAGAAGATCACCTGCACGCCTTCAGAGGAGCGGGGCAGCTAGGAAGGTGGCCTATGCCAGTATGGTGCCACATGTTTGTGCAAACCCTAACGGAAGGAGCCCGGCTTTGGTTTGATAGTCTCCCCCGAGGGAGTATAGACAGCTATGAAGAACTGAGTGAGAAATTCCTCAGGAACTTTGGCCAACAGAGGAAGGTGGTAAAAAATCCGAACGAAATCCTTCATATCAGACAAAGGGATAACGAACGAATAGACCAATACATGGAGAGGTTTGTTAAAGAAAGTATGAACATCAAGGACGTCCCGGAGGTCATGAAGATTAGTGGTTTCATAAATGGGCTGAAACATGCACAGCTATGTGAAAAGCTGGGAGAGGAGTTTCCACCCTCCTTTGACAATCTTATGGACAGAGTCCGGGCCTTCGTCCGGGGAAAGGACACGGTCAGCAAAGCAAAGGAGACGGACGTCACATCTCGGAGGATCGCCCCGACTGCAAGACCCCCTGACAAAGGTACACCCTATTCCCGGAAACCCGCCTTTGATAGAATGTTACATGACAGGGCAAGGCCCTCATACTCTCCCTATAGACCCCGAGGGAGAGGTCCCCCTCCCTACCCCCGATATCTTCACCCCTCTCATTAAGACCCCAAGTGAGATACTAGCCACAGAGAGGGTAAAGAATTCTTTCCCGAGACCACCCCCCATAAAACCGGGACCAAAGGCACAACCCAACGAGTACTGTGAATTCCACAAAGGTTTCGGGCACAAAACAGATGACTGTATGTACCTCAAAAGGGAGATAGAGGCTGCGGTGAAAACAGGGAGACTGGCCCATTTGGTCAAGGAAATCAAGGAGGGGGGAGGGGATCGCAAGGGAAGAGATGCAAGGGAGCCGGGGAGGGCAGACGTTGATATGGTTAGAAGGAGAAATGAGTTTGATACCACCCGAAGTGTAAAGGCGAGAATCCTAGGCTCCCCGAACTGCATGAAAGCTCCCATCCTCATGCCATATTTAGAAGAAAGCGAGGTGCAACGACTCCCGCTGAATATCTCAGCTGTAATAGCGGGACACAAGGTGTCCAGGATACATGTGGATGGAGGGTCAGGCGTTGAGGTAATATACGAACACTGCTTTCTTAGGTTCGATAGGGACATAAGAGATAGGTTGGAGGAAGATTCTATCCCATTGGTAGGGTTCAACAACAGTGTGTCACATCCCCTGGGAAAAATCAAGCTCCCATTCACAGTTGGTGTAGGGGATCGGGTCCGAACGATAAATCTGACCTTCACAGTAGTCAGGGCACCCTCTAAGTACAATGCAATCTTGGGGAGACCCGGAATTGGAGACCTGCAGGCACAAGCATCCACTCCCCACGGAGCTTTGGTATTTCAAACACCAAAAGGCCTCGCATGGGTTAAATCCGCCTACGAAGTAGTTTCTTCCGTATCAAAAGGGGAAGAACTAGGGAAATCTCAAGGAAAAAAGGTGGAGGAATGGGTCCTCTGCGATAGGTTCCCGGAACAGACAGTCAAGGTGGGAAGTCACTTGAGTGACAAATGCAAGAGTGCCCTGAAGGAGTTGCTCCTCCATAACATAGATGTGTTTGCATTTCAACATGGAGACATGACGGGGGTCCCAAGGAGTCTAACGGAGCACCGGCTTAACACCTTTACATGGGCAAAACCAGTGAAACAAAAGAAGCGGAGTATGGGACCTAATAAAAGAAGGGCTGCTTGTGAAGAAACTCGGAAACTACTCAGAGCGGGGATAGTCAGGGAAGTTAAATACCCATCCTGGGTTGCCAACCCAGTCATGGTTCAGAAAAAAGACGGGGGATGGAGGATGTGCATCGATTTCCAAGACCTAAACAAAGCATGTCCTAAGGACTGTTATCCTCTTCCGGAGATAGACACCCAGGTGGACTCTTTGTCTCAATACCCCCTGAAATGTTTCCTGGACGCCTACAAGGGATACCACCAAATTCAGATGTCAATAGAGGACGAAGAAAAAACCGCCTTCATCACAAACGAGGGGACGTTCTGCTACACCAAGATGCCCTTCGGCCTCAAGAACCCTGGGGCCACATACCAGAGGTTCATGAACACCCTGTTTAGGGAGCAACGAGGAAGGAACTTGGAGGTATACGTTGACGATATTGTTATCAAAAGCTTGACGGAGACGGCCATGATAAGCGATATAGCCGAGACTCTCCACACTATGCAGGACGTGAACATGAAGTTAAACCCTGGGAAATGCTGTTTCGGAGTAGAGGAGGGGAACTTCCTGGGCGTAGTGGTCACCAAGGGTGGGATCAAGGCAAACCCGGAGAAAACCCAAGCGGTGGCTGAGATGCGATCCCCCAGGTCCCTGAAGGACATCCAGCAACTAAACGGAAGACTGATAGCGTTAAACCGTTTCTTATCGAAGGTGGCTGACAAGACCCTTCCCTTTATGAAGGTATTGAAAGACTGCCTCCAAACAAACAAGTTTAAATGGACCGCGGAGGCTGAGGCAGCCTTTCAAGAAATGAAAGCATACATCTGCAAGCTCCCAATGCTGGCCACCCCAGTACCCAGGGACCCATTGCTCCTGTATCTATCCGCCTCAAAGACGACCATAAGTGCGGTCATGATGGTAGAGCGGGAAGGGAGGCAGATCCCCATATATTTCATCAGCAGGACACTTAAAGGACCTGAGGAACGGTACATGCCTTTGGAGAAACTCGCATTAGCTCTCGTCTTCGCATCCCGAAGACTCAGGAGGTATTTCCAAGGGCACAAGATTACCTTAATGACTGATCAGCCCCTTCAGAAGGTACTCAGGAGGCCGGAGCTGTCTGGGCGGCTAGCTAAGTGGGCTGTGAAGTTAGGAGAACACTCTCTAGAGTTTAAGCCCAGGACAGCCATGAAAGGACAGATACTGGCTGACTTCTTAGCAGAAGTCCCCGAGGACGAAGAAAGGGAGCTATTGAAATGGGAGGCTTTAGAGAAAGAAGAAAGAGAGAAGGAAGATGAGGCGGTGTGGAAGTTGCTCACCGATGGAGCATCCAGTGAAGAGGGAAGTGGAGCTGGAATCACACTGATAAGTCCTGAGGGGGTCGAGCTGACATATGCTGTAAGGCTGGATTTCGAGAACACCAACAATACCGTAGAATATGAGGCCCTCCTAGCAGGGATGAGGCTGGCACAAAAAATGAAAGCAAAACATGTAGAAGCCAGCACTGATTCACAGCTAGTAGTAAAACAGTACCAAGGAGAATATGAAGCTAAGGATAGCACCATGGCTCGATACGTGGAGAAAGTTAAGGAGACGGCTAAGGCATTCAAAACTTTCAAACTGGAGTACATCCCTCGTGGAAGGAACAGGAAATCTGATGCACTTAGCAAATTAGCCTCGGTAGCATTTGACCACCTCGCGAAAGAAGTCAAAGTGGAGATCCAGACATCCTCCTCCCTTAACACAGCAGAGGTTGCCACGGTCGAAAGTCCTCAAGAAACATGGATGACCCCAATAGTCAGATTTCTCCGGGATGGAACCCTACCCGAGGGGGGGGGGGGGGGTGGGCTGCCCGAAAGATAAGGGTCAGGGCCCTACAGTATGAACTGATCGAGGGAGAGCTATACCGGAGGTCATATCTGGGCCCGTCCCTGAAGTGCGTTGATACGGAGGAAGCTGAATATGTGGTTAGGGAAATGCATGAGGGGATTTGCGGAATGCACTCGGGACCAAGAACGATAGTAAGAAAGGGAATGAATGCGGGGTTTTACTGGCCACGGATGTACGAAATGGCATCCGAGGAAATCAAGAAGTGTGACAACTGCCAGGTGCATGCACCGATGACCCACCGGCACAAACACCCCATGGTACCAGTTTCGACGTCGTGGCCGTTCCAGAAATGGGCCATCGACATAATTGGACCTTTCCCGGAGGGTCCGGGGGGGGGGGTCAAATACGTGGTGGTAGCCATTGACTATTTCACTAAATGGATTGAAGCAAAGCCCTTGGGAAAGATCACTGGAGACCAGATGAGAAGGTTCGTGCTGGATAACATCATATGCAGATATGGGGTTCCAAGGGAGTTGGTGAGTGACAACGGGGTCCAATTTGCTGGAAGACCCTTCAAACCGTGGTGCGAGCAGATGCGGATCCAACAAGTGTTACTTCCGTTACCTATGCCCAGAGTAACGGGTTAGTGGAGAGAGCCAACCAAAGCGTCATCAAAGGAATGAAGGGTAGGCTTGGGAGGAAACAGAAAGGCTGGCTGGAAGAACTTCCATTTGTGTTGTGGGCATACAGAACCACCCCCAAAAGTTGCAACGGGGAAACCCCGTTCAGCCTTACCTATGGGACGGAAGCTGTCATCCCTGCTGAGATCGGATCCCCAACTGCCCGAATGAAGCTTCGAGATGAGGAGAATGAGCAGGACCTCAGGATGAACCTAAACTTGTTAGAGGAAAGAAGGGAAATAGCAGCAGTTAAGGAGGCACAATACAAAAAGCTCCTGGGAAGTTATTACAACGCCAGGATGAAGAAGCTCAACATTGTCCCAGGGGACCTAGTTCTTAGGGCCAACGAGGCTAGTCTGCAAGAAAACGCCGGGAAGCTAGGCCCCAACTGGGAAGGACCCTACAGAGTCACGTGGGCGAATGGCAAAGGGACTTGCAAGTTGGAAACACTAGAAGGCAAGGAGGTTCCCAGGACCTGGAACCTCATGCAGCTCAGGAAGTATTGCATGTAAGGGGTGTACCCCCAAGGAAAACGGCCAAGAGCCACTTTTGTAATAGGTAACTATATGTACGAGGGCCTTTCCCCCAAGAGGATGAACCTTTTGTAAACAATCTATGACGGGAAGTATAAGCCCCCAAAGATTAAATGAAAGACGGACGAAAACGTCCCATTTTGAGAACACAATGGACAATTGCACCTGGGCAGACGTGCCTAGGGACACCATTAAACCTAAAACTAGAACAAACAAACACATGTGTATGAGGCATTCAAAGCATGCCCAAAAGCCCGGCCGTGGGGCTAATAAAGGTCTAGCTAACCTAAAACGGACAAAACAAGTTAAAAACATAGCACCGCGTTATAAACTTGTCCACCGATTGGCCTCGAACAGACAATCACAGTTTAACGAAGCAAACAACAAAACAAAAAAAAAACAAAAAAAAAAAAAAATAATGCAAACACACCCGTATGTACAAAACTACGAAAGGGAATCTGCTTTATTTACTACAAAATGCATATACAAAGAAAAGCCCTAACAACTTGGGCAAGAATTAGCAATATACAAGATTGCAAACACAGCAAGGAAAAACGAAAACATAGCTCCTCGCTAAAATAGCCTAAGAACCCCCAGGAAATCACCAAACTGGCCTCCGGTAAGAACCCCTACAAAAGCAAAACAGGCAAGCAACAGGCTACAAAACAAAAAGGCTATACATAACTATGAGCCATACGGTTAAAGGTCGAAGTGGCCCCCAACACAAAAGACCACCCACGATAGTCAAGCAAAACACACAAGTATCCTAAAGTAAGTTAAAGTTATTACAACCATATCGAAGTGTATCAAATGTTTGGAATTCATTGGGGATCACCCCCGGAAAGAGATGGCGGAGACGAAGGACCGGCAGAGGAGAACAGGGTCTTCAATTCATCAATAGAGATCAAGGGATGCTCCAGGATTTTGGCAAGGATGGCTGGGGTTTTACGCCCAAACTCCTCGTTCAGTTTGGACAGCCTCTTTTTTGCCTTAGAGTTATAAAGAGGAGTCTCTTTTCTACCCAAGCCTTGGGCAGAATAGGCATAACCATCCTTTAATCCCGCCTGATAACCAACATCCCTATAAGCCCTGTAGACCTCCTCCAAGCCACTTTTAAAGTCCTCCGATTGAGCAAAAAACCTTCAGTAATCAACCAATGCTTCTCCCCCGCCAATCGCTGGTTATCATCGGAAGTCACCCCGTAGTCTGCATACATGGCGTTGAGCTGCTCCTGGGAGACGGAGCCAACTTCCTTCAAATGCTTCAGCTCAGCAGCAAGCTCCTCCTTCTCCTCAACCAACGACGCCATCTCCCGCTCCCAAGCCCGTTCCTTCCTCTCAAGCATAGCCCCAGCTCCCTAAACAAAGAATCAGTGAGCATGCATGTATAAAAAAGGGGGGGGGGAGAAGACTATGCACCTTCTCCTCCTGTAATCTTCTCTCAGCATCAACCACCCGGCTCCTAAGCCCAGCAACAACCGACTGGGAAGCCTTAAGCTCATCCTTAAGTCCTTCGTTCGCCTTCCTCAGATCATCAACCCTTTGCAGCATCCCAGCACCCCTGAAAAAGCTTTCACACAGAGACATACTGTATTGATCCTCAAAGAGATCATCCCTCAGGGCAGAGTTTACAAATTTATGCGAGGGAGGGACAGCATGGTTCAGAAAGTCCCTAGCAGCTTCAGGAGTCCCTATAACGGAAGAATTAGTTACCTTCCATTTAGGGACATAAGTAAAGGGGAGGGAGTCGGCAAACAAAGGGGCAAGAGGGGATCGATGAACAGGGCCTTCGAGAGTAGTGGGTTTGCTAGTCCCAGTAGCATGTGGGGGAGAAAGTTCGAAAGCTGAGGAAAAGCGAGCCACCCCCACCTCAGAGGCCTTGTCCCGGATACGGGAATGAGAGGGACCAGTAGGAATTTCGATAGGCTCCAGGGAACTCCCCTAAGAAGTAAGAAAAGGAACAATCAGGAACTACACAGAAAGACAAAGAAAAAAAAAACAGGAGAAAAGAAAGCTTACCAACAAAGGAGCACTCACTAAGCTTGAGGACTTCAAGTGCTTAGACAGGGAACCTTTAACCCCAGCAGGGGGAAGGTCAGAAACAGCCCTAGAGGAAGGAGGAAGCTTCTGACCACTGGCACTACGAAGCCTCTGACGGATATTACGAGGTGCAGGAGCCGGTTGGGGGCTAGCCGATCTCCTCTTACGAACTAACTGTATCTCCACGTCTTCGTCGTCACTTTGACCAGAAGGATGAACAAGAGGAAGGTCAGGAGAACTCTCCTCCTCACCGGAAGGATTCTCCTCATCACCACCTAGGGTGGCAGAGCCTCCTGCCTGAACGGATCCCCCTGCAACCTGCGCTTCCACGTTCAACCTAGGATCAACCTCATTATCAACCACATACTTTACGTCCTTGGAGTCACCCTGGAGAAGCCTCCACAAAGTCATTTCTGCACAAAAAGGAGACACTAAAGATGACTACGGGATTCCCAAAGACATAAAAGAAGAATGGATGTAAGAAGCAAACCAAGAACAAAAAGGTACCTTTCTTGCCGAAAAAAGCCCTCGGGCGAACTGGATAAGAGGGACTTAACCCCCCCATAGCAAGCATCCCTTCGGAGAAAGTGAACGCCCTCGTTGGGTTGTCACACATCCTTTTCCACTGAATAGTCTCGGCCGCAGAAAGAGTGGGAATGGTGTCCTCGATAGCAGCGTCAAGATCCTTTGGCAAAGGGGAATCCGGCAACATAGCGGCTGAAACAAAGATGAATCTACACTTCCAATCCTTTGGATAAGTAGAAGTGGGCATAAAACTGTAACAGGGTCTTGAAACATTGTTCTGTCGTTTCGCAAATGTAAACCAGTCTCCGTCGGAGATAAGCCGGTAAAACATGCAAAACAAAGGAACAGAGGGTTCCCCTGAGATAGCCGCACAGGACAGTTCAAAATGAACCACTCTCATGAGCCCCAAAGGATGAATCTGTGAGAAGTGGACGCCAAAGTGACGAAGCAGAGAAACCTTAAAAGCAGAAAGGGGGTATCGGACCCCACAGGAAGAAAAGGCAAGGGTGTAAATAGGAATCCTGTCCGGTGAGCATTTGGCCGACTCACTAGGGCCGGGCAAGGAAGGAGAAAATCGGTCCGGGATGTTGTATGCCTCAACGAAGGATCTCAAGTCCCTCGCCGTCAACACAGACCTTATCGAAGACCGGCCACCGCGACTCATGGTTGTAAGAAATGGTAATACAGGGAGGAAGTTGCAGAGAAGAAAAGAGGGTTAGAAAGTTTGAATGGGAAATCGGAAAATCCAAATAGGGTTTTAAAGAGACATCGCTGACATACAAGTAACCGTCACATCAGCGGTCTCTTCAAAATTAAAAAATGGGCACGTGCTACTAAGGGATTAACTCCCGCTAACAGTTATTCGGCGATGTCATCATTAATGGGAACGGCAGGCGATAACTGACCCGGGGTGGGCCCACCAAAGGAAAAACCACCTCTCTCAAGCAATTGTGATTCAGCCCTGGATCATGAGCCTCGGGTCTCAGAACCAGGGACTAAAGATGACTTGACGACGGGCCAGTGGGGGAAACCCACTTCACCCGCTTTGGGCCTTTTTCTCTAGAAGCCCAATTATGTCAAAAGTCCATCAAGAAGAGTCATCTTGCCCATTAAGTTTTCTCCTCCTTTGTTATGAGCGGGAAAACAGCTAAGCAAAGGTACAGGCCTCATTTAATGAGCGATAGGAATGGGATCTTGCCTGAAAGCACTGTACTTCTCCGGCCGAAGCATTAATTGGGGAAGACATCTCGCTGCTGGGGGTCAGACACGTGTCTGCGCCTCCCGATAACCCCCAGAAGCCGTTGGATCATATGAGGAAAATATCTAGTATGATAGGGCCAAGCTGTTATATAAGAGCAAGACAAAAGGAGCAAAGGCAGGTATCATCTCCGGTTTACCCTCATTTACTACACCTTCATTTACTCTCCACGCATTAACTTCCGACCAATATTCCCTCACATTTACTACACACACACATCAATAAGATTCACACCAAAGGGGAAACCTTCCGGTGACTACACTCATCGGAAGAAGCTCCTCTCATTTCCGGCAAGTTTACTTACTCTCACGCCGGAGCTTGGTCACGGATCCCCCTCCCGGGGTCCCCCGTGACGAGGCTAACGGTTTATTCTTTTGTAGCAAGCAAGGATAAAAGCTCTTGACGTCACCGAAGATCCAACTAACGTCAGCCGGAGGTTGGGTATTCGACACGGCAAACAAGGAATTACCAACTATAATCCAAATGTTTGAGCGTATTCGTAAAAGGAAAAACTGGTGTGTATATGTTGATCATATGATGACACGGCAAACAAAATTGTAAGTTAGTATTTCAATGTCACAACATGTTTTTTTACATTAAACTAGGTTTTTATGGGTGTTGTTGCATTATCTTTTCCAAAGCGACTGTTGAACTTGAGAATAATCACTTGCCTGATATACGAAAGGAGATTGAAGAGGACCATGAAAGGAAAAAGGACAAGTTAGAGGCTATGCGAAAAAGTTATTGACAACTAAGGAGATAACTCTAAAGTTATGGTGCGAAAGCTTATGGAACAACTATCTTTGGAAAGTTGAGAGTATCTTGACATGAACATGAAGTTTTCATGCTGCTTTATGATTGTAATACACAACTTTGTATTGCTACATTCTTATTTTGAGTTTTGGACATATATGTTACAATCCACCATCTATGATATCTATGTTATTACTTTTATGTAATTGAGATAATAATGCATCTTAAAAGCAATAAAAGTGCGTGAAACATTGAGGTTATAAAGTTGCGTTTGTTGTAACCAAAATTGTAAGAAATGTTGCATTTACAATAAAAAAAAGTTGCATTCTTGTAACTAAAATATGATAAAGGTTGCATTCATGTATAAAAAAGGTTGCATTTAAGTGTTATAAAGGTTGTATTCTTGGAACTAAACCATTAAAAGAGTTGCATTTGAATATAAAAAAATTGCTTTTCAAAATAAAAAAAAGTTGCATTATAATGTAAAAAGGTTGCATTTTAAAAATGTTACATTTGAGTATAAAATGTAACACTTTCAAAAAAGGTTACATTAGCCCTTGAAAAGGTTGCATTAGATCTAATGCAACTGCTTCTAATGCAGCCCCGGATAAAAGGTTGCACTAGACCTGATGCAACTTTTTCAAGGCCTAATGCAACATTTTATTGGGGTTGCATTAGACTCATTTTCTTGTAGTGATGATTAAACAAACGCGGAAGCTTAGACATCATTTGTGTTAGGTTCTTGTACAAGCTTGATCCCATCCGTTTTCGTCAAAGAATTGACCTAGATAACATTTAACAACCTTAAATGTTAGAAATAAAGTGATTAAATGAAGTTTGATAACTTATATAACTCATCGGGGCAAATACAAATTTTTTTTAAAATATCATGCCGTAAGCTACGGTTGATGAACCGTAGCTTACGGTTCATATCAGCTGAGCAAAGCAGAGAAGCCTCACCGTAGCCTACGGTATACAACCGTAGGTTACGGTCAAGTTAAGCTGGCAATTTCCTGTCTACCATAGCCTATGGTATACTAACGTAGGTTACGGTTTAATGCTGTTGTATGCCTTATTCCTGTTTTGCCCTTTTTATACAAAAAAACGTTCATAACTTTTAACCCGCTTATCCGTTTAACCTCACGTTTGATCCCACGTGATCGTAATTTGATCCTTAACAATTTAGACTCAAAATCCACCATCCGGATTAATTAATTTCTTATACTACAAGCTTTCGGCTTATAATTCATTTACGAAATTAATTGACCCATTTGCATTTTTAACATAAAGCTCACATACACACACCTCATTTACATGGATGTGATATCTATGATTATTTCTCATTATTCGGATTACTATCCTTAAGTCTTACGCATCCGTTATCCGGTATGAAATCATAATTACTCAACCTGTTCAACCTTACAAGATTGAACTTAGTTATTCCGAATTCCTTTCGCGAGTTTATCATCTTTTAGTCATAACTCATTTTCCGAGTCCTTTGACTTTTAATCCGCGTTCCCGTTTCTCGGTTTACGCATATATTAGAAATCCTACCCATCAACCGGGTATTATACCGAAGTCATTATTAATGCAACCATTCTGGTATGCATTAAAACTTCGTTTTGACCCGTTTGGTTATCTTAGCGAAATCCATCGCTTTTATACAACCAAACCTTTATCAATTCATCATTTTGACCCGTTTGATTGATTAGTGAAATCCACCACTTTTAAACAGTCAAACCTCTCATAAATTCGTTATTTTGACCTGTTTGGATGTCTTAGTGAAATCCATCACTTTTAACAACCAAACTCTTCAAAAATTCATTGTTTTGACCCGTTCGGGTGTCTTAGTGAAATCCATTACTTTAAACAACCAAACTCTTTCATAAATTTGTTATTTTGACTCGTTTGGATGTCTTAGTGAAATCTATCACTTTTAACAACCAAACTTTCATTATTCAAATTTATCCATTCGGTTCATTCGTATAAAATCCATCATTTAAGAGTGAACCGAATTTCATGAATATGACCTCATTGTTCAACATGAATAAAAAAAATACTAACAAAACTCTACGAAGCATAATGCCACGTACTTTAAAGCTTCTCCTTTAAACATGCGTTCGCCCCGGCTTGACTTCCCGAAGCTTCACTCGAGTTACCTAGAGAGTGTAACCCAATTATAATTAGAACCTTTTATCCATTTTTGTGGCAAATAACTTGCCCAAACTTTCAATCATGGTTTCTAATTAACAATCTTGTTCATTATTTGAAAATGGTTTTTCATTTAGGCGTTTCATCAAACACCTTGTATGCATAATATTTTTAGCTAACCATCTTAGTTCAATTAAGCCATGGATAGCCAAGAAACCCAACTCGATAAATTTAATTATTATTCGTAATCCATATTAACATGAAATTTTAACAAACTCATGTTATTAAGCTCTCTATTTACACAGAACATAGGGTTTCTCATACAAACATCAAAACCCACTTACACATACAAAACATATTAACTTCGACACCTGATTCTTTTATCTTTCTCGATTATTTTCAGTTAGGATTATGATCCTACACTTAGATTACACCTTCCTTAGGTCACAATATCAATCAATTGTTCATAAACTCAAATAATTAGTTTATCACCCAAAATCAAGTATCACCAATACTGAAATTACAACTTACCTTGTGTTAGACCGATATGGATGATTGATATGATTGATTCAAACATGAATTTAGAATGAAATAGCCCTTTCAATTTGATCAATTTTTGTGGACAAGGGTTTGGTGTGTTCTTCCTTGTCTGGTCGCACCCTCACACACGCACATACATATGTGTAGTGTTTAATTTCTTTGTTCGTAATAAAACCATTTTTCCTTTTTGACCACTTTAGTCCCTCAAGTTCATTTTATTTAACAATGGATACTTACCATCCATACTTTCCTTATAATTTTTACTAAATACTAACTAGATTATTTATCCCTCGTTATTTTACTTTAAATATTAAGTAAAACGTAGACTTATCTGTATTTTAATATTTTGGGGGTGTTACATATAACCTTAGATCTAATCGACAAGCTCCAATCCTTCCATCAAAGCTCCAGATCTGTTAAGAGAGGTGTTTGAATTTTAGGGTTTTGTAGACGACGACTTTCTGGCAGTGCTCGGATAGTGACGACGGTGCACTGATGGCGACTCTCATTGAAGGAGTTGTAGGTCAAATTGCAGGGTTTTATTGCATGCTTGAAGGTGACGATGGTGCTGAATTATTGAAGGTCATGACGGTGCTGAATTTTAGGGTTTTGTTGCAGGTAAGTAAGTCGAGTTTTGGGGTTTTGTTGCAGATCTGTTGTTAATTTCTGTTGAATTATTGAATGTGTCTGATGGAGGCTCTGGGCGGTGCTTGATGGTGACGACGGTGCTAAATTTGTTGCAGTTTTGAAGGTGTTTTGTGACACCCCACGAAAACACTCAGCTTATTCAGTAACTGCATGCTAAATTTTGGGACGAAATTTCTTTCAACTTGGGGATAATGTGACAACTCGTACGTTTCACCTCGTATCGTTTCTTTTCTTTTCACGTTCCACCTTACGTTGTAATTTTGTGGAATTGATAAACGTGCTAATATAGTTGGTTTGTTTTTATATATATATATATGTCTGTGTGTGTGTGTGTTTGAATGTTGAGAGTTATCATTATTATTATTATTATTATATCATTATAATCACAGCCGCACATTTCAAACAATATGTGCAGCCACACACTTCCTTAGTTGCACACTTCTTTTGTGCTCGCACATCGTTGTACGACCACACCATGACCGCATAGTCTGCACACTTCACTTGATTGGCCCATCACAGCCCATAAGTCATTGTCTTGGACCGCACACTAGCATGTGCGCACCTCCCATTAGTATAAATATATATGTTGGCAAAACCCTAGAATACTTTTGCTAATTATTGACGGTAGCATCCTTTTTCAGCAAATATTCTTCTACCACCTAATTTAGTTTATCGTTCACTTCAATGTGGTCGTAACGAACGTAGGCTGTCTTATCGGCCAAACATTTTCGGAGATGAGAAACATGGAATGTGTTGTGTATCCCGCTCAGTTTTTCTGGTAGTTCTAGTCGGTAAGCTACCTTACCCACCTGATCAATAATTTTTAAAGGCCAAATAAACCTTGGGCTCAGCTTTCATCTTTTTCTGAAATGGATGATTCCTTTCCAAGGAGATACCTTCAGCATCACTTTATCCCATATTTGAAACTCTATGTACCTTTATCTTTAATCCGCGTAAGATTTTTGCCAGTCTTGTGTCGCTTTTAGATGAGCTCGTACCATATCAATATTCTCATTCGTGACATTTATCACATCCTTATGAGCGAGTTCCCTCGGACCCACTTCACCCCAACATACCGGGGTTCGGCATTTCCTACCATAAAGCATTTCATACGGGGCCATACCAATGCTTGAATGGTTACTGTTGTTGTAAGAAAATTCAACCAACAGTAGGTAAACATCCCAACTACCACCAAAGTCGATAATACATGCCCAAAGCATATTTTCCAGTGTTTGAATTGTTCGCTCGCTTTCTCCGTCAGTTTGTGGGTGATATGCGGTACTAATAAACAGCTTGGTACCCATTTGTTCTTGGAAGTCGCGCCAGAAATTTGAAGTGAACCGAGTATTTCTATCGGACACGACGGATACCGGCACCCCGTGGCGCGCTATGATCTCGTTCGTATACACCTCCGACATCTTTTCAGAAGCAAAAGTCTCACGAATAGGAATAAAATGAGCGCTCTTTATCAGTGTATCCACGACTATCTAAATGACGTCGAATCCACGAGTCGTTCTCGGCAATTTGGTTAATAGATCCATAGTAACGTGTTCCCACTTCCAGACTAGTATGTCTAGCGGTTGTAGCTTGCCAAAAGGCTTTTGATGCTCCGCTTTTACTTGTAAAGAAGTTAAACATCTTTCTACATACTTTGTCATGTCTCTTTTCATCCCGGGCCACCAATAACTTGTTTCAAGTCTCGATACATCTTGGTTGCCCTCTAGTGAATCGAATATCACGACTTATGTGCTTCGTCAAGAAGGAGGTCTTTAACACCACACGTGTTCGGAACCCATATTCTACCGAACTGGGATTTTAACCCATTATTGCCATCTACTATATCTTCCACTTGGCCCTTCACTCGTTCTTTCCTCCAATTTTCTTTCTTTACTGCTTCAATTTGGGCTTCTCGGATTCGTTCAAGTAAACCCGAAGTTACCACTAATTGCATTGATTGTACTCGGATAGGAGTGTATCCTTCCTTCGCCTATGGGCATCCGCCACTACATTGGCTTTTCTCGGATGATAATGTATTTCGCAATCATAATCTTTCACTGTTTCTAGCCAACGTCTTTGTCTCATATTTAATTCTTTTTTATTGAAAAAATATTTTAAACTCTTATGGTCGGTGAAAATAGTGCACTTCACCCTGTATAAGTAGTGTTTCCAAATTTTCAAGGCAAATACCACTGCCACCAATTTGAGGTCGTGAGTAGGTTATATTTCTTTTCATGAACTTTTAATTGACTTGAGGCATATGCAATTACTTTCCATCTTTGCATGAGTACGCATCTGAGACCAAGCTGGGATGCATTGGAGTATACGACCAATAGGGGTGTTCAAAAAACTTGTGGCTCGCAGCTCGCTCGAAACTCGCTCGAAGAAAGCTCGGCTCAAAGTTGGCTCGGTTGTAAACAAGCCAGCTCGGCTTGGCTCAATTTGTAAACGAGCCAAGCTCAAGCTTGGCCTGGCTCGGCTCGTGAGCTGGCTCGATAAGGTTTAGATCCTTCATTTTTTGTCCCACATCGCTTAGAAAACAAAAACTAAGGGAGTATCTCCTCTATAAAAGAAGGTAAAGACAATGTACAAAGTGAATTAACTATTTATACTTGCATATTTAGCCATATGGTTAAATTAAATGACAATTATGGCCCTTAGTCTATGAAGAAAATCATTTTAAGGGCTTTTTAAGTAGTAAATTTTGTGGTTCTTTGTTAGTTTGAGCTAGACCGAGCCGAGCTAGCTCGAATTCTAATCGATTCGAGCTCGAGCTGAGCCAGCTCGAATCCAGTTTGAGCCGAGCTCGAGCTGGGTCTAGCTGGACTCGACTCGTTTACAGCCCTAACGACCATGTCTTCGGTTCCATCCGGTAAAGTTAATACCGGTGCACTGGTTAATTTTTCCTTGAGTATTTGAAACACCCTTTCTTGTTCGCCACTCCAGACAAACTTTTCATCCTTACGGGTTAGTTTAGTTAATGGTGAGGCAATCTTGCAGAAATCCTGAATGAATCTCCTATAATAACCTGCAAGTCCTAGAAAGCTTCTAATCTTTGAAGGATTTTTTGGAGGATTCCATTTCGATACTGCTTCTATTTTGGACGGATCAACTAATATTCCATCAACACTAATGATGTGCCTGAGGAACTGCACTTCTTAAAGCCAAAAAACACATTTCGAGAATTTAGCGTAAAGTTTTTCTTGGCTAAGTGTTTCTAGCACTTCTTGCAAATGACGAGTGTGATCCGCCTCATTCTTTGAGTATACGAGAATATCACCAATGAATACTATCACCGACTTGTCCAACATTGGTTTGCAGACCCGGTTCATGAGATACATGAATGCCGCGAGTGCATTTGTTAGCCCGAAGGACATTACGAGGAACTCGTAGTGCCCGTATCGCATACGGAAAGACGTTTTTGGTACGTTTTCTTCTTTCACTCTCAATGATGATATCTCGACCTCAAGTCAATTTTCGAAAACCAAATCGCACCTTGTAGTTGGTCGAACAAGTCATTGATTCACGGAAGCGGGTATCGATTCTTTACCATAAGTTTGTTAATTCCCAGTAATCGATACACATACGCTTGCTTCCGTCCTTCTTCTTTACAAATAATACTGGCGCTCCCCCAAGGGGAGACACTAGGTTGAATAAATCCCTTATCAAGTAAATCTTGCAGCTGAGATAATAATTCTTGAGGTTCTGACGGTGCCAACCAGTATGGTGCCTTGGCCACCGGCTTTGCACCCGGGATTAAATTGATCCCAAACTCCACTTCATGTTCAGGTGGTATCCCCGGCAAATCTTCCGGAAATACATCATCAAACTCTCATACAACAGGTACGTCCTCAATCTTTGGCGACTTTTTTTCTGAATCACGTACGTAAGTCAAATATGGCTTACACCCGTGTTGAATGAGTTTACGGGCTTCTATCATCAAGCACACGATGGGGTTGCAATTCTTCTCCACATAAATAATAACATGCCTTCCGCTCAGAGATGTTAGTTGTATCTCCTTATGGAAACATATCACTTTAGCATGGTGTCGAGATAACCAATCCATCCTGATCACCACTTGGAATTCCCCAAACGACATGGGTATCAAATCAACTATGTAATCCTATCCATCCACATTCAATTTGCAATCCCGACACATATCACAAAAAATGAAACTTTTATTATTACCTATTTCTACTTCCAGAGGCATAGGCAATTTTGTTAATGTAAATGTAGGGTGTTGTATAAATCTATGTGAAACAAAAGATCTATTTGTACTCGTATCAAATAAAAGGCGTGCAGGAATATAATTTATGGTAAATGTACTTGAAACCACATCAGGTTCAACCTTGGCCTCAACCGAAGTTATGTGGAAGCATTTCGCTTTTGATTTTGGGATTTCCGTCTTTATGTCAGGTATTTCCTTCTTTCCAACCAACTCCAAGCACTCAGATCTCTTGTGTCCCGGTTTGTACCACTTGTAGCATACCGACACCTTACCGGGGCAATTCGAAGCCCCGTGTCCCACTTTTCCACATGTAACACACGGTTTGTTCTTAAGTAACATTCGCCCAGTAACAACTCTTGCAAAAATTATTATTTCTTATTTTAATAATGCACATTAGGAAACCCTAATTGAGACCCCCCAAAAGGTATGGCACGACCCATAATTTTTTAAAACGACCGAAACTAGGATCAGGGCCCCCTAAAACTCAGGGGGGGGGGGTATCCCCTAATCATAATTATCCGTCTAAAACGGCTTCAAAACACGTAGTTATCGAAATGGTTGACTCACTTAGGCTATACAGGACACGAGGCTACCCTATCCTAAAAGGGTAGCCGTCGCGCCACGCGTAGGGACCAGGAGGGCCTGGCGCGCCACGCGAGGGGGACCAAATTTCAGTATATAATGCAGGGGTTTGGCACTTGCATGTCTGTCTTGTTTCAACGTTAAAATTCGTTACGTATATTGAGTTATGCACTATTTCGTTCAAAAACAATCAAAGGCTTGACCCTCTGCTGCGACAACAGGGTAATAACTCGATCACTGCTACGATACAATGTCCGATCGATTGAAACCGATCCGATGGATGTTTAAGTGCTGCCTGAATTCAGGCTATACTTTGTCATTCGTTGTGAGGGTTTTGATTTCGTGAATTTATCGTAAATGTTGTATTAAGTTACTAACCTAGTTTCGTTTGCATTATTTAACTAGGTTATCAGGCTTAATCAGTAGGCAAAACCCTGTCCAGTTAAACTTGCAATGTGAGTCATTCTCTTTTTACCAAATTGTTTCCAAAACCCTATTTATTTTCAAAGTTATAATTACAGGGATTAAGTCTTTGTAGTCTTCAATTACAGCCGGTATGTGGGGTTTTGTATACATTACTTGATAACCGTCACCATTGGACAACGGTTAGCCAATGGGTGATATGACCATAGTCACAGATATGGTCGAGTGACAAATACCGTTGGGTAATTGGTTGATATATATAAACATTGTAAACGCTCTTAATACTGTAGATTATAACAATGTGTCGTTTTGTACAAATTGAATGACTCGCCAGTGTTTCCCGCTGATAAAATCTTTTTAAACATGTTTCAGGTGATTTACTGTGAACAAGGAAAAGTGCCGTGTAGCACTACCAGCTTGGATAAAGTGGCTCAGTAAATAAATAAACATGTTTTTGTAAACAGGGGATTTCCCAGTGAAATTCCTTTATTGTAAATTACGGGGTTTGTCCCAAAACATGAAATAAATAATTGGGTATTTTCAGTTTTAAATGATCCTGTTAAAATTTCCTCTGCCAAATTAAACACCAATACAACGGGTTTCTGTCCCGCGGCTTCTGAACCGGGTAAAACTGGGTCAGGGGCCGTGGCAGAAAAAGGTGGTATCAGAGTCACTGATTTAAGCCAATTAAGTATTTAGAAATACTTAATTTTTTCAAATTGCCACTTTTGTGATTCTGTGAAAATTTAATTTACAATAAATAAAGTTTTAATTTGAATTTTTGTGCGTTTCTTCATGTGTGTTAACAACATGAATGAACTGTCGGAAGCACTCTGAAACTTTACCATCCATACAACTGATATGGATACAACAGGAAACCCGTCCGGATATCAGGCGGATACCGAGGAACCCCTAGTATTCCAGGCCCAGTCTCAGGAGAAACCCAAACCTAAGAAGAGGAGAAGACTTTTGGACTGGAAACGAGGACGCAAGAAGAAACCCGCTGCCCAACGGGTAAAGAAAACGGAGGATCCAAAGGGAAAGGGAAAGGAAGTTGGGGAGAGTTCTGGTCAAGCCCAGGAGATGCCACCTTGTGAAGAGCTTGATAGGAAACTGGCAAATTGTGACCTCATCGGACCTGCTGACAAAACCCTTTTCAATTTCCCTGCCCAATCAGAACTTCCAATTAATTTAATTTGGAACCTGCTATTCCAGACCCCATTGTCAACCCCCAACCTGTTACAGGGCAGCTGGAAGAATGGTGGACGAGCGACTGGCATTTTCAGAACTTCAATAACAACCCCAATGTTTACTTTCCCCAGTTTGATCCTGAACCTGCACCATTCCCACCTATGAGCTCGGAGAACGTTGCCGAATTATGCCGCTATGGTGAGGAACTGGTGGATGCGGGAAATCGGAATCGGGAAGTGGGGGAAAACATCACGTGGAAATACGACGAGAGGGAGCGTCGTTTCTGAAAAGCCAGCTAACTGTGGTGGAATGTTTGTATAATAATAATATGTAGAAAAAAATCATAATCTATATATATATAATAATAATAATAATATAATATTGTATAATAGTAACTAAAAATAAAACCTTTGTAAAATAGACAGTGTGTATTGATGCATAAATATTATATAAATATAAATGTCACAAAGGTCGACGATTTTGGATATACTGTGTTGACGTGATTATGTGTGATTACTTTGTTGTGTTTGATTGCTATCCATTCTGTGACAATAATTTGTATAAATTTTTAATTATTCAAATGGAAAACTCAGAAAGTCAACCGGCAAACGAAGTTAACCACTCTGAACAAAATAATGAAGACCATTTTCTTAATAGGCAAGATATAGAAAATATCGTTGCTCAGGGAATAGCCAATGCTATCCTGGCAATTGTTGCTGCCGTTAAGAATCCTGCTGAACCTTCCCAAGCCAACCATAGTAAACGCACTCGTGACGATAATTTTTGTAACAGTGTAAATGGAGGCAGCAATAATGATAATAATGTGGTTCAAGCCCCAATACTTAAGAAAATGAAAGTTGCAACCCCTGGTTGCACTTATAAAGAATTTCTTGCCTGTAAGCCAGTCGAATTTGCAGGCAATGAAGGGGCGACTGCGGCACTGCGTTGGTTAGAAAAGACCGAAGCAGTAATTAAAATCAGTAAGTGCGCAGAGGAAGACAAGGTTATGTATGCATCCCACCTTTTCAAGGAAGAGGTGTTAGAATGGTGGAATACAGTGCTGCAGGCTAAGGGGAGTGACGTGGCTTATGCCATGAGCTGGGAGGAATTTAAGGAATCGGTGGAAAGAAAATTTTGTCCCTCCTACGAAAAGGAACAAATGACGAATAAGTTCCTGAATCACCGGATGGTGGACGTGGATTATCGGGGGTATACTTCGAATTTTTTCGAGTATGCTAGAATTGTACCAACTCTGGCTTCACCAGAACCGGTGCTTATTTCTCGCTATATTTGAGGTTTAATTAGCGAGATTCGCGATATAGTCAAAGTTGCGAGACCCTGCACAATTGACGATGTTGTCGAACTGGCCAACACCTTGACAGACGGACTGGTGCGCACAAGAGAAGAAAACAGGAAAAAGGAATTGGCCCAAAAGATTACCCAAGGATTCGTGGGGGTAATAATAGTAGTAACTTCAAGAGAAAGGGAACTGGGCAATCTTCCACACCTCCATTTTGCAGAAACTATCGAAAGAAACATTTTGGTAAATGTCCAGAGAAGTGTAATTTCTGCAAGGCTCCGGGGCACCGAGAGGAGGAGTGCAGGAAGAAATCAACGATTTGCTTCAATTGCGGAGAAGTTGGGCACTTTAGACCAGAATGCCCAAAATTGGTCAAGCCAGCTGATAACAAAGCCAAACCTGCCGAAGGAACAAATAAAAAGAATGCAAGAGCCTTCCAGCTGACTACACAGGAAGCAGATCTGATTCCAGATGTGATAGCTGGTACGTTTCTTGTACATGACGTTTATGCAAAAGTATTATTTGACTCTGGTGCAAACCAAAGTTTTATAAATACTTCATTCTGCCAAGCTCTTAAGCAACCTTTAACCAAACTTAGGCAGATTTATACGGTAGAAACGACAGCTGGAAATTCAGTTAATATAGATAAGGTTCTGTAAGAAGGAAAGATAGAACTCTCAGGTCATAAATTTTCTGCAAACCTGCTACCTATGAATTTAGCCGGATTCGATGTTGTGTTAGAAATGGATTGGTTAGTAGCCAACCATGCTCGAATCCTCTGTGATAAGAATTCCATAGAAATTCATACACTCGCAGGGGAAGTAATTAGGGTTACTGGAGATAAGCCACATAAACCAATGAAGTTTATTTCAGTAATGAAAATTGCAAGTTATGAAAAACAAGGAATAGTGTATATGATTTCGGTAATCATTAACACTAAAAGTAAGGAACTTAAGAAAATCCCAGTAGTGTCAGAATACCCGGATGTATTCCCCGAAGAACTACCTGGATTACCACCAGATAGGGAAGTAGAGTTCAGAATTGATCTAATTCCTGGAACAACACCAATAGCTAAGGCACCTTATCGATTAGCACCCACAGAAATGTTAGAACTGAAGAAGCAGTTAGATGAATTGCTAAGCAAAGGATTTATACAACCTAGTTCATCCCTTTGAGGAGCACCAGTGTTGTTTGTGAAAAAGAAGGATGGTTCGATGCGAATGTGTATCGATTATAGGGAATTGAATAAGGTTACAATTAAGAATCGATACCCATTACCTAGGATTGATGATATTTTCGATCAACTGCAGGGAGCTAGATATTTTTCTAAGATAGATTTGCGCTCCGGATATCATCAGCTGAAGGTACAGGAAGAAGACATACCTAAAACTGCTTTCAGGACTAGGTATGGTCACTACAAGTTTACAGTCATGCATTTATGGACATGATGAATAGGATATGTAAACCGTATTTGGATAAATTCGTAATTGTCTTCATTGATGATATACTTATTTATTCCAAATGCCAGGACGAGCATTGTGAGCACATGTATGCACTTTTAACCTTATTAAGAAAGGAAAAACTTTACGCCAAATTTTCGAAATGTGAATTTTGGCTACAAGAGGTGCAATTTTTAGGACACATGGTGAATCACGAAGGCATTCACGTGGATCCCTCCAAGATAGAGGCGATCACAAATTGGAAGGTCCCTCAATCAGCTACCGAAGTTAGAAGTTTTCTGGGATTAGCTAGATATTATAGACGCTTCATTAAGGACTTTTCTAAGATAGCTGTTCCATTAACTAAGCTAACCTGTAAAACTGTTAAGTTTGAATGGGACCCAAGCAAGAAGAGGCCTTTAGGATTTTAAAGCAAAGATTAACAAATGCCCCAATTCTTGCTTTACCAGAAGAAACAGATGATTTTGAAGTCTTCTGCGATGCTTCTAAGTTGGGATTAGGATGTATGCTAATGCAATGCAAAAAGGTAATCGCGTATGCATCAAGGCAATTGAAGAAGCACGAGGAAAATTATACGACTCATGACTTGGAATTAGGAGCAATAATTTTTGCCCTTAAGATTTGGAGACATTATCTGTACGGAAGTAAGTTTACAATCTATACAGATCATAAGAGTTTAAGGTACATATTTGGACAAAAAGAATTAAACATGAGGCAAAGAAGATGGATGGAAATTCTAAGTGACTACGACTGTGATATCCAATATCATGAAGGAAAGGCCAATGTAGTAGCAGATGCCCTCAGCCGTAAGTACCATGAAAATCAAAGGCGAGTTCGTGCTCTTAGATTAAATCTCCAATTAGATTTAATGGAACAACTGAAGCACGTTCAGGAAACAGCAATCAAAGATGATGCAGAAGGAATGAAAGGACGAATAAAAGAATTAGAGCAAGGGGCTGATGGAATTTGGAGATTCCATAAGAAGAGAATTTGGGTACCTAGGCAAGGAGATTTAAGAAACAAGATTTTAGAAGAAGCCCATAAATCTAGGTATACGATGCATCCTGGTAATAACAAGATGTATCAAGATTTAAGGAACAACTTCTGGTGGATAGGAATGAAAAAGGACATAGCTAGATACGTTTCTAAGTGTCTAACTTGTTCGCAAGTTAAGGCAGAACACCAGAAACCCTCAGGTTTACTTCAACAGTTAGAGATGCATGTATGGAAATGGGAACTAATAACAATGGATTTTGTTACTAAGTTGCCCAAAACCAGGAAAGGTAACGATGCGATCTGGGTAATTGTGGATCGATTAACCAAATCAGCTCATTTTCTGCCAATGAAGGAAACCTTTAGTATGGAAAGATTAACAAAGTTATACGTAGATGAGGTGGTATCCTTACATGGAGTTCCACTATCCATTGTGTCAGACAGGGATAGTCGCTTCACTTCACATTTCTGGAAAAGTTTCCAAGAAGCAATGGGGACCCGACTAAATCTAAGTACTGCATACCATCCCCAAACAGATGGACAAAGTGTAAGGACGATTCAAACCATGGAAGACATGCTCAGGGCATGTGTAATAGATTTCGGTGGAAATTGGGATGACCATTTACCACTAATAGAATTCTCCTATAACAATAGTTACCACACCAGCATAAATGCTGCCCCGTTCGAAGCACTGTACGGACAAAAGTGTCAAACTCTCGTATGATTGGCAGAAATAGGAGAAAGTCAATTATCAGGACCCGAGATTGTATAGTAAACCACCGACAAGATAACGCAAATAAAGGAAAGACTAAAAACGGCTCGAGATCTTCAGAAGAGTTATGCAGACAATCGACGCAAGCCGTTAGAATTTCAAGTTAGAGACAAGGTACTCTTGAAAGTTTCTCCTTGGAAAGGAGTAGTTCGATTCGGTAAGAAAGGAAGCTAGCAGGGGTACATGACGTGTTTCATGTATCTAATCTCAAGAAATGTTTATCTGACGAATCCTTGGTAGTACCTCTTCAAGATATAGAGGTAAATGAAAAACTAAAATTTGTTGAGAAACCTCTCCAAATCGAAGACAGAAAGGTCAAACACCTTAAACATAAGAGATTAGTACTGGTCAAAGTCAAGTGGGATTCAAAAAGAGGACCAGAGTGTACATGGGAACTGGAATCAGAAATGAAGCGAATGTATCCTTACTTATTCCAGTAAATCTCGAGGACGAGATTTTAAACAAGGTGGGGAGGATGTAACAACTCTTGCCAAAATTATTATTTCTTATTTTAATAATGAACATTAGGAAACCCTAATTGAGACCCCCAAAAGGTATGGCACGACCCATAATTTTAAAACGGCCGAAACTAGGATCAGGGTCCCCTAAAACTTAAGGGGGGGTATCCCCTAATCATAATTATCCGTCTAAAACGGTTTCAAAACACGTAGTTATCGAAATGGTTGACTCACTTAGGCTATACAGGACACGAGGCTACCCTATCCTAAAAGGGTAGCCGTCGCGCCACACGCAGGGACCAGGAGGGTCTGGCGCGCCACGCTAGGGGGGCCAAATTTCAGTATATAATGCAGGGGTTTGGCACTTGCATGTCTGTCTTGTTTCGACGTTAAAATTCGTTACGTACGTTGAGTTATACACTATTTCGTTAAAAAAATCAAAGTCTCGACCCTCTGCTGCGACAACAGGGTAATAACTCGATCACAGCTACGATACAATGTCCGATCGATTGAAACTGATCCGATGGATGTTTAAGTGCTGCCTGAATTCAGGCTATACTTTGTCATTCGTCGTGAGGGTTTTGATTTCGTGAATTTATCGTAAATGTTGTATTAAGTTACTAACCTAGTTTCGTTTGCACTATTTAACTAGGTTATCAGGCTTAATCAGTAAGCAAAACTCTGTCCAGTTAAACTTGCAATGTGAGTCATTCTCTTTTTACCAAATTGTTTCCAAAACCCTATTTATTTTCAAAGTTATAATTACAAGGATTAAGTCTTTGTAGTCTTCAATTACAGCCAGTATGTGGGGTTTTGTATACATTACATGATAACCATCACCATTGGACAACGGGTTAGCCAATGGGTGATATGACCATAGTCACAGATATGGTCGAGTGACAAATACCGTTGGGTAATTGGTTGATATATATAAACATTGTAATCGCTCTTAATACTGTAGATTATAACAATGTGTCGTTTTGTACAAATTGAATGACTCGCCAGTATTTCCCGCCGATAAAATCTTTTTAAAAATGTTTCAGGTGATTTACTGTGAACAAGGAAAAGTGCCGTGTAGTACTAACAGCTTGGATAAAGTGGTTCAGTAAATAAATAAACATGTTTTTGTAAACAGGGGTTTCCCAGTGAAATTCCTTTATTGTAAATTACGGGGTTTGTCCCAAAACTTGAAATAAAATAATTGGGTATTTTCAGTTTTAAATGATCCTGTTAAAATTTTCGCTGCCAAATTAAACACCAATACCACGAGTTTCTGTCCCGCAGCTTCTGAACCGGGTAAAACCGGGTCGGGGGTCGTGACACGCCCAGATGGGATCTTCCACATATTTTGTAGTTAGGCGATCCCCCTTTTACGTTCCCCTTCTTTGCGAACTCGTTCCCTTTTTTTTCTTCGTAAGGCTTGGATTTCCATCCAATGCCCATCATTCACCTCGTCCTATTTGTTTCTTTAGCTCAATTTCTCTTTCCTGTGCGACATTCACAGTCTCCGTGAGATGTTCATATTTCGAGGGAGTCATAAACTCCCGATATTCTGCACTCAACATGTTATAGTAATAATAAATCTTCTGTTCCTCCGTTTGCACCAACTCATCACAAAATCTCAGCTTGTCGAGGAACACCCCCGTGATCTTATCAATTGATTCACCTTTTTGTCTTAGTTGAATAAACTCTTCTTTGATTTTTTTCATCACAGCTTTTGGGCTATGGTGTTTAAGGAAAGGTATCTTAAACTCCTTCCAAGTCATGGTTCTTGTGGTTTCGATCCCTTGTTCTTTTCTAAAATTGTCCCACCAATCTTTCGCTTGACCCCTTAACTGACCGGTCCCGTAAGCTACGAAATCGGTTGCATCACAGTGAGTTCTTTCAAAGACTCCTTCGATTGTCACACCCTGACTTTTGCGGAAGATGGGTTTATTTGGTGTGACTTCTTAATACCTTAGCAACAATCATAACAATGCTATATGATAAAAACATGAGATGTTTATCCATTAATAAAGTTTTGAAAATACCACATTTCCATTTTCTGAAAACATCAATATCAAATTAAGTTACAACCCATGACGTGTTTAAACGAGTTCACAAAGACTCAACAAAAGTACTTAAATAAAACCTGAGTTTAGAGACGGGTATCCCGTCCAGGTATAGGATACACCCCCTAAACTCGACAACCATGGATAACATCCTTTATTCAGACGCAGCTTGAAGACACATGCATACCCTGCCAGATCCTTTAATTCCCTGAAATACATGTAGTTTAAAAAATCAACAAAAGTTGAGCGAGTTCATGTGTAAGTGTATGTGAATAAACCTTTAAACTATGTCTTGTATGTATGAAAGTCCCTGGTATGTAGCAATTAAGGAAAAAGAGATCACCAATGGGTTGCAAAGCCACTGGTATGTGTGAAACGGTGCAGGAAGTACTCAAACCTAGCAAACTTGTCTCCGGGAATAAGACATAGTCACCACATGGGCCACCCTGGTCTGCATGGGTGTGGGCTCACTACACCCAAATAGATCTATCACTCATGTTCCTCGGTCCTACAATGAGGATTAATGGCCTTAAGTTTTATACCCACCTTTCACATGATCTAAGTAGTAAACCCTCCTTATGCTAACCATACCACGTATAAAAATGTCTGTAATAATCGTAACATGTATTTCACCCCCGAAGTATAAAACTGAAAACAGTTAAAAGAAAAGGGGGACATGAACTCACTGTAGTGCGTCTTCAGTATCGGCAACTCAAATCTCCGCAGCTAATCACGACTACCTACAGTGTACTAACGTCTATTAGACGAACGGGCCGTGCCTTGGCTTAGAGTTTAATGTTTTTTAGTTGCGTTTCTTATGTCTCTGAATATTATTCCAAGTTATAATTATTTGTTAAAATAATAATTATTTTAACCTTAAATTATATTTAATTTTGGAATAATTGTGTAAACAATATTTCGCATTAATACTTCTCAAGTATTTTAACTTCGTATTTCCTTCCCAAGGATGGGGGTATTTATACGTGTATATTGTAGCTCCAAAATATTATATTTTCAAGTCCCACTTAGAAAATATATATAACTTATTTGTCAAAAATAATGTATTCCAATATATATATATATATATATATTTTTCCCAAAAATAATATATTTTCACTTCTTTTACTTCCAAAATAATGTTTACCAAAAATATATGTGTAAGAGTATTTTTCGGAATATTTCATAAGTTACGTTTTATCGTTCGGTTTCACAATAACAAGTGTGTAACTTAGATATGTATTCCTTGTGATTTTTGGTATTATTTTGGAGTTGTAAATTTATGGTATTTTGTTAAGTTATATGATTTTATCCTAAAATAATATAACTATCTCACAAAATAAACAAATATCCTCACAAGTGTCTTAGTATAAAATATATATTCTAAATATATATTTACTCATTTTATTTACAAAACCCAACCTCCAATACTTTGTATTTTTATTACAAAAATTATGGCAAGGTTTATATTTGAAAAACATAGTTTAAAATTCACTAGTAAACACTTGCCTAGAAAATATTTTCTAAGTGTCCATGCTATTAAGCATATCATTTTCTTTTCTAAAAATCATTCAAACAACCAACAATCATACTCTAAACACTATTACACTTACCAAGTGCAAAACTATTCTATTTATAATACAACATGAACTTGATGTTTCACAAAAACGCGTAGTAACTTGGTAAGGCGTTTAGTGGCCTTGGTTACCTTCCAAAGTGTATTTACTTTTGTTAAAGTCTCATTCTCGGGATTTCTAGATGTTCACAACTTGTGAATACATTTTACAAAAATATTTATTTACAACATCTTCTTGTTTTACTAGCCTTCCTACACTTATTTTATTTCCAAAAATAATGTAAGTGCAAGAAAAATTATGATCTTTCAAAGACCGTCTCTTGAACTTGGTTTGTTTAGAAAAATCATTTATAAATCTCGGGTCCATATGATCATTAACTTACTTATGTTTCAAGAAATCACTTTGTTATCAAGTTCATGTCTTAAATATGAAGATGATCATTTTATGTAAACCCCTAATCACCTCCTAACTTGTTAACTCATGTTTTTAATCATAATTTAACAAGTTCTATATAATGACTATCATCATACTACCAAGAAATCATCAACCAATCATCAACATAACCATGACAATATCATCCTAGAAACATTTCATTATGTTTCATCCATTTCACTTTATGTAACACTTTATGTTCAAGATTTATGTTTGTGTTCTTTTAGTGTTCATACGATTTCATCATAATATAATCTTTAACCACTAAAAACATGAAATAAACAAGGATCAAAGAAGTCTTACAACTAGCTTAAAGCTAGGGAAGATCAATGGTGAAAATGTGGTGGATAATAGCAAATGAATGAGGTCCTTCAAGTTCCGTGAGCACCGAACTTCGTTAGACACCTTGTATCACCTTGAAGTACACTTGGATTGGATAAACTTGCAAAGAAAATGGTGGGTGTGTGGACAAAGGGGTCGGCCGAGAGCTAGTGAGGGAGGAGGAGAGGAAGTATTGTGTTTAGTGAAGATGATAAGTTACTTATAACCAACATGATCTATTGTCCAAAGGATTATATGCTTCAAGAAGTACAAGCAAAATCTCAACAAATCCAAGGAGAAGATTAAGTGGGGATTTAGGGAAGATTTGCACAAATCTTGGGTGGGGCCATATGCTTGGTCCGTAAATATATATGGTGTTGGTGCATATTTGTGACAACAGCTTAGATTTGGTCTTTGGATATCGGGGAGTTTGTTGGTGCATATTTGTGACAACAGCTTAGATTTGGTCTTTGGATATCTTGTAATTAGTAAAACGATAAACAGTTAGCGGGTTTAGCTTTGTAATAGTTAATTAAGAGTGATTGGGCCAAACCAAACCCAAATATGGGGGATGGTTTGCGAATTGGGCCTTGCCCATGGACTAGCCCATATGCAAAGCTTTGTCCTATATAAACAAAGCTTAGCATTAGGGTTTAAAAAAAAATCTTCTAATCACCTTAATCATCTTGGAGAGAATTCGTAAAAGAGAAAGGCTTGGACGAATTAGGAGCTTGATTGATTGTAATCGTTTGAAGATAATCAATGAAGATCGGGTTTATAGAGATTCTTGTTCTACACATTTTCTGTGAAATCTGATCTAGAGGATTCCGCACTCTAGGTTAGATCGACGATTCTGTTACGATCCGCACGGATTAAGGGACCTACAATTGGTATCAGAGCATTAGGCTCTTGATTTGCTCGGTTCAGAATCATTTTTCTGCAGAAAATCAAAGATTTGGGCGTGTTTGACGGCTGTTTTAGGGTTTCTGCTGGGTTTTTCGGATTAGCTACATGGATTTCAGATAGAAAAACTGCTTTTCGGATCCATTTCGGATTGAAACAAGCAATTTCGGACCTGAAAACAAGCATTTCGGACAAGAAAGTAGTGATTTCGGATTAACATCATCAATTACGGATATACATCAAGCAATTCAGACGATTTCGGATCAGAAATACTGCATTTCGGATTAGAAGTCTTTGAATTCGGATCAAACAGGTTGCATTTCGGACCAGGTTAACTTGCCTTTCGGATTAGACAGTTCAATTTCGGATCAGGCGAACCATTTCGGATCTGTGGGTTCTGATTTCGGATCAGACTTGTTCACTTCGGATAACCATAGCCTTTTCGAACCATTTCGGATAACCATAACCTTTTCGAACCATTTCGGACCCTTACTGTTCATTTCGGACAAGGTGGAATTTTTCTTGGCTTGCGTAAGAAAAATTTCACTGAAAAAAAAAGACTCTGGAAAAATCATGAAATAGGTTTTCGACATTATATATCATTGGAATCTTAATCTCGAGACGAATCTAACGGTATAATTTGGTAAAAACAGGTTTCGGACAAAGTTTGTACGGTCTGATTAAGTTAAAATGTCGAACATGTCTAAATTGAACGAACTCTTAAGGATGGAACATGAGGTAGGCACAACGAACCTAAGATGATGAAGGTGGAGAACTACTTGACATGGAAGGATAGATTTCAATCCTTTATTGAATATCATGACACACGCATGTGGATTTGTATTGAAGATGGGTACACAAACCCAACACATGACTTTGAGGGTAGACCACGTGTCACAGCCTATGTGAACATGCAAGAAAATGATAAAAAGATGTATGAGGCTGAAAAGAGAGCCTTGGCTGCTATCAAGATGTCCCTACCTGATAGCATCAAACATACCTTTAAGAAGTACACTACTTCAAAGGAAATGTGGGATGCACTAGAGAAGAGATATGAAGGAAATCCTGATGTCAAGAAGAACAAAGTTGATCTACTGAAGAAGCAGTTTGCTGTATTCAAGTACATGAAGAATGAGTCACTTGAGGAAATCATCACTAGATACTACCATCTAATGTCAAAATTGGACAATTATGACATAGATTGCTATTCTGACATAGAGAAAAATGACAAGCTGCTTGATGCTCTACCTGCTAAATGGGATATTTACACTCTCATGATAAAGGGAGAAGCTGATTATGAAACAAAGGAACTGGAAGAAGTAGTTGGAAAGCTAAGAGCTTATGAGCTCAGCATGAAGAAGAAGGACACTGGATATGATCAGGTTCAAGATCCAGGGATTTACAATGGGCTTACATCTTCTTCATCTCACGATGCTTCTAGCGACTCTGCCACTGCTTTTCTCTCGCGTGAAAATGAGCAGGTCACAGTAAATGAGGATGGTGATGTGTGTTTTGTAGCTGCTTCAGGAGGTTCAACTGGAGCCAAAAGAACATCAGCTTCTAAGCAAAGTAGTAGTGCAAAGTCGATGCCTATGAGTGTTAAGTCAGCTGAAGAACATCTTGCTCTACTTGCTTCGTTTGTTGCTTCTTATGAAAACTACATTCAAGGGAAGATATCCGATCCTGCCGTTTTAGATGAAGATTACGATCAGATTGACCCTGATGATCTTGAAGATATGGATTTACAATGGCAAATGGCCATGATTACTAGACATGTGAAGAGGTTCATGAACAGAACTGGAAGGAAGTTTGTGGGGAAAACTGTTGGTTTTGACAAGACCAAAGTGAGGTGCTTTAACTGTCAAAGTTATGGACATTTCGCTAGGGAATGTCAGAAACAAAAGCATGAGACTTCGAGTCAGAGTTCAAACAATAGAAGTTCATCAAACAACTCTAACTCATGGGCGTTGATCTCTACTGCAAGATAGGGTTCATATGACTGGAGTATTCACTTGGAAAATGATGAGAATGTCACTCAGGCATTCATGGCAGAGATTCTGCCAGTTGATGAAGGTGAAGCTACAGTAGATGATGCTAAGGTTGAGAAGAAAAGTGAAGCTGAGGCGGATAAGGCTGATCAGACAACAGATGCTGAAAAAGAAAAGCTAAAATCTGAGCATAAAAGGGAAGATGAAGCGAAAGATGAAATCATCAAAAGAATGGAAGCTCAACTTGCTGCTCTTATGGCCAACTCAGACAAATCGACAGGAGAGGTAAGTAACTCTGCTACTTCTGTTTGTTTAAAGTGTCGTGAATTACAGGGTGAAGTTGACAGGTTGTCAACTCAAAACAAAAGTCTGGTGAGCGAAATATCTAACGTAAAAGAATTAAATTTCTTTGCTAAAAGAAATGAGTCATCATATTTGAAAAAGATAAAAGGCTATGAAGCTGAAATTGAATTTTTAACCTGTAAACTAAACGAAAAACTTCAAGTCATAGACTTAGCTCATGACATGATGGCTGAGAAAACAAAAGAGATTTCTGAAAAATGCAAAGAGTTGTCAGATGCACAACTCAAAATTGTTGAACTGGAAAAGAAATTAGGTCAATTCAGGGATTCTACTTTTGTTATGAAACACATGATGGGTGGGTTAAAGAAGAGTAATGACAAGACCAGTGTGGGATTCAAGGGTTTTAATGAAGTCCCACCTCCTCTTAGTCATGACTATTCTTTCTTACCTGATGAAGATGAGTTCACAGACTTTCTGTCAACATCACCAAGTAGTTTCACATCCAGTCAAGGTGATATGTTTGAAGATAATGATGCTAAGAAGGATAATAACAGCAAACCTGTTTTGAAAAAGAAAAATCCAATCCTACGAATAAAAATCCAACTTTTGTTAAAAAGGTTAACTTTGTTCAAGGAAGTGACATGAAAAATGAAACAACTGTTATTGAAAATGAATCAAATGTAGAGTTTGCTAAAAACAAAAACATAGAATATCTTGAAACTAAGCAAACTGAACCAAATCCTTCTAAGGCATCATCATCAAAACCAGAATCTAGTTCAAAGGCTTCAGATGAGAAGTCTTCGAAAAAGAGATCGTGCTTCAAGTGTCACACAAAGGGACACGTAGCTAGCTGCTGTCCTAACAAAAAGATTGAAGCATAAGTAACTGAGAAACAGAGAGGGAAATCACCAGAGAAGAAAGGTGATAATGAGGAGAAAGTATCAAATTCTCCAAAGAAATCTGCTCCAAAGCAACAACAGGGTGTTGCTGGTGGTGTAGATAAGGCTGGATAAGGAACTCCACAAGTTCCTCGTTTTCAAAGAAATCAACCAAGAATTCAGCCTGAATCTACATCAGGCAGATATGAAAGACCTAGAAGTAGTTCACCAAGAATGAACAATCAAAACACAAATAATTTCAGAAGTCAAGGCCAATATCAAAATCGATACCAAAATAATGGTGGTCGAACTTTTTATAACAACGGCTTTAGAAATTACAATCAAGGTTCTTGGAATCAAAATCAAAATTTTCGAAGGTCACATAGTCCAAACACAAATAGATACCCTCAGGACCAGAGACCTTATGGAAATCATGCCCCATTTCCATCAACAGGTCCAAGATCCAAGACTCCAGTTAGGAGTGATGGATACTGGATGGATGTTCCTGTAGTTGATGAATCTGGAAGACCCAAGACCATTAAGGCTTGGGTCCCCCAATCTAACTAATATTTTGTTTGGTGTGTGCAGGAGCTGCTAAGGAGGATTATCAACTTATGGTATGTTGATAGTGGCTGCTCCAGGCACATGACGGGGGATGCGAGGTTGTTTTCTGAATTTGAAGAATATGATGGTGGACATGTAAATTTTGCTGGTGCTAAAGGTGGTAGGATTACTGGACGAGGAAAAGTGACGAATGGGAAGATCACTTTGGACAAAGTGAACTATGTTGAGCAGCTTAAGCACAATCTGATGAACGTGTCACAAGTCTGCGACAAGGGTCACTCGGTCCATTTTACCAAGACCGAGGCATTGGTGTTGAAACCGGGTTTGGTCATTCCGGACGATTGGATAGTAATGCGTGCACCAAGGAAAAATGATACTTATGTCATGGACATGGGTGCCAAGGATCCAACTGCTGCGGTGGCGTGTTTACTATCAAAAGCATCTGAAGCTGAATCTATGTTGTGGCATAGACGCATGGCTCATATTCACTACCGCAAAATGAATTACATTATTAAAAATGAGCTAGTGAAAGGGGCTCCATTGCTGAGGTTTCAAGTGGAAGATAAATGTCTTCCATGTCAAAAGGGAAAACAACACAAGAAACCTCATAAGTCTAAAACAGTAAATTCCATTAATGCCCCTTATGAATTACTTCACATGGATTTATTCGATCCAGTGAACATGAGGAGCATAGGCGGAAAGTAATACTGTCTTGTTGTCACTGATGATTACTCACGTTATTCATGGGTTTTCTTTTTAGGTACAAAAGATGAGACAGCGGAGATGCTGATAGATCTTTTTACAAAATTGGAAAACGTTCATGATGCAAGGATCAAGAGGATAAGGAGTGATAATGGCACGGAGTTCAAGAATCGGATTATGGATCTCTACTGTCTTCGAAAGGGAATAGAACATCAATATTCTGCTCCTGATACTCCTCAACAAAATGGAGTCGCTGAGAGGAAAAACAGGACGTTGATTGAAGCCACTAGGACGATGCTTTCAGATTCAAAGCTACCAGTTCTTTTCTGGGGAGAAGCTGTGAATACAGCTTGCTACGTTCTAAACAAAGTTTTGACCATTAAACATTTTAACAAAACTTGTCATGAACTTATGTTTAACGAAAAACCAAACTTAACAGGCTTTGAACCATTTGGATTACCCTGCACCATTGTGCAAAACAAAGATAAACAAAAATTCGGTGAGGTGGCTGACGAAGGCTACTTTCTAGGTTACATGCCTGGCACACCGAATAAAAGGGTTTTTAATCTCAAAACTGGTAAAATTGAGGTTGTTTTTAATGTGGAAATTACTTCCTACAAACCTCAACAATCAACGAGTGATCCTGCTATATTATATGATTATGAAAGTGTGTTTAAATCATTTAATATTCCTGAGGTTTCTGATACAGATGATTCTCAGCTGATTCAAACAATGATTGGTGAAGACGATGAAGGCGAGTTCATGCCTAGATCGAATGTTGATATGTCAGATGCTCCGGAATCTTCCCAAGGTGCTGCTAATCCTAATTCAAGCGATAGTGACTCTGAACCTATTCAGGGGGAGGAGTTCATTAATCCGTTTGCAAATCAGAATATTCAGGGGGAGGTTGGATCAAACCTGGGTGATAATCTAGAAGTCGATGCGGTTGCTACTACACGAGCAAATAGAGATCATCCAGTTGACATGATACTTGGAGATCCTACTGCAGGTGTTCAGACGAGAAGAAGCATGGCAGTGAATTCTGGGTTATTTGTTACGATTGAAAAGACTGGGATAATGAATGAATGCTTGTATAGTTGCTTTAATTCCCAAGAGGAGCCGAAGAACATTCATATGGCTCTTAAAGACAATTCATGGGTTAAAGCTATGCAAGAGGAATTGGCCCAGTTTGCGAAGTTGAAGGTTTGGGAGTTAGTAGACCTTCCTAAAGGTGAAAGAGAGATTTGCACTAAATGGGTGTTTAGGTGCAAGAAGGATGAAAGAGGTATTGTCACGCGCAACAAGGCTAGACTGGTGGTCAAAGGTTTCAATCAGCAAGAAGGGATAGATTACAATGAAGTGTTTGCACCAGTGGCAAGGTTGGAGGCAATTCGGTTGTTTCTAGCTTTCGCTTCATTAAAGGGCTTTAAAGTTTACCAACTAGACGTGAAGAGTGCATTTCTTTACGGGAAAGTCTAAGAAGTGGTGTATGTCTCACAACCAGATGGGTTCGTTGATCCAGACTATCCAGATCGAGTTTACAAACTTGATAAGGCTTTGTATAGGTTACATCAAGCTCCTAGGGCGTGGTACGAGACACTGTCTACACATCTGATCAAGAATGGTTTTGAAAGAGGTCAGATTAACAGTACACTGTTCATAAAGAGAAAGAAGGAAGATTTTCAGCTGGTACAGGTATACGTGGATGACATCATCTTTGGGTCATTAGACGAAAACATGTGTAAAGAGTTTGAACAGGTGATGAAGAGCAAGTTTGAAATGAGTGCTATGGGTGAGCTGTCTTACTTTCTGGGATTACAAGTTGAACAGAAGGAGGATGGGATGTTTATTCATCAAACGAAGTATGTGTATGACATTTTGGATCGGTTCAAAATGAATGATTGCTCTACTTTCAACACACCCATTTGCGAAAATCACAATCTTGGCCCAGATCATGAAAGCACTGAAGATGTTGATCCTACTCAATACAGGGAAATGATTGGTTCTCTAATGTACTTGACTGCTTCAAGACCTGACATCATGTTTGCCGTATGCTTGTGTGCCAGATATCAGGCGAATCCAAAAGAGTCACACATGAAAGCAGTGAAGCATATTATTCGTTACTTGAAGGGGAAACCTAAACTTGGGTTGTGGTATCCAGCTAATAGTGATTTGAGGTTCGTTGCTTACACTGATTCAGACTTTGGATGATGCAAATCAAACAGGAAGTCTACAACAGGTGGTTGTCAGTTCTTGGGAGGCAGGATTGTGTCTTGGCAATGCAAGAAGCAATCCTGTGTGTCTACATCTACTTGTGAAGCTGAATATATTGTTGCGGGTAGCTGTTGCTCTCAGGTTATCTGGATTCAACAGCAGATGCGCGATTACGATTTGGATTTCACTCGTACTCCTATTATGATAGATAATAATGCCACTATTTCAATCACAAACAATCCCGTAAAGCACAGTAGAACTAAACATATTGACATACGTTATCACTTTATACGGGATTGTGCTGAAAAGAGACTCATTGAATTACACCGAGTCGACACACTAGATAACCTTGCTGATCTTTACACAAAAGCTTTTGATCGAGCTCGCTTTGAACACTTAGTCGAACTCAACGGGATGAGGAATCCTGAATAACTGGTTTTTCATAAGAATTTTGTAAATAGTTTACTGCTTTCTTAAAAATAAAAAACACAAAAACATTGAAAAATCAAAACATAAAAAAAAGTATAAAATCAAAAATGAGCTATCACTGTGTGAAAAAGAAGAAATGATAGTACATCAGCAAGTTAGACTGTCACACTCAAACTGAATTAAAATGCTTAAGTGTGATAGTAGCTTCATCATATGATATACCAGTAGGCAAAAGCATGAAATAATCAACTTACCCATGTGAAATAAACCTAAATGCACTGAGTATGAGTGGGGAACACATCAGTGGTGTATGGTTTAATGACCTTAAATCTTGCATTGATAGATTGCCAAAATCTGAAGTTTTGGGTCTTTATACTGTTATTTCATCTGGGGATATCAGGGGTGTCCTTCTGCTGCATCCAGATACATGCTGACCTAGGCACACCCAGGATATCTTAAAAGAGCTAAAAATGCCAAAACCCTGAAAATGAAGAAGCTCTCATAGAGAGTCATTCATAAAGTGCAAAATGCAAAATTCGTACCAAAAATGGTATTTGTCTTAGCCCTCGTTAGATATTTTGGTCTCTTTGCTGTACGGAAGTACTGACCTGTTCACCAATTATCTAAACGTTGAATAACAAAACGGATGAATTCAGTATACTCACCTACTACGATGAATCTTTGTGCATACCTTGATCGCGGGGGTACATCCTGAAGTGGGACACACTAGTATATCAGAAATAATATTACCTTAACGTATCATACGGTAATGGTACTTGAAATGTTCATGCATTTGTTTAGGTGGACAAACATATTGGTAATCGTCTTGAACTGCTTTTCACGAAAAATTAAATAAAGAATTATCTAATGGTGTGAAACAGTTTGATTGTGCTGATATGATCTTCTTACCGGTGATTCTCACAAAAATAGAGTGTTTATTGCTTGTCGTATTTATTTGCTTTCAGAAAATACAAAAATACAAAAATAGTGTCTTTTTCTGTTAAAATTCTTAATGTATGGAAAACTGTTATTCCTGGAGGAGTTGTTACCGATAGGGGGAGACAGTGTTAGAAAGTGGGTTCAAAACTTTTAAATTATGCAGGTTATAAGGTGTTTGTTTAAAAAAATTTATGCGTGTTGGTGTTGAATAGGAAAGTGCTTAATCTGTTATACAGTTTAACTAATCTCTTGAATAGTAATAATTTGTTTAACTTATGTTGAAAAATTCTTATGGTTTCTCGAGATGTTTATTTTATAGTATACAGATTGAAGCAGTGTGTTGCTGAAACGTTGCTGTGAAGATGAGAGTTTGATTGGATGCATGGTGGAACCTCCTTTCTACATTGCAGACAAAGTTGAAGAGGCTGAAGAGTCCTATTCAAATGCTGAACTGGAGTTTACTCAAGTGCTAACATTTTGAAGATTTGGTGATTGGATGCATCAGCTTAGGGGGAGTCTGTTGTTGACAGAAGCTGTTAAAGCTGAAGCTATCCAAAGACCAAAAGACTGTGAGATTCTGAAGACTGAAGTTACCTTTGCGAGCTATTGTCAAGGGGAAGTTTGTTGGTGCATATTTGTGACAACAACTTAGATTTGGTCGTTGGATATCGGGGAGTTTGTTGGTGCATATTTGTGACAACAGCTTAGATTTGGTCTTTGGATATCTTGTAATTAGTAAAACGATAAACAGTTAGCGGGTTTAGCTTTGTAATAGTTAATTAAGAGTGATTGGGCCAAATCAAACCCAAATATGGGGGATGGTTTGTGAATTGGGCCTTGCCCATGGACTAGCCCATATGCAAAGCTTTGTCCTATATAAATAAAGCTTAGCACTAGGGTTTAAAAAAAATCTTCTAATCACCTTAATCATCTTGGAGAGAATTCGTAAAAGAGAAAGGCTTGGACGAATTAGGATCTTGATTGATTGTAATCGTTTGAAGATAATCAATAAAGATCGGGTTTATAGAGATTCTTGTTCTACACATTTTCTGTGAAATCTGATCTAGAGGATTCCGCACTCTAGGTTAGATCGACGATTCTGTTACGATCCGCACGGATTAAGGGACCTACATATGAGGGGGGGGGGGGTTAAATGAAAATTTAAATGGTAAGGGGAGGATTAGTAGGGTGTTAAGTGTAAAAGCTTGTGTTTAGTGTGTTACATGCTTTACGTAGAAAGTTAAGTGTTCGGGAACCAATACTAGCTCAGAAAAATAAGAACAATACTTTTTGCAAAAATTTAGTGTTTCGGGTAATGTCCAGTTGTTCGGTTAGATACCGTTCCGTTAAAGTGCTATGTTATTCCGTATAGTGTCTTTTATGTAACTTTTTGTGACACTTTTAATTCCCGACACTTAGGAAAGCATACAGGACCATTTTGCCATATTTTTGCACATTACTAGCATGTTAAAATGCTGAATTTTGGTAATTAATGCAGAATTCTGCACTTTGAGTGGGTTTTAGGCACTTTCCGGCATTTAAACTAGTGACGCAGTTTCATGGTCCTTACTTCCCTACACTCCATACTAGTGTAGTACCTTGTCTCTGGCTTATACTGGGTCTCAAAACACTGTCTGTCTATGTACTGAACCCCGTCAGCATATTCCTGATTTATTTGGTAACTGTGCTAACTGTGTTTTGTGCATCATGTATGTCAAATAAGTTTGCATGAAGTAATGGTGTGACATTATGTAATATGTGATGCACATGCAAGTAGGATGCAATATTCAGAAAGTAATACAAGCATTTAATTGTAATTCAACACAGTCATTTAAGCACAAATTATTATTTAACAATTGTACGGAAACATGCAAATTTGACAGTTGTCACATCGATATCACTTATCCATCGTTGACAAACGATTGGATCTACTTAGTCGTTGTAAATCGGGGGTTTACACGCCATGAACTTGTTATAAGGGCATGCTTTCCCTTTTGCCTTGTCTTTTTCTTGTGTGAGGCTTTCCTTTAGTTCATTTATCTTTACTTCTACCACTATTAGGATTGTGGTTTGTAGTCTATCCATAAACTGAGGTAGACCAGCCTCTAAAGCCTTTCCGACTTCCTCAGAAATATTTTCTTGCCTCTCCTCCATCATGAGGGATACCACCGTATCATCACCCGTTCTGTCAGACATCTCTTTAACTGAAGTGTCCATAATAATTTGATCAATAACTTATTTAATCATTTCCACCTTATTATTTAGAAATTTATACTCATCACATATATTACATGTGATGTATCATTCTTTTTCGGTTTGATCAAGTATATAACTTTCCTCATCGTTTATACTTAGTGTATTTCCCGAGTTCGGGTGTATTAATACACCCCTCCCATACACTTCAAATCTTCTTCTTTTCTAATACTTTCAATTGAAACTCATTTCATAACTAGTTCTTACCGGATGTCTTGATCAAGCCTTGAACCGAACATGTTTCATCTTTAACCTTAAGCTCTGATTACCAACTTGTAAGACCCTTACTTAATACATGACTTACTTAATCAAAGTTTGCATTATTTATATATATTTATAATGCTAATTACAAAACGCATAACATAATTCGAATTCATATAAGGCTTCATAAGTATTCGAAAGAACATTACTACTGTTTAACAATGTTTAGGTTAACAAAAACGATTAAACAAACGCGGAAGCTTACACATCATTTGTGTTCGGTTCTTGTACAAGCTTGATCCCATTTGTTTTCATCATAGAATTGACCTAGATAACATTTAACAACCTTAAATGCTAGAAAAAAATGATAAAAAGAAGTTTGATAACTTATATAACTCACGGGGAAAAAAACAATTTTTTTTTAAAAATATCACACCGTAAGTTACGGTTAATCAATCGTAGCTTACGGTTCATATCAGCTGAGCAAAGCAGAGAAGCCTCACCGTAGCCTATGGTATACAACCGTAGGTTACGGTCAAGTCAAGCTGGCAATATCCTGTCTACCATAGCCTACGGTATACTACCGTAGGTTACGGTTTAATGTTGTTGTATGCCTTATTCATGTTTTACCCTTTTTATACAAAAAACGTTCATAACTTTTAACCCGCTTATCCGTTTAACCTCACGTTTGATCCTACGTGATCGTAATTTGATCCTTAACAATTTATACTCAAAGTCCACCATCCGGATTAATTAATTTCTTATACTACAAGCTTTCGGCTTATAATTCATTTACGAAATTAATTGACCCATTTTCATTTTTAACATAAAGCTCACATACACACACCTCATTTACATAGAAGTGATATCTATGATTATTTCCCATTATTTGGATACTATCCTTAAGTCTTACGCATCCTTTATCCGGTATGCAATCATAATTACTCAACCAGTTCAACCTTACAAGATTGAACATAATTATTCCGAATTCCTTTCGCGAATTCATCATCTTTAGTCATAACTCATTTTACGAGTCCTTTGACTTTTAATCCACGTTCCCGTTTCTCGGTTTACGCATATCTTAGAAATCCTACCCATCAACTGGGTATTATACCTAAGTCATTATTAATGCAACCATTCCGGTATGCATTAAGACTTCGTTTTGACCCGTTTGGTTATCTTAGAGAAATCCATCGCTTTTATACAACCAAACCTTTATCAATTCATCATTTTGACCCGTTTGATTGATTAGTCAAATCCATCACTTTTAAACAATCAAACCTCAAATAAATTCATTATTTTGACCCGTTTGGATATCTTAGTGAAATCCATCACTTTTAACAACCAAACTCTTCAAAAATTCATTGTTTTGACCCGTTTGGGTGTCTTAGTGAAATCCATCACTTTCAACAACCAAAGTCTTTCATAAATTTGTTATTTTGACTCGTTTGGATGTCTTAGTGAAATCTATCACTTTTAACAACCAAACTTTCATTATTCAAATTTATCCATTTGGTTCATTCTTATAAAATCCATCATTTAAGAGTGAACCGAATTTCATGAATTTGACCTCATTGTTCAACATGTATCAAAACAAATACTAACGAAACTCTACGAAGCATAATGCCACGTACCTTAAAGCTTCTCCTTTAAATGTGCGTTCGCTCCGGCTTGACTTCGCGAAGCTTCACCCAAGTTACCTAGAGAGTGTAACCCAATTATAATTAGAACCTTTTATCCTTTTTTGTGGCAAATAACTTGCCCAAACTTTCAATCATGGGTTCCAATCTTGTTCATTATTTGAAAATGGTTTTTCATTTAGGCATTTCATCAAACACCTTGTATTCTTAATATTTTTAGTTAACCAACTTAATTCAATTAAGCCATAGATAGCCAAGAAATCCAACTCGATAAATCTACTACTTCTAATAAAGCAAAATAACTTTTGCCATGTGGCATATGCTTAGACCCCTTTTTTTTTCTTTTTTCCGCCAAAACCATTCTCCTCATAAGCTTCTCTTCTTTTCCCCTATTTTCTAAAACCTAATTAATATACAGCCGTTTCAAAATCATCTATTCAGCTTCTTTCCAATCTTCTTCCTAGAATACCAATCGATTTCCATATAACAATGATTTTTGTCAAGCAAGCTACATATATAGATGATTACACATTCTTCACGTTCTTTGTCTACTTCATCATTTTCTTAAATCGATTTCAGAATTTCTTCCATCAATCTCCAAATCTTTAAGGTGCGTTTGTTAAATTCTTTCTTTAATCATCCTTTATGCGTTCCTCTGTTTATTTACTATTTTAAAATTATGTTTGTGTTATAGAAACCCTAAATCCGTTTGTAATGGAAAATCTGTTGATTTTGTTTATTAACATTATGCTTATGTTATAGAAATTGACGTTTATGCAAAACCCTAAATCCGATTGTGATGCATAATATGTTTTATTTGATTTGAATACTTTGGTATGTTTGTGTTATAGAAACCCTAAATCCGTTTGTAATGGAAAATCTGTTGATTTTGTTTATTAACATTATGCTTATGTTATAGAAATTGATGTTTATGCAAAACCCTAAATCCAATTGTGATGCATAATATGTTTTATTTGATTTGATTACTTTTGGCTTTGTATATATTGAAGTTTATTAACATTAGGGCTTTGTAGATATTGAAGTTTATACGAAACCCTAAATCCGATTGACATTGAATATCAGTCTTATTTTATTTGATTATGTAAATTCTTCTTTTGATTTTGTGTATTAAAAAGTATTGTTATGTTATAGAAATTGATGGTTATGCAAAGCCCTAAATCCGATTCTGATGCAAAATATGTTTTATTTGATTTGTTTCTGTATTCTATGAACCCTACAATTGTATATCGATTGTTACTAAAAAGCCATTTTTTCGAGTGTTAAGGATGATTCTTTTTTCTTTTATTCGATTTTTTAATGTGTTAATTTGATATGTGTTGTTGATTTGTTTAAGTTGATATCATTGTTATGAATTATTGTTTTTTATTTGATTCGATTTTGTTTATATGTTTTTTTCAGTCTGATTTATTGAGTATTTTTAATTTAAATCATTAGTACTAATTCTGTTTTTTTTCTATGATTAGATTTTGTATATTTGTTGATTTAATTATGTGATGTTGAATGTCAACCAAATCTGTAATCTGCGTTTATTACATTTTTTGTTAAATCATCCGTTGTGTGTTCATCCTTTGATTGTTTGTATTAATAGTATGTTTATGTTATAGAACTTGATAGATATTGATGTTTATATCAGATCGTTATGATAGATATGTTTTATTTGATTTGATTTGATTATGTAAATATTAAACCTATTCATATATATGTATTGTCCGTGACATTGTTTTTTTTGTTGTTATTTTGAAATTTTATAATATATCATCTGATTTGGTTTGTTTATGTAACCTGTGTTTGTAGGTTTTCAATATGACTGAAAGTTCATCAAGGTATTTTTTGTTTATATTCTTCAATATATTTTTATTATATCTTTTAATTTATGTGGTTACTATGTATATTTTGTACAAAGTTTTGTTAATTATGTTAATTTTTTTTATTTTTATGAGTTGTTTATTATATCTTTATGTTTAATCAGTTTATTAAAACATTTTAATCTAATCGTTATCTTAATTTTACATATAGACTTCTTTTTAAGATTTCCTATTAACAACATTTTCATGTCATTTCTTATGCTTTCCGTCTTACTATGTTTTTATGTGTGTTTTTTGTTCATTATTTTTACATTCTTTACTTTTAACGTCTTTCTGATATTTTCCAAAAATGTACCAAAGTTATGTATTTTGATTTGTAAAATATGTATTATTTTTCATGTTATCACTTGTTTCGAACAATAACATTAACATCTTAATGTTTATTAATATCATATTTTTTTAATCAGTATCAGAGAACCCTGGTTCTGTAGGCATATGAATCGAGCAGACGAAGTTATTCTGGTAATTGATAAATTATTACATGAGTTATTTGTGTTCTTTTTGTTGTTATCATTAACTACAATTTATTATTGTTGTATTGTTTAGATATTTTACTATAATTATAATTCATGTTCCATTGTTTGTTTTATTAGTCAATCCTTCTGACGCTGCGTGCAAACTGTGGGGTGTGGATAAAGCCCCTACAAATGTTATGATACAGACTGAGGATGGCCGAATGTTTAATGTTTCTTTAAGTGAATCAAAAGGAAAGTTATTCTTTTTCCATGGTTGGTCGAATGTTGTCATACATTTGCGACTAACTAAAGGATGTTTGGTAGTATTCAATCCCGTAGATTGTACTACGTTCAAAGTAACATATTTCCTTGATGGTGTTAGTGGTACCTCTTTCTGGACATATCTGCTACCTACATCATCTCATTTTTATGTAAGATATTTTTTACTTTTATTTTTCTTAATTTATTTACGTTTTTCTTTAGTGAAATTAAAACTAACCTTTTTATTATTTTTGTTATCATTTCTACAAGTCATTCCTGAATCTATCCTGCCCAAAACCTATGATTATACATCAAATGATGTAATCTCCACTGTAATTATAGACAACAAAACGTTTCACGTTATTATTGAAACGGCTGACGATAAAGTCGCTTTTACCGTTGGTATTGACCTAATTGTTAGTCAGTTACAATTGGAGGCGGGTTGTTTTTTATTATTTACAAAATATTTTGGTAATTATTTCCATTTAAATTTTTTTGGAAAAAACGGTGTTGAAATGAATTTTCCAGATGTAGATGTCGATGAGGTAAGTATACATTTTGCTACTTATTTATATATTTGATATATTGTTTATCTAATAAATGTTATATTTAATTTGCAGGCTGTAGTTGCACCTATCGATTCTGTAAATGATGTTTATGAACAACCACATGGTCGTGTTCGTCGGTTTGTTCGTATGGCTGGTGAATATTTTGTAAGTTTTAATATCATTTTACAAACTGCTAAATGTTAAGTGTTACAATTTTTTTTGACGTAATAAAACATTTTTCTTTTTTAGTTTCATCTTTATTATTAATTTTATTTTTACAACAATACAGAGGCTTCCTGATCTTGTTTCACGGATGGCTAAACTTGATGAAGGTTTAAAAGATATCACCGTCAGACTTATGCATCGGGATCCGCCAGAGTAGTTTACCAACGGTACCAGACGTGAAAGGAAAGAAGAAGGTTTTCGATATGCGTTAACTTGTTGGTCGAAGTTCATGAAATCTGCTGGAATTAAGGTCGGTGACACCGTTCACTATTCTTTTGATGAAAATGACCAAGTGTTGAGTGTTGAAAAGGTTGTACCTTACGTTAGGCGTAGTGATTAGTTATTTGACATTTAGGTTTCGTTTTTTCCTTTTCATATGGTAGATATTAACTTTTTATATGGTTTTTTTGTTTTTAACATTGTTTATGGTTTTGAATTTCAAGTTATTACATTTTTTCATATCTTAACTGTGCTTTGAACCACTATAATGACAATCTATAAGATAATATCAGATAATTAAATATGCCATGTCTAAAAAGTTTAATCTATGTTTTAAGTTGTTTGTATTCCCATTAAACATATGATAGATAAAAAACGATATAGAAACAACTTTTAAAGATATAAAGAAATTAATATATTCAGTTATTAAGATTGCTGTTTATTTTTTAAAAATATATTACCATGGCTGTTTATGTACAACAATTACTGTTTATATAACTCAGTGTTGTATGTGTTATATATATATATACAAAAATATATATACAAAATTTAAATATTAAACAGGGAAGTGAATCATATGTATGTGTGATTGATTTATATTCCTTTAAGTAACTAAATTAACCTAAAAGAAGTTCATATATTTATTGAAATAATATTTAAACTATTTCAAATTTAGTTGACTGTTTTTTATAATTTTATAACATCCCTAAATGATGCTAATCATGTTAATAATTTCTACAAAAAGTATATCCTTATTTTATCATCTCTTAATCAATTAACCATTTAACACGATTGAAAATAATCATTCTCCTCATAAATCCAATTCTAATGCAAAATATGTTTTATTTGATTTGTTTCTGTATTCTATGAACCCTACTATTGTATATCGATTGTTACTAAAAAGCCATTTTTTCGAGTGTTAAGGATGATTTTTTTTTCTTTTATTCTATTTTTTAATGTGTTAATTTGATATGTGTTGTTGATTTGTTTAACTTGATGTCATTGTTATGAATTATTGTTTTTTATTTGATTCGATTTTTTATATGTTTTTTTCAGTCTGATTTATTGAGTATTTTTAATTTAAATCATTAGTACTAATTCTGTTTTTTTTCTAAGATTAGATTTTGTATATTTGTTGATTTAATTATGTGATGTTGAATGTCAACCAAATCTGTAATTTGTGTTTATTACATTTTTTGTTAAATCATCCGTTGTGTGTTCATCCTTTGATTGTTTGTAGTAATAGTATGTTTATGTTATAGAACTTGATAGATATTGATGTTTATATCAGACCGTTATGATAGATATGTTTTATTTAATTTGATTATGTAAATATTAAACCTATTCATATATATGTATTGTTATTATAACATGTCCGTGACATTGTTTTTTTATATTCTTATTTTATCATCTCTTAATCAATTAACCACTTAACATAATTGAAAATAATCAGGATGCCATTCTTGTTTTTACCTTCCTCTTTGCTGCAAAGAGAATAAAGTGTTGTTATTATTAGAAGAACAGTAGTATGAACTTTTAGTAATACTTATAGAATATAACACTATGATTGTAAACCTTGCATTATAGTTTTGACCTGCTACATTAGTATGCTTTTTATATAAGATTACACTATTTATAGTCATTTTAATTATAGAAAGTCAACTCTCACTTAATAGGTATCAATTTCAAAATTTCGCCCTTACTTTGGAAGTCTGAGAATTATGGAAACTGATTAATAATAAAAATTTAGATTACCCTATTTTTATATTTTAGTAAAGGTTGACAATTATAATTAAAATTAAAAATATCGCTACCAAAATTATGTGCTCACTTTCTTTTATAGATAAGCCTCATTTGTTATGTTTCATACACATCGCATCTACTGACTTTGTATATTTCGTTATACATATCTTTTGATATGAGTGTTATGGGTTTCATTGTAATTCATATAGTTATTGTATTGTTGAGTTAACATATTATGTTTTTCATGTACTTTTCTTCATAGATTATTGTATATCATCATCAAGTAAGTAATCTTAATTCTTTTTTTATGAATTGCAGAGATGGAACAGGCTGCTATCACACTTCTTAATAATGTTGATCTTAATGTTGATGATTACACTATCAGAATCCGCATAGTCCGGCTATGGACAAGACCTACCTTCAACAATCCTAGGAAGATTTATTGCAACGACATGATATTCATGGACCAGGAGGTTTTTTTAGGCCAATGCATACTTTTTTTCAATTTCAAATTAATGTGTTACTGTTTATAATTAATTATAAAACGTTGTGTTTTAGGGCACCCAAATGCAGGCATTTGTTTTACAAAAAAACACTACTGCTTTTGAGCATTTGCTGAAAGAAAATCAATGTTTAACTATTCGTAATCCTTTGATGGGTGAAAATCGTTAGAAAGTTAAATATGTTCATAGTTCATTGAAGATCAATCTAAATGACAACACTACTGTCGAAGCATGTAACGAGCCTGTTGGTGCTGAATGGGGATTTGATTTTTCTCCATTTGATTCTGTTGTGGATGACCCTGATGATGACGGCAAGTCTTTCAAAAGCCCGATTGGTACTTTATTTAAAAATGTGTTCTTCATTTTTAATATTTTAATATTATATTTTTTATGTAATTTTAATTACATTATTTTGTATTTTTTAGATGTTATTGGTTTTGTGGTTAAGTGTCTTCCGTCAGAGGATAAAAGTGAACATAATAACGGCAAAGACGAGAAGAAGACTACCTTTATTCTGGAAGATTTGCAGTACATTCTTATATATACCTACATTTACTTATATATTTCTCCCATTTTATATATTTTACAACTAGCAACTTACGTATTTAAACTTTTTTTTTGTAGACACCATCAGATTTACGTGACGTTATGGGGTTGTTATGCTGATCAGATTTTAGAATTTGAGAAGAACCATAAGGATGAAAAGAATGTTGTGGTCGTTGTTCAGTTTGGGAAGTACAGATTTTGGGGAGGTATATTCTATACCGACATTCTCACTTATCATTCAAGTACATATTTAATTTATTCAAGTTGTGGTTTTATTTACATGTTGCTATAATTAAACAGGTAATTTGTTTGTCTCCAATTTGTATACTGTAACTCGAGTCTTCATAAACACTGAAGTAAAAGAGATTTTGGATTTCAAGAAAAGGTTTGTAATCTTGTTACCTTTTTTATAATATCTTTTGAATACGTATTTTTGTCACATACATTATTTTTTCTGTACAGTTTCCTTGCTCAGCTTACTGCTTCAACGTCTTCCGGTTATTCTGGATTGAGTTCTTCTGCTATCAAGTCAACGACTGATGAATATCTATCTGATGTTTCCTTTAGTACTATTGGAGCATTAAGCGAAATATCCGAAGTATTGTTACAATTTTTTATTGTTTTATTTATTATACCTATTATTTTTTCCTTTCAGAATGTTCTAAATTATCTACTATGTATACAGCAAAAGTTTGTTATTATCCTGGGAACAATTAAGAGCTTTGCTTCAGAAGACTCATGGTTTTACAATGCATGTAAGAGTTGCAACAAAAAAGGTTCTTACCAACACTATTTGCAAGGACAAGCAAGATGGAAGTGAAGGATATGATGAAGTAACTATCTTGGAATGCCAGACTGATCGTTGCAATAAAAGGACCATTGTGTCTGTTCCCAGGTTAATTTACTTGATTCATTTATTGTCCTAAACATATTACATGATCGTTAACAAAATATTATTTAAAATTTTGACAGGATAAAAGTTCTAATACGTGTTCAGGATTGTACCGGGATTGTCACTTTGACGTTGTTTGAACGTGAAGTTGTTAAACTGATAAAGGTTAGCGCAAACCAGCTTTTGGATAAAAACATTGAGGTAAGTTATATCGTGGGAATAACATTTCGTTACTTCCTTTATACATCTTAATGTTTTATATGTTAAACTGGTATATTTATAAATTATGTCTCGAAGTTATGCAATATGACACTCTTAATGTTTATCAAACAGTTAGCCAGCGACGGTAACTTTCCCAAGGAGCTGAAGGCATTGTTAAATCGGAGGTTTGCGTTTAAGATAGCCATAGGTTCGTTTAACATAAAAAACAAATCAGATGGCTACTCGGTGTCGAAGTTGATTGAAAAATCCTGCAATCATCACCGATCTTGATAGGCATTTTGATGCTTTCCAGGTTCGACATACCTTCTATACGTTAGTTGTACTTTTTTGTTATAAAAACTTATAGCACATTACAATATTTATTGAAATATATGAAATAAATACAGCCTGCCGATGATGAACCTTTAAATGCTGTTCCGTCTGATTCAAATGCAACTGTTAACTTTCATGTTAAGGTATGTCAAACAATTTATGGAATTCACTATTGGTTGAACATTTAGTCATTCACCTTATTTTATCAATTGTTTTTTTTACCTTTTTAGTTTTTATTTACAGGATTCTGTTTCCCGTACTGGTGATGAAGACACTCCTGTGTCTAATTTGAATAAAAGCATGTTTACCACACCCTCTGGACCTGAGTTGAACTATTCTGTGAAGATGCTTGAGAATGAACTTAAGCTTAATTTGGATGCCGTTTATGATGTGGATTTATGTTCTTCGCAGTCGTCAACTAAACCGCGTAAGAGTGATGGTGAGAAAGATGAAGATTCGAATGTGAATGTGGGGCTTTTGAAGCCAAAGCTTGAAAAGTAGTGTGCCGAATCTAATAGTCATCTCAGTCTTTTCCAAAACTTTTCTATGTTTTTTTTGTTCAATCATATTCAGAAATTTTTATTTGATTACTTGATGTTGGTTTTTTACCCACTATGTGTGGCGGTTTATCTTTATTATCATTTGTTATCGTTATATCAATAAGAGATGATATTATTAATCAGCATTTGCATTTTTTTATCTACGTCGATTTCTATTTATTGTACGTCGGGTTTTTTTTCTTTCATTATCATTCAAAACTTATATGTTATGACTTGATGTTACTTTTTTACCGACTAGGTATTTTGTTTTATGTTTATTGTGGTTTTCATTGTTATATCAATAGAAGATGATATTACTAATCACTTTATGGTGGTATGTCATATATATCAATAATAGATGATAGTATTTATCAGCCTTTGGTTTTTTTATATACGTCCGTTTATATTTATTGTAGTTTGTGATCTTTATATCACTAAAGAGATATTCGTTAATTATCCTTTGTTAAATCAACAAATAACGTTATATTTATATTAGTATTACTTTTTCCAACTTTATTAAACCTACCATCCTGATAACATTCTTAGTATATTAAAGTTTGATTTCAAATATTAATCCGTTTCCATTAATCAAAAATATTAAAAATAAACATGCCATATAAACGAAATTTAAATTTGGTAAGTACTAAAATATAAGATGTTTTAAATGTTGAAATTAACCATAATATGTATATTAAAGTTGGAAGGTTGGAAAATCAATATATATAGAAACGTTATTCGGTTATTTAATTTTAATTAAAAAATATTATTCAAAGTTTTGACTTTTCAATATTAAGAAATTAATCATTAATATCTTAATCAATATAATTAAATGTTTAGATTACTAATGTTTCCTTAAAAACAGAATTTACAACATATAAATCTCTTCATCCCATTTCATCTCATTTGTAGTTTTTAGTTCAACCATACATCCCTTTCACTACAAGGGTATTGTAAGCCAGTTTGAACAATCGATTACTTTCTTATTCCAATAAAGTCTTCCGCAATGTATAAACGGTCAAAGCATGATTCCAATTCTTTGGGAAATCAATCAAACAAGGAAAACACTTCAGGCTGTGAGTTTTTATTTATCTTTCACACTAACTTAAGACCCCGTTTATTACACGGGCTGCTAAAAGAAAATATTTTTATTATCACCGTTAACAAAAATATCATGACTTTATAAACGTTAAAATATTTTTATTACCTACACTTACCTCAACTGGACCTTGTAGAGAACTCATCATGCCTGTTATGAAATCTAAAAATAAACCAATAAGAAGTCAACAAAACTTGGCACATAAACTACATGTAAATACATATACATATATTACTTGAAGTTTATAGCCTTGAAAACACAGGTCCTACATAAGAAGTGTAACACCTTTACCATAACTTCATCATCATTTTAAAAGATAAGTTGATATTCATGAAGAGGTTCAAAGTAAGTATCGGGAAATTTGAAATCTATATACAAATTAAAGTACACTTTGACAGAATATGGCAAATAACAATTTACAATCTAATCAATTAGATATAACAATTTATATTTATAATCTAATGAATTAGCAAATAGCAACTCTAGATTGAGATACAAACTTTGACAACAAAAAATGAAATTAGCTAAATTGAAGACAGTGAGAATATAGAAACCTAAAGTCACGAAATTAGACCCACAATATTTTTTTACCTTCCATTCTACAAATGGCTTTGCTAGATCCAATTTGATACTTTAGATTTTTTTTGTTCCATAAGTGAGCTTGGCTTTTCATTGCTAATCGGTTCCTCCATTTGGGCCACCCATAATTATCTTTCCCTCTATTAATACCATTTGTTTGTTCAACAGCCTTTTTTATTCGAACCCAGCCCCATAACATGAACCTGATAGTGCACATCAAGCCCAACATACCCAATATTATTTTTAATATACTTGTGTACCCAATCCCATCCCTTATTCTCCTAGTCAAAATGGATAAAATAAATAAGGATACCTTTTTTATGTGCTTCATCGTTAAGGTCTTTTAGGCCAGGCCAATCCAAATTAGCAATACACAACTTCATAGGCCTGCAATTAATTTCCAGGTCCCAAGCTCAGAAAGATAACACTATAATTACAGCCCAAAGTTTGAATACACCAATCGTGCTTACATTCATAGTCTCGATCCAATGTTGGGCCGGCGAACTTGGACCAGGCCACTCAATTAACCCCGCACACACTCACAATATAATAACCAGCCCACAAATGTCCACTTTTATTCCCGGCTTCCATTAGCCTGCTCGCAAAACTCTGACCTGTCTTGGATTGCATCTTAATATCTTTTGCTTGAGTTTCTTTTGGTCTTCTTTTACCCAACACATATTGTAACCATTGTGCCACCTTCTTTTACCATATATTAACTAACCAGGTGTGATAAAGGCTATAGAACTTTTAACAAATCAAGTGTGATGACCATCTCTTTCTAGTTTCTTAACAACATAATGTACCAGCAAAGCATGCTACCAATCTTAGTTCATGAAATGGAACCTCTAAATGAACAGTTTAACTGACTCATTTAGTTTGTAAAGATTACACAAAAAAATATATATTTTGCTCGAACAGCTGGTTGTTGCCACAAGCCTACAAATACGATTTGACCCAAACTAAAGTCAGATGACTTAGCATTCCTCTATCACAAATTTGTAAAAAAATTAAGGAAAAAATAAAGGCAAATTTATTGGTGCAAATAAGCTAAGATTCCTAAACAAAGCATATATATGAACATTCTACGAAATCCTTTTCAATCCTTTAATCACAATATACATGCATGAAACTTATGTTCTAAATTCTAATGCCCATAGAAGTTGCAGATCATTAGGCGTTTGAGCAAATTCCATCAAACGTCTTCTTGTTATGGGTCACAATTTTGGTATTAAGAGGTCACAAAAAATTGTTTTACTACATGATTTTCAATATAATTTGCAGGGTTCAATCATCATCAGCCTCAAGATCACTAAATGAAATGTCTTCATTAGTTCCAAATTGAACACCAGGTCCAACATATCCATTTAGTTCTAAGTATTCATGGATTCACTTATCAACCCATTTGACCCATTCAACTTGTTTTCTTCTGAGCTATTTTTTTTGTGACCCGTTTGGAATAAAAATAAATAAATAAATAAATTACAAATTAATAAGAAAATGGATTAAAATTGCAAGAATTGTCACCTTTAGTATGAACAATAGCGTCAGTCATTCCTATAGGAAAAACAATATAATATGTTTAGTTCTAAACACTAAAAGATCTTACCTCCAATCCTTTCATAGAAGTTAGCCGAATGCTCTGCAAACTGAGCATCTTAATACATTTCAATCCACATCAGTTGATGGACTTCATATGCTTGCGATCTAACGATAGCTATTGTAAGTTTGCCTAGTTCTGCACCATCACCTAAATGAGCATAATTTTAGCATGTTGTCCCAAACAACAAATACTTCCTATTTAAAAATGTACAGGTCTTTTCACAATCAAATAGAATCCTTAGAAAATTTAACTGTATAGTGTGGCTATTGAAAACACATGTAAATTTAAGGGATGATTTTTTTAGGTTTATATAAACTTAAAGAAGACCTGAAATGTATTATTATAGAGTTTTTGGCTAGGCGGTGTCTTCCAAGATACAGCAAGCCGAAAAAGCAAAATAGAATGAAATAAAAACTTTCTACAAATACAAATGTATTACCTTCTATTCTCCTATACAATGAGTTAGAACAACTAAATACAATAATGCAACAGATGGTTCACTATTTGGCATTCTTAAGCATTTAATAAACATAAACCAAATTGAAATATGTTATAAAATCTAAAAAGTGCATTATAACCTAATCATAAGTTTATAACAAAGTTGAAAGAGTAAAATTATAGTAAAAGATAACAGAGATCATTAATTTAAGTTCAGAGCAACCAACCAACCTGAGTTAGCAACCAACCAACCTGAGTTGAATAAGATATCCACAGCATCCACAGCAAGACAAAATCACCGCCATAAATAATATCATTTATATCTCCAAGAGTTCCATTTGCTTCACTAAAACCAACAGAACGAGCCTCAGCAAACGAACCCAAACCCTTCCTCAACACATATTTGAAATAACCATATATAATCATATATAATCACAGTGCTTGTTCGTTTGTTACCTTAATTGCCAAACATAGTTGACTGGAGACCAATGATTCAAACTTGATAACAATCAAACTGAACAAATCAAGTAGCAGCAACCGTCGCGGACCACTGTGTACATTGCCAGAAAATTTTAAAAGACCCAAAATTTCAGATCTTACAATAGTCGGCTAAAGAAGAAAGAGGTACCTTTAAACCATACCTGGATTGTGAATCAGACGGACTTGAACCAAAACTAACAAACAATTTGTACATATCAAATCGTACCCCTATTTCGCTCGAAATTAAACCAATAACCAATCAATTGTTGAACAAACACACTCAAAACTTTTCAGCATCAAAATAACTAATATGCTAATGTTTTTCATAATATCCTTTATGTTATCAAGGTTTTATCACCAGAAGAGTGTACCCGTTCAACCTAAATGTGCCGTAGTTTTATTCAGCTATTCGAGCATATATGAATAGAAAATTAGCTGAACTAATCAGTGTGCATCATGAATACAAAAGCGGGCAAAAAGGAAAAATCATAAAGATGGAAAAAAGATACCTTGTTGTGATTGCGTGAAGAAAAGACCAAGAATGGCTAATATAATCTCAGACCCTGAATTTGCAATTGAGCAGCAAAAAACTGCAGGGTGGTCCATACCTGAATAACCTGCAGAAAATACACCAAACCTTATCATGTGCATAACAGAGCAACTTAAAAAATATGATTTGTAGAATCGTTCTCAAAAAAACTTAATGGGCAACAAAACGCAAACTTAACTTGATTAATAAACATTTTCACAAACCTTGTACCATATTATCCTTTTTAACGCTAGCAAGCAGTGGTTGGAGCATCTCAACAGGAATTTCAGAAAATCTTTAAGAGCAACAACAAACATATAACTAACCTGGGATTCTTCAAGGAGTAAAAAAGTTTCAAAATTGTCAGCCCGCTTCTTCAAATTCTGGTGATGATAAGCAATTTAGTAACAAAATTCAAAAATTAAAATCAATATTACCTTCAAGCGTTAAAGTTGAAGGTTATGCACACCAAATCAATAGATACCGTTGTCGGATCTGTATCAGTGATGATCTTTTTGTTTATTCCACCCTAAATTGGTAAACATATAAATGATTAAGATCGTATGTTCAAAATAAATGATACAACGAATGTTACCTGGATGCCAAACATCAGAATAGGATAACAAATTGAGACGAAATCGAGTAACTTTCGTTGTTATGGAGGAACTGCTGGGAGGAAAACTGCGGCAATTAATGAAGAACAAACTGGTAGAGGAAGAAACCTAGGGAGGAAAAAAGCGACGATTGGTGAATTAGGGTTGTGAATCGTATTGTGGAAGGGAGAAGCGTGTGAGAAAGTAGAATATTTTCAACTGATTGGTGATTGAGTGTGGTTTCCATATGAAGAGCAACAGTTTCAAAATTGAATGAAGGGGAATTGAGAAAACCCTTTTGCCGCTTATGAAAGTGAAGGAGAATAGAGAGAAAAGGCATATTGGCGCTCAAAACCTAATTATCTGACTAAATAGCAACCCACATCAGCAGGTGATGTGGCTAAGGAGAATTCTTTTAGTATAATAGATAGATTGTTTATTTGTTGATATATGATTATAATGTAATTCATTTTTCTTTATTACAATGATAGCCACTTCAAGAAAATCCAAACGTAGATTTGCATGTACGTCCAATAATCCATAGAATATAAACAACTCAACAGGTAACATTTTTTTGTTTCTTATGATGTTAGTCTATTTTTTATACCTACAATAACAATCTAGAAATGCGATCTTTATGTTATGGGTCATTTATTTAGATGTTGCGGCTGGCATCTCAAGAAGTCCTTTTTCAGACATTACCAATGGTATTGACCTATTCTCATTTACTAAGTTATGTTCCTAATATTTAAATTTTAGTTAAAAATGTATATCTATTTTATAGTTGTCAATTGATTTGAATGCCTAAAATATGTATTAAATATAACATATAAACTAAAACTTGAAGAGGTAGATATTTATAAACACGGTTACATAGTAGCAATCCAAACTACATAAAGATCGTAACTATCAAACATGTTAAGCTACTACAAAACAACTTTTAACACTACATAAGTTACGCTAGCTTTCTTCGTTAGCCAAAACTACCATATGTTATGGTTCAACCCTGTTCCAAAGATTCAAACATCACCACTAGCGGAAGACACCAGTAAGGAATAACACACCAAGATCTGGAAAGTATTGGAACGTGCAATGATCACCTTCTTTTATGTTGTTATCTTTAAGCCACTTGGCCTATCCTTTGACAACGTACTTGATACTGTTTCTATTTGGCTCAGCCCTAACATCATGTGCTGTCTCCACATCCTGCCTGTTGACGATCTTAACTTTCAATGATTCGTCAATTCCTGTCATTTCTGCTACTGCGACCGGTATGCGCTGTAGATTACAAAACATAATAATAATTTCCATTAATGTTTTTTTGTAGTACAACTATACAAAAGTTAAACAAACGATGTACAATTTGTAGATGCTTATTAACATAGAATTGTGTCTGAACTTACAAAGCGTTTGGTGTATGGCACAAAAAATATCAGTGGCTCAGGTTCATCATCATCAAATTCCTCTGCTGTTGCTGAAGAGTCTTCAGAATCCGATATGACGACAACGTCGTTTTCAGCTCTAGCCATTCTAAGAAACATTTAAAACGTTAACCCATTTTAATAATGCAATTTTTTTCTTTTTGTTGTAGTTTAAAGGAATGACAAATATACATAAGTTAAATAGGGTAATTCCTCGCGATGTTACATTTCTATTCTACTTGACTAACTTTCTTTTATTACATAAACATATCCTATATTTGTAACCCTTTTTAATCAATCTAAATTACACAAACCTATTTGTGGTGACATTCATAACAAAAATTAATTCCTAAAAGACAAGCATACTAATTTCATTTACTACCCACACTTTAAAAACAAAAAAAACTAAGGCTAAAAATCTTTGTTATTGCATTTCATCTTACCCAATAAGTCGATACACGAAACAACTTAACTTTACAACCTAATCGTATAAAACACCTCATTATTGTTTGTTATTCTACTTTAACAGAATGATACTTTCGTTAAGTACAACATTTTTCATACATTCATTTGTTCGAACACCTGGTGTGCATCGTATACTTAACGTCTTCGAGCATGTCACTGCATTCAAATGACTACCTAAATATGTTTTTTTCATACCCGAAGACTTGTATGCAGTAAATACACTAAGAACATCATGTATGTTACCTAACTGAATGAAGGTAAATCTGTCAATGAAACAAGTTACATCTAGGTTACTGTATACAGATTTTCATTTTCATTAAAGAAATCCAACCAAGACATGGCAGATGAACATGAACATTGAAAAAAAAAGAATTATTTTACCTGATTTTCGTAGACTCATGAACCGTATGATGGACAAATGAGGAATGCAGATGAGAGCAATCTTGAAACCCTTATTGAAATCCACTAAACGAAGTTATCATTTGATGGAAGGATAGATATAAAGATGTTGGAGTATGATGGACAAGTAATTAGTGTATGTTGACTATTTGATACACCTTTCACTATCACAATAGGGATTTCAACAGAAGATGCCATGCAATCTGATGGAGTACGAGCCGCCGATTTGTCCCTCTTGGTTTTTTTATTTATTATATATTGATCTTTTAGTATAAAAGTTTACAATTAACATATTATTTTTTAGCTAAATTACATAGATCAAATATCATAACATATTTATAGAATGTTATAATAGTAACTAAATTTTCTTTGTACTAATGGATTTAAGTTTTACTAATTTTTTAGACAACTAATGCTACTATATCGTTTCTTTGGTTTTTGATGTTAATAAATTTTTAACTTCAACAGTTACACAAGACAAGTGCAGGGAGAGGCGTAAGCTACCGAAATTTTATTTGGATAGTAAAATATCTAATGTATCACACGGCTTACCGGTTTCTAAAACAAACGAATCGTCGACTTCTAATTCGTCTTCCATTTTGTTGCACACGCCGACGGTATCACAAAATGCGTCGACTATGTCGCCAGGTTAATTTGTTTATTTATTTTAAACTTTGCTTACTATTTAAACTTGCATACTTAAAGTACTTGATACATATACATGTCTATAAATATTTACATACTGTGTTTCTTTTATCAGTTGTTTTCACGCAAAGTTACGAAATTTACACTAAAGAGAGACGGAGATTAAGGAGACTGTATTTAGACAGTAAAAAATCTCCTATCACACGAGGCAAATCCATGGATATGAACACTTTACAATCCTCTTCTAATCCAAGATCCGTTCACTGCAACACACAAAATGGTAATTCTATCCTCTTTTGTTAATAGTTACAAGTAATACTATACCCCACTTTCGAAAGTCGTATTTCATATCAAATGTGACAACTAACAATCATATGAATTATGTTATTTGTGTTTAATTATTTAGGTGATGTCAGTTCGGCTTCAAACAACCAAACACCTTCAACAAGTATCAGTCGCTTTTCTATTTCTCCAAACATAACAACATCAGCGACTACAACTCCTATTCTACGCCAAACGTCTCCAAGGCTATCTCCAGGACCAAGTAAGTTATTAGGCAGAGCACGAATTACATCTCCTATTCCAATGGTTGATTTGACTACAGAGGCAGCGTTAGATCAAGATCCATACAAAGGTGTTTCATCAGGTAGTCGCTTAAGTAGTATATTTACGACATTATTTTGTATAGCATTGTTTTATTTTGAAATACATGGATTGTAACGACTTGTACAAAAGTATCCTAAAACGCTCTGTAAGTGAAAACCCGAACCCCTAAAACCCTACTTTTTATGAAAAATCAAGAAAATCAAAATTTAGTACTCGCTCGCGGGCCGCGAAGGAATAAGAGAGAGTCTTCGCGGGGCGCGGCAGCTCTGCATTCGTCAGATAACGATCAAGACCACGTGTGCCACACCCCTTTCTAAGGCGGAAGCACGAGGTGTGATCATGAAAGGTTCTCATTGCATACGAATGGTAAACATACTACATGCTCGTAAAAATGACTCCAAATGCCAACATTACATAACTGAAAACAAAGTTTAAATGTTTACATCACAAGACAGCATATTGTCTGAAAAGTTTAAAACTTTATTCAACGATAAACATAAACAACATCCAAGAGCAAGAGTATGACCGCGCGCACATCCACTTTAGTTACTTGAAATACATGTGAGTTTTTGGAAAATCGTCAACATAATGTTGGTGTGAATTCATGCAGTTTTTGTATTGATCGTTTGTATACTTTGTATGAAAACATGGTATGTAATTTGTATAAATTAAGTATTTCTGTAAGTATCGAGATTGTTAATGGGTTGCAAGGCCATTAACATGTGACACGACATAGGAAGCATCCAAACCATAGGCATTTTTCTAGTTGTCGATTCACGACTGAGACACAAAAGCACTACTTGGTACTAGTTATCACCAAGAGTGTGGCTGCCCGAAAACCCATTAGATCTAACCTTTTGTTCTGCGGTCTTAGTATGTACACGATTAATGGTGCTTCTGGTACCCTATTCGTGACACGATTTAAAGTATCATTCCTTAGTTCTTGTATCCATCATACCATAACACATGTATTTTCCCAAGTTTAAAAAGTATGTAAAAGATTTAAAAGTGGGGACATGAACTCACTTTTCTGTAAACATTTAGTAACATGTACTTCACCCCGAAGTTATAAAACTGAAAACAGTTAAAAGAAAAGGGGGAGCATGAACTCACAACTTTGCGTTTCTTGCGCCGTAAACTTCACCGGGTTTGCTTATATAGCGTCATGACCTATACGTGTTTTATTAACGTTAGTCACTAGACTTGTATCGCACAAGTACAAGTCACCATCTTTTATGTATTTGTTCTTTGTGTGTTAAAAATAACTTATATTTTTAACTATGTATCTTACTTATATTATTTTCTCAGAAATAAATATAAGTATCTTGTATTTTTCACCCGAGTTATGTATTTTTGTCCAAAACTTCATTTTAAGTTCATAACTTGTCCAAGTTACAATATCTTTTAAGAATACATTTTCATAAATATATTCTCTTGTATTTGTCTAAGCATGTTGTATGTGTATTTTGTATTTTTCTACTCCTTGGGAGTATTTAGTGTATTTTCAAGTCCTAATACAGTATTACATGTAATACATACTACATACACTTAGCACAAAATTTGGTGACCATAAATATATATATTTTTCTCAAAAATATACATACTTAGTATCAATTTTCATTTTGAAGAAATCATCATTCCTTAATCTTGAAATTTACACAAAAATTAGGGAAACCTTGGTAAATATTTTTAGGTGAATTTTTAGGGAAGAAGTTCCACCAAAGCTTATATTTTTCTAAGTGTCAAAATTCTATAGAAATTTTGACATGGTTTCCCCTATAAAAATGGAGGTTTCCCATGTTTTCAAAACATGTGTTAATTTTCTTTTAAAACATCATCAAACATCAACAACACAATCAAGACTTACCATAAGCCAAGATCATGTAATTTACACTACGTCATGAACTTGAAGTTTTTGTAAAAACTTGTAGTAACTTACCATGTTACTTAGTAGGTTTAGTTACCCTAAAAAACATGATTATTTGTTTGTAAATCACTTTATCAAAAGATTTAGTCATTTACAACTTGTAAGATGATTTTTCTAAAAATATTTCTTTTGTATTTTTCTTGTTATAATCATGTTCCTATTCTTGTTTAAACACTAAAAATATGATTAGTTGACTTAGAAACCATGACTTTGTAAATCTTGTAAATAAACTTGGTTTCTTGAGAAAATTATTTTTGTAGTCGTCTATTTACAAGATTTGTATTTTGTTTAAATCACCTTTTCATATGAAAACCAATTTCATCATTCAAGTTCATGAAGATATAAAGCATGATGATCTTGGTCTTTCACAAGATCACCACTTTAACTTACTAGATTATGTGTTTAATCACAATCTAGTAGGTTTCTTATGATGTCTAACATCACTAACACAAATCATCTTTCATCAAGAAGCAAATCATCATTTACATGTATTCTTATGTATTTAAAGTATCATGATCATGTTCTTTTGTGTTCTTGTGATTAACAATATTTATCATCCTTTTAACCATCAAAATATGAAGTAATAAGAGATCATGAGGGCCTCACCACTAGCAACAAGGCTAGGGAAGAACACTTGATGTTGAAGATGATAAATGGGTTGGATAAAAGCAAAGGAAGAAGGTCCTTCAAGATCCACAAGCTCTAAACCTCCTTAAACACCTTCTTGCGCCTTGTGACTAACTTGGTATGATTGAATAATGGATGAAAGTGGTGGTGGTGTGGTGAGCTAGGATCGGCCGAAAGTGGGGAGGAGAGGAGAAGGTTGATGGTGTGATGAAGATGAATTGAGAATGGTTATACTTATAGTACATGGCATATCTTCTCACAAATCTTTACAAGATCACATAATATCTATTGAGATCTTACAATATCTTAATGAATCCAAGAAAGATCAAGATGGATTTTGTAGGATTTAGCAAGATTTTGGTGGGGTCACCCTCATTGTGACCGTCCACAATATAAGGGGGGGGGGTAAAGTGTAATTTTAATTTACTAATTATATAAATAAGTTAGTTTTCCGGTATAAAGTTTAGGGATTTAATGTGTTATTATGTTATAAGGGGTGTCATGGTGTTCGGGGATCATAACTAGCTCAGAAACATTAAAACAATGCTTCTAGGAATATTTTGATGTTTCGGGTAATGTCCGGTTGTTCGGTTAGATACTGGTTCGTTAAAGTGCTAAATTGCACCGTTTAGTGTCCTTTAAGTACTTTTTTGCGACACTTTTAATTCCCGACACTTAGGAAAGCATTCAGGACTAATTAGTCATATTTTTTACATGTTACTAACTCAATACAATGCTGAATTTTGCTGAAATTTATGAAATTCAGCATTTAAAGTGTGTCTCGGGTGCTTTTTGGTGCATATTCTAGCTTCCGGAAAGTCTATATGTTAATCCTTATATATACTCTTGGGTTTCAATGCATTTTAGACGTTGGACCTACTCCTAGGCCCCAATTCTATTGTCTGACTGCTTTCTGCAGAATTGTTGACACAGTGTGTCTTACCGGTGAGTTTACTAGTATTTCTGACGCAACGCTATTCATCAATGCATAAAGCAATATTTGTAGTATAAAACGTGCATGAATTCACAAGTATAGCATGTAATCAGACAATGTTGACATTTAATCTCATAATTGCAGTTATCAAGTATTAATTAAATTGTACGGAAATTACCGGTTTGGTGCCAGTTGTCACAGTCTCCCCCCGTTAAAAGAATTTCGTCCCGAAATTCAGGCTGAGCTAACTTTCGCAGGAGTTTTCTTGAACAGGTGGGGGTATTTTTCTTTAAACTGGTCTTCACGTTCCCACGTGTACTCGGGTCCGTGCTTAGAGTTCCAACGTACTTTGACAAGTTTGACACTACTCCTCCTGGTCTTGTTGACTTTCCAGTCTGTAACCTCCACGGGTTGTTCTGTAAATCGGAGGGTGTCGTCAATATGCACTTCATCCGCAGGGATGATCACTATTTCTTGGGTTGGACTCTTCCTGAGGTTGGATACATGAAACGTATCATGTACTCCATTAAGTTCTTCCGGTAATTCCAACTTGTACGCCACGGTACCAATTCTTTGTAAGATCTTGAATGGTCCGATGTATTGGGGATTCAGCTTCCCACGTTTTCCGAATCTTACTACGCCCTTCCAAGGTGAGACCTTCAACAAAACTTTGTCACACACCTCGAATTCTAAGGGTTTTTGTGTTCGATCAGCGTAGCTCTTTTGTCGACCTCGAGCCGCCTTTATGCGTTCTCGGATCTGCATGATTTTGTCAGTTATCTCTTGAACAAGTTCAGGACCAACCATACGTTTGTCTCCAGCGTCAGCCCAACATAATGGCGAGCAGCACTTGCGGGCCATATAGAGCATCAAACGGTGCGGCTTTTATGCTTGTATGATAACTGTTATTGTAGGAAAACTCAACTAAAGGTAGATGAGTATCCCAGCTGCCGCCTAGGTCCATAACACATGCACGAAGCATATCTTCTAGCGTTTGTATGGTTCGTTCGCTATGGCTATCTGTTTGCGGATGGAAGGCCGTGCTTAGATCTAGTTGAGATCCAAAGGCTTCCTGGAAGTATTGCCAGATCCTCGAGACAAAATGTCCATCTCTGTCTGAAATGATTGAGATAGGCACTCCATAACGTGCCACGATTTCTTTCAAGTATAGCTCAGCAAGCTTTTCAGTGCTATCCTTCTCTCGAATTGGTAGGAAATGTGCAGATTTTGTTAATCGGTCAACTATCACCCATATCATATCATGCCCCCTAGGGGTCCTGGGTAATTTTGTTATGAAGTCTATCGAGATTTGCTCCCACTTCCACATGGGTATCTCTGGTTGTTGCAGTAGGCCAGACGGTTTCTGATATTCAGCCTTAATCTTAGCACAGGTGAGGCATTTTCCAACATAAATAACAACATCGCTTTTAAGCCTCGGCCACCAATAGTAGTCTTTCAAGTCTTGATACATTTTGTCTGATCCTGGATGGATCGAGTATCTCGACTTGTGAGCTTCATTAAGGATGACTTCTCGAATACCGCCATAGAGCGGAACCCAAATACGCCCCTTAAAGTATAAGGTTCCCTCTTTGTTTGGCACCAAATTCTTCATCATACCTCGGAGGTATTCAGCTCTACGATTCTCCATCTTAAGGGCTTCTTGTTGTGCGTCACGAATGCGTGCAGTAAGGTTCGTTTGAATAGTCATTTCCAATGCTCGAACTCTTAGGGTCTTACCCTTTCTTTTCGGCTTAACGCGTCTGCTACAACGTTTGCCTTTCCAGGGTGGTACTTAATCTCACAGTCATAATCGTTCAGCAGCTCGACCCAACGTCGTTGACGCATATTTAGTTCCTTCTGATCAAATATATGTTGCAGGCTTTTGTGATCTGTGAAGATAGTACATCGAGTACCATATAAATAGTGTCGCCAGATCTTTAAGGCGAATACCACTGCGCCTAGCTCTAGGTCGTGAGTGGTATAATTTCTTTCATGCACCTTTAACTGTCTTGAAGCGTAAGCGATGACTTTTTGGCGTTGCATGAGCACGCAACCCAAACCTTGACGTGAAGCGTCACAGTATACCACGAAGTCTTCAGTGCCTTCGGGTAAGGATAGTATCGGTGCATCGCATAACTTGTTTTTGAGCAGTTGGAAGGCTTCTTCCTGCTTATCACCCTAGTCGTACTTCTTGTCTTTTTGCGTAAGGGTAGTCAGCGGTTGAGCTATCTTGGAGAAATTCTCAATAAATCACTGGTAATAGCCCGCTAAGCCCAAAAATTGTCGAACTTCAGTTGGGGTTTTGGGGGCTTCCCAATTCTTTATTGCTTCTATCTTGGATGGGTCTACATGAATGCCCTTCTCATTCACAACGTGACCAAGAAATTGTACTTCGCGAATCCAAAATTCGCACTTGGAGAATTTTGCATAAAGTTTCTCTTTCTTCAGTAGTTCCAAAATGGTTCTGAGATGTTGCTCGTGCTCTTCTCTCGTTCGTGAGTAAATCAGGATATCATCGATAAATACACTCACGAATTTATCGATATATGGTTTGCATACGCGGTTCATCAGATGCATGAATACCGCAGGCGCGTTCGTCAGTCCGAATGGCATCACAAGGAACTCGTAATGCCCATAGCGTGTTCTGAATGCAGGCTTTGGTACGCTTTCCTCTTGGATTCTTAACTGATGGTATCCCGATCGAAGGTCGATCTTGGAATAGTAGCTTGATCCTTGCAACTGATCAAATAAATCATCAATCCTCGGTAGTGGGTACCGATTCTTCATAGTAAGCTTGTTCAGTTCTCTATAATCGATACACATCCGCAGTGTCCCATCCTTCTTCTTCACGAACACTACTGGAGCTCCCCAAGGTGAGAAGCTTGGCCTTATGAATCCTTTATCCAACAACTCCTGGAGTTGCGTAGATAATTCTTGCATCTCGGATGGTGCAAGCCGATAGGGTGCCTTGGCTACAGGAGCGGCTCCTGGGACCAAGTCTATATGGAATGCGACTTGTCGTTGAGGAGGTAGTCCTGGCAGATCTTCGGGAAAAACATCAGGGAATTCCTTCACCACAGGAATGTCTTCGAGTTTCGGCTCCTCAGCCTTCTTATCTACAACGTGTGCCAGGAAAGCAACACATCCTTTCCTTAAATACTTATGTGCCTTCATATAACTGATGATTCGCAGAGGCGCGTCTCATTTTTCTCCATGTACGATGAGAGTTTCATCATTCGCCAGAGGGATGCGAATGATTTTCTCGTGACAAACAACTTCAGCTTTGTTCTTGGACAACCAGTCCATTCCAACCACTACATCGAAGCTACCAAATTGAATAGGTAAGAGGTCGATGCTAAATCTTTGCTCACCAAGTTCTAATGTGCAACCCCTAACAACTTCGCCCGATTCAACAAGTTTACCATTGGCTAGTTCTATGAAATAAGGAATATCTAATCTACTAGATTCTATTCCAAGCATACGTTTAAATTCCACAGACATGAAGCTAAAATTGGCACCAGTGTCAAATAGTATGGATGCAAAGTGATTGTTAACGAGAAACGTACCGGTGACCACATTAGGGTCCTCGCGTGCGTTCCTTGCTCCAATCACAAAAGCTCGAGCCTGAGCATTATTCCCCCTTGGGCAGTCTTTTATGAAGTGATCCTTGCTTCCACAACCGAAGCATCCTTGGTTCTGCACAGTTCCATTACCAATCCGGTTACCATTGCCATTGCCATTTCCACCGTTTCTATTACCAGCACCGTTGCAGTTTCCATTCCCGTTCCTTCCTTTTTCCCCAACAGTCCTCAGTATGGTGACCCAGTTTTCCACACTTGTCGCATTTTGGAATGCGACAAACTCCTTCGTGATGACGCTTACACTGGTTGCAGATGGGCAAAGTGCCCAGGTACCTTTTGGCAGGAGCGTCATTCATGGTTGCAAGATTTTTCGCCTCCTGGGGCGGGTTGGGGTCACGCTTCTTGTTGTTGAAACCCTTGTTGTTTTTGCGAGTTGCCTGATTCAGACTTCGGTGCGGTTCGCCTCGTATTGGGCGATAGCTGCGGAGATCCTTTCTTCCAGTGAGGCGTTCAGTTCCTCAGCAGTCCTCGGCAGAAGATGAGGAGGGGGTTGATCAGAATCCTGATTGTTCACAGTTCTCCTAGGTGCCATGTTTTGTCGGAACATAACACAACAGGATTAGACATTTGTTTGATATCGTCATATGAGACAGTAGTAGTATATATACACAGACATATACCCACATGAGTGACATCAAACAATCTACCACGCGTATAAATCAATTTATACAGTAACAAGCATGCATAAATAGATAAATACTGGTGTGTCATAAGATATTCACTGAGTCTTTACACATATCAGAACAACTTGTTACATCATTGTTTTCGAAGTTAACAAAATGCATAAGGGTTACATCTCCCAAAAGTACAAGTTTAATATATGTAAAGGACAAAATATCTTACTTCACATTGGCGGTTCTTGTCCTTATACCCCAAATTATTACTCTAACAGAGTATTTAATAGGCTGGGGAAGGGGTGAGGGTATTCATGTTTGACCTGTTCTTGTATTGAAGGAATCTTGTTTGATACGTGACAAGACTTGCTGTGGTTTCTGTGCACTGAACTCCATAATTATGTATGCATCCATAATTACGTAACTCCTTGCACAGTCCGCACAGTTCGTTTCATCCTCGTATCACTTCCTTCTGATAGGCCATTGTTTTTTCAGGTAAAGTCACGAGTACCTGAGATATTCTATTTCTAGTATATGTATATACCAATTATCACACATAGTTGCAAGTAATTTCTAGTCAAAGACAAGTGCTACTCCAGTGCACCCTAAGTTTCATAGTGTCCTTACTTGACTCTTTGAAAAACTATTTCAGGTAGTGGATGTCACGGAAAGTTTTATGCAATGAAAACTTTTTTGAAAAATTGTTTTCGTGAAAGGATCCTAAGATTGTAGACTAGACTCGAGAAGGAATCCTGGTTCACTACAATCGCAGCTCTGATACCAATCTATCACACCCCTTTCTAAGGCAGAAGCACGAGGTGTGATCATGAAAGGTTCTCATTGCATACGAATGGTAAACATACTACATGCTCGTAAAAATGACTCCAAATGCCAACATTACATAACTGAAAACAAAGTTTAAGTGTTTACATCACAAGACAGCATATTGTCTGAAAAGTTTACAACTTTATTCAACGATAAACATAAACAACATCCAAGAGCAAGAGTATGACCGTGCGCACATCCACTTTAGTTACCTGAAATACATGTGAGTTTTTGGAAAATCGTCAACATAATGTTGGTGTGAATTCATGCAGTTTTTGTATTGAACGTTTGTATACTTTGTATGAAAACTTGGTATGTAATTTGTATAAATCAAGTATTTATGTAAATATCGAGATTGTTAATGGGTTTCAAGGCCATTAACATGTGACACGACATAGGAAGCATCCAAACCATAGGCATTTTTCTAGTTGTCGATTCACGACTGAGACACAAAAGCACTACTTGGTACTAGTTATCACCAAGAGTGTGGCTGCCCGAAAACCCATTAGATCTAACCTTTTGTTCTGCGGTCTTAGTATGTACACGATTAATGGTGCTTCTGGTACCCTATTCGTGACACGATTTAAAGTATCATTCCTTAGTTCTTCTATCCATCATACCATAACACATGTATTATTCCCAAGTTTAAAAAGTATGTAAAAGATTTAAAAGTGGGGACATGAACTCACTTTTCTGTAAACATTTAGTAACATGTACTTCACCCCCGAAGTTATAAAACTGAAAACAGTTAAAAGAAAAGGGGGAGCATGAACTCACAACCTTGCGTTTCTTGCGCCGTAAACTTCACCGGGTTTGCTTATATAGCGTCGTGACCTATACGTGTTTTATTAACGTTAGTCACTAGACTTGTATCGCACAAGTACAAGTCACCATCTTTTATGTATTTGTTCTTTGTGTGTTAAAAATAACTTATATTTTTAACTATGTATCTTACTTATATTATTTTCTTAGAAATAAATATAAGTATCTTGTATTTTTCACCCGAGTTATGTATTTTTGTCCAAAACTTCATTTTAAGTTCATAACTTGTCCAAGTTACAATATCTTTTAAGAATACATTTTCATAAATATATTCTCTTGTATTTGTCTAAGCATGTTGTATGTGTATTTTGTATTTTTCTACTCCTTGGGAGTATTTAGTGTAATTTCAAGTCCTAATACACTATTACATGTAATACATACTACATACACTTAGCACAAAATTTGGTGACCATAAATATATATATTTTTCTCAAAAATATACATACTTAGTATCAATTTTCATTTTGAAGAAATCATCATTCCTTACTCTTGAAATTTACACAAAAATTAGGGAAACCTTGGTAAATATTTTTAGGTGAATTTTTAGGGAAGAAGTTCCACCAAAGCTTATATTTTTCTAAGTGAAAATTCTATAGAAATTTTGACATGGTTTCCCCTAAAAATGGAGGTTTCCCATGTTTTCAAAACATGTGTTTATTTTCTTTTAAAACATCATCAAACATCAACAACACAATCAAGACTTACCATAAGCCAAGATCATGTAATTTACACTACATCACGAAGTTGAAGTTTTGTAAAAACTTGTTGTAACTTACCATGTTATTTAGTAGGTTTAGTTACCCTTAAAAACATGGTTATTTGTTTGTAAATCACTTTATCTAAAGATTTAGTCATTTACAACTTGTAAGATGATTTTTCTAAAAATATTTCTTTTGTATTTTTCTTGTTACAATCATGTTCCTATTCTTGTTTAAACACTAAAAATATGATTAGTTTACTTAGAAACCATGACTTTGTAAATCTTGTAAATAAACTTGGTTTCTTGAGAAAATTATTTTTGTAGTCATCAATTTACAAGATTTGTATTTTGTTTAAATCACCTTTTCATATGAAAACCAATTTCATCATTCAAGTTCATGAAGACATAAAGCATGATGATCTTGGTCTTTCACAAGATCACCACTTTAACTTACTAGATCATGTGTTTAATCACAATCTAGTAGGTTTCTTATGATGTCTAATATCACTAACACAAATCATCTTTCATCAAGAAGCAAATCATCATCATTTACATGTATTCTTATGTATTTAAAGTTTCATGATCATGTTCTTTTGTGTTCTTGTGATTAACAATATTTATCATCCTTTTAACCATCAAAATATGAAGTAATAAGAGATCATGAGGGCCTCACCACTAGCAACAAGGCTAGGGAAGAACACTTGATGTTGAAGATGATAAATGGGCTGGATAAAAGCAAAGGAAGAAAGTCCTTCAAGATCCACAAGCTCTAAACCTCCTTAAACACCTTCTTGCACCTTGTGACTAACTGGAATGATTGAATAATGGATGAAAGTGGTGGTGGTGTGGTGAGCTAGGATCGGCCGAAAGTGGGGAGGAGAGGAGAAGGTTGATGGTGTGATGAAGATGAAGTGAGAATGGTTATACTTATAGTACATGGCATATCTTCTTACAAATCTTTACAAGATCACATAATATCTATTGAGATCTTACTATATCTACATGAATCCAAGAAAGATCAAGATGGATTTTGTAGGATTTAGCAAGATTTTGGCGGGGTCACCCTCATTGTGACCGTCCACAATATAAGGGGGGGGGGTAAAGTGTAATTTTAATTTACTAATTATATAAATAAGTGAGTTTTCAAGTATAAAGTTTAGGGATTTAATGTGTTATTATGTTATTAGGGGTGTCATGGTGTTCGGGGATCATAACTAGCTCAGAAACATTAAAACAATGCTTCTAGTAATATTTTGATGTTTCGGGTAATGTCCGGTTGTTCGGTTAGATACTGGTTCGTTAAAGTGCTAAATTGCACAGTTTAGTGTCCTTTAAGTACTCTTTTGTGACACTTTTAATTCCTGACACTTAGGAAAGCATTCAGGACTAATTAGTCATATTTTTTACATGTTACTAACTCAATACAATGCTGAAATTTATGAAATTCAGCATTTAAAGTGTGTCTCGGGTGCTTTTTGGTGCATATTCTAGCTTCCGGAAAGTCAATATGTTAATCCTTGTATATACTCTTGGGTTTCAATGCATTTTAGACTTTGGACCTATTCCTAGGCCCCAATTCTATTGTCTGACTGCTTTCTGCAGAATTGTTAACACAGTGTGTCTTACTGGTGAGTTTACTAGTATTTCTGACGCAACGCTATTCATCAATGCATGAAGCAATATTTGTAGTATAAAACGTGCATGAATTCACAAGTATAGCATGTAATCAGACAATGTTGACATTTAAGCACATAATTACAGTTATCAAGTATTAATTAAATTGTATGGAAATTACCGGTTTGGTGCCAGTTTGTGACAACTCGTATTTCAGAACCTATCTTTGTGCTAAGTGTAGCATGTTTGAACACTATGTGATTATGTGAACTTTGATGATTAATGAAATGTTATGCTTGATATGTGTTTATTGTGTAACGAACGTATGCAAATAAACAAGCCCAAACACACAACACAATCCGATCGCACAAGCCCATTCGGGCTACACTCTTTGTATCCGAACCAAGGGCAGCCCAAAGCTGGGTTCGGCCCACTCCATCAACTCGCACAACACCTAGGGTGTTAGTATAAATCCAACACTTCACCAAAACACACAAAGTTTAGCAAACCCTACTCCTCTCCTCTTGAAGCCGACGGCAAACATCCCATCTCTCTCGTAGCTTTATCGTTCAGATCAACTCTCATTCCATTCTCTAACCGGTTAGTGTATTACTTTTGATTGCATGATTGATGATGTGTTGGCTTATCTGTTTTTACAGGATGATTTAAGGAGGTTATGTGTTTGAGATTGTTAAGGGTTTGTGTTCATAAAATTGGCTCACATGTGTATTCGACAATGTTCATATGATTTGGAATTTGCATGATATTAATCAAGAACCGAATGTATAGTTACTCGGCCGTGATGAGTTTATGTTTAGACTGATTTAGAGTTGATGTTTTAGAACCGAATAGATGTTAATCGACTGTTATGCTTCTGCCTTTCGGATTGTTTGTTTGATGATGTTGAAAGCTTTAAATCTGATAGTTTGAATGTTTTAAGATGTTGTTTATGCTTGAAACATGATTAGGGTTCATGAGAAATCGGTTAGAATATGCTTGTTGATCGATGATTTGCATGATCTAAAACTGTTAATTGTGTTGTTTGATTGTGGTAAAGAAGGAAACTGTGGAATGATATAACTAAATAGCATATTTTCGGATATTTAAACCAGTCGCACAAGCTCTCTCGGTCACACAAGATTAGGTCACACAAGACCTGATCTGATCGCACAAGAGCTCAATCGCACAAGTGTCTGGTCGCACAACACAGTCGCACAAGTCATAAAGTGCAACTGATTAAACACAGTGTACAACACAGCATCTGCATGATCGCACAAGACCTTGTGGATCGCACAAGATGGTGCCGATCACACAAGGCTTGGGCCACACACAAACTACTTAAAACTGTTGCACTGTTGGGCCTCAAAGCCCAATCCCAATCGCACAACGACTGGTCAGTCGCACAAGACCATCCGGATCGCACAAGACTTATGTTTATTTGTTGGGCCGTATTCATGTTGGACCGCTTATGTTATTTGGGCTGGGTATATTTGGGCTGGGTATATTTGGGCTTCATTTAGTGAATCGCACAAGACTAATGGGCTAATGAACTTGTGCGAGCCCAACCTTCTGAGTCGCACAAGTTGGGCATTATGTGGACTTGACTGTTTAAGTGATTTACGTGTTTGCCATGATCAATACGTGTTCGTAACCTATTAGCTTATGTGTAAACATACGTGCACTTCTTGAACCTAGACCTGACTTGTATGGTAACCATGTTAGGACGTGGTTGACCACTAGGAGCTCAATCGACCTTTACTTATCTGCCGAGCTAACCTAAGGTGAGTTCACACTTTCTACAAAGCATGGGATTCCCAGGGGTTGGGAATGGGTTAAGGAATATGGATTCCTCGTCCTCCTTGGGTAGGACAGTATGGGTTAAGGAATATAATTCCTCGTCCTCTTGGACAGTTTAAACTTCACTAGACCAAAACTCTATCACGAAGTCCCTCCTTTTTATATCGACTTAATCGTCGGGCCAATGGCGAGCGGGTCATTAGTTAGATAGCGCTATTTAGGTCTGACAAGCCTCACACCGTGCCGCAGAGGACGGGCGTGAACTAATGGATCTGGGCACATCAATGATGATAGACATTGACGCTAAGGGCACATAAACATGACTAAAGTCAGTGGTCGATATGGTAACGAGTCCAGATAATTAAACATGGGGTAGCCCCCACGGCTTGATAGCCAGAGTAAACGGGATTAAACAAAACACGTTTTCAACTATGGGGTAACCCCCACGGCAGGGATGCCAATTAAAGGAAACTGTTTTTGGAACAACTTAAAACGAACACCCAACTGTGAACTCACTCAACTTAGTTGTTGACTCGTTACTACATGCTTTGCAGGTCACTAGGTACTTAGCTGGAGCTTGCATGGGGAAGAGTCGTTGTGGGACATGGACAGCTGTGTACCATGTTAAACATTGAAACGTATGAACTTATATTTTGTTTTGGTTTTAAACATTATGCTTCCGCTTGCAACTTAAACTATGTTTTGTTTGGACACCAATTGTATCGGTTGGATTTTTATAATTATTTACACGTTTGTTCAATATGATTGGTGGCTGGATCTTGGTCAGTCACGCCTCCGAGCGGTGATACACCGCAGGTGGATTTTGGGGGTGTGACACAGTTGTCACAACGTGTCCCTACACGTGTCGACCTGACGCTATGACTCAGCAACCCTAAACCGCCCTATGCTTCCTTGGGGGCCGCGAAGCCCTGTCTTGACTCTCTCGCGGGGCGCGAGGGCCCCATTTCCAGCCATATAAATGAGGAGTTCGAGCTTCAGTTGAAATCGTTCAATTCTTTTCTTTCTCTTAGCCTCTATAATAGCAAAATAGTAGCTCGGTATTTTACCCTAAACCCCGAAACTCTGCTCGTTATTAGGGTAATAACTCTAATCACTGGTACGATACTTCATCCGATCGATTGAAACCAAGCCGATGGATGTTTAACCGCTGCCAATATCTGCCTATACTTTGTCATTCGTTGTGAAGGTTTCGATCTCGTGATTATCGTTAAAGTTGAATTGAGTTAATACACTAATACGAGTTCCATTGTATCTAGAAATTAGAACTCATACTCAGGAAGCTGTTTAACTAGAATGCTTAGCAATTAAGTAAACTTAATAGTTAAGTAAAACTCAGCAATTAAGAAACCTAATAGATAAGTAAACTTAACAGTTAAGTAAGATTAATTAATCAGTTAAGTAAGATTAATTAATCAGTTAAGTAAAATTAATTAAGCTAAGTAAGATTAATTAATTAGTTAAGTAAGATTAATTAAGCTAAGTAAGATTAATTAGTCAGCTAAGTAAGATTAATTAACTAAGTAAATTAAACACCTAAATAGATATACATGAAAATAGATATATATGAGGAAGGTGTAAGGAAGGTGTAAGAGGATATATATGTGGGTAGGAAGCTTCCTAGAAAATGTATAGGTAACTTCCTAGAAATGTATATGTAATTTCCTAGAAAGTATATAGGAAACTACCTAGAAATTTCATGTTTCTTACCTATAAATAGGAAGCTTAGGATTCATTTTCCTTTGCTCATTCCTTCTATTCTTCTCTCTATACGTTGGTGTTCTAACCAATAATCACCGATACGATATTCTATCCGATCGATTTGGGAACCAACTAACGAATGCCAAAGTGCTGTCTAAATAAGACTATACTTTATGAATTTCGTTAAGGTGCTGATCTCGTGACCATCGTTAGGTTTGATATGGTTTTACACTAATACGTATTCCACTCTGTTAAACTAAATGTTTAACTATCAGAAAACTCCAAACAATACACTTACAATCAAACAAGATGTTTAATCATCAGAAGACATAGAATCAAGAGGCTTGTTAAATCAAGACTGCATGCTTATAATGTGACTCATTCTCTTTTTACCAAACTGCTTTGTAAGCCCTAAATGTTTTCCAGTTATAACTACAAGGATTAAGTCTTTGCAAATCTTTAATTACTGGCAGTAAGTGGGGGTATTGTGCACATTACTACTGTTTTATCACTCTTAGGTGGGCGAGCCTAATTAGTGATATGGCCACGGTCATAGATCCGGTCGAGTGACAACTAGACCAGATAATTATAAGATAAGGGGCAAATGTAAAAACTCTTAATGCTGTGAATTATAACAAAGTTATAATTGCAGTGATTAAGTTGTCACACCCCCAAAATACCACATGCGGAAAATCACGGGACGTGTGACGTACCAGGATCCAAGCCACCAATCACATTGAACTACGCATAGTATTTAAATAAAACATTCCATTCATTTCTAATTATAAATCCAAGTCATGAGTTAAACCAAAGTAAGTATTCAGTGGAAGCATAATGTAAACAATAATTCAAATGTTTCAAAACATGTATCCATAATCAACAAAGCGAGTATCCAAGAGCCTCGTCCCATGACCACTCCAGCACTCCCAGATAGCAAGTCCATAACAAGAATCTAACGACTTGCAAGCATGTAGACACGTGTGTCAGACGACGCTGGTGAGTTCAAAGTTTTGTTAACAAGTTAGTTACCAGATATGAGTATAAGATAGTTCAATGATTTGATTTGATGTTGTTATTAACTCGATTACCGCAGATTGCTACAAGATTTATTTGCCCAACCCCAATGTCTCTATCAAAACATTGGTCAAGTGGTAAAGGTAATTAGTTCACGCCCGTCCTCCCTAGTACGGTGTGAGGGTGCCAAACCTAATAGCGCTATCAAGTAATAACCTCGTTGCCTCCCCGGCAACTAATCGGTAGATGTAAGGGGTCTTATCAATAGAAATGAGTGTAATAACAAACATCCCAATAACCTGACATTCCTCCCTGGAACGTTACCCGATATCCCTCCCCGGGATGCATGTTTGGAAAAAGAACAGTGAACTCACCTTGGTTTGCGCAGTTTGTTTAATTACTTGTTCACAGTTTATCAATCAAGCCTATGGTATTCATGTATACAAAATCAGTTTATGTTCGCATGGTACACGTATAAGTTTATAGTCACAGTGTGCATTTAGAATCACAATCACTAAATAACACACAACAGTTATTCAAGCCTATGCAAAACCATACTTCATATATATGATCATATCAACACATAACAGTTACTTGCGCCATCCATCAAAGTTAATTCCATGTTTCTCAGTCTTTACTAGCATCATCAACAGATAGTGACATAGTTATCCATTATGTTACTTGCTCAAAACTACAGTCTGTTATGCACTACTCCTGGGCGGCGAAACTTCCAATGGCGAAACTCTAAGGAGTTTCGTCGATATGATAGGTGGCGAAACTCTAAGGAGTTTCTTCGAGATTCTAAGTGGCGAAACCTATAGAGTTTCGTCGAATTGTTTGCTGACGAAAGGCCAATGTTTCGTTGGCCTATGTTTCGCCGACCATCCCTAAGAGTTCATCAATTTCGGCCGTAATTGCTGTAACAACTTTACGGTTTCTCCAAACAGATCAACCAATTATTTTCTAATCATGAACAAAGACCCTAATCATCATCAACATTTACATCATGATCCACAGTCAAACATCCAGTTCCCATTTAATCAAACAACAAGGGCCTTAACAATTTGCATACTCACATAATCATCACTATATATACAGTTATTCAATCATCATCTGCTCATCATATTAACCAAACAGTAATCATGAGGAAACACAAGAACATTCAAGACCCCATCGAATAATCCTAACTACATATCACGGTTATTGAACGATAAACATTACACACATCAGATCCAATGTATTCACACATAAACATGGTAATACCAAATAACGTATCGGATATAGATCTGATGAACAAACAAAAGACTAACCTCGATATAGTAGCTAGGGTAATTGGACCAAAGAGATGATATGCTTCGAGAGAGTTTCTCTACCGTCGATAGGTGTAGGGAGAACTAGGGTTTTATAACTGACACTCTATGTATAAATATAACTGAGACATACTTGGGCTTCACCTGGGCCGAAACCCATCACGGCGAAACTCTCCCAGACGAAACTTGAGTTTCGTCAAGCATGAAGATGAGGAACATGTCCCATGTTTCGTCGGGTCCCTTTTTAAATAGTTAATGAGTTAACAAGATTTTCATTAATTAGAAACATTGCAAAATTACACAAACAAGTTCAGTAACTAGCAAAACTCCAAACAACTTCACGTTACATAAAATAAAACTGATTGTCAAACATCATCCCCAACTTGAAAGAAATTTCGTCCCGAAATTTGACAAGCAATCCAAGACGGTACGATGCTAGATCAATGATGACTTTGCATTTTCCGCGTGTGCAACATCATTCACAACTTGATTGGGAATTTCATCCCGAAATTCACTAGTTGTGCCAGACTTAGGTTTGCCAGACTTAGACTTGTCATCTGGAAATAAATGTCGGTACTTAAGCTTCATCTGATCCTCGCGTTCCCACGTGAACTCCGGTCCACGTCTTGAGTTCCAACGAACTCTCACAATCGGAATACGGCTGTGCTTGCGGACTTTGACTTCTCGGTCCATGATTTCGATAGGTTCCTCGATAAACTGTAACTTGTCATTGATTTTCAACTCTTGAAACGGTACCACTAGCGTTTCATCAGACAAACACTTCTTCAACTGCGACACGTGGAAGACGTCATCAACGTTACCCAACTCAGCAAGTAACTCCAGCTTGTAGGCCACTTTACCAATTCGTTCCAAAATCTTAAATGGCCCAACATAACGTGGGTTAAGCTTGCCGTGTTTCTCAAAACGCACTACACCCTTCCAGGGTGAGACCTTCAACATAACACGATCATTAACTTCAAATTCCAAAGGTTTTCTATGCTTATCAGCGTAGCTTTTCTGACGGTCACGAGCTGCCGCCATACGATTCCTGATCTGCACAATTTTCTCGGAGGTTTCGAGTACAAGTTCTGGGCCTGTAACCTGGCTGTCACCCACCTCAGCCTAACAGAGAGGTGAACGACATTTTCGTCCGTACAATGCTTCGAATGGAGCTGCCTGAATGTTGGTATGGTAACTGTTTTTGTAAGAGAACTCTATCAGCGGCAAATGTTTCTCCCAGACTTTACCAAAATCAATCACACATGCTCGCAGCATGTCTTCAAGTGTCTGGATGGTTCGCTCACTTTGACCATCCGTCTGCGGGTGATAAGCAGTGCTCATATCGAGAAACCAGCCGAATGATTTGTGCATCGACTGCCACAAATCTGAGATGAAACGCGGGTCACAGTCAGAGATAATAGAAGTTGGCACCTCGTGCCTAGAAACCACCTCCTTGAGGTAAACCGCAGCTAATTGTGAGAACTTATCCGTTTCCTTGATTGCCAGAAAGTGCGCTGATTTCGTAAGACGATCAACGACCACCCAAATTGTGTCGTTCCCGTTTTGAGTTCTAGGTAGTCCAGTGACAAAATCCAATGTGATTTGCTCCCATTTCCACATGGGTATTTCTGGCTGTTGCAACAATCCAGACGGTTTCTGATATTCCACTTTAACTTTCGAGCAGGTCAAACACTTACTCACATAAGTCGCGATGTGAGCTTTCATCCTTGGCCACCAATACATGACTCTGAGATCTTGATACATCTTATCCGAACCTGGGTGAACAGAGTATCGAGACTTGTGCGCTTCATCCATCACAAGTTCCCTAAGATTACCAAACAACGGAATCCATATCCGCTCCATAAAATGGTAAATACCATCTGATCTCTTCTCGAGTCATTTTTCCATACCCCATAAATACTCAGCTTCATAGTTTTCTTCCCTCAACGCCTTGGCCTGAGCCGAACGGATCTGATCAGGCAGGTTAGAATGAATGGTGAGCTGCAAAGCGCGGACACGTTTGGGTTTTGATTCCTTTCGACTAAGAGCGTCAGCTACCACGTTAGCCTTACCCGGATGATACTTGATTGCACAGTCGTAGTCATTTAAAAGTTCTACCCAGCGACGTTGTCTCATATTCAAATTCTTCTGGTCGAAAATATGCTAAAGGCTCCTGTGGTCGGTATAAATAGTGCATTTAGTACCGTACAGGTAATGCCTTTAGATTTTGAGTGCAAACACCACTGCTCCCAACTCTAAGTTGTGTGTCGTATAATTCCTTTCGTGGACCTTCCGTAGGATATCACTTTCTCGCGTTGCATCAACACGCAACCGAGACCTTGAATAGATGCATCACAGTATACCGCGAAATCTTCGGTACCTTCAGGGAGAGACAAGATCGGTGCACTGCAGAGTTTCTGTTTTAATAACTGGAAAGCCTTTTCTTGTTTCGTTCCCCATGAGTATACAACTCCTTTCTGTGTCAATAAAGTAAGAGGTTGGGCGATCTTCGAAAAGTCCTTAATAAACCTGCGATAGTACCCAACGAGTCCAAGAAATTATCGCACCTCCGAAGGATTCTTTGGTGCCTCCCAATTTCTAACAGCATCAACCTTTGCAGGATCCACGTGTATCCCCAATTCATGAACAATGTGTCCAAGAAAATGTACCCCCCGAATCCAGAAGTCACACTTAGAAAACTTCGCATAGAGCTGCTCCTTCCTTAGAAGCTCAAAAATAAGACGCATGTGCCGCTAGTGATCTTCCTTGCTCTTCGAGTCGATCAAAATGTCGTCGATGAATACTATAACGAAATCGTCGAGATACGGTTTGCATACACGGTTCATGAGATCCATGAAGACCGCTGGCGCATTCGTCAATCCAAACGGCATAACTAAAAATTCATGGTGCCCATAAGGCGTTCGAAAAGCCATTTTTGGAACATCCTCCTCTAGGACTCTCACCTGATGATAGCCCGATCTTAAGTCGATTTTCGAATAAAAACTTGACCCTTGCAACTGGTCAAACAAGTCGTCGATGCGTGGCAATGGATAACGGTTCTTGACAGTCACCTTGTTGAGTTCCCGATAATCAATACACATGCGAAAGGACTCGTATTTCTTCTTCACGAACAAAACTGGGGCTCCCCAAGGCGTAGAGCTGGGTCGAATAAAGCCCCTATCCAGTAACTCTTGCAGTTGATTAGACAACTCCTGCAATTCTCCAGGTGCTAAACGGTAAGGAGCACGAGCTATCGGGGCTGCTCCTGGTGCAAGATCAATCTGAAACTCCACTTGACGGTGAGGAGGTAAACCAGGAAGTTCCTCAGGAAACACATCGGTAAATTCGCGTACAACTGGCAGATCCTCGATCTTTCTTTCCCATGAAGGAGTATCAGTAACAAGTGTTAGAATAGCAGGATACCCCTTTCGTAGACATTTATGCGCTTGCATAGCTGAGATGATTCCAACCATCGCACCACTGCGATGCCCCTGAACCGATAACGACTCTCCACCAGAGAGAGGAATACGTACAATCTTCTTGTGGTACCCGGGGAAAAACCCACAGTCATCCTGATATACTCATCGTTTTTTCCCTTCGACTGCTTATCAAATTTCAGGACGAAATTTCTTTCAAGTTGGGGATGATGTGACAACCCGAATATTTAAGGTTAGCATTATTTGAAATCCCACAACTTTTAGCGTGTGCTCCTATGTTTATCTGCCTATTTTGTGCACCACTACATGATTACGTACACTTAGCTGACTAACTATACATGATTAGGTATGTTTAACTAATTAACCTCTCGTGAGTACCGTGTGTCGTGAAACTGGTTTAGAAAACCAAATCCGTTGGACTATGTGCATTTGGGCCACTCATTCACATTACACACGGGCCACTCATTTAATTATACAACATGGGCATGGACAAATCGAGCCCACTGTACATATTATGATCACCGGCCCAAAGCCACTTGTGCACTACCATATTATGATACGTGATCACTGGATACACCAATTTCATCATCACATCAAACCCTACTGCTGCCATACGTAGCGAACAGCAGGAGCAACCCCCCCTGCCGCGACACCCCAGATAATCAACATCCGAATCAAGTCGAACTTCCGGTCAGTGTAATGTCTTTATATGTTGAATCAGTATCCTTGTGATGCTTGTTTAGTTGCACAAATTTATGATCTTGATTAATGATGCTGTTATATTTGATGGTTAACATGTATGTAATGATTTCGTATAAGTGCTATCATTTACATAGGTTACGGTTGACTTTAACATGCTAGTAATATGACTGAATAGTCTCGAATCATGGTTCTGCACATACACTAGATTATGATAGTGAAGTATATGTCATACATTCAGGGATCGGACGCTATTAATGGTTTTAACGGTTAAACCCGGTTAAGGTTAACCGATTCATATGATGTCTGGGTGATGACCTATGGTATTATGGTTATGAGTAATCAATGTTAGTCAATGACTAGGGCATATAATATTGTTGATTTTGGGTGCCACTGTTTAATTTCATGTAGGATATTAATTGGCATGAGGTATATATTGATATGTTGTTATGGAATCTCTATATGATATTGTGAACATGGGGAACCGATTGGTTAGGTTAGGCACATGGGGTCACTGTTAGAAACAAAACAGTAAGCAAATGGATCACACAAACATTTCTAGTGGACTGGTTAATTTTGGGCAAAAAGGGACCAGTTAGAATAGTTGGATCTGTTGGGTTGGCTTAACGGACTGGGTGCTATGGTTGGGTAAATGAGATGAACTTCACTAGGGGCCTTTGATCAAACAACCAATGAATTTAATAAATTATAACAGTGAGTTGGGCATTGGTGATAACTAAGTGTGTACTACAAATTACATGCTTATTAAGTAGGCCATCCATGTTAGTGGGTTACTTATGTTATCAGATTTTGTAATCGGGCCACTTAACCAAACAGGTTAATCAAAGAATGGGCTGCAAAACGCTTTATGTGCTGGGCCGGTTGGGGTTAAAGAACTGAACGGCCCAACCGAACATATAACGGGATCTGGGTAAATTCTTATGGTGGGCCGAATGGGTTAATGGCTGGGCCGGTAGGTTTTGGAGCTACGGAATGGGTCGAGTCTATATAATACATTGTGTTGTTAGTCATAAATGTTGCAACACGGAACCCATATGATCCGAATGTGAAATGTGTGTGTTATGTTTACTGGTATTGTGGATGAACTATGATTAGGATACTTGTATGACATACGTGAAAATATATGTGGCATGATTATTGTTTGAGCATCACATGTGAATAAATGCGTGAATACATGGAACTAACTGTCTCTGTAAACCCGGTAGGAATTGATTGGTTAACTGTTAAACAAGCGCTTAGTCTAACCGAGCAAACCAAAGGTGAGTTCACTACATTCAAGCATGCGTCCCAGTGGTTGGGGACAGTCAGTGGGTATCCCGTGGAGGGATAAGTCTGTTGGGTAAACACGGGTATATTGGTTAATATTCTCACCTATCATTCTTGTAAGTCCCTTATGTTGTTACCTAGAGGGTAACGGGTATTAGTTGGTAGCGCTACTTAGGTTTGGCACCCTCACACCGCTCCTAGAGAGGACGGATGTGAACTAATGACCCAGTCGGGCCCAGTACTGGATAGGAGTACGTGGGAAAGGGCAGTCATGTACTTCAGGAGCCGTCTTGTTCGGAATTGAGATATTAACAATATTACTTGCATTGGTTATTGAACTGTTTTACATTCAACTGGTAACAAACGTTTTCTTAAACTGTGGACTCGCCAGCTTTGTCTGATACACTTGTTACATGCTCGCAGGTCGTTAGGTGATTGAAACAGGAGCTTGCTGGCAGGAGAGCAAGAGTGGTCATGGTCATACCGACGGGATTATTTGTCAAATACTTATTTATTACGATTGATTCGTATTTACCTTATGATACTTTAATCCTTCCGCTGAACTTGTGATTTTGAATAACTTATGATTGGAATTGTTATTGCTTAATTGATGGAACTTTATTACAACTTGTGATTCAATGTAATTAGTGGCTCATTGCTAGTAGTCACACGCCTAACAGGGACACTCCCTAGGTGGTAATTTGAGGGTGTGACACTTCTCCTTACACAGAATCTCAGCTTGGTGTTTAGACAGCCAATCCATACCAACCACAATATCAAAGCTACCGAGGGTAACAGGAAGGAGATCAATATCAAACACTTGACCCACAAGATCTAGTTTACACCCAAAAAGAACATGTGAAGCTTCTATCGTTTTGCCATCGGCTAGTTCTACTACATGCTTAACCTGTAAAGGTGTTGGAGTTAACCCTAATCGCTGACTAAACTCTAGAGACACATAACTCCAATCGGCACCGGAATCAAATAACACAGAAGCAATAAGATTGTTCACAGAAAACGTACCAGTCATGACATTGCCGTCGTTCCTAGCATCACCAGCACCGATAGTGAATACCCTTCCACGAGCTCCATTGCTCCCATTGTTGCCGTTGTTGTTGTTATTTCCAGCATTGTTATTGTTGTTCTGGCGGTTGTTGTTGTCGTTAACATCCTGATTCAACTGAGGGCAATCCCGCTTGATGTGGCCCTCATCCCCACACTGGAAACACCCTTTCTTAAAGCCCTGGGTTTGGTGGGGTTGTTACCTTTGCTGTCACTGATACTGCTGATTTTGCTGCTGCTGATGCTGCTGCTTTGGCTGCGTGGCTCTACAGTCTTTGGTCTCATGGCCCACTTTTTCGCGCCTACGGCAAGTCCGGGCACACTGTCCATAGTGATGATAACCACACTTGTTGCACTGTGGCTTCTTCCCAACATAGGAGCCCTGATTCTGATTGCTGCCCTGGCCTTGGTTAACTGAGGATGACTGATTGAAACTACGGTTATTGTTGTTGTCAGGCCTTTTTTGAGATGGACTGGCACTAGTTGCCTAGTCAGCGTCGTTCCATTTTCGCTTGTTATCACTAGCATGCGTAGTAGCTGTGGTCGCAGCAACAGTAGTGGCAGAAACGCGCGTTGGTAGCGAACCACTCTCTACCTCCTGATCGGTGATCTTGTGAGCCAAACGGACAATCTGAGGTAAGTTATTGAGGTTAGCTGCAGTAACCAAACCCTTCACTCGTGGAGCTAATCCCTTGATGAACAGTTCTATTCTCCCGTGCGGAGGTCGGGACAAGTTCGGGCACATGGTAGCCAACTCATTAGACTGTTTTATGTATGCCTTAATCTCGGATCCCACCATCTTCAGATCATAATACTCATTTTCCAGTTTCTGAATCTCATCACGAGAACAATACTCCTCCCTTATCAACTCCTTAAAATCGTCCCAAGTAGTGGCATTTGCCACCTCGATGCCCAACATCTGAACCTGGGCATTCCACCATGTTAGGGCACCATCCTCGAGTGTGCCCGTAGCATACTTCACTCTGTCCCCAGCAGGACAGTTGCACATCACAAACCCCGATTCTGCCTTCTCAAACCATCGCAGGAGTCCTACAGCTCCTTCAGTCCCACTGAAGGTCTGTGGCTTACAGTCCATGAACATCTTGAACATACAAGCAGGTGGATTGTTTTGGTTTTGCACTTGCGGACCTAATGGACGAAAGAAAACACATTACAGGGGTAAGAGTTGTGTACGTGACACAAGATTAAAGAGTGTTTGGCACATTTCGTACCAGCTTGGTAGGCTGCCAAAGCCTCAGCCACACGTGTGTTAATTAGATTTGTCAGCTCAGCCTGGGTCATCGCGATGTGACCACGTCTATGACCTCGTCCACTCATGATTCTATACAAGGAGAGGGAATAAATTTAAGAGTTCAGATGAGGTAAGAGTCAAGTCTCACGTTGAAATCTACAAACTACCAAGTTTACACACAATAGGGCAGAACCCTTCTCACACTCGGTAAGCCTCACTGGGACTTACATGCACCTCACGTTATTATTATGTGTGCACCCATAATAATAAGGCAATTTGCATGCTCATCTCAGTGCCACTTAACTTGCGCTAAAAGTTTCCCCCGCATTCAAGTAGCAAAATAGAAGGTATTACAGGATTACGAATCACAAGAGTCGAGGAGTAGTGTCACACTATCAAATCACCATAGTATCTAATATATCGTTTCATGCAAGCTGTGAGCGTGTGACTACTAAATAAGTAATGCATAAAGTAAACAGAAGACGAACCTTGCAATCTGGAGCCGAGTGTCATGGTCGATTTTCGAAGTTGTTCGGTTATAGTCTGGTTTTATAAAAACGTTTTAAAACCTAGTTCACTATAACCAGTGGCTCTGATACCAAACTGTCACACCCCCAAAATACCACATGCGGAAACACCACGGGACGTGTGACGTACCAGGATCCAAGCCACCAATCACATTGAACTACGCATAGTATTTAAATAAAACATTCCATTCATTTCGAATTATAAATCCAAGTCATGAGTTAAACCAAAGTAAGTATTCAGCCGAAGCATAATGTAAACAGTAATTCAAATGTTTCAAAACATGTGTTCATAATCAACAAAGCGAGTATCCAAGAGCCTCGTCCCATGACCACTCCAGCACTCCCAGATAGCAAGTCCATAACAAGAATCTAACGACCTGCAAGCATGCAGACAAGTGTGTCAGACGACGCTGGTGAGTTCAAAGTTTTGTTAACGCGTTAGTTACCAGGTATGAGTATAAGACAGTTCAATGATTTGATTTGATGTTGTTATTAACTCGATTACCGCAGATGGCTACAAGATTTATTTGCCCAACCCCAATGTCTCTATCAAAACATTGGTCAAGTGGTAAAGGTAATTAGTTCACGCCCGTCCTCCCCGGTTCGGTGTGAGGGTGCCAAACCTAATAGCGCTATCAACTAATAACCTCGTTGCCTCCCCGACAACTAATCGGTAGATGTAAGGGGTCTTATCGATAGAAATGAGTGTAATAACAAACATCCCAATAACCTGACATTCATCCCCGGGATGCATGCTTGGAAAAAGGGCAGTGAACTCACCTTGGTTTGCTCGGTTAGTTTAATTACTTGTTCACACTTTATCAATCAAGCCTATGGTATTCATGTATACAAAATCAGTTTATGTTAGCATGGTACACGTATAAGTTTATAATCAAGTATGCATTTAGAATCACAATCACTAAATAACACACAACAGTTATTTAAGCCTATGCAAAACCATACTTCATATATATGATCATATCAACAAATAACAGTTACTTGTGCCATCCATCAAAGTTAATTCCATGTTTCTCAGTCTTTACTAGCATCATCAACAGACAGTGACATAGTTATCCATTATGTTACATGCTCAAAACTACAGTCTGTTGTGCACTACTCCTAGGCGGCGAAACTTCCAATGGCGAAACTCTAAGGAGTTTCGTCGATATGATAGGTGGCGAAACTCTAAGGAGTTTCGTCGAGATTCTAAGTGGCGAAACCTATAGAGTTTCGTCGAATTGTTTGCTGACGAAAGGCCAATGTTTCATTGGCCTATGTTTCGCCGGCCATCCCTAACAGTTCATCAATTTCGGCCGTAATTGCTGTAACAACTTGACGGTTTCTCCCAACATATCACCCAATTATTTTCTAATCATGAACAAAGACCGTAATCATCATCAACATTTACATCATGATCCACAGTCAAACATCCAGTTTCCAATTAATCAAACAACAAGGGCCTTAACAATTTGCATACTCACATAGTCATCACTGTCTATACAGTTATTCAATCATCATCTGCTCATCATATTAACCAAACAGTAATCATGAGGAAACACAAGAACATTCAAGACCCCATCGAATAATCCTAACTGCATATCACGGTTATTGAACGATAAACATTACACACATCAGATCCAACGTATTCACACATAAACATGGTAACACCAAATAACGTATCGAATATAGATCCGATGAACAAACGAAACACTAACCTCGATATAGTAACTAGGGTAATTGGACCAAAGAGATGATATGCTTCGAGAGAGTTTCTCTGCCGTCGATAGGTGTAGGGAGAACTAGGGTTTTGTAACTGACACTCTATGTATAAATATAACTGAGACATACTTGGGCTTCACCTGGTCCGAAACCCATCACGGCGAAACTCTCCCAGACGAAACTTGAGTTTCGTCAAGCATGAAGATGACGAAACATGTCCCATGTTTCGTCGGGTCCCTTTTTAAACGGTTAATGAGTTAACAAGATTTTCATTAATTAGAAACATTGCACAATTACACAAACAAGTTCAGTAACTAGCAAAACTCCAAACAACTTCACGTTACATAAAATAAAACTGATTGTCAAACAGCATTACGAACAAGTAATACGAGCTTGAAATCTTGGGTTGTCACATAAGTCTTTGCCAATCTTGAAAGGGCAAATGTAAAAACTCTTAATGCTGTGAATTATAACAAGGTTGTAATTGCAGTGATTAAGTCTTTGCAAACCTTGAAGGGGCAAATGTAAAAACTCTTAATGCTGTGAATTATAACAAATGTGTTTTTGTACAAAACGAATGAACTCAACAGTATTTCTTGCTGACCAAATGTTTTTAAAACGCGTTTCAGGTGATTACAGTAGATCGGAATAAGAGTTGGATACGGCACCAAAAAGGCTTAAAGAAGTGGCTTATTTTATCATTATATTAAATTAAGAAAAGTTGTTTTATGTATTCGGATTATCCAATATAAAAGCTACTTTGTAAAACCTGGGTTTATTCCCATCTGTTTAATAAATAAAATCCGGTGTTTCTAAATTCTGATGTTTTTCCTAACTCACGGTCCTGATGAACATTTCCGCTGTAATGTTTTTAAAATAACCACCGGTACCACTTGACTGCTCATGGCTCCCGTCCAGGGTGTGGTCGGGGGTCGTGACAGAAGGTGGTATCAGAGCCAAGCCACTGGTTTAAGCAATTGGTTGTTGTAATAATACCTAAGCTTAAACGATAGAGTTAGGAAATTGTTATTAATTGGTAGCACCTAGGATAGTATTTAGACTTGAACTTAAGAAAGATGCCTTAGTATAAGCTTCGAGATAAGCTAATTACTTGTGTAGATAAAGTGTGATGGGTGTTGGTATGCCGTGAGGATGATAACTAGAACATTGCAAGTATGGTAAATAAGCGATAACACTTGGCCACTGTTATTTCTTATTTATTGGTACTACTTGGTTCTAGAATATGATCCATCATGAGAATACTAATTTCCTTGCTTCTTGATGCAAGCCATAATAAAAGATGCACTTTCAAATTCATTATTTAAGAAAGATCTATTTATGGGAAATACAAATTACCTCTCCGGCGAGAACCGGGTAAGATGGGGTATATAAGATGTCAAACAAGTGACAAAATTCCCTAAATAGTATCATGACCTGATGTCTGACTTGTTTTAGGAAATATAAAATTGTTAAATACATCGACCTTATGAATGGTATGTATATTACAGTAAGTGAAAAATATAATTATATAGATATGTATATCTATAAGGAAATCCAAAAACCATAAGGATTGACAATTTATAATAAATCACAAGCATGTGTGTCAATGATAATTCTAGATTTCTTTATCAAGAATCTCTTGTATACATCTATAATTCCAATATCGAAAACTATTCCGTTTGATCATCTGTCTCGTAACTCGTGTGACAAGATGAACGAGGTAAATCCTTTAAGTTGGGACGCCATCAAAAGTATAAGAATTCCCTTTGTGTTACCTTAGATTATTAACGCATTAGGAAACCTGTAGCTAAAGTTGTGCCAGGCACAAAACGTCTAAAAATTTACGCTAATAAGAGTAATTCTACTTTCTTTAAAGAACTCTTGCGAAGATAAAAGTAACCACGAATAGATGCACTTACAAAGACTCTCTTCACTTATAATCCTATTAAGATTACCAGTAATAAATAAGCTGTTACGACAATACATGGGCTGCAAAGGAGTAAAGTTGTCCAAACCATTAGTATATATATTAAGAAGAATAAAGTAATGTATGCTTCAAAATTTAGGCATTAAGATAGTAAAACCCGATCTTCGAAACACACGATCAAGACATATGCCATAAAATGGAAAGAATGAAAAGAACTGATAGAAAGGAAATTCTGTCTACTTCATAAAAAGAAACATATGGAAACAATGACTCCTGAGGTGATTGCTGAATTAGGTTTAGAAATGCAAGCCAACCGGAGAAGTAACTACAAGAAGACAAGACAGATCAGCCGAAAAAGTTCGTCTCTGTGATGAAGGTTATGAGTTATGCATGGAAGTAAGACATAACGTATATAGTCTCGGAGTTCATTAAAACTAGAGGCATGGAACTGAAAGAAATTCCGACCAACAATCTACTTGGACTATCACCCGATTGTGAGGAGGAAACTCAGAATTCATCTGAGACTAGGAACAACACCAGTTGTTATATCACAAAGTTAAGACTAATGTAGTAGTTGATGCTTTAAGCCATAAGTTTCATAAGAAGCCGAAACAAGTACGTACTCTTAGATTAAATTTACGGATAAATTTAATGGAACAATTAAAAAGTACCCAAGAAACATCAATCCAGGATGATGCTAAAAGATTTAAAAAGGGATAATAAAGGAATCAGAAAAAGGAACTAATGGAAATTGGAGATTCCATAAAGAATTCGGGTACTTATTCAAGGAAACCTACAAGAAAAGATTCTTGAAGAATCTCATAGAACTAAGTATTTGATGCATCGTGTAAGTAATATGAGGTATCGAGGTTTGAATAAGAATAACTGATAGATAGGAATGAAAAAGGATGTAGCAAGTTATGTCTCTAAGTATTTAATCGATTAGCAAGTTAAAGCTGAACATTAGAACCCTTTAGCTTTACCTTAACGATTAGAAATGCCAGTATGGGAATGGGATTGATAACAAATGAATGTTGTTACCAAAATCCCCAAAACAATAAGTCGTAATGACACAATCTAGGTAATTGTGGATCGACTAACCGAGTCAGCTCAATTACTACCAATGAAGGAAACCCTTTAGTATAAAACGCTTAGTAGACAAAATAGTCTTGTTACATGGAATCATGTTATCTATTGTATGGGATCGAGATAGTCATTTCACCTCTCATTTCTGAGAAAATTTTAACTCAACTTAATTTGAGTAGTGTGAAGGAACACTACAAACATAGAAAGACATGCTAAATACAGATGCAATAAATATTAATGAAAGTAGGACTAACATCTATCACTCATAATATTTTTCAATAATTGGCCTACAAGTATTAATGTTACCCGTTTAAAACACTTTATGGATGATAGTATCATCCAGTATGTTAGACATACATATGAGAAAAGAAACTATCAGGCCATGAGATCGGCAAACAATTGGAATTTAAATCAGAGAAAGGATACAACTAAAAGTCTCCCTGTGTTTGGAAAGGAATAAGTCCGATTTAGTAATAAAGGAAAGCTAAGCCCAAGATGGGTGGACCGTCTGAAGTTATTACAAGAATTGAACCATTAGCTTATTAGCTAAAATTCCCAGAAGAAATGAAAGGTATATATATAATTTATTTCCTGTATGCAATTTAAGGAAATGCTTAGCTAATGAATCTTTTGTTATACCTCATCAAGGTATGAAGTTAAATGAAAATTTTAAGTCCATTAAAAGATCTTACAAGTCAAAGCATGAAAAATGTTTCTGGTCAAAGTAAGAAGGAAGTCAAAGGAAGAACCAGAATATACTTGGGAACTAGAAACAGAGATGAAAAGAAAATATCCTTACTTGTTCTAGTAAATCTCGAGGACGAGATTTTAAACAAGGTGGGGAGGATGTAACGACTCGCACAAAAGTACCCTAAAACGCTCCGTAAGTGAAAACCCGAACCCCTAAAACCTTACATTTTATGAAAAATCAAGAAAATCAAAATTTAGTACTCACTCATGGGACACGAAGGAATAAGAGAGAGTCTTCGCGGGGCGCGGCAGCTCTACATTCGCCGGATAACGATCAAGGCCACGTGTCCATACACGTGTCGACCTGACGCTATGACTCGGGAACCCTAAACCGCCCTATGCTTCCTCGCGGGCCGCGAAACCCTGTCTTAACTCTCTCGTGCGGCGCGTGGGCCCCATTTCCAGCCCTATAAATGAAGAGTTCGAGCTTCAGTTGAAATCGTTTAATTCTTTTCTTTCTCTTAGCCTCTATTATAGCAAAATAGTAGCTCGGTATTATACCCTAAACCCCGAAACTCTGCTCGTTATTAGGGTAATAACTCAAATCACTGGTACGATACTTCATCCGATCGATTGAAACCGACCCAATGGATGTTTAAGTGCTGCCAATATCTGGCTATACTTTGTCATTCGTTGTGAAGGTTTCGATCTCGTGATTATCGTTAAAGTTGAATTGAGTTAATACACTAATACGAGTTCCATTGTATCTAGAAATTAGAACTCATACTCAGGAAGCTGTTTAACTAGAATGCTTAGCAATTAAGTAAACTTAATAGTCAAGTAAAACTCAGCAATTAAGAAACCTAATAGATAAGTAAACTTAACAGTTAAGTTAGATTAATTAATCAGTTAAGTAAGATTAATTAATCAGTTAAGTAAAATTAATTAAGCTAAGTAAGATTAATTAATTAGTTAAGTAAGATTAATTAAGCTAAGTAAGATTAATTAATCAGCTAAGTAAGATTAATTAACTAAGTAAATTAAACACCTAAATAGATATACATGAAAATAGATATATATGAGGAAGGTGCAAGGAAGGTGTAAGAGGATATATATGTGGGTAAGAAGCTTCTTAGAAAATGTATAGGTAACTTCCTAGAAAAGTATATGTAATTTCCTAGAAAGTATATAGGAAACTTCCTAGAAATTTCATGTTTCTTACCTATAAATAGGAAGCTTAGGATTCATTTTTCTTTGTTCATTCCTTCTATTCTTCTCTCTATACGTTGGTGTTCTAACCAATAATCACCGATATGATATTCTCTCCGATCGATTTGGGAACCAACTAACGAATGCCAAAGTGCTGTCTAAATAAGACTATACTTTGTGAATTTCGTTAAGGTTCTGATCTCGTGACCATCGTTAGGTTTGATATGGTTTTACACTAATACGTATTCCACTCTGTTAAACTAAATGTTTAACTATCAGAAAACTCCAAACAATACACTTACAATCAAACAGGATGTTTAATCATCAGAAGACATAGAATCAAGAGGCTTGTTAAATCAAGACTGCATGCTTATAATGTGAGTCATTCTCTTTTTACCAAACTGCTTTGTAAAGCCTAAATGTTTTCCAGTTATAATTACAGGGATTAAGTCTTTGCAAATATTTAATAACTGGCAGTAAGTGGGGGGTATTGTGCACATTACTACTGTTTTATCACTCTTAGGTGGGCGAGCCTAATTGGTGATATGGCCACGGTCATAGATCCGGTTGAGTGACAATTGGACCAGATAATTATAAGATAAGGGGAAAATGTAAAAACTCTTAATTCTGTGAATTATAACAAAGTTATAATTGCAGTGATTAAGTCTTTGCCAATCTTGAAAGAGTAAATGTAAAAACTCTTAATGTTGTGAATTATAACAAGGTTGTAATTGCAGTGATTAAGTATTTGCAAACCTTGAAGGGGCAAATGTAAAAACTCTTAATGCTGTGAATTATAACAAATGTGTTTTTGTACAAAACGAATGAACTCACTAGTATTTCCTGCTGACCAAATGTTTTTAAAACGCGTTTCAGGTGATTACAGTAGATCGGAATAAGAGTTGGATATGGCACCAAAAAGGCTTAAAGAAGTGGCTTATTTTATCACTAAATTAAATTAAGAAAAGTTGTTTTATGTATTCGGATTATCCAATATAAAAGCTACCTTTGTAAAACCTGGGTTTATTCCCATCTGTTTAATAAATAAAATCCGGTGTATCTAAACTCTGATATTTTTCCTAACTCACGGTCCTGATGAACATTTCCGCTGCAATGTTTTTAAAATAACCACCGGTACCACTTGACTGCTCATGGCTCCCGTCCATGGTGTGGTCGGGGGTCGTGACATGGATTAATTTCATTTATTTTATTTCCAATTTAATCTACAGATTATTTAGATCATGGTGACCAGTGTATTACGTGTCAAGTATGCAATGCAAAGTTATGAGATGTAGAAACGGTGAGAGGCAGAACCGAGAATGGGAAAACGAGTTATTTTTCATGTTGTGGTTACGCTAAAAGTAGAGCTACCCGATTATAAAGATGCACAACCAAATTACCTCAAACTCTTTACATCTTTGGATAACGAAAGCAAGCATTTTTTGAAAAACATTCGCTGTTATAATTCTATGTTCGCATTCACCTCAATGGGTGGTAAGGTGGATCCTCATGTTAATAGAGGTAACGACCCATTTTGCTACAAGATTAGCGGTGAAAACTATCATATTGGAAGTCTATTGCCGGAGAATGACAAGAAACCAAAGTTTTGCCAGCTTTACATATACGATACTGAAAACGAGGTTTCAAACAGAGAATCTATATTTAAGTAAGTATCGCACATTCTAATTTGTTTAAATTGTTTGTAAATTATTTTTTAATAATTCATTGATAAACAATCTGTCTAAAGTCTTTCTTAAACTCCGATAATGAGTTGATCCAACATATAAAGTCTTTCTTAAACTCCGATAATGTATTGGTTAAAGTTTACAGGTTGGTTAGAGATTGTTTTCATGAAGATCCTCAGCTTATTCTTAAGGTACGTCTTATTGGAAAAAGGGACAAGGATGGTCGAACGTGTAACTTACCAACATGTGGTGTGTCACACCCTGACTGTTTGCGGAAGCGTGATTTGGTGTGACTTGCTTAATATCGTTGCATTCAACCATAACAAACAACTATATGATAAATCCATGATGTCATCCATAAATTTAAGTTTAAAAATATAATAACAACATTGTTTTAGAACCCAAACACAGACTTTGAATCTGAGTTACAAACCATGCAATTTGTTTTAGAATTCCATAAGGACTTCTCAAAAGACATTATCAAAAACTAGGCTTTGGAATATGTAACCAATCCAGGATAGGATACACACTCTAAACCATTCGACACCGGGTGACATCTTTTATTCCAAACAACACTTGTAACTTCAACGCCCGCCAGATCCATACTTTATTTCCTGAAATACATGTAGTTTGAAAACATCAACAAAAGTTGAGTGAGTTCATGTGTTTAGTATGTGTGCACGAATAAACATTGAAAACATTTGTAAGCATGTATGTACTTTGTGAACTGGTATGAAGCAACAAGGAAACTGATCAATTAATGTGTAGCTAATACATTAATATATGTGACATGGTGCAGGAAGACTCAATCCTAGCAGATTTGCACCGGCTTCAATTTGAAGACATAGTCACCACGTGGCCCACTCGGCGGGCGCGTGGGTGGGGCTCGCTACACCCAAATAGATCTATCAAAGCTCCTTCAACGGGGGACATGAACTCTCAGTTTTGCGTTCTTCAACGGCAACTCAAAGCTCCTTCGGATATACACGACTACCTACAACGTACTAAGGTCTATTAGGCGATCCGGGTTCCTTGATTTAGTATTAGTTAGTGTCTTTGAGTTACGTTCTTTGTGTCTTCAATATTATTTCAAGTTATATAATTATTTGTTAAAATAATAAATATTTTAACTTAAATTATATTTATTAAATTTTGCAATATTTGTTAAAACAATATATATTAAGTTGGTACTTTTCAAGTATTTATACATGTATTTCCTTCCCAAGGATGGGTGTATTTGTATTCTTAAACTTGTATATTTTTTCCATGTATTGATGTCGTATTCCGGAGTGTATTCATACGTACAAAAGTACGTATTTTCTTGTAACTGTTAAGTATTCTTATACTAAATTTTGTATTTAACTTTTCTGGAATAATATTTCTAGTAAAAATACATCAATATATATTTCCAAAATATATATTTTGAGACGGATTACTTAGAAAAATTATTTATAATTTTTCCTTTGGCAAAAATATTTATAAATTTCATACAAGTCTCAAAAATAATATATTTCCAAGTCTAACTTAGAAAATATATATGAACCCATTTTTCATCCAAAATAATATATTTCAAGTTTATTTAAGAAAATACATTCTTTCTCAAAAATAATGTATGTTTGAGAAAATATATATATTTCTTCCAAAAATAATACATCTTCTAATAATTCCAAGAATATATATATATATATATATATATATAACTTGCCAAAAAATAATATACTTTCTCCTTGTAAAAAATATGATATAATCTTGTAATAAGTGTAAAAATCATTTTTTTGTTTCCTTGGTGTCCAAAATATTATTTACCAAAAATATATTTGTGAATAAGTTTTCCGAAATATTTTTGTGACTTATATTCCTTTGTTCGGTTCCACCAACAAGTTGGGTATTATTTGTATATTTATTCCTTGGAATTTTGGTAATATTTTGGATTGTAATTCTTTGGTATTTTGATGAGTTATATTATTTCAAGTCCTAAAATAATATAACTAATACACATAATATACAAATAATCACACACATGGTGACTTCTAAATATATATTTCCTAAATACATATTTAGTCACTTTTATTTATAAAAACCAACCTCCAATATTTATAAATTTTGTAAAAAAAATTATGGCAATCTTTATATGAAAACTCATGGTTTAAAATACACTAGTAAATATTTGTTTAGAAATATTTTTCTAAGTGTTCAATTTTTAGAAAAATTTTGCCATAGTTTCCCCTAAAAATGGAGGTTTCCATGCTTTCATGGCATATCATTTTCTTTTGTAAATCAACACAATCAACCAATAATCAACAATAAATAATCTACACTTACCAATTTTGCCAAAAACAAGCATAAATTACCACTTCATGAACTTGAAAATTTATAAAAATGTGTAGTAATTTACTAGTGTATTTAGTAAGTCTTGTTACCCTTTAAAGTGTGGTTAATTCTTTAAAAACATCATTTTTGAAGAATCTAGATCTTTACAACTTATAATCACATTTTCTAAAAATGTTTCTTCTTGGATTTCTCTTGTTACATAAGTGTTTCTACACTTGTTTAACCTCTAAAAACATGGTTGATTTCTTTAAGAACCAAGATTTAGTAAAACTTGTATTTTTTTAACTTGGTTTCTTGAAAAATCATTCTTGAAATATTAGATTTACAAGACTTACAACCCACTTTAATCATCATTTTACAAGAAAACAATACATTCTTTCAAGTTCATGTTTTTCATGAGGATGGTCTATGAATCTTTAACACTTTCATCCTCTCATCTTGCTAGATTATGTTTTTAATAATGATCTTGCAAGATCATATGATGATCTACATCATTTACATAAGTAATCAATCATCAAGTATCACAACAACACTAAACAACATGATTTCTTTAAGATTTCTTATAAATTTTAAGCTTATGTTCATGTTTCATCTTCTTATTTCTTAGTGTTCTTCATGATAATCAACATGTATCATCTTTTAACCACTTAAACAATATGTAAAATGGAAAGATTAGTGTTCTTACTACTAGCTCAAGGCTAGGGATGATCAAGAGAAGTAATGAAGTGGATAAAAACAAATGGTGAAGGTCCTTCAACTTCCGAAAGGTCCAAGCTTCCTTACTATGCTTCTAACACCTTTGTATATATGTAGAATGGATGAATGTTGAAAGATGAAGGTGATGGTGGTGTGGGTGTTCTTGGCCGTGAGGTGAAGGGAAGGGAAGAAGAAGAGTGAGTTGGTGATGAATGAGAATTATGAATGGTTATGATCTTAAAGTCTTTCTTATAATCTTCCAACACCTTTTAGTCTAATGTGTAATATGTTCAAAAAGTGGGAACAAGATCAACTAAAATAACTAAATAAAATCAAGGTAGGGGCCACATGAAATCCAGTTATAGGTGCGGGGGGGGGGGGGGGTCTAGGCTTAGGTAGTAACTAAATATTTAGTTAAGTTAGTTAAAATGCAAGTATTAGTTAGGTATTTAGTTACTAGGTGTTATATAGTGTGTTATGATGTTCGGGGACCATAACTAGCTTGGTAATGTTAAAACAATGCTTTTGGTGAAAACTTGGTGTTTCGGGTAGTGTCCGGTTGTTCGGTTGGTTACCGGTTCGTTAAGGTGCTAAACTACGCAGTTTAGTGTGCTCTATGTTACCTTTTGTGACAGTTTTAATTCCTGACACTTAGGAAAGTATTCAGGACCATTTAACCATAATTCTTCATGATATTAGTGTGTTTAAATGCTGAATTTGCTGATTTTCTGTAGAATTCTACAGTTTATGTGAGTTTTAGGCACTTTCCTGCACTTAAACTATCTCTAGGAAGGCAGTTTTGTGATCCTTACTTTCCTACATACTATACTAGTGTAATACTTGGTTTCTGGCTCATTCTGTGTCTCAATACAATGACTGTCTATCTACTGAATTCCGTCAGCATTTTTCTAATTTGTCTAATAACTGTTCTGCCGGTGTTTCGTGCATCATTCGAATCAACAAAGTTTGTATGCAGTAATGATATGTCATTTGCAATATAGGATGCACATGTATGTATATGGTAATAATCAGAAAGCAATTCAAGTAATTAAATTTAATTCAGCACAGTCATTAATCACTAATCATTGTTTAATAATTGTACGGATGCATGCTAATTTGACAGTTGTCAAATTCTCCCCCTGTTACGAAAATTTTGTCCTCGAAATTTAAACTACATTAACTCCTTAGGGTTTCGTTATACGTGTATGGACATGAATTATACCAAAGTGATTAACCCACGAATCGAAACATGATTTATTCGAATCAGGTGAATCCAAGGACGTATTACAACATTAGGAACCCAACGGTTAACAGGCATGTGTTTCAGAATTTGATGTCAAAGGACACGAGACGTATTAACTAGTGCGACTTAGTTACCAGGGGTTCAACATAAGAGGTGTTTTGACCGATAGAATTCCAAAGGATCGTTTACAATATGCAATTGAGTTCTAGAAACAATAGCATCCGCTAGATGAACTTAGAATCAGCAAGCTCAATGTAATAGTGACATGAAAATGATCTGTCAACTTTCGAACAAATGAATGGATAAAATTAGTGTGTTGACCTTATTGAATCGCGAGAATACACCGAAAGGAAATACAATCGAAACTGGTGTATCGTTGTATCAATACGTAGTTGCATTAAGAGTGTTTAAATGGCAAGTCAAACAAAAGTATGTGTAATTTCGTGCGAAACGGGTGGCCATGATTAGCACAAGCTACAAGTTTGTACCGACACCACAAGGTGTCGTAATGACATAATTCAATAATAGCGATGACCGAACAAGTTCACCGTGTTTGAATTCAAATGAAAGTGTAATGAAGGAAACCTGGAAATTTGATTCAAACGGTATCGTAGAATTTTTCAATTGAATATAGAACATCAAGAACTACTGTTTCCGATCGAACATGAAAAAGCAATAAATACCTCAAGGCATTCGATTCATAATGAAAGAACCATTAGGAGGTACACTGGAATATAAAATGAATTCATGTACCATTGTCTTAGCACACGATTGTGTTAAGACTGCTTTATTTATGATAAACCAAAACGGATTTAGAGCTAGTCAATAAATAAACAATTAAATCTGTGTATGAGTTGCGTAAATGTGATTAGCGCAAGCTTCAATTTAGTTAAACCATCACTGCAAGGTGTCAAAACCAACAAACGATTTAGTGGAGCCGTAGACCAAACAAGTCTACTACGACTCGGGACAAAAGGAACAATTGCCAAATATGAATCTGAATATGATGCTCTCAATACATCATATGGTGTCTTGAATTGAATATGCGAAATGGACAAGTTCAAGCAATTGAACTTGGTTTCAGCGCAATCTGACAATAAACGTATGTATCGACAAGGGAATCTCGGCATGGTTACAAAGGTAAACCATGAATGTAACTTGAAAGAAAATAAGTTTCAAGAAAGTGTGTTGGCTTGATAGCAAAGGAGCCAACAATTGCAATAATGTAGGTCATTCGAATCACAAATCAATAATTAGCTTTAGCAATTAATATTTGAACTTTGATGAAACACTTATTCGAAACGAAACCACATGCGTAACAAATGGTGCATGCGTAATATATGAATTTCCAAGAAACGAATCAATGAGTATTTGCTATAATGAAGGAATGATCAAGTATCGAGGCAAAGGAGTGTTTGCTTTAATGAAGAAAATTGACGCGATGCAACTACCATTAAGAGAAGTAGAGATGCAAAACTCTACTTGCTAGAAGCAAAAGTGGGAAATCTCAATAAGAGAAAATTGAGTACCTTATCTATTTGGTTAACTGAAATAGCATATACGTCAGAATAATGGAGTTTGCTTGAGTAAACAGATGTGGTTCCTAAGTGACAACCTTTAACGAGTTTTGACCTAAGTTTCCGAAGGTCCTAAGTACAAGTTTTCTAGGTTCTTAGAGTTTCGTATTCTATGTAAAACTGCTTTGTGCATCGTGTAGGAAACACAATTTAAGTGTACATTTGAAACAAATTGCTAACTCACTGTACTTTGGTATGCTTTCTTCCTGAATTCACAGCTAATGATACTCGATCAACGATCAGTCTTAGGATAGTAGTTGGATCCTCATAGTTAGTTAAATAAATAATTCGTTAATCCTCAGCAAGAGTTACTGACTCTTGTTGGTTAGCTCGTTCAGCTCCTGGTAGTTGATGCTCATTTAAAAACCATCGTCCTTCTTCTTGACAAACAGTACTGAAACTCCCTAGGGCAAAAAGCTTGCCTTATAAATCCCCAATCTGGCAACTTCTGAAGCTGCGTTGACAAATCTTGTATCTCAGGAAGTGCAAGTCGATAGGGTGCCTTGGCTACAGACGCGGCGCCTAGAACCAAATCGATGCGAAATTCGACTTGTCGTTGAGGGGGTAATCCTGGCAAGTCTTCGGGGAAGACTTCAGGAAATTCCCTTACCACAGGGATATCTTTGAGCTTTGGTTCTTTGGCTTCTTTGTCTATGACATGAGCCAAGAAGGCAACACATCCGTTGCGCGAAAACTTTCGTGTCTTCAACGACTGATAATCCGTAGGGGCGTATCCTGCTTCATGAATCACGTTCGTTTCTTCGTTCGCCATCGGGATGCGGATAACAATCTCCGCTCGATTGATCGACAACCAATCCATCCCAATAACTACGTCGAAGCTTCCCTTTAGCTAGTTCTATCGAGTACGGGTTATCTGACTTACTTGCTACTAAACCAAGTATACTCTTAAACTCGAGCGATGCGAAGCTAAAATTGGCAACACTATCTAGCTGCACAGATGCATAACGTTGACTAATATGGGACGTACCGATGACCACGTTTGGATCTTGGTGTGCTTCCCTAGCTCTGGTGTTGAGCTTTCATCCACGTGCCTGATTGTTCTTAGGACAATATTTTCTGAAATGCCTTTTGTCTCCACAGTTAAAACAACCTTGAGTACGTTTTTGTTTGTCACTCTTCCTGCTTTGATAGTCGTTGTTGTTGTTGTTTCCTTCGTGATTCTTGCTGCCATCTTGGCCTTCATTTCTACGTTCAGTACCATGCCTACAAGTCTCCTTGACATGCCCCCTCTTGCCATAATTATCACATTTTCCATATTTACATCTCCCGACATGATAACGTAGACAATTGTCGCACTTAGGTAGGAGACCCATGTACTCTTTTCCCTTTTTGTCCTTCTTCTTGTTACTCACCCGAGTACCCTTCTTGAAATTTGCGAACTTCTTCTTGTTATCTCCAGATGGCTCCACAGGAGTCTCCTTTTTCGCCTCCGAAGTGGAAAATTTTCCTAGTCTAACCGCTTCCTCAGTGAGCGCCACACTTAAGTCGATAGCATCGGTAATCGTCGGAGGTTTAGATGTTGTCACCATGCTTAGAATCGGAGATGCCAATCCCCAGATGAAGCGTTCGATCCTCTTAAACTCTGGTTCCACCAGACGTAGAGCAACTTGCGATAAATCGTGAAACCTCTGCACATACTCAGCTATCTTTGAACCTTCCATTCTCAAGTTCCAGAATTCAGTTTCCAGCTTCTGGACTTCTGCTCTCGAGCAATATCTTTTACGCATCAGCTCTTTCAGTTCGTCCCATGTCAAAGCATACGCATCAGTCTCGCCCAACGTCTGAACCTGAAGGTTCCACCATGACAGAGCCCCATCTTGAAATAGTCCAGATATGTACGTGACCTGATGCTCTGGGGCGCATTTGCTCAAACACAAAACAGAATCCGTCTTCTTAATCCATCACACGAAGGCTATGGCACCCCCATTGCTATCGAAATCTCGGGGCTTGTAGCTCAAGAACTGCTTGTAGGTGCAGCCTGCGACATAAGCAACATCATTCACGTAAGGCATTAGCAAAACACTCTTGGAAATGTCCAAACATTTTGTAATGTGTCTTAAGTGACTAAACATTACCGTTGGGTGGGTTATTTCCTGAGGTACCTCCGCTGCGTTCGGAGCGAAAGGCCTCATGCTGTGCGATGACCTGTGAGATGCGCTCTTGTAATTCCGCCTCTGTCGTCGGCAGAGGGTTGTTGGTATCGGTGTTCCTTTGAAGCGAGATCTTCTAAGAAGAAGATCGGTTAGGTCAGGTCTTATTAAGGATACAGGCATATAAGCACCTACTTAACGAATAAGACCTAGGAGGTGTATTTACATATGTATATACGCAGTCGTTATAACAAGCAATCATATAACATCACAATTATAGCACAAACTTGTAGATGGGAACATATTTAATGAGAACATAACAACCAAGCACAGACCAACAACGTGCTTAGTGAGGGCATGGCGACTGAGCTTTCATTAGTCATTGACCACAAAGTATTGTTACATGTTTAATGGGGAATATGACGATTGGGCTTTCGTTATTTTCCCGACCATAATCACATTGTCTACAAAGTGTATCACATCAAAAGGGACACAGGGTCACCCTACCCTTGTCCAATAAGTCTATCAGTGTACCAAAATCACATGGTCACAAGGGGTCTTTAAAAGTCTCCACAATCTCGGCTCATCATTAGTGTCTTTACCCAAAAGTAATGCAATCAGCATAAAACCAGAAACCAACTATACTGGTGACTGAGGTGGAGGAGGGAAGAAAAGCAAACTGCTAACATGGCGAACTCCTCCTCGAGCTTGTATACACATCGAAGTAAATAACTGATCTGCTGCTCAATAGTAAAGAAACGAGCATCAAAACCTAAGAAAGGTGTAATAGCAGTAGATGGGAGTGAAAAGGAGATAGTGATGAATGTGGAGAATCATAGTATACTGGTATAGACAGGGTGGAGGACGTGGTGTCAGCTCAAGCTCCAAAGCTCTATAACTCAAAAACCTCAAACTGTAGCTGAAGTAACAGGAGCAACTCATCCCGTGTGTAGCCTCCCAAATGTGGGGGGTCATAGGGGTCTGAAATCATCGTAGTGTATGGTAGGAACCATCGAAATGGCTCGTCTAGCGGTGAAGAAGTGAAAGGGGCAAATGGTGCGGCCTGTGAGGTCGGAGAAAATGTTGCTGTAGCAAAAGGATCTTCATGCGGGTGCTGACCTTGGAGTACCTTCCCCTGGACGGGGTGTGGGTATGACTTGAAAGAAAAACGATAGGCATGTCAGTGCGATGGACGTCGGTCTCCGTAGGGGGAAAAGGAGCAACATCGGCGGGTGCGGGTGCAGGAACAAATGTCTCAACAAAAGAGAAGATCATCAGGTGCAGGTACTGGGTTAGGTGTAAAGGGTGCAATGTCTGGCAAACTAAAAGAGACATGGTCAGGATCAGGAATCGGCTCAAGATCAATAGGTGCAACGTTCAGGCTGACCCAAAAGGAACAGGAGCTAGCTCAGGAGCAGGCTCTGGGTCGTGGGGAGGTGTGAGATCTCGGGTAGGTAATAGTGCAGCAGTCATAGTGGTGTCGTCGTCCGAGTTAGTAGCAACGCGCTGCAATCCGGCCATCTGTAAAGCTGAAGGTGTCACAGACTCAAAGGAGTCTGAAATCGAGTGTAAACTAGAATCAGAGGATAACTCGATAACAGGGATCTCAAGAAGTGGAATAGCAAAAATGTTCTCATCTAACTTTCCATCATCATGGGCGTCATCAGGAGGACCATCAACAAACAAATCAACGTCTTCACCGAACTAATCGTCGAGAGGCCAATCCTCGGGGGGAATGACCACAGGAGGTACAACATCGAGGATCGGAGTCACGGTGTGTTTGCCATCAGGTTGACCAATGATGAGGTGATCATGGACTGGAACAGGGATGTCAAAAGGGTCCTCGTTAGGGAAGCCATCAGAAAGGGGTAAATCATCGCCCAAGTCTGGTAGCGCGAACGGCTGGAAGTCGTCCTCGTCCTTGGTCAGCATGTCAGGGTCACTTTCAGTGTCTGACATCAATATCTCTTGCGTGGGTGCAATCTCATTATCTGTGGCAGTGGCCACAGGGTCGTCAACGTCTGACAACTCGCTCTCTGAAGAAGGTGACATGTGTGCCGGTACATAATAATCATAACATGTATATCTATAGTAATCACTAACACCTAGTATATTGCAAGCAAAAACAATTCATTATGTAATCATGTATTCACATTACCCTTCATGAAACTTTCTATCCTTCCTAGTCTCCCAGACTAAACCAACCAGTCTCCCAAACTAAACCTACTAGTCTCTCAGACTAAACCACACAGTCTCGCAGACTGAACCACCCAGTCTCTCAGACTGAACCACCCATTCTCTTAGACTGAACCACCCAGTCTCACAGACTGAACCACAAACATAAACCTTGAAATGTGTTTGGTGTCTTTCTTTTGTAAAAATTGTTTGTTTCCCTGGATTTGGGCGTTTCGTGTATGAAATGAAAACATGTTGTAAAAATATTTTCGTGAGAGCCCTAATGATTGTAGTCTAGACTCGAGAAGGAATCCTAGTTCGCTACAATCGAAGCTCTGATACCAAACTGTCACACCCTGACTTTTTGTGGAAGCGTGATTTGGTGTGACTTGCTTAATATCATTACATTCAACCATAACAAACAACTATATGATAAATCCATGATGTCATCCATAAATTTAAGTTTAAAAACATAATAACAACATTGTTTTAGAACCCAAACACAGACTTTGAATCTGAGTTACAAACCATGCAATTTGTTTTAGAATTCCATAAGGACTTCTCAAAAGATATTATCAAAAACTAGGCTTTGGAATATGTAACCTATCCAGGATAGGATACACACTCTAAACCATTCGACACCGGATGACATCTTTTATTCCAAACAACACTTGTAACTTCAACGCCCGCCAGATCCATACTTAATATCCTGAAATACATGTAGTTTGAAAACATCAACAAAAGTTGAGCGAGTTCATGTGTTTAGTATGTGTGCACGAATAAACCTTGAAAACATTTGTAAATATGTATGTACTTTGTGAACTGGTATGAAGCAACAAGGAAACAGATCAATTAATGTGTAGCTAATACATTAATATATGTGACATGGTGCAGGAAGACTCAATCCTAGCAGATTTGCACCGGCTTCAGTTTGAAGACATAGTCACCACGTGGCCCACTCGACGGGCGCATGGGTGGGGCTTGCTACACCCAAATAGATCTATCACTCATGTCCCTTGGTCCTACTATGAGGATTAATGGTCTTAAGTTAATCGCCTACCCATTCACATGATCTAGCAGTTCATTCCTTAGCTAACCATACCATTTGTAATCATCGAAACATTTGTAAGATGTATTTCACCCCCGAAGTTGTAAAACTGAAAACAGTTAAAAGAAAAGGGGGACATGAACTCACAGTTTTGCGTTCTTCAACGGTAACTCAAAGCTCCTTCGGATATACACGACTACCTACAACGTACTAAGGTCTATTAGACGATCGGGTTGTGCCTTGATTTAGTATTAGTTAGTGTCTTTGAGTTACGTTCTTTGTGTCTTCAATATTATTCCAAGTTATATAATTATTTGTTAAAATAATAAATATTTTAACTTAAATTATATTTATTAAATTTTGGAATATTTGTTAAAGCAATATATATTAACTTGGTACTTTTCAAGTATTTATACATGTATTTCCATCCCAACGATGGGGTATTTGTATTCTTAAACTTGTATATTTTTGCCATGTATTGGTGTTGTATTCCGGAGTGTATTCATACGTACAAAAATACGTATTTTCTTGTAATTGTTAAGTAATCTTATACTAAATTTTGTATTTAACTTTTCCAGAATAATATTTCTAGTAAAAATACATCAATATATATTTCCAAAATATATATTTTGAGAAGTATTACTTAAAAAAATTATTTATAATTTTGCCTTTGGCAAAAATATTTATAAATTTCATACAAGTCTCAAAAATAATATATTTCCAAGTCTAACTTAGAAAATATATATGAACCCATTTTTCATCCAAAATAATATATTTCAAGTTTATTTAAGAAAATACATTCTTTCTCAAAAATAACGTATTTCATGTGTGTTTGAGAAAATATATATATTTCTTCCAAAAATAATACATCTTCTAATAATTCCAAGAAAATATATATATTACTTGCCAAAAAATAATATACTTTCTCCTTGTCAAAAATATGATATAATCTTGTAATAAGTGTAAAAATCGTATTTTTGTTTCCTTGGTGTCCAAAATATTATTTACCAAAAATATTCTTGTGAATAAGTTTTCCGGAATATTTTTGTGACTTATATTCCTTTGTTCGGTTCCACCAATAAGTTGGGTATTATTTGTATATTTATTCATTGGAATTTTGGGAATATTTTGGATTGTAATTCTTTGGTATTTTGATGAGTTATATTATTTCAAGTTCTAAAATAATATACCTAATACACATAATATACAAATAATCACACTCATGGTGACTTCTAAATATATATTTTCTAAATACATATTTAGTCACTTTTATTTATAAAAACCAACCTCCAATATTTATAATTTTTGTAAAAAAAATTATGGCAATCTTTATATGAAAATTCATGGTTTAAAATACACTTGTAAATATTTGTTTAGAAATATTTTTCTAAGTGTTCAATTTTTAGAAATACACTTGTAAAAAATTTTTAAATATTTGTAAATCACTTGAAAATTCACTTGAAATACACTTGAAAATTCATGGTTTAAAATACACTTGTAAAAATTTTTAAATATTTGTTTAAAATACACTGTAAATTTTGCCATAGTTTCCCCTAAAAATGGAGGTTTCCATGTCTTCATGACATATCATTTTCTTTTGTAAATCAACACAATCAACCAATAATCAACAATAAATAATCTACACTTACCAATTTGGCCAAAAACAAGCATAAATTACCACTTCATAAACTTGAAAATTTATAAAAATTTGTAGTAATTTACTAGTGTATTTAGTAAGTCTTGTTACCCTTTAAAGTGTGGTTGATTCTTTAAAAGCATCATTTTTGAAGAATCTAGATCTTTACAACTTATAATCACATTTTCTAAAAATGTTTCTTCTTGGATTTCTCTTGTTACATAAGTGTTTCTACACTTGTTTAACCTCTAAAAACATGGTTGATTTCTTTAAGAACCAAGATTTAGTAAAAATTGTATTTTTTTAACTTGGTTTCTTGAAAAAACATTCTTGAAATATTAGATTTACAAGACTTACAACTCACTTTAATCATCATTTTACAAGAAAACAATACATTCTTTCAAGTTCATGTTTTTCATGAGGATGATCTATGAATCTTTAACACTTTCATCCTCTCATCTTGCTAGATTATGTTTTTAATCATGATCTAGCAAGATCATATGATGATATACATCATTTACATAAGTAATCAATCATCAAGTATCACAACAACACTAAACAACATGATTTCTTTAAGATTTCTTATAAATTTTAAGCTTATGTTCATGTTTCATCTTCTTATTTCTTAGTGTTCCTCACTATAATCAACATGTATCATCTTTTAACCACTTAAACAAGATGTAAAATGGAAAGATTAGTGTTCTTACTACTAGCTCAAGGCTAGGGATGATCAGGAGAAGTAATGAAGTGGATAAAAGCAAATGGTGAAGGTCCTTCAACTTCCGAAAACTTCAAGCTTCCTTACTCTGCTTCTAACACCTTTGTATATATGTAGAATGGATGAATGTTGAAAGATGAAGGTGATGGTGGTGTGGGTGTTCTTGGTCGTGAGGTGAAGGGAAGGGAAGAAGAAGACTGAGTTGGTGATGAATGAGAATTATGAATGGTTATGATCTTAAAGTCTTTCTTATAATCTTCCAACACCTTTTAGTCTAATGTGTAATATGTTCAAAAAGTGGGAACAAGATCAAGTAAAATAACTAAATAAAATCAAGGTCGGGGCTACATGAAATCTGGTTATATGTGGGGGGGGGGGGGGTGTCTAGGCTTAGGTAGTAACTAAATATTTAGTTAAGTTAGTTAAAATTCAAGTATTAGTTAGGTATTTAGTTACTAGGTGTTATATAGTGTGTTATGATGTTCGGGGACCATAACTAGCTTGGTAATGTTAAAACAATGCTTTTGGTGAAAACTTGGTGTTTCGGGTAGTGTTCGGTTGTTCGGCTGGTTACCGGTTCGTTAAGGTGCTAAACTATGCAGTTTAGTGTGCTCTATGTTACCTTTTGTGACACTTTTAATTCCCGACACTTAGGAAAGTATTCAGGACCATTTAACCATAATTTTGCATGATATTAGTGTGTTTAAATGCTAAATTTGCTGATTTTCTGCAGAATTCTGCAGTTTATGTGAGTTTTAGGCACTTTCCGGCACTTAAACTATCTCTAGGAAGGCAGTTTTGTGATCCTTACTTTCCTACATACTATACTAGTGTAATACTTGGTTTCTGGCTCATTCTGTGTCTCAATACAATGACCGTCTATCTACTGAATTCCGTCAGCATTTTTCTGATTTGTCTGATAACTGTTCTACCGGTGTTTCGTGCATCATTCGAATCAACAAAGTTTGTATGCAGTAATGATATGTCATTTGCAATATAGGATGCACATGTATGTATATGGTAATAATCAGAAAGCAATTCAAGTAATTAAATTTAATTCAGCACAGTCATTAAGCACTAATCATTGTTTAATAATTGTACGGATGCATGCGAATTTGACAGTTGTCACATGGTGAGGTTGTTGCTCTAATTGTTAGAGATGTTGAAAACGCAATTGAGAACAGAGATATTGTTGTTGAAACTCAAACAGGGACTCTTAAACGAATAAGTGAATTACATCCTTCTTACCTTGCTCTACAATACCCAATTCTATTCCCATTTGGAGATAATGGTTATAGAATTGACATCCCTCACAGAGGTGTGATAGACGTAACCAACAAGAAGCGTCCAAATTGTACGATGAGAGAGTTCTTTTCATATCGTGTTCAAGATAGAGTAAACCATTTTTCGCTGATATTAAATTCAAGGAGACTTTTCTAACAATTTTTGGTTGATGCTTGTACGATGACTGAGAGCGAGAGACTTAACTATATACATTTTCAACAAAAAAATCTAAGATCTGATACCTATGAAAGTCTCCGCAAATTGAGAAATAATGGTCAGCAAGATATATCTTATGTTGGTACACCTCTTATATTGCCTTCTTCGTTTACCAGTGGAGCTAGATATATGATGCAAAACTATTTAGACGCTATGGCTTTATGTAAATGGTTCGGTTATCCTGATTTTTTTATATCCATTACATGCAATCCCAAGTGGCTAGAGGTAAAACCGTTTCTTAAAGACACCATTCTTAATCCAGAAGATAGGCCTGATATCATATCCAGGTTATTTAAAGTGAAGCTGGATGTGATTTGTAAAGATTTAAAAGAACGTCATATGTTGGGAAAAGTTGCAGCAAGTATGTAAACTGCTTTTTTTTTTTAAATATTTGTTACATTTTTATGTATTGTTTTTAATTATTTTTTATGTAGTTATTTATACAATCTAGTTTCAAAAACGTGGCTTGCGTCATGCGCATTTGTGCTTATTTATGGAACCGGAAGCGAAACTTCCCACTGTTGACCAAGTTGATCCGTTCATATGTGCCGAAATTCCAAACAGAGATGATGACCCAGAGTTGTATACACTTGTGAAGGATTTTATGATTCACGGTCTGTGTAGTAATGCTAATATGAATTGCCCATGTATGGTTGATAAACAGTGTTCAAAAGGTTTTCCAAAAAGATTTCAAGATACTACCACAATTGACGCCAATGGATTCCCATTATACAGAAGGAGAGATGATGGAGCAACAGTTGTTAAGAACCGGATCGAGTTAGATAACAGAAGTGTTGTACCATACATCAAAAAGCTATTGAAAAAGTATAAGGCACATATAAACGTTGAGTGGTGCAACCAAGCTAGGTTAATTAAGTATTTGTTTAAGTATATCAACAAAGGGCCTGATAGAGCAACAGTTGTTGTTTTGCATAGCGATAATCAGAATGAACAACCTGAAAAAGATGAGATTAAAGAGTATTATGACTGTAGGTATATCTCAGCATGTGAGGCATATCTCAGCATGTGAGGCATCATGGAGGATATTTAGTTACAATGTAAATTACAGATATCCTTCTGTTATCAGTCTTCCATTCCATCTTCCAGGGCTACAACCGGTTGTCTTTGGAGCAGACGAAGACATCAATTATGTTCTAAACAGACCATCTGTCAAGTGTTCTATGTTTCTGTCTTGGATGGAACGTAACAAAGACCCTGATGACTATTTGGCCCGTACACTAACTTATGTTCAGTTTCCAACTTGGTATGTATGGAAGGTTGAAAACGTTGTTGGCAACCTCGGAAAAAAGGTAACTCAATTGGCAGAATTCATAATGTTGCTTCCTCACTTGGAGAAGCGTATTTTTCAAGAATCCTGCTTAAAAAAGTCAAAGGACCTAAGTCATATGACGATATCAAAACTGTTAATGGTCATGTATATGATACATTTAGAGATGCGTGTTTTGCACTTGGTCTTTTAGATGATGACAAAGAGTACATCGAAGCAATTAAAGAAGCAAACGAAACAGCAACAGCTTCTTATGTCCGAAATTTATTTGGCATGATGCTATTGTCCAACACTATGTCAAGACCTGAGATTGTATAGGAAAGCACGTGGAAATACATGACAGATGACTTCATCTACAGATACAGTAAATTACATCGTGTTGAAGGAACATATTTATATCACTCACCTTTCCTTGATGAATATCTAAATAAAATATTATATTATAAAACTTTAGAATACCCATTTTGCTTTTTCCATTTTTTTCATACATCGTTTAAATAAAATTTCATACTCATTGTACCTGTATTTCAACATGTTACAGCTTTATCAATTCCAGACGACCAACTTAAAAATTACGCTTTGTTGGAAATTGTAAAGTTTTTAGGTATGAATAGCTCATCGCTACGGAACTTCTCAACAATGCCTTTTCCAGATTCTTCTTCGTTATCTGATCAGGACAATCGTCTGATTAACGAGGAGCATACTTACGACGTATTAAGTCTTGCAGAGGAATATGTTAATCAGTTGAATACGTTAATTGATGAACAAAGGTCGGTGTTTGAAGAGATAATGAAAGCTGTCGATGGTAACACTGGAGGGATATTTTTTGTTTACGGATATGGTGGTACCGGGAAAACCTTTTTATGGAAGACGTTGTTTGCGGCACTTAGATCAAAAAGCGAAATTGTATTAAATGTTACTTCGAGTGGAATTGCATCGCTGTTATTGACAGGCGGCAGGACTGCACACTCCAGATTTTGTATTCCTTTGAATCTTAATGAGGATTCGGTATGTCATATAAAACCAGATAGTGATGTCGCTAAATTGTTACATCAGACCAAACTTATTATATAGGATGAAGCACCTATGGTCCATAAACATGCGTCTGAAGTATTGGACCGAACAATGAATGACATTTTCAATCTGGACACCTCTAGAAATTCTGAAATCTCATTTGGTGGTAAGGTTATGTTTTAGGTGGAGATTTTAGACAAGTCCTTCCCGTTGTTCCAAATGGTGGAAGACAAGAGACAGTGAACGCATCATTAAGTTCGTCGTATTTGTGGAGTAAATGTAAGTTGCTAACGTTGTCAAGGAATATGAGGTTAACCGTTGGAAGATCTACATCCGAGGTTGAGGAAATAAATAGTTTTTCTAAGTGGCTTTTGGATATAGGAAAGGGAAATGTTGGTGGTCCTAATGACGGAGAAGCGACAATTGAAGTGCCATCTGATCTTCTAATTAAGGATACTTCCGATCCCATTTCCAGCCTATCGAATTTGTTTATCCTTCGATTCTCGAGAACTTCGGCAGTCCTAATTATTTTAGTGATAGGGCTATACTTGCGCCTAAGAATGAGGTTGTTAACGAGATTAATGATAGGTTGTTAGCGTTGTTTCCGGGTGAAGAAAGAGAGTATCTAAGCTCCGACCGTCTTTGTGCAAGTGAAAATGTTAGTTCAATACAAGAAAGATTATACACACCGGATGTTCTCAATGGGCTTAAAGTTTCAGGCTTACCAAATCACAGGTTAGTGCTAAAAGTTGGTGTGCCAGTCATGTTGTTACGTAACATTGACCAAAAAAATGGTTTGTGCAATGGAACAAGGTTGAAGGTTACAAAGTTGTATAACCATGTAATAGAAGCTGAAATAATATCTGGAGCTAATATTGGTACTCGAACCTATATTCCCAGAATTAGTTTAGTACCTTCAGACAAGAAGATTCCTTTTTCACTTCAAAGAAGGCAATTTCCGTTGGTTGTTTGTTTTGCCATGACTATCAACAAAAGCCAAGGCCAATCACTTTCTAGGGTTGGTCTATACCTGAGACAACCGGTTTTCACCCATGGTCAGTTGTATGTCGCCTTATCTAGAGTTAAAACAAGAGACGGTGTTAAACTGCTAATATTCGACAAAGATGGGAAGCCTACAAATAAAACATCGAACGTGGTGTATAAAGAAGTCTTTAATGACTTATGATTTGTTCGTTACTTTGTTTTGGTAGTTCGGTGTACTTTACTAATTTCATTATTACTTGAGCCTTTGTATTTTTCAAATGATTATTTCAATAGTGTTAACTTTTATACTCAAAAAATTTGAAAAGAAAACATGTTTTGCCATTTGTCCTGTTATTGCCCCTCTTATTGCCAATATAAAACAATTCTTTTTTTTTCTTTTAGCGCGAAAACCTTACATCTCGTTTCCTCTTTCATAACTTCACCTTCATCATCACATCCATCTGTTCTTTTGAAATCCTTTCAATTAAAATCACGCATAGGAATCCCCTCTTTCCTCTTTTTTCCTCCAATTTATCATTGCATTTATCCAATCTATAGCTAATCACATCAGTCATTCCAAATATACGAATATCGGTGTTTACAAAATTAAGAAGATGAAGAGATCTTTGTATTATAATACCCTCATTCATCATCTCTCTTAATCCGTCATCGTTCTATCATCATCTTCATCAGCGTCTGCTTTCTTACAACTTTCTTCAGCGCTTTTCCTTCGGGTAAGTATATTTACGCATCGATTTCTATTTTTTCCAACCTATGATTGTTGATTTAGAAAATGATTTCAACCTATTTTCTGCTAACTGTTCAAACCCTAATCTCACCGATAACTTACTTTTAGTTGATAATGTTTATTGTAATGTTATATAGATTTATTGTTATTGTTTTACTTAATTTTTTAAAGCGATTTGTATGATTATGTTTTTGCCGGCGTATTATTCAAACTGACATCTTCGCCCGTAATTTATGTTGATTTGTTCATGTTTATTGTTATGTTTGTTTATATTGTTGTATCATTATGATTATGTTATTTTCCGGCGGATTATTGAAACTGATTTCTATATGAGCAGACTTAATTTTTGTGTTTTCAAATAATCAATGAGCCATAATATGTAACTTTGGGTTTTTCTATAGTTGGTGTTCTAACACCTTAATTGATGATGTTTTTTTCCAATTATGGATAATATCTTTGTATAGGTAGAGGATCATGTACATTAATCTAGAAGTGTGAGAAGTGTATTATAACATTATATATAACACTATATAACACCATATAAACACCGTATAACACTATGTAACACCATAACACTATGTAACACTATGTAACATTATATAACAAATATAACACTATGTTTTGTCTGATAGCATGTCTATGATAGATCTAGAGTGTTATATATTGTTATATAGTGTTATATAGTGTTACATAGTGTTATATGGTGTTATATGGTGTTACATAGTGTTATACAGTGTTTATATGGTGTTATATAGTGTTATATATAGTGTTATAATACACTTCTCACACTTCTGGATTAATGTACACTATCCCTACCCTCTGCATTTGTCTGTATTGATTAAATTTTCTTAGATATTGCAACCACTTTTGTGTTTTACCATTTTTAACTGGATCTGTTAAAACTATACTTTAGCATTCTTTGATGTTTTAAACATTGTATGAGATCAGTTAAGGTTATGTGTATTAGATTGTTATAAAGTTTCTAATCTTGAATGTAATTTTGTTTAGATTGTTGGTGATTTTTTATTGTGTTTCTGTATGAGCATAGATTAAACCGATTCAAACACCAAAAAGTTAACTATAATTTTGCCTTTTTTGGAATAGTTTTCAAGATCCTACCTTTATATCATTTTTTTCCTTTGTATTTTCGTTTGTTTTGGATTTATAACCTTATTCTATTTATATTAATGTTGTTTTTAAATTTATTGACAGATATGGATCGTGGTTTTTTTGTTTACATCGAGGACAGGAAATTAGAAGAACAGGTAATACGTTTGTTTATAACGTCTTTTAAATTGTTAAGTGACAACCTAACCGTTAAGAAATGTATATTTAGCATCTTTTTTGTGTTTTGATTATTTAATAACTTAAACGATGTATGCAGCCTTTACCAGCTTGGTATAACAAGCTGAATGACTTAGATGGATATCCCATTGGAACTGTTTTTTTAATCAATGATGATAAAGCAATATTTAATGTTATAATCAAGGAGTCTACGGACAGTTATTGTCTTTCAAACGGTTGGTCAATTCTTATAAATGTGCTTGAGGTAGACAATGGAGACTATGTTGTATTTGAACTTATGGATGCATTGACGTTTAGAATAACTCATTTTAAGAGTTATCCACACACGTATGAAGGTTCAAAGTTCCACATTGTTATATTACCCACCAAGAACCGGAATCTGGTATGCTTTAAACAATTTTTATTATGTTCAGTAAAGATTTACATTTTGTAGTTATTCAATGGTTTTTTAATCAAGTGCAGTGGTTACCTAGAGAGTTCATGCAACACCATTTCAACGGTGATAATCTGTTTGACAATTTTCTTATTGTTTTTGACAAAAACCACACGTGTACTGTTACTGTGAGAAGACTCTGGGATATCAACCATTTCTTTGTTGATTTTTCTCAAGTTTCCAATGATCTATGTTTAATAACTGGCGATGTTATTATTTTCGAGTTGGTTGATGATTATATTTTTAGGATTAAACTGTTCCGTCCTAACGGTCTTCAGTCGCTTAGTCCGGACCTTGCCGTATCAATTGTGGAAGCCCTTAAGAATGAGGTGCAAGGTTTTGTTTTAGACCGAGGATTTTATATTGTTATTGCGGACTCCTCAAAAACCGAACAGGTAATGGTTTTGTAATGAAGTCTATGATAGATCTATAGTGTTATATATTGTTATATAGTGTTATATAGTGTTACATAGTGTTATATGGTGTTATATGGTGTTACATAGTGTTATACAGTGTTTATATGGTGTTATATAGTGTTATATATAGTGTTATAATACACTTCTCACATTTCTGGATTAATGTACACTATCCCTACCCTCTGCATTTGTCTGTATTGATTAAATTTTCTTAGATATTGCAACCACTTTTGTGTTTTACCATTTTTAACTGGATCTGTTAAAACTATACTTTAGCATTCTTTGATGTTTTAAACATTGTATGAGATCCTTTAAGGTTATGTGTATTAGATTGTTATAAAGTTTCTAATCTTGAATGTAATTTTGTTTAGATTGTTGGTGGTTTTTTATTGTGTTTCTGTATGAGCATAGATTAAACCGATTCAAACACCAAAAAGTTAACTATAATTTTGCGTTTTTTGGAATAGTTTTCAAGATCCTACCTTTATATCATTTTTTTCCTTTGTATTTTCGTTTGTTTTGGATTTATAACCTTATTCTATTTATATTAATGTTGTTTTTAAATTTATTGACAGATATGGATCGTGGTTTTTTTGTTTACATCGAGGACAGGAAATTAGAAGAACAGGTAATACCTTTGTTTATAACGTCTTTTATATTGTTAAGTGACAACCTAACCGTTAAGAAATGTATATTTAGCATCTTTTTTGTGTTTTGATTATTTAATAACTTAAACGATGTATGCAGCCTTTACCAGCTTGGTATAACAAGCTGAATGACTTAGATGGATATCCCATTGGAACTGTTTTTTTAATCAATGATGATAAAGCAATATTTAATGTTATAATCAAGGAGTCTACGGACAGTTATTGTCTTTCAAACGGTTGGTCAATTCTTATAAATGTGCTTGAGGTAGACAATGGAGACTATGTTGTATTTGAACTTATGGATACATTGACGTTTAGAATAACTCATTTTAAGAGTTATCCACACACGTATGAAGGTTCAAAGTTCCACATTGTTATATTACCCACCAAGAACCGGAATCTGGTATGCTTTAAACAATTTTTATTATGTTCAGTAAAGATTTACTTTTTGTAGTTATTCAATGGTTTTTTAATCAAGTGCAGTGGTTACCCAGAGAGTTCATGCAACACCATTTCAACGGTGATAATCTGTTTGACAATTTTCTTATTGTTTTTGACAAAAACCACACGTGGACTGTTACTGTGAGAAGACTCTGGGATATCAACCATTTCTTTGTTGATTTTTCTCAAGTTTCCAATGATCTATGTTTAATAATTGGCGATGTTATTATTTTCGAGTTGGTTGATGATTATATTTTTAGGATTAAACTGTTCCGTCCTAACGGTCTTCAGTCGCTTAGTCCGGACCTTGCCGTATCAGTTGTGGAAGCCCTTAAGAATGAGGTGCAAGGTTTTGTTTTAGACCGAGGATTTTATATTGTTATTGCGGATTTTATATTGTTTTAGTTGGTTTTGTTAATATCGTTACTATATATGTTTTGTTGTGTTAATCTCACTTCATACTCTTTTGTTTTGTTTTTACTTTTTTCCCTAAAATTGATTTCTACTAAATGTTAATCATATCATACATAGTATTAACGCATTTCGTTTACAACTTTTGTCACACAATGTTCGTTAGTACCTTTACGTAGATGAATTCGTGTGTATTATGTACTACTCTACCTTCATTTCTTAATGTATATTTTTATGTTCACACTGCCGGTGCAAGTCATTTTGACAAAAGGCATGAAAACATCATAATGAAGGTTTCAATAACAAAAACTTAATGCGTAACGAACATCATGTAGATGTACTATTGGGACGTGCTCAACTGTCTCAAAATATTAGGCTTAACAAATCACACTTTAACGTTTCTACGTTTAAATTATTTTATGTGTTTAGTTGGTGTTTAGCCACCCGCGAAACTAGCGGGTTCTTAGGCTAGTTTAATTATTATTCATAATCCATATTAACATGAAATATTCACAAACTCATGTTATTAAGCTCTCTATTTACACAAAACATGTGGTTTCTCATACAGACATCAAAACTACTTACACATACAAAACATATTAACTTCGACACCTAATTCTTATATCTTTATCGACTATTTTCAGTTAGGATTATGATCCTACACTTAGATTACACCTTCCTTAGGTCACAATATCAATCAGTTGTTCATGAACTCAAATCATCAATTTATCACCCAAAAATCAAGTATCACCAATACTGAAATTACAACTTACATTGTGTTAGACCATTATAGATGATTGATATTCTTGATTCAAACACGAATTTAGACCGAAATAGCCCTTTCAATTTGATCAAGTTAGGTGGACAAGGGTTTGGTGTGTTCTTCCTTGTCTGGTCTCACCCTCACACACGCACATACATATGTGTAGTGTTTAATTTCTTTGTTTTTAATAAAACCAATTTTCCATTTTGACCACTTTAGTCCCTCAAGTTCATTTTATTTAACAATGGATATTTACCATCCATACTTTCCTTATAATTTTTACTAAATACTAACTAGGTTATTTACCGCTGGTTATTTTACTTTAAATATTAAGTAAAACGTATACTTATCCGTATTTTAATATTTTGGGGGTGTTACATATAACCTTAGATCTGATCGACAAACTCCAATCCTTCCATCAAACCTCCAGATCTGGTCAGATAGGTGTTTGAATTTTAGGGTTTTGTTGACGATGACTTTGAGGCGGTGCTTTGATAGTGACGACGGTGCTCTGATGGCGGCTCTGATTGAAGGGGTTCTAGGTCGAATTGTAGAGTATTGTTGCATGTTTGAAGGTGACGATGGTGTTGAATTATTGAAGGTCATGACGGTGCTGAATTTTAGAGTTTTGTTGCAAGTAAGTGTCACACCCCGACCACGTAAAACAACAAAATGTGGCGGAAACGTCGGGGAGTGTTGTAACAGAATCATTGTTTCACAACCATGGAATAAATAATTTTGTTTTATTGAATTATTGAACTCATTGTTTATTACAATTCAAATAAGTACAATTGTTATATTTCAAGTTTTAAAGTCGCTAAGGCACGAGTCCATCCTATGTATAGCATGTGTCAACAATCATCATAAAGCAGCACCTGAAACATGTGTAAAAATAGGTACGTCAGCATAAAAATGCCTGTGAGATACATAGGTTTTATTAATGCATGGTTCATGACTTATAAGTTTAAAAGAATGTTTAACAAAAAGTAGTCATGAACCTAAAAATGATTTCTTTATAAATCATGTGAAAATTTATAAGAAATTTGATGATATAAAAGAATGAGGCATAAATAAATAATTAAGTAAAATGAGTTTATAAAATAATGTTTTGATAAAAAGGTTTGTAGTATATATAAAATATACGTTGGTTTTAAGAAAGTCGAATAGGTAATATATCAAAATATATTTCAGTTCAAAAATCATTAAACAGATAATATATTAAATATACTTTGGTCGTCAAAATAATCGTTTTCGATAGTATATCAAAAGTATACTTTGGTTTTATAAATAACATATTAAACTATGTTTTGGTTTTATAATAACATATTTAAACTATGCTTTGGATTTATGAATAACATATCAAACTATGCTTTGGATGTTATAACTAACATATCAAAATATGTTTTAGTAATTAACAAAATATGTCAATATCACATATGAGAGCATATCAAACTATACTTTTGGGAGTATATCAAGATATACAATAAAAATGTGATTTAAGAATTCAATCAGACCTAGTGTATCAAAATAAACCTTTGAGACTATAGAAATACCACGAAGGCAATTCCTATTTGGATAAAATATCGGTTTCTGACATTCCATAAACAACAGGAATGGGGTGTCAAATCCTATAGCGCTATATCATACTACCAATCGGTCTGGTGAACATAAAATAAGTACAATCGAACGATTAATTTTATAATCTTTGAAAAATCAGTGTTTAAACCATAAATAATCATTCAGTTTGTCAAAAGATAAGTACTAATATGTATAATCAATTTATACTTTGAAATCATGAACATAACAGATAGGTACACATGCTTCACCCATGCTTCACCCCAAAACATTGAAAACAGTAAAAGAGGGGAACTATGTACTCATTTGAGGATGCTTAGAAGTCTTGAACAACAACCAAGCAAGGCTAGAGGGATCACAGAATCAAACGGCACCTAATATGGGTAACTAAGTAAATAAACCGTACCTAAATCGGAAGATCGGATAGAATGAGGTCTTGTAAACCAAATGAGTATTGGAACTCATGTAATATGGTTTAACAAAGCCTACATTCTAGGTCAGAACCTATCCTAAGTGCTTTTGACCCGTTACGACCCATTAAGGTAGCTTTCGCTACTTTAACATGTCGTTCGCGCAAACGCGCGTTCGAGACGTCTAACTAGTCCTATGACAAGTATTATATGCCTAAACATGTTTAATTATGTTGCATAATCAGTTAAGTGACAAATGTTTAGGTTACATATGCTTAAAATCCAATTATGCATGTAAAGGGCATTTTGGTTATTTACCTAAGGCATATAAACTACCTATCATACAACTACTTAAACTTATGTGACCATAAGGTATAACCTCGGAAGGTTATTCCCTATGCAACTATGGTCACTAAACATGCTTGGTCGGATCCTAATGATCGACCAAACGGGTTGAGTTCGAAAGTCTAAGAGGGGGTTTAGACCGCTTGACTTACAACTCTAAACAAGAGGTAAACTAAAAGTGACGAGCTAAGCATGTTAAAACATGCTTAACTAAGTTAGAAAACAGGTTTTGATATCAAAACAAAGTGTTTTGATATTCTAAAGTAGTTTGGTTGCAAAATACGCATAAATGCGCATTTTGACCGAAACTACGACTCGTCACTACGCCTAGTCAACGTGGTAATCAGTAGGTATAGTCACTACGGACTATAACCATCGTGATTACGCTCACGTTACGAAGTTCAAACGAACTTCGTGTCGACCAAAGACTGGTCAAAGCAGAAAGTCAAACACTGTTTGACTTTCATGCTAGGAAAGCGATAAAAGAACGAAGGAAGCTTACAAAAGGTCCTTGCTAGGGAGAACTTGATCTATAACACTCAGGTATGAAGCAAAGGCTCCAACTTAGAGTGTTAATCAGATCAAGGGTGAAGAAACAAATGAATGAACTTGGCTTTTTATACTTGAGGTGAACTCACAAGATTATGACAAGTGTTTGTGTAACCTCCAAGGAAAAAATCAAGACCCTACAAGTGTGTGGACATGAGTTAAAGCCTTGGTGATCACTTAAACTTGGCCATTACACAAAGAAATTACAAGAACAGCCCCTGAATTTGCAAACAGTTGCTGAAAACTGATTTTCTGGTGCTGGGCACTTTCACGCGGCCTGCGTAAAGGTAGGTGGAGGGGCTACGTGGCCCGCCTAAACCCTGCAGATCAGCCAAAGTTTCAGTTTTGACAGCTTTGGTCCCTGCATGTGTATGAGCTCATTTTTGGCACTTTTAACACCCGTTAAGCCATTTTCAAGGCTCTACAAGGTGGTCAAAGTATAGAGGACTCAAAATATGCCCGAAAAACTCTCGGATGTCGGCTCGTTTGGTCGTACGGTCACGTTATTCATCAAATTACGATGAAACTCGAACGGACGCGAAAACGATCCAAATTAAGCGACGAATGGTATTTTTGCATGCCGATTGGATGTCCAGATGTGGTCTGAACGTAAGATATGCGCGAAAATGCAAACTTACGCTGTTTTTTACACTTTTAGTCCCTGTAAGATCAAATAAGCATATTTTCGCTCACCAAACCACTCAAAGCTTATTTCTAAGCTATGTTTAGGTTATTTATGGTATGTTTAGCTTATGATCATGTTCCGGACTGTATGTTGCCTTACGAAACGGCAGACTTTTGCAAGTTGACGCAATTAGTCCCTGTGAGCGAATAAACTTGATTTCAACACACCAAACCATCCAAAACTTATTTCTAAGTTATATAGAGGTTATTTAAGGTATGTTAAGCCTATGTCACTGTTACGGAGTGTTTGTTGCATTAAACTGGTTATATTTACGCATCAGATCGCGTATAACCTTCCAGAAAGCGATTTAAAGCTCAAAATCGAACAAGAATTGATATGTGCAAACGATACACATATTTATATAAATCCTAATTCCTAAGTATGAAACACAATATTTCATTGGTTTGGTATTTGTATGATGGTTGAAGTGACACAGGTGTCACAGTCTCCCCTATTTTAGGAAATTTCGTCCTGAAATTTAATTTTTAGAGGAAACTTGTGAAGACAACTGTGATCGTTTCGCTTTTGAATGAATCCTTCGTACCCTAAGTAAAACTCTGGGCTACGTTTGGATTCTTAGCGAATTTACCATCTGTCAAAGTGAAGTCCTTGTAGTACAAAACATGGAGTTTCGAACTACGAACAGAAGAACGTTTCTTATGAAGACTATCATAGGAAACTTGTGTGTGCTCGAAATCAGAGTCGGAAAGTGTAAGATAAAATGACATTGGTCAAGGTCCAGGACTTCTAGTAACTTAAATAACGCTACGTTCGCAATGTAATAAGGAACACTTATATATAGGAAGTACCACCGGCGTATCCACCATGCCCCTTTCTACATTGTTCCCGTATCGTTTTTCTCATCACTATAGGTCTTAACACATGACAAAATTTGCTGTGGTTTCTGTGCACTGAATTCCATAATTATGTATGCATCCATAATTACGTAATTCCTTGCACAGTCCGCACAGTTCATTTCATAATGCGTAGGGGAAAAATCAATCGAATAACCAAGAAGTGACTTGACTAGACCACTAAAGGATCTTTTTTAATTAGATCAACGAACGATCTTTTTAACTAGATCAACACATGATCTTCTTAACTAGACCGTCGTACGATCTCCTTAAATAGACCACTTAAGGGATCTTTTCAGTTATATCATCACATGATATTCCTAACCAGATTTTTAAATCAATCTGTTTGACTAGACCACTCAATGGGTCCAATTATAGAATAGTACTTTATAATCCAAGGGACTTAACTATAACGTAGAAGCCCATTAAGGATTTAAGGTAGTACCTTTGGATATCCTACTATGAATCCATCATATGGAGATATGGAAGATTCTATGAGGATTTGGGCGGATCATACAAAAACACAAAACATATAAGAAATCCCATAAGCACATAATCGCATAATTGTTTAACTTGATCTTTAATTTGTTATCTTTGGACACGGATATTTAAAGCACACCAGGAATCCAATCCGTGGATTTAATTTGGCACTTTAATCATCTTCAAGAATCTAACTATGGAGATAGAAAGATCTTAATAGGAATTCGGCTTTGTCCTTGTTGAATCGTAATATATGTATTAAGGCATACGAATAATTCAATTAAGGGCTCCGATTTGAACGATATTTATTCACAAGGATCTAATTATGAGGATAGAAAGATCCTATTTTGGATTTTGGAATTTGTGTAATGAGAGGTGTTTCGAAACCTTGCACTAAACGTGCTTAAGTCGATACATAAGGTAGAAAGTTCATGAGGTGCTAGATATGCCAAGGCGACATATGAAGCAGAGTTTGGAGGTTGAGCAGCAGCAGGGTTTGCAACAGCTTTGCCTTGGATAGCAAAGCGGCACATGTTAACCAAATGTCTCCATCGTCCACCGTGGGTACATTTGAAACAGGATATTTGATTCGGATGATGACAGTTACATTGATTGCACCAAGAAGCGGTTCCTTTGAATGGCTTCATCCCTGAGGCGAGTCATGGTGATAGCTAAATCAATGGTCCCCTGGAGTACGACGCCTAATCGTTGGGAAATTGCAGCACCTAGTTCGGACATTGTTGTTGCGATGAAGAGGCATCATGAAGATAATGAAAGATATGGGAGGAAACAAGTGAAAATGATATCGAATAATCAAAACAGAATGACAACGCATAGAAATTGCGATCATTTGTTTGTTACCTAAGGCAAACAAATGAGATGGTGACTAATCAAAGTAAGTGGGTCATATTAATGTATCGCGAAGACATGCTCGCCTATAAGTGGACACTCACCCCAAGAGTTCCCAGGTAAGAGTGACTGGTCCGATACTGCGGATTTCTACGAACACTCTAGCCTTAGACAGAAAACTCAGGGTACAGGCATTCACCCTTCCAGTTTGCACGTGTTCACATTATAAGACCCAAACTTTGACGGGATTTTGAAAACTTAGAAGGTTCAAAACCTAGTAATCAATCATCCTAGAACAGATGATTAGTTTTCAAAGCGGATTCGAAATTTGTGTTCTTATTGTGGTTGTCACCTAAGGATAAGTGACGGTATTGTTTTAAAACTAAACACAAGATAACTTGTGTTAGGGTCCTAGGAAGGTTATAGTCTAGGTCAAAGCATTACTAATAACCTAACTCCCTATAACCATTGGCTCTGATACCAACTTTTCTGTCACACCCCGACCACGTAAAACAACAAAACGTGGCGGAAACGTCGGGGAGTGTTGTAACAGAATCATTGTTTCACAACCATGGATTAAATAATTTCGTTTTATTGAATTATTGAGCTCATTGTTTTTTACAATTCAAATAAGTACAATTGTTATCTTTCAAGTTTTAAAGTCGCTAAGGCACGAGTCCATCCTATATATAGCATGTGTCAACAATCATCATAAAGCAGCACCTGAAACATGTGTAAAAATAGGTACGTCAGCATAAAAATGCCTGTGAGATACATAGGTTTTATTAATGCATGGTTCATGACTTATAAGTTTAAAAGAATGTTTAACAAAAAGTAGTCATGAACCTAAAAATGTTTTCTTTATAAATCATGTGAAAATTTATAAGAAATTTGATGATATAAAAGAATGAGGCATAAATAAATAATTAAGTAAAATGAGTTTATAAAATAATGTTTTGATAAAAAGGTTTGTAGTATATATAAAATATACGTTGGTTTTAAGAAAGTCGAATAGGTAATATATCAAAATATATTTCAGTTCCAAAATCGTTAAACAGATAATATATTAAATATACTTTGGTCATCAAAATAATCGTTTTCGATAGTATATCAAAAGTATACTTTGATTTTATAAATAACAAATTAAACTATGTTTTGATTTTATAATAACATATTTAAACTATGCTTTGGATTTATGAATAACATGTCAAACTATGCTTTGGATGTTATAACTAACATATCAAAATATGTTTTAGTAATTAACAAAATATGTCAATATCACATATGAGAGCATATCAAACTATACTTTTGGGAGTATATCAAGATATACAATAAAAATGTGATTTAAGAATTCAATCATATCTAGTGTATCAAAATACACCTTTGAGACTATAGAAATACCACGAAGGCAATTCCTATTTGGATAAAATATCGGTTTCTGACATTCCATAAACAACAGGAATGGGGTGTCAAATCCTATAGCGCTATATCATACTACCAATCGGTCTGGTGAATATAAAATAAGTACAATCCAACGATTAATTTTATAATCTTTGAAAAAACAGTGTTTAAACCATAAATAATCATTCAGTTTGTCAAAAGATAAGTACTAATATGTATAATCAATTTATACTTTGAAATCATGAACATAACAGATAGGTACATATGCTTCACCCATGCTTCACCCCAAAACATTGAAAACAGTAAAAGAGGGGAACTATGTTCTCACTTGAGGATGCTTAGAAGTCTTGAACAACAACCAAGCAAGGCTAGAGGGATCACGGAATCAAACGGCACCTAATATGGGTAACTAAGTAAATAAACCGGACCTAAATCGGAAGATCAGATAGAATGAGGTCTTGTAAACCAAATGAGTATTGGAACTCATGTAATATGGTTTAACAAATCCTATATTCTAGGTCGGAACCTATCCTAAGTGCTTTTGGCCCGTTACGACCCATTAAGGTAGCTTTCGCTACTTTAATGTGTCTTTCGCACCAACGCGCGTTCGAGACATCTAACTAGTCCTATGACAAGTATTATATGCTTAAACATGTTTAATTATGTTGCATAATCAATTAAGTGACAAATGTTTAGGTTACATATGCTTAAAATCCAATTATGCATGAAAAGGGCATTTTGGTCATTTACCTAAAGCATATAAACTACCTATCATACAACGACTTAAACTTATGCAACCATAAGGTATAACCTCGGAAGGTTATTCCCTATGCAACTATGGTCACTAAACATGCTTGGTCGGATCCTAATGATCGACCAAACGGGTCGAGTTCGAAAGTCTAAGCGGTGGTTTAGACCGCTTGACTTACGACTCTAAACAAGCACTAAACTAAAAGTGACGAGCTAAGCATGTTAAAACATGCTTAACTAAGTTAGAAAACAGGTTTTGATATCAAAACAAAGTGTTTTGATATCCTAAAGTAGTTTGGTTGCAAAATACGCATAAATGCGCATTTTGACCAAAACTACGACTCGTCACTACGCCTAGTCAACGTGGTAATCAGTAGGTATAGTCACTACGGACTATAACCATCATGATTACGCTCACGTTGCGAAGTTCAGACGAACTTCGTGTTGACCAAAGACTGGTCAAAGTAGAAAGTCAAACACTGTTTGACTTTCATGCTAGGAAAGCGATAAAAGAACGAAGGAAGCTTACAAAGGGTCCTTGCTAGGGAGAACTTGATCTATAACACTCAGGTATGAAGCAAAGGCTCCAACTTAGAGTGTTAATCAGATCAAAGGTTAAGAAACAAATGAATGAACTTGGCTATTTATACTTGAGGTGAACTCACAAGATTATGACAAGTGTTTGTGTAACCTCCAAGGAAAGAATCAAGACCCTACAAGTGTGTGGACATGAGTTAAAGCCTTGGTGATCACTTAAACTTAGCCATTACACAAAGAAATTACAAGAACAGCCCCTGAATTTGTAAACAGTTGCTGAAAACTGATTTTCTGGTGCTGGGCACTTTCACGCGGCCCGCGTAAAGGTAGGGGAGGGGCTACGCGGCCCGCCTAAACCCTGCAGATCAGCCAAAGTTTCAGTTTTGACAGCTTTGGTCCCTACATGTGTATGAGCTCATTTTTGGCACTTTTAACACCCGTTAAGCCATTTTCAAGGCTCTACAAGGTGGTCAAAGTATAGAGGACTCAAAATGTGCCCGGAAAACTCTCGGATGACGGCTCGTTTGGTCGTACGATCACGTTATTCGTCAAATTACGACTAAACTCGAAGGGACGCGAAAGCTATCCAAATTAAGCGACGAATGGTATTTTTGCATGCCGATCACTAAAATAAAAATATTTTAGTGTGTACAAAAATTTTGGATGTCCAGATGTGGTCTGAACGTAAGATATGCGCGAAAATGCAAACTTACGCCGTTTTTGACACTTTTAGTCCCTATAAGATCAAATAAGCATATTTTCGCACACCAAACCACTCAAAGCTTATTTCTAAGATATGTTTAGATTATTTATGGTATGTTTAGCTTATGATCATGTTCCGGATTGTACGTTTCCTTACGAAACGGCAGACTTTTGAAGTTGATGCAATTAGTCCCTGTGAGCGAATAAACTTGATTTCAACACACCAAACCATCCAAAACTTATTTCTAAGTTATGTAGAGGTTATTTAAGGTATGTTAAGCCTATGTCACTGTTCCAGAGTGTTTGTTGCATTAAACTGGTTATATTTACACATCAGATAGCGTATAACCTTCCAGAAAGCGATTTAAAGCTCGAAATCGAACAAGAATTGATATGTGCAAACGATACACATATTTATATAAATCCTAAGTATGAAACAAAATATTTCATTGGTTTGGTATTTGTATGATGGTTGAAGTGACACAGGTGTCACAGTAAGTAGGTCGAATTTTGGGGTTTTATTGCAGATTTGTTGTTAATTTCTGTTGAATTATTGAATGTGTCTGATGGAGGCTCTGGGGCGGTGCTCGATGGTGACGACGGTGCTAAATTTGTTGCAAGTTTGAAGGTGTTTTTGTGACACCCCACGAAAACACTCAGCTTATTCAGTAACTGCATGCTAAATTTCAACACGATATTTCTTTCAACTTGGGGATAATGTGACAACTCGTACGTTTCACCTCGTATCATTTCTTTTCAAGTTCCACCTTACGTTGTAATTTCGTGGAATTGATAAACGTGCTAAATATAGTTGGTTTGTTTATATATATATATTTATATAAGGGAAGGTTCATTTGAGAAGAAAATTAAATTAAGAAGAAAAAGAATAAAAAGGCACAAATGTAAAACATTAAATAGTTTTTCTCTCAACTCATTTAATATTATCTTTGACTAATTAATTAGTCATAAACACTACCATCCTTCACACTAAAATTTTTGCTTAAACACATCAAAATTTATCCTACACGTTTTGAAATTTATCCTACACATATTGAAATTTATCATACATAGCTCGTAATTCATCTTACACACCTCGTAATTTATGCTACAATTTAAATTATATATTTTTCCTTTATTGAAAAAATATGTTATTTTGAAAATAAGTTACAAATTTAATGTAGTTAGCTATTAAAAAGGAAAACTACCAATTAATGATCCATCTAAGTTTACCAATATACCCTTACAATATTATTAAATACAAAAATTAAATGAAGTAAAATGAAGCATTCTTATTGGTTGAAATTTCTTCTTTTATATTCTTACAAAAAAAATTCTTCTCATTTGAACTCTCCACTATATATATATATATATGTGTGTGTGTGTGTGTGTGTTTGAATGTTTAGAGTTATCATTATTATTATATCATTATAATCACATCCACACATTGCAAACAATAGCATGCTGCCGCACACTTCCTTAGTTGCACACTTCTTTTGTGCTCGCACACCGTTGTGCGACCACACCATGACCGACAGTCCGCACACTTCATTTGATTGGCCCATCAGAGCCTAAAAGTCGTTACCTTGGACCGCACACTAGCATGTGCACCCCCTCCCATTAGTATAAATACATATGTTGGCAAAACCCTAGAATACTTTTACCAATCATTGATGGCAACATCCTTTTTTAGCAAATATTCTTCTCCTACAACAAGCAAACATTCCTTCTTTTCCTTTTTGAAGATTTCCAGCGCATACAATAGTTCTTTCCCTTGAAGTCTTCCTTTTTCTTTTGAAGACATTCCCTATTCTCACACATTAACTTTATTGTACATTCCAGGTTAGTGTGATTCACTGTTTTGATTGATGTTCTTATTAGAAGTTATTGTTCTTGATTCTTGTAATATGTGCTTTGATGATCTCCTTGTGTTAACATGATTTGGAAAAATTCATAATATGATAAATGAATTAGGGTTTGTATGTTTGCAAGATGTTAAGAAGTTTGTAAGAAATAATGTTTTCAATGATGAAGTATGTTAGGACAATTCATGGATCGTATGGATGGTTGTTTATGTATTGAGTCGTAATGATTGTTTAAATGATTGTTAAATATGGTTCCTTTTAATAATAAAGTTATAGATCTAAAATGAGTATGATGAACTGCTTGTCATAGGATTTTTATGAAATAAGGAATCTAGATCCTTGTTGATTGGATGTTCTAATAATTTGTGTTCATGGATTGTTCAAAGGATTAACTGATGATTTCTTAAAAGACCTATTTGTGTGTTATAGAAATGATACTAGGTTACATGATAACTGATGTGAAAGTTGTAAATTTTGTTCGTTTGATCGTGTGAACCTGAAATAAATAGTTGCCTGATTAATCAGTAGAAATGAACCGTAGACTACGGTTGAACACCGTAGTCTACAGCAGGATTTAATTAAGACTGCACACTCATCAATGTACAACTTAATCTGCATATTGTGGAAATTTTCACAGCACACCATACACTCATAAGTCTGATATGCCGCACACCCCTTTTTGGTACAATCATTAATGCGCAACGTACAACTAAATGATGCATGGTCACACACTTTGAAGACCACACATTTTGGTTGTACAAACCACTAATGCACGAGTTACAACTCAACAATGCATGACCGCACATTCTCAAATGGCCTCACACTTCCATATGGGCCGCACACATGAGAATGGGCCGCACACTAACATATACTGGGCTGCACACACACTGTTACTTTTTGGGCTTTGTTTTGAACCCATATATGGCCCACATACTGTCCACAGTGCATACTAGTGTATTACCTATCAAATACGTGTAAAAAATACGTGACTTACTTGTATACAAACCTAATAGATATAGGTAACCATAATAGGATGTGGTTGACCAACGTAAAACAAGTAAATTTAATCTACTGAGCAAAGCAAAGGTGAGTTCACACTATCACTACAAGCATGTATTCCAGGTGTTTGGGAACCTAATATTCTAAGGGAACGGAATAGTAATTAATTGATATTTATAATTCATGTCTTTAGCGGACTAAACAAAACTCTATCACAAAGTCCCCATACGATAAATACCGAGTAATCGCCGGGCCGGGCTAGCGGGATATTAGTTGATAGCGGTATTAGGTTTGACAAACCTCACACCGGGCCTTAGAGGACGGGCATTAAGTTTTATGCCTTGGCACTGGTCAATGATGATAGACATTGACCTGGGGCAAAAACAACAACATTGTCACAGTATCGGTACCACACAGTTTAGTAGCTTAATGAAGGGGTAGCTCCCCATGATATGTTTTATGACCCGATAACTTAATAACTTATGTTTTTTTATAAAACAATTAAAATATTTAAAAACCTTGAACTCGCCAACTTTATGTTAACATACTACTGCACGCTTTGCAGGTCCTTAGGTGCTGCGTTGGAGATTGCATGGAGGAGTGTAGTGGCTATGTAGACCGTTTCTGGGTTCTTATTTAAATGAATGTTTTGAAACAATTATTAAGAACTTAGACCTTATACTTCCGCTGATAACTAGAATAATGTTTTTAGTCTTTAAATGTTTTGTCACTAATCATATTACATGTGATGGACTTACTTTATTTATTATATATAATGTTCAATATGATTGGTGGCATTATCCTGGTCAGTCACACGCCTGGCGGTAACACTCCGCAAGTGGAATTTGAGGGTGTGACAGTTTTGAACTGAAATTGAGTAATCTCTGGTGCCTATAGGTCGAACTTAAGGGTTTTGTTGAGAGATCTGTATTGAGAGTCCTTTATCGTGGTGGTGGGTGACAATGGAGGTGCATGGTGATCGTGGTGTGGTGTTGATGGTGGAGGTGTGAGGGGGGGGGGGGGGTGGAGGTGGTTTATAAAGAGATGCAGATTTTGTGATTGTGTGAGAGAGATATACGAGAGAAAGAAATCTAATAATAAATTAGTTTTTCTTTTATATTTTAATTATCGAGGTAATTTGGTCATTTAACAGAAACTAACAAAAAAACTCTAACGATGTTAAAATTTGGACTCAAAATGTTAGGAAAAAATGGTTAAGTACTTAGGATGTTAAACTTTTTGATATTGAACTCAAGTAGTTAAAATCACTAAAATACAAGAACTCAAAAAGTAATTTACTCTACATTGATATAAAATGACTTTCAAATATTTAATTCCAGATAAAGACAATTGGGGAAGTCATCACGCCAGGGTATAGGTGCACAAAAAACATAAATTCGGACTTGAACCTGAAAAAACCCCCGAACCCGGGTATTAGAAAAAACGGGTTTTTAAACCAGACCCTACTCGTAGGGTAGGGACTGTGTATGCATATTCTGTTCAATACCCGAACCCGAACCCTGGTTTTTTTGTACCCGGGTTTCCTTAAAACCCGTACCCGGGTTTTCGTAATACTCGGACCTAGGTTTTTGTAATACCTAGACCCGTTGTGTACAATAACCTTTTTTGAACGTTTAGAGTTTGTATAAGACTTTTTTTGACAGATTTCAAGTCATACAATATTATATTTCTATGTTTTATGCTTTTTCTATTTGATTTCTTGAGGTATGTGAGATCATTGATGGGGAGTTCGGAAATATGTTCAAAAACATTGTACTATTTTATGCTTTCTTGACAAAAAAAAAAAAAAAAATTAAAAAATTAAAATCTATATACAACCCCACCACACGTTTGTCATTGTATTTTTTTATGTGGAAAATACATTGTACTATTTCATTAACCAACATATATAATTTTTAGATGCAAGTTTATATTGGATCTTTTGATGTGATGTGACACTCAACAATATAAAAAGGTCAATTTAAATAGGAGTAGACACGTTCAAGAAATAATGATGTGAATGAAACTAATTTAATAATGTAACTAAAACATGATGTGCCTTATGTTTTTATTTTTAAGATATACATATAGTTTATTACGCATTCGTATTTGGTTTAATTTTTAGAAAATAATTGATTGTCATGGCTTTATAGTCTAGTGGTATTTTTAGGATGTGATAACGCTTTGGGATCAATAGGTCTTGGGTTCGATTCTCACAGTGAGGTTTTCCACATTTATTGGTTTTCCTCTTGAATTTGTGTATAGGCATTATGCCTAGTGGATGTATAGACATTATAGCTAGTGGAGATGGAGATGATCGGGTGATTCCGCTGGTGACACGATAATACTCCAGTGGTCCATCAGTAATCCAAATTTTCCTTTTGAAAAAAATAATATATAAGTCATATCATGTGCTATCCATTGTATAATATAACAATTGATAAAGGACCTTATGAATATAGTAAATTAATTAGACAACTTTTTGATATTAATTACAATTCTACCATTTTCTATTAGGAAAGTTTTTATTTATAGTTAGAAGGAATGTTATGAAACGTTACATTATAGTTCTAGAATGAGGAAAATGGTAGGAGATAAATGATGGCAATTTTGTGACTTAACGGGTTCCATAGGTCATATAAACTTAGTTAAGAACACAATGACATATTCATTAAGTCATTAGGAGATTTTCTATATTCATTAAGATCTCATTCTTTCACCTAGAGGGAGTCAAATAATTTAAAATCTATATGAGATCATTGGTGGAAAGATGCTCAAAAACATTGTTCTATTTTATGCTTTCTTGATAAAAAAAATAATAATTAAAATCTATATACAACCCACCACTCACTATTAACACATTTCATGTTTGTCGTCATATTTTTTTATGTGAAAAAATCATTGTACTATTTCATTAACCAACATATATATATTTTTAGATGCAACATAGCATTTACAATGAGGGAATATGTTGGTGTTTTTAGGGAGAGAGATTTCATTAACCAACATATATATATTTTTAGATGCAACATAGCATTTAGGCTATGGGGTATAAGGCTTTATGGGGCGCCACCCCCTTGCCACACAAGCATGCATAGCGCCGAGCACCACACCCCCGCCGCCATTGAAGGGGCGCCATTGAAGGCCCGCTACCACCATGGCGAGCTGCAACGCGGGTTCAGGTGGGGCCACATAGTTTTTGACCAATCAAAGATTTTTTTTTAATTTTGTTTAATAGGGGCTCCATCCACACCCTCCAAATTAAAGGGGGGCTCCATCGCTGACGGGGATCCTACGTGGCACCTATAAAGCCTCATGGGGCTCCATCCACACCCCATAGCCTTACAATGAGGGAATATGTTGGTGTTTTTAGAGAGAGAGAAAGTGATGTGAAGGAGAGATGGTGTGAGGTGGAGGAGAGAGGGTGTGAAGATGTTGATGAGGAAAAATGAGAAAAAAATGGATGGGTGTGAGTTATGTGAGTGTAGAGAGGAGAGAGGAGAGAGAGAAGAAATGTGTTTGTGAGACAGGCAAGTGAGAGAAAGAAAAATGATTGGTTGGGTATGTGCCAATTAGACACCATTAAAAATAAGAAAAAAATACCCCTTATTGGGGATCAATATTTTAATAATGTGTACAATCGACATGGGCATGTGACGGTGCATATCCGATCTTCTGGCTCAACAATATAAGACATATTGAAGAAATAATGATGATGTGACAACAATATAAAAAGTTCAAGTTTACTTGGAGTAGAGATATAGAAGAAGTAATGATGAGTGACAACAATATAAAAAGTTCAAGTTTACTAGGAGTAGAGATATAGAAGAAGTAATGATGAGAATAAAGTAAGAGTTAATAGCCAAAATGGTCCCTGAGGTTTGCTCATTTTTGCCACTTTAGTCTAAAATGCAAAATTTTTAAATCTGGGTCCCTGAGGTTTGCATTTTGTTGTCATTTTAGTCCAAATTTCAAAAACCCCCTTTTTAAGTGTTGAAACCTGATTGTTTTGTCTTTTTGTGCAGGGGCAATTTGGTCAAATTAATTATATATATATATATAACTCTCTATAAAACACAGTTCTCTCTCTCTCTCAGTTCTCACTCTCTCTACACAGATCCCCCATCCACAGATCACCACCGTTCACCACCGCCATCCACCGGTCTGCCGCTCACTCAAATCCATCTTCTGCACCCAATTTCATCACCACCACTATTAATCCACCACCACCACCATCTCTCTGTCTCCCTCCTTCACCCACCAACAACACACCACCACAACCACCTTCAAACCTGCAACAACGCTAATCACCAACCACCTGCAAACCGTCTTCGACTAACCCTCCCACCGCCACCATCTCCACCGGAACCCTAACCCCAAACCTGCAACAACACGATTCAGCAACCAACACCGGAACCCTAACCCAAATCAGCAACCAACACGATTCAACCCACCACCCCTACTGAAAACCCTAATCCCAAGAACCTGCAAACCACCACTATTAAACCCACCACCCCATCCACCATCACAATCCCCCCACGGTATCCACCATCACCACCCTCACTGAAACCCTAATCCCAAACAACCTGCAAACAACCCTAATCACCAACCACCTGCAAACAACCTAGATCCTTCACCTGCTCCGCCAGTTCTCATCACGGTGGTGGTGGTGGTGTTCGACAGAGAGGAGAGAGAGAGAAGCGAGAGATAGGTGTTTGGAGAGAGAAAGAGAGAGATGGGTGTCGTTTTACGATGTCGATTCTCATCACGGTGGTGGTGGTGGTGGTGTTGGCGGCAGTGGGATGGTGGTGGTGGGGATGATGCGGTGGTGGTGGTGGTGGTGGTGGTGGTGGTGGTGGTGGTGTGGAGGTATTTCAGAGAAGAGAGAGAGAGTGCTGAAGAATATGATGAAGATGAACTGCATCTGATGTGTGTATATTAATATATATATATATATATATATATATATATATTTGAATTAAGAAAATATTAAATGAAAAGCAAAATGACCAAAATGTCCCTGAATTAAAAGACAAAATAGGATGTTGCAACAGTCAAAAAATAGGGTTTTTAAATTTTGGACCAAAATGGCAACAAAATGCAAACCTCAGGGACCCAGATATAAAAAATTTGGATTTTGGACTAAAGTGACAAAAGTGAGCAAACCTCAAAGACCATTTTGGCTATTAACTCATAAAGTAATTTAATAATGCATCTAAAATATCACGTGTCTTTTTTATTTTTGAATGGTTAAACATTCTCCCCTAAATCCTATATTAAATTGCAACTCTCAAAAAATTGAATATTAGTGTTTTCACAAGAGTTAATTTCTCTTTACCACTCACTCAAAGCCTAAGTTGCAACATGACATGTCTTTGTTTTTATTTTTAAGATACACATATAGTTTATTCCGCATCACAGGGCCGTTCCAACCTTTTTAGAAGCCCAATACGAAATAAAATTTTAAGTCCATTTTTTCTTTTTTCATTATTATAAACGACACTCTTTTATTCATGTTTGAAATCAAGCAAAAATTTAACACAACTATAGGAGAGAGTTGTTTGCTTGTATAAGGAATTAAAGAAATCTAAAACAATAACTTTGCACTAATATTAATAGTTAGCATATATATTATAAAGCATTTTTTTACGTCGAAATAGAAAGTAAACAGGCAACTAGCTACGCCGCTTCCTCTAGTGGGGGCTAGGGGTGTCAATCGTGTCGGGTTGATGGGTTGGCAGGTTGACGGGTTACGGGTTGGCGAGTTGGTGGGTTTAAAAGTTCAACCCAAACCCGACCCATATTATTATTCGGGTCAAAGATTTCAACCCTAATCTGACCCATATAAATTCAGGTCAACCATACCCGACCCGTTTAACCCATATTTTTAAATGAGTCATACAAGTTGATGATCTATAAGCGAGTTGTTGGGTTTTAAGCGGGTTAGCGATAATATGTTTAATGATGAGTATGAATGTGACAAATATATATAATATAATGTGTCAAAACTAACATTATTATTACTAACCATAATGATGAATATGAATGTGAGAAATATATATATAATATAATGTGTCAAAACTAACATTATTATAACTAACCATGTAAAAAATAAACGGAAAAAACAAAAACAAAAATATAATTTTTTTTTCTAATTAGTTAAACGGGTTAATGAGTCAACACAAACCCGACCTGTTTTTAATACGGGTCAACCCGAACCCGACCCGTTTTTTATAACGGGTCGTGTTAATAGACCCAAACCTGTTTTTTTCATGTAAGGTTGGCGGGTCGTGTTAAGAATTGCCGCCTCTAGTGAGGACCCTATTTTTTGGATGCCTAGGCACAAACCTAGATTAGTTGTACTATAAGTCTGGCTCTACCGCATCCGTATTTGGTTTACAAAAAATAAGCATGTGTAATACATTTTAAGATATTTTTAATTATATGTGCATACAAGTCATGTGCTATACATTTTAAGATATATCCCCTCCTCGTGGCCCAGTGGGTATTCCCACTTGGGTTAAGTCGGCCGGCCCTCCTTTGGGAGGTCACCGGTTCGACTCCCACTTGTGGTCTTAGGGGGGGGGACGTCCCAATGATAGACCGTATCCTACCGAGGCATGGTGCGGTCTTGAGGGCAACCCGGTTTTACCCAGCTGTTACCCCAGCGAGTCTCTCGTGTGGGGGCAGTATGGTTTCCGGGCGAAAGTCAGCTTGCGCGACGGCCGGGGCCCAATCGAACATCGCGACGGGAGTGCGGGGCTGACGGGGGATTGTCTTTGACATGAACCCGGTGACCATTAAGGTCCAGTACATGAAAGTCACCTTTCAAAAAAAAAAAAAAAAAAAAAAATACATTTTAAGATATTTTTATTTATATGTGCATATAAATATATAATTTCACTTTATTGTTTATTTTAGTGATAAGAGAGGTAAATATTTTATTGTAAATATATGGAAAGATTTTTATTTTTGTGAATCCTGGACGTACAACGGTTACGAATCTTGATCATGGTGGTAGCACAAAAACGTAACATGATCCCCTCATCCAATCATCCTACTCCCTTTAAAAAGTAAAAACCGATTTGAAGACCGAAATTCACAATATCGAACTTTGTTTTTAAAGCTCGAGTTCGACTCGTGGTTAACTATGGGGTATGGGGCTTGGGTTGAGGCATGGCCCAAGAGGCGGGGGTTTGAAGCCGGGCGTGGGGCGGGTCTAGCAAGGTGACATGGCGGGCTGTCAATTGCCAATTCAAACTAGCCGTTGGGAGCATGTTTTAAATAAAAAAATTCCTTTATAAATACCTTAACATATTTAACATTTTTCTCACACAATATCAAACAAATAAAACACAATCTTGCCATGAGTTCTTCAAGTTCAAGTGTATCGTCATCATCATCTGACGATGGTGCGGAAATATTTCTACAAACGATCGCGGCGGTGGTGAAAGCTATCGTGGAAGACGAAGACGATGAGGAAGAGACTCCGCAACCTAAACGGAGGAGAAGGTACATCGCTCGTGAACGGTACACCACTTACAATTTGTTGGTAAGCGATTACTTCTCAGCGGAACCTAAGTATGATGAAAAAATGTTTAGGCGTCGTTTTCGTATGAGTAGAAACTTATTTTTAAGAATATCTAGAGATCTTGAGAAGAAGTATGTTTATTTCCATCAAAAACCGGATGTAACCGGGCAATTAGGATTTAGTACGTGGCAAAAGATCACGACCGCACTTAGGCAGTTAGCGTACGACAATAGTTCGGACATTATGGATGACTATTTAAAAATGTCTGCACGTGTAGCTAGAGAAAGTCTTCACAACTTTTGTTCGTGTATTCTAGAACTTTATAGGAAAAGATATTTGAGAAAGCCCTCGTTTAGTGACATGCAACAAATATTGGAACATCACGCAAATTATCATGGGCTACCCGGGATGCTAGGTAGTTAGATTGTATGAAATGGCCTTGGGAACTTTGTCCTACCGCATGGCAAGGCGCTCACATGAGTGGATTTCACGGGATGCCAGCCATCATGCTTGAAGCGATTGCGTCCCAAGATCTTTGGATATGACATGCGTTCTCCGGTATGCCAGGTTCACATAATGATATTACCATCATAAACCACTTGCCCCTTTTCAATGATCGGGTAAATGGTATAGGACCCAAAGGAACTTTCTTTGTAAACGGGGTTGAGTACGTGTATGGGTACTACCTAGTTGATGGGATTTACCCAGAGTGGGGGGTTTTCGTAAAATCGTTCACAAAACATGGTACCATAGATCCAAAGAGATTAAAGTTTAACAGGGTCCAAATGGCTGCACGTAAAGACGTCGTTCGGTGTTTTGAAGAAAAGGTGGCGAATATTGGCAATGCCTTGTCGACTATGGGATAAGGATCAGATTGGAAACGTGATGTACGCATGTATCATTCTTCACAACATGATTTTGGAGGATGAAGGTAGAGTAGTCGTTACCTACTATGATGACGATGACCCCCAACCAGGTAACGTAACAGACGAAGCTAAAGCAGCAAATGAATTTTTTATCAAGTCAAGGGATATACATCACAACCTTCGATCTGATTTGGTGGATCATGTTTCAACGATTCCTGGGTTCGAAACCGATGAAGACGACGAAGAATGATAGATTTTATTTTGATAATTATTTTGTATGTTTATGTAGTTTTTAATGGTTATATATATATATATATATATTAAAAAAACTGATGTGGCTTGGCCACGCCAGCCAAGCCATGGCCACCATACCCCATACAAAATGGGTTTGTGAATTGAGTTTTCAAAGTTACACGTGTCAACCCATGCCCCAAACCCCCGCCCCACCATACCCCACGGTCTTAGTTATTTAAACTTGAGCTCAGCTCGTTTATTATTAATGATTTCTTTTATTAACGCATTATATATATATGATGAGTATCATTACAGAACACTAATTATTACAGGAACTAAAATAACAACTTTAAATCACTAAATTTTGGGATTTAAGGTTCATGTTTTTTAATTTTTAATTTCTTTACATTCATATATATATATATATATATATATATTATATATATACATAAAAAAACCATATATTTTTACCTTCACATAGCCTACATACATGTAGGTAATTTAACATATACATAACCTACATATGTGTAGATTATATAAAAAACTAAATTTTTTTCATATTTTGTTTTGAATTCTAGTGTGAGAAACAATAAATCTTATATTTGTAACATTTTCATCTAATATTTAGGTCTTTTAGGATTGATTCATGTTGTTTTGCGTGTTCTCGCAATATTTAGTGTTCTGCATATAACATTTCCCTATATATATATATATATAGAGAGAGAGAGAGAGAGAGATAGATTCATGTTGTTTTGTGTGTTCTCGCAATATTTAGTGTTCTGCATAGAACCTATATATATATATGTAGGGGACCGCTAAAATGAGAACCACCTCCAGTTGTAAGAACCGTGAGAACTTTTTGATCCGGGGCGAGTTGGACCAAATTTTTTCATAAACGTAGATGTTTGTATTATAAACACATTTGTAAAAAAAATTCAAAAAAAACGTCGTGTGTGTAGTTTTGAGCACCCCAAGTTTGTGTTTACGGGTACCGTAAATTTTAAGGTACCCGTAAACACAAACTTGTGGTGCTCAAAACTACACACACAACATTTTTTTTTGAATTTTTTTTTACAAATGTGCTTATAATACACGCATCTACGTTTATGAAAAAAAATTTGGTCCACCTCGCCCCGTATGGTGTAGTTCTCACGGTTCTTACAACTGGAGGTGGTTCTCATTTTAGCGGTCCCCTATATATACATATATATATATATATATATAGAGAGAGAGAGGAATGTTAACGTACATTACGGCTTAACGTATATCACATACAACAGGTAATTACGCACGTTCATTTTAAAATCACGCACGTCATAACTCAAAAATCCAAAATCACGCAGGTTAAAACACAATAATCACGCATATTGAAAACATTAATCACACATGTTATAGAACAAATCACGCATGTTGTCGTACGTGAAGTACGTTAAGCCGTAATGTACGATATACTTTTTCTATATATATAGACAAAATTGCAGAAAACAACCTTTATGTTTACCCCAAACTGCACTTTATACCTTTCACTATGAAATCCGCCAAAACTAACCTTTACGTTCATGTTTTGTTACACATCACAACCTTTACACCAAACCTAGTCAAAAAAGTCAGTTAAGTTGCCCCATGTGCTATGCATGTGAGGGCATATATGTCTTTTCCTTTGAATATTATATTTAAATAAATAATTAAATCAGATTTTAAAAAACTAATATAAACATATACCCCTTATCTTTTTCTCTTGGCTCTCTCTCTCTCTATTCAACAAACCCACCACCACCACCACCAAATTCAACCACATTCACCACTGAAGATGTCGTGAAGCAGTGTAGAGGGAGAAACCTCTTCTTCAGCACTGATGTAGAGAAGCATGTATGTGAGGTTTCTTCAACTGCTTCACGAATGGTAAACTGCTCCATGACCAATTTCAGCCTACAATTTCAATATTATCATAAACATGAAATGAGGATTCTGTGAAAAACACGATATCACAATAGTACTGAAACCCTACACTTCAGCCGGATATCACAATAGTACTGAAACCCTACACACGATATCACAGTGTAGAGGGGGAAACCTCTTCTTCAGCACTGATGTAGAGAAGCACATATTTCCGTGATAAACAATCAAAACGACACAAATTGCCGATATGGTTACAAAGATCAGGATATGCAGAAGTATAAAGAAATCTGCTGTAAACAAAGAAAAGGGAACGGTCACTCAGCTCTCGAACAAACAGGGATGAAACCCTACACTTCAGGCGGATGACGAACCAGAAAAATTGCAGCGATGGATGGGAGTTGACCAATATTTTTAAGCTAAGGGCTTTTGCCCTACCTGAAGCGGCCCAATGCAGCAGCCCAAAAAGGTCCAGCAAACAGCAACGGTCATATGAAAAGGAAAAGGAAATGGTTAAATAAATTGAATATCACATATTGAATTGAAAGGAAAGAATGATATTTACTAAATATATAAGCAAATCACCTAATAAGTTTGTTGATTTGACTTTAGAAAACAGGATGTGATCTGTAGCAACTTCAGATTAGGATAAAGGGCACTACGAGGCTAAAATTCAGTGTACTTTTGAATAATAAAAGGAAAGTAACAAAACCTTTGGAAATTCAGTGTACTTTTTGAATAATAAAAGCATGCTTCTCTACATCAGTGCTGAAGAAGAGGTTTCTCCCTCTACACTGCTTCACGACATCTTCAGTGGTGAAGGTGGTTGAATTTGGTGGTGGTGGTGGGTTTGTTGAATAGAGAGAGAGAGAGAGAGAGCCAAGAGAAAAAGATAAGGGGTATATGTTTATATTAGTTTTTTAAAATCTGATTTAATTATTTATTTAAATATAATATTCAAAGGAAAAGACATATATGCCCTCACATGCATAGCACATGGGGCAAGTTAACTGACTTTTTTGACTAGGTTTGGTGTAAAGGTTGTGATGTGTAACAAAACATGAACGTAAAGGTTGGTTTTGACGGATTTCATAGTGAAAGGTATAAAGTGCAGTTTGGGGTATACATAAAGGTTGTTTTCTGCAATTTTGTCATATATATATGTGTGAAAAAGATGTTAAAACATAACGGGTCGAATAATTTTATAATGGATTTGTAAGTTGTAAGCTTATAAATCAAAACTTAATGAACCCGAAGTGTTAAATACATAGATAAATGTATTACGGACGTTTAAAAACAAGTTTGGTGTAAAACGAACTTGAATTGTGCAAGTTATGAGTTAAATTGTGGAAAATAGTATAGTTGGGCAAATGCAGCTGAAAGAAAGAAACTTTATGTCGAAACAAGGCTGTCGCGCCCCGCGACGCAAAGCCAAACTCGGTCGCGCCCCGCGAAGGCTGAGGCGATACCTGTCGCGGCCCGCGAGGCCCCCTTGAACTGGTAAAAACACTTGTGTTGTTTATTTTGCTTTTCGAATTTGATTAAATATGTTATAAAACGATCATAACTAGTGTTTATGACGGTTTTGTTTATAGGTTATCAGTTTAATCTTTTGGATGAAGATCAAGCATCGTGCAAGAACCAAACACATGCAAATTTGAAGCTTCCGCATTGATCTTTGTTTAGTTTTCGAAATATGATTTATGTAGACATTTTATAACTATATTTTGAATGTTTTAAACATAAGGTGAACATTGTGATGTAAATGTTTTTGTAAAACGACATTTTTGTTGTAAAATGCAAACTTTGAATGATGAAGTATTATTAAATTTAGTAAGGGTCTTACAATAAACAAGACATAATAAAATATAATTGAAAATGTCATAATAAAAAATCGTTAGTTGAAAAATTAACGAATGTGATGAATTAACAATATTAATGAAACGTGATAATCAAAACGTCATGAGATGAATAATTAAAAATAATTAACAATATGAATAATTAACAAATATAACATGATAATGAAAACGCCATAGTTAACAAAACTGATGTTTACAAATTAAAAAATAATAATAACTGATGTTTACAAATATTACTCAATAATATTCAAAACTAATCAGGTGTAAAACGCCAATGATCGTAAAACATCAGATATATATTAGATCCCAAACGACAATTAACATTAATAATGAAAACTCCAATTATTAGTTCTTACTAATTGTTAAACAACCAATGAAAACACGAAAAAGTTGGATACATGAAGAACGCCATTGAAAACATACAACACATTGTGAAATATTAATTTGAAAAAAATGACAATGAAACAAGCATAAAAGAACAAAACGCCATATCTGTTGTATATGTGTTGCATGATTTGCTGGAACAAAATATGAAAACGTCATCAAATATTACTTTGTCGAACGGAATCCACGTTAGATGCCATAGATCTGGGAAAGCTTGGAAAGGATGTAACTGCTAATACGAAATCTTTGGAGTTTTATTTGAAACAGATTTATAATGCGAAATAAGGAGGGAACGTGCACAATGACAATCGTACCCCTGCATATCATTTAGCGCCCCCTGCCACGTGTTGGGTCAGGATCTGTTCTCACCGTTTTCACACTTTAAGGTGTTTTCTCTTGATCCCGTTTCTCTCTCTCTCTCTCTCTATATATATATATATATATATATATATTATGACCAAGGTTAAATCCTTGATCCTTTTTACCCATTTCCCGGGCTCAATAACACTAGTGTATTCGCTCCCACTACATGGTTTGCATACGCATTTATATCTGCTTGACAAACTTGATTCAAGCATCAAATTTTCCGTCTTTTACTTAAAGGACTTCTAATTCTCTAAGTTTCAATTCCAAACTAAAGTTCATCAATCTAAATTTAGCGTTTCCGATACTCGGCTTACGCATCCAATTCACCGGTTTATTTCGTGACTTTCTAATTACTAAAACCAACATTTAACTAACCACTTTATTTTGACCCGTTTGGTTGTCTAAGTGAAATCCATCACTTCATTGAAATACCAAACGCAACCATTTCCGCTATATCAAAACATTAGACATAACTACGACTAAACTTGTCTATAAAAATGTAACGAAACAACAAGTCACGTACCTTAAAGCTTATCCTTCAAGCCCGCATCCGTTCCGACTTGACCACTTGACGATTCACCCGCTTTGCCTATAGCGTTCAATCAACTTCATGTTTAGAACTCGTATTATCACATATCACACGTAATTTGTCAAATTAGCCAATTACGTGATTCTTTCATATTTTCAACATATCAATATTCACTTAGGCATTTTAACGAGCACCTTGCGGGCAAGATTTTTATGCATCTAATATTAAGTTCATGGTTATCTTTTAACCAAGTTTTAACATAAATATTCAAGTCTCTATGTCTAATGTTCATGAATAACATCTAGAACTTGTATCATATCATCAAACTTCATAGATTTATCATCACTTTTCAAGTGTTCATCATATTATCATAAAACCCATTTATCACATACAAGGTTATTAACCAAATCACTAGTTCATGGCACTAATTCAACAAGTTTACATCTAGGGTTTGTTCCTAGACTTGTACTCATGTTAATTTCACTAATACATTCAACATTCATTCTTGAATTTCGTTTATGAATGTTTATCCAAATTTCAAAATATCACCAAATGACAAAATTCAACATACCTTGTGATCTCCTAGCTTGGGTGATCACGAATTTAGTTAAAGCCCCAATTCTTAGCTTAATTTCCCTTTGATTTTGATCAATTTAGTGAGTTTAGGGTTTGAAGGGAAGAACCCCTTTTCTGCTCTATGGAAACGTAGACCAAACACACACACTTGTGTGTGTTTTGGTTTTTAATTTGTTTTAATAGAAACATCTTTCCACACTTGCCCCTTTAGTCCCTCTAGTTCTACGGTTATAAAAAAGGGTTACTAGTTCAAGTTTCTTTATTGTTTTAAAAACACATAAATAACTAGGTTAATTATTCCTAGTTACTTTACCCTTGGTTATGACCAACTATAATTTATATATATAATTTTATATTTTTGGGGTGACACAAGTCCACCCCCCTTAAAGAGGGTTTCGTCCACGAAACCGAAATACGTACCAAATAGAGAAGGGTAGAAGTGTCTTATCTCTTCTTCGGACTCCCAAGTAGTGTCCGATCCCTTCCGATGTTCCCATTTGACCTTCACTTTGTCAATTTCTTTGTTTCGTAAGCTTTTGATCTTCCGGTCAAGAATTGCAATGGGTTTCACCACATAATTAAGTTTATCATCCACTATAGCGGATGTAGGCCGTTTCATCGGCTAAACACTTCCAGAGGTGCGAAACACAAAAAGTAATATGTATTTCGCTCAACTCTTCCGGTAGTTCCAGTCGGTAGGCTACTTTACCCACCCGTTCCGTGATTTTAAACGACCCAAGAAACCTTGGGCTTAACTTCCCCATTTTCCTGAACCGAATGATCCCTTTCCACGGAGATACTTTGAGCATAACTTTATCACCAATCTGAAACTCGATCGGTCTTCGTTTTTTATCGGAATACGATTTCTGTCGGTCTTGAGCCACTTTCAAATGAGCTCGAACCGCATCTATTTTCTCATTAGTGGTTCGAAGTATATCCTTGTGGGCAAGTTCACGAGGACCCACTTCACCCCAACACACCGGGGTTCGACATTTTCTGCCATAAAGCATCTCGTATGGAGCCATTCCAATGCTCGAATGGTAAATGTTGTTATACGAAAATTCAACTAGCGGTCGGTAGACATCCCAGCTCCCGCCAAAATCAATAATACATGCCCTTAGCATATCTTCTAACGTTTGAATCGTTGTTTCACTTTGCCCATCCGTTTGATGATGGTATGCGGTACTAATAAACAACTTAGTACCCATTTGTTTTTGAAAATCACGCCAAAAGTTTGAAGTAAACCGAGTATCTCTATCGGATAGATGGATACCGACACTCCATGGCGTGCCACGATCTCATTCGTATAAACCTCTAACATCTTCTCAGATGTATAAGTCTCACGAATCGGAATGAAGTGAGCGCTCTTCGTCAGTCGATCTACTACTACTACTACCCAAATGGCGTCAAATCCACGAGTTGTTCTCGATAGTTTGGTTATTAGGTCCATGGTAATATGTTCCTATTTTCACACCGGAATGTCTAACGGTTGCAGTTTACCGTAAGGCTTTTGGTATTCTGCTTTTACCTGTAAACAAGTTAAGCATTTCTCCACATACTTAGTTATATCTCTTTTCATTCCGTGCCACCAATAGTTTTGTTTCAAGTCGCGATACATCTTGGTCGCCCCCGGATGAATAGAATAACGCGATTTATGAGCTTCGTCAAGTAGAAGCTTTTTAACACCACATATGTTAGGAACCCATGTTCTACCGAAACGGGTTTTCAAACCATTGCTGCCATCCATCAAATCTTTTAGCTGACCCACTATTCGTTCCTTCTTCCAGTTCTCTTCTTTTACCAATTCGACTTGTGTCTCTCGGATTCGTTCAAGTAAGCCCGAGGTCACTATCAATTGCATTGAGCGCACTCGAATGGGAGAGTAATCTTCCTTTCGACTCAATGCGTCTGCCACTGCATTGGCTTTTCCCGGATGGTAATGTATCTCACCGTCGTAATCTTTCACTGTCTCTAACCAATGCCTCTGTCTCATGTTTAATTTCTTTTGATCAAAGAAATATTTCAGGCTGTGGTCGGTAAATATCGTGCACTTCACTCCGTACAAGTAGTGCCTCCAAATTTTTAAAGTGAATACCACTGCCACCAATTCAAGATCGTGCGTAGGGTATTTCTTTTCATGAACCTTTAATTGTCTCGAGGCGTAGGCAATAACCTTACCCCGTTGCATCAAAACATACCCAAGTCCCAAATGCGACGCATCGGAATATACCACCATATCATCTGTGCCGTCCAGCAAGGTTAATACCGGAGCATGGGTCAAGTTTTCTTTGAGTGTTTGAAAAGCTCTTTCTTGTTTAACACTCTAGATAAATCTCTCATTCTTGCTAGTTAACTTTGTTAATGGCGAAGCAATCTTGGAGAAATCTTGAATGAATCTCCAATAATATCCCGTAAGCCCTAGAAAACTTCTGATTTTCGAAGGATTCTTCAGAGGATTCCAATTCGACACAGCTTGTATTGTGGATGGATCAACCAATATTCCCTCGACACTAATGATGTGCCCAAGGAGTTGCACTTCTCGTAGCCAAAAAGCGCACTTCAAGAATTTCGCATAGAGCTTTTCGCATCTAAGCGTCTCTAACACTTCTCGTAAATGACTAGCGTGATCCGTTTCATTCCTCGAATACACCAAAATATCATCGATGAACACTATCACCGATTTATCCAACATGGGTTTGCAAACCCGGTTCATGAGTTCCATGAATGTCGCGGGTGCATTTGTCAACCCAAAGGACATCACGAGAAACTTATAATGCCTGTATCGTGTACGAAAAGCCGTCTTTGGTACATCTTCTTCTTTGACTTTTAATTGATGATACCCCGATCTCAAATCCATTTTTGAGAACCAACTCGCGCCTTGTAGTTGGTCAAACCGATCATCGATTCTCGAGAGCGGGTATCGATTCTTCACCGTAAGTTTATTTAACTCCCGGTAATCGATACACATATGCATACCCCCGTCTTTCTTCTTTACGAATAACACCGGTGCACCCCACGGGGAAGCGCTCGGCCGTATAAACCCCTTATCAAGTAGGTCTTGTATCTGCGACATCAGTTCTTGAAGCTTCGACGGTGTGAGCCTATACGACGCCTTAGCTACCGGCTTTGCATCTGGAACCAATTCGATTCCGAACTCAACTTCACGTTCAGGCGGTATTCCTGGTAAATCTTCTGGAAATACATCTTTAAATTCTCGTACAACCGGTATGTCTCCAATCTTCGGCGACTCTTTCTCCGAATCACATGCGTAAATCAAATATGCCTTACACCCATGTTGCATAAGTTTATGGGCTTCCATCATCGAGCACACTACGGGATTACCACCCTTTTCTCCGTAAATAGTAACATGCTTTCCACTCATAGATGTTAGTTTTATCTCCTTGCGGAAGAATATAACTTTAGCGTGATGTCGAAACAACCAATCCATCCCGACGACCACTTGGAACTCCCCCATCGACATCGGTATCAAATCTATTGAGTAATCTTCATCATCAATACTCAATTTACAATCCTGGCACATCGAGCACACTACGGGATTACCACCCTTTTCTCCGTAAATAGTAACATGCTTTCCACTCATAGATGTTAGTTTTATCTCCTTGCAGAAGAATATAACTTTAGCGTGATGTCGAAACAACCAATCCATCCCGACGACCACTTGGAACTCCCCCATCGACATCGGTATCAAATCTATTGAGTAATCTTCATCATCAATACTCAATTTACAATCCTGGCACATATCACAAACGATAAAGCTCTTGTTATTACCTATTTCTACTTCTAAAGGCATAGGTAATTTTGTTAATACAAATGAAGGATGTCGAATAAATCCATGTGAAACAAAAGTTTTATTCGCACCCGTATCAAATAAAATACGTGCGGGAATATAATTTATGGCAAATGTACCTGAAACCACATCGGGTTCAATCTTTGCTTCTGCCGTGGTTAGATGAAAGGATCTGACCTTTGATATCGGGGTTTCTATTTTCGTGTCATGAACTTCCTTCTTTCCTACCAATTCCGGGCACTCAGATTTCTTGTGACCCGGTTGGTAACACTTGTAGCAAACCGACACTTTACCAGGGCATATCGAAGCCGCATGCCCCGTTTTCCCGCAAATGGCGCAAGGTTTATCCTTGAAATAACATTCACCTTTGTGAGCCTTGTCACATGTCTTGCAACTTGGTGACCCTCCTTTTACATTCGGCTTCTTTGAAGATTCCGTCATTTTTGATTTCTTTGTGGGGCTTGGATTCATATCCAATGCCCTTCTTTCCCCTCTCTCCACTTGTTTCTTTAATTCTATCTCCCGTTCCCGAGCAGTGTTGATAATCTCTATGCGAGTCTCATGCTTTGAGGGAGTCATAAACTCCCGATATTCAGCACTCAACATATTATAATAATATATTTTTTTTCTCTTCAGTCTGCACCAACTCATCACAGAATCTCAGCTTATTAAGGAATATTCCCGTAATCTTGTCTATTGTTTCACCCTTTTGTTTCAGTTGGATGAACTCTTCCTTGATCTTATTGATGACGACTTTAGGGCTATGATGTTTAAGGAATGGTGCCTTAAACTCATCCCATGTCATGTTCCTTGTCGCCTCGACCCCTTGTTCCTTCTTCAGGTTATCCCACCAATCTTTCGCTTGCCCTCTCAATTGACCCGTCCCGTAAGCTACAAAGTCGCTCACGTCACAATGGGTTCTTTCAAAAACCCTTTCAATATCGCTCAACCACCGTTGACAGATGACCGGGTTAACCTCCCCGTTGTAAATCGGGGGGTTTGCAGGCCATAAACGTGTTGTAAGGGCAAGCTTTTCTCTCCACATGCTTGTCTTTCGCTTGGTTGAAGCTTTCCTTCAACTCGTTTATCTTTTCATCAACTACCGAGAGTATTGTGTTCTGGATTCTATCTATGACCCGGGCAAACTGTTTTCAATAGACTTTCCGACCTCCCCGGAAATCCTTTCTTTCATTTGTTCAGTGATCACTGGCATCGTATCATCGTTGTTTCCACCCGACATCTATGAATTTGAAATGTTTACATCAACCGTTAAACATCTCATCTCACTATCCTGTACATCATTTACTTTGGTTTAGCCAAGTTTATAACTTGCTTTAACCATTTGTGTTTAGTGCATTTTCCGGGTTTGAGTGTATTAATACACTCTTCCCATGCACTTTAATTCATACCTTTTTCTAGTGTTTTATTGGTGTGCGTGCAAGTGTACAGGTTTTTACATTGATTTTACACACACGTGGGTTTTAATATTTATAAAAATGGTTTATACATGAACATTAAAACACACACAAAAGGACAAGTGTATCCCGTCATATATGTAGCAAAGTATTGGTAAGAGCAAGATATCGATCCATGGAACACGGGCAAAATTGAGTACTAAATCTTTGTCATTAATTCACCAGATAAAAAGATATGTGAATGGATATTTAACTAAAATTATCTAAAAACATAATAGACTCCAAATATGAAAAATAAATATTATCTTGTTTCACAAACAACCTAAACATGTTATCTACATCAGATATGTCAAGAAAGCACTTGATCAATTTTCCAATTGCAAGACAGCTAGTTACCGGGTCTGGATTTCTAGCATTATGATTTTTCAGAAAGTTAACGCGATGGTCACACGTTAACCACCTAAAATCATTCATTAGCGAGCTATTGATATTCATTCATGCGAATCTTTAAAGATAGGTTATTTACCGGGTCTGGATTCCTAACCTCATTTATCAAAGAAAGCAATACCAATGGTCACAATACAGCCACGAGGATAAGCATTTAAGTAGATCATATAACAAAATATTTCACCTTACAAGTCTTGATCACAAATCTACCAAGATAGCAATTTCAGACCAAAATTACTAAACAAAGATCATTAACCGCGTCAAGAACATGTAATCAACACCATATAATTCGTTAGAACCCTTACGTGCAAGAAAGCATTCCAAATCAACATAAGATGTATCTTGTATAAAACCAATACCCTGGTCTGGTTTTATGGTGTAAACAAAGTCTACAAACAAGTGATTAATCAAGAAATGATTACCATCACACTAACCACAGATTCATTATCCAAGATAATCAAACATAATCAGGAACTCAACATCAATGAAACATTCATTATATAATCATGAAGATTCAACATGAAAAAGTACTAAAGATTCATACAAACAAGATTACAACATAAAGATTATTCAAGAAACAATTTCATTACTACTATTACACAATACTACATAAAACATAAACTAACATCAGCTCAATACATGAATAATGATCAGAATACATGTATAAGTACAAGGAATCAAACCATAAACAAGCAAGGAATTGATGGGTTGGATCGGTTATGCTTCAATTCGATATTAAGGCTTCAAATTAGTCTGATCAGGACTGCTTCGGAACCTAGAAATCGCCCAGAAACATGGAGAAAAACCTAACATTGTAACCAATTGCGAATGCTGGCATTTATAGGGAAAATTCTGATCCGCACGGCCGTGCAGTTGATCCGCACGGTCATGCACTGTCACTTGTCGGGTGACGTCATTTCTCCGATTCGGGTTCAGACAAGTGGACAAGTTGTCTTGGTCACCAGATTGGCACGGTCATGCGACTGGTCGCACGATAGTGCGTTCCGAGGTCATCGGAAAGATCATCAGAAATCATGGTCCAGGTGGTGCACGGTCATGCGGTTGATCACACGGTAGTGCGTTCCGAGGTCAACAGTGGCACCATCACTCGCACTGGCAGTGCTTTCGAGGTCGGAGATCTGGCACAGTAGTGCATGTGATCCGCACGGTCGTGCGTGATCTGGCAGTCATCAATTTTTTGCCATTTTCATCAGATTTGCATCAGAATTTGCTCGTTTTCATCAGATTTGTCTCTCATACTTCGTTTAAGACCTGAAAATATAAAAGTACCTAATTTGGTACCTAAACGTCGTGGTTTCGGTAAAAAACGCTTAAAACGGGAGTGATTTGTGGGATAAAAACATGTATAATTTAACGTATATCAAACATCCCCACACTTGAACTTTGCTTGTCCTCAAGCAAACTTAAAATAAAGCAAGGAAACAAATCTAAATATTTACAAAGTTACTAATTTGTTTGGTGGTCAAATTGGTTTTCAAAAAGTCATCATCAAAGATTTAAAACAAACAAGCTTTATTTGGATGTATGAAAAGATAAACATATAGGTAATGACTTAACATTCGATTGACTTATCATGCAAATCCTTACATTTCTCACAATGTTCACACAAACTCGGTTATTTTTCTGAATCATACATGTAATGTGTATGTAAAACACTAGATGCCTAGTCAATGAATCATGCAATATCATAAGCTTGTCAAAAGATGTAATATCCACCAATTAACATGTGAAACACATAAATCAAGAGGTCTTTGATGGGTTGTAATGATAGGCTATGGTTTAAGGGTATGGAATGGATATTTGAAAGTGGCTAAAAGGTTAAAACTCGGTGATTATTTTCTAGGTTTCTGAACACGTTGCTAAGCTATTTGTGTATGTGTTCAGAGTTTATCCTTTTTACACTTCTACTCTCTATTTTGTTCTTAATGATTTTCCATAATCCTCATAAAGAGTTTCAACAGACGGGTTGTTGTTTTTTTTTTTTTTTTGAAAAAAAAACATTTACAAAGAAATAGTTTAGATAACATCTTTGGCCGAGTTTTAACACAAAGGTTTAAAAATAAAAAAAGCTAAATTTGGTTAAGTAGGTTAAATATTTTGGGTAAAATACAAAAAATACGGGAAATAGGCTCAACATGGCGAACTAATGGATGATGTTGGGTACGGGATATAAACAAAGAAAAAGGCTAACACAAAAGGGTATCCTAAGTGCCTCTATCATATTCATGCAATTTCTCATATCTATGATTTTGAAAAGTATACAAATGACAAGTTCTAAATTACATGAAACATCCGGCTCACTCATTTTCTGGAAAAACCAAGAAGCATTCTCAAGAAAGAAGTAAAGGCTAAAAAATATGCTCATTTAAACGGAAGGAATAGGTATAAATATAAAGATAAACATGATATCTTTCTTTTGTTTTGTCACGCTTTTTAGTTATCTTTTTCAAATTTGATGTTTTTTAAAGAACACAAGTGACCATTTTTGTTTTATTTTCTAAAATAAATATGTACAAAAATGAGGACAATCAAGAACAAACAAAGTTAACCCATTAAACCCCTCCCCACACTTGAACTTCACATTGTCCCCAATGTGAAACACATATTAGTTAAGCGAGTATAAAGAGCTAAACTAATAGTGTGAAAAGGGATAGATGTACTCCCTCAGAGTTAAATTGGATTCGTATGAATAGACTTTTGAATAGAAGTCTTCTCAACTCTTTGTGCATTCTTTATAAACCTGCCAAGTGTGTCACTTGCTAAAACAGCAAACAATACCATTGATTAAAATGTTAGATAATTAAACCAAATCCATTATTCAAACAAAACAAACACACTACTTAAACATTTTGAAAACAGACAGAAAGTTTTTTAAAAATCCAAATAAAATAAAGTACTGAATAAAAATAAAGATAAGACACCAGTGTTTCTGAATGGTTCGCCTCACTTCCTCCTAAGCCTCATCATCATCATCGTGGCGGCGTGCTCCAGACGAACCCGCCCCGTAATTGCCTGGGTTTCCAAATGGAAACTATGGAGGCTCTCCGAAGTAGTTAGGATAGGCGTTTTGTAGCCCTCCGAAGATATAAGAAAAGCCTGCATACATCTCCTCTCTCATAGTGTCCAGAGTCGCTCGCATAGTATCCTGAGTGGCTCTCATAGTGTCCTGAGTCACCTGCACTTGTTGGAACTGCTGGTATAACTCTGGATATGAAGGGATACCTATAGGCCAGTTCTGCCATGGTGGATATTCGTACTAGTGTTGGGGTTGCTCGTGCTGCGGCTGCGGTGGTGGTTCTAGTACATGTTGTCCTTCTTCATGCATCTCGATGTCTTCGTCCTGTGGTGGTAGTGGATCCCATATCTCTCCATTACCCCTCAGTCTTGGGCCATTGTCTGTATCCACTACTAAACCCATTGCTTTCAAAGACCTAATGTCTACATCGCCTCTTGCGTGAACTAATGTAAGACCACTAACTACTTCATCTGTCATGATTCCCATGTTGTATGCCAGCTGAGTCACATATTCACCTCCGTGGATCTCACTGCTGGCGGTCCTTCTCGCGTTATTCAAGAAGAATTCAACCATTCTGGCGGCGTGGTTCACATGCACTCCATTAACTATTGAATATAAGAAAAGAAGATCTGGAGTGGGACAGTTTCCCGAACTGTCCATGCGTCCACAGATGGTGTGACTCATGACCTAATGAATGACCCTCAGAAGCGGGTCTCGCAGTCTTGATGCTTTTGCTTTCCTAGCATCATATGGTGGCCCATCTGCCACTTGTGCCCAGAAATCAGCCCTCTGTTGGTCACTGCTGAACTTGTATATATTGTTAAAAAGGTTGGAATCGAGTTTTTCATTCGAGTATATTCCTAGCCTTCTCCCTAGTTTAGCAACGGACCATTTGTGCCATTTTCTACCCAACGTGAATTATATCATCTGTGTATCCTTAAAGTCTGGATTGTCGCTCCTTGGTTTGTCATAGGAATATGAAGAGAAAAACTCAAGTATAAGCTCAAGATACATGGGTCGTTCAATGTTCAACAATTTGGACATGGGATATGAAATCATGTTGGATAGTCTCTCTTCTTGGTTTAGGGCTGTCATGGTGCTCCAATTTAGCCTTCTTGGCTCCCTGATTTTCCCCCTTCGATTCCATAAGGCCTCCATTTTGGCAACGCATGGACGGTCCTTCATCTTCTTTTGGTCGAACTCGAGAAATCGGAGGTTCATCTGCATATAAGAATACAGCAAAATGAGAGCAGAATTAAAAATTTTAAGCTCTGCCTCAGGAACAGTCTGTTTAGGACATTCTGTTGTCGTTTCAGCAATCGCACTGCCGTGCGGATCCGAGATTGGAGACTGACCAGTGCCAGAAATGGGACTTGCACTACCGTGCAGTCTGTGGCACTACCGTGCGTCGAGGGATCGTGGTTCTAGATCACTGATTTTATCCTGTTATCGGATCGGCACTGTCATGTCGTTCAACTGCATGACCGTGATGCTTATGTTCATAACCGATAATAACCGAACCGAATCGAATAATATACAACAAGGTCCACTCCATATACCTTTAAGTTTAACCCAATCTTACTACACCCATTACACTAATAAAAAATAGGTGTAAAACCCTATGCATATTAAACAATTTAAGGAATTTCGTGTTAAGCTAATGTATAAACAATTACATAAAAGTCAACCATGAAAAAAAACCGATTAATAACCATAACCGCACAAAAAAAACGATTAATAACCGTAACCGCACCAAAACAACAATAGCCAAAGTGATCAGTCATGAAAATTTAATAACCAAAAATAGCGGTTTCGGTTTTGGTGAAAGATATAACAACTCTCCTAAAAAATTTCGACACCCTAAAAATATTTAAAGTATCCCTATATGTCCTAAAATAAACCCCAATTGCTAAAACCGAGCCCTAAATACCTGATATAATTAAAAATAAAATAAAAACAGGGAAATAGGGTCGCTCGCGGGCCGCGTACGTGCTGGAGGTGAGCTACGCGGGCCGCGACAGTTCGGAGTCAGGGCGAGCCCCTGAGCTGCCACATGTCACCACTCATGTCAAGCCTAGTGGCGAGTCAGCCAAGCTAGGGTCTACACTAGCTGGCCTCGCGGGCCGTGAAGCCCCTGGAGGACACCTACGCGGGGCGCGACAAAACCAGAATCAGGCCCTATAAATAGAGGCCATCGGCTGTTCAATCGAAATCGCTCACACACTTTTCTCTCTTGAATTTTCTTATAGTATAAGCTATTCTCTGGGATAATACCCCCCTAAATAATGAAGTTCTGCCTCGTTGTAAGTATCATAACCCCGGTTACGCATTAGATACGCTGCCCGATTGATCCAGGGTTCCGTAACGGCTGTCGTGGTTCTGGCCGACGTAGTCGTTGGAATACCGTCTCGGGGAGGGTATTACTAATGTAAATATTGGGTTATTATACTAACGCTTGTGCATTTGTGTAATTTATAGATAATCACCAGGAAATCCTTAAAGGAAACCCTAAGACAACAATGTGAGTAATCTCCTTTTTGTAAACCTTTTACAAACTGTTTTTACAAAACCTTTATTTATTTTAAATTATCATTAGCAGTGATTGAGTCTTTGTAATTCTTCAATTACTGCCGGTATGTTGGGGTTTTGTATACAAAATGTGGAACACGTTACCATTGGACAAAGAGTTAGCCAATGTGTAATATGACCCACCAGTCAGGATTGACAGTAATGAATGAGTAATAGTGTAGAAATAAACATTGTAATCGCTCTCAATACTGTGAATTAATAAAACTCTTCTTGATTAAACTGGGATTCACTCACCAGTATTTTCCACTGACAAAATGTTTTTAAACGCTTTTAAGGTAACAAAATGTGAAAGCCAACTAGAAGGCAGCTGGACAGCACTGAAGGCTTAGAAAAGTGGCTATAAAAGTTACCTAAATAAAGAAGTTGTTTTATTTCAATAAAATAGGGTCCATCCCTATAAATCAGTTTGTAATGAAAACTTGGGTTTTATCCCAATATATTTATTAATATAAAATGTGGTGTTTTACTCTGATAAAATATTTTCTAACTACGATCCTGATGTAATTTCCGCTGCCAAAATAATAAACACCGATACCACCAATACTGATTCTCGCGGCCGCCTGTTCCCGGGACAGATAGGGGGCGGGGGTTGCGACAGATGGTGGTATCAGAGCTAAGCCACTGATTCAGCCACAGAAGTGTTCTGCTGACACCAAGATGTTATTCAAGATGTTAGGAAATAAATTACGGAACTACGTGCGTATTTGTATTTTATTGTTATGTGTTATTTGACTATATGTTAGTTTACAGTATGAGCGACCAAGGACCTTCCGACGCCACCGTCAGTTATCCAGCTCACCTAGAAGCGAAGGCATCTCTTCACAGCCTGCCCTCTCAGGGTATTCAGCTGACAAGAAGATGGGATATTCGTGTTTAAGGCTCAGTCTGAAGAGCCATTCCCTCCTAAAAAGAGAGAATGGTTCAGTAGGGGAGTGCATGAACGTAGGAAGAGAATGAAAAACTTACAACAACAGCGTGCTGTAGCAGCCGCCAAGAGAGAAACAGATGCTCACACCCAGGATATGGTTAATAGGAGTCTAGAAAATTTCCATGTCCTAGCAACTAAAGCTGCAGACCCTAACCTGGAGCAACTCATAGCACCCCAACCATTACCACTGTTTCCCCCACAGCCAATGGAAATAGAAAACAATCCAGAAAATCAAATCCCAATGCCTGATTTTAACCCAGAGGAGATACCTAGAGTACTAGCACCCAATCCCTTAGACCCATATTACGACCCGTGGTTAGATGACAATAGGGATTACCAGCAACGCTACCCAATACCAGAAGACGAACCCATGCCGAATATAGCAGCCTACCCAGGTTTGGACCCTCTAGATCCCTACTATGATAGCGATCAATACATTAGGGGGATTCTAGAAAATCCATACCCGTACCAGGAGCCCATGCCCCAGTTCCCAAACCCAGTACCAGCCCCTGCACCGCCAATGAGTGCAGTGAATGTGCAAGAACTCCGAACCTTTGGTGAGGAGATTTTGGAAGGTACTGACAGGATGAGGCAGATCGGAGAACGACTCGTCTGGAAGTACGACGAGAGTAATATGGAGTTCTGGATGAACCCATATCAGTGATGGTGATAGTAGTAGTAATAATAATAATAAAATAATAATATATAATATGTGTGTATGTTTGAAAAAAAAAATATCTCTAGATAGTAGTTATGGATGCATAATAGTATTGTAATTTTAAATTCCAGTATCAGTTTGTATTGGATGCATACTATATATAAGAAAGAGTAACTCACAATGTTCGACGATTTTGATCAATATGTGTGTTGTGCGATTGATTAAATATTATTTTGTGATATTAATAATTGGTAAATGTTTAAAATTCAGATGGACAACGAAGTGAACCAGGAAAACCAGAATGACAATAACCCGAATAATGATAACCCGAACAATGATAATAATGGAAACCAAGTGGATAACAGTGCCATTCAACACATAGTGGCACAAGGGATAATAGATGCAATGCCATATATTATCAAAACAGTTAGGGAAGCAGATAATAAAAGTAACCATAGCAGTAAACGACCCACTGAACCGGAACACAACGTAAACAATGGACCCATACTTCAAGTGCCCATTACCAAAAGAAGAAGAACCATATCTTATGGTTGTTCTTATAAAGAATTCTGGTCTTGTAAACCAATGGAATTCTCGGGCAATGAAGGGGCCGTTGCAGCCTTACGCTGGATAGAAAAGACTGAGGCAGTCTTAAAAATAAGCAAGTGCGCAGAAAAGGATAAGATAATGTTTGCTTCCAATCTGTTTAAGAACTCAGCCTTAGAATGGTGGAACACTATCCTCCAGTCTAGGGGAAGTGACAGGGTTTACAATATGGAATGGGAGGAATTTAAGAACATGGTGGAAAGGAAATTATGCCCTTCTGTTAGTGCATACATCTGTCGACTTCGTCTTGTATCGAGTCTTAGTCTTAGAATGTTAGATTAGGGCACTTTGTACGAGATTTCCCGAGAAAGTTGATTTCACATATATGGACATGTCCATATGTGGGAAACCACATGTCCATATGTGGGAAATCACAAAGATGTCCGTATGTGGGAAACCTAGAAGATGGTTTCGCTTATATGTACAATGGGGGTTTCGCTTTTATGGACATGTCCATATGAGCGAAACCTAGTCCCTATAAATGCCTCAAGAACGAAATCATTAGTAAGGTGTTCTTGTTATCCATACCGAGGTGCTGCCGGTGTGAGATTTGATTGTAAACGCTGTAATATCAATCAAAAGTGTGTTTAAAGTGAAGATCTAGCTGTTTCTACGTTGGTTACTTGTTTTCCGCACCTGTAACTGATCGAGACTCCTCTGATAGACTCGTTCGGGTCAGAATACGATCCTACAAGTAGTATCAGAGCTTCAGGAGGAGGAGTTCTACAGAGATTTGCTGGATTTCATCATAAATTCTTACTTCTACACCTTCTTTCATCATTTTAGAAAGATTTATCGGTCAAAATTGGCTCAAAATTTCACAGATTAAAGGAAATTGATCATTGACAAATCCCTAAAAGTTTAAGCTTAAACTTCACACTAAAAATGGTCCAAAATAACCCCCGAGTTGGTTTCGCTCATACGAACAACTAGTGATTTCGCTTTTACATACATCAGGTTTCGCTTATGTGTCACTCCTAAGTGGCTAGTTTCGCTCCAAAGGACCTCCTAAGTAGCTAGTTTCGCTCCAAAGGACCTCCCAAGTGACTAGTTTCGCTCATTTGAACATCAGTAGTTTCGCTTATAAGGACATCAAGTAGTTTCGCTCATTTGAACATCAGTAGTTTCTCTTATAAGGACATCAAGTAGTTTCGCTCATTTGAACATCAGTAGTTTCACTCTTGTGAACATCAGGGTTCCATTCTTGTGAACATCTGGGTTTTCGCTCTTCGTGCACAAACATCTGATTTCGCTTATTTGTCACTGATCTTGAAAAACGTGATAAGTCATCATGGATACTGAGTTTTACAACGCATTTGCTACAACCCCGGCTAGTCCATCCGACATTACTAAGGCCATGACAATGGAAAATGAAACCGGAACAATGCAAAAACCCCCGAAACTTATGGGAATTGAAGATTATCACGGATGGAAGAAAGGGTTTGAAAATTGGGTTCAGGCGAATCATCTAAAAGCTTAGGAGAGCATCGAAACTGAATATGAGAGGCCAAAGAATTCAGTGGGAGTCGATAAAATCATTTCAGAATTCACAGAGCAAGAAAGAGATAGTTATAAAGGAGAGAAAATGATGATCAATCTGTTACAACAAGCAGTAAAGGAGGATATATTTGTGTTGCTTCAACATGATGACAATGCTTACTCTATCTAGGAAGCTCTTAAAAAGAAATTCGAAGGAAGTACTGAGATGCTTCAGAGTAAAGCAGCATTGCTGAAAAAGGAGTTTGAACTATTTGCGTGCATGCTTGGTGAAACAACAAAGACTCTTATTGAAAGATATTGTCATCTTGTTCGCACCATGTCACAGTTAAAGATTACAAAAACTCCAGCAGAATGGGTTGAAAAGCTTGCTGATGCGTTACCACAAAAGGAATGGGGTACATATCTGATGATATTGAAGAATTCCGGACAGTTTAGCAGGCTATCAATTGCACAGTTTATCGAGAAGCTGGAGGCACAGGATCTGGAGCAGCAGAAAATTTCTAGAATGAACAGTTCAACTCATCAACAAGATATTAAATTGTACTATAAAGGAAATGTTCAAACTGCTGAAGCCAGTCCAAAGATACAAACTGCATTTAGTGCTGGAAATCAATCTACACCAAGCAGTCAAGGATCAGTCAACACTAGTGGGTTCTCAACGGTGAATCCTCCAAGTGTTCAAAGTTCATCTGCTGGAAATGATCATCTAATTCAGTGCAATGTGGCTTTACATCTTCAAAATGGACAAAATTATTCTGAAGAGATTGTAAAGAATCAAATGGGATTATTGGTCACTGCATTAGAGTCTTATGAAGGGTTGATTGCCGGAAGAATTGGCAATCCGATGCTCACAAAGGAAGATTATGACCAAATCGATGCAGAGGAGCTGGAACTGATGGATATTAAATGGGCCTTAGCTAGTGTTTTGAGGAGAGCAGAAAAATTTAGATTGGTTACAGGAAGAAATGATTTCTTGGATGCAAACCTTTCTAATCTAGGATTTGATAAATCTAAAGTTGTCTGTTTTCGTTGCAGGGAGAAAGGCCACTTTAAAAGAGAATGCAAGAATTAGGAGTCGTCTGGGAAAGATGATTATTATAGGAAAACCATTTATCAGCAAATCACTCATCAACCGCATCAACAAAAAGAAGCTCAAACGGCACATGGAAAAATGATTGAAGATGCAAACAGGAAAGCTTATTATGGTATCGTTGATCAAGAAGATGAGAGAATGGCTGAAGGTTTTAGTTGGGACAAGTTTATTCCAGCTGATCCAAATGTTCAAGCTTTTATTGCACATATTGTTCAAAAGCCAGAAATGTTGAAGGAATGGATAGGAGTGTTATCTGATGAAGAGAAAAGTGAAGATGAAGGATCTGTTTCATCTGAAAACAATTTATCAGAAACAAGTGATAGTGATGAAGAGATGGAACAGATAAATCTTGGAAAAACGCATTTATCTTCTAACACTTTTGAATTTTATTTTGCAGAAAAATTGAAGAAACTAAAAGAAAGGAAAGCTGCAAAAGATTTAAAAAAAGTCAAAGTGATTGAGAAGATTGTGGAAGTTGAAAAGATAGTTGAAGTCGAGAAGATCGTTGAAATAACAAAACCCTGTCTTACATGTTTAGAGTTTTGTAGACAATGTATAGAGAAAGATGAGAGGTTTAGTGAGTTAGAAAAGTTGAAAGAACAATTGTTGTTTGATGTAAAGAATTTGAAAAAGTCATATGATGTATTGAACAGACATGTGAATAGTCTGGAAAAGACTAATTCTGAAAGAGAGAAAGCTTTGAAGATGATGAATGCTACCATGATGACAAAGCAGAAAGAGATCAACTTATACATAGAAGAATGTGCAAAGTGGAAGAAAGAGTTGGATAGTGAAGCAGCTGAGAATGAAAGAATAAGAAGATTGCTGCAAAGTTACAAAGGTTGTGACTACATAATCGATAGAATTTATCCAACAGTTGAAGGATTTGAAGCGTTTAAAGGTGAAGAAACAAAGTCAAAGAAGAAGAAGAAGGATACTGGTAAGAAACAGGGTGTATGTTATAATAAATGTCCGCCTCCGATTTGGGAAGGGTACTCACCTAGAAAACCTAACGAGGAAGAACTAAAACAGGCGGTCAATATTAAGTTAGAATCCGAGATAACCGATGTTTTACCAGACAATATTGATGTCACGTTCACAGCATCCGACACAGATCATGAGTCCGAATTGATAAAAAGAGTGGTTGATCAGGTGATGGATAAGGATGAGGAGTCAGAGTCAAAGTCCGAGTCCGAAAGTTCGTGTCAGTCAGTCGGGAGTTCAAATTCGTCCGAAAAGAGTTCAAAATCGTCGGGAAAACGGGTTTACAGTAAATAATTTTTGTTGTCAAAATCTAATTTGAATGATGAAACATTTGAAGTTGTGTATACTTTGAATGATTCTGACAAATTATATTTTGATAAAGAGTTTCCAATAAGAGGTGTTAAAAATGAATTGATTAAAAAGGTTTTCAAACTTACAGAAATTAATATTTCTGAAATAAAAGATGAAAATCTTAATGAAAAATCTAAGCCTAACACCTCAAGAGTACAACAAAGACTAAACAAGAAAAAAGGTTACAATTCTGGTTCTGGTTTTCAAAAGAAATCAAACCAAAATCGTAGCTACAAAAAGAATGGTCTTGGTTTTATTCCACCTGAAAACTATAAAAATGAAAAATTTTCTAAAACAAACACAAAATTTGTTTCAGGACCATCTGCTGAGGAAGAGAAGAAGAGCTCATTCTGGAGACAATCAAATCAAGAATTTCTTGCTGAGAAAAAGAAGAATGAAGTTCAGAGAACAGAAACCAGAACCTGTTTTAGATGCAACGAAGTTGGACACATTGCATGGAATTGTCCTAAATCGACCAAAACAAAACAGGGAGTTTCTGGAAAACTGAAAGAAGTTATTGTTGATAAAACTGAACCACCAACTGAAAAATTTAAAGTTTTCAAAAATTCAACATTTGAAGTTGGTGAGTGTTCGAAGAGATTTTACAGGCGAAGTGTGAAACTTGACAACCAAAAATGGGTTGTTAAGAAATCAGAAGTAAAATATGGCGATGAATCTGATTCCACAAAGTCAGAGGAGCCACAGGTTGAGGTAAAAAGAGAAAACTCAGTGCCTCTAATGGATGATGTTCATTTTCCACCATTGAGAGCTGAGAATTTTAAATCAAAGGCTGGAAAAGTTGATATTTCGAATCAATTCTATTCTGAGCAGAAAGAATTTGATATCGAGAAAGCTTTTAATGGAAATGTTAAAAACATTTTTGGGAAAATGTTTGAGGGAAAAGTAAAAGGGGTAAAAGATTTTTATGCTACAAAGAAAGCAACTTACAGCCCAACCCCTAGTGAAGTTGAGAAGGTTACACCCAAAGCTGGTCAAGCTTGGGTGTCTGTGTTCTTTACTTGAAAAATATGACTTGCTGGAGATCCCAAGTTTGTAATTGCGGATCAGGAATCGGCATCTTTCTTAGTAATTGATTGTGTGATTGAATCTTAAAAATAGTTAAATTTTTATAGGATAAGTGTGACTTGCCGGAGCTTCCAGGTTGGTAAGTGCGAAGCAGGAATCGGCATCTTGATTGGTAAAATGGTTGTGTAGAGGTTTATTCCTACATAGGCTTGAATGTTTTGGATATTTTTACAAGTGGTAAGAGGTTGGATCTTACAAGTGATTCGTCAAGGTCATTAGTTTGAACTTGATGTAATTCTCATATATGTGATTGAATGAACAAGATGATGAACTCAATTCTACAAGTGGTTAAAACAAAACTTATTTTCCGGAAAAATCATGTTGATTAAAAAAACTTAAGTGTTTTGAAATCATAATGAGAAAATAGTTTTGTGAAAGGGGGAGTTCTGATTGTTTATGCCAAGAGGATGGCGAATTGAAGTGATTTGATATCGGTTGTCAAGTTTATTGTACAGTTTATTTTCAAATTTCCTAAAATGTGTTTGCATTTTAGGGGGAGTAAAAATTTTCAGAAAATCCAAAAACATTTGAAAATTTGAAAAAGACAAAAACATGATAAAGTTCAAAAATGAGTTTCGTTGTGAATAGAGGAAATGATAGTACATCAGTGGACTGTCACAACATGCTAAAGAAATGTAAAGTTAAAAATGTGATAAACAGTCTCACTGTGGATATGCCAGTAGGTTTTTGCACATTTAGTAGATTGTGACGAGATATAAACCTAAATTCAAACTTGCTTATATTGTGGGGAACAACTTCTTGGATATATGGGTAACCCCCGAAATCTTGTTTGAAAGGTCCCTCTTTCTGAGATACTAGGTCTTTATACTCAGTGATATCTGGGGTATTATCCCGGGACTTCTGATTTTGCGGAAGCAATGGCCTAGTCCCCGGAGAATACTTTCTGCTTGCTTGAAATATAGCGCCGCCCTCAGCAAATTGATGATACAATAAAATTGATAGTCATTGTTGTTGTAAAGAAAAGATCCTCTAAAGGGGACACACTGAAAGTCAAGCCGTCATCTCTCTGCTGAACGGAAGTTCTGACCTGAGCTCTCACGGTTTCGTACTATAATTTATTCCCTTACAGATATCATCTGTGGTATACTCACCTGTAAGACTGAATATTGGGTTCTGGATACGGGAGTATATTCAAGTAGTGGGACACACGGATAAGTTCAAGTCTTTAAAACATTAACATCGTATCTCGGATCAATTGAACTTTGTGTGAAAATTTAAGTGGACAGGTATACTGACAATCTAGGTGAATTGTTTATAACTTAAAATGAAATAAAGCTTAACGGTGTTGGTGACTTGTCAAAATCTGATATGATCCTCTTACACAAACTCACAAAAATATTGTCTGTAAATATTTTTTTTCTGCATTTCTTAATATTACAAAATCCAAAAAGATTTTCAGTGTGTTTTAGCAAAAAGTTTTAAAAAATTCAAAAAGATTTTTGACAACTGATATTGAAAAGCTGATTTTCAAAATTCTGAGTGCTAAACATGATGATTATAATTTGAGGGGGAGTTTGTTTTTAAACTGATTATTTTTTAATCAAATCTTCAAGTGGTTCATCAGATTGAAAAATCATTTTGTTTGAGTTTTGAAGGTGAGTCTGAGTTAGTGCAAGTTTATATTTTGAAATATGTATGTGAGAGAAATTTACTTTGAGGTAGAGACTTTGCAGGATAAGATGAACCAGGTTATTCGTTCCTGAGATCTGAGCTAGATGAGAGCCAGGTTCCAATACCTGAGGACTCTGATTGGAGGTAGCCAGGCAATGATCTTGAGACATGAAGAGTCAGGATGATTGATATTGAGAAACTGTTAGATGGAAAGCCAGACAACGATCCTAAAGCTGATGATGCTGATGAACTGAAGAAATGCCAACATATCGCAAGGGGGAGTCTGAAGACCTGCGAGAATAGATTGAGAGAGTGATGCCCAGAGACAGATCAAGACTGAAGATGCGAAGACTCGACACTTAAGACTCGTCAACATCTGAGGGGGAGTCTGTTAGTGCATACATCTGTCGACTTCGTCTTGTATCGAGTCTTAGTCTTAGAATGTTAGATTAGGGCACTTTGTACGAGATTTCCAGAGAAAGTTGATTTCACATATATGGACATGTCCATATGTGGGAAACCACATGTCCATATGTGGGAAATCACAAAGATGTCCGTATGTGGGAAACCTAGAAGATGGTTTCGCTTATATGTACAATGGGGGTTTCGCTTTTATGGACATGTCCATATGAGCGAAACCTAGTCCCTATAAATACCTCAAGAACGAAATCATTAGTAAGGTGTTCTTGTTATCCATACCGAGATGCTGCCGGTGTGAGATTTGATTGTAAACGCTGTAATATCAATCAAAAGTGTGTTTAAAGTGAAGATCTAGCTGTTTCTACGTTGGTTACTTGTTTTCCGCACCTGTAACTGATCGAGACTCCTCTGATAGACTCGTTCGGGTCAGAATAAGATCCTACACCTTCCAATGAAAAAGAACAGATAGCAAATAAGTTCTTAAACCTTAGAATGACTGGAGTGGATAGTAACGGTTATACTACGTTATTCTTTGAATATGCTAGAATAGTGCCAACCCTTGCATCACGTGAACCAGTATTAATCTCCCGTTACATCTGGGGATTAATCAGTGAGATTAGGCATGTAGTCAAGGCGGCTAGACCCCAAACTATAGAAGAAGCTGTAGAACTAGCGAATACCTTGACTGATGAATTAGTGCGTACCCAAGAAGAGGATCAAAGGAAGAACCTAGCCCAAAGGCTTACCCAAGAATTTCGTTCTGGAAATTTCAACCGTGGGAAAAATGTAGGTTCTACCTCTGCACCTTATTGCAAGTATTGCAAAAGGAAGCATTCTGGAAGATGCTCCATATATTGCAACTTCTGCAAAATATCTAGACACAAGGAAGAAGACTGCAGGAAGAAACCTAACAACAGGATATGCTACAACTGTGGAGAACAAGGCCACATCAAGCCAAACTGTCCGAAACTAGTTCCAGCCATGAACAACAAGACTACAAAAAACGCTAGAGCATTTGTTCTAACTGCAGAAGAAGCAAAGATGATTCCGGACGTGATAGCCGGTACGTTTTTAGTTAATGATGTTTTTGCTAAAGTATTATTTGACTCTGGTGCGAACCAAAGTTTTATTAATACTTTATTTTGCAAACTTCTTAATCAACCATTAACTAAACTCCCACAAGAATGTCTAGTAGAGACATGCTGTAGAACTAGCGAATACCTTGACTGATGAATTAGTGCGTACCCAAGAAGAGGATCAAAGGAAGAACCTAGCCCAAAGGCTTACCCAAGAATTTCGTTCTGGAAATTTCAACCGTGGGAAAAATGTAGGTTCTACCTCTGCACCTTATTGCAAGTATTGCAAAAGGAAGCATTCTGGAAGATGCTCCATATATTGCAACTTCTGCAAAATATGTAGACACAAGGAAGAAGACTGCAGGAAGAAACCTAACAACAGGATATGCTACAACTGTGGAGAACAAGGCCACATCAAGCCAAACTGTCCGAAACTAGTTCCAGCCATGAACAACAAGACTACTAAAAACGCTAGAGCATTTGTTCTAACTGCAGAAGAAGCAAAGATGATTCCGGACGTGATAGCCGGTACGTTTTTAGTTAATGATGTTTTTGCTAAAGTATTATTTGACTCTGGTGCGAACCAAAGTTTTATTAATACTTTATTTTGCAAACTTCTTAATCAACCATTAACTAAACTCCCACAAGAATGTCTAGTAGAGACAGCCAATGGGGAAACCGTTACGATTTCTGAAATCTTGCAGGGAGCAAGAATAGAGTTTTTAAATCAAAAGTTTATTGCAAACCTTTACCCAATGAATCTGGCAGGATTTGATGTTGTATTAGGAATGGATTGGTTAGTAACCAATAAAGCCAGTATTTTATGTGATCAAAAGTCAATCCAAGTAAATTCACCAAGGGGTGAAAAGATCACAATTAAAGGAGATAAGCCCTCTAGATCCACAAAATTCATCTTTGTGATGAAAACATCAAATTATATAAGAAAAGGATCTTTAGTGTATTTGATTTCCATAATCACTAACACTAAAGAAAAAGAATTAAAAGATATTCCAGTAGTGTCTCAGTTTCCAGATGTGTTTCCAGAAGAATTACCAGGACAACCGCCAGATAGGGAAGTTGAATTCAGAATCCACCTGCTATCAGGAACGACACCAATTGCCAAAGCACCTTACCGTTTGGCACCCGCAGAAATGCAGGAACTGAAGAAACAGTTAGAAGAATTGTTGGAAAAAGGATTCATTCAGCCAAGTTCATCACCGTGGGGAGCATCGATCTTATTCGTTAAGAAGAAAGACGGATCGATGCGTATGTGCATCGACTACCTCGAATTGAACAAGGTCACGATTAAAAATCGGTATCCATTACCGAGAATCGATGATCTATTCGATCAATTGCAAGGAGCTCGATTTTTCTCTAAAATCGATTTACGATCAGGATATCATCAATTAAAGGTACAGGAAGAGGATATTCCTAAGACCGCTTTTAGAACAAGGTATGGCCATTATGAATTTACTGTCATGCCATTTGGTTTAACCAATGCCCTAGCCGCATTTATAGACATGATGAACCAAATATGTAAGCCATATTTGGATAAATTCATAATTGTCTTTATAGATGATATTCTCATTTACTCTAAGAGTAAAGAAGAACATGCAAAGCATTTGCACGCACGCACTTCTAAGTTTATTGAGAAAAGAAAAACTTTATGCAAAGTTTTCAAAGTGCGAGTTTTGGTTAGAACAGGTACAGTTTCTTGGACATTTAGTCAATCATGAAGGAATTCATGTGGATCCCACCAAGATCGAGGCAATTACCCAATAGAAAACCCCTGAATCACCAACTGAGGTTAGAAGTTTCTTAGGATTGGCCGGTTATTATAGAAGATTTATTCGAGATTTTTCTAGAATAGCCATTCCCTTAACTAAGCTAACATGTAAATCTGTTAAGTTTGAATGGGGACCAAAACAAGAAGAAACCTTTAGAATTCTTAAGCAAAGATTAACCAATGTACCCATACTAGCGTTACCAGAAGGAACTGAAGACTTTATAGTTTATTGTGACGCTTCTAAGTTATGTTATGGATGTGTGTTAATGCAATGACAAAAGGTTATAGCCTACGCCTCTAGACAACTTAAGAATCATGAAGAGAATTATTCAACCCATGATCTAGAATTAGGAGCCATAATCTTTGCCCTGAAAATTTGGAGACATTACCTTTACGGTAGTAAGTTTACCATTTTTACAGATCATAAGAGTCTAAGGTATGTTTTCGGGCAAAAGGAGTTAAATATGAAGCAAAGACGCTGGATGGAGATACTTAGTGATTATGATTGTAATATCCAGTATCATGCAGGAAAGGCAAATGTAGTGGCTGATGCTTTAAGTCGAAAGTATCATGAAAAGCCAAAAAGAGTATGTTCTCTTAAATTAAATCTACAAGTAGATTTAAATGAGCAGATTAGAAAAGCACAAGAATCAGTAATCAAGGACGATACTTAAAATCTGAAAGGAATGATTAAGGAATTAGAACAAGGAACAGATGGGATTTGGAGATTCCATAAGAAAAGAATGTGGATACCTAAATTAGGAAATCTATGCCACCATATATTAGAAGAAGTCCATAAGTATAAGTATACGATGCATCCTGGAAATGATAAGATGTATCAGGACTTAAGAAAGAATTTCTGGTGGATAGGAATGAAGATTGACATAGCAGCTTATGTTTCTAAGTGTCTAACTTGTTCACAAGTTAAAGATGAACATCAGAAACCCTCAGGTTTATTGCAGTAGTTAGAAATGCCAGTATGGAAATGAGAATTGATAACAATGGATTTTGTTACCAAGTTACCCAAAACAAGGAAAGGTAATGATACAATCTGGGTGATTATAGACAGACTAACTAAGTCAGCTCATTTCCTACCAATGAAGGAAACTTTCAGTATGGAACAATTAGCTAAGCAGTATGTAAATGAAATAGTTTCATTACATGGAATTCCTTTATCGATTGTTTCTGATAGAGATAGTCGTTTTACCTCTCATTTTTGGACAAGTTTCTAAAAAGCCATGGGAACCAAGTTGAATCTAAGCACAACTTATCATCCTCAAACGGACGGACAAAGCGAAAGGACAATTCAGACAATGGAAGATATGCTTAGAGCTTGTGTAATTGATTTCAGAGGTAATTGGGACGATCATCTGCCATTAATAGAATTTTCTTACAATAACAGTTATCACACAAGTATCAATGCTGCACCATTTAAAGCACTTTATGGACGAAAGTGCCGCACCCCAGTCTGTTGGGCAGAAATTGGGGAAAAGCAACTATCTGGATCTGAAATAGTGCAAGAAACAACCATTAAGATCATTCAAGTCAAGGAACAACTGAAAGCAGCACGTGATCGACAGAAGAGCTACACTGATAATAGACGAAAGCCACTGGAATTTCAGGTAGGAGACAAAGTGTTATTGAAAGTCTCTCCTTGGAAAGGAGTAGTAAGATTCATCAAAAGAGGAAAGCTAAGCCCTAGGTATATCGGACCTTTTGAGATTATAAAAAGAATAGGACCTGTAGCCTATCAACTACAACTGCCAGAGGAAATGGCAGGAATACATGATGTATTTCATGTATGTAATCTCAAGAAATGCTTAGCTGATGAATCACTGGTAGTACCTCTAAAGGATATAGAGGTAAATGAACAACTTAAATTTATAGAGAAGCCTCTACCGATTGAAGACAAGAAAGTTAAGAACCACACCTGTTCCAGTAGATCTCGAGGACGAGCTCTAAAACAAGGTGGGGAGGATATAACAACTCTCCGAAAATTTTTCGACACCCTAAAAATATTTAAAGTATCCCTATATGTTCTAAAATACATCCCAATTGCGAAAACCGAGCCCTAAATACCTGATATAATTAAAAATAAAATAAAAACAAAGAAATAGGGTCGCTCGCGGACCGCGAACGTGCTGGAGGTGAGCTACGCGGGCCGCGACAGTTCGGAGTCAGGGCGAGCCCCTGAGCCGCCACGTGTCACCACTCGTGTCAAGCCAAGTGACGAGTCAGTCAAGCTAGGGCCTACCCTAGCTGGCCTCGCGGGCCGCGAAGCCCCTGGAGGACACCTACGCTGGGCGCGACAAAACCAGAATCAGGCCCTATAAATAGAGGCCATCGGCTATTTAGTCGAAATCGCTCACACACTTTTCTCTCTCGAATTTTCTTATAGTATAAGCTATTCTCGGGCATAATACCCCCTAAATAACGAAGTTCTGCCTCGTTGTAAGTATCATAACCCCGGTTAGGTATTAGATACGTTGCCCGATTGATCCAGGGTTCCGTAACGGCTGTCGTGGTTTTGCCCGACGTAGTCGTTGGAATGTCGTCTCGGGGAGGGTATCACTAATGTAAATACTGGGTTATTATACTAACGCGTGTGCATTTGTGTAATTTATAGATAATCACCAGGAAATCCTTAAAGGAAACCCTAAGACAGCAATGTGAGTAATTTCCTTTTTGTAAACCTTTTACAAACTGTTTTTACAAACCCTTTATTTATTTTAAATTATAATTAGCAGTGATTGAGTCTTTGTAATTCTTCAATTACTGTCGGTATGTTGGGGTTTTGTATACAAAATGTGGAACATGTTACCATTGGACAAAGAGTTAGCCAATGTGTAATATGACCCACCAGTCAGGACTGACAGTACTGAATGAGTAATTGTGTAGATATAAACATTGTAATCGCTCTCAATACTGTGAATTAATAAAACTCTTCTTGGTTAAACTGGGATTCACTCACCAGTGTTTCCCACTGACAAAATGTTTTTAAACGCGTTTCAGGTAACAAAATGTGAAAGCCAACTAGAAGCCAGCTGGACAGCACTGAAGGCTTGGAAAAGTGGCTATAAAAGTTACCTGAATAAAGAAGATGTTTTATTTCAATAAAATAGGGCCCATCCCTATAAATCAGTTTGTAATTAAAACTTGGGTTTTGTCTCAATATATTTATTAATATAAAATGTGGTGTTTTACTCTGATAAAATATTTCTAACTACGATCCTGATGTAATTTCCGCTGCCAAAATAATAAACACCGATACCACCAATACTGATTCTCGTGGCCGCCCGTTCCCGGGACATATAGGGGACGGGGGTTGCGACAAAAGATCATAACCGCACTGAATCAAACTGTGCTCATCCCCACCGGTATTTGTTTTTTTATTGTTTCCGATTATGATTTAGAACACAGGTTTTATTTTATTGGGTTACATAACTTTAGAGTTCGGGATATAGCAGACAACTTTTGTGTGATAAAAGTAAACAATTTTTTTATTGTACGAGTTGTTTTCAAAATAATGTAGTTTTTGTCTTAAACTGTACCAATTTCCGGTACCGTACTGGTAGTGAAACGAACCGGATCGGTACCAACCGAATAACGTCAGTAGCGTTATCGATGTTATTGGAACTGGTATGGGTGTTCGCTTTTATTGTGTTGGAAAAATTTAAAATATGTCAATATCTTTTTGGGCATACGACTTTATTTTTTCGATAAGTGTCTTATGCCGAAATATAATATGCATACATAACCCATTTAGTTTTGTATGAATTTTTTTTCTTGATAAGTTGTGTTCGCTAGCTTAAATTTTTTATTTAATATGATTGCATTTAATTTTTTCTTTTCTCGATGTTTCAGTTATTTTTTTTTTTTTTTGAGAACGTAGTTTTGTTTGAGTTGTCTTTTTGGTATCGTATACTACATTGAGTGACGGTGTCATACCGGTACTACGAGTAACGGAACCGATACTAACTGATCATCGTCAGTACTGGTATTATCGTAAATAATATTAATGTTTATTTTTATGATTTTTGCTCGATTTAATAAACAACTTTATTTTTTGGGTTATATCAAAACAACTTTTGGGTGATGAAACCGTTGTGAACAATCTTTTTTCTATATCACAAGAGTTGCGTTCAACTGTTAAAAAAAGAGTCGAGTTCAAAATAACGTTTTTTTGTCATATATATTGATTTTTGATAGCGCACCGGTAACAAAACGAACCGACTGAACAACGTCGGAACTGTTATCGATCATTGTAAAATGGGCGTCGATATGACTTTAGGGCCTTAGGCATTTTTTTAATGGTGACTTTCTTTTTGAGTGACCCAATATCACAATGCCTAAACAGCGGCCCTAGCCAAGATCTGCCCAGACTACGTTGTCTTAACTGGGCCCGCACTGGTTACAACATTCCCCCGGAAACCGTACTGCCTCCACACGAGTTGCCTCGCTGAAGTAACAACCGGATGAAAACCAATGTGCGGCTAAGGATCGAACCCCCCTCGGTGGATTTGTCACCATCATTGCCCAACCACTAAGCATAAGCCCAGGGTTATATCCATCCCAATATGACACAAGTGAGAATTGAACTTGAGTCTTCATTGGAAAACCCAAATCTCCTACCACTAGGCCACAAATAGGGGATGGCCTTAGGCATATAACGACATCGTTTTAGTTTAGTTTTCTTGTTTTATTTTAGCTTTCTTTTTCGCTTACCGTACCGAGTGCCGTTACATTAATTGACATCCATTGGCGGACTCAGAATAGTAGGCTATGCAAGGATTGAACCCATAACCTCTTGTTGTCAAAGAGAGAGATTTACCACCACACCAGCTATCATTTTCTTTTTATGGTGTCCACCTAATTGTATTTATGGGGTCCTTATAAAATTTAATATACCGAATCTACTAATTTTTTTTAAAAACATTGGGGTCCGAGGACGCCGACCCGCTCTATGTGGGTCCGCGGCAGTTAACAACTGAATTGATTACTAATTTAAAATACCGAATCTACTAATTTTTTTCAATCATTTTTTTTTTCGCCCAAAACATAAACCGACCCGTAACCGGTTAAAAAAAACCAGTTTCGTTTTTTTTTTTTTTTCTGATTGATTTCAGTTAAAAACCACGAATTAAATGGCACGATGCAAAGTATGATTATAGCAGATTAAGCTGCATGATAATAATGAAAATAAAAAAATATATATATATATAATTCTTTTGCCACAATTACTAAAGTTAGGTAAATATGAATGTTAAAAATATTGCTTAACGTTAAAAGCCGTAGTTTAGTTCGACATATTAAAAAAAAAAATCGTTATTGGTTGTCGAGTGAATTGAAAATAGAAATTTTATATTTAGTATTTCTTGTCACATTAGAAAAAACGAATTATAGTATGCATGTTAAAAAGCAACAAGCATCCGGACCAATCATATTGTTCTGTGCTCCTGTTACATTCATATTTTGCCCACCTCCATTTTGTACTGAGCGCGTGTATTAGGTTTTAGTCCCCTGGATTGAAGCATTTCTTTCACCCTTTTCTTCCATTTTCATAGTCATATGACATCCCCTCTCTAGAAAAGTTTCTCTCTAAAACATGCTTTTGGCTAAGAAGATTTGAAGGTGCATCATTTTACTTACTGCTTGTTACTTATATTCTGCTTAGATTCAACGTAGTTTTCTTTCATTTTCATAATCATATCCACATTCTCTCTCTAGAAAACTTGCTTTTGGTTAAGAAAATTTGAAGGTGTAATCATTTCAATGTTTGTTTGAGTTTCGAAGGTTTGATTTATCTAGAAAACTTCCATTTCCACAGTCATATCCACATTCTCTCTCTACAAATGTTTTCTCTCTCTAGAAAGCTTGCTTTTGGTTAAGAAGATTTTAAGGGTGCGATTTCACTGCTTGTTTGTGTTTCCATTTGAAGGTTTGTTTATCTTAGATTCAACGTAGGGTAGGGTTTTTATTCATCTGTTTTGTTCCATTTTCACAATGATATCCACACTCTCTCTCTAGAAATGTTTCTCTCTCTAGAAAACTTGCTTTTGGTTAAGAAAATTTGAAGGTGTAATCATTTCAATGTTTGTTTGAGTTTCGAAGGTTTGATTTATCTAGAAAACTTCCATTTTCACAGTCATATCCACATTCTCTCTCTACAAATGTTTTCTCTCTCTAGAAAGCTTGCTTTTGGTTAAGAAGATTTGAAGGTGCGATTTCACTGCTTGTTTGTGTTTCCATATGAAGGTTTGTTTATCTTAGATTCAACGTAGGGTAGGGTTTTTATTCATCTGTTTTGTTCCATTTTCACAATGATATCCACACTCTCCCTCTCTAGAAATGTTTCTCTCTCTAGAAAACTTGCTTTTGGTTAAGAAAATTTGAAGGTGTAATCATCCATTTGAAGGTTTGATTGTTTATCTTAGATTCAACGTACGTAGGGCTTTTGCTAAGATCATTAAATGTGGGTTTAATTCAACGTAGGGCTTTTCCTAAGATCATTAAATGTGGGTTTGATTGTTTATCATTAAGTATGTTCTAGATCATTAAATGTGTGTGTGTGTGTGTTTGTGATCATTCATTGCAGGTGTTTCTTGTGTGATTTTTCTAAACAAATCAGTACCCATGGATCCTATGATGATGTCACTCGAAAGTGGCCCAGCATTCCTTTTCTGCTCTCCGGCTGCCACAAAAGTCTCAATGTGGCCTCCAATGGAAGTATCAATGAAGTGGCCGCCTGTGGACACAACGAAGAAGTGGCCGGCAATGGCCGCAAGAAAGAAGCGGTTTCCTTCGGGTAATAACTCTTCCTAAAGTTTCAAAAAAAAAATAATAAATAAATCACTAAGGCACAAGCCTACTGTTGTATATTGTTTCTTTGAAGTTTAAACAAGGCATCAGTGACTCGGTGTACGTAAACAAGCAAAATAACAGAGAACATGCATCTAAACAGGGGTTGTTCAAAAACTGGTTTGGTTTTCAAGCCGAGCCAGCTCGTTTTGTAATCGAGCCGAGCTAGAGCCAAGGTGTTCGGCTCGATGGCTTGGCTCTATGAGCCGAATTGTGGCTCGATTCTATGGCCCGTATGTATGTTAATTTTTTTTTTGGTTGTTTATATAATAGGTCACAGAAGAAACATGGAGGAACTGTTTGAGTTAAATGAAAAAGAAAGATTGATGGGAGCAGCTACCGGTGTCTACTATCACGGCAGAACAAGTTTATATACTCGGGATAAAAACATACTGATTGTTGGTGACGGAAATTTTAGTTTCACCCATAGCCTGGCTGCAAGGTTTGGAGTTGCAACAAACATAGTTGCATCTACGTTGCAGTCCCAAGGTGATCGATCTATACAATTGTTTGTTTTTTTTTTTAATCAAATGACACACGTGGTTAACTAACTGATAGATGATTTTCAACAGATCTGTTAAAAACAATGTTCAAAGATGTGGAGTTCCACATTGTGCAATCTATTAAGCGTGGTGTAAACATTCGATTTGGTGTTGACGTAACTAAAATGCGAGAAAACTCCTACGTAAATGGGAGGGTACCATATGATATTATAATCTTTAACCGCCCACATTGTGGAACCCATGGAGCAGACTCAGATCCCAATGTTATACGGTTAGTTTTTTAATAATATTTCATGTAATATTAGACTTAGTTTGCGATTTATGCTTAAAACCGACCAAAGAGGATGTTTTAGAGCTTGTTTGGTAGAAGTAAGAGGTGGTGTATAAATAATACATTGTGATTGGGTCGGTGTACAAGTTTGAGTAGGATGTGAAGATGAGGCTATAGGCTTAGGGCGTCTAGTGTAGGTTTGTAAAGGAGGAGGACTCGAGTGGCTGGGGAAATTAAAGAGTAGGATCGGATGTATTTGTATGCAAGTTGGGTGAGATGGAACGTGAGAAACAGAAGGGCTGTTGAGTGGAGAAACCCATGGTTTTGGTTTTGGTTTTGTAAGGCACAGGTCCGAAGAGATGGAAGCATCCTATTCTGCCTGAAAGCATATATGGTAGCCTCGAATTAAGAAGGTAATGAACCGGCCGGTTATGATATTGGTTTTAGATGGATTAGCTTCATAATTAAGTGAACCAGCTTACATTACCGCATCATCGGTTCTTGAAGCAGATCAGTTGATGGTTGTTGAGAGCTGTTAGGTTGGTTTTATATTAGTTGTTGTTGGTTAAGGAGATCAGTCTTCCTCTTTCTTCTGTTACTCTCAATCAGATAGATACAGAAGAAATGAGACAAGGAAATGCCTAAAGAAATGGGTTAGGTTTTTGCCTACCAGAAAGGAGAATCCATTATAGTATAGGCGAAACAAAAAGGCGATGACATAAAAACATCCCACAGCAGAGGATGTGATCTGTAATGATTATTGGATCAAGTTCGATTTTCTTTTTCTTTGCATACGGCTCCATCTGGTCGCTAGATGCATGAAGAAAAGTCAAGACATGAATGTGTTTTGAAGAAATTAAAGTATGATACTTGATTCATTGGATTCAAGTTCAGATCATTCTTTCACAGAAGTAAAGGCTATGCAACTGGTCAAACTACAAATTATGATTTGGATTCATCTGTCTTCTTAATTAATTGCATTTTAAATTTATTAACCAACTAAATTCATTTGTCATTGTTCTTTGGTTTTTATATATTATATTAAACTTTACCCTTGGGCCTTAATTACTGATCTTTTTTTTATTTCATTTCATAATTTTTAGGGAAAATCAACTGCTGCTGGATGACTTCTTCTCTAACAGTTGCCCCATGATTCATCCAGTGACTGGAGAAATTCACGTCTCAATAAAAACCAACTGGCCTTATAACCTTTGGAATATTGAAAAAATCGCCAGAGAACACGGGCTGGTAGTGATTAAAAAGGTTAGGTTCCCCTTGTGGGAATACCCCTTTTATGTCAACAAGAAAGCAGCGGGGGAATTCCCCGATAATACGTTTTGCAACCGGTGCACTGTGACGTATGTTTTTGGCATGAAAAAACCATAAGTAAAGCTTTTGGGTTTGTCACGTTTTGATAACAGTTTGATAGTTTTTGGATCATACTCATTTGGTTTTTGATGGTTTTTGATGATACTTCATGATTTTGTACATTTGGATGTTGGTTGATGTGTTTTGGCAAAAGCAATGGATGATGGTTTTTGGACGATCTTATTATTTATCATTTGTCATATATCAGTCTCAAATTTAACATATATATCAACCATGTTTGGATGTCTTCAAAGAATTTACAAAACGTTAAAAACAAAAGTTGAAGTTTCAATTACAATTACAATCCAAGAACACTTCATGCTAGTTGAAACCAAAAATATGCTTTTAAAAGCTTGATAAACTTATATACGTTAATAAGCTCATACAGTAGATATCTTGCACCATCCATGAACTTGTTATATTCCTACTTTATTGCTTGAGAACCACACCTTCACAACAAGCAATTAGATTTTTACCGACAACAAATTTTGGGGTTTAGCGTGTCGTCGTTAGAGCTCTTTTACACCATGTCGTCGCTATAGAGGTCATGTCCGTTGGTTCATGGATTTATGAATCATCCGTAGATCTACCATCGCCATAGCTTTCCCTGTAGCGACGATAGGGTTGTGACAAAATATATATTTATATAGTTAATTAAAAAAAATTGTATTTAATATAATCATTTTAAACCTAGAAACCGTATAGCAATGACATATTGTCCCTATTTGGCCCCTGGGCTTAAAATTATTCTTTTTATTTTTTATTTATCCAGGTTTTAAACCACACATTCCGACAAATTCAACAAAATTTAACGACTTGTTTGAGAATTCAAATTAAACCAAAGTAACGTCGGGAATTCAAATAAAGTCATCCTAACCATATACCCTAAACGGTAACTTGATCAATCAAGAATATGTCTGCTTCAATCTCTGTAGTTTCTAGATTATCGGGTACACTTGTTTCTATTATGATTGATAAAGAATTGATCAACATTATTATTATATGTATTGTATTTGTAAACCTAGCGAAGTTTAGTAATCTTCCCATTCATATAAAGGTTGGATGCCTTGAAGTATATGTGTACTTTGCCTCCCTATATATAAAGATTTTGATATATGAAAAAATCTTTTTTTTACACATGTTACCCTCCTTATCATTATTTTTCCGTGAATCTCTCATATTAAATAATTAACTAAATAATAACTAAATGATAGTAATTCTGCTCCTCTATCTTATTAAATAACAGTACCGAATCATAATTTTCCTGTTTCACTCTTATTAAATAACAATATCAAATCATTTCTTATTTTTTAATAGTTCTTTTTTCAACTAGTTCATTTATTCGCTTATTAATAACTATTTAATTTAATATTTTATTGATTCAACCCCGTGTACTACATGTGTTTTAATCTAATAATGGATAAACAAAACAAAGTAAAATGTTATAATAAGTCATTAATACATCAAAATTTAGACGAAAATTACAATAAGCCAGGATGGACTCGAACTTAAACGAGCCAGGGTAATGAACGCAAAGAAGATCAAATGGTGTGATAAATCTTCTGAAATTTTGAATTTTAGAAGAATATTATAACCGATTAAAATGCAAAAAACACATAACATCAAGTTTTTAGTATCAATGACAAATTTAAATTGTGAAACTTTTCCTCTTTGCTCAACATTTCAACCTAATTTGAGGTTTTTAGCAACTCCTTTGTACTCCGATCATTTTTCACATGCAAGATGAATTTGTAATTGGATTATGCTATCATTTTTGTTGAATCCTCAATTCTTCGATAGTTATGTATCCCATATCTCTATATGTCTTTTCTCATCTTCTTGTTCAAAATGAAGTCACCAAATGTCATGAAGTGACTCTTAAGACTATGTGTTATGATGAAAATGAAATGTTAAAAAATCCCTCACATAGGTAGTGGAGAGATTTATATTTTACACCCAAGAAACCCAAGAACATGTGTTTAGTAGAGGTGAAATGCTGTAATGGATTGATGTGGCTCTATACAATTGGGTAATATCTAATTAATATTTATAAAAATAAATCAAATGTGCCCTACGGCCGCGAGCCCCACCACGCCCCGCCCCCTAGCGCCCTCCAATGCCCATGGTGTCAAAGTGCTCAATTCCAATGTTGCCACCGTGGCAGACCTCGTAGCCGCGCCCTTCTCATAGAAGCCACATTAAATATACTAACATCTTATCACAACTCAACAAAATCAAGAACCCTTCGGCAGGTAGTTCGTTTACGTTCGTTCGTTTACTAAATGAACAAATATGAACAAGAAATTTCTTCAATTAGTTAAATGAACGAACATGAACATCGGTCTCGTTCGTCCAATTGTAATTCGTGAACGTTCGCTTCGTCTTCGTTAACACATTTGTTTCCTTAGTGAACGAACATTAACCCGTCGGGTATTGGTAATACCATACCCATACCCGGTTGTAAAATCATGTCTTATACCCGACCCAATAACCGTCAAGTATTTGTCGGGTAATTACCCATCTGGTATTGGGTATACCCGCGGATATTGGGTATACCCATTAGTTTGTTAAAAGATACACGTTGGGATTTCCAAATACATTTCTTTACTATTATATTTATTATATAATTTTATTTATACAACATCTATTATAAACAAAAAAATATACATTACATAATATAAGTTTTATCATAAATTAATAATAACTTTAATATACTTATACACTTATATGTATATACTTCACAACATACAAAATATATATACTATTATCAAAACATATACTAAAAAAATTATATTTCACATTATTAACATACGAGAATAAATCACTAATAGACAAAGGTTAATGAAAAATATAAAATATAAATTAAAAAATTCAGGTATATAGTTCGGGTAAACGGGTATGTGGTTTCGGGTAATCGGGTCGGGTATCACTTAATCCCATACCCACGAAAATTTTAAAAACTAATTTCATACTCGGCCCAATACCCTTATGTTATCGGGTATACCCGTCCCATTTGTGTCGGGTTTTAGGTATACCCGTTTGGGTCAGATATTTTTGCCAGCAAGAGAGTCAAAAGTATGGGAAACCCAAAGAAATGGTCGCTAAAATTTGTTAATCAAGTAAGCAAGGGCGGACTTAAGAGAAAGCCAGGGTGGGCGGGCGCACCCCCGGGAAAAAAAAAATTTAGTGCTAAGTTCCGTCGAAAATCTCGTCCGCACCCCTTGGAATTTTCCGTCCGCACCTCTTGGAATTTTTCGTCTGCACCCCTTAGGTAAAAAGTGTTATCAATTTATATTTTAAATTTTTTTTTAGTAAACTCTTATTTTTTTTTAAATACTACCTAAATTATATGACTTTTAAAACCTAAATAACTAAACCCAAATACCCAATACCTTTAACTAGTCCACTACTAAATCTTAGCCCAATAAACAAACCCAACAAATCAACAATATTTCAAACTAAAATAAAATAAACAAACCCAAAACCCTTACATATTCTCTCCCGCTCTCTCTATACCACCGTAATCAGCCACCATATCACTGACGATCGAACACGGGTAAATTTCTTTGTTATTTTTGATGAATTTTGGTTGATTTTTTGGTTGATATTAGCCGCATACTAACCATGATAGTAGACACATGCTTCGTTTTGTTTTTCATTATGTTATATGGTGGGTTATATTTTGTTACTGATGATATTTTGCCTTTTTTTATAGCCGCATACACCATACAGTAGATCTGGTGGGTTATATTTGTTAGTGAAGAATGTTTGGCTTTTTCTTTTTTATGGTGTATATGTTGTTTAGATGATTTTTAGGGTTATTTACATTATGATTTCTAGGGCTTGAATAGTTGATATATTATGTAATATGTTATGGAGCCATGTTTTGGATAGATTTCAAAAAATGAAAACTCGTAGGGTGACGTTTTAATTATGTTTGTAACATGGTTTGACATATTTTTGATGATTATATAAATTTAGTTCGATGTTCTTTTGTTTTACATGACCCGACCCGACCCGACCCGATACGAACCGATTTTTTACTTATATACCTTGGGGCCTAAAATTTTTAAAAATGGTCCGTACCCCTATGGAAAAATTCCTGAGTCCGCCACTGCAAGTAAGTGCGGCAATTGATTTTTGTTGAAACTAGGAGGAAAATCAATGTTAACCAAGTAAGTGCGGCAATTGATTTTTGTTGAAACTAGGAAGAAAATCAATAAGCATGTACATGTGCTACATGATATTAGGTTGAATTTGGGAAACCGACATCCACACTCATTGTCATAGATAGGAGAGGGGTATGACTCGTCCTATAAGAAAATATCTAAAACCCTTTTTATATCTATGTAATCCGAGTATGTATTATTTGAGCTAGTCTTAAGCCTCCCGTGTTGCAAGGCGGAATGGCGTAAAATCATGCTAAGTTGCAACCGACGACCAAAATCAGGAAAAACATGAATTCTAATACCTAGTAACTCACATGATGTAAAATGTAGATGAAGTCAAATTTATACGAAGACGTAATAGAAAGTCGAGAGGGTAGGGAAAACCTGAGGTACCAAATGTAACCATCTAGTAGCAACTGAACGGAAAAAAACCTGAAGGAACAAATGTGACCACAAAACACGGTGCTAAGTAGCAAATCCAACGCCTGCCAAATCTGTGAAAAAATTTAAAACAAAACTAATAAAAAAAACTAAACTCACTTAACTTTTGCGGCAAAATTGAAAAAATTAAAGTTTTGTTACACAAATCAAAAAATCTTAAAATTTACTAGGAAAACAAAAACCCCACAATAAACAAAAGTCACTATTACTCCTAATGTAATGAATTAATATACATAGATTACTAATGTTGTTAACTAATATATATAGATAAATCTTGTAACCATTACTATTACTAATATAACAATTAGAAGATGTGTGAAGAGTACTTTTTTTTATTGTAACACATGGCTTTTACTTACAAGCACTTGAATTGTGGTGAATCCTTAATTTACTTACTTTGTAAACTTCCATTTTTTTAACAAGGATACACTTTGTTTGATTCCTTAAATATTAAAATAGCACACTTATAATGATATATTCACAGGATATAATTGGTAATATTGGTCTTCGTTGTGATTCGGTTTTGGACACTATGGTATGACCGATTAAGGTGATATCTACAGTACCCTAATTCTTATCCCTTGCTAGTTCTACTCATTTTTCTTTTTGACTTTATGCTTTTATGTATTAAAAGAAAATTTTAATGAATTTATCCAACATTATTATAAGTTACTTACTAAGAATATGGGGTGTGGAGGGGTTTGGGTTGAAGCCATTGCTCAACACGTGACGAGTGTGAGATCCACAAGCTAAGAGTGAAAAATCAGAAGTGTGGTGGGGCGTCCTTTAATTGGGCGTGGCCAGCCATGTGAATTATTATTATTATTATTGTTTAAACTATTTAAAAATTCATTTAATGAAATACAATTTACTTACCACATGTATGAAAAGCAATCTAAACAGTGGCTATCAGGTTCATTGTGTATGAAGGAGCATGTTTGTTCACGGTTGCAATTAGATGCACGAATCAAGTTCTAGAATCATCTTTAGTTCCTTTTCTTCTCTCACTTAGGGTTTGATAGATCATACTGTTCTTGTTGGTCTTATGTTGAGATCTTCGTTCGTAGTATGTATCAAAGAGTGCAGATCATCGTGTAGTTGATCTGCTGGTGAGTTGAGAGTTGATTGTAAACTGTATGTTCTGTTCTTCTTGTTCGCTGTAATCGTCAAGGTTCTTTCAATAATGTTAATCATTGGTTCATGAAGATTCGTATGTTAATCGAATCTCTTATACTTTTCTTGACAAGAATGATGAAAGATATGTTCACATATGAACACATAAATACACCTAGTCTTAAGGCAAATGATGAAAGTTGTGTTCATATACAAACTTGAGTTCACACGTGAACCCTTGTAACCTTAGGGCAATCGGCGAAGATGATTAACATGTTAGTGATGATGATGCCTATGGAAATGTGTTCATAATTTGAATACGTATGACAACTTAGGGCAGTCAAAGGCGCAAGACGCGTTGAAGACCCACGTGGCTTGTGTGATGCCTGGGCGTAAGGCATAGGAAAAGGGCCCAACTTAAAGGTCGCATGTGCCATACAAAATTATATAATGTATGTTGTTGGAATCGACTTACAAACAGTGACGAAACCAGAAATTCTAATCAACGAAATTACATTACGAAACTCAAATAAAGATTAATAACATAATCCCAAGGAAAAGAGAGAAAAAAAAATCCTAAACAACGCAATTCAGGAAAGACAGAGCATGATTAAAACTGCCTGAAAGTAAGGGATAGACGGTCATTTCTAAGACCGAATTCTGTTACTAATGGCACCGGAGACCTGTATTGAGAGATTTGCTTCACCCCATGATAAATAAGTCTAGACTTGCCACCAAATATCAATACATCACCAGAATACAAAAAAATCCTTTTTAACTTCTTTTTAATTCTAGTATCGCCATACAGAAATGTTGCAAACTCGCCAATAGAGATGGAAACCACAGGCAACCCTCGTCTCAGACTATCAGAGCTCTCATCATGGTCCTACGTTCAAACATAATTCAAAATTTTAGATAATTTAACTACAAATGGGTCTATAAAGGTTATATAAGTTGTGTCAAAAATCAGCTTTTTTTCAACTCATACGTTTTGATTATATTTTATTGTTTGCTTTTACTTGAACTTACTTTATTTTACTGCGATAAAATATGATTTTAAATAAAGATCTTTTTTGTTGTTTTACTTTAAGAAACATAAAATATATACTGAAATTTCCAAAAACTACATACAAAAATTTCAATCGGATTAATCACTAGCCGGCATCTCACCACTCGACTAGCAGCGTTGTTAGAACTCAAAAGATAAGACGCATTCATAGCGGTGTGTGCGAGCGTAAAAACTAAAACTTAAAACTAACCTGATGAAGGTGAAGGAAGCCATTGGCTGGATAGTAATTGACTGAACAAATATCCGGGTGCATTGTAGGAAGTTCGTTTAGAATGGCTTGGGCATCTTGAACTGCGGCTTTAACCAACGAAACAAGTTCATATGGAATCGGTGGTGGTTCGGAACCATCACTTCTGTAACGTTCCTTATACCCTGTGTTGGGGTCCCAATTTCGACCAAAACACATATTCATTACTTCACATTTTGCTCCATTTTGGTGATCACAATGATTGAAAAACCCACTTTTCGCCCACTTTTCACATTCATATATTATATCAATCTACAAGCATAAGAAAGATTACAACAACAACAACATTTGTAAGTGTATAAAAAGAGGTAAAAGGCGTCCACGGTTATCAGTTTTTAAAAAATTGTTCGGATTTAGCAATGATTTGGTTCGGTTTTACAATTTTTTGGAACAAATTACGTAAGATATAAGAATTTGTTTGGGGTGTTTACATTTAAGTGAATATAAATTTTTTAATTAAAATCATTCACATAACCCTAACCTTCTAATCAACTTTTATGTTTATCTCAAAAAAATTTTCAGACATTTTCCTTTATAATACTGTGAAAATCATTCAATTTTTATGTTAAATTTTATTATTTTCTTGTAAGCAATGGATAAATCATTTCACATATAAATAAACATGTTAATGTTTATATACTAAACATACATGAATAGAATTAATAATATAACAAACATTAAAAAATGTTTTTTTTTTATAGTTTTTTCTCACCTAGATTAAAAAACACATGGAAAAAATCAATCTTTTTTTTCTATATGTTACAGGTAAAAAGAGAAACCTGGTCCTTGATGCTGACGTATTTCTCGAGAAGAATCATTCCGGGTTCAAGTATTCTATAAGTTGAAAGTTTGCTGGGGGTACTTTCACAAACTGAGTTAGGGCCTTTGTACATATCAGAGTAGATTAAACTAAATGGTTTATCCACACGTTTAGCAAAAGTAATATGCCTCCTCCTCAAACGAACATCAAATGCATCCTGGATCAAAGGAACTAACTCATAATGTTAAAAACCTTAAAAATATCAAACCTCAAAAAACATATACAAAAAAAAAAAGGAAGGAAAAACAGATCTGCAATCCAAAGCTTTAAAATCAAACCCCAAGACTCCAACAAAGACAAAAGCTTCTGCAGATCGATTCAAATAACATGAACAAAGACCTTCAAAATTACCGAGTAAAAGTTCAACACATCAGAGCTTTAAATATTCGGTAATCGGTACAAGTTGTGCGTCAGTGCGTGTGTGGAGAAACAAAAATAACCGATGTTGAAGATCGGGTTCAAACAACATGTAAAATTAAACCCAACCTTTTTTGTAAACTTGAACAAAAGTTAAGTTTATGATCATTAAGATAACGAGAATCGCTAACCCCAAAAGCCGGTGGTCTGATTATTCGTTGGCAGCTCGGATTCTTCATCGCCGGTGAGAAGATTGCTGAGGAACTCATCATGTTGCAACTCCAGAGTCCAGATACTCTTCATCCAATGGCTCGTAGTATAACTTTAAATATTACCAGACTTTATCTGGATTCTCCCTAACCTACTGGGCCCATCTCAAGCCCAACGTAGATTTTTATCTAACTAGTAGTTTACCCGTCCGCTGTCCGGGTATATATGAATAACATCATCCAAACTCACTGTATATTTTAATATCACGATAATCTATATTTTGTTGACTTTTAATTTAATTTCGATTAATAACTATAACTCTTCTTGAATTGTTATACATACTAATTTAAAATCTTACAACTAATTCGCATAATTTAAAATATTTAATTAATTAACATGAACAAAGACCTTCAAAATTACCGTATATCTACCAGACTTTTATCTAATTACATTATATTATATTATATAATTAATATAATAATAATAATAATAAAGCTTAAAAACTTAATATAATAATATCTTTTTTTTTTTAACGTCCAACATAAGAATCGCCGGGTACCCCGTACGCGACACCCATTGGACGAGAGGTAGCCCGTGGCAGCCCAACCTGCACGCACGGAGCCCCTAGCCCACCATGCCACCAGTTCCGGGGAAATCCCGACCCTACACCCGCCCTAGGGCACGACAATGCAGAGCCGGTAAAACCCGAGTGGATCAGGAATCGAACTCGAGACCATTCGGCTAGGAGTCTTTCCTTCATTTCCCCATAACCACTAAGCTATAAGCCCTGGGTTAATATTATATATATAATATAATAATATCTAACTACTATAATAAAAAAACCAACTTTTAGACACGTGTCATTCATTGAAGTTATCCTCAAATCTATACTTATCATATATTAACTAAATAAATAATAAATTAATATTAAATCTTAGCATACTTAAATAAAATATTATCATCAAATCTAAATTGTTAATTTAATATATTTTTAAAACAAATACATCTCTTTCCTACTTATCTTATATTAAAGATATAAATAATAAATTAATATTAAATGTTATCCTAATTTATTAAAAATATAACTTTTTTTATTATTTGGTATACAAAATTATATTTATTCAACTCGTGTAAAACGCGGGGTTTTTAAAAATAATTTTTTTATTATTACTATTCAAAGTTACATTTATATAACCCGTGTAATACACGAAGTTTTTAAAGATATAACTTTTTATTATTTGCTATATAAAATTAGATTTATTCAACACATATAATACACGAGGTTTTTTAAGGATATAATTTTTTATTATTTGATAGATTTTTCAACCCGACTATACACGAGTTTTTAAAGATACTATGTTTTTAGTATTTAATATACAAAACTACATTTATTTAATCTGTGTAATACACATGAGTTTTAAAAATATAACTCTTTTTTTAGATCTATTCAATACGTAATATACGAGGTTTTTAAGAATGTAATTTTTTAATTATTTGGTAGATTTATTCAACCCGATTATACATGGGTTTTTTAAAGATACGACATTTTTAGTATTTAGTATAAAAAATTACATTTATTTAATCTGTATAATACACATGGTTTTTAAAGATATAACTTTTTTTATTTGATATATAAAATTACATTTATTTAACCCGTACAATATACGAGGTTCATAAAGATATAACTTTTTTTATTATTTAATATATAAAATTACATTTATTCAACCCGTGTAATACACGGGGTTATAACCTAGTATTATTATGAACTTAAACTTAAAAGTTTTACTACCTTTAATGAATAACAAAGCTTAAAACCTTAAATTAGATAGAGAATTCAATGGAACAGAACTCTTACACTTAAACACGTAAGCCATCATTAAGTGGCACGTTATATCACGCCAATTTTGTATACGGCTCCCTCATAGCGCCGCCAACATCACTACGACAGGCGCTATAGGTTGGTTTTTTTCATGTCCCGTGATATTGATAGCGGTTTGAAGAAGGAAAGATTTCAAAATTTTGACCGTTCAACGGTCACTATATTTAATAAAAATAGTTTTGTAAGTCGGCCTATATTGGTGTTTGTATGGGTATACCGTATTAAAAAAAATTACATATACATATCGGGTTTTTTTAAAATAACGTGCTTTTTGAAATATTAGGCCCTGAGTGGTGGACCCCTCGCCCACCCCAGGAAACAAGGGTTTACGTATTCCATCTCGTTCCCGCACATCATGGGGTACACGGCGGTCGAGGAGTTGAGCTTGGACATAGTCCGATCCAGATGGGTTTACACCTGAGATTGTTCACCGTTCAAACATGAGAGAGGCAGAGAAAAAGAGATCGACATAATCCTCTTCATCTTCTGTTTTCGATTGTTACAGAATAAAAATTAATCCCCACCAACACCACATTACACCACCTCCCCCACTGACTTGTATGTATCGTTTTCTTCATAGCCAGTGGCGAAGCTTGAAAAAAAGTTCGGGGGTCGGAAGGTAACGGACCTAAAAAAAATTTCTATCGCGTAGTTTCGAGGTGTATGTTCGGGTCGGACGTCGGTGATTCGGGTCGGGTCGGATCAGGTAAAACATTAATATCAAATAAAAAACGTTATCAAACATTAAAACGTAAACATTGTTTAACAAACAAACGAACAAAGACACCAAAACATTAAAAAGGAGAGAGGAAGGTGGGTACCCGATTCTCCTAGATGAAGAATTATAGTTCTGCCCGTCTTCCCCATAGCATAATCTAATAACAAAACAAGTTAACAAATACCCTAAATTTTAAACTCTAATTTCTACCTAATTTAAATCAAAATAAGATTAAACAAATAAAATTAGACATAGTTACAGAAATACTCAACAAGTTTAGGGCAAAAATTCAAACCAATTTCACCCCTAATTTCAACCTAAATCACATAAATTCCAGCCCTAAATTAAACCTAAAGATAAATAACACATACCTTTAACCTTATGAAGATTGCAGAAGTTGAACAAGAGTACAAGACTACAACAACGAGCAGCATTTTGGCTTCTGTTCTCGAACAAGAAGCTGAAGTCAAACAGTTTTGGAACCTGCGTTTTTTTCCCCTTCTGCAGTTCTGGCTTGTGGCTTCTGTTCTTCTGGTCGATATCCCAAAGTAAACGAATTTGCTTTTTTTTTTTTTTTTTTTTTTGATAGGGTGGGCTTTTAAGTTGGGCTATACAATGATTTGATTTGGGTTATATAATATACATTCTAGTATTCTACCAAATATAATCATTTTGGGCTATAGCCTATAATATTTGAGTTAATTAACTATTTTATTTGGGCTATATAAATAAAAAAATTTAAACCGGGGGGGTCGAAATCATATATACCTAATTTTTTTTATAAAACCGGGAGTCGAAAACGTATATAATTACAAAATCCTATACGAAACGTATGTATATAACACTACTGACCGAAAAGTTCTGGGGTCGGGCGCCCCTTCCAGCCCCTTAAATCCTGCGCCCCTTTAAATATCATAGCTTGGAGATGGAGGTCATTATCGAGTCCAAGTACAGGACTTCTGGTAGATGGCAGCCTAGCGACGGAAAAGGTGTTTTCCGGCGATGTCGGCAAAGATGTTTTCCGGCAAAGAGCAGACTACATCGGGCATTGCATGTTCCCGATCTGTCCGAGTTAGGGCTGTCCAAACTACTCGACGATCGAGGATCGCTCGAAAAATGCTCGTTCGATTCCCGCTCAGTTTGTAAATGAGTCGCTCGGGTCGGTTCGATTCAAATTCAATCCAAGCATGAGCAAAGGTTCGCTCGGTTTCGCTCGAATTATTTTTATTTATATATATATATAGGGAGCCGCTAGAATGAGAACCACCACGAGTTATGAGAACTGCGAGAACCAAGTGCCACGGAGGGCCGTTGGCCACGAAATTTTTTTTACACCTAGATCCGTATATTTTAAGACCGGGTGTAAATTTTCGGTTCAAACGGCGCTCCCGAGGGGGTAGTTTTTTACGCCCAAAGTTTGGTTAAAAAAAAAGAAAAATTAAAAAAACCCAAACTTTGGGCGTAAAAAACTACCCCCTCGGGCGCGCCGTTTGAACCGAAAATTTACACCCGGTCCTAAAATATACGGATCTAGGTGTAAAAAAAAATTCGTGGTCAACGGCCCTCCGTGGCACTTGGTTCTCGCGGTTCTCATAACTCGTGGTGGGTCTCATTCTAGCGGCCCCCTATATATATATATATATATGGAGGGGCTCATGCGAGAACCACCCTTATTGTGAGAACCTTGAGAACCAATGTGAACACAACCTAAAATAGCTAAAAAAACCTAAAAAAAACCTAACCCCCACCCCCCAAAAACCTAAACCACCCACCCCCCCCCCCCCCCAAAAAAAAAAACCTAACCCCCCCCCCCAAGCTAAATGCTAAAAAAAACCTAAACAAAAACTAACCCCACCCCCCCCCCCCCCCCCGCCCCAAAAAAAAAAAACCTAAACCCCCCTCCCTCACCCCCCAAAAACCTACCCCCCCCCCCCCCCCACACCCAAGCTAAAATGCTAAAAACTAAACCCCCAAAAAACCTAAAAAAATCTAAAAAAATAAAAAAAAATCTAAAAATTTTTTTTTGAATTTTTTAATATTTTTTATGTTAAAATCGTTACTTTTAGAAGCAAAAAATTTTTTTTTTTTTTTTTAAATTTTAAAATTTTTTTTTTTTGCTTCGAAAAGTAGCGATTTTTTTATAAAAAAATATTAAAAAATTCAAAAAAAAAATTTTGTGTGATTTTTAGCTATTTTTAGGCATTTTTGGTGTGTTCACATTGGTTCTCGCGGTTCTTACAATAAGAGGTGGTCCTCGCATGATCTTCTCCCTATATATATATATATATATATATATATGGTGGAGTTATTGTAAAAAAGACCAAAAGTGTGAGAAAGGTAAGAAATAATCTCAACCATTAGATCTAAATTAATTGAAAAGGGTATAATTGTAAATGCATTAACAAATTCAAATATGGTAATCCTTGATTTAAGGATTTGGAGAGAGAAAATCCTTGATTTAAGGACTTATAACCGTCCATAAATATAACACCATTCAGAGCATGTTCATACATGGTGTTTTAAATATAACACCATTCAGAAAATATAACACCATTCAGCACAAATATAACACCATTTAGCACAAAAAAAAACACCATTCACACAAAAATAACATCATTCAGCACAAACATAACACCATTCAGCACAAAAAAAAACACCATTCACACAAAAATAACATCATTCAGCACAAAATATAACACCATTCAGCACAAAAAAAACACCATTCACATAAAAAATAACATCATTCAGCACAAAAATAACACCATTCAGCACAAAAAAACACCATTCAGCAGTAAATAAAATAAACACCATTCAGTACAAGAATATAACACCATTCAGTAAAAGAAATATAACACCATTCAGAAAAAGAAAAAAAACACCATTCAGAAAAGAAAAAAACACCATTAAGAAAAGAAAAATAACACCATTCAGAAAAGAAAAAAAACACCATTAACAAAGGAAAATAACACCATTAATGAAAAGAAAAATAACACCATTCAATAATCCTTACATCTCTGTATCATCTTCTTCTCCGCTGCCGGCACCACCACTGCCGGTCCGCCACCGCCGTCGTCGAAATGGGTGTAGGATCGTGATCTGACCCCGAACGAGTCGTTCAGAGGTGTTCAACTTCGTTTCAGGTGCGGAATAACAAGAAACGGAGTTAGAAATAGCTGATTCTTCACTTAACTACTGATTGTATTGATTGGAATGCAATTACAATTAGTTCTTCACACCGGCAGCACTTCGGTATGGAATACAAGACAATGTTATGAGATTTCGCTCATGGAACTCTATATATAGGGACTAGGTTTCGCTCCAAGGGACATGACACATGAGCGAAACCCTCAATGGTCACATAAGCAAAACCTCACTATGTCTCTATAAGCGAAACCTCTTTTCTAAGACCATATAAGCGAAATCACCTCACTAACCATATACACTCTCCTATTTTCTTGTAAACCGTGCCCTAATCTATACAATTCAATGTATAACTCGATACAAGACGAAGTCGACAGATGTAGTGCACCAACAATGGGCCACCGTCATCGGATTATTTTCAAAACCTCTACCCCTGTTCTCGAAACCTAGTTACCGATGTCAACGGACTCCACAAACGCGACGGAGAATCATGACCATATTACTGTCGCCGGTTAGAAAACCTCCATCAGTGACGGTACGAACTTATGTACACCGACGTGGTTGTCAATTGCACCTTTCCGTTTCCCGTTGGAGACAACAGAACTAGTCGACGATTAGTCATTCACGTGTCCACTTCCGGCAGTGGCGATCTGACCTAGACTTCACCGACGCCATGTTTTTTTTACGTTTCCGATTACATATTGTTTTGCAGGGATTCTGTTCTGAATATGGAAGAAGAAAGAGAGAGAAAGAGAGAAATTAGGAAAGTATGATAGAGAGAGAACGAAATTGCAGGGATTTTGATTTACAAATGAAGATAAAAAGACACAATTGCCCCTAGATATTTCAATTCAATCCAAATTAATAAAAATATTATACATTTTGGTCCCTATTGATCAACCATTAGATCAAAAGATCTAATGGCTGAGATTCTTTCTTACCTTTCTCACACTTTGAGCCTTTTTTACAGGATCCTAACTCTATATATATATATATATATATATATATTATAGACTAGTGATAATACCCGCGAATTTCGCGGTGTTGAAAAATGATATGTTTGTTACTTTTAAAAACAAAATACGTTGTTGATCATAAAGAATCTGTACGCATGATCATAAAGACCGTGAATGTCTAAACAAAAAAACAAATGCCGATAAAACATTAGCAATCTGTACGCATGATCATACATTTAGTCACACGTAATTATGAAGATTAACCTGCAAAATACTATAAACCTAAAACCTGTCGACGAAGGAAATAGAAACTTTAAAGATTAAACTGCAAGGATTGCAGTTAGCAATCATGTATGCAAAATTCAACCCATATTCTACTAAGGAAAACATGTAATTTGCAATTGCCATAGGCAGAATCAACCAAAGTGTAATGTTCATGAACAATTAGGGAGAATAGTAACAAAAATCATGTAGCAAGAGTGGTTTTGCAACATCAATCAATGATAAAGAATATATAAGGTTTACAAACGTGTTATATAGAACCGCCCTCACATACCCTTAGAACGTGGTTGCTCGCATCCTTTTAGTGAGTCGGTTCCTCCATTGCAATATACAACCAATGGCGTCTGCCCCTTGGAACTCTCTACCGAACTTGAGACTACATATTCATGTCATTGTAAATGGTCAATTGTTAAATATGTACAACACTTGTCATCCTAACTTGTCGTTTTACAAATTATTTTAAATTTTTTAATGTAGTCTAGCTTTTGTACCACGACTTCATTCAAGAGCTTTTCGAGCTTCATTTGTTCAAGGCATGTTTGTGGAATATACGACCCTTCTAATCCCAGATGCTTAACCAGTCTCTTCCTAGCACCTTCTCAATAGAAAAAGAAAACATAGCTTATAATAATGACTTATAAAGTCAAAATCAAAGTCAAGTGTGTTGTACCTGTACATAACGTTGGTTTTACTTGTTCCAACCAATCAATTTTCACACACCCGCTTTCATATTTGAACAAATGGTTATTTCTTTTTAAAATTGATGCTTATGTAGTATGTACCCTAAAACCATTGAACCACCGGTAACTTCAAAACTTATTCTTAGAGATATATCCGTAACCCCATTCCTAGAATTGAAAAAAAACTTAACAAATGGAAGTAACAATCTTGGAAAATTAACCAATTTTTAAGAATATAGATTAAACGCAAACCTGAAACGTAAGATTGTATTTTCCCTCCTTGTTTCGCATCATCAAATAAGATTGGCAAGTTTCCTGATCTTCTTCACAAGGTGCCAATAAAAAATATTATAAATTTGCTCTAATGATTTCGTTGTTGGTTCAGGCCCCTTAAAACATGATTTATATGGAAGTTAGAAATTATTAAGACTAACCTCAACATGCTCAACACCATCATCATCATCTTTCCAAACTCTAATGGGAATCCGTTGGCGGGCTGCTCGATTTCTGTTTTCTTGACCGTATCGAGTAATCGGTGAGTCGATCGTGACACAAAGCTGGTACCCGAGAATAATATTACAAAAGTGACAATGTATGAAACACAAATCTAATACAGACCTCAGCCAATGAAAAAACTGATTGTCGTCTTGAATCATGTGCAAACTGCAAAGCTTTGCTAAAAACCTTTTTTACCTGATTAAAAAAATTACAAAAATCCATTAAATAACAAAAATGGACAACTAAAAAAAATATAAAAATTATGTAACTGCCACCAAGTCTTACTCGTTTGGTTCAAAGATAAGTTCTTTAACCACTATAGCGGCAGCAACAATTCCAAGTCCAGCCAGGATTACAACACTATATGAAGCTCATTCTATAAATGTCATTAGCTTCTCTGGTATATTGTAAGTGGGCGCATCAAATGGATCTTCAACAGTTGTTACCTCTTTCCTAGTCTGTAAAGTAAGTGCAAAAAAAAAATGTTTAGATGGAAAATGGTTAAAAAGTGCATTCAAATGAGTGCAAGCAAATGAAGTTATTATATAAACAGGGCTGAAAAAATAATATAACTAAAGGTGTGTTATAGTTTAGTCACGAACACAAAAAAATACCTAAATAATTAAACTCTACCCCCCCCCCCCCTCTTTCGCGCCCTAAGATGGCATTGTCCCGCATCTTGTGGTCCTAGGTGACATCTCTTTCGCAACCTTATCCCCCCCCCCCCCTAACACATAATCTTAGGAGAGTCATGGATGATAGCTTTTTTTAAAAGGAAGACATATAAAGAGTTATAAGCTTGTAGAAAATATATAATAAGAAAACTGTTTCAGCAGTCGATATGTCACCTGGTGCCAAATAACTGAAAGTGTATTTGTAAACTTGTTAACCATTATCTAACTAAAAGTAACGTGTGCATCTAAACACACCAACGTTTAAAACTTAAAAACTCAAAATTTAAAATACAATCTTTTCACTTGTAAAAAGAAAAGATAACATAGGTAAAAACATCATTTCTAAAACAAAACGTGAACTTTAGGTGACTTTTGAAATTTAACCACTTTCTTTTATATTACCAAATAGTACTAATATCCGCGAACATCGCGGTTTTGACAAAATGATATGTTTTTAGGTTTTGACAAAAAGAAATTTACGCTTATGATGATCATAATAAAATCATACGAATGAAATTATTATGGAAATCTGAAGTTCATAAAGTAAATACAACAAACCAACGTATTATTGATATAAATTAAACGAAAAGATAACAACAGCCATAAACAGATATGTTATGACTTTTAGAAAAATAAGCTTATATATATCTAGGCATTTTCATTTCAGACTACATGTTTGAGTTCTATGAGACAATGAGATGAGATCAATTTTGTACAACAAAACAGTAGAAAACATTATAAAATAGTAAACTGTTCGACGATCGAGGATCGCTCGAAAAATGCTCGTTCGATTCCCGCTCAGTTTGTAAATGAGTCGCTCGGATCGGTTCGGTTCGATTCAATCCAAGCATGAGCGAAGGTTCGCTCGCTCGTCGATCGCTCGGTTTCACTCGAATTATTTTTATTAATATATATATATATATATATATATATATATATATATATATATATATATATATATATATATATATATATATATATATATATATATATATATATATATATATATATAGAACGGTTAACATACAAAAAGCCTTATCATACATCACGTATGAGACAATGGTAACCGTTGGATCAGGGGTATAATCACGCATGGGACCACATAATCACGCATGGGACCACATGGGACCACATAATCACGCATGGGACCACATAATCACGCATGGGACTATAATCACGCACGTTCTATGATAATAACGCACGTTATATATTTTTTCATGTATGTTAATGTAGGTTAAGCCCTGAAGTACATTATACTCTCTCTCTCTCTCTATATATATATATATATATATATATATATTATAGATTTTAAATATTAAAAGCCCAAAAAATATACTAGCCTAAAAAAATTAAAAGCCCAAAATATATACTAGCCTAACTTATGTTGATTTGAAGTTGAATTTTGTGGATGGAGATGATCAAGCTTAAAGAAGAAGTTTATGACTTTTGAACTAAATGACAATTTGTATTTCGAACTTTATTTTGTGCTTCTTGATATTGTTAAGAACATTTTTAGAATCATGATTTTAGTTATGTATTGCTTTTGTTAGTAAAGTGTTGGGCATGTTTTAATTAAGTTAGTATTTGTTTTTGTTGAACGCAGACTTATAATTCAATCGAGCGAAACAGAGCGAAAACGATTCGCTCGATTTTAGTTAGGAGTTGATAAAAACCGAGCGAAACTGAGCGAAAACGATCCGATCGATTCAAATTCAATCCGAGTATGAGCATCACGTTTGTGCTCGGTTTTGCAAATTCGATCTGATCGGATCGGATCGGTTGTAATTCAATCCGAGCATGAGCAGACCCTCAATCGGATAGAATCGGCTCATAAACACCCCTACTTCGAACCACCCCTCATCTATTTTTATACATTTAGGTTACTCATTGGAGTAAATGAGGCCACTATACCAGACCCTTCAGTTGCTAATTTTTATATTTGCAATTATCTTTGGTCATTATTAGAGGTGGCAAAATGGGTGGGTTGGGTAGGTTTGGGTAATGGGTTAGGATGGGTATGGGTTAGGATGGGTTTGGGTTAGGATGAGTTTATTAAGAAATGTGTTAGAATGGGTTTAGGTCAAGATGGATTTTTGTCAAGATGGATTTAGGCATGATAGGCTAAAAATATAAATAAATAAAAAAATCAAAAAACTTATAAAAAAATCAAAAAAATAAAAAAAAAATTGCAAAAATAATTATAAAAATCAAAAAAATAAAAAAAAATCAAAAAAATTAAAAAAATCAAAAAAAGTTTAAAAAATAAAAAAAAATTAAAGAATAATTTAAAGAAATAAAAAAATCAAAAAAAATTTAAAAAGTAAAAAAAAATCAAAAAAACTTTGGGATTGCAGATTCTACTTCACTTGTCATTGCAGATTAACTGTTATTTCCATAAAAATCCCCAAAAAATAAAATAAATAACCCACTAGCTTGCAAGATTTATCAATTGATTATGGAAAGGCAAATCACAAACAGTAAAGATGTTGAAAGGGTCAATAACTAAATTGATTTACCAATAACATTCAGCAAGAAAACTCACAAATTAAACTGATTTTGTAATATCCGGAAACTCGTACCACCAATATTATCTGTTTTGCCAACGATGAACTTCATTTGGTATCGGGTACCAGTACCGAACCGTAACCGAATCAAAATTCATTTGATACATCAAAATTACGCTTAAATTCATTCCGATTTCACACCCGAATCAACAGTAGAACACAATTATTTTAGCAGAACGATGAATTAAGAAAAGTATATCACGATAGTTCCAATTATGTTAAAACTTATATGGGTATTTTAAAACCCATCCTAACCCATCTTGACTAATTACCCAGCCCATTTTGACTTATTTCCTTTCTAAAAAGGGCCCAAAATAACCCAAAATATCATTGTTGGGTTTTTGTTGCCACCCCTCGTCATTATACAATAATAAATTATGCAAAATTTATAAGACTACAGTATAATATGTGAATTTCTAACTTTGGCCACCAGGGTTAAAGATCAAATAGCTACAGTTGCTTTTCTTGGCTTTCTCATTTTCATTTCATATAATACTACCCATATTCTGTTCATAGATTGTGCATTACCAAACTTGAAGCACAATATTCGGGTCATCGTTGCTTAGCGTGGAAAAATCAGAGGACGACAAGTACGTTGCAACCTCTGTTGCAGCCATGACGATCCAATAGGCAGATCTGAGCCGAATCGTTTTGTTACCATACTTTGATGCGCATACGGTAGGGGTTTTGTTGTCTTGATATCGTCTGAATTAGTTTATAATACATGCATTACTTTGGGGGTGCACCGGCTTTGTTAAGTTGTTTCGTTCGTTATGCCGGCTCTTCATGAACTTTCGAGTGTCGTATGTTGTTTTTTCTTTTGTATTTTTCCGAAATCGAAGGTTATTGGCAATGTAGTATGTTCTTTTTTTTTTTTGCATTTCTCTGTTGGTTGTTATTTATAACGACTGTCTGTATCATAACGAAACGAATTTGTTGATCCCGCGGCGTAGCACAAGGAATCTCGGCTTTGATACCACTAGTTATGGTTTTAAAACATATAGACTGGGTTTTATAATTTAAGAAATAGTAACGATCAGGTAACTTTTACTGATTGTTCTGAGTTAATTTTTTATTTTTTTATCCAGCAACTCACCATTCATGTCATCTAATAACCAGTTTGGTTTAGTAGTTTATTAAAGTAATTAAGTTTTCTCAAGCTCGAAAACAATAAGCACATTTAAAAAAAATCATACAACAGTAAAGCTTAAGTTATTCAATGGCACATTGATTAAACTTTCTTTTTTATGTTTATAGGCAAGTAACTTTTTTTTTGAAACGTTAACTTCATTAGAACCAGCTAACCCACAAACCGGGGCGGCCACAAAAACACAGCTACATAATTACAAAATTACACCAGTTCGACCATGACAAGGACTTAAGATTCGTTCTATTTGTAAGGACTCTCAATCAATGATCTATTATTCACAAAAGAGTACAATATATATAATACAACTGAGTCCTATACTAGGAAACAAATAATACATAACAAATACAGAGGAAATCATTCCTTAATTTATGTAATGTTGTTACCCCCCCCCCCCCCTCAATCGAACTGGTGGTGGACCGACTCAAAGCATGCTGCGGAACTTATCAAATAAGGGCTGCGAGAGACTTTTGGTAAAAATGTCTGCAACCTGGAGATTGGACGGAACAAATTTCGTGTTGAGACGCCCTGAAGAAACTAGCTCCCGAACAAAATGATAATCAGTATCAATATGCTTGGCTCGTTTGTGAGAAACCGGATTTTGACTCAAGAAGATAGCACTCTTATTGTCACAAAGCAAGGTTGGTCGAACCGCTGTAAGAGCATAAAGCTCGCGAAGAAGATGAGTGAGCCAAATGATTTCTGCAGCCATGTTTGCCATAGCCCCGTATTCAGATTCATAGCTGGAACGAGCAACAGTGGGTTGTTTCTTAGCACTCCAGGACACAAGATTTTCACCCAAGTAAATCGAATAACCATAAGTTGATCGCCGTGTTTCAATACAACGAGCCCAGTCCGTATCAGAATAACCCACTAATTTTGTAGTGGTGGGTTTGGAGAAAGTTAAGCCAAACGAGATGGTTCCTTTGACGTAACTCAGGATGCGTTTAACGGACTGAAAATGGGAGAGAGTAGGAGTTTGCAAGTGCTGACTAGCTTGATTTACAGCGTAGGAGAGATCCGGTCGCGTAATGGTGAGATACTGAAGGGCCCCAACTAACGACCTGTAGAGAGTTGGATCATGAAAAGGGGTACCTTGTCTGAGGAAGGTGTTAGTGGTGGCAAGTGGAGTAGCAACGGGTTTGGAATCCAACATGCCGGCACGAGCAAGAATGTCATGAGCGTACTTTGCCTGACTAAGAAAAAGTCCTGACCGCAAGTGAGTAACCTCTAATTCGAAAAAATATCCTAAGGAGCCCAAATATTTAACCGAGAATTCCTTGTGTAGACGAGAAACGAAAGTGGCAATCAGCGATGAATCACGGCCGGTGATAATAATGTCGTCAACATAAACAAGGAGATAAATTAAAGCAGTTCCTTTCTTGAAGATAAATAAAGATGTATCTGCTTGGCTGCACACAAAACCATTTGCAAGCAAAAAGGTGCTAAGACGTTGAAACCAGGCACACGGTGCCTGTTTCAAACCATAAAGAGCCTTCTTTAAACAGCAAACATGATTTGGAAAATTTGGATCAATGAATCCAGTCGGTTGTTCCATGTAGACTGTTTTAGTCAAGTTTCCATTGAGAAAAGCATTGCGAACATCTAGTTGTCGAAGAGGCCAGTTATAAATAGTCGCCAGAGAGAGAATAACACGAACTGTGGAAGCTTTAATGACTGGGCTGAATGTATGAGAAAAGTCAAGATCAGGCACCTGTGTAAAACCTTGTGCAACAAGACGAGCTTTGTAGCGATCAATGGAGCCATCCGCCTTATACTTCGTTCGAAAAATCCACTTAGAGCCAACAATATTTGCACCTGTAGGATGAGGAACAAGAACCCAGGTGTTATTAGAACGCAGGGCAGTAAGTTCCTCTGCCATAGCCTTAACCCACTTAGCGTGCTTTGCGGCAGATTTGTAACTGCGAGGATCATGAACTGCAAGTAAAGCATAGTGTAATGGTCCTGAAAACAAAGACAAGTTAGCATAATATATAGGTTTAAAAATCCCATTCTTTGATCGAGTCCTCATTGGATGAGATGGCATCGGCTCATCAGACGGTCCCGGGTTAGGTTCGATTGGAGTGACAGTGGGTGGGGTGGGAGGTTGGGCCGTGGAAAATGGGCTGGGAGGAGTAGATTGGGCCGGTTGAAGAGCTGGTGTGTGGGTATAGGTCACAGATGGATGAGGAGATGAGGAGTGAGAGGCGGATGAGGAAGGTGGCTGTTGGGCCGGAGAATTAGCGGGTTGGGCCGACTGATAGGGAACCGAGGGAGAGAACGGAGTTTAGGCCGATGCAGGTGGGGGAGTATTTGGACCGACTGGAGTAGAGTGGGCAGGACACAAGGTGCAATTGGTGGTGGAGTGAATAGGTTGGGCATCGGACGAAGGCACTAAAGGGACATATGGCGGATCGGGTAAGGTGATTGGTGGTAAGGTTTCATCAAAGTTAGAGAACACCAAAGTGGCTTCATCAACAGGTTTTGTGTTGCCACAAAAAGGATAGGTGTCCTCATCAAACTGAGCATGGCGAGTGATGTAGACATGATGATTTTTTTGGTCTAGACAACGATACCCTTTGTAGCTCGCATCATAACCGATGAAGATGCATTCGGAGCTTCTAGGGGAGAGTTTGTGCTTCGCATAATCTCGTAGGTAAGGAAAAACTCGGCAGCCAAACACACAAAAGGTGGAATATGTGGGAGGAGTTGCATACAAGATTTCATAAGGGGGCTTGAAATCAAGTAACGGAGTTGGTAGACGGTTGATGGTGAAAGTAGATGAAGCAAAGGCATCTGTCCACAAAGTGGCAGGTGCATGGGAGTTAAAAGCATGGCTAGACCGGTATCAGTAATGTGACGATGTTTACATTCAGCACGACCATTTTGCTGAGGCATATGAGGACACGATAGGCGATGATGGATTCCCTGTTCTTGAAAAAAAAATTGAACTTTATTATTTGTGAATTCAGTGCCACTATCACTTTGAAAAAGATTTTATTTTTCTAGATAACTGATTTTGAACGAAAGGAATAAAAATTAACAATATTGCATAGAGGTCAGATTTATGTTTAAGTGGATAAAACCATGTGAAACGAGAATGGTCATCAATAAATATAGCGTAGTAGCGATAACCATTAGTAGAGGTGACAGGTGAAGGACCCCAAAGATCACAATGAACCATATCTAAAGCATGCAAAGAACGTTTATCATTTAAATCAAAGGGCAACCGATGTGCTTTAGATAACTGACAAGGTGAACAAATACCAGGTTTAGGTAGCAAAGAAGTTATAAATAATGAACCAAGTTTATGTAATCTAGAAATAATATCAAAAGACACATGACCCAGACGACCATGCCAGCGTTCAAAGGAGGCTTTGAGATGATGACTCGAGTAGGAAGCAAGATGTCACACCCTGATATTTCCACATATTACCGGTGGGCCAGGTGGGGAGTATCGTGATGTAGTTGATATCATCATGATCAAACATACACAGAATAGCACAGTGAAAGTCTTGGAATATAAAGTATTATTACAAACCCAAATGTCTGAAAATATCAAAGTACTTATTATAGACGAGCCTGTAATATCAAATCCACAGGTGGATCTTCACAGAATGTATGAAATGAAGTTTAGCAGACTTTACGGCATCTTTAAGGATTTGCAAGATCCTCTATTTCGACACCGAGCAACTCCCAGCCTATTACGAGTAGTACCTGCCACTTAGTCTTTTGAAAATACGTCAGTTTTCACTGGAAAATACAATTAACTGACTTTTTTTGAAAAGAGTTTATGAAAATTGATTTAAGTGCACAAGGCACAAACCATTTATAACTTGGGACAATTATTTAAGATAATCTTGTATATAGATTTACATGTTTGTCTTACATATTGGGCCGGTTTGGAAGCCGGTCATGATTAACCGACTCACCACTTATAGAACCCACAAAGGAGTTATCCCCAACATGTGGGTTATATTAGCATTTGCATCTGTCAGGTGTATGCCTACACCCCATGCATAGGTCGTGGCCATTTTCAAATGAAATGAGCCGAGGATATGCAGGACACGGTCGTATTAATCCTCAATGTTTATGTTATCAAACAAAACAGATTAAAACGGGTTATGTAAATTTATTAATCACAATCCGATTAAATGATTTCATACCCGACCAAGCGGTATTATTATAATACCGTATCCCAAGCCCGTATAAGGAAAATAAGTTAAAAGTATTTACCTGAGCTAATACTTGATTAACAGCAAAATAACTCAGTCGTATCCAATCTAATTAAATGCAGGTAGCTTTTACCGGGTGGCTCTAGTCTGGAATGATGGTAATATATAACCAATTCAGAATGCTAACGGGTCTTATTTAGGTCATGGACCTAGACCGGCTAACTTAAAGTTTTAGAAACGGTACGATACGCTAGATTAAGCGGTGATTGGAATAGAATGTGATTTAGACCCGACAAGTTTGGATACTTGTATAATATCGGTAAACTAAACACATTCTGGAATTTGAAGATTTAATGATAAAGTTAAACCCGTTTCGGCTATTTTATGTAAACTAGTTACATAAACCGATCCGAACGCATAAATGCATAACGGTTAACCAAATGAATTATATACAGGTCTCAAATGTTATTATGCTTAGGATTTGTTAATACATCAGTAGGATGTTAACATATATGCCCAAAAATTATTAAAAAACCAATTTAAGTCCTATAGGGGCATTTTGGTCATTTTAATGTTTATAAAAGAGATTTTATAATAAACTGAGGTTCTGGTCTAAAACATTCAGTAAAAATATTTATTTTATCACATTACAACAGTAAGATATCATACATATGTGAGGTTTACCATTTATGACCAAACTATGTCCCGAAAGGGTATTTTGGTCATTTCACGTATCCTTTTAAGGACATTTTTGGAAGTCTGAGTTCATAACTTATACTTACTGTAATAATATTAATTTTTTTTAAAAATTCAGTAGGTAACAAGTCTTAGGTGTTAAATATGGTTTTAAACCATACTATGCACCTAATTAGTGTAAAACTCGCTAATCGACGATAATTAAGATGTTTATGAAAATCTGAGATTTTTATCAGTCTTAAATGCTCAAAATAATTTATTTAATATATAATATTAGTAGGAAAAGGTTTGGCATTCAAATTATTTGTTAATCTCATTTTATGCATGAAAAGGGTATTATCGTCATTTACCGAATTACACAAGAACTCAATGATATGGTCAGTTTATAATCTGACCAAAAATTCTAAAAATCCCTAAAAATAATATCTTAACAATAGGTAATGAGTTTTGGGTCAAAATCCATGTTTAAACATGACTTATGCAAGATAGCGTAATTAAATTAATAAAAAGCTTCAACTTACGATATCGAGCATAACTTCTGTTTGAGACCAGGAACTGATGTCAAATTTTTGGGACATACTTATATATCAATAATAAAGGTTTCTGTCCTCTCACATTTTCAAAAATCTCGTTTATATGTCAAAAGGGCAAAATGGGCATTTATAAGCATATTAACGGAGATTAACATATAATTCAGAATACTAAGGACTAGGTAATATAACTCTAGAGGGTTATACTACAACATAAGGTGGTCCTAATGGAAGCTTAAAACATGGAAGAATTAAGCTCAATCGGGTCAGAACTAAAAGTCAAAGCAAAAGTCAAGCTTTTGCGACTTTCGGTTGTGAACCGACCATAAACTGTTAATTTGTAACACCCCGAAATCGGGTTTGGTAATCAAACTCCGTTAATACTAAAAGACGGGTAAAGTACCGTTAGTAGTAAAAATAACCCGGCAAATATTTGGATTTAAATAAGAAATCCTAATATTAAATACAAGCGAATCCAAGTTTTAAGGAATTGAGTTTATAAGAGCCCGAGTTAACGGGACTTAAAATAAGCCTAGTCATAAATTCCCCGAACCCACTAAATTAACTAGGAATATTTAACCTAGTTAATTAGTGGGAATATTGTTGAAAATAATTAGGTTGTGACCTAATTAATAATAAACTAAACTTGAGGGACCAAAGCTGCCAAAAAGGAAACTTGTTTTATTAAAACATAAAAATCAACACATATCACACACTTAGTGTGTGTATATGTCGATCATCAGGAGAAGAAACAAGGGGAAACCCTTGTTTAACCTTAATCCATCAAATTGGAGGGCAAATCAAGACCCAAATCGATGCATGAACATAAATAAACGATCACCAAGTCAAGGGGATCGTAAGGTATGTCAAATTTTTGATATTTATGAAGTTGGGATTCTTGATGAACTTATGAAAAATCGAAATTGAAGCTTGAATGTTAGATGTTTGAATGAAACTATGATAAATTCATGGTTAGGAATGAACCCTAATCAATAATTTGATGTATTGATGTTCATACACATGAAATTAAGAATCACCCAATATGTGTTAGATGGGTTTTGTAGAGAGATTAAGAATACTAGAATCTTGATCATGAAACGGGTTTTATTGATTTTTGGGAAACGAATCTGGGTGTTGTTATGCATGCTAGATGTAAAGAACTTGAAAATAATGTTAATCTTGGCTAAGTAGTTAGTCATGAGCTTGATTGCTAGTAGTAAAAATTTCATGCCCATAAGGTGTTCGATGTAATGCCTAGGTGAACATGGTGAATTAATGTGTTTTGATGATAGTAGAAATACCTTTCACTATCATAGTTATTAATTATGTGAAATATTTAGCACATGGTTTATACATGATTGTTGCTTGAGTAGCTAAGCAAATGAGTATATTTAGTTCATTAGTGCAATTGCATATGATATAAGCAGTTTGACCTTTAAGAGTCAAACCGGCCTATAATAAAAATCGTATGCGGAAAATTGTAAAGAGAGTCTGTAAGTATAATAGTCATAGTATTGATGACTAATATAACTATCTTGTGGATGATCGCATTATAGCTTGACTTTTGACAAGCTAGGTGGAAGCTTGAGAAGAAGCGGGTCAAGTGGGACGATTACGTAAGAAAAGTATAAGCGGATGCAAGGTAAGTAAAACTTACACCTTTTTGTAGAATACTTAATTATTCTATAAGCTATAAACTCGATAATGATAATATCAGAAATATGGATTCCGACGCGATTGATACGAGTCGGAACATATATAAAATTGATAAAAACCATGATTAATGGTAAACATGGGTAAATGGTAATATAGCCGCAAATTGATGAACATGCAATGAACCTCGGGATGTTACTGTATAAGGTAACACGTGATAAGGTTAGGGATAAAATGATCATTTAGTCGCGTGTCGACAAACATAAATTAAAGCTATAAGACACCCTACGGTATAAGCCGAAATGGGTTAAATAACGAAATGGTAGATATATATATATATATATGCCATTCTAAATACAAACGCAAGTTGTTTGGTCGTTTAGACCAAATGGGCCAAAGGGTGACATTTTAGCGCCAATTGACAAATGACGACTAATAAGTACTTGCCAAGTCTTATGCTTACAGAATAATAATGGTTTATGGATTTAAAATGCTACAAATTAGCATATTTTGGATGCAAGGTATTGAAACGGGTCAATATATTGATCCGAATCAGGTATGTATAATGATTCAGCTCATCGTTTAGAACTTGAAGTTCTATAAGAGTTAAACAACGTCAAAATGAATATTCGGTTATCTTTTAGGTAAACCGAATAATTTGAGTTATAGACATGGTGTTTTAGAAACACAATGGTTTCTAAATAAAATCATAGTTAAAGGGGGTCGAATTTTAGGTCAACAAGTATTTAAAAGTCCTTCGTCGTAAAAGAAGGGCTAAAATTGACCAAAACGCCCTTGTAAGCCAAATAGAGCTAACGACCCTTAGAGATTGTTTGGAAATGAGTTTTACAAGCAAATAGATACTTAGAATAAGTATAAAAAACGAAAGAAGTAATTCTTTGGTCAAATGACCCTATATGAGTCTTTGCCGTAAAATGATAATCCGAGGAGTAAAACTCGGAATAAATATATCTCCACATTAAATCCTCCACTCATATAGTTGTGGTGGAAGATCATTTGATAAATATTGCGGAAATAAGATGCTAGTAATAAACGAGTATGAATTATGCGGAAAAGTGCTTAAATACCCTTAACGGGTCAAAATAAGCATTTAAGTACAAACGGGTTTAAGAATATGCATAAACTCGTGAATTGAACCTAATGTGATAGATAACATTGAAATTATAAGGTTCATGTGAAATTGGGATCAAACAAACATGTTTGTTTGATAAACGCATGAACGGGTCAAAACTTTGTAAAAAGGTAATGAGTCAAAGGCTTGGAAGTCTCAAAATTTGTCATGCCGAATGCTGGATTTTAACTCCATAAGAAGGAGAATTAAATTACGAGCGCGTAGGAAAAAGAATCGGGTAAAACGGATTAAAAATGAGTGAGTTATGCTCGTTTCCGTGAATTCGAGTCTTGTTGGGAATTATGCAGCACCAGCAACATCAATATGTCAAAACAAGACCGTGGCGTAGCGCCACGGCCAGGCATGAAACCCTTCGCGCGACGGGTGGTGGCATCACGCGAGCACCTCCGTCGCGTAGCGCGACCGCCCAACAGTGTGGATTTTCTTGTTTTGTTATGTTTAAGCATGAAACTTGTTTATACTCGATTATTAAAGTGTCCAAACTAATTTTTTTTCCATGGTTTTAACCGTAGGTGAAGATGGACCTAATCCGGATGAAGGTCAAGCGGCGAGCAAGAACCGAACACATGTTAAACGAAGCTTCCGCGTCAAATCTAGATGGGTGTTGTTATAAGTGAATTATATAAACACTTATAAATTGTTTTTGAAATGTTGTAAACATTTGGGAATGTTAGTATAACAAGTTTTTGTAAAGTCACATTTTAGCATAAAAATGTGTATCTTATTATTAAAATATTAATAAAACTAGACGGGCGTTACATAATTGTCGGGTTGAACATGCCTAAACATGTTATAATACTAATTACCAAGCTATTAGAGTGATAAAATATATTTTATAACCTCTGCATTGTTAGTTATGATTATTATTTCAAATTCTGGTCGGTTTGACTTTTTAACTTAATAGTTTGACCCGACAATTAACTAAGAAAACGAAATAATTAGGAGGTGCCCTTTTAAGGGTTAATCACCTACCTAATTATGGTCACATAACCACATTCATCTCGAACGGTGGCTGGACCATTTGAGTTTAAACCGAAGGTCAAAGTCAGATTACGATAACTTTGACTTTTCGGTTTTTAAACTAAAAACTGAACTAAGGAAGGGGGCTTCGACACTTACAAAGTGTCCTAGCTATCTTTTCTACAAGAATAAGCTTCTCTTTGGGTGAGGAACCTCCAGAATTGAGAAAATACTTGAACTAGAGGGATGAGAGTGAATTGAGTGAATGTGCAAGTGAAAAGGCTGCACATAAGGTCCTATTTATAGTGAATGGAGACCCTCCAAGATCATCACAGGTGTTTAGGGGAGTTATCTGATGTCTCCAGGTGTCCATGGTGATTTTTAAAACCAGCAAACAACCATTGTTTACGAATTAACTTGTTTGGAGCTCAAGGAAAGGAAGAAACCTGCATCTGGCCAAACATTTCTGTCAGATTGGTGCCGTCGCGTCGCGCAGCGGCAGAAAGACCATATGGTCGCGCCACGCGACCCCATGTGTGACCAGCCAAACAAGTTTCAAAGTTTACATGTTCAGTCCCTGCACCTTTTTAAGCTTGATATCTTTCGTTTTAGGCACATCTGGCCCTTGTAGTTTGTTTGTGGATGATCTAGGGAGTATAACCAAACACCGTTAGGCCCGGTTTCGTTAAACGATCTCCGGAAACATAAGTTTCGCCTCGTTGACGCTTTAAACCCTAATTCATGGGAATTCGCGTAAACAACACTTAACGATCTCGAAACTTCGTGGAATTTATATCACTTCTTCTTGAGAGTATTTTTGAATATTACGAAGCCTCGGGTTTGTTAAAAGGTCACTCAGAGGTAAGAATTAACATGTTGACACGTTTAACCCCTGTAGTTTATAATCTTTCGATTATTTTCACAAACGTCTTCTTCTATCCAATTAATTACTCGTTTAAAGATATATTTTTCGTGGGTGGTCATTCAGAGGCACAAGTTTGGCATGATGACAATTTTAGTCCCTTCGGTTTCATATTTTGATCGTTTTACAACTTTAGTCCTTCAAACCCAATCTTTCACATGATTAGAGTTTAGGACACGTGTCTTCACATAATTTGACACGTTTTTACGTGGTGTTACATCCTCACCCTCTTAAAAGAAATCTCGACCCCGAGATTTACTGGAACAAGTGAGGGTACTTCTGTTGCATAGTGGACTCAACTTCCCACGTATATTCAGGGCCTCTACGAGCATCCCATTTAACTTTAATTATAGGCATGTGCTTCCTTCGGAGCTTTTCAACCTGTCGATCCTCGATCGATATAGGTCTTTTAACAAACCTCAGGCTTTCATCAATTTGTACGTCTTTATGAGACATTGCTAGCGATTCATTAGCTAGACATTTCTTTAAATTACAGATATGGAACACATTATGAATTCCATTAAGCTCCTTAGGCAAGTTTAGCTTATAAGCTACACTGCCGACACATTCGTTGATCTCGAATGGTCCAATATACCTTTGGCTTAACTTGCCCTTCTTACCAAAACTCATCACTCCTTTCCAGGGTGATACTTTTAGTAAGACTTTATCGCCCACTTCAAACTTTAGAGGTTTCCGCCTCTTATCAGCATACTTTTCTGCCTATCCCTGGAAGCTTTCAGGCGATCACGAATTTGGACAATCTTGTCCGTCGTTTCAAGGACTATATCAGGTCCTGATAACTGAGTTTCTCCTACTTCTGCCCAAAAAACAGGCGTTCTGCATTTCCTTCCATACAATGCCTCAAAAGGCGCAGCTTGAATGCTAGTATGGTAGCTATTATTATAGGAGAACTCGATCAACGGTAGGTGGTCATCCCAGCAACCTCCCAAATCAATAACACATGCACCAAGCATGTCTTCCCAGGTTTGAATTGTACGCTCACTTTATCCATCTGTTTGAGGATGGTAAGCAGTACAAAAATTCAAACGAGTGCCTAATGACTATTGGAAACTTTTCCAAAAGTGAGAGGTGTATCTAGTATCTCTATCGGATATAATAGATACCGGCACTCCGTGGAGAGATACAATCTTATCCACGTACAACTAAGCTAGCTTTTCGGAGCTACGAGTCTCCTTGATGGGTAAGAAATGTGCTGACTTAGTCAGTCTTTCAACTATGATCCATATAGTATCATTTCCATGCCTTGTTTTAGGTAACTTGGTTATAAAATCCATATTTACCATCTCCCACTTCCATGTGGGAAATTCTGGCTGTTGTAATAAACCTGACGGCTTTTGATGTTCAGCTTTAATCTGAGTACAACTCAGGCACTTAGCCACATGTGTGGCTATAGATTTCTTCAAACCTATCCTCCAATAATTAGCTCTCAAATCTTGATACATTTTGTCACATCCAGGGTGAACTGAGTATTTGGAATTGTGAGCTTCCTGGAGGATTATATCTCGAAGCCCTCCATGAATAGGAACCCATATTCTTCCATTCATTCTAAGGATTCCATCCTTTCCAGGTGCTAACTGTTCAGTAGTTACACCTAACTTTTCATTTGGAAGGTTAGCTTCCAAAACAGCTTCTTTCTGAGCAACTAACAGTCTTTCATTCATGCTGTTCTTAAGTTCGATGCTTTTGGCATTAATCCTTATAGGTTTGACTCTTTCCTTTCGGCTTAGAGCATCAGCGACTACATTCGCTTTGCCAGGATGGTAGCGAATTTCACAATCGTAGTCATTTAGAGTCTCCATCCAGCGGCGCTGTCTCATATTGAGATCCTTTTGATTGAATAAGTGTTAGAGACTTTTGTGATCCGAATAGATCACACATTTAGTTCCATATAAATAGTGTCTCCATAACTTAAGTGCGAAGACAACGGCACCCAACTCCAAATTGTGGGTGGTGTAATTCTTTTCGTGCACCTTTAGTTATCGTGATGCATAGGCAATCACCTTGCCTCTTTGCATAAGTACACAACCCATACCGGTGTGTGAAGCATCACAGTACACGACAAACTCTTCAATTCCATCGGGCAATGTCAACACCGGAGCATTGCTCAATTTCTGTTTAAGAATTTTAAAAGATTCTTGTTGTTTTGGACCCCAATCAAACTTCATATTCTTACGGGTCAGGGTTGTCAATGGTGCAGCTATTCTTGAGAAGTTCTCAATGAATCTTCTATAATAACCAGCTAATCCCAGAAAGCTGCGAATCTCCGTAGGTGTCTTAGGTGCTTCCCAGTTCATGATGGCTTCTATTTTAGCGGGATCTACTTGGATACCACGCTCACTCACAACATATCCAAGGAATTGGACTTCACGAAGCCAGAACTCACAATTGGAGAATTTAGCATACAGCTTCTCCTGTCGAAGCAATCCTAAGATACATCGAAGGTGTGAGAATAGATAAGTATGCCATCTATAAAGACAATGACAAACTTGTCTAAGTATGGCTTGCAAACTCGATTCATGAGGTCCATGAATGCTGCAGGTGCATTAGTGAGCCCGAAAGGCATCACTAAAAACTCGTAGTGGCCATACCTTGTTCTGAACGCTGTCTTAGGTACATCTTCTGTTCGGACCTTGAGTGGATGATATCCAGATCTTAAATTGATCTTCGAGAAGAAGCTTGCCCCTTGGAGTTGGTCGAATAAGTCGTCGATCCTGGGCAGAGGATAATGATTTTTGATCGTTACCTTATTTAATTCACTATAATCAATGCATAAACGCATTGATCCATCCTTCTTTTTCACAAACAATATAGGAGCTCCCCAAGGCGAAGAGCTGGGTTGTATGAAACCCTTTTCCAGTAAGTCATCCAATTGAGTCCTGAGCTCTTTCATTTCTGTAGGCGCTAACCGATATAGAGCTTCTGTAATAGATACGGTTCCTAATAGGATGTTAATCCTAATTCCACTTTGCCTCTTAGGAGGTAAACAGGGTTGTTCATCACTTGTGCCATGCAATTTACACATCTGTTTACGAGTGCATGGATGCCTTAAGTAGAGACGCCTACTTAGCCATTCCTATAATGGATATCTTCTTTGAATACAACTAGCTGACTTTAATACAATATGACCATTGGAATATCTTAGTGGTTCCATGCATTAAACCTCCATACTGATCAGGCATGGAAGCAATCTATGGGACACACTAGGTTACGCCAATCCTCATATGGTGCTTTTATCAAACATAGTTGGCACTCGCAGTTGATAGAAATCAATGAGAAAATAATTAGAATAACATATATTGTCGTACTCTATTCGAAGAAAGAGTACTCTTAGATTTTTCAGAAGGATCAATGCCAAGAAAGAGAAGAAACGGTCTCTGAGGTTTCATTGGTAGGTTCTATCTTACTTAGTATCTGGAGTTCTTATGAGTATCATCAAAAGTTTGCTAAGCTTATGGTTTATGAAAGAATTATTATTGCCTGTATTAGAAACAGGACACTTAGCAGAAATTATCATTGATATATGATAAGGAATATACCTGATGTTATTGTTAATATGTACCGCCTCTGGCATTCCTCAGGTAGTTCAGGCATTTCCCTTCTTAGCCTCTCCAGGCTTCTTGGTTTTATTTGGGCAATTAGTTTTGATGTGCCCTATTTCATTGCAACCATAGCAGGTTGCGTCCTTTATGTTTTGGCACTCCAAAGTTTTGTGCCCTTCCTTATTACAGATTCCACAAGGCTTGGCTTGTGAATCTAAAGTGCATTTCCCTTTAGTTGCCCTCTTTAGGCAGCGAGTCTTTATATGCCCTTTCTCGCCACAACCATAGCATGTGGCGTCTTTCAAGTCCTTGCATTCTTGAGTCTTGTGACCCATCTCCTTATAGATACCACATCCCCTGGTCTGCTCACGGAAACATTTTCCGAAGTGCTGTTTACCGCAGGTTTTACATTTGGGTTTCGCCTCATTCGGCTTGGACTGGTTATAGTTCGAACCGGTCTTACCCTTTTTGTAACCCTTATTTGGGGTATTATCGCACTTTCGCTTGTGATCCTTTAATACTCGGTCCACGGCTTTGTTTACGGTTGTATCTAACATAGCCTGTAACTCGGTGCCCGTTAAATTTAGTCTTTTGTTATTATTCTGATTAACTGGATGATCGTGGGCTTCATATAAGTTAGGCATGGTGAAGCTTTGAAGGCTATAAACCGAGTAATAATAATTTGTTTAATTATATAGCGAATCGTCGACTTTGATGATTAAGTAGCCATGGTGTAAATAAACCATATAGGCCAATAAGATAGTATGAAATTTATTTGATTATGTATTGCCTAGGTTTTAAATGAACCATTTTTGGCGTTTAAACGGAATCTAATCCTTTATATTTATTAGACAGGGGATATAAGTCACAACTGTCAATGTCGTACAGACATTTTATATTGCGCAAAGGCTTGTCTCAAAGGACTTTCAGATGGCATCAAGGCCTTGTCACTAGGACAGTTTTAAACATGAATGATCCTTTGGATCAGGAAATTTTATAGTTCATTGCCTTTTGGCAAGAAGTTATGAAATATAACTATCTTTGTCATGAATACATCTTTGCCCATAGGCATACATCTCAAATGGATGTTTTGATGTGTACATCATGTTCAACGTTATTAGCCATGATTCATATTGATCATTTAGGCCATGTATGCGGCTTGGAAGAATCCAAGTACTTTTGGAAGCTAGTGTGGTCTCTCAAGTCACACTGCCCGGAATGCTATCATGTTTTTGGATGCTAACAAGGATTAATTGTCTTAAGAGGGTTTTACCATCACAGCCATGTTCATAGACATATAGACTAGGTTATACCATTAAGAGGATCTTTTGAAAATTTTCAGCAGATCGATAAAGTTCGAGTAAAATCGGAACGATCGTTTGATAAAGGAAGATATGGACACCTATATAAGAAAAACTTTCCATAAATCATCCGGAAATTTACAATAGTGCCTCAGACAGGACTTTTATAATTCATTTGTCCACACGGGGACTTTAAAGCAAATTTAGTCCACTCAGGGACTAAAAGGAAAATATAAGTCCGTATAGGGACTATAAAATATGTCCTCGAAGGGGTTATCAAGAAATATCACGTCCACAGAGGGACTTATAATGAAATGACATGTCCACAAAGGGACTATTTTGAAATATCATATCCACAAAAGAGATTTTTAATGAAATGATATGCCCATGAAAGGACTATGATGGAGTATAATGTCCATGAAAGGACTATATTGAAATACCAAGTCCACGAAGGGGTTATTTTAAAATAGTGTATCCACAAAGGGATTTTTAATGAAATCACATGTCCATGAAAGGACTATATTGAAATATAATGTCCATGAACGGACTACAATGAAATATAATGTCCACGGAGGGACTAGATAGCAAATGCCCATAGAGGGTCTTAAGTTGAAAGGTATGTCCACACAGGGACTATATAGAAGAGATAGGTCCTTATAGGGACTTAAAGGATAATGAATATTATGAAAGAAGGATTCTCTAACGCCTTCCTTGCTCCATTTCGATTGTTTCTCTTCTTTGCTTACCATATACGGTAGGGACACTGAAGACCTCAATGAATAAAGTAAGTATTCCAATCAGGATCCGTTATAGAAGTAGAATTTAAGAATTCCATAGTTAAAGAATGATATGGATCACGGATCGGGTTTTGACTGATACAATCCAAATCTGGAATTTCAAAACTTGGAGGTAAGAAATAGGGATCATTAGGATCCACTGGTGTTATTTTCAAAACGCGAGCCTCAGGGACCACTTGGTATGGACTCCACAGGCACAGACTTCAAAATTTGAGCCTCAGGAACGTATGGTATGGACTCGGAAGTCTGATTGCAAGTTTCAATAGGTTTGACTTTGGAAATAGGTCCATAAAGGTCTTTCCTCCAAACCGGTCGCACACTTATCCTAGCCATGATACGGAGCTTGGCATTCCTTGGCTTCGGATGAGGAGAATCTCCATCAACGGCTTCCTTGCTTGACGACATATTCAATATTCATAAAATCGAAAACAGTGTTTACTTAATAGGTATGAGAGCATTCCTATGTTAAGTCTAGACTCAGAAGGTCTAAGGAATATGCTACTGTGTCATTTGAGATTAAACACTAAGGGCTAGTGTTTAATTCACTCAAACGTTGGCTCTGATACCAACCTGTCACACCCCGATATTTCCACATATTACCGGGGGGCTCGGTGGGGAGTATCGTGACGTAGTTGATATCATCAACATGGCTAGACCGGTTTCAGTAATGTGACGATGTTTACGTTCAGCACGACCATTTTGCTGAGGCATATGAGGACACGATAGGCGATGATGGATTCCCTGTTCTTGAAAAAAAATTTGAACTTTATTATTTGTGAATTCAGTGCCACCATCACTTTGAAAAAAAAAATTATTTTTCTGGATACTAATTTTGAACGAAAGGAATAAAAATTAACAATATTGCATAGAAGTAAGATTTATGTTTAAGTGGATAAAACCATGTGAAACGAGAATGGTCATCAATAAATATAGCGTAATAGCGATAACCATTAGTAGAGGTGACAAGTGAAGGACCCCAAAGATCACAATGAACCATATCTAAAGCATGCAAAGAACGTTTATCATTTAAATCAAAGGGCAACCGATGTGCTTTAGATAACTGACAAGGTGAAAAAATACCAGGTTTAGGTAGCAAAGAAGTTACAAATAATGAACCAAGTTTATGTAATCTATAAATAATATCAAAATACACATGACCCAGATGACCATGCCAGCGTTCAAAGGAGGCTTTGAGATGATGACTCGAGTAGGAAACAAGATGTCACACCCTGATATTTCCACATATTACCGGTGGGGAGTATCGTTACGTAGTTGATATCATCATGGTCAAACATACACAGAATAGCACAGCGAAAGTCTTGGAATATAAAGTATTATTACAAACCCAAATGTCTGAAAATATCAAAGTACTTATTATAGACGAGCCTGTAATATCAAATCCACAGGTGGATCTTCACAGAATGTATGAAATGAAGTTTAGCAGACTTTAAGGCATCTTTAAGGATTTGCAAGATCCTCTATTTCGACACCGAGCAACTCCCAGCCTATTACGAGTAGTACCTGCCACTTAGTCTTTTGAAAATACGTCAGTTTTCACTGGTAAATACAATTAACTGACTCTTTTTTAAAAGAGTTTATGAAAATTGATTTAAGTGCACAAGGCACAAACCATTTATAACTTGAGACAATTATTTAAGATAATCTTGTATACAAATTTACATGTTTGTCTTACATATGGGGCCGGTTTGAAAGCCGGTCATGATTAACCGACTCACCACTTATAGAACCCACAAAGGAGTTATCCCCAACATGTGGGTTATATTAGCATTTGCATCTGTCAGGTGTATGCCTACACCCCGTGCATAGGTCGTGGCCATTTTCAAATGAAATGAGCCGATGATATCCAGGACACGGTCGTATTAATCCCCAATGTTTATGTTGTCAAACAAAACAGATTAAAACGAGTTATGTAAATTTATTAATCACAGTCCGATTAAATGATTTCATACCCGACCAAGCGGTATTATTATAATACCGTATCCCAAGCCCGTATAAAGAAAATGAGTTAAAAGTATTTACCTGAGCTAATACTTGATTAACAGCAAAATAACTCAGTCGTATCCAATCTAATTAAATGCAGGTAGCTTTTACTGGGTGGCTCTAGTCTGGAATGATGGTAATATATAACCAATTCAAAATGCTAACGGGTCTTATTTAGGTCATGGACCTAGGCCGGCTAACTTAAAGTTTTTGAAACGGTTCGATACGCTAGATTAAGCGGTGATTGGAATAGAATGTGATTTAGACCCGACAAGTTTGGATACTTGTATAATATGGGTAAACTAAACACATTCTGGAATTTGAAGATTTAATGATAAATTAAACCCGTTTCGGCTATTTTATGTAAACTAGTTACATAAACCGATCCAAACACGTAAATGCATAACGGGTAACCAAATGAATTATATACAGGTCTCAAATGTTATTATGCTTAGGATTTGTTAATACATCAGTAGGATGTTAACATATATGCTCAAAAAGTATTTAAAACCAATTTAAGTCCCGTAGGGGCATTTTGGTCATTTTAATGTTTATAAAAGAGATTTTATAATAAACTGAGGTTCGGGTCTAAAACATTCAGTAAAAATATTTATTTTATCACATTACATCAGTAAGATATCATACATATGTGAGGTTTACCATTTATGACCAAACTATGTCTCGAAGGGGTATTTTGGTCATTTCACGTATCCTTTTAAGGACATTTTTGGAAGTCTGAGTTCATAACTTATACTTACTGTAATAATATTAAAATTTATTTAAAAATTCAGTAGGTAACAAGTCTTAGGTGTTAAATATAGTTTTAAACCATACTATGCATCTAATTAGTGTAAAACTCGCCAATCGACGATAATTAAGATGTTTATGGAAATCTGATATTTTTATCAGTCTTAAATGCTCAAAATAATTTATTTAATATATAAGATCAGTAGGAAAAGGTTTGGCATTCAAATTATTTGTTAATCTCATTTTATGCATGAAAAGGGTATTATCGTCATTTACCGAATTACACAAGAAGTCAATGATATGGTCAGTTTTTAATCTGATCAAAAATCCTAAAAATAAAATCTTAACAATAGGTAATGAGTTTTGGGTCAAAATCCATGTTTAAACATTACTTATGCAAGATAGCGTAATTAAATTAATAAAAAGCTTCAATTTACGATATCGAGCATAACTTCTGTTTGAGACCAGGAACTGATGTAAAATTTTCGGGACATACTTATATATCAATAATTTTGGTTTCTGTCCTCTCACATTTTTCAAAATCTCATTTATATGTCAAAAGGGCAAAATGGGCATTTATAAGCATATTAACGGAGATTAGCATTTAATTCAGAATACTAAGGACCATGTAATATAACTCCAATGGGTTATACTACAACATAAGGTGGTCCTAATGGAAGCTTAAAACATGGAAGAATTAAGCTCAATCGGGTCAGAACTGAAAGTCAAAGCAAAAGTCAAGCTTTTGCGACTTTCGGTTGTGAATCGACCCTAAACTGATAATTGTCGGGTTGAACATGCCTAAACATATTCTAATACTAATTACCAAGCTATTAGAGTGATAAAATATAATTTATAACCTCTGCATTGTTAGTTATGATTATTATTTCAAATTCTAGTCAGTTTGACTTTTTAACTTAATAGTTTGACCCGACAATTAACTAAGAAAACGAAATAATTAGGAGGTGCCCTTTTAAGGGTTAATCACCTACCTAATTATGGTCACATAACCACATTCATCTCGAACGGTGGCTGGACCATTTGAGTTTAAACCGAAGCTCAAAGTCAGATTACGATAACTTTGACTTTTTGGTTTTTAAACTAAAAACTGAACTAAGGAAGGGGGTTTAGACACTTACAAAGGGTCCTAGCTATCTTTTCTACAAGACTAAGCTTCCCTTTGGGTGAGGAACCTCCAGAATTGAGAAAATACTTGAACTAGAGAGATGAGAGTGAATTGAGTGAATGTGCAAGTGAAAAGGCTGCACATAAGGTCCTATTTATAGTGAATGGAAACCCTCCAAGATCATCACAGGTGTTTAGGGGAGTTATCTGATGTCTCCAGGTGTCCATGGTGGTTTTTAAAACCAGCAAACAACCATTGTTTTCGAATTAACTTTTTTGGAGCTCAAGGAAAGGAAGAAACCTGCATCTGGCCAAACATTTCTGTCAGATTGGTGCCGTCGCGTCGCGCGACGGTAGAAAGACCATATGGTCGCGCCACGCGACTCCATGTGTGACCAGCCAAACAAGTTTCAAAGTTTACATGTTCAGTCCCTGCACCTTTTTAAGCTTCATATCTTTCGTTTTAGGCACATCTGGCCCTTGTAGTTAGTTTGTGGATGATCTAGAGTGTATAACCAAACGCCGTTAGGCCCGGTTTCGTTAAACGATCTCCAGAAACATAAGTTTCTCCTCGTTGACACTTTAAACCCTAATTCTTGGGAATTCACGTAAACAACACTTAACGATCTCAAAACTTCGTGGAATTTATATCACTTATTCTTGAGAGTATTTTTGAATATTACGAAGCCTCGGGTTTGTTAAAAGGTCACTCAGAGGTAAGAATTAACATGTTGACACGTTTAACCCCTGTAGTTTATAATCTTTCGATTATTTTCACAAACGGCTTCTTCTATCCAATTAATTACTCGTTTAAGGATATATTTTTCGTGGGTGGTCATTCAGAGGCACAAGTTTGGCATGATGACACTTTTCGTCCCTTCGGTTTCATATTTTGATTGTTTTACAACTTTAGTCATTCAAACCCAATCTTTCACATGATTAGGGTTTAGGACACGTGTCTTCACATAATTGGACACATTTTTACGCGGTGTTACACAAGAAACGCTTGATTTCCTTCACGAAGGATATAGAGCGCGTTTTCACACGTTCCCTTTGCCAGGATTTCCTTGGTCTTTCGATCCTGAATGTGAAAAAATTTATTAGAGAACAAAACATCAACGGGTGAGTCATTTGTTAATTTGCTAATAGAAAGGAGTTGTTTTGTGAGATGAGGCACAACTAAAACATTTTTCAACCAGATATTAGGGGTGGGGGGCGCAGTGTCGACTTGGGTGACCGGTAACGTGTGGTCATTCCCGAAACGAACAAAGTCATTTCGGAGACGGCCCGAGGTATGAGTAAGGTCTTTTTCAGAGGGTGTCATATGGTAGACGCACCTGTATCACCTGTCCAGTCAGGATATTCCTCAATGAGATTACACTGAGCATGGAACGCTTGAGTCAAATTGGCATCAGTAGGAGAAGCCTGTTGTGCATAAGAGGCAAGGTTTGGATACATATTTGCATAGTGGCCATCTTTCCTACACAATTGGCAATGAGGCTGCCGTTTACCTCTACCACGACCTGCACTACGACCACGACCACGGTTAGTATAAGAGGAACTAGAAGAATTTCGAGAATAGTTACCAGGACGCGAGTGTTGAGCAACAAAGGCGGTTGATGGTGTTTGTTGGACGTGAAGGGGGGCTAGCCAGGTCTCCTGATTTTCGGCTTTACCGAGAAGCTCCCGAAAGGAGGCCGTGCCTAAGGCATGATGGGTGGTGGAGAACTGTTCAAAAGCGGTGCCAAGACCAGATAAGAACCAATGGCATTTGTCGGTTTCAGGAATAGGGTGTCCGATGGCTGCGAGTTGGTCGCAAATGTTTTTGAACTTGCGACCAAACTCGGTGACAGAGGAGGATCCCTTCTGTAACAGCCGTAGGGTATCACGAAGCATGTGCATGCGATCAGTAGAGCGGTGACTGTAGGCAGTCTCTAACGCAAGCCATATTTGACGAGCATTGGAAATACCAATGATTTCAGACATGGCCTCTTCAGAAAGCGATGGTTGGAGAAGGAGGCAGACGGAACGATCACTGGTTAACCAGGTCGCATAGGTAGGATTGGGGACAGGTTTGTCAGGTTTTTCGGATTCAGTGATGGTTTCGGCTGGTATGGTGGCATTGCCGTCAATATGGCTAAGAAGATTTTGCATGGAAAGAGCAAGTGTAACCTGCTGTGTCCATGCAAGATAGTTTGTGGAGGTGAGTTTTAGAGGGATGAAGTGTAGGAGGGAATGGAAGGGAAGGGGATCGGAGTTGGAGGAGGCAGCCATGATAGTCACGGCGGCGGCAGAAGGCAGACAAAGAAGAATTAGGGTTTGGGGGTTGGGCCGAAGAAGAAGAGAGAGGAGGGAGGGTGGGGATCGCCTAATTGGCAGATACCATGTAAGGACTCTCAATCAATGATCTATTATTCACAAAAGAGTACAATATATATAATACAATTGAGTCCTATACTAGGAAACAAACAATACATAACAAATACAGAGGAAAACATTCCTTAATTTATGTAATGTTGTTACTATTTTAAACCATAAATACTCTAACGTCTTCACTTCTGCAACAATGTCTTCAATTCTTGGGGTCTTACCTTCGAACTTCAACTCGTTCCTAGCGCGCCATAAGCACCAACACCCTAAGATAATAATCCCTTGGTACACGCCTTTCGCCGGCTCGGGCAATCCCACATGATTGTGGAGCTCGAGAACATCCGTGAATGAGAACACGAAAAAATTCGCAACACGACACCACGAACTTCTATGTTGCCACAGAATAGAAGCAAACAAACAAGCTGTGAAAAGTTGCTCAATAGTTTCTTCACCACAACCGCACAATGGGCAAGTCGAGTCGTCAATGACAATATTTCTAAGACTAAGAGCAGACACCATAGGAATCCTCCCCAACTCTGCACGCCACGCTAAAACATTGCATTTAAGAGGAAGCCATTTGCACCATTCCATGACGAAAGTGCTGCTATGATCCACCCCTTTCGACAATAAACTTTTGACCGCACCGACGCTAAATTCCTTCGTATCTGCCCCGATCCACATCCAGCTATCCTCCCTTCTTGATAAAGCCACGGCCGAAAGACTCTCTAGATCAGCCAGATCCGATCCTATGAGATTTTGTATGTTGTTTCTTTTTTAACGAAAAATTTCTTTTATTCCTGTCATCTGTGGGACTTGAACCCAAGACCTCCCCCTCCCAAGGTGTTTAAAGGTTTTGCCTTTACCAATGGACCACCACCCCATTGGTAGATTTTGTATGCTGTAATAGTCTGATTTGTCATGCATGACATGACCTAATGTGTTGTATATGGGCAGAATCTGAGAGATATAATTAGATGGTTTTAAAGAACATGCTAAATCATTTATGAAAGACTAATACTATGTTCTTAACATATGGTGATTCAATCGAAAATATTAGTGTAAAATGTTACACTAATGCTAGCTTTCAATCGCTTTCAATCAGATTGAGACGATCCTCGATTACAATTTGGATATGTCTTCGCTCTTGACAAATCTATTACTTAGCGGAGTTCGAAGTAGAAAGGTTTTTTCACAATCAACTATACATATTGAATATATTTCTAGAGTCGTACACAAGAAATGAGATAGCATGGATGTAGAAATCCGGTGTTGATATCATGGAGATGTCGCGCATCAATGAACCCACAAATATATTTTGTGACGATGGCGATGCTATCGCATTGGCAAAACCTAGGTCGCATAGTATCACCATTCACCATGAATACTATCATGAGGTTCCATTATATTCAAGAGATATCTTAATGCGGATCAAAATCTAGTTGATCCATTTAACAAGCCCTTATCCTAGTTGATCCATTTAACAAGCCCTTATCCTAGTTGATCCATTTATCAAGCCCTTATCCTTATCTCAATACGAAGATCATGCTAGATCAACATTGATCATTGGATATATTTTGTTATGCAAAGTTCAGACAAATAAAAATCTAGTTAATGCATTTTATTTTATTTGACATATTTTTTTTTAAATTACTATTTTTTTATAACTATTTATGCTTTTCATTAAAATGCCAAACTAACAATTTAGCAGGTAAACGGGCAACAAGCTGCGCCGCAACCCCCTTTTGAATTGCAAAACCAATCCTGCTAAAGACGAAACGACCCTTAAAGATTGAGAGATTACTATTCACAACCCGTTGAACCCGGTTTAGGAATTCCACAGCCTCTGGGGCTAGGGAACCAAATGTATCAAAAGCGAATGGGATAAACACATGTTGATTCTCTAAACAAGCCTTCTCATGTTTAGCGACCTTACTTGATTCCACCTTCAACGCAGCCTGGCCAGCAACAAACCCATTATCCCTGAGCCCAACAAGAGGGGACACTCCTGTAAGGTCCACACAAGCGTGTTTTCCCCTGGCCCACCCAAACACAAGAATATCAGCTGGTCGAAGAGTAGACCTCCCATCGAGCGGATCGGTCAGAAAGTTCACCGGAGCCTCCTTTTTTGCTGAAATCCCCGCCCGCTTTAAAATATCAAACAAAATATCCCTTACCAAATCATGCCTGTATTTAAAACCAGGCAACTCCTTACAATGAACCGCATGCTCGCCAAAAGTATCCAAACAAACCTTGCGGCAAACTGGGCATGGCTCATCAACCGGAAACAGAGGGATCATTAACCGGTACTTAAGGATTACCCGGTATTCCACTGCCGACATGTGTTGGCCTAGTCCTTCAATGGGGATGACTGTCAAAAAATCTTGAGCATGAGGAGCCCGGAGACAATCGAACACGGCTTTCTGACGAGGGGATAGACTAAACTTCTCTCCCAAACTCTGGACAGTTCTACTAAATAGGGCACTCGCCAAAGCATTCTGGGCTTTAGGGGGGGCGGTGTCCTTATTAGAGAAACCGCCAATATCGAAATCCAGAAGGGACATGTGCATGCAATCCAACGCACACACATAATCAGAATCTAACCCGGCAATACCACAGTCCCGAAGAATGTGGTCCTGCAAACTCCAAGATTGCACCCTCGATGCCACGAAAGCATACGTAGATACATCCTCAGCCGAACATAAACCCAAACCCCCAAAACGGGTCGGAAGAGATGCAAGCCTCCATTGAAGATCCCCAAAAAACGGACCCCCGCAAACCACAATATCCTCAATAGCTCTCCGAAGGCCTTTGTCAAAAACCGAAACAGCCTCCCCAACAAACGTGGGTTGGCACGTTCTGAGGCCGAACAACAACTTAGCAACACCCATGCAAGAGCGCAGCAAGAGAAGCTCGCATTGAGGGTCCCGCAGATGTGGAAGATAGCTCATCAGATCCACTGCACAAGATGCCCTTTTCACGGCCAACCTACTAATGAAACCCGCATCCCGACTAACAGCGCCCCCGAGGAGTTTGACACCCGACACCGGCCTTCCAATCCCACTAGGAAACAAACCCTTTTGCGCCTTAACTCCATTGCACGATGGCCAAAAAACTTCTGTTTTCTTGACGTTAAGTTGAAGCCCCAAACAAGGACCCTTAGTCCTGATGATTTCTAAAGCTTTAGCCACCTCTTTAGGATCTCCTATAATCGTACCATCATCCAAGTACCAAGCATGGAAGAGTAACTTGCATCTATCTCGTATCTGATGAATGAGGGGATGCAAAACTAAGGCAAAGAGAAGAGGCCCCAAGGGGTCTCCCTGTTGAACCCCAGTGGTGGACCAAATATGATCGTCTCCGACATATAATCTGGCCGGCTGTCCATATAGAAAATCCACCCATAAGGAAATGGACGGGCAGCGGGTCCGAACTTCTGACAAAAGGGTGGTTCTATCCACCAGGTTGAAAGCATTAGAGAAATCAACAGTAATCATGGCCAACGACCCATCCGAGTGGAACGCGTTTAAGAACCTGTTCGCACTATGGAGCACAGCCTCAGCCCCGCTAGGAATACCCACCCCAAATTGAAAATCACCGAGATATTTAGCCATCTCCTTCCCGACCCCCCTCATAGCCGCCTTAGAAACTAACCTCCTCCAAATTGCGCCCACAGCAATAGGCCTAATCCCGTTGTCCGGTTTTAGTAAGGGCGTGAGGGGCGCAGAAGCAACAAACTCTGCCAAGACCCTAGGGCACCTCCCACCCAAACACAAGTTGACCATCTCAGAAATAGCCTTAAGCAGCCCGCAAGCGATCACTGACCCCTCTCCACAAAGAGAGGTTTTGTTATGCTAGAGATGTTGATATATGTCCACTAGCTAGTGGAATTCCCTCGCATGTGGCTGCGAGAATACGATCGTTATCAATTTGAATCATTACTGCATTGATATAGCATCGAAATGTAAATTCAGGACCGTCTCCGAAAATCACACAAAAGATTTCGGCCCTGTTCGAGATAAAAAATTTGGGCCCTATTCGCAAATCTTCATATAATATAAACTCATCAATCATTTAATCAAATATATAAATACTAAAAACTCATAATACTGCAATAATTGTTATGAGATTAGATAAAACAAATTTGGGCCATATTCGCAAATCTCCTCACTGTTGCCATGCTGCGACTGAATCACTGAAAGTCTGAATCACAGCGAAATTGCGAAATTCCCTGATCTGATCGAATGATGATCGACGTTTTATTTCCAGTTTCCCTCGTCCCAATTCCCTATGCGATATACTATACTGTCTTCGACAGTGCGACGTTTTGTTTCCTTTCCCTGATCTAGCAGGCCTTTATTTTTGTTTAGACTAGTCACTTGGGCTTATTAATTGGGCCATTTTTTAAAACTTTTAAGCAGACCCTTAGTTAAAAAAACTTTGGGCCTTTTAGCAGGCCCTTATTTATACAAACATCCAGAATTTTTTTAAATATATATATATATATATATATATATATATATATATATAATTTGAAAATTTGTCGGGCCCTATATTGATTTGGGCCCTGATCGCAGGCACCTCCTGCACCCCTGATAGACGGCCGTACTTAAATTAATAACAACGGGAAGATAAAACCCAGCAAAATAAAGTCACATTTGTAAGAAAAAATATTTAGACAAGTATTACGATATCGGTAATCGGTGTAGTTTATGATACAAAAGCAAGTTTATATAACATGATTTTGTTACACAAAAGTTGGTTGATATAACCCAAAACATAAAGATGACACCGACATTGGTAACATACTCGAAATTTTATATGGCATCGTATCTTAAAAGTTTTTAGTTAAAAATTTTATACCGAGATGTGAATAAAAATACACATGTCTCAACAACATACTCGAAATTAACAACAACAACGATAAGGGTAAATTGCACTTTTCGTCCTTTATGTTTGAATCGAATTGTAATGGATAGCCTTTAACTTTAATAATTACAATCACAATCCTTTATTTGGAAAACTTGTTACACCTTTCGTCCTTTACCACTAACTAGGTTAAAAATTTAAGTTATGTCTGATCATGTGACTTGCACATGACTTACACATGAGGGTAGATCGGTAATTTTACTCATTTATTTAAAAAAATTAAAAAATATATATATAATATACACATTCAACCTTGTCTCCTCTTAGTTACCCCCATCTCTTCAACCAACCTCACCACCATCAAATCCAGCCACCACCACCACCAAATCCAGCCACCACCACCAAATTGAGCCCCGCCACCACCACCGTATCTCAGCCACCACCACGGCGAATCGAGCCCCACCACTACTACGGCGAATCGAGCCCCACCACCACCAGCCACCGTATCCAACCAACCCCCCCCCACCACCAGATCTGGCCACCACAAACACATCTCTAAACACACACAAAGTCACCACCGAAGACAACTGATGTATACCTCACAAGGTAAGAACTAGCAACACAATACCTGCAACAACAAATGAAGAACCCACCACCACCGAGCCCAATAACTTCGATCTCAGATCTGTTTCTCCCAATCTCTCATCTACACCTGCAATAACAAATGAAGGACCATTGGATGTGTTTAGTCGTGTTGATGAGAGGTAATAGATTTGGCGATCCCCTCACCTCTTCCACCTCCAAAAGCCTCAAATCTGAAAATGAAGTTCGTGGCAGCAGTGTTGATAAGTGGTAAAACATTCGGTGATCCCATCCCCTCACAGGTGCAATGATGATGATACTTCACTAGAGATGATGTTCTTGGCTGTGGTGGTTATAGTTGTGCGTAGATGGGATGCTTCACTAGAGATGGAGAAGACGTTGGTCAAGGGCTACATGTTTTAAGGGTTTATGTGTTTTATTTTTATTTTTAGATTAATTATTAGTAAATATTAGGGGTTGGTGGTGATTAATTACTTTTGTTTTATTTATGAAAATTCTTTTAAAGTTAAAAGACTAAATTAACCTTATGTGGCTAAAGTTAACTGAAAAATTTAACCTGGTTAGTAGTAAAGGACGAAAAGTGTAACAAGTTTTCCAAATAAAGGATTGTGACTGTAGTTATTGAAGTTAAAGGCTATCCACTGCAATTCGATACAAACATAAAGGACGAAAAGCGTAATTTGCCCCAACAACAACAACAACAATAATAATAGTTTGGGTAAATTACACTTTTCGTCCTTTATGTTTTTACCAGATTGCAACCGATAGTCTTTAACTTCATTAATTACAGTCACAATCATTTATTTGCAAAACCAGTTACACTCTACGTCCTTTAGCACTAATCGGATTAAAATTTTTAATAAATTTATTCACTTAAGGGTATTTTGGTCAATTCATGCTTTTATTTAAATGTTTCCCAATTTCCTAACCCTAAACCCTAACCACCACATCTTGCCACCATAGTTGAAAACGTGTTATGTTTATTCTCGTTTACTCTGGCTATCCAGCCGTGGGGGCTACCCCATGTTTAATTATCTGGCTCTCTGGCCGTGGGGGCTACCCCATGTATATACTACTAGACTCGTTACCATATCGAGTGCTGACTGTAGTCATGTTTATGTGCCCTGAACTGTCAATGTCTATCAGCATTGATGTGCCCAGATCCATTAGTTCACACCCGTCCTCTGCGGCACGGTGTGAGGCTTGTCAGACCTAAATAGCGCTATCTAACTAATGACCCGCTCGCCATTGGCCCGGCGCTTAAGTCGATATAAAAAGGAGGGACTTCGTGATAGAGTTTTGGTCTAGTAAAAGTTAACTGTCCATGAGGACGAGGAATTACATTCCTGAATCAGTACTGTCCTACCCAAGAAAGGACGAGGAATCCATGTTCCTTAACCCCATTCCCAACCCCTGGGAATCCCATGCTTTGTAGAAAGTGTGAACTCACCTTGGTTTGCTTGGTAAGATTAGATACATTACCCGTTCCCAATTGGTCTACCAAACCCTATTGTGGTTACCAAGAGTAATCAGTTTGTATGTACATAGCCACGTATTCCACATTCACAACTCAAGTAGCGTAAAAGTAGTGCACATAACGTCACACAAATTGTAACAAAAGATCACGCAACCCACAGAGCATAACCTCCATTGCAACAATCGGTTTTTCACATACAAGTATACCACGCACTCTAGTAGGTTGTGTATAATATACATCACCATGTAACACATAGCAACCAATGGAATCACATACGAGTTTATGTCACAAGTTAGATCATCACATAACAATCTAGTAATTCATTTACGTGTCATACAAGTGAGACTAGTGTGCGACCATATATATAAGTGTGCAACTCGGTTTCCGTTCGCGGCCCACTGTCGAGGTGTGCGGAACCCAGGCCCAAACCTGTCCCGGCCCGCAACCCATGTGTGGTTTCTTTTTCAGTTCATGGCTCACCCGGACCGGCCCCATTGTTTAATCCCCGAAGCCCAACCCTTCCAGATGTGCGGCGGCCCAGCTGTTAATTGATTTGCTTCATATGTGAAGCAACCCCAATTAAATTTAGTGGTGTGTGGCCCTAGATTTAATAAACTAGTCTACATGTGTGCATCATCATTAAATTTCACATGATCTGACAATTACGTGTAACTTGGGCAACAACTATATGCATTCTAAATTCTTATAGGACCTACTCATCATAGTGGATCTGACATACTCATTCAAAAGTCTTGAAATCCTTAATTCAATGTCTAGATCACAACACAATTCATAACCATTATTCAGTAACAATAACTTCATACCATAGTGTTTTAACTTTGTTTAATCATCTTATGAATTTTATGAAATATATTTATTCTACATGTGACACCAACATCATCAACAGAAACCGTACAATCAAAGCAAATATTGACCGTCGTTGATAACCATGAATCTTAAAATAATATGTAGTTCATACATGTTAACACCAGGTGATTCATCATCACACTAAACCCCTAATCGCAAGCACCTTAATTACAATGACAATTCCCCATATTCGATCCATGCATGTCAACAGCTTCATGTTATCAATATATCGTGCCATAAATTCAAATGATCCAAACACATACTCAATTGATCTACGCATACATATATCACTACCACTAATTAATATAATAATCGTAGACTTACATACACATTCATTGAACATCAAACACACACATAACAATATCACACAAGTAGAATTGACATAAATACAAGATTACTAACTAAAGCCTTGATCTGATCGAACAATATGAGGTATGAGAGGGGATCTTCGGCCGCACGTATGATTAAGAGAATAGGGTTTGATGAGGTTGCTTAATTAAAATACACACTCCCTTATTACGTAATATAAGAGAACATAGGGGATTAGGCCGGTTCTTTTCTTTATACAATTGGGGCTGGGCCGAGAGGAAATAGAGAAGTAGCAATTTAGGGAATTAGTTTAAAGGGGAGTTTGCTTTGGGCTTAACATAACTAAAGTTAACCGAGTTATAACAACGCAGCACGTTACACATTATCACACAATCATAACAATATAACATTCAATTAATCATCCAAGTTCATACAGTCACATAAGGTCCACATACGTTGCATTAAACACAAAGATGGGTTCTAAAATACGAGTTGTCACATTATCCCCAAGTTGAAAGAAATTTCGTCCCGAAATTTGGTACGTACTCACTGAGGAAGCTAGTTAAGTTGCATGGTTTTCCTGGGGTGTCACATCCTCCCCCCGTTGATCTGGAATTTCGTCCCGAAATTCCGTAGTAGCTTCAGCCTCAGTAGTGGTTGTACTGTTTGCGAATAGTTGGGGATACTTTTGTTTCATTTGATCTTCGCGTTCCCAGGTGAACTCTGGGCCGCGATGTGAGTTCCAACAAACTCGAACGAGAGGTATTCTAGTGCGCTTGAGGACCTTAACATCCCGGTCCGTGATTTCAACTGGTTCCTCGACGAATCGTAGTTGTTCGTCGATAGTGAGCTCCTTCAAAAGAACTATGAGGGTCTCATCTGACAGACACATCTTCAGATTCGACACGTGGAAAACGTTGTGAATTGCACTGAGTTCTGCTGGTAGGTTCAGTTTGTAGGCCACCTTGCCTATTTTCTCTATGATTTCGAAAGGTCCGACGTATCGTGGGTTAAGTTTGCCTCGTTTGTCAAAACGAACCACACCCTTCCAGGGTGAGACTTTGAGTAGTACCCGCTACCCAACCAGGAGCTCAAGTGGTTTCCTGCCCTTATCGGCGTAGCTTTTCTGACGGTCACGAGCTGCCGCCATTCGTTCTGTTGTGTCTACCACAAGTTCTGGACCAGTGATCTGACTATCTCCCACCTCTGCCCAACAAAGAGGTGACCGGCATTTACGCCCGTACAATGCCTCAAACGGAGCAGCTTTAATGCTGGTGTGGTAGCTGTTATTGTACGAAAATTCCACAAGTGGCAGATGCTTTTCCCAGCCATTGCCAAAGTCAATCACACATGCCCTAAGCATGTCTTCAAGGGTCTGGATGGTGCGTTCAGACTGCCCATCCGTTTCCGGGTGATAAGCGGTGCTCATATCTAGACGTGAGCCAAAGGATTTGTGCATAGCTTGCCACAGTTCAGAGGTAAAATGTGCATCACGATCAGAGATAATAGAGGTGGGCACCCCGTGCCTCGAAACAACTTCCTTAAGATATACGTCTGCTAGAGTGGAGAACTTATCCGTTTCCTTGATAGCCAAGAAGTGTGCAGACTTTGTGAGTCGATCCACGATCACCCAAATAGTATCATTTCCGCGCTGAGACCTAGGCAGGCCAGTAACAAAATCCATGGAAATTTGCTCCCATTTCCATTGTGGTATCTCTGGTTGTTGGAGTAGGCCTGAGGGTTTCTGATATTAGGTCTTGACTCTCGCACAAGTCAAACACTTGCTGACGTATGTTGCTATGTGAGCTTTCATGCTAGGCCACCAATACGTAGTTTTCAAGTTGTGGTACATCTTATCTGAACCAGGATGTACTGAGTAGCGATACTTGTGTGCTTCATCCATTACAAGCTCTCGTAGGTTGCCATAGAGTGGGACCCAAATGCGTCCTGTTACGTAGTAAGCACCGTCTTCCTTTTGTTCTAATCGTTGCCTTGAGCCGCGTAGGGCTTCAGCCCTAACGTTTTCCAGTTTCAATGCTTCTACCTGAGCATCTCGTATCTGTGCAGGAAGACTAGACTGAATGGTGAGTTGTAATGCTCGCACGCGCTTAGGCGTAGTGTCCTTTCGACTGAGAGCGTTAGCCACAACATTGGCTTTGCCTGGATGGTACTTGATCGCGCATTCGTAGTCATTCAGTAGTTCTACCCATCGACGTTGTCGCATGTTCAACTCCTTCTGTTTGAAGATATGCTCGAGACTCCTGTGATCGGTGTGAATGGTGCACCTGGTACCGTACAGGTAATGTCTCCATATCTTGAGTGCGAAAACAACAGCTCCCAGCTCCAAATCATGTGTAGTGTAGTTCTGTTCGTGAATCTTAAGTTGACGTGACGCATAACCAATGACCTTGTCACGTTGCATCAACACACATCCAAGTCCCTGAATGGATGCGTCACAATATACCACAAAATCGTCTGTGCCCTTAGGCAGTGAGAGGATAGGTGCGCTATAAAGTCTATCCTTTAAGTGCTGAAACGCAGTTTTCTGTGCATCACCCCAACGATAGGTGACACCTTTCTGTGTTAGTGAAGTGAGAGGTTGTGCGATCTTGGAGAAATCCTTGATAAACCTTCTGTAATAGCCCGCCAAACCCAAGAATTGGCGAATTTCTGTTGGTGTACGGGGTGCAGGCCAGTTCCTGATCGAGTCTACCTTGGATGGATCAACGTGAATCCCATCCTTGTTTACCACGTGGCCTAGGAAATGGACTTCACGAAGCCAAAAGTCGCATTTCGAGAACTTTGCATAAAGCTGTTTTGTTCGGAGGAGTTCCAAAATAAATCGTAGATGGTGCTCGTGTTCCTCCTGACTCCTGGAGTAGATCAGAATGTCGTCGATGAGAGCAAGTGACACATTCATTTTGTTAGACTAGGTTCAAACGTCGAGTCTGAGAATCCATATCGGTCGTATCAAGTTCAAAGATCAGTACTTGTGGTATCATCACATGTATAGCCCAATGCTCACCGAGTAATATTCGTAGAGTGTAACTGGTCCAAGCAAGTGTCCGCGGGGATTGTTGTTAGGATCACTGAATCCCAAAGTAATCATGCATTGGTGGGGCAACATAAGAAAGAGTAGTCTCATTCGGTGGGTAAGCGTTTAAGAATCCACAGCAAGGGTTTACTCAATATTGAATGTACAGCTGGCTGCACGCCGGTTGGGTATAGTTAAGATAAAGTATGTCGTTGACTACATATTGTTGTCACGGGGTTAAATCAATCTGAACAAGAACTTATCATAGTGGCATGGTTAACGTACAATCGTGTAGCATTAAGTTTCACTGTGACTCCCACTAGGAGCCGTTGGATTCGCCCCCATGTGAAGGAGGGACAATTTACCTAAATCCATGAACTTAGGTATGTGTGTATCATCAAGTAAGTAACCAATTCCGGGGGTTTCCTTAAGTCGTGCAATTGAGTCCAAAGTACATCTGCGTATTCATGAAGTTCCAAGGAAAGACGTGTGAACGCATTCAAGAGGGTATAATCGTATCAACATTACACCACTATTCTCAAGATTTCGTGGGGTGATCACCAGTGATCAGGAGTCTAGCCTTCTAGATCCTCTAAGCTAGAGAGTGGTTCGTTTCAGTGGCTCGTCATGAAGGAGCGAGAATGTAACGTTGCTGTGGTACGGGCGTGATAGTTTGCTCTAAGCCAATGGTAGGAAGCGGGCATACTAGCCATCAATAATCATGAGTCAGTACAAGAGTTAGTGCAGAGATTTTGTATATGCAAGAAAACTATCATAAAATAGAGTACGTCCCCTGTAGTGTAAGGTGGGTCATGCAAACGTAAAATCTATCGGGCTTTGCTGGTAGGTTGACTGATCCATAGCTCTGTCCCTAAATGTCTTGAAGACTATTTCACCAATAATGGTATCCATTCGTTAAGTTAGGTATACGATAGAGTTAGTCAAATAGAATAAAAAAAATGAACCATCCAACAGGGTAGTAAGGTAGTCTCGTGAAAGTCATGGTATGGTTGTTGGCGTCTCATTAAATTGGTTGCCAATCAAAACAACAGAGAGTTACTGAGGTTCATACGAAGAATCGAGTGTAAACAGGGTCCATCGATAATCGAAAATTTCAACCAGTTAACCTGCTGTCTAGAAACAATTTCCAATAGTGGTACATGGCGGCATGGCACAAAAAAAGGAAAATTCGTTGCATCACGGTTACAAGGGTATATCACTTGTTCAAAACAGAATTTGGTTGGTAGGGTTGCTAGTTTGCAAAACGACGTACGCGTGCAATTGTGGCTGCTTCGTTTCTGGTATAGACAATCAGTGGAGATGATAAGGTTCGTCAACAGGATGCGTGGGTGTAGTTCTCCTAAACCCAAGTTCATTTGAGCCGGTTCTAGTCTATGTGGTTGTTGGCGTACAAGCCAGATGTACGGAGGGTCAAGTGGTGACGTCATGTCGAGATAAGCGTACAAATAGACAGAATGCATAAACAGTCGTAGCAGGATGGCGAGCAATTAGAAAGGGGTTTGACCACCTCTTGTCAAGTAGTTAAACGTTAGTGTGCCACATGGGGCGCAGTAGGGATAACAGGCAACATGCTACTGTTCTAATAATTATACCATAGACAACACATCATGCAAAAGTACCCTAGCAGGTAGGCAATATCAACTTAAACCACATTACCTAAAGTATTGAGTCTTGCACATGGAGCGAAGCGTCGTTGTGGATCGTTGAGCACTGTACAGGTTATAGTCTGGTTTTACCAAAAACGTTTTCCCCTTATTAAAACCAAGTTCTCTATAACCAATGGCTCTGATACCAATATGTCACACCCCCAAAATCCACCGCTTGGAGGCGTGACTGACCAGGATCCAGCCACCAATCATATTGAACAAGCATATAAGTAGTTATAAAATCCAACCAACACAATTAGTGTCCAAACAAAACATAGTTTAAGTTGCAAGCGGAAGCATAATGTTAAAAAAACCAAAGCATAAGTTAATAATGTTTTAGTTCATCATGAACACTCAATGTCCATGCTCCACAACGACTATTCCCCATGCAAGCTCCTGCTAAACCTATTGACCTGCAAAGCATGTAGTAACGAGTCAACAACAATGTTGAGCGAGTTCACAGTTGGGTGTTCGTTTTAAGTTGTTCCAAAAACAGTTTCCTTTAGCTGGCATCCTGCCGTGGGGGTTACCCCATAGTTGAAAACGTGTTATGTTTATTCTCGTTTACTCTGGCTATCCAGCCGTGGGGGCTACCCCCATGTTTAATTATCTGGCTCTCTGGCCGTGGGGGCTACCCCATGTTTAATTATCTGGCTCTCTGGCCGTGGGGGCTACCCCATGTATATACTACTAGACTCGTTACCATATCGACAGCTGACTGTAGTCATGTTTATGTGCCCTGAACTGTCAATGTCTATCAGCATTGACGTGCCCAGATCCATTAGTTCACGCCCGTCCTCTGCGGCACGGTGTGAGGCTTGTCAGACCTAAATAGCGCTATCTAACTAATGACCCGCTCGCCATTGGCCCGGCGATTAAGTCGATATAAAAAGGAGGGACTTCGTGATAGAGTTTTGGTCTAGTAAAAGTTAACTGTCCATGAGGACGAGGAATTACATTCCTGAATCAGTACTGTCCTACCCAAGAAAGGACGAGGAATCCATGTTCCTTAACCCCATTCCCAACCCCTGGGAATCCCATGCTTTGTAGAAAGTGTGAACTCACCTTGGTTTGCTCGGTAAGATTAGATACATTACCCGTTCCCAATTGGTCTACCAAACCCTATTGTGGTTACCAAGAGTAATCAGTTTGTATGTACATAGCCAGGTATTCCACATTCACAACTCAAGTAGCGTAAAAGTAGTGCACATAACGTCACACAAATTGTAACAAAAGATCACGCAACCCACATAGCATAACCTCCATTGCAACAATCGTTTTTTCACATACAAGTATACCACGCACTCTAGTAGGTTGTGTATAACATACATCACAATGTAACACATAGCAACCAATGGAATCACATACGAGTTTATGTCACAAGTTAGATCATCACATAACTATCTAGTAATTCATTTACGTGTCATACAAGTGAGACTAGTGTGCGACCATATATATAAGTGTGCAACTCGGTTTCCGTTCGCGGCCCACTGTCGAGGTGTGCGGAACCCAGGCCCAAACCTGTCCCGGCCCGCAACCCATGTGTGGTTTCTTTTTCAGTTCATGGCTCACCCGGACCGGCCCCATTGTTTAATCCCCGAAGCCCAACCCTTCCAGATGTGCGGCGGCCCAGCTGTTAATTTATTTGCTTCATGTGTGAAGCAACCCCAATTAAATTTAGTGGTGTGTGGCCCTAGATTTAATAAACTAGTCTACATGTGTGCATCATCATTAAACTTCACATGATCTGACAATTACGTGTAACTTGGGCAACAACTATATGCATTCTAAATTCTTATAGGACCTACTCATCATAGTGGATCTGACATACTCATTCAAAAGTCTTGAAATCCTTAATTCAATGTCTAGATCACAACACAATTCATAACCATTATTCAGTAACAATAACTTCATACCATAGTGTTTTAACTTTGTTTAATCATCTTATGAATTTTATGAAATATATTTATTCTACATGTGACACCAACATCATCAACAGAAACCGTACAATCAAAGCAAATATTGACCATCGTTGATAACCATGAATCTTAAAATAATTTGTAGTTCATACATGTTAACACCAGGTGATTCATCATCACACTAAACCCCTAATCGCAAGCACCTTAATTACAATGACAATTCCCCATATTCGATCCATGCATGTCAACAGCTTCATGTTATCAATATATCGTGCCATAAATTCAAATGATCCAAACACATACTCAATTGATCTACGCATACATATATCACTACCACTAATTAATATAATAATCGTAGACTTACATACACATTCATTGAACATCAAACACACACATAACAATATCACACAAGTAGAATTGACACAAATACAAGATTACAAACCAAAGCCTTGATCTGATCGTACAATATGAGGTATGAGAGGGGATCTTCGGCCGCACGTATGATTAAGAGAATAGGGTTTGATGAGGTTGCTTAATTAAAATACACACTCCCTTATTACGTAATATAAGAGAACATAGGGGATTGGGCCGGTTCTTTTCTTTATACAGTTGGGGCTGGGCCGAGAGGAAATAGAGAAGTAGCAATTTAGGGAATTAGTTTAAAGGGGAGTTTGCTTTGGGCTTAACACAACTAAAGTTAACCGAGTTATAACAACGCAGCACGTTACACATTATCACACAATCATAACAATATAACATTCAATTAATCATCCAAGTTCATACAGTCACATAAGGTCCACATACGTTGCATTAAACACAAAGATAGGTTCTAAAATACGAGTTGTCACATAAAGGGTATGTTCGGCAAAAATAGCTGGTGGCTGGAAGCTGATAGCTGTAGCTGGTAGCTAGTAGCTGTAACTTTTTAGATATATTTGGTGTTTGGCAGAGTAGCTGGAGTTTTTAATAAAATGTATTAAATGACCAAAATGGACATAACTAAAAATTGAAAAGGCTTGTGCATTAAAAAGTTCATTATTTTTAGAGGTTAAATTAGTCATTTTTTCCCTAAAAGCTTGTACCTCCTTTTAAACGCTACTAGTAGGAGCGTTCAACCAAAAGATTCAAGCTTCTAACATAAAAGCTTCAAGCTCCTTCAACCAAACAAAGCATTTTATTGAGTATGAGCTTTTTCTTAAAAGCTTAAAGCTAGAAGCTCCATGTCAAATATACCCAAAAACTTTGTTTATTCAACCTCAACAACACTTGCATAGCAAAGTAGCTATGGGGAGCCAAGACACCCAAAACAGAAATGAAAGAAGAAAAAACAACCAATGCCATTAACCAAACTATAACTCATCAAAAGTGCTAAAAGGAAAAAGACAAAATTTCTCTTGATAAATATAGACTTTAATTAAAAAAAAAATTGTACACAAAAGACTTCTTTGTCCTTGATAAACAAAATCAATTTTGATGGTGTAAGTGTAAAGGAAAAATTGAATTAATTAGGTAACCACAACCAAATCACAAGCACACAAGCAGCAAAATATGTTGCCTTTTATATTTTAACCAATACATTAGTTTTTTTTTATGTTTCTATTATATTAATTCATAATTTATTATTTCTTTTATTATACTTTTTTTATGTTTGTATTTAATCAACCAAATGTCTTTTTTTTTTTAGGAAACAAGATTTGATCTCTTGTTCCTCTCCGCCTTTAATACATCAAAATCAATTTCTATTATTCAATATATAAATTAGCAAGTTATATGTGCATCATGAGTTGTATATTGTGCTTTGGGTATTTTTTAAAAAAAAAATTGATTTTTTACTTTTAACCAAAAGGTTTTTACCTTTTGAAATTTTAACCCTACATAAGTTGTTTTTTAAGTTTAACCCAAAACTTTTCATTATTTGCAATTTAACTTCACAACTTTTGTCACTTATACTTTTCGTCTTTCGCAAATTTGCGTTTTACGTATAGTTCTAAATTTTTCGAGTTAATACGACGCAACATGCATATGTGTTTCAACGTTTTTACCTCTATTTTTCCATGTTTGACAGGTTCGTCGCAACACACATATCCTAGGTCGAGTCAGTGTTGGTGGTCGATGACGGTTGTGTGACATTAATACTATTTGACACCGTTTTACGCCCCGCCACAATGCGGGGTGTGCTTTGGGGGGTTTTCAAAGAAAAATGGTTATGCATATGGTTGTCGTAACGTTCGCTTTGGGGGTTTTCCAAAAAAAATGATTTTTTTGCTTTTCACCCAAAAGTATATTTCATTAATTACTTTTAACCCAAAACTATTTGTTTTTTTTTTGTTACTTTTAACCCAAAATTTTTTATCTTTTGCAATCTATCCTCATAACTTTTTTTACTTTCAACTTTGGTCCTTTATAGTTTTCATTTTCCGCAATTTTTTCGCTTTATGCTTGGTTCTAAATTTTGTGACTTAACACATCGCAACGTGCATCTTTGATTTAACGTTTTTACGTTTCGTTCTAAATTTTGCGAGTTAACACGACGCAACGTGCGTGTGTGGGTGAACGTTTTTACATCGTCTATTTTTCCTCGTTTGGCAGGTTTAACATAACGTGCGGGTCCTAGATCGACTTAGTTATAACTAAAGAATACCCGCCGCATTGCGGCGGGTCGCAATCCTAGTTTTACTAATTTGTCAACAAACAATGTCCTAAAGTAACTGAGAACGTTGGGCTTTTAAAAATAACTAACAAAGATTTATAAGTTTTTGAAGCGTAAACTTATGTTCAGCCTTTTTTTTGTTTTTGTTTTGGTCTGATTTTGTTGTTCACCCCTTTTACAAATTATATATACTTCTAATTTGTAACACTAAAAGGCATAATAGGGTTGTACTTTGTGCAAGACTAATGTTCAAAGCATTGTGAGTAGTATCATGTGCATTATAAGTTGTGCGAGTTTTGAGGCTGCTTTTCTTTTTATTGGGCTACCTGGTCTGTGGGTGTGCTTTATCACCTACCTAGCAGAAACGTCTCCCCAACACAAACAACTCAGCGCTCCACCTCACAGACTCCTGAGCGAACGGGCGTCGTTTCAAAGTTGATGATGATGATGATAGATCGTGGTTGATTTAGGGTTCTGATGGGATGGTTCTAGGCGGCCTTGCGACGGCGACATCAACACCGTGGGGAAGCTAATTTTGACTAAGAGGGTACACGGATTGGTCTAATAGCAACAGAGGAAGGGTCATCAACTTGAATTCTGAATTCTGGCATCGATTATTATCAAGGTTTGTTAACTTATTATCCCCTCTTTTGCACTATTTGTTTATGTTCAACTGTTATTTGGATTACTAAGCCCCTAAATCGGAAACAATCATGTAGGAACGTTGTAATATGGATAATTAAGTCCTTATCGAACCTGATTCTCATCTCGAATCAAGATTTTTTTTTAATACGGCTCAGTTGCGTTCCTGCCAAGTTAGGGTTCCAGTGAGTTTTCCGGTAAATCGTATTTCACATGTTGAAGATTCGGAACCGCTGAGGTTAGTGTATAATTTTATGACATGCATTTTATATGAGAACTTTGTTTGATGTTTGTTGTAAATGGTTAACTGTAAGGATGATATCATTGATATCATGTAGAATAATAGAAAAGCAAAACAATTTTAAATCAGTTTGGTTTTGGCCCTGTGCATAGCAAAAGGAAGAACAATAAAATACAATGAAGTCTTGAAGGTGTTGGAATGTCTGCTTCCAAGATGACAAAAACGGAGAAAGGTGTTTTTTGTTGTTTTTTATGATTAAATTTGAATGAATAGTTTGATGATTGTGTTTACTTTTTATGGATTTTGATTTGTAAATGTTTTTCGTATTCAATTTTCATATCTGGGTGTAGTATATAATGTTTAAATTTTTAACCTTTTGAAGTTTCTTGATTTCTATACTTATCTCTTTATGTTCTTGCAGCAAGAAAAAGAGATTCACATGAAGGCATACAATAGACTAATTGATCATACTGGTTATGTGCAAGCTTTTGTTTATCCTCCATGTGATGATGAATGATGGTGTGGTGGTTATAATGCGTCATAGGGTATAAACTATAAAGAAAAGAGGAGCATGATGTGCAGGCCTATTTGACTTTCATTTGCGTAGGCATGGTCTTTTATAATCTATTATGGTATCGATCGCTCTAAATTCAAGGTGTACTTTTCCGTTTTGATATCCGATGGTTATCTCTCTTTGGCTGTTGCTAAAGATTAATGTTTGTAGTTCCACAATGTAGGTGTTGGAACAACAGCTGCTGGGCTTAAAGCTGCGGTGAGTCGGTGACAGTTTTAACAAGTTTTTTGCACTTCTTTTTTTCTCTCTGAATGTCTGTTTTTTATGAGATCTGATGTGATTTTGTATGTGATGGATTGGTTGTTGTTTGCACAGATGACGACGACTATATGATGGATTGATTTTGTTCAACATAGCTTATGCCCGTGAGGGATTGCTACGCCATGAGTCTTTTGTGTTACTCTGACAATTACGCTATCTATTAAACCACTGGCGTAGGCTCCGCTAAATTTGGTGTAGGCTATGCTGGGTTGTTTTCATACTATTTTGTTTTATAATTTAAATTAGATTTAACTATTATAAGTTGAATGATTTTACTAACTTTGGAATTTTGTAATTGTTTGACTATTAATATATGCCTGCTAGGTTGTGTTTGAGTGTACGTGTATCCAAAAATTCACAAAGTTGGAGTCTTTTGGGTGGGTTTAACCGACAAGAAAAGAGTCAAAGAAATGATGGTGTGGTTGGGTGATTAAAATAATCACAAAGGGTGTCTATATTATATGTTTGAGTGGGGCAAATCACCTTTATAACATGATTCATGTTTTGTTGTTTAAATAGGCTATGTTGCTGTAGTTTGTTAGCAAAATAAGATTGAGCAGTAGCTTGCATAAGATTCAGCTGTCAATGGAAATCAAGCAGTTTATAAATAATGTGTGGCTGCAACTTCAACTTAAAAAAAAACAATTCGTTTCCTGGCGTTGCATAATCAAAAGACGGCATGTGTGTGAGGTTCTCTGCTTACAACCTGTTTGCAGCCTTGGTGGTAGGGCTGTAAACGAACTGAACGTTCAACGAACAGTTCGTGAACCGTTCGACGGGAAGTTCGTTTATGTTCGTTCGTTTAATAAACGAACGAACATGAACAAGATATTTCGTTCGATTAGTTAAATGAACGAACATGAACAGAGGTCTCGTTCGTTCGATTGTGTTCGTGAACGTTCGGTAAGGTGTTCGTGAACATGTTCGTGAACATTCGTTGATTTGCGTTTGTTTATGTTCGTATGTTTGTGTTTTAATTGAAGATCTCTGTACTTTCTTATATTTTATTTGTACTTTTTATATTATTAAACTTTTATATATTTTATTACCCTAACAATTAAACTAGGAAACCCACTTTCACCTTGTTTATGCATGATTTCCCATTCATTTCTCATTATTTACATCGGCGAATACGATCGAGCTCCGTTCCATAATAAGGGATTCAAGTTCGAGTGTTACTCTCTGGGCCATCTTTTTTTATCATTCGTTGCGTTCGCCAAATCTATTTGTGTTCATTTGTGTTCATGAACCGTTCGCGAACACGTTCATTTCCTTAATGAACGAACACGAACATAAAATCTCGTTCGGTAAGTGTTCATAAACCGTTCGTGAACACATTTATTTCCTTAACGAACGAACACGAACAAGGCCTTGTTCGTGTTCGTTCGGTTCGTTTATAGCCCTACTTGGTGGTCAAATAGACAACCAATTTTTAGAACATGTTGAATTGTCATGTAAATATGTCGATTTACAGCTAAGAATCAGTATCGAAAAGTTAAAGAATTCATGGTTATGCTATTTGGTACGGTTTAACGGAACTCGTCGCAATACGCGCCCCGCCGCATTGCGGCGGGGTACTCATCTAGTATATTATAAATAGTAAATGGTATTAGATAATTAATATTATAAATAAATATTTATTTTCTAGATCTTTCTGTGTTTGAGTATTAAAAAAGTAAGTATGATGGGTTTCCAAAAATTAGATTAATACGTCCATAGTGAATGAAATTAAAATGAGATACTTAAAAAAAAGATTATGGTGGTCTTCAGAAAGATTAATTAGGTACTTGTTAATAATTAAGTAATAATTATATTGTTGCTACTAGATAATAATTACACTAATAGAGTTGGTGTTATAGATTAGGGTGTCAAAAGAATGAAACCCGAGAAAACATCGGATCAAATGCCCATTGATGCTTAATGCTTAGGCTAATGCGTGTGGAGAAGGGTAGTCCCTTGAGGGTGATCCGCTACGTAGGCGTCCACGCCAGTGGGTGTGGAGGATGAGCATAAAAGGATGGATAAGGTGTGAGGATGAACCCCTTTATATATGCATGTGTTTGTATGTATATGTGTGTGTTGGAGAACCGTCGCCACCGGCTTGAGGAGGACGATGAGGACGAGACCGACTTGAGGGGGTGTGATGTAGCCAGCCTGGGAACAAGTCCCACACCCCATGGCCTTAAAAAGTCCACCATAGTCCCAAATATGATTTTGGATGAGGTGGGTCTATCCTATCAATGGATTTAGTAGTTAATAACTAATTGTAAACATTCAGTAATTAATATCTTAAATTAATTAATATACTTTATCATCACACAGTATGTTTTATATATATAAAAATTTACAGTTCTTTTTTATAAAATTTAAGTTGTAAAGCCTTTGAAGTTTACAGGTGATAGCTAGTTGTATATATAGTTAATGTCAACGTTATATGTTGAAAATTTTGCAAATAGATACACATATAATACGTGCCAATGGGGTGGTAGTCAATTGGTAAAGACAACGCTTTTAAACACCTTGAGAGTAGAAAGTTTGGGTTCAAGTCACATAGACAACAAGTAGAAAATAAAAAAAAATTGCGGTTCAAAAAAAATTACATGTCCACTCGGTCAACATTATGCGTACTATCATTTGAATGATCCATTAGATACATATAATACAAATCTCATAGCATGATGATTATCATATGAAAAATGATGATTATTATAGTATAAATAAATGGATGTTATTTAGGGTGAATTTTTACGTCATACGATGGAACCGCCTCATATACTATTATATATGTTTTATGTGGACACATAAAATTATATAATAGATAAATATTAATAAAAATTTATATCAGTGATTCCATGCAACTAAATTACGAATGAACGAGGTGGAACACCCGAGCTACGCGGCGGGGTGTTCGGTAAAAAAGTGGTGAGCGCATATTTATGACAACCTGTCACATATATGACATTACGATAACCAAAGAAGCTGCATGTCTGCATAGTTTGTTTTGTTCCAAATAAAAAAACATTTTATTTTGAATACAACTCCATTCTTAATAAAATTTATATCTCAACATTAAGAAAAAAACGAAGCGTAAAAAACTAACCGTATGCTTAATTTTTTTATTTTATAAAATTAACGAAAGCAAGTTGTTAGAGAAAAATAAAAGTACTAAAATTAATTGGGTTAAATATGTATGTAGTTTGTAGTATGAGGGTTGAAATCCATAAAAACGAATACCTATCTGGATAATTCGATAGCAAAAAATGTTTTATTTCAAACATAACTCTATTTTTTTAAATACTTATATCGGAGCATTGAGAAAACAAATTGATTACAACTACGTACTTAGTTATTTTTATGTTCACTTAAGTTATTAGAGAAAAATAAATTTACTAAACTTAAATGAGTTATTTAGGGATGTTATTCTCATGTTCTTCTTATGTCTAGTTATATGTTCTTCTTATATCTAGTTATTGTATTCAAAGTTCTCATATAATGTACTTATTTGTGTAATTTGGAATTTTTTTTCTAATAAAATAATTACTTTAAAATTATTTTAATAAATAGATGGTTAAAATAATACTAATTCTATATTTTGTATTGGAATGCTATTACAATGAAAGCTATTATTATCTTGATTATTATTATTATAGTAAATAAAAGAAAAAAAAAAGTCAAAGTTTAGTTCCATGTAGAAAAATAAAAGAAAAAGAACAACATGGGTTAATAGAGGTTCGAACTCTCCACAAGAATGGTAGCAAAGCTTCTCGACCATCCACTAGAGCACCAACTTGATTATTACTTAATTTGCATTACTAAAGATTATATCTAGAAAATACGTGTATTTTAAAATAAAAGAAAAGAAACTTAAGCGCTGTTTGTTTTTTTAGAGAAGAGTTTCCTAGCCACTTATTCGCGCAAACGACACGCAAACGTTTGGGTCTGCAGATTGTTTGTTTTCTCGAATACCTTTTATTAAAAAGCCTCTGTGCGTCCTCTTTATGGTGTAGACTTGGGTTGTCCTCTTCTAACCTCTTCTCCCTTTTCTTTTTACCCTGATATCACAAAACACACAGGTTTAAAAACCTAGCACACCTCCTTCTCCTCCACCACCTCTCCTCCACCCTCCACCGCCGTCGCCGGCCTCCCCTCCACCCCTACCACCGTCGTCGCACTCCACCACCTCAACCCAGCCGCCATCGCTCTCACTCCACCACCTCAGCCAGCCGTCGCTGCCGCTCTTCACTACCTCAACCAGCCCCCGTCGCTCTCACTCCACCACCTCAGCCAGCCGCTGCCACTCTCCACCACCTCAGCCCAGCCGCCGCCGCTCTCAACCACCTCGGCCCAGCCGACAGATTCTTCTTCAATCACATGCATGTACTCCATTTAGTCCATTGTTTGTTCTTGATTATATATCTTGAATGATAGAAATGGTTCTTGATTGTACTCCATTTTAGTCCATTGTTTGTTGTGAAATTTTTGATGTTTTATTCTGATTTTAGTCCTTGTTATGATTATGTTAATTTTTTGTGTTTGTTATGATTATGTTAATTTTTTGTGTTTGTTAAGGAATTTCGATGTTTATTGTGATAAATTGTTATGATTAGATGTTCTATATGTTAAAAAATTAGTTTATTTAACCCATTCAGCAGCTTGCAGAAGTTAAAAAACAAACAGTCTTCTTCTTGCAGACTGTAGAGGTTTAGTCCACCTCTTCTGTTACAGATGGCTGCAGATGTGATCTGCAGACTGCAAACGTTTTACCTCTGAAAAAACAAACAACACCTTAGTGGATGCCATTGGTTATACATTTCACTAACCAATTAGAAGAGTTACTGTACACGATCTTTGAATATGTAAGGTATATAATTTATTGTCTTCCTTCTAGGTGTTTGTATTTTTTTTTTGAACTGTAAACTTTATTAACAAAACCGACAAACCAGGCCGGCACACAACAAAACATAGACTACATATACATATCTTTACACCAACTATCCCAAGTACAATCCTTATTTTTCGATCTAGACGAAAACCACAGAAAACCTACCACCTTTATCTCACTGATAATACTCTCCACCTTGACTGGAATGGACTCGAAGACAAAGGCGTTTCTCGCCTTCCAGATACATCAACACCCAATCACGATCAGACCTTGAACCAACTCCCTCATTTTCTCCGGAGTACCATGGACGTTGTGTAGCTCGAGGAGATCCCGGAACGAGAAGGCAATGATGCTGGGAATTTTACACCATAATGTCATATATTGGTAGACGGACGAGGCTACCCAGCAGTTAGTGAACAAGTGCTCGACCGTTTCATCACCGAAATTACACAGGGCGCATGACACGTTATCAATACAAATGTTCCTCTTTTTAAGGGCAACCCTCGTCGGGATCTTTTCCATCTCGCACCGCCAAGCAAAGATGTTACATTTTAGGGGAACCCACCTACACCAATCCATGACGAACCTGTTACTCGGAGAAGACCCGGACACAAGATACTTGCAAACCTGTTTGTATTTATATTTGTTTTGCAACTAAATATGTATATGGGTGAGATGAGGGAGATATACTTAAACAGCATATTGTCTCTAAAAAGTGTAGAAATTCATAATGTTCTATCACGTTTTGGTGGAGGTGTAAACGCTCAAATTTTTTTTACAAGATAAAAATTTAGATAGAAATTCATAAGTTGCTAACATATTGTTGTACAATCCTTACACACTCTTATACGCACCTAGTTAAAGACGATTAAGCTTTTTTTATATAAAATTAGTCCATATTATACTTCAGTTATAGATAAAAAAAGATATTCAATTTTATAATGACGTATAAAAAATTATTTGCTTGTAAAATAATAAAACAAGAAAAAAGTAAACAATGGGTGTATATTACTCCTTTTCCCCCTAATCAATATTTCAAAATATCTTTTATTCACTCTTTACCCACAATACTTTTTTTAAGAGATACATATATATAGATAGATAATGTGATTGTATATAAATGGTAACGAGAATTCAAATAATACAAATTACATTGATGAGTAACTTTTTGAGTCCGTGTGATATAGTGATTTTAACCATTTAAGTGTAAAATTAAAAAGTTTAACGTTCTGAGTCCCAAATCGTTTTTTTTCCTAACATTTTGAGTCTAAATTTTTAACACTATCCACAAGTCTGTTAACTAGGAGGACAATTTAGTTATTTACACACAAAGTACAACTCATGTATGCACAAGAGTATAAGGAACACGCATCTAATGCATAAAAATTTTAATATTATATATAAAAATACATTATATATATATATATTACACACACTTGCACACACATAAATTTCACACACACCTGAAATTTCTCTCTCTCACTCATCTAGACTCCTACCATCACCGCACCTCCACCACTATCACCACCTTCCTCACCTAACATGTCAGAAATAGAAACGTATAATGTAAGACCCTTAATATATAACTTATTTAATCAAAGTTTGCATTATTTATATATATTTATAATGCTAATTACAAAACGCATAACATAATTCGAAGTCATATAAGGCTTCATAAGTATTCGAAAGAACATTACTATTATTTAACAATGTTTAGGTTAACAAAAATGCACTACTAGAAAATGAGGCTAAAACAACTTTTTAGATGCAACCTTTTTAAATTATGTTGCATTTGACTCTAATGCAACTTCGTTCACCAAAAAGGTTGCATTAGAGGATCTAATGCAACCTCTTTCATAACAAGTTGCAAAATTTTAATATAATTGCAACTTTTTTATTTAAAAGTTGCGAATTTTACTTAAAGTTGCAACTTTTTTTCCTAAAAGGTTGCAAGTTTTATTGAAATCGCAACTTTTGATAGAAAGGTTGCATTGTTAAAGCTTAGATGCAACTCTCGTTTTGAAAGCTAGGTTGCATAACTCAAGGAAAACAAAAAATATAGTGTTTCGGTGATGTATAAATAATATTGTTTTATGATAAATTACATGGTACGAATAATGTATGTATAATAGAAACTGCAAAATAAAGGATGAGCTGCTGATTAAAAAAAAGTAGCACGACAGTGCACAAAAAACCCGAACCCGGACCTGGACCCGAAAAAAAAAACCCGAAACCGGGTATTATAAAACCCGGGTTTTTTATACCCGAACCCGACCCTACCCGTAGGGTAGGGACCGGGTATGCATATTTGATCTAAAACCCGAACCCGGAACCGGTTTTTTTATACCCGGTTTATACCCGAAACCCGGTTTTATAAATACCCGAACCCGAGCCCGGAACCGGGTTTTATAAATACCCGGAATCGGTGTTTAAAAAAACCCGATTTTGATGTAATCTTGTTTAATTATGTATGCATTAAGACTTCTAGTTCTTATGATTTAACAAAATTATGTATGCACTTTGATGTAATCTTGTTTAATTATTAGGTTTCTAATGATATTTGCCACCGCTACTTAATTATTTAGTATATTTCATTACAAGTGGAAACAAATATGCCAATATATGTTGGCCCTTCTATTTTCTTTGTTTGTTTAATATCATTATTAGTTTTTGTATTTAATAAATTGTGCCTCTGTTTATAAAGTTCAAGAATAACCACATGAAGAACTATAAATTGTGCCTCTGTTTATAAATTGTGCATCTGTTTATCAATAGATTTGATGTCTATGTGTAAGAGTTATGATTGATACATTTTATAAGCATAGTTCCGGTCGGGTTTTTTTAATACCCGGTGCGGGTTTTTTCCCAACCCGATGCATACCCGAACCCTACCCGATGAATACCCGAACCGGACCCGAACCCAGAAATAGGGTATTATAATACCCGGGTTTTATAAAACCCGACCCGAACCCTACCCTAACCCGGGTATATAGGGTATACATTTTTGGTAGAAAACCCGGACCCGACCCGGTTTTTAAAAAAACCCGATTTTGTAAAACCCGATCCTACCCGAACCCGATCCTACCCGAAACCCGGTTTTTAAAAAAACCCGATTTGTGCACCACTAAATACATGTGTCTATTACCGTCAATTATAACCCACGACAATACATTCTTACACTTTAAGATCTAAGGCTGGAGGGTGTGGGATGGAGCCCCTATGGGCTTTATCAAGACACGTAAGCGCCACGTAGGATTCACGTCAGACATAACGCCCCCTTTAATTTGCACGGTGTGGGATGGAGCCCCCTATTAATCAAAATTAAAAAAAAAAAAAAAAAACCTGATTGGTGCAAAACAAATGGGCCCCACCTGAACATCTCCTTCCTCCCGTTAATATGATGGCGGACACCTCCATGGCGCCCCAACTTAAAGTGGTGGGTGTGGGTCGATGGCGCCGGCGGCGCTATAGGAGCTTAGCTGGCGGTGGTGGCGCCTCCCACACCCTCCGGCCTAATGTGACCCAATAAGGGATGCAAGCCCACTAAAAGTTACTATGAACGTTAATCATAGTCAAACTTCGTCAGTCATTATTGGGTTGGTTAAGTATGCGAATCACAATACAAATTAAATTTATGAGAAAATAAAGTATAATAAGTTCATTATTTATAAATTTTATTATTATTAGTATAGCTAAATAAAAAAATTACTTATTAACATATTTTTTATTTACAAGTAAAACATCTAATTCTATGATTACGTTTTACTTTTAATTTAGTTTCCCGCATCAGATGCATCAAATGTTCCCCCAAAAAGTTGAATTTCCCTCTCATCTCAATTTTACAATTCCATCTCCCCCATTAGGGGGTGTTTGGCCTAGCTTTTATTTTTTTGGCTTATGCTTATATTTTAAAGTGGCTTATGCTTATTTTCTTTCATTTGATAAGCTATTTTTAAGTGTTTGGATTAGCTTATATTCTATAAGTTGATAATTAATAATTAATCTTTAGTTGTTTGTTAAGTTATTTTGTATTATGGGAAAGGGTATAATATCATTGTATGTAATGAGTAAAAAACTATCTTCTTCAAATAAGCTTATTCAAATAAGCTAAAAAACCATGTCCCATAAGCTTCTTAAAATTAGCTTATATAAGCTAATAAGCATAAGCTTAAAAAGCTAAACCAAACACCCATTAATGCTTATTTTGTAAAAATAAGCTAAAAAAGCTATAAACTTAGATAAAAAAGCTAGGCCAAACACCCCCTAAGGTATTCACTAATTCTCTCTTTCAACCACAATCGATCGCATCATATGCTCAATTACGATGCCCCATTCCCCAATCTGATGGTCGACTCCGATCGATTAATGAATCATGGCTCAATAACCGACGAACCACCATTGCACCACATTTAGGGTTTGGATTAAAATGTTGAAATTGGTTGTAACTTTGGTGCTGATGTTTGCTTTAGGGGGGTATATCATATTGCGATGATTTTAATTGGTTTGAACAGAGGAAACACTTCTAATACAACTTCAGGTATATCACTCATCATTTAAATTAGATATTGTTTTGGAAAAATATTTAGTATGCGCCTCTGCTATGTGTTAATGCGTCAAATTCTAGATTTGTTCTGATTAAATTTGGGAAAATTGTTTTTATTGTTACATATGGTTAACTGGATGAATTTTGGAAGAACCCATCGGTCATGTTTTGGAAAGAGAAAAGGCGAGAGAGGTTGATTAAGGGCATATTTTCGACTCAGATTGGTTTTAGTTGCTCATACATTTTATATGAACGAGTATCATACATACACACACAGAACATATAGCTAATTGCTTCAAGTAGTTAACTAGGCAAAGAAAATCTTGCAGAAGGGCTTATCTTAGAAAAGAAGTCACGACCTTCAGGCGCTCTAACTCGATTTTGAGCATCGCCTGAGGCATTTGGTCAGGTAACAATAAACTTTTTTTCAGTCACAGATGTATACCATATCTGTTTTTTTTTTCTTTTCACAAACTTATGAGTTGGCAAGTGGTTGATTTGGCTCTATTTGCGAACAAGGATAAGGCTACCCAGTGTGGGGGGTCGTCCAGGCCCGACGACGCCCCTCAACACCATTTCCAGCCCTCCAACGTCGCACAGAAGACGTCCAAGCTGGCCCTCCTTCACACACACACACACACACACATATATATATATATATATAGGGTAGGGATATGGTAAAAAGTGTCTAAAATGTGAGAAGGGTAAGAAATGTTTTAAACCATTGGATATTTGATCTAATGGTTGAGATCAATAGGGTATAAAATGTAAATTGTGTTTTAATTAGAAGGACCTTATGTAAAATTAAAGGGCAATAGTGACTTTTCCAACGTTTCAAATATGGTAACCGTTTCAAAACCCCCCATCAATCTCCTATAAATCAGCGAATTTATGGTAACTGTTTCAAAACCCCCATCAATCTCCTAAAAAATCAGCGAATTTCTCGTATTGAAATAAATTCTTCGATTTCCTTCACAACAACTTTTTATAACACTATAAAGAACAGTATATTACATGATAAAACACTATAGGAAGATATAACACTATCTGTTTACTGTAAAACACTATACATAAATAAAACACTGTTGATGAGGGATAAAACACTATGAAAAGGAACAGTATATTACATGATAAAACACTATAGGAAGATATAACACTATCTGTTTACTGTAAGATACTATACATAATAAAACACTATTGATGAGGATAAAACACTATGAAAGGAACAGTATATTACATGATAAAACACTATAGAAAGATATAACACTATTTGTTTACTTTACTGTAAGACACTATACAGAATAAACAATATTGATGGGGATAAAACACTATGAAAAGGAGATTAAAGATACATGTACACAATATAACACTATTGACTGGGGAATATAACACTACAACAAGAACTTACCGTAAACAATTAAATGTATAGAACAAATCGAATTCGAATCACATCCCTAATATATCGCCTGATATTTTTGGCAGTTATCTTTGGAAATTAATTAATTGATAAGAATGGACAATTACTAATATACCCTTTTGAATTAATTAAGATAAGGGACACTTGTCATTCCCAAATTATTTCTCACACTTCTTACAAAAGTTGGACTTTTTACAGGATCCTCTACCTATATATATATATATATATATATATTAGTGTCATCCTCCACTTCCTTAGGTCTCACACACACACACACACACACACACACACACACATATATTAGTGTCATCCTCCACTAACTTAGGTCTATTCTTTTTATCCCATCGTCACACCCATCCTACGAGGCGGAGCATCCTATGAGGACTACCCTCCTCCCATACCGAGTAGCCTAACGGAATACGATGTCTCTCATCATCTGTTGGCCGAAAATTATGGGTTAAAGTATATGGCAAAACATGGTTACCGTGTTCGATTAACATAGAGGTCAACAAAGGTAAAAAAAGTAGGTAATAATATTCCAAATTTGCTAATCGGTAATCAGGGTTGTTATTGTACTATTGGTTACATTTTATGTGTCAAATTATGCTAATATCTCTTTGTGTTCTAATCTTGAAAGTCTAGAAATGTGATCAGTTGTTGTAGTGTTGTTCTTCGGCTTTTTTAATGGGGTTTCATATCATAACAGATAACCAACCGGTATGATTGTCGGGCAGTTCGGTTTTTGGGTTATTTGGGTTGGGTTTGTATGAAATGTACTGCTTTTATTACAAAATAACCTATACTTTTTTATGTAATATAATATGTTAAAGTAGTTGTTGTCTCTAGAATATAACAATCAGCAATTTAAACAATTTTATTATTATTTTAGACAAACTATATGTAATTTAAGCACTAACAAATTAATGTAACGATCATGATAAAACCCGCAACTAAGTTATAGTCATGACTTCTAACTTTTTTCACTGCCTTTTCTAAATTACAGATAATTTTTATTTGTCTAAAGAATATCCAACATCAAGGCTTTAAGGATTCAACTAATTTGTTATGGGCCATACAATAGCAGACCACCACATAATCACATTTATGTGTATATGGTTAGTTATCTTTATCAATGAAACCAAGAACTCATTAGATGGATGGGTCGGACATGTTGGATTGTTGGCCAAGACAGGTTTGTATTAAAATGGGTCGTTCTTTGTACGGGTTGTAATGCATTAACTAATGAAGGCTATAAACACTTATAATATGAATATTAAATTTGGTCATTCTTTGTATAGGTTTTAGCATGAAGCTGTTTGGCTGTGAGCGATAATAGTTCAGCTAACCAATAACCAGGTTTCATTTATTTTGGTCTCAAATTAAATTATTATTAAAATATCTCGACTTTTTAAGAATTATTTGAAGTAAGCTTATATGTTTTTCTTAAGTTGAATGATGTGCTCCATTGGTAGCAATATGATAGTTTTTTTTTTTTGAGAAATCACATAAAACTTAAAGTTAACAACATATTGATACTACTAGGTGTATTTTGGTAAAAATTATGGAAAACAAAACAAGATGGAAGTGACCTAAGAGTATTCTAGAAGATGGTTTCTCACAATTGTGATGGTAATATTCTAGATGGTGTCTGTTTTACTAGTATCTACTAGTTAGATGTGTCTTTTGATATACGTATCAGCCGAGTCGTATATATTATTGTATGTGTAGTAGCGTTGTCTGCGGGCTAAGAAAATGCATGTCTAAAACATATGCATGTAACCGGTCCATAAAGTTTTGCTAGGATCTGTGACGAGGTGGTAATATGTTTTTATTTTGCTCATGTGTGTCTTATTGTTGTTCCACATGCTAATGTTTTTTTGTTAATGCTTGTATTATCATATATACATGACGACGGGCCAGTGGGGGAAACCCACTTCACCCGCTTTGGGCCTTTTTCTCTAGAAGCCCAATTATGTCAAAAGTCCATCAAGAAGAGTCACCTTGCCCATTAAGTTTTCTCCTCCTTTGTTATGAGCGGGAAAACAACTAAGCAAAGGTACAGGCCTCATTTAATGAGCGATAGGAATGGGATCTTGCCTGAAAGCACTGTACTTCTCCGGCCGAAGCATTAATTGGGGAAGACATCTCGCTGCTGGGGGTCTGACACGTGTCTGCGCCTCCCGATAACCCCCAGAAGCCGTTGGATCATATGAGGAAAATATCTAGTATGATAGGGCCAAGCTGTTATATAAGAGCAAGACAAAAGGAGCAAAGGCAGGTATCATCTCCGGTTTACCCTCATTTACTTCACCTTCATTTACTCTCCACGCATTAACTTCCGACCAATATTCCCTCACATTTACTACACACACACATCAATAAGATTCACACCAAAGGGGAAACCTTCCGGTGACTACACTCATCGGAAGAAGCTCCTCTCATTTCCGGCAAGTTTACTTACTCTCACGCCGGAGCTTGGTCACGGATCCCCCTCCCGGGGTCCCCCGTGACGAGGCTAACGGTTTATTCTTTTGTAGCAAGCAAGGATAAAAGCTCTTGACGTCACCGAAGATCCAACTAACGTCAGCCGGAGGTTGGGTATTCGACATTGGCGCCATCCGTGTGACATCAGCTTGCCCGGTGTTCCCACATCAACACTCGACGTCCAGAGAGCAGCTTATCCTGTCAGAGACAACATGACAACCCCACATAACTCACGTGTCACTCAGACGGCACAAAACGATTTGGATAAGGTCACCGTAGAGGATATTACTCATGAAGAGGGTAACGAGAACCAGGTAGAAAATCCGGGAGAAACGGAACATATCACTCCTGATTTCGTGGCCATGCACAGGGAAAAGATAACCAAGTATCTTGAGGACTTAAAGAGACAGGAAAAACTCGACAGCCTCAGAGCCAGGCTTTCTTTTGACACACCCTCTAGCCAGGAAGGAACGAACCTTCAAAACAAGAACAACAGTGGTGACCAGCTGGAAACATTTATGTCTGCCCTAAGGCAGATGTCCTCTGAGGAAAGGGAGGATCTGATCACAGGCCAGAAGTCCAAGGAGAAAGAAAAAGGGAAAGACAAATTTGGTGACGGCGGCTTGGACCAACCATACTTGCCACGAGATTTAGCCGAGGTCTCAAAGTTCACAAGAAGAATCTCAGAAGCACCCATGCCTCCCAAGACAAAGCTACCACCAGGCTTTGATCGCTATGATGGAACGAGAGATCCAGAAGATCACCTGCACGCCTTCAGAGGAGCGGGGCAGCTAGGAAGGTGGCCTATGCCAGTATGGTGCCACATGTTTGTGCAAACCCTAACGGAAGGAGCCCGGCTTTGGTTTGATAGTCTCCCCCGAGGGAGTATAGACAGCTATGAAGAACTGAGTGAGAAATTCCTCAGGAACTTTGGCCAACAGAGGAAGGTGGTAAAAAATCCGAACGAAATCCTTCATATCAGACAAAGGGATAACGAACGAATAGACCAATACATGGAGAGGTTTGTTAAAGAAAGTATGAACATCAAGGACGTCCCGGAGGTCATGAAGATTAGTGGTTTCATAAATGGGCTGAAACATGCCCAGCTATGTGAAAAGCTGGGAGAGGAGTTTCCACCCTCCTTTGACAATCTTATGGACAGAGTCCGGGCCTTCGTCCGGGGAAAGGACACGGTCAGCAAAGCAAAGGAGACGGACGTCACATCTCGGAGGATCGCCCCGGCTGCAAGACCCCCTGACAAAGGTACACCCTATTCCCGGAAACCCGCCTTTGATAGAATGTTACATGACAGGGCAAGGCCCTCATACTCTCCCTATAGACCCCGAGGGAGAGGTCCCCCTCCCTACCCCGATATCTTCACCCCTCTCATTAAGACCCCAAGTGAGATACTAGCCACAGAGAGGGTAAAGAATTCTTTCCCGAGACCACCCCCCATAAAACCGGGACCAAAGGCACAACCCAACGAGTACTGTGAATTCCACAAAGGTTTCGGGCACAAAACAGATGACTGTATGTACCTCAAAAGGGAGATAGAGGCTGCGGTGAAAACGGGGAGACTGGCCCATTTGGTCAAGGAAATCAAGGAGGGGGGAGGGGATCGCAAGGGAAGAGATGCAAGGGAGCCGGGGAGGGCAGACGTTGATATGGTTAGAAGGAGAAATGAGTTTGATACCACCCGAAGTGTAAAGGCGAGAATCCTAGGCTCCCCGAACTGCATGAAAGCTCCCATCCTCATGCCATATTTAGAAGAAAGCGAGGTGCAACGACTCCCGCTGAATATCTCAGCTGTAATAGCGGGACACAAGGTGTCCAGGATACATGTGGATGGAGGGTCAGGCGTTGAGGTAATATACGAACACTGCTTTCTTAGGTTCGATAGGGACATAAGAGATAGGTTGGAGGAAGATTCTATCCCATTGGTAGGGTTCAACAACAGTGTGTCACATCCCCTGGGAAAAATCAAGCTCCCATTCACAGTTGGTGTAGGGGATCGGGTCCGAACGATAAATCTGACCTTCACAGTAGTCAGGGCACCCTCTAAGTACAATGCAATCTTGGGGAGACCCGGAATTGGAGACCTGCAGGCACAAGCATCCACTCCCCACGGAGCTTTGGTATTTCAAACACCAAAAGGCCTCGCATGGGTTAAATCCGCCTACGAAGTAGTTTCTTCCGTATCAAAAGGGGAAGAACTAGGGAAATCTCAAGGAAAAAAGGTGGAGGAATGGGTCCTCTGCGATAGGTTCCCGGAACAGACAGTCAAGGTGGGAAGTCACTTGAGTGACAAATGCAAGAGTGCCCTGAAGGAGTTGCTCCTCCATAACATAGATGTGTTTGCATTTCAACATGGAGACATGACGGGGGTCCCAAGGAGTCTAACGGAGCACCGGCTTAACACCTTTACATGGGCAAAACCAGTGAAACAAAAGAAGCGGAGTATGGGACCTAATAAAAGAAGGGCTGCTTGTGAAGAAACTCGGAAACTACTCAGAGCGGGGATAGTCAGGGAAGTTAAATACCCATCCTGGGTTGCCAACCCAGTCATGGTTCAGAAAAAAGACGGGGGATGGAGGATGTGCATCGATTTCTAAGACCTAAACAAAGCATGTCCTAAGGACTGTTATCCTCTTCCGGAGATAGACACCCAGGTGGACTCTTTGTCTCAATACCCCCTGAAATGTTTCCTGGACGCCTACAAGGGATACCACCAAATTCAGATGTCAATAGAGGACGAAGAAAAAACCGCCTTCATCACAAACGAGGGGACGTTCGGCTACACCAAGATGCCCTTCGGCCTTAAGAACGCTGGGGCCACATACCAGAGGTTCATGAACACCCTGTTTAGGGAACAACGAGGAAGGAACTTGGAGGTATACGTTGACGATATTGTTATCAAAAGCTTGACGGAGACGACCATGATAAGCGATATAGCCGAGACTCTCCACACTATGCAGGACGTGAACATGAAGTTAAACCCTTGGAAATGCTGTTTCGGAGTAGAGGAGGGGAACTTCCTGGGCGTAGTGGTCACCAAGGGTGGGATCAAGGCAAACCCGGAGAAAACCCAAGCGGTGGCTGAGATGCGATCCCCCAGGTCCCTGAAGGACATCCAGCAACTAAACGGAAGACTGATAGCGTTAAACCGTTTCTTATCGAAGGTGGTTGACAAGACCCTTCCCTTTATGAAGGTATTGAAAGACTGCCTCCAAACAAACAAGTTTAAATGGACCGCGGAGGCTGAGGCAGCCTTTCAAGAAATGAAAGCATACATCTGCAAGCTCCCAATGCTGGCCACCCCAGTACCCGGGGACCCATTGCTCCTGTATCTATCCGCCTCAAAGACGACCATAAGTGCGGTCATGATGGTAGAGCGGGAAGGGAGGCAGATCCCCATATATTTCATCAGCAGGACACTTAAAGGACCTGAGGAACGGTACATGCCTTTGGAGAAACTCGCATTAGCTCTCGTCTTCGCATCCCGAAGACTCAGGAGGTATTTCCAAGGGCACAAGATTACCTTAATGACTGATCAGCCCCTTCAGAAGGTACTCAGGAGGCCGGAGCTGTCTGGGCGGCTAGCTAAGTGGGCTGTGGAGTTAGGAGAACACTCTCTAGAGTTTAAGCCCAGGACAGCCATGAAAGGACAGATACTGGCTGACTTCTTAGCAGAAGTCCCCGAGGACGAAGAAAGGGAGCTATTGAAATGGGAGGCTTTAGAGAAAGAAGAAAGAGAGAAGGAAGATGAGGCGGTGTGGAAGTTGCTCACCGATGGAGCATCCAGTGAAGAGGGAAGTGGAGCTGGAATCACACTGATAAGTCCTGAGGGGGTCGAGCTGACATATGCTATAAGGCTGGATTTCGAGAACACCAACAATACCGCAGAATATGAGGCCCTCCTAGCAGGGATGAGGCTGGCACAAAAAATGAAAGCAAAACATGTAGAAGCCATCACTGATTCACAGCTAGTAGTAAAACAGTACCAAGGAGAATATGAAGCTAAGGATAGCACCATGGCTCGATACGTGGAGAAAGTTAAGGAGACGGCTAAGGCATTCAAAACTTTCAAACTGCAGTACATCCCTCGTGGAAGGAACAGGAAATCTGATGCACTTAGCAAATTAGCCTCGGTAGCATTTGACCACCTCGCGAAAGAAGTCAAAGTGGAGATCCTGACATCCTCCTCCCTTAACACAGCAGAGGTTGCCACGGTCGAAAGTCCTCAAGAAACATGGATGACCCCAATAGTCAGATTTCTCCGGGATGGAACCCTACCCGAGGGGGGGGGGGGGTGGGCTGCCCGAAAGATAAGGGTCAGGGCCCTACAGTATGAACTGATCGAGGGAGAGCTATACCGGAGGTCATATCTGGGCCCGTCCCTGAAGTGCGTTGATACGGAGGAAGCTGAATATGTGGTTAGGGAAATGCATGAGGGGATTTGCGGAATGCACTCGGGACCAAGAACGATAGTAAGAAAGGGAATGAATGCGGGGTTTTACTGGCCACGGATGTACGAAATGGCATCCGAGGAAATCAAGAAGTGTGACAACTGCCAGGTGCATGCACCGATGACCCACCGGCACAAACACCCCATGGTACCAGTTTCGACGTCGTGGCCGTTCCAGAAATGGGCCATCGACATAATTGGACCTTTCCCGGAGGGTCCCGGGGGGGGGGGGGTCAAATACGTGGTGGTAGCCATTGACTATTTCACTAAATGGATTGAAGCAAAGCCCTTGGGAAAGATCACTGGAGACCAGATGAGAAGGTTCGTGCTGGATAACATCATATGCAGATATGGGGTTCCAAGGGAGTTGGTGAGTGACAACGGGGTCCAATTTGCTGGAAGACCCTTCAAACCGTGGTGCGAGCAGATGCGGATCCAACAAGTGTTACTTCCGTTACCTATGCCCAGAGTAACGGGTTAGTGGAGAGAGCCAACCAAAGCGTCATCAAAGGAATGAAGGGTAGGCTTGGGAGGAAACAGAAAGGCTGGCTGGAAGAACTTCCATTTGTGTTGTGGGCATACAGAACCACCCCCAAAAGTTGCAACGGGGAAACCCCGTTCAGCCTTACCTATGGGACGGAAGCTGTCATCCCTGCTGAGATCGGATCCCCAACTGCCCGAATGAAGCTTCGGGATGAGGAGAATGAGCAGGACCTCAGGATGAACCTAAACTTGTTAGAGGAAAGAAGGGAAATAGCAGCAGTTAAGGAGGCCCAATACAAAAAGCTCCTGGAAAGTTATTACAACGCCAGGATGAAGAAGCTCAACATTGTCCCAGGGGACCTAGTTCTTAGGGCCAACGAGGCTAGTCTGCAAGAAAACGTCGGGAAGCTAGGCCCCAACTGGGAAGGACCCTACATAGTCACGTGGGCGAATGGCAAAGGGACTTGCAAGTTGGAAACACTAGAAGGCAAGGAGGTTCCCAGGACCTGGAACCTCATGCAGCTCAGGAAGTATTGCATGTAAGGGGTGTACCCCCAAGGAAAACGGCCAAGAGCCACTTTTGTAATAGGTAACTATATGTACGAGGGCCTTTCCCCCAAGAGGATGAACCTTTTGTAAACAATCTATGACGGGAAGTATAAGCCCCCAAAGATTAAATGAAAGACGGACGAAAACGTCCCATTTTGAGAACACAATGGACAATTGCACCTGGGCAGACGTGCCTAGGGACACCATTAAACCTAAAACTAGAACAAACAAACACACGTGTATGAGGCATTCAAAGCATGCCCAAAAGCCCGGCCGTGGGGCTAATAAAGGTCTAGCTAACCTAAAACGGACAAAACAAGTTAAAAACATAGCACCGCGTTATAAACTTGTCCACCGATTGGCCTCGAACAGACAATCACAGTTTAACGAAGCAAACAACAAAACAAAAAAAAAACAAAAAACAAAAAAACAAATAATGCAAACACACCCGTATGTACAAAACTACGAAAGGGAATCTGCTTTATTTACTACAAAATGCATATACAAAGAAAAGCCCTAACAACTTGGGCAAGAATTAGCAATATACAAGATTGCAAACACAGCAAGGAAAAACGAAAACATAGCTCCTTGCTAAAATAGCCTAAGAACCCCCAGGAAATCACCAAACTGGCCTCCGGTAAGAACCCCTGCAAAAGCAAAACAGGCAAGCAACAGGCTACAAAACAAAAAGGCTATACATAACTATGAGCCATACGGTTAAAGGTCGAAGTGGTCCCCAACACAAAAGACCACCCACGATAGTCAAGCAAAACACACAAGTATCCTAAAGTAAGTTAAAGTTATTACAACCATATCGAAGTGTATCAAATGTTTGGAATTCATTGGGGATCACCCCCGGAAAGAGATGGCGGAGACGAAGGACCGGCAGAGGAGAACAGGGTCTTCAATTCATCAATAGAGATCAAGGGATGCTCCAGGATTTTGGCAAGGATGGCTGGGGTTTTACGCCCAAACTCCTCGTTCAGTTTGGACAGCCTCTTTTTTGCCTTAGAGTTATAAAGAGGAGTCTCTTTTCTACCCAAGCCTTGGGCAGAATAGGCATAACCATCCTTTAATCCCGCCTGATAACCAACATCCCTATAAGCCCTGTAGACCTCCTCCAAGCCACTTTTAAAGTCCTCCGATTGAGCAAAAAACCTTCAGTAATCAACCAATGCTTCTCCCCCGCCAATCGCTGGTTATCATCGGAAGTCACCCCGTAGTCTGCATACATGGCGTTGAGCTGCTCCTGGGAGACGGAGCCAACTTCCTTCAAATGCTTCAGCTCAGCAGCAAGCTCCTCCTTCTCCTCAACCAACGACGCCATCTCCCGCTCCCAAGCCCGTTCCTTCCTCTCAAGCATAGCCCCAGCTCCCTAAACAAAGAATCAGTGAGCATGCATGTATAAAAAAAGGGGGGGGGGGAGGAGAAGACTATGCACCTTCTCCTCCTGTAATCTTCTCTCAGCATCAACCACCCGGCTCCTAAGCCCAGCAACAACCGACTGGGAAGCCTTAAGCTCAGCCTTAAGTCCTTCGTTCGCCTTCCTCAGATCGTCAACCCTTTGCAGCATCCCAGCACCCCTGAAAAAGCTTTCACACAGAGACATACTGTATTAATCCTCAAAGAGATCATCCCTCAGGGCAGAGTTTACAAATTTATGCGAGGGATGGACAGCATGGTTCAGAAAGTCCCTAGCAGCTTCAGGAGTCCCTATAACGGAAGAATTCGTTACCTTCCATTTAGGGACATAAGTAAAGGGGAGGGAGTCGGCAAACAAAGGGGCAAGAGGGGATCGATGAACAGGGCCTTCGAGAGTAGTGGGTTTGCTAGTCCCAGTAGCATGTGGGGGAGAAAGTTCGAAAGCTGAGGAAAAGCGAGCCACCCCCACCTCAGAGGCCTTGTCCCGGATACGGGAATGAGAGGGACCAGTAGGAATTTCGATAGGCTCCAGGGAACTCCCCTAAGAAGTAAGAAAAGGAACAATCAGGAACTACACAGAAAGACAAAGAAAAAAAAAACAGGAGAAAAGAAAGCTTACCAACAAAGGAGCACTCACTAAGCTTGAGGACTTCAAGTGCTTAGACAGGGAACCTTTAACCCCAGCAGGGGGAAGGTCAGAAACAGCCCTAGAGGAAGGAGGAAGCTTCTGACCACTGGCACTACGAAGCCTCTGACGGATATTACGAGGTGCAGGAGCCAGTTGGGGGCTAGCCGACCTCCTCTTACGAACTAACTGTATCTCCACGTCTTCGTCGTCACTTTGACCAGAAGGATGAACAGGAGGAAGGTCAGGAGAACTCTCCTCCTCACCGGAAGGATTCTCCTCATCACCACCTAGGGTGGCAGAGCCTCCTGCCTGAACGGATCCCCCTGCAACCTGCGCTTCCACGTTCAACCTAGGATCAACCTCATTATCAACCACATACTTTACGTCCTTGGAGTCACCCTTGAGAAGCCTCCACAAAGTCATTTCTGCACAAAAAGGAGACACTAAAGATGACTACGGGATTCCCAAAGACATAAAAGAAGAATGGATGTAAGAAGCAAACCAAGAACAAAAAGGTACCTTTCTTGCCGAAAAAAGCCCTCGGGCGAACTGGATAAGAGGGACTTAACCCCCCCATAGCAAGCATCCCTTCGGAGAAAGTGAACGCCCTCGTTGGGTTGTCACACATCCTTTTCCACTGAACAGTCTCGGCCGCAGAAAGAGTGGGAATGGTGTCCTCGATAGCAGCGTCAAGATCCTTTGGCAAAGGGGAATCCAGCAACATAGCGGCTGAAACAAAGATGAATCTACACTTCCAATCCTTTGGATAAGTAGAAGTGGGCATAAAACTGTAACAGGGTCTTGAAACATTGTTCTGTCATTTCGCAAATGTAAACCAGTCTCCGTCGGAGATAAGCCGGTAAAACATGCAAAACAAAGGAACAGAGGGTTCCCCTGAGATAGCCGCACAGGACAGTTCAAAATGAACCACTCTCATGAGCCCCAAAGGATGAATCTGTGAGAAGTGGACGCCAAAGTGACGAAGCAGAGAAACCTTAAAAGCAGAAAGGGGGTATCGGACCCCACATGAAGAAAAGGCAAGGGTGTAAATAGGAATCCTGTCCGGTGAGCATTCTGCCGACTCACTAGGGCCGGGCAAGGAAGGAGAAAATCGGTCCGGGATGTTGTATGCCTCAACGAAGGATCTCAAGTCCCTCGCCGTCAACACAGACCTTATCGAAGACCGGCCACCGCGACTCATGGTTGTAAGAAATGTTAATACAGGGAGGAAGTTGCAGAGAAGAAAAGAGGGTTAGAAAGTTTGAATGGGAAATCGGAAAAGCCAAATAGGGTTTTAAAGAGACACCGCTGACATACAAGTAACCGTCACATCAGCGGTCTCTTCAAAATTCAAAAATGGGCACGTGCTACTAAGGGATTAACTCCCGCTAACAGTTATTCGGCGATGTCATCATTAATGGGAACGGCAGGCGATAACTGACCCGGGGTGGGCCCACCAAAGGAAAAACCACCTCTCTCAAGCAATTGTGATTCAGCCCTGGATCATGAGCCTCGGGTCTCAGAACCAGGGACTAAAGATGACTTGACGACGGGCCAGTGGGGGAAACCCACTTCACCCGCTTTGGGCCTTTTTCTCTAGAAGCCCAATTATGTCAAAAGTCCATCAAGAAGAGTCACCTTGCCCATTAAGTTTTCTCCTCCTTTGTTATGAGCGGGAAAACAGCTAAGCAAAGGTACAGGCCTCATTTAATGAGCGATAGGAATGGGATCTTGCCTGAAAGCACTGTACTTCTCCGGCCGAAGCATTAATTGGGGAAGACATCTCGCTGCTGGGGGTCAGACACGTGTCTGCGCCTCCCGATAACCCCCAGAAGCCGTTGGATCATATGAGGAAAATATCTAGTATGATAGGGCCAAGCTGTTATATAAGAGCAAGACAAAAGGAGCAAAGGCAGGTATCATCTCCGGTTTACCCTCATTTACTACACCTTCATTTACTCTCCACGCATTAACTTCCGACCAATATTCCCTCACATTTACTACACACACACATCAATAAGATTCACACCAAAGGGGAAACCTTCCGGTGACTACACTCATCGGAAGAAGCTCCTCTCATTTCCGGCAAGTTTACTTACTCTCACGCCGGAGCTTGGTCACGGATCCCCCTCCCGGGGTCCCCCGTGACGAGGCTAACGGTTTATTCTTTTGTAGCAAGCAAGGATAAAAGCTCTTGACGTCACCGAAGATCCAACTAACGTCAGCCGGAGGTTGGGTATTCGACACGGCAAACAAGGAATTACCAACTATAATCCAAATGTTTGAGCGTATTCGTAAAAGGAAAAACTGGTGTGTATATGTTGATCATATGATGACACGGCAAACAAAATTGTAAGTTAGTATTTCAATGTCACAACATGTTTTTTTACATTAAAGTAGGTTTTTATGGGTGTTGTTGCATTATCTTTTCCAAAGCGACTGTTGAACTTGAGAATAATCACTTGCCTGATATACGAAAGGAGATTGAAGAGGACCATGAAAGGAAAAAGGACAAGTTAGAGGCTATGCGAAAAAGTTATTGACAACTAAGGAGATAACTCTAAAGTTATGGTGCGAAAGCTTATGGAACAACTATCTTTGGAAAGTTGAGAGTATCTTGACATGAACATGAAGTTTTCATGCTGCTTTATGATTGTAATACACAACTTTGTATTGCTACATTCTTATTTTGAGTTTTGGACATATATGTTACAATCCATCATCTATGATATCTATGATGTGCTTTAAAGTGTTATATATATAAGGTGTATATTTTAAGCCCTTTTTAACACTTATTTTAGCCAAGTTTTAAATTTATAAAACACGATATTTCACTAACACTAAACACACATATGGGCAAGTGCACCCATCGTTGAGTGTAGTATAGCGTTGGTAAGATACCGAGGTCGTCCAAGGACACAAGAGCTTTTAGTACCGGTTTATCCTCAACGTCTAACCAAAATAAAAGTTTAGAAAAATGTTTTAAACTAAGAAAAATAAAACTAACTAAAATGCTGAAAATAAAAATAAAAATAAAAACAGATAGACAAGATGAATCACTTGGTTCCGACTCGTATCTAGTATAACCTTTGATTATTTCCGCACTTTTGCACATAATTAAGAGATTATCTTAGTTATTGTAGTAGGCCCCTCTTTTGAAGGCGACGTTACCCTCACCCCAGTAGTTTGAGTCAGCAGGGATACAATCCTAAAAGGGTGGATTATTGGAAGATAATGAATTAAGTTATTAATGCAGTATTGTGGTAGGCCCCGCTTTTGGCGGTGACGTTACCCTCGGCTAAGTAGTCTGAGTCAGCAGGGATACAGTCCTAAATAGCCGGGTTATAGTATTAATAGTAGTTAACTTATGAGGGGATCAAAGAGTTTGGACCCCCGCCATCCAATACCGTGAAGTATTGAAGGAGGTCCTACTAAATTTGACCCAGGTCCATTGCAGGACCTCTAAACGCTGAACAATGGCAAGACCTTTACCAAACCGTTCCCTTAACCCCCTACCAGGTAGCCAACATATCTCCATATAGACCGTGGAGATATGAATGGTGAAAATCCTTTATTTTATATAGACAGTAAAATAATGCCAAGACACCACGGACAAACGATAAAGAAAGATCACCTTTAACATAAGTAACTAGTTATTAAAGTCATTAATACAAAACCAAATAAAAAGTGCAAAAGATTAGAAATAAAAAGTATTATACTAGACACTTTGTCTTCACCAAGTGATGTAAGAGACTTAGGCAAACATGGCCTTGATTGTCAAGAACTCTTACGATCAATCTTGGATCCCGAGATGACTCACACACTCTACGATGGACAATGGATGATGGTGGTGGATGATGGTGTTGTGATGGTGGTGGGTGGTGGATGAAGTGTGAGAGAGGTGGTGTGCCAAGGGATGAGATGAAATGAATCCAAGCACTCCTATTTATAGGCTGAACAGAGAGCTGGACACGGCCCCGTGTCCGTCTGACACTCTCTCTCCTCATTAATTGTAATTCGCAATTACAATAAATGCGCCTGCTGTACTTTCGACACGCCCCCCGTGTCCGCTGAGCACGGCCCCGTGATGGGCAATAGAAGCTTCTATAGGTTTGTCTTTTCTGCTGCTTCTTGGGCACGGCCCCGTGCTGGCTTAGCACGGGGCGTGTTCAGTCTTCTGTTTTCTCTATTTTGCTTTGGAAGGTGCCGTTGAGGGTTCGGGCAGTCCACTAATGTTCCTTTTCTTGTATTTATGTTGGATTTAGCTGTCTTTTTGCTTCTTTTGCGTTTTTGAGCTCATTTAATCCTGAAAATACAAAAGGAAGACAAAAACACTCTTTTTCCAATATTAGCACTAAAAAAGGGTTAGTTTTATGCCTCATTTGTTGTAATTTATATGTTGCATTTTACACACATCAAATACCCCCACACTTGAACTTTTGCTTGTCCTCAAGCAAAACTCTTTAATATGTGGCTTACACTCCCAAATGGAATAGGTAGAAGAGAAGGTTTTGGGCTTGTCGTAGAGTGTCGGGATTTCCAAGATCTTTTTGGGTTTTATTTTTATTTATTTACACTCCTATTCGTAATGATTTATTTAGAACTGTTCATAAAAGAAATTACTTATTTGGGCATAACATGCCTTTTTAAAATTCTATTTATATACAAGTTCACATACCTCGCGGGGAAATCACTCATACTCGGCCGAAGGTGTATTTTTAGTGAATCACTCGAGAGCGGCACGGAACTTATTCCTACCATAGGCTTGCCAAGAAATCAATCCTCCTCCTTTTTAACTTTTATACCTTTGTAGATATCAAGAGGACTTTGTGGGTTAAGGGTTGGCTAGGGTTAAAGGTAGGTGGTTGGGTTAGTGGTTAGTAGAAAAAGGGCTAAAAGCGTAACAAGTGTCGGTTTTCGTATTTTTGCAACTTTTTATTTTGATGAAGCTTTTATTCAAACTAAGTTATTTTTGATTAACTTGTTTGTTTATTTTCTTTTTGCTTCATCATTATCACAATTTTTTTTTTCACGAAGAACCGAACTTGTTACTAAAATAAAGGGTTAAAAATGAAAAAGGTTTTGGTGGATGAAAGGGTTTTTGTTTGGGTGATGAAACGAAAAGGTTTAGGCTCAAAGGGGCTAACTAGGGGGATTTTTGGGTAGGTGGTAAAGGAAAAAGAAAAATAATGGTGTAGAAATGAAAAGGGTTAGTCCTAATGCCTCCATCATTTACTTACTCGGGTTTAAGTTGATAAGGACCGGGAATGTATTGTCATGGCAAGTTCTAGAGTTGTAAGAACCAAGCAGCTATTCACACAAGAAACGAAAAATGAGCATTTAGTCAAATGATATGTAATTGTGTGCTCAATAAAGGCTCAAAACTCACTTTTGTGGGAATGGGTTTTTATGTGATCAAGTATATAATCAAATTTTAAATAAGTTTGCTATGCCTTTTCATAATTTTCTTATGTTGGTTCTTTTTATCACTACGCTATCGGTTGTAAATTTGTAAAAATATAACCTTTTTGAGAACTTGAATTTCCCGAGTTAAACCTAGACAAGTAAAAAAAATGAAATTTTTGAAAAAATTTGGGGTGATTAGCGGTTCCAATAGAGTTTTGTGTAAGGCTTGTATTTAGGACTTGCAAAATTCAAGGTTTTAGCATCCCCCCCCACACTTAAATTACACATTGTCCTCAATGTGTCCCAAAAATAAATTTTTAGGTTGATTAGATGTGTAAAATAGTGTTTAAAAAGCAAAAAAATTGTGTTACTGGGCGCTGAACACGGCCCCGTGTTATCCGGGCACGGCCCCGTGTTCAAGTGCCAGTAACAAAATTGAAATAAGTCAAACAGAAGGCTGGACATGGGGGCGTGTTGGGTGAACACGGCCCGTGTCCAGGTACCTGTACTGGGCGTTTTTCTGCAGGTGGTTCGGCACGGGGCCGTGTTGGTTGGGCACGGCCCGTGTTGAACCTTCTGAAATGGAGAAAATTGTCGGGTTGCCTCGTTCTTGTGCATGGGATCATTTTTCTCGTTCCCCTTTTCATCCTTTACCAGCATGAGTGTGTTTTATTCCTGAAAATTAAAACTAACTAGAAAACATAAAAATTAACCTAAATTAAACTAGGGATAGTCCCGTGGAATGCCTCCATGGTGCGCCACGTTTATAAGGGTCCTTGGCTAGACCCAAAGCCTGGTCATATGTTACCCAATTGGGATGAGTTGCATCCCATGTTACACCGTCGGAGAGCGTCATCCAAGCTTGAGTCTATGACCTTCATGTAGTTGACCGGATCTTCTTCCTCTACTCGCTTTCCACATTCAAATTTTACCTCTTCATCCCCAAACTTCAATGTTAGAGTTCCGTCATTCATATCCACCAACGCTTGGGCGGTGGCTAGAAATGGCCTCCCGAGGATGAGAGGGACATCGGTGTCTTCTTCCATGTCTAGGATGACGAAGTCGGTTGGAAAGACGAATTTGTCAACCTTGACTAGCAGATTTTCGGCGACACCTTGTGGGAATTTGACGGACCTGTCGGCGAGTTGAATGCTCATCTTTGTAGGGCTTGTTGTTCCTAGGCCGAGTCGCTTGAACATTGATGTGGGCATGAGGTTGATGCTAGCCCCAAGATCGGCTAAAGCATTTCGGACGGGGGACTTCCCAATCGAACAAGGGATTGTGAAGCTCCCGGGGTCGATTTTCTTTTGTGGAAGTTTGTTGAGTACTAAAGCTGAACATTCTTCGCCTAAGTTAACTAATTGCAATGATTCAATTTTCCTTTTGTGAGTGAGGAAATCCCTCATGAATTTTGCATATTTAGGCATTTGGGTTAGGACCTCAATAAAAGGAATATTAACATGCAATTGTTTTAGTAAACTTTCGAACTTTGCGAATTGCTCATCGGTCTTTTGACGATTTAACCTACCGGGGTACGGAATTGGAGGAGTCTTGGTGGGCTCTTGATTTGGTATAGAAGCCTTTTCTGGCGCAGGAGGAGTTATAGGCTGGCTAGAATGGCTTCTTTCATTTGGTGGCAATGGAGCATCCTCGGGACCCACGGTTCGATTTCTTAATGTGATGAGATGTACTTGTGCCTTTGGGTTCGTTTCGGTATTACTAGGTAACGCGTCTTGTGGTCTCTCGGAGAAATTTTGAGCTAGTTGATTTAATTGTTTTTCAACGTTCTGAATGCTAGCTTGTTGATTTCTAAAATTTGATTCCAATTGTTGAAATCGATCCGAGTTTTTCTTTTCAGTGTCAGAGATGAGGCGAGATACCGTATCTTCAAGCCTTTCTCTTCCACCTTGTTGTTGAGAAAAATTTTGCGGTTGTTGAAAATTAGTTCGTTGGTTTTGTTGGTTACTACTATTGCCGGGATCTCTCCAACCAAGATTTGGGTGGTTACGCCATCCTTGGTTGTAGGTACCCGTTGGAGGACCCGACGGCCTAGGTCTATTATCCAAGTAGTTTACCGTTTCAGTTTGTTCATCTAATTCTTTCATACAACTCCAATTTTCATGTGACCCACCACACCCTTCACAAGCCATAACCGAGGCCGTTTTTGTCATTTCTAGCCTTTTGCTTTTTGAAGAGAGGGCCTCGATTTGGGCTTGTAAAGAGGTGCTTTCATCAACCTTATGGGCGCCCGGGGCAATAGATTTATTACCCCGGGGAGTGTGCCATTGAAAATTGGTTTGAGCAATTTCCTCAATTTGGTTATATATTTCATTTGGGCAACGATTACCTAAGAGTCCCCCGGAGCTTGAATCAAGTGTTTGTCTTGTGTGTGGCAACAATCCATTGTAGAAAGTGGATACTTGTTGCCATACCGCTAGACCATGGTGAGGACACTTTCTTAAAAGCTCCTTGAACCTTTCCCAAGTTTCATATAAGGATTCCCCATCCTCTTGTGAGTATGTATTAATTTCAGTCATTAATTTGGCCGTTTTAGCAGGAGGGAAATACTTATATAAAAACTTTTGGGCGAGTTCATCCCAGGTGTTTACCGATCTAACTGGGAGGGTGTTAAGCCAAGCCTTAGCTCGGTCTTTTAGTGAAAAAGGAAACATTCGAAGGCGGATGGCGTCATTTGATGCTCCATTGATCCGAAAGGTATCACATATTTCTAAGAAGTTAGTAATATGTAGATGGGGATCCTCGTCCGCAAGCCCGTGGAAGGTTGCGGAGTTTTGGAGCATTTGTATCAAATGCGGCCGAAGTTCGAAGTTGTTGGCCTCGACATTCGGTGCATTGATAGCGGCGCCAAGATTGCCTACGGTAGGCCGTAGGTAATCCATGAGGGTACGTTGGTCCGCCATTGGAAGTGGGTCCCCCGAAGCTTTCTCTTGATTTTTAGCTTTAAGTCTTTTTCTGAGAAAGCGCTCGGGTTCTTCTAGGGGTTCTTTTATGTCTCTACTAGAACTGGAGCTCATGCACTACGTAGGAGGTTCAAATGTGGCGCCTGGGTTCCAAATCCTGCAATAAAAACAAAAAAGAACGTTGGTCAGAATGTTCACCACGGCCCCGTGCTCAGTGAACACGGCCCGTGGTCAGAAGTACAGTAATTGTTTTCTGTATCCCAGTTACTGGGAGTTGGACACGACCCCGTGTTGCACCGACACGGCCCCGTGTTCAGCTCTCTGTAACTCAGAAAATAAAAACTGCCAGTGATGAAGCTGGGCACGGCCCGTGTCTGACCGAGCACGGCCCGTGCTGAGCTCTGCAGAAGCTGAAAAACTAAGAAAATCCTAAAAAAATTAAAAAGAAAAATAAAAGATGATTAGGCCGTTGATTCCTAACTTTCTTAAAATCCTTGTGTCCCCGGCAGCGGCGCCAAAAACTTGATGTGCGTTAAAGTGTTATATATATTAGGTGTATATTTTAAGCCCTTTTTAACACTTATTTTAGCCAAGTTTTAAATTTATAAAACACGATATTTCACTAACACTAAACACACATATGGGCAAGTGCACCCATCGTTGAGTGTAGTATAGCGTTGGTAAGATACCGAGGTCGTCCAAGGACACAAGAGCTTTTAGTACCGGTTTATCCTCAACGTCTAACCAAAATAAAAGTTTAGAAAAATGTTTTAAACTAAGAAAAATAAAACTAACTAAAATGCTGAAAATAAAAATAAAAATAAAAACAGATAGACAAGATGAATCACTTGGTTCCGACTCGTATCTAGTATAACCTTTGATTATTTCCGCACTTTTGCACATAATTAAGAGATTATCTTAGTTATTGTAGTAGGCCCCTCTTTTGAAGGCGACGTTACCCTCACCCCAGTAGTTTGAGTCAGCAGGGATACAATCCTAAAAGGGTGGATTATTGGAAGATAATGAATTAAGTTATTAATGCAGTATTGTGGTAGGCCCCGCTTTTGGCGGTGACGTTACCCTCGGCTAAGTAGTCTGAGTCAGCAGGGATACAGTCCTAAATAGCCGGGTTATAGTATTAATAGTAGTTAACTTATGAGGGGATCAAAGAGTTTGGACCCCCGCCATCCAATACCGTGAAGTATTGAAGGAGGTCCTACTAAATTTGACCCAGGTCCATTGCAGGACCTCTAAACGCTGAACAATGGCAAGACCTTTACCAAACCGTTCCCTTAACCCCCTACCAGGTAGCCAACATATCTCCATATAGACCGTGGAGATATGAATGGTGAAAATCCTTTATTTTATATAGACAGTAAAATAATGCCAAGACACCACGGACAAACGATAAGGAAAGATCACCTTCAACATAAGTAACTAGTTATTAAAGTCATTAATACAAAACCAAATAAAAAGTGCAAAAGATTAGAAATAAAAAGTATTATACTAGACACTTTGTCTTCACCAAGTGATGTAAGAGACTTAGGCAAACATGGCCTTGATTGTCAAGAACTCTTACGATCAATCTTGGATCCCGAGACGACTCACACACTCTACGATGGACAATGGATGATGGTGGTGGATGATGGTGTTGTGATGGTGGTGGGTGGTGGATGAAGTGTGAGAGAGGTGGTGTGCCAAGGGATGAGATGAAATGAATCCAAGCACTCCTATTTATAGGCTGAACAGAGAGCTGGACACGGCCCCGTGTCCGCTGGGCACGGCCCCGTGTCCGTCTGACACTCTCTCTCCTCATTAATTGTAATTCGCAATTACAATAAATGCGCCTGCTGTACTTTCGACACGCCCCCGTGTCCGCTGAGCACGGCCCCGTGATGGGCAATAGAAGCTTCTATAGGTTTGTCTTTTCTGCTGCTTCTTGGGCACGGCCCCGTGCTGGCTGAGCACGGGGCGTGTTCAGTCTTCTGTTTTCTCTATTTTGCTTTGGAAGGTGCCGTTGAGGGTTCGGGCAGTCCACTAATGTTCCTTTTCTTGTATTTATGTTGGATTTAACTGTCTTTTTGCTTCTTTTGCGTTTTTGAGCTCATTTAATCCTGAAAATACAAAAGGAAGACAAAAACACTCTTTTTCCAATATTAGCACTAAAAAAGGGTTAGTTTTATGCCTCATTTGATGTAATTTATATGTTGCATTTTACACACATCAATCTATGTTATTACTTTTATGTAATTGAGATAATAATGCATCTTAAAAGCAATAAAAGTGCGTGAAACATTGAGGTTATAAAGTTGCGTTTGTTGTAACCAAAATTGTAAGAAATGTTGCATTTACAATAAAAAAAAGTTGCATTCTTGTAACTAAAATATGATAAAGGTTGCATTCATGTATAAAAAAGGTTGCATTTAAGTGTTATAAAGGTTGTATTCTTGGAACTAAACCATTAAAAGAGTTGCATTTGAATATAAAAAAATTGCTTTTCAAAATAAAAAAAAGTTGCATTATAATGTAAAAAGGTTGCATTTTAAAAATGTTACATTTGAGTATAAAATGTAACACTTTCAAAAAAGGTTACATTAGCCCTTGAAAAGGTTGCATTAGATCTAATGCAACTGCTTCTAATGCAGCCCCGGATAAAAGGTTGCACTAGACCTGATGCAACTTTTTCAAGGCCTAATGCAACATTTTATTGGGGTTGCATTAGACTCATTTTCTTGTAGTGATGATTAAACAAACGCGGAAGCTTAGACATCATTTGTGTTAGGTTCTTGTACAAGCTTGATCCCATCCGTTTTCGTCAAAGAATTGACCTAGATAACATTTAACAACCTTAAATGTTAGAAATAAAGTGATTAAATGAAGTTTGATAAATTATATAACTCATCGGGGCAAATACAATTTTTTTTTAAAATATCATGCCGTAAGCTACGGTTGATGAACCGTAGCTTACGGTTCATATCAGCTGAGTAAAGCAGAGAAGCCTCACCGTAGCCTACGGTATACAACCGTAGGTTACGGTCAAGTTAAGCTGGCAATTTCCTGTCTACCATAGCCTATGGTATACTAACGTAGGTTACGGTTTAATGCTGTTGTATGCCTTATTCCTGTTTTGCCCTTTTTATACAAAAAAACGTTCATAACTTTTAACCCGCTTATCCGTTTAACCTCACGTTTGATCCCACGTGATCGTAATTTGATCCTTAACAATTTAGACTCAAAATCCACCATCCGGATTAATTAATTTCTTATACTACAAGCTTTCGGCTTATAATTCATTTACGAAATTAATTGACCCATTTGCATTTTTAACATAAAGCTCACATACACACACCTCATTTACATGGATGTGATATCTATGATTATTTCTCATTATTCGGATTACTATCCTTAAGTCTTACGCATCCGTTATCCGGTATGAAATCATAATTACTCAACCTGTTCAACCTTACAAGATTGAACTTAGTTATTCCAAATTCCTTTCGCGAGTTTATCATCTTTTAGTCATAACTCATTTTCCGAGTCCTTTGACTTTTAATCCGCGTTCCCGTTTCTCGGTTTACGCATATATTAGAAATCCTACCCATCAACCGGGTATTATACCGAAGTCATTATTAATGCAACCATTCTGGTATGCATTAAAACTTCGTTTTGACCCGTTTGGTTATCTTAGCGAAATCCATCGCTTTTATACAACCAAACCTTTATCAATTCATCATTTTGACCCGTTTGATTGATTAGTGAAATCCACCACTTTTAAACAGTCAAACCTCTCATAAATTCGTTATTTTGACCTGTTTGGATGTCTTAGTGAAATCCATCACTTTTAACAACCAAACTCTTCAAAAATTCATTGTTTTGACCCGTTCGGGTGTCTTAGTGAAATCCATTACTTTAAACAACCAAACTCTTTCATAAATTTGTTATTTTGACTCGTTTGGATGTCTTAGTGAAATCTATCACTTTTAACAACCAAACTTTCATTATTCAAATTTATCCATTCGGTTCATTCGTATAAAATCCATCATTTAAGAGTGAACCGAATTTCATGAATATGACCTCATTGTTCAACATGAATAAAAAAAATACTAACAAAACTCTACGAAGCATAATGCCACGTACCTTAAAGCTTCTCCTTTAAACATGCGTTCGCCCCGGCTTGACTTCCCGAAGCTTCACTCGAGTTACCTAGAGAGTGTAACCCAATTATAATTAGAACCTTTTATCCATTTTTGTGGCAAATAACTTGCCCAAACTTTCAATCATGGTTTCTAATTAACAATCTTGTTCATTATTTGAAAATGGTTTTTCATTTAGGCGTTTCATCAAACACCTTGTATGCATAATATTTTTAGCTAACCATCTTAGTTCAATTAAGCCATGGATAGCCAAGAAACCCAACTCGATAAATTTAATTATTATTCGTAATCCATATTAACATGAAATTTTAACAAACTCATGTTATTAAGCTCTCTATTTACACAGAACATAGGGTTTCTCATACAAACATCAAAACCCACTTACACATACAAAACATATTAACTTCGACACCTGATTCTTTTATCTTTCTCGATTATTTTCAGTTAGGATTATGATCCTACACTTAGATTACACCTTCCTTAGGTCACAATATCAATCAATTGTTCATAAACTCAAATAATTAGTTTATCACCCAAAATCAAGTATCACCAATACTGAAATTACAACTTACCTTGTGTTAGACCGGTATGGATGATTGATATGATTGATTCAAACATGAATTTAGAATGAAATAGCCCTTTCAATTTGATCAATTTTTGTGGACAAGGGTTTGGTGTGTTCTTCCTTGTCTGGTCGCACCCTCACACACGCACATACATATGTGTAGTGTTTAATTTCTTTGTTCGTAATAAAACCATTTTTCCTTTTTGACCACTTTAGTCCCTCAAGTTCATTTTATTTAACAATGGATACTTACCATCCATACTTTCCTTATAATTTTTACTAAATACTAACTAGATTATTTACCCCTCGTTATTTTACTTTAAATATTAAGTAAAACGTATACTTATCTGTATTTTAATATTTTGGGGGTGTTACATATAACCTTAGATCTAATCGACAAGCTCCAATCCTTCCATCAAAGCTCCAGATCTGGTAAGAGAGGTGTTTGAATTTTAGGATTTTGTAGACGACGACTTTCTGGCAGTGCTCGGATAGTGACGACGGTGCACTGATGGCGACTCTCATTGAAGGAGTTGTAGGTCAAATTGCAGGGTTTTATTGCATGCTTGAAGGTGACGATGGTGCTGAATTATTGAAGGTCATGACGGTGCTGAATTTTAGGGTTTTGTTGCAGGTAAGTAAGTCGAGTTTTGGGGTTTTGTTGCAGATCTGTTGTTAATTTCTGTTGAATTATTGAATGTGTCTAATGGAGGCTCTGGGCGGTGCTTGATGGTGACGACGGTGCTAAATTTGTTGCAGTTTTGAAGGTGTTTTGTGACACCCCACGAAAACACTCAGCTTATTCAGTAACTGCATGCTAAATTTTGGGACGAAATTTCTTTCAACTTGGGGATAATGTGACAACTTGTACGTTTCACCTCGTATCATTTCTTTTCTTTTCACGTTCCACCTTACGTTGTAATTTTGTGGAATTGATAAACGTGCTAATATAGTTGGTTTGTTTATATATATATATATATATATGTCTGTGTGTGTGTGTGTTTGAATGTTGAGAGTTATCATTATTATTATTATTATATCATTATAATCACAGCCGCACATTTCAAACAATATGTGCAGCCACACACTTCCTTAGTTGCACACTTCTTTTGTGCTCGCACATCGTTGTACGACCACACCATGACCGCATAGTCTGCACACTTCACTTGATTGGCCCATCACAGCCCATAAGTCATTGTATTGGACCGCACACTAGCATGTGCGCACCTCCCATTAGTATAAATATATATGTTGGCAAAACCCTAGAATACTTTTGCTAATCATTGACGGTAGCATCCTTTTTCAGCAAATATTCTTCTACCACATAATTTAGTTTATCGTTCACTTCAATGTGGTCGTAACGAACGTAGGCTGTCTTATCAGCCAAACATTTTCGGAGATGAGAAACATGGAATGTGTTGTGTATCCCGCTCAGTTTTTCTGGTAGTTCTAGTCGGTAAGCTACCTTACCCACCTGATCAATAATTTTTAAAGGCCAAATAAACCTTGGGCTCAGCTTTCATCTTTTTCTGAAATGGATGATTCCTTTCCAAGGAGATACCTTCAGCATCACTTTATCCCATATTTGAAACTCTATGTGCCTTTATCTTTAATCCGCGTAAGATTTTTGCCGGTCTTGTGTCGCTTTTAGATGAGCTCGTACCATATCAATCTTCTCATTCGTGACATTTATCACATCCTTATGAGCGAGTTCCCTCGGACCCACTTCACCCCAACATACCGGGGTTCGGCATTTCCTACCATAAAGCATTTCATACGGGGCCATACCAATGCTTGAATGGTTACTGCTGTTGTAAGAAAATTCAACCAACAGTAGGTAAACATCCCAACTACCACCAAAGTCGATAATACATGCCCAAAGCATATTTTCCAGTGTTTGAATTGTTCGCTCGCTTTCTCCGTCAGTTTGTGGGTGATATGCGGTACTAATAAACAGCTTGGTACCCATTTGTTCTTGGAAGTCGCGCCAGAAATTTGAAGTGAACCGAGTATTTCTATCGGACACGACGGATACCGGCACCCCGTGGCGCGCTATGATCTCGTTCGTATACACCTCCGACATCTTTTCAGAAGCAAAAGTCTCACGAATAGGAATAAAATGAGCGCTCTTTGTCAGTGTATCCACGACTATCTAAATGACGTCGAATCCACGAGTCGTTCTCGGCAATTTGGTTAATAGATCCATAGTAACGTGTTCCCACTTCCAGACTAGTATGTCTAGCGGTTGTAGCTTGCCAAAAGGCTTTTGATGCTCCGCTTTTACTTGTAAAGAAGTTAAACATCTTTCTACATACTTTGTCATGTCTCTTTTCATCCCGGGCCACCAATAACTTGTTTCAAGTCTCGATACATCTTGGTTGTCCTCTAGTGAATCGAATATCGCGACTTATGTGCTTCGTCAAGAAGGAGGTCTTTAACACCACACGTGTTCGGAACCCATATTCTACCGAACTGGGATTTTAACCCATTATTGCCATCTACTATATCTTCCACTTGGCCCTTCACTCGTTCTTTCCTCCAATTTTCTTTCTTTACTGCTTCAATTTGGGCTTCTCGGATTCGTTCAAGTAAACCCGAAGTTACCACTAATTGCATTGATTGTACTCGGATAGGAGTGTATCCTTCCTTCGCCTATGGGCATCCGCCACTACATTGGCTTTTCTCGGATGATAATGTATTTCGCAATCATAATCTTTCACTGTTTCTAGCCAACGTCTTTGTCTCATATTTAATTCTTTTTTATTGAAAAAATATTTTAAACTCTTATGGTCGGTGAAAATAGTGCACTTCACCCTGTATAAGTAGTGTTTCCAAATTTTCAAGGCAAATACCACTGCCACCAATTTGAGGTCGTGAGTAGGTTATATTTCTTTTCATGAACTTTTAATTGACTTGAGGCATATGCAATTACTTTCCATCTTTGCATGAGTACGCATCTGAGACCAAGCTGGGATGCATTGGAGTATACGACCAATAGGGGTGTTCAAAAAACTTGTGGCTCGCAGCTCGCTCGAAACTCGCTCGAAGAAAGCTCGGCTCAAAATTGGCTCGGTTGTAAACAAGCCAGCTCGGCTCGGCTCAATTTGTAAACGAGCCGAGCTCAAGCTTGGCCTGGCTCGGCTCGTGAGCTGGCTCGATAAGGTTTAGATCCTTCATTTTTTGTCCCACATCGTTTAGAAAACAAAAACTAAGGGAGTATCTCCTCTATAAAAGAAGGTAAAGACAATGTACAAAGTGAATTAACTATTTATACTTGCATATTTAGCCATATGGTTAAATTAAATGACAATTATGGCCCTTAGTCTATGAAGAAAATCATTTTAAGGGCTTTTTAAGTAGTAAATTTTGCGGTTCTTTGTTAGTTTGAGCTAGACCGAGCCGAGCTAGCTCGAATTCTAATCGATTCGAGCTCGAGCCGAGCCAGCTCGAATCCAGTTTGAGCCGAGCTCGAGCTGGGTCTAGCTCAACTCGACTCGTTTACAGCCCTAACGACCATGTCTTCGGTTCCATCCGGTAAAGTTAATACCGGTGCACTGGTTAATTTTTCCTTGAGTATTTGAAACACCCTTTCTTGTTCGCCACTCCAGACAAACTTTTCATCCTTACGGGTTAGTTTAGTTAATGGTGAGGCAATCTTGCAGAAATCCTGAATGAATCTCCTATAATAACCTGCAAGTCCTAGAAAGCTTCTAATCTTTGAAGGATTTTTTGGAGGATTCCATTTCGATACTGCTTCTATTTTGGACGGATCAACTAATATTCCATCAACACTAATGATGTGCCTGAGGAACTGCACTTCTTAAAGCCAAAAAACACATTTCGAGAATTTAGCGTAAAGTTTTTCTTGGCTAAGTGTTTCTAGCACTTCTTGCAAATGACGAGTGTGATCCGCCTCATTCTTTGAGTATACGAGAATATCACCAATGAATACTATCACCGACTTGTCCAACATTGGTTTGCAGACCCGGTTCATGAGATACATGAATGCCGCGAGTGCATTTGTTAGCCCGAAGGACATTACGAGGAACTCGTAGTGCCCGTATCGCGTACGGAAAGACGTTTTTGGTACGTTTTCTTCTTTCACTCTCAATGATGATATCTTGACCTCAAGTCAATTTTCGAAAACCAAATCGCACCTTGTAGTTGGTCGAACAAGTCATTGATTCACGGAAGCGAGTATCGATTCTTTACCATAAGTTTGTTAATTCCCAGTAATCGATACACATACGCTTGCTTCCGTCCTTCTTCTTTACAAATAATACTGGCGCTCCCCCAAGGGGAGACACTAGGTTGAATAAATCCCTTATCAAGTAAATCTTGCAGCTGAGATAATAATTCTTGAGGTTCTGATGGTGCCAACCAGTATGGTGCCTTGGCCACCGGCTTTGCACCCGGGATTAAATTGATCCCAAACTCCACTTCATGTTCAGGTGGTATCCCCGGTAAATCTTCCGGAAATACATCATCAAACTCTCATACAACAGGTACGTCCTCAATCTTTGGCGACTTTTTTTCTGAATCACGTACGTAAGTCAAATATGGCTTACACCCGTGTTGAATGAGTTTACGGGCTTCTATCATCAAGCACACGATGGGGTTGCAATTTTTCTCCACATAAATAATAACATGCCTTCCGCTCAGAGATGTTAGTTGTATCTCCTTATAGAAACATATCACTTTAGCATGGTGTCGAGATAACCAATCCATCCTGATCACCACTTGGAATTCCCCCAACGACATGGGTATCAAATCAACTATGTAATCCTATCCATCCACATTCAATTTGCAATCCCGACACATATCACAAAAAATGAAACTTTTATTATTACCTATTTCTACTTCCAGAGGCATAGGCAATTTTGTTAATGTAAATGTAGGGTGTTGTATAAATCTATGTGAAACAAAAGATCTATTTGTACTCGTATCAAATAAAAGGCGTGCAGGAATATAATTTATGGTAAATGTACTTGAAACCACATCAGGTTCAACCTTGGCCTCAACCGAAGTTATGTGGAAGCATTTCGCTTTTGATTTTGGGATTTCCGTCTTTATGTCAGGTATTTCCTTCTTTCCAACCAACTCCAAGCACTCAGATCTCTTGTGTCCCGGTTTGTACCACTTGTAGCATACCGACACCTTACCGGGGCAATTCGAAGCCCCGTGTCCCACTTTTCCACATGTAACACACGGTTTGTTCTTAAGTAACATTCGCCCAGTAACAACTCTTGCCAAAATTATTATTTCTTATTTTAATAATGCACATTAGGAAACCCTAACTGAGACCCCCCAAAAGGTATGGCACGACCCATAATTTTTAAAACGACCGAAACTAGGATCAGGGCCCCCTAAAACTCAGGGGGGGGGTATCCCCTAATCATAATTATCCGTCTAAAACGGCTTCAAAACACGTAGTTATCAAAATGGTTGACTCACTTAGGCTATACAGGACACGAGGCTACCCTATCCTAAAAGGGTAGCCGTCGCGCCACGCGTAGGGACCAGGAGGGCCTGGCGCGCCACGCGAGGGGGACCAAATTTCAGTATATAATGCAGGGGTTTGGCACTTGCATGTCTGTCTTGTTTCAACGTTAAAATTCGTTACGTATATTGAGTTATGCACTATTTCGTTCAAAAACAATCAAAGGCTCGACCCTCTGCTGCGACAACAGGGTAATAACTCGATCACTGCTACGATACAATGTCCGATCGATTGAAACCGATCCGATGGATGTTTAAGTGCTGCCTGAATTCAGGCTATACTTTGTCATTCGTTGTGAGGGTTTTGATTTCGTGAATTTATCGTAAATGTTGTATTAAGTTACTAACCTAGTTTCGTTTGCATTATTTAACTAGGTTATCAGGCTTAATCAGTAGGCAAAACCCTGTCCAGTTAAACTTGCAATGTGAGTCATTCTCTTTTTACCAAATTGTTTCCAAAACCCTATTTATTTTCAAAGTTATAATTACAGGGATTAAGTCTTTGTAGTCTTCAATTACAGCCGGTATGTGGGGTTTTGTATACATTACTTGATAACCGTCTCCATTGGACAACGGTTAGCCAATGGGTGATATGACCATAGTCACAGATATGGTCGAGTGACAAATACCGTTGGGTAATTGGTTGATATATATAAACATTGTAAACGCTCTTAATACTGTAGATTATAACAATGTGTCGTTTTGTACAAATTGAATGACTCGCCAGTGTTTCCCGCTGATAAAATCTTTTTAAACATGTTTCAGGTGATTTACTGTGAACAAGGAAAAGTGCCGTGTAGCACTACCAGCTTGGATAAAGTGGCTCAGTAAATAAATAAACATGTTTTTGTAAACAGGGGATTTCCCAGTGAAATTCCTTTATTGTAAATTACGGGGTTTGTCCCAAAACATGAAATAAATAATTGGGTATTTTCAGTTTTAAATGATCCTGTTAAAATTTCCTCTGCCAAATTAAACACCAATACAACGGGTTTCTGTCCCGCGGCTTCTGAACCGGGTAAAACCGGGTCGGGGGGCGTGGCAGAAAAAGGTGGTATCAGAGTCACTGATTTAAGCCAATTAAGTATTTAGAAATACTTAATTTTTTCAAATTGCCACTTTTGTGATTCTGTGAAAATTTAATTTACAATAAATAAAATTTTAATTTGAATTTTTGTGCGTTTCTTCATGTGTGTTAACAGCATGAATGAACTGTCGGAAGCACTCTGAAACTTTACCATCCATACAACTGATATGGATACAACAGGAAACCCGTCCGGATATCAGGCGGATACCGAGGAACCCCTAGTATTCCAGGCCCAGTCTCAGGAGAAACCCAAACCTAAGAAGAGGAGAAGACTTTTGGGCTAGAAACGAGGACGCAAGAAGAAACCCGCTGCCCAACGGGTAAAGAAAACGGAGGATCCAAAGGGAAAGGGAAAGGAAGTTGGGGAGAGTTCTGGTCAAGCCCAGGAGATGCCACCTTGGGAAGAGCTTGATAGGAAACTGGCAAATTGTGACCTCATCGGACCTGCTGACAAAACCCTTTTCAATTTCCCTGCCCAATCAGAACTTCCAATTAATTTAATTTGGAACCTGCTATTCCAGACCCCATTGTCAACCCCCAACCTGTTACAGGGCAGCTGGAAGAATGGTGGACGAGCGACTGGCATTTTCAGAACTTCATGAACAACCCCAATGTTTACTTTCCCCAGTTTGATCCTGAACCTGCACCATTCCCACCTATGAGCTCGGAGAACGTTGCCGAATTATGCTGCTATGGTGAGGAACTGGTGGATGCGGGAAATCGGAATCGGGAAGTGGGGGAAAACATCACGTGGAAATACGACGAGAGGGAGCGTCGTTTCTGAAAAGCCAGCTAACTGTGGTGGAATGTTTGTATAATAATAATATGTAGAAAAAAATCATAATCTATATATATATAATAATAATAATATAATATTGTATAATAGTAACTAAAAATAAAACCTTTGTAAAATAGACAGTGTGTATTGATGCATAAATATTATATAAATATAAATGTCACAAAGGTCGACGATTTTGGCTATACTGTGTTGACGTGATTATGTGTGATTACTTTGTTGTGTTTGATTGCTATCCATTCTGTGACAATAATTTGTATAAATTTTTAATTATTCAGATGGAAAACTCAGAAAGTCAACCGGCAAACGAAGTTAACCACTCTGAACAAAATAATGAAGACCATTTTCTTAATAGGCAAGATATAGAAAATATCGTTGCTCAGGGAATAGCCAATGCTATCCTGGCAATTGTTGCTGCCGTTAAGAATCCTGCTGAACCTTCCCAAGCCAACCATAGTAAACGCACTCGTGACGATAATTTTTGTAACAGTGTAAATGGAGGCGGCAATAATGATAATAATGTGGTTCAAGCCCCAATACTTAAGAAAATGAAAGTTGCAACCCCTGGTTGCACTTATAAAGAATTTCTTGCCTGTAAGCCAGTCGAATTTGCAGGCAATGAAGGGGCGACTGCGGCACTGCGTTGGTTAGAAAAGACCGAAGCAGTAATTAAAATCAGTAAGTGCGCAGAGGAAGACAAGGTTATGTATGCATCCCACCTTTTCAAGGAAGAGGTGTTAGAATGGTGGAATACAGTGCTGCAGGCTAAGGGGAGTGACGTGGCTTATGCCATGAGCTGGGAGGAATTTAAGGAATCGGTGGAAAGAAAATTTTGTCCCTCCTACGAAAAGGAACAAATGACGAATAAGTTCCTGAATCACCGGATGGTGGACGTGGATTATCGGGGGTATACTTCGAAATTTTTCGAGTATGCTAGAATTGTACCAACTTTGGCTTCGCCAGAACCGGTGCTTATTTCTCGCTATATTTGAGGTTTAATTAGCGAGATTCGCGATATAGTCAAAGCTGCGAGACCCTGCACAATTGACGATGTTGTCGAACTGGCCAACACCTTGACAGACGGACTGGTGCGCACAAGAGAAGAAAACAGGAAAAAGGAATTGGCCCAAAAGATTACCCAAGGATTCGTGGGGGTAATAATAGTAGTAACTTCAAGAGAAAGGGAACTGGGCAATCTTCCACACCTCCATTTTGCAGAAACTATCGAAAGAAACATTTTGGTAAATGTCCAGAGAAGTGTAATTTCTGCAAGGCTCCGGGGCACCGAGATGAGGAGTGCAGGAAGAAATCAACGATTTGCTTCAATTGCGGAGAAGCTGGGCACTTTAGACCAGAATGCCCAAAATTGGTCAAGCCAGTTGATAACAAAGCCAAACCTGCCGAAGGAACAAATAAAAAGAATGCAAGAGCCTTCCAGCTGACTACACAGGAAGCAGATCTGATTCCAGATGTGATAGCTGGTACGTTTCTTGTACATGACGTTTATGCAAAAGTATTATTTGACTCTGGTGCAAACCAAAGTTTTATAAATACTTCATTCTGCCAAGCTCTTAAGCAACCTTTAACCAAACTTAGGCAGATTTATACGGTAGAAACGACAGCTGGAAATTCAGTTAATATAGATAAGGTTCTGCAAGAAGGAAAGATAGAACTCTCAGGTCATAAATTTTCTGCAAACCTGCTACTTATGAATTTAGCCGGATTCGATGTTGTGTTAGAAATGGATTGGTTAGTAGCCAACCATGCTCGAATCCTCTGTGATAAGAATTCCATAGAAATTCATACACCCGCAGGGGAAGTAATTAGGGTTACTGGAGATAAGCCACATAAACCAATGAAGTTTATTTCAGTAATGAAAATTGCAAGTTATGAAAAACAAGGAATAGTGTATATGATTTCGGTAATCATTAACACTAAAAGTAAGGAACTTAAGAAAATCCCAGTAGTGTCAGAATACCCGGATGTATTCCCCGAAGAACTACCTGGATTACCACCAGATAGGGAAGTAGAGTTCAGAATTGATCTAATTCCTGGAACAACACCAATAGCTAAGGCACCTTATCGATTAGCACCCACAGAAATGTTAGAACTGAAGAAGCAGTTAGATGAATTGCTATGCAAAGGATTTATACAACCTAGTTCATCCCTTTGAGGAGCACCAGTGTTGTTTGTGAAAAAGAAGGATGGTTCGATGCGAATGTGTATCGATTATAGGGAATTGAATAAGGTTACAATTAAGAATCGATACCCATTACCTAGGATTGATGATCTTTTCGATCAACTGCAGGGAGCTAGATATTTTTCTAAGATAGATTTGCGCTCCGGATATCATCAGCTGAAGGTACAGGAAGAAGACATACCTAAAACTGCTTTCAGGACTAGGTATGGTCACTACAAGTTTACAGTCATGCATTTATGGACATGATGAATAGGATATGTAAACCGTATTTGGATAAATTCGTAATTGTCTTCATTGATGATATACTTATTTATTCCAAATGCCAGGACGAGCATTGTGAGCACCTGTATGCACTTTTAACCTTATTAAGAAAGGAAAAACTTTACGCCAAATTTTCGAAATGTGAATTTTGGCTACAAGAGGTGCAATTTTTAGGACACATGGTGAATCACGAAGGCATTCACGTGGATCCCTCCAAGATAGAGGCGATCACAAATTGGAAGGTCCCTCAATCAGCTACTGAAGTTAGAAGTTTTCTGGGATTAGCTAGATATTATAGACGCTTCATTAAGGACTTTTCTAAGATAGCTGTTCCATTAACTAAGCTAACCTGTAAAACTGTTAAGTTTGAATGGGGACCCAAGCAAGAAGAGGCCTTTAGGATTTTAAAGCAAAGATTAACAAATGCCCCAATTCTTGCTTTACCAGAAGAAACAGAAGATTTTGAAGTCTTCTGCGATGCTTCTAAGTTGGGATTAGGATGTATGCTAATGCAATGCAAAAAGGTAATCGCGTATGCATCAAGGCAATTGAAGAAGCACGAGGAAAATTATACGACTCATGACTTGGAATTAGGAGCAATAATTTTTGCCCTTAAGATTTGGAGACATTATCTGTACGGAAGTAAGTTTACAATCTATACAGATCATAAGAGTTTAAGGTACATATTTGGACAAAAAGAATTAAACATGAGGCAAAGAAGATGGATGGAAATTCTAAGTGACTACGACTGTGATATCCAATATCATGAAGGAAAGGCCAATGTAGTAGCAGATGCCCTCAGCCGTAAGTACCATGAAAATCAAAGGCGAGTTCGTGCTCTTAGATTAAATCTCCAATTAGATTTAATGGAACAACTGAAGCACGTTCAGGAAACAGCAATCAAAGATGATGCAGAAGGAATGAAAGGACGAATAAAAGAATTAGAGCAAGGGGCTGATGGAATTTGGAGATTCCATAAGAAGAGAATTTGGGTACCTAGGCAAGGAGATTTAAGAAACAAAATTTTAGAAGAAGCCCATAAATCTAGGTATACGATGCATCCTGGTAATAACAAGATGTATCAAGATTTAAGGAACAACTTCTGGTGGATAGGAATGAAAAAGGACATAGCTAGATACGTTTCTAAGTGTCTAACTTGTTCGCAAGTTAAGGCAGAACACCAGAAACCCTCAGGTTTACTTCAACAGTTAGAGATGCATGTATGGAAATGGGAACTAATAACAATGGATTTTGTTACTAAGTTGCCCAAAACCAGGAAAGGTAACGATGTGATCTGGGTAATTGTGGATCGATTAACCAAATCAGCTCATTTTCTGCCAATGAAGGAAACCTTTAGTATGGAAAGATTAGCAAAGTTATACGTAGATGAGGTGGTATCCTTACATGGAGTTCCACTATCCATTGTGTCAGATAGGGATAGTCGTTTCACTTCACATTTCTGGAAAAGTTTCCAAGAAGCAATGGGGACCCGACTAAATCTAAGTACTGCATACCATCCCCAAACAGATGGACAAAGTGTGAGGACGATTCAAACCATGGAAGACATGCTCAGGGCATGTGTAATAGATTTCGGTGGAAATTGGGATGACCATTTACCACTAATAGAATTCTCCTATAACAATAGTTACCACACCAGCATAAATGCTGCCCCGTTCGAAGCACTGTATGGACAAAAGTGTCAAACTCTCGTATGATTGGCAGAAATAGGAGAAAGTCAATTATCAGGACCCGAGATTGTATAGTAAACCACCGACAAGATAACGCAAATAAAGGAAAGACTAAAAACGGCTCGAGATCTTCAGAAGAGTTATGCAGACAATCGACGCAAGCCGTTAGAATTTCAAGTTAGAGACAAGGTACTCTTGAAAGTTTCTCCTTGGAAAGGAGTAGTTCGATTCGGTAAGAAAGGAAGCTAGCAGGGGTACATGACGTGTTTCATGTATCTAATCTCAAGAAATGTTTATCTGACGAATCCTTGGTAGTACCTCTTCAAGATATAGAGGTAAATGAAAAACTAAAATTTGTTGAGAAACCTCTCCAAATTGAAGACAGAAAGGTCAAACACCTTAAACATAAGAGATTAGTACTGGTCAAAGTCAAGTGGGATTCAAAAAGAGGACCAGAGTGTACATGGGAACTGGAATCAGAAATGAAGCGAATGTATCCTTACTTATTCCAGTAAATCTCGAGGACGAGATTTTAAACAAGGTGGGGAGGATGTAACAACTCTTGCCAAAATTATTATTTCTTATTTTAATAATGAACATTAGGAAACCCTAATTGAGACCCCCAAAAGGTATGGCACGACCCATAATTTTAAAACGGCCGAAACTAGGATCAGGGTCCCCTAAAACTTAAGGGGGGTGTTGGGATTGAACCCTAACAAAGGAACATATAATGTAAAGCCAAAACCAGGTCACAACAGAGGATTCACAATAAACAGTAGTTTATACTTTGCTCTCCCCTTGAAAGTGAGTTATAACATCTGATGGTCTCTAACTGCTGCTCATAATCAACTGCTGTGCCCTTTCAACTGCTGATATGATCCTAAAGACTGCTGAAGACAAACTCTGTTGCTCTATCTACTGCTGTCTCTTAAGTGCTGCTGAAGACACAAACACTGCTCATTCAAGGACTGATCACCTTTGAAGAAAGCACTGATGTTGTTGTTAAGCATCAGTGCTTAGGCTACAACAGTGGAACGTGAAGCAGTTGTTTCCTCATGTTTTGTATTATTATTACAATCAGTTGTTAGACATCAGTAGTTTGTGTAAGGATAGTAGATATAGTTTGTTAGGCTGTTAGACGTCATTTTCATGGTGACGTCAGCTGAGATTCCTCAGTGGTTTGGTTTGCCTATAAATGTAACAGTACCATGTACTGTTACATTTGATTGACTGAGCGGGTTCTTCTCCTCATGTCTAATCCTTTCATCTTGTGTGCAACCAACCTTGGGGCATCAGGCTGAGGGGGAGTATAGTTTGTAAGCATGACTGTAATCTTTTGCTTTGATTTGTAAATCTTTTGACTCTATGTGAAGCAATTGTTTATCAAACTATTTTCTCCTTTGATTGTGTTTACAAAGTTTGTTTTCATTTCCGCTGCACTTAACATGTTTTCATATTCATTGATCATTCATTTCAAACAAACAAACACTATCATGAGAGCCTCCGATCATAACAATTGGTATCAGAGCACGGACAGTCAAATTCGATCTAACAATCAATTTGACATAACAGTTCAGCTCAAAATTCATTGATACTAAGGTTGGTTGTATTTTGTTTGAAAAACAGAGTATCGACTAAATCATGTTCAAAATGGTTATTCAAAAACTCTGTAAATCAACCAAGATGTCATATGACACACAAATCTCACATAACAAGTGATATCATGCAGTGATATCATGCAGAAGTCACTCATAGTTTTCAGATCTGAAAACATATCTGTTAAATTACGGGATTGATCTATATTTTTCGATATTGATTTCAACTGTTGTTTTGATATTTGTGTTGTTTTCATTCAATGCTAAAGTATGAACCTCAGATTAACAAAACCTATGATTCATAAGACATTAGTGTTTTGTTTTTCTATAAAGAGGGAATTGAAACTTTAGTCATTCAGATCTTATGTGTTGAAAACAGGTTGAGTTCCTAAAAAGGACAAAATCAACTATGTTAAAATACATTAAGAAAATTCACAAAAACTCAGAAGTGTGTTTATCTCAAAACTTTTGTAGTCAAAAGAAAAGAGTATAAACATAAAACACTTATGAGTCAAAGTTTAGGGTAATAATGGTAATTAAGCAACTATGAGCATTTATCTGTTCAGAAAAAGGTTTTGATTCCAGTAAATGAACTCCAAAAAGGACTAGACAAATGTTCAAAAATTTTCTCCATGTGTCCTCAGGTTTGCAATCAACTGACAAAGAAAATGGTACCAAACAGTGGTCAAAATGTGTTCAAAGTGTTCCTACTACTATTGTCAAAACCACTGACCATTTTTCATAAAATTTGAGAATGATATGATTATGTTTTCTATTGAAAACATACCAGATCCTTTTTGATACTGTTCTCAGAAAGTCCTTTAATCATTTTTCTTCAAAGGATTTTCTCAAATAACCAGGATATATTGTTCATATTTTTTTTAAATAATATATTTGGAACTCTTGCTTGTTTTTGTTGGCAATAGTTTCAGCTCCTGTCAGGATGTAATACCTTATTTTTGATGGTATTAGTGTCCTCATAAATGGGTCAAAAGGAAATGGTACACATGTCATGATCATGTCATATTCAGGTTTGCTCCTAAATTTTCATCAAAAATTGATTGCAAACTGTGCTTAAATTACTAGGGTACTCAGGTTTTAAATTGAATATTAAATGAAAATGAGTTGCCTTAGTAAAAAGTTTTCATCATCTGGGGTACTAATCCACTGTCTTTCAAAATTGACATGTGGCAAAACCTTGAATGAAAATCCTCAAAACTGTTGCTGAAACACCTGTCCTTCAGAATTATACCATTTACCCTAACCACTGGTTTATTTCAACGTCTGATCTCTAAACACTGTCCACTGCTGAAAGTAAACCACTGATCCCTCATTTTCTTGAAAAGCACTGATGCTCAAAATCAGTGTCTTATCCACTGATATGCTATCTACTGATAGTTAAAATCATCCACTGCCCAAAATTTTTACCGTGTAAACACTGATGCTTGGTACGTCAGTGGTTCTAAAAACAACTGTTCTCCATACTTCATCCGTTTCATCAGTGTTTGACACGTGGTCAGTTTTTAGCCCTCAGATCTTAATAACCGCTGCCACATCAGCGATCATTTTTAAATAAAACCCTGCCCTAAACCCCAAACAGGGTTTTACACTGTCGAATTGAATTCCAAAAATTCTCTTCTCATAGCAGTTTCCAACCCTTCTTCTCAAAATCTCCAAAATCTTCCTTCGTTATTCTCCGCAACAATGACAAAATCAAAATCAAAACCCAAATCACCATCGCCTTCCAAAGAGGTCGCTCAAACGGCCGAAGAACCCATCGAAATACCATTCAAACAATCTCACAATTATCTGGGTTTACTCACAAAACCTACCGATAATCACACCTTTGACACCATCATTGATGCAATAATTGGATCAAAGTACAAAACTTTGTTGACAGTGAATGCTCCCATATATCTGCAAACCCAGAGAGAGTTTTGGAAAAAGGCGACGCTTGAAAAACAAGACGGAAAAGTCATAGCCATAAACTCCTCGATACAGGGTAAAGCAGTTCAAATAACCCCACAGTCGATCTCCGAAGTCTTTAATCTCAACGATCAGGAAGGTAAACTCTCTTTTGAAAAAGTCGAGATGAAAACTGATTTCGTGAAAAGGGGTTATGCAGAAGAACCAAAGGTAGATACCCTACAAAAGGGTTATTTTCCATCTGCACCCAGGTTTTTATTTCACACACTCTTGATGTGTGCTTCAAATAAAACAACATCTTTCAACGAAATACCATTGAAAATCCAAAACCTGGGTTACGCTATTTTGAATAATAAAGACTATAACTACTCCCAGGAGATTTTCAATGACATGGTGAAAAACGTTGAAAGTAAAGCATTTTTACTTTTTCCAAGATTTTTGAGTTATTATTTTGAACAAAAATTTGAAAAGAAAAATGTAAATTTGCTCAAACAAGGTGTTCATTGTCAAATAAAAAGCATAACAAAAGAAACATTTTCAAGGATGATGGCACCAATAAAAACAAAAGCAGGGGTACCTGAGCAGACTTTAGCGGTTACAACTGCTCCTCAGGTATCAGCTGCTGAGCCCACTGCTCCAGGTGATCATAGCAGCACTCCCACTGCTTTGAAACCCACACCTGCCACCACTAAAAAGACCAAAAAGAAAACATCCAGAAAACCCACCAAACCCAAAACAAAGGCAACTCTGGAAGATGAGATCCCAGAGGAAATGCCTGTGACAACACAAAAGTCACCACAAACCACTGCTGCTACTTCCTCACAGCAGTTGGAAGAAAGATCTCAACCCATAACCGAAACTCCTCCTGCATCCTCACAAAAGGATCAGGTTGTAAGCACAGGGACACCACAATATGAAGCTCTGAATCCACTCGGATCCATCTTCCTCAGTCCTGATCCCAAGGACATGTCTCTTTCAACCCCCATCCCCTCACCAATTATAATGCCACAATCCATGCTACCTTTGTTGCATGCAGCTGCTATTGCACAGACACAAACCAGTTCCTCTCTATCACCTATCACTGAGAGTATACACCCACAAGTGACTGGGTCTGATGCTTATACTTCTGCTATCCCAGCAACAGTTGAGGAGGTTACACTGCAGGGGTTACAAGTAACTCCTGTCAGTAGTTCAAGTGGAGCAGCAACTACAACTGGTGGATCAACAGATCCTCAGTTGGACAGTTGTTTCATAAGTAAGACTCCCTTGAAGGCAATTTCTTCCATGGCAACCTCGATGACCACCAGTGAGTTGGATCTAACCACTGGTACCATCAAAGGTTTATCGAGTGCCGAAGAAAGAAGTCCCCAGTACCGAGAACAAGGGGCATCAATGGATGATTTTTGGGACTCTGTTCCTAAGTCACACATTGATATAACCACCACAGGTGGGGATTCAGATGATCCCAGTAAAATGGGTGATGATTCAAGATATCAGGAATTGACGGGCAGAGTGGAAAAACTTGAAGAATCAGTTTCTGAAATAAAGGAGATGGTGCAAGAGATTTTAAAAGCTCAGAAAGCACAATCCTCTGCTGTTCTTGCTCAAGCATCTGCTCCACAACAAGCACCTGCTGCAAATGAGCTTTGGAATATTTTTCAACCCATGCTTGAAGCACAGCAACTTATGGCTGACAAAAAGCATGCCATTCAAGTACAAATGCTGACCAACATGGTTGAATCAAGGTTCAAGGATACTCAAGCAGATATCAAGGCTATTAAGGCCAGTATCCAAATTGCCACTGGCAAGGCTCCTTCAACTTTACTATTCTTTGATGACCCCCTTGCAGATAATGCCAAAAAGGGGGAGATATTGAAGCAAATGAAGAAAAAGGGAATTGAACATGGCATTCATATTGAACCTGAAAAAGAAAAAGAAAAAGAAAAACAGGTCTCAAAACCTGTTAGTCAAACAGCTGATACAGCAGCAGTTACAAAAACTGCTGCAGCAGCAGTTTCAAAAACTGCTGTCAGTAGCCAAACAGCTGCCATATCATCAACACTCACACCCCCAACACACACCACTCTACCACACACCACTACAACTACTGCTCCACCATCATCATCTACAATCATACCATCACCACTGCCTCCTGTCATAAAACAGAAGACAACAGATGTTACAACATCTGTTGTAATGACAACAGTAATTGAAACATAAGTTGTTTCAACCACTGTCAGTCAATCACTGCCACAAACCACTGCTATCCAATCTACCACCACTGATTCACCCAAAACATCATCTGCTTCTTCTTCATTAAAAAGGAAAAGAAATCTCATACCAGATGATGATTCACCACCTTCACCACCAACATCACCACGTCCATCCCCTGCTCAAAAGCAGAAGACAACTGCTGACATATCAGCAGTTGTTAGTCAGTCATCCACCACTGCTCTCACCTTTCATACTTCACAACCAAGGCTCTTCAACAGAATAAGAAAACCAATACCTGCTGATGAGGGTACATATGATCCTAATGCTGCACAACATCCACTGGAACTTGAAGCTATCAAAAATGAGATGAGGCAATTCTATACAGAAGAAGATCCTTCAAAAAGGAGATTCTCCTCACTCATAGGCTACTTGCCACCAGAGGATATGGATGATTACCTCAAACTCAAGGCAAAGCAGGCCAAAGTAAAAGCCAAGGTTGATAGTGAAAAAGAAAAGTTAAGCGAAGATGGCATTGCTAAAAGACTGGAGTTCTACTTCACAAAAGTAAAGCAGATAGAAGGGTTTGCACAAAACCTAGACAAAGAAAAGGCCGATCAAAAGAAAGAATTAAGAAAACAATATCTAGCCTACATCATGAAAGAAAAATTCTATCCTGCTGAAGAACAACAGTTCAGTGAATGGCCAGTAGTAGCTCTTAAGCGTGAGGCAGAAAGGATTAAAAAGATTAAAAATGATCCTACGAAGAAGAAGAATGCTCCTAACTGGAGAAAATATGAAAAGTTCATTGCTGACTTAACTGCTGAATACAAAAGAAAGAAAAAGGAGCTGGTGGATGCAAAAATGGATACTGCTGAAACCATATCAAAATGGTCAAAACAGCAGACCGATGAAGCCTATGAAAGGCTAAAGAAAAGAAAGATAACTGTTTCAGGCACTTCTAAGAAGCAAGAACAAATGATGAAGCTTGAACAGAAGATGGGAAACCTCGACACACTGTTCTGGTCTACTTTTGTAACAAATCAAGAAGAGGGAGAACAGCTGACTGAAGAAGAGGTAATAGAAAAGGAAGCAGAGTACTTCAAAGATACCATCACGAAAATGGGTCTAAAAGAAGAAACTTCAACAAAGCTTCAAAGCCTTTTTAAGACATTAAACAAACCTGCGTCTCCAAACACTGCTAAAGACAAGACAGAAGCTGAAAGACAAGAATTTATTGAACAAGAAACTGCAGAAGATATAGCTGCAGCTGACAAAGTCTTTGAAGAAGCTTTCAAAAGAATGTCTGAAAGTCTGCAGTTGTTTTCAAGGCCATTATCCCTCAACTCATCATCAAATAAGTCTCTCCCAAGAAACCCACTTGGCTTAAAAATACTAAAGTGGATGTCTGATCAAAAGACTCACGTATTGACCTTGGTCAGAGCCAATGGCGATGTGAAGCACATATCAAGGAAAGAAGCACTAGGCCTTAGTGTTCAAGATTTGCAGGATCTCCTTGGGCTTTCACTGTGTAGGGATGAGGATGACCAGAGTGCAAAGGAATTTGAAGCTGAATTCAAAGAACAAGCTAAGGCACTCTTGATGAGTAATAAAGGTCCTGAATAATGAAAGGTTTTGGCATTATCTGTTCCAGGGGGAGATTGTTGGGATTGAACCCTAACAAAGGAACAGATAATGTAAAGCCAAAACCAGGTCACAACAGAGGATTCACAATAAACAGTAGTTTATACTTTGCTCTCCCCTTGAAAGTGAGTTATAACATCTGATGGTCTCTAACTGCTACTCATAATCAACTGCTGTGCCCTTTCAACTGCTGATATGATCCTAAAGACTGCTGAAGACAAACTCTGTTGCTCTATCTACTGCTGTCTCTTAAGTGCTGCTGAAGACACAAACACTGCTCATTCAAGGACTGATCACCTTTGAAGAAAGCACTGATGTTGTTGTTAAGCATCAGTGCTTAGGCTACAACAGTGGAACGTGAAGCAGTTGTTTCCTCATGTTTTGTATTATTATTACAATCAGTTGTTAGACATCAGTAGTTTGTGTAAGGACAGTAGATATAGTTTGTTAGGCTGTTAGACGTCGTTTTCATGGTGACGTCAGCTGAGATTCCTCAGTGGTTTGGTTTGCCTATAAATGTAACAGTACCCTGTACTGTTACATTTGATTGACTGAGCGGGTTCTTCTCCTCATGTCTAATCCTTTCATCTTGTGTGCAACCAACCTTGGGGCATCAGGCTGAGGGGGAGTATAGTTTGTAAGCATGACTGTAATCTTTTGCTTTGATTTGTAAATCTTTTGACTCTATGTGAAGCAATTGTTTATCAAACTATTTTCTCCTTTGATTGTGTTTACAAAGTTTGTTTTCATTTCCGCTGCACTTAACATGTTTTCATATTCATTGATCATTCATTTCAAACAAACAAACACTATCATGAGAGCCTCCGATCATAACAGGGGGTATCCCCTAATCATAATTATCCGTCTAAAACGGCTTCAAAACACGTAGTTATCGAAATGGTTGACTCACTTAGGCTATACAGGACACGAGGCTACCCTATCCTAAAAGGGTAGCCGTCGCGCCACACGCAGGGACCAGGAGGGTCTGGCGCGCCACGCTAGGGGGGCCAAATTTCAGTATATAATGCAGGGGTTTGGCACTTGCATGTCTGTCTTGTTTCGACGTTAAAATTCGTTACGTACGTTGAGTTATACACTATTTCGTTAAAAAAATCAAAGTCTCGACCCTCTGCTGCGACAACAGGGTAATAACTCGATCACAGCTACGATACAATGTCCGATCTATTGAAACTGATCCGATGGATGTGTAAGTGCTGCCTGAATTCAGGCTATACTTTGTCATTCGTCGTGAGGGTTTTGATTTCGTGAATTTATCGTAAATGTTGTATTAAGTTACTAACCTAGTTTCGTTTGCACTATTTAACTAGGTTATCAGGCTTAATCAGTAAGCAAAACTCTGTCCAGTTAAACTTGCAATGTGAGTCATTCTCTTTTTACCAAATTGTTTCCAAAACCCTATTTATTTTCAAAGTTATAATTACAAGGATTAAGTCTTTGTAGTCTTCAATTACAGCCAGTATGTGTGGTTTTGTATACATTACATGATAACCATCACCATTGGACAACGGGTTAGCCAATGGGTGATATGACCATAGTCACAGATATGGTCGAGTGACAAATACCGTTGGGTAATTGGTTGATATATATAAACATTGTAATCGCTCTTAATACTGTAGATTATAACAATGTGTCGTTTTGTACAAATTGAATGACTCGCCAGTATTTCCCGCCGATAAAATCTTTTTAAAAATGTTTCAGGTGATTTACTGTGAACAAGGAAAAGTGCCGTGTAGTACTAACAGCTTGGATAAAGTGGTTCAGTAAATAAATAAACATGTTTTTGTAAACAGGGGATTTCCCAGTGAAATTCCTTTATTGTAAATTACGGGGTTTGTCCCAAAACTTGAAATAAAATAATTGGGTATTTTCAGTTTTAAATGATCCTGTTAAAATTTTCGCTGCCAAATTAAACACCAATACCACGAGTTTCTGTCCCGTAGCTTCTGAACCGGGTAAAACCGGGTCGGGGGTCGTGACACGCCCAGATGGGATCTTCCACATATTTTGTAGTTAGGCGATCCCCCTTTTACGTTCCCCTTCTTTGCGAACTCGTTCCCTTTTTTTTTCTTCGTAAGGCTTGGATTTCCATCCAATGCCCATCATTCACCTCGTCCTATTTGTTTCTTTAGCTCAATTTCTCTTTCCTGTGCGACATTCACAGTCTCCGTGAGATGTTCATATTTCGAGGGAGTCATAAACTCCCGATATTCTGCACTCAACATGTTATAGTAATAATAAATCTTCTGTTCCTCCGTTTGCACCAACTCATCACAAAATCTCAGCTTGTCGAGGAACACCCCCGTGATCTTATCAATTGATTCACCTTTTTGTCTTAGTTGAATAAACTCTTCTTTGATTTTGTTCATCACAGCTTTTGGGCTATGGTGTTTAAGGAAAGGTATCTTAAACTCCTTCCAAGTCATGGTTCTTGTGGTTTCGATCCCTTGTTCTTTTCTAAGATTGTCCCACCAATCTTTCGCTTGACCCCTTAACTGACTAGTCCCGTAAGCTACGAAATCGGTTGCATCACAGTGAGTTCTTTCAAAGACTCCTTCGATTGTCACACCCTGACTTTTGCGGAAGCGTGGTTTATTTGGTGTGACTTCTTAATACCCTAGCAACAATCATAACAATGCTATATGATAAAAACATGAGATGTTTATCCATTAATAAAGTTTTGAAAATACCACATTTCCATTTTCTGAAAACATCAATATCAAATTAAGTTACAACCCATGACGTGTTTAAACGAGTTCACAAAGACCCAACAAAAGTACTTAAATAAAACCTAAGTTTAGAGACGTGTATCCCGTCCAGGTATAGGATACACCCCCTAAACTCGACAACCATGGATAACATCCTTTATTCAGACGCAGCTTGAAGACACATGCATACCCTGCCAGATCCTTTAATTCCCTGAAATACATGTAGTTTAAAAAATCAACAAAAGTTGAGCGAGTTCATGTGTAAGTGTATGTGAATAAACCTTTAAACTATGTCTTGTATGTATGAAAGTCCCTGGTATGTAGCAATTAAGGAAAAAGAGATCACCAATGGGTTGCAAAGCCACTGGTATGTGTAGGAAGTACTCAAACCTAGCAAACTTGTCTCCGGGAATAAGACATAGTCACCACATGGGCCACCCTGGTCTGCATGGGTGTGGGCTCGCTACACCCAAATAGATCTATCACTCATGTCTCTCGGTCCTACAATGAGGATTAATGGCCTTAAGTGTTATACCCACCTTTCACATGATCTAAGTAATAAACCCTCCTTATGCTAACCATACAACGTATAAAAATGTCTGTAATAATCGTAATACGTATTTCACCCCCGAAGTATAAAACTGAAAACAGTTAAAAGAAAAGGGGGACATGAACTCACTGTAGTACGTCTTCAGTATCGACAACTCAAATCTTCGCAGCTAATCACGACTACCTACAGTGTACTAACGTCTATTAAACGAACGGGCCGTGCCTTGGCTTAGAGTTTAATGTTTTTGAGTTGCGTTTCTTATGTCTCCGAATATTATTCCAAGTTATAATTATTTGTTAAAATAATAATTATTTTAACCTTAAATTATATTTAATTTTGGAATAATTGTGTAAACAATATTTCGCATTAATACTTCTAAAGTATTTTAACTTCGTATTTCCTTCCCAAGGATGGGGGTATTTATACGTGTATATTGTAGCCCCGAAATATTATATTTTTAAGTCCCACTTAGAATATATATATAACTTATTTGTCAAAAATAATGTATTCCAATATATATATATATTTTTCCCAAAAATAATATATTTTCACTTCTTTTACTTCCAAAATAATGTTTACCAAAAATATATGTGTAAGAGTATTTTCCGGAATATTTCATAAGTTACGTTTTATCCTTCGGTTTCACAATAACAAGTGTGTAACTTAGATATGTATTCCTTGTGATTTTTGGTATTATTTTGGAGTTGTAAATTTATGGTATTTTGTTAAGTTATATGATTTTATCCTAAAATAATATAACTATCTCACAAAATAAACAAATATCCACACAAGTGTCTTAGTAAAAAATTTATATTCTAAATATATATTTACTCATTTTATTTACAAAACCCAACCTCCAATACTTTGTATTTTTATTACAAAAATTATGGCGAGGTTTATATTTGAAAAACATAGTTTAAAATTCACTAGTAAACACTTGCCTAGAAAATATTTTATAAGTGTTTGGATTTACAGAAAATTTCGCCATAGTTTCCTTTGAAAACGGAGGTGTCCATGCTATTAAGCATATCATTTTCTTTTCTAAAAATCATTAAAACAACCAACAATCATAATCTAAACACTATTACACTTACCAAGTGCAAAACTATTCTATTTATAATACAACATGAACTTGATGTTTCACAAAAACGCGTAGTAACTTGGTAAGGCGTTTAGTGGCCTTGGTTACCTTCCAAAGTGTATTTACTTTTGTTAAAGTCTCATTCTCGGGATTTCTAGATGTTCACAACTTGTGAATACATTTTACAAAAAATATTTATTTACAACATCTTTTTGTTTTACTAGCCTTCCTACACTTATTTTATTTCCAAAAATAATGTAAGTGCAAGAAAAAATATGATCTTTCAAAGACCGTCTCTTGAACTTGGTTTGTTTAGAAAAATCATTTATAAATCTCGGGTCCATATGATCATTAACTTACTTATGTTTCAAGAAATCACTTTGTTATCAAGTTCATGTCTTAAATATGAAGGTGATCATTTTATGTAAACCCCTAATCACCTCCTAACTTGTTAACTCATGTTTTTAATCATATTTTAACAAGTTCAATATAATGATTATCATCATACTACCAAGAAATCATCAACCAATCATCAACATAACCATGACAATATCATCCTAGAAACATTTCATTATGTTTCATCCATTTCACTTTATGTAACACTTTATGTTCAAGATTTATGTTTGTGTTCTTTTAGTGTTCATATGATTTCATCATAATATAATCTTTAACCACTAAAAACATGAAATAAACAAGGATCAAATAAGTCTTACAACTACCTTAAAGCTAGGGAAGATCAATGGTGAAAATGTGGTGGATAATAGCAAATGATAGAGGTCCTTCAAGTTCCCTGAGCACCGAGCTTCGTTAGACACCTTGTATCACCTTGAAGTACACTTGGATTGGATGAACTTGCAAAGAAAATGGTGGGTGTGTGGACAAGGGGGTCGGCCGAGAGCTAGTGAGGGAGGAGGAGAGGAAGTGTTGTGTTTAGTGAAGATGATAAGTTACTTATAACCAACATGATCTATTGTCCAAAGGATTATATGCTTCAAGAAGTACAAGCAAAATCTCAACAAATCCAAGGAGAAGATTAAGTGGGGATTTAGGGAAGATTTGCACAAATCTTGGGTGGGGCCATATGCTTGGTCCGTAAATATATATGGGGGGGGGGTTAAATGAAAATTTAAATGGTAAGGGGATGATTAGTAGGGTGTTAAGTGTAAAAGCTAGTGTTTAGTGTGTTACATGCTTTATGTTGAAAGTTAACTGTTCGAGAACCAATACTAGCTTAGAAAAATAAGAACAATACTTTTTGCAAAAATTTAGTGTTTCGGGTAATGTCCAGTTGTTCGGTTAGATACCGTTCCGTTAAAGTGCTATGTTATTCCGTATAGTGTCTTTTATGTAACTTTTTGTGACACTTTTGATTCCCGACACTTAGGAAAGCATACAGGACCATTTTGCCATATTTTTGCACATTACTAGCATGTTAAAATGCTGAATTTTGGTAATTAATGCAGAATTCTGCACTTTGAGTGGGTTTTAGGCACTTTCCGGCACTTAAACTATCACCTAGTGACGCAGTTTTATGGTCCTTACTTCCCTACACTCCATACTAGTGTAGTACCTTGTCTCTGGCTTATACTGGGTCTCAAAACACTGGCTGTCTATGTACTGAACCCCGTCAGCATATTCCTGATTTATCTGGTAACTGTGCTAACTATGGTTTGTGTATCATATATGTCAAATAAGTTTGCATGTAGTAATGGTGTGACAGTATGTAATATGTGATGCACATGTAAGTAGGATGAAGTATTCAGAAAGTAATACAAGCATTTAATTGTAATTCAACACAGTCATTTAAGCACAAATTATTATTTAACAATCGTACGGAAACATACAAATTTGACAGTTGTCACATTCTCCCCCCGTTAAGAAAATTTCGTCCTCGAAATTTATACTACCTTAACTCCTTAGGGTTACATTATTCGTGTATGTATATGAATAATACTGAGGTAGATATCGACAAAACCGAATCAAAATTCATTCGAATCAAGCAAAACCAAAGGCATCTTGCCTTGTTAAGACCCTAATGGTTACAGGGTATTTCTCTCAGAATTTGATGTTTAAGAACGTAGGATGTATAGAGGTATAATCTAGTGTAACTTAGTTAACAGGGTGTCACCAAGGGGTTTTGACCAATGGATTCTCAATTCAATCAGACATAATATACAATCGAACGTTTACAACCATAGGACCCGCTATATGAACTCAAAATCAACAATCTTGAATACGAAATGATCTGTCAACTTTCGAATGAAAGAATGGTAAGGATTAGTGTGTTGACATTCTTGAATCTCAAAAATACACCGAATGAAATATAAGCGAATAGGGTGTATCCTTGTTGTAATTTGCAGTCGCATCAGGAATGTTTAAGCGTTAAGTCAAAGAGTATGTATAGTTTTGCGTGAAACGGTTGACCATGATTAACACAAGCTACAAGTTTGTAATGACACCACAAGATGTCGTAATGACATAATTCAAATATAGCGGTGACTGAACAAGTTCACCATGTCTGAAAGCAAATGGAAGCGTACTGAAACAATCTGAAGATTTGATTCACACAACGTCATAGAGTTCTCAATTGGATACGAAGCATCAAAGAATCACTCTTTCCGGTCGAAGGTGAAAAAAAAGTAACCAGTATCACAAAGCCTTCGATTGATAATGAAAGAATCGTTAGGAGGTACACCGTGATATAAAATGAATCTATGTACCATCGTTTTTAACACCAACTGTGTTGAGATTGTTTTAATTGTGATAAACAAAATGGATTTAGAACAAGTCAATAATTAAATCTGTGTATGAGGTGCGTAACGAAATTAGCGAAAGCTTTAGTTTTGTGAACGTATCACCACAAGGTGTCTGGTCCAACAATCGATTTAGTGGAGTCGTAGACCAAACAAGTCTACTGCGACTCTAAACAAAAGACCTTTTGCAAAATATGAATACGATGCTCTCAATACATCATATGGCGTTTTAAATTGATCATGCGAAATGGATAAGTTCAAGCAATTGAACTTGGTAACCTGACAATAAACGTATATCTCAACGAGGGTATGTCAGCATGGTTATGAAGATAACCCATGAATGTAGCTTGAAAAGAATGAAGTCTAAAGAAAGTGTGTTGACTTGATAATAAGGAGGCCAACCATTTCAATAACGTAGATTAAACCAACAATTAGCTTTAGCAAAACAATATGTGAGCTTCAGTGAAGCGTTTATTCGAAGCGAATCCTCATGCGTAGCAAATGGTGCATGCGTAACATATAAGTTTTCAAGTAATGAAACAATGATTATGAAGAAATGACTAATTATCGAAGCAAATGTGTGTTCGCTCTCAGCGAAAAAAATTGACACGATGTAACTACCGTTAAGGGGAGTAGAGGTGCAAACATCTACCTGCTAGAAGTAAAAGTGAAGATTTCAACAAAATAAGTTGGAGCACTGTCTGTTTGGTTCACTGAAATAGCATAAATGTCAGGATAATGGGGTTCACATGAGTCAACAGGTGTGGTTCCTAAGCAACTTTTACGAGTTTTGACCTGGGTTCACAAAGGCCCTAAGTACAGGTTTCCTAGGTTTTCAAAGTTTCATATTTTACGTAAAACTGCAGTGCAGGAATCAAACTTTTCGTGCCGGTTTAAAACAGGTTATTGTCCCACAACTCCCCGATATACTTTCCTCTTGAATTCACGTATAATGACACTCAATTATCGAACAGTCTTAAAATAGTAGTTGGGTCCTCATAGTTAGTTAAATAAATAATTCATTGACCCTCATCAAGAGTCACCGACTCTTGTTGGTTAGCTTGTCCGGCTCCTGGTAGTTGACACTCCTTTGAAAATCATTGTTCTTCCTCTTGACGAGCGAAACCGAGGTTACTCAGAACGGGAACTTGGTCTGCTAGCTTCATTCTCTATCATCTACTGAAGCTAAACTGTCAATCCTTTCCTTTCCGAAGGTGTAAGTTGCTAAGGTGCATTAACAGCAGGCGTGGTGCCTTGATTTAAATCGATGCGAAATTCGACTTTTCGTTGAGGAGATGATTCTGGCAAGCCTTCGGGGAGGACTTCAGGGTATTCCCTTATCACATGGACATCTTCGAGTTTTTGGTTCTTCGGCTCCCTTGTCCATGACAATGAGCCAGGAAGGCAACGCATCCCTTGCGCGGAATCTCCCATGTCTTCAAGCACTAGTAGTTTGCAGAGGCGTATCCTGCTTCATGAGTCACGATTGTTTCGTCGCTCATCATCAGGGTGTTGATAACAACCATCATTCAATTTCCTGGCAAATGGTCCATTCCAGTTACCACGTCGAGGCTTACCATTAGCTAGTTCTATCGAGTGCGGGTTATCTAACTTATCCCTTTACTAAACCAAGTATACTCTTAAATTCATGAGATACGAACCTATGGTTGGTACTGGTATTAAATAACATAGATGGAAAATTTTGGTTGACCGAGAACGTACCAGCAAGTACATCTGGATTCTGGCCTGCTTCACGAGCTCCGATGCTGGATGCCCTTGCACGGTCTTGGTCAGTCCTCCTTGGGCAATCTTTTCTAAAGTGCCCCACGTTTCCACACCTATAGCAGCCCGGAACCTTATCCTTACTATTTCTGCCTTGGTTGTGGTCACCATTTTCTCCTTTTATGGGACTCTTCGCCCAACAGGCATCCTTGTTATGTCCCCATTTTCTGCACTCACCGCACTTAGGTTTCTGGCATCGACCTTCATGGTGAAACTGGCACTTATCACATTTCGGCTTAATCCCCAAGTAAATCTTAACATCGGCTTGATCGTTGTTAGGGAAATCTTTCTTGAATTACCTTTTGTCCCCACAGTCACAACAACCACGAATATGTTTTTGTTCATCATTGGTTCTTTCTTGACAGTTGTTGATGCCGTAGCTTCCCCCTAGGTTTTTGCTATCATCTTGACCTTTGTTTCCAAGTCCTGATCCGTTTCGACACGTTTCCTCGACATGCCCTACTTTGTCACAGACATTACTTCCATCCCTACATGGCCCAGCGTGATGAAATGGGCAGTCATCGCAATTAGGTAGGATGCCCTTGTATTCCTTTTTCTTTTTGGCTTTGTTCTTGTTATTTGCCCGATCAACTCCTTGGAATTCACTGAGCTTCCTCTTGTTCTTTTCGGATGTCTCTACCGGAGTTTCCTTCTTCTCGTCGGGGTTGGAAGTCATTCCAATCTAAGTGCTTCCTTAGTGAGCGCCAGACTCATCATATATGCAACAATAGTTGTTGGTGGCGTTGATGCTGTCATTAAGCTCAAGGCTTGAGGCGCCAGTTCCCAAATGGATTGCTCCATTCTCTTCAATTCGGGTTCCACCAGGTACGTAACGACTCGCGACAAATCATAAAGCCTCTGCACGTGCTCCACCACTTTGGGACCTTCCATCTTTAGCTTCCAGAATTCGAATTCCAGCTTCTGGATCTCCATCTGAGAGCAATACTCCTTACGCATCATTTCCTTCAGCTCACTCCATGTTAACGCATATGCTGCAAACTTGCCCATTACACGAACCCTAAGGTTCCACCATAACAGAGCCTCATCTTGAAGCAATCCGGAAACGTTTAGGACTTGTTGCTCTAGCGTACAACCGCTCATTCGCACAATAGCATCCACATTCTCAACCCATTTTACAAAAGTTATGGCACCTCCAGTGCCACCGTAGTTCAGGGGTTTGCATTCTAGAAACTGTTTGTAGGTACAACCTGTACCCAAGCAATCATCATCACAGTAAGTATTAGCAAAGCTCATTGGGGATTTTCCAAACGTGTTGTAATGTGTCTTGGATGACTTAAACATTACTGTTAGGTGGGTCATTCCTTGAGGTACCTTCGCTGCGTTTGTAACGAAGAACCTCGTGCCGAGCTATGACTCGTGAGGCGTGCGCTTGCCATTCTGCCTCGGTCAGTCGAATGATCTCTTGATGAGACATCTTCTAGGAAGAAGTTCGGGTTAGTTAGGTCTCGTCTGTTCAAGGAATGTAAATAGTTGTTTGGAGATCATATGTATATGCACGTATCAAATCATCATATCAACACTTCAAGCAACAGTACACTCATGGTACAAGCAAGTAAATGGAATCATGTCTAATGAGAGTATAACAAACAAACACGTATATCACAATCATAGCACATTCCTGTTATATTGGTAGCACGTTTAACGAGAACATTACAATTAGGCTTTCATTAAGCAGGTAAGCACATTGCATCATAATCATAGCATAAACAAGTAATCCAACAAGGCATGTAATGAGAATGTTGCGATTGAGCTATCATATAACAAGACCACAGTACAGTTTACAAGTTTCACAATTGTATCATACATCAAAAGAGACTAAGGGTCACATCACCCTTATCTGAATCGTCTAACAATCTACAACAACCAAAAGTCAAATGTCAAGGTCAAAATGTGGTCTTCAAAAGCTGTGCAATCAGGCTCAATAGCTGCACTCTCATCAAAAGTAATGCTACCTGCATCAAACCAAAAACCTCAAGCTGATGGGGGAGGAGGAGGAGGTGGAGGGATGAAAAGCAAACGGCACAAATGCACCAAATCTTCCTCAAGCGCATAAACAATACGCAACAAACAAGCAATCTGCTGCTCCATAGTCAAAAATCGGATGTCAAAATCCGGGTAAGGAAATAGTGGAGCAGGTGGGACAGCAAACTGTGACGGACCAGCACCATGTGGAGGACGCGAGATCCTCTCGAGCTCAGCGACTCTCCGACTCAACATATCCTGCTGTAATTGCAAGGATAAAAGTATATCATCCGTAGAGTACCCAACGTGAAAGGGATGATATGGATTTGATAAAGGCATGACGTTGGGCGAAGACCACATGAATGGCTCGCCCGTGGGTGCAGAAAAAGAAGCCATGTGTGGAAACTGTGGCATGAACTGATCGGCTCCTGACACAAAAGGTACGTGAGTGTGCTGCTGACTAGAGGGTCCTTCCCCTGGACGGGGAGGAGGAATGTCCTGAAGAAAAGTAACTGGTAAATCAGTGCAATGGACGTCAGATACGTGTGGGTGGAACTGTATGACATCGAAGGGTATCTGAACAGTTGCAGCAAGGGGAGTAACTGGTCGAACAAAAGGGGGGTAGTCGTCGTCGGCATCAATCCACCCATTGCGGGTGTGAGCATATCTAGGGTCAACGTGTGTAGCGAAAGGTGCACAGTCAACAAACACAGGTATAGGGTCAGGCAGAGGTGCAACAACTGGGACATCAACAACTGGTGGTGCAATAACTGGGACATCAATAACTGGTGGTGCAAAAACTGGGACATCAACAACTGGTGGTGCAATGACTGGGAAATCAACAACTGGTGGTGCAATAACTGGGACATCAACAACTGGTGGTGCAATAACTGGGACATCAACAACTAGTGGTACAATGACTGGGACATCAGCAGGGATAAGGTCGTGCACAAGTAAAGGGTCGTGAGAAAAAACGGGCTCTGGTGCTATCTCAGGCTCTGGATCAGTGGGAGCAAGCTCATGATTAGCGGGTATGTCAAGAAGCTGATCATCGGGAATAGCAGGTGCTTCAACAGGCTGCTCCTCAGGGATAAACTCCATCTCATGGTCTGGATCAAAATCGTGTGGGAAGTCAGGGACGAACCCAAAACCCAGCTGCGGAACGATAGGATCCATCTCATCATCAAACTCAGGATCAGACTCAGAATCATGTGGCGAATCAGGTGCAACTGACATGGCGGTGTCGGAATCAGTGTATGTGGGATATCGCTGTAATCCCAGTGCATGAAGAGTAGAAGATGACACGGACTCAAACGAATCGGGTCCAGACGATTCGTGACCAGACTGGTCAGATAAAACCTCCATAACAGGAATAACAATGGCATCAACAACAAGAATCTCATCAACATGAATAGCAACAACATCATCAATCGGAGCTCCGCCATCCTGGTCATCCTCAGGGGGACCCTCGATGAAGAGATCGATGTCATCATCGGACATATCATCAAGTGGCAGATCCTCAACAGGAAATGCCACAAAGGGAACAGGAGCAGGGATCTGAGCAAGAGGTAGATCCCCGACAAGAAAACCATCAGCTAAAGGTAAATCATCTCCAAAATCTGGTAGGGCAAAGGGTTGAAAGTCATCGTCGTCACTACTCGTAGTATCTGAAGTGTAAACCTCGTCCTCTGGAAGGATCTCGTCATCTGATACTATAGCTATCGGGTCTACCGTATCTGATACGCCACTCTCCGAAGAAGATGACATAATGTCTGTAATAACACAACCACACATATGTACATATATCAATGAACATCAAATAAGCACGAAGGTAATAACAATGTAAGCATGTATGCAATCCTAGTCTTCCCAAGACTATCCTACCCAGCCTCTCAGACTGAACTCCCTAGTCTCTCAGACTAAAACTCCCCAGTTTCCCAAACTGAACTACCCAGTCTCTCAGACTAACTCCCTGGTCTCTAAGACCAATTCCCTGGTCTCTAAGACCAAATCCCTAGTCTCTAAGACCAACTTCCCCAGTCTCTAAGACTATGAGACCAAATTTCCCCAGTCTCTAAGACTGATCCTCCCTCAGTCTCTAAGACTGATCCTCCCTCAGTCTCTAAGACTGAATTATAAATATAAGTTTTGAAATGTGTATTTGTGCCTTTTATTAGTAAAAATATTTGTTTCATGGATCTGGACACTTTGTTTATGCAATGTAAAAATGTTTTCGTGAGAGCCCTGATGATCATAGTCTAGACTCGAGAAAGAATCCTAGTTCGCTATGATCGAGGCTCTGATACCAAGCTGTCACACCCTGACTTTTGCGGAAGATGGGTTTATTTGGTGTGACTTCTTAATACCTTAGCAACAATCATAAAAATGCTATATGATAAAAACATGAGATGTTTATCCATTAATAAAGTTTAGAAAATACCACATTTCCATTGTCTGAAAACATCAATATCAAATTAAGTTACAACCCATGACGTGTTTAAACGAGTTCACAAAGACTCAACAAAAGTACTTAAATAAAACCTGAGTTTAGAGACGTGTATCCCGTCCAGGTATAGGATACAACCCCTAAACTCGACAACCATGGATAACATCCTTTATTCAGACGCAGCTTGAAGACACATGCATACCCTGCCAGATCCTTTAATTCCCTGATATACATGTAGTTTGAAAAATCAACAAAAGTTGAGCGAGTTCATGTGTAAGTGTAACTGTATGTGAATAAACCTTTAAACTATGTCTTGTATGTATGAAAGTCCCTGGTATGTAGCAATTAAGGAAAAAGAGATCACCAATGGGTTGTGTTGGACCGTGTCTTGACCCTAAACGATCAGTTAAGCAAGTTCATCATTACGTGTAAAGGCGGAATCAATGCACGCAACGTTACAGCAGCTTTCCTATTCAAATCCTTCACTTTATTAGCTTTCTGGAACAATTTTGACAGAGTTTCGTTACAATGCTAATGATCAGGTCTCGCTTCAATGGTTACACAAATGAACATATGCTTGGGTATTTATACTATTGCTGATTTCGCTCATGTGTCAGTGACACTGAAGCGAAATCACCAATTGACACTGAAGCGAAATTAACCTAATGTTCATTGAAGCGAAATCACCTAACCTAATGACCTTTAAAGCGAAATCAACAAGATAATCATGTACATTAAAGCGAAATTAACATTAAAACCCTAATCTTGACTTTTAAGCTCCAATCTTGATATATCTTGACTTAAGACTTGATGAAGATGCAGTCAACAGACATTCTCGTGCATCAACAGACTCCCCCTTGGATGTTGACGTAGTCTTCAGCTCCTGAGTCTTCAGTCTTAGTCTTTTCTTTAACTCTGTCTTCTCATTATAAGCACTTTATCTTCACACTCCCATATGCTGTTGATCCAGACTCCCCCTTTCACAGACTCCCCCTCTCAATATGCTGAATCTGAGATATCTGGTTCAAGCTTTGACAAATAGCTTCCGTTGGGAATAATGAAGTCAAAAACCTGTTACTCAACAATAAACATTACAATTCTATCTTTCAAACATAACACACAAACTTAATCAGTTTTAGAAATCCACTCAAGTATTCAGGTCCAAGTTAATGACCCTGATTACTCAATTAATCTACCAAGTTCAAATTAATGACCTTGGTTGATCTATTGACGAATCAAACTGATTTTGAAAACATCAATTTCAAACATTTTCTGAAAATAACAAGTATCAAGTTAATGAACTTGTTTTTGACTTTTCAAACAAATTAAATTTCAACAAAGATAAGCTCTCCTCATTCTTCAGTTCAGAATCTCCTGCATCTGCTTCAAACATCTTGAGAATCCAACAATCAACTCTCCACTTTGGTTTGTCGGAAAATAAAGCAGAAATAAAATCTTTTTGGATTTTATCAAAGTGTTCTAAACTAAGAAATGAAATACAGAAAACTTAAATTGCAGAAATTAAACAAAGTAAACTATTTACAAACATATTTTTGGTGAGCGTGTCAGGGAATCATAGCAGCTTTTCAGACAAATCACAAGTACCGTTAAGCTACATTTCATACTCAGATTTAAACAATTCACCTCGATTGTCGATATACTGATCCATCTTAAATTCCCACACAAATTTCAATTTATTCAGGATACGATTTAGATGAATTATGAACTTAGATCATTCATGTGTCCCACCTCTTGAATATACTCCCGTATCCAGAATCTCAATAATCAATCTTACAGGTGAGAATACTACAATGATATCTGTATATAATTTAGGTATGCGAGGGCCAAGGGATCTCAGGTCGATACTTCCGTATACGCAGAGAGATATCAGCTTCGACTTTTCGGTGTGTCCCCTTTAGAGGATCTTTTTGCTTACAACAGCAGCATATATCAATTTTATTGTTTCAGCATGCTGAGGGTTTAATGCTGTGTTTCAAGCATTGCAGCAAGTATTAGCCAGGGACTAGGTCAGAACCACCGTTCAGCAGAAGTCCCGGAATAATACCCCAGACATCATTGAGTATAAAGACCTAGTATATCAGATTACGAGACCTTTCAAACGAGATTTCAGGGGTTACCTATATATCCAAGTAGTGTTCCCCACGAATTCACAAGTTTGAATTTAGGTTTATATCCCGAATAAATCTACTAAATGTGCGAAAACCTATCGACACATCATCAGTGAGATTGTTTAACTCTTTTAAACTTTTCAAATCTTTAGCATACTGTGATCGTCTAGCTGATGTACTATCATTTTCCCTATATACACAAGCTCTTTTTCAGATTTTATCATGTTTTTGTATTTTTGCATTTTTTACTGTTTTTGTATTTTCTGAAAATAACTATGTACAAACATCTACTCCCCCTAAATACCAAAACAAGTAAAAATTCGACAAACCATTGCAGATTGTTTCTCGTCTTCATAGTTAAACTCGTATCTCGAAGCAGTTGAACTTTGTGTGAAAATTTCTTGTTGGACCGTGTCTTGACCCTAAACGATCAGTTAAGCAAGTTCATCATTACGTGTAAAGGCGGAATCAATGCACGCAACGTTACAGCAGCTTTCCTATTCAAATCCTTCACTTTATTAGCTTTCTGGAACAATTTTGACAGAGTTTCGTTACAATGCTAATGATCAGGTCTCGCTTCAATGGTTACACAAATGAACACATGCTAGGGTATTTATACTATTGCTGATTTCGCTCATGTGTCAGTGACACTGAAGCGAAATCACCAATTGACACTGAAGCGAAATTAACCTAATGATCATTGAAGCGAAATCACCTAACCTAATGACCTTTAAAGCGAAATCAACAAGATAATCATGTACATTAAAGCGAAATTAACATTAAAACCCTAATCTTGACTTTTAAGCTCCAATCTTGATATATCTTGACTTAAGACTTGATGAAGATGCAGTCAACAGACATTCTCGTGCATCAACAGACTCCCCCTTGGATGTTGACGTAGTCTTCAGCTCCTGAGTCTTCAGTCTTAGTCTTTTCTTTAACTCTGTCTTCTCATTATAAGCACTTTATCTTCACACTCCCATATGCTGTTGATCCAGACTCCCCCTTTCACAGACTCCCCCTCTCAATATGCTGAATCTGAGATATCTGGTTCAAGCTTTGACAAATAGCTTCCGTTGGGAATAATGAAGTCAAAAACCTGTTACTCAACAATAAACATTACAATTCTATCTTTCAAACATAACACACAAACTTAATCAGTTTTAGAAATCCACTCAAGTATTCAGGTCCAAGTTAATGACCCTGATTACTCAATTAATCTACCAAGTTCAAATTAATGACCTTGGTTGATCTATTGACGAATCAAACTGATTTTGAAAACATCAATTTCAAACATTTTCTGAAAATAACAAGTATCAAGTTAATGAACTTGTTTTTGACTTTTCAAACAAATTAAATTTCAACAAAGATAAGCTCTCCTCATTCTTCAGTTCAGAATCTCCTGCATCTGCTTCAAACATCTTGAGAATCCAACAATCAACTCTCCACTTTGGTTTGTCGGAAAATAAAGCAGAAATAAAATCTTTTTGGATTTTATCAAAGTGTTCTAAACTAAGAAATGAAATACAGAAAACTTAAATTGCAGAAATTAAACAAAGTAAACTATTTACAAACATATTTTTGGTGAGCGTGTCAGGGAATCATAGCAGCTTTTCAGACAAATCGCAAGTACCGTTAAGCTACATTTCATACTCAGATTTAAACAATTCACCTCGATTGTCGATATACTGATCCATCTTAAATTCCCACACAAATTTCAATTTATTCAGGATACGATTTAGATGAATTATGAACTTAGATCATTCATGTGTCCCACCTCTTGAATATACTCCCGTATCCAGAATCTCAATAATCAGTCTTACAGGTGAGAATACTACAATGATATCTGTATATAATTTAGGTATGCGAGGGCCGAGGGATCTCAGGTCGATACTTCCGTATACGCAGAGAGATATCAGCTTCGACTTTTCGGTGTGTCCCCTTTAGAGGATCTTTTAGCTTACAACAGCAGCATATATCAATTTTATTGTTTCAGCATGCTGAGGGTTTAATGCTGTGTTTCAAGCATTGCAGCAAGTATTAGCCAGGGACTAGGTCAGAACCACCGTTCAGCAGAAGTCCCGGAATAATACCCCAGACATCATTGAGTATAAAGACCTAGTATATCAGATTACGAGACCTTTCAAACGAGATTTCAGGGGTTACCTATATATCCAAGTAGTGTTCCCCACGAATTCACAAGTTTGAATTTAGGTTTATATCCCGAATAAATCTACTAAATGTGCGAAAACCTATCGACACATCATCAGTGAGATTGTTTAACTCTTTTAAACTTTTCAAATCTTTAGCATACTGTGATAGTCTAGCTGATGTACTATCATTTTCCCTATATACACAAGCTCTTTTTCAGATTTTATCATGTTTTTGTATTTTTGCATTTTTTACTGTTTTTGTATTTTCTGAAAATAACTATGTACAAACATCTACTCCCCCTATATACCAAAACAAGTAAAAATTCGACAAACCATTGCAGATTGTTTCTCGTCTTCATCCGCAACAGTACTCTCATCAACGCCAAGTATGCCATCCGACACCGACAGAAGCTTCATACCATTCAGTTTTAACAAATATTTAAACCGATTTTTATCAAAAGCTTTGGTATGTAAATCAGCTTTCTGTTCGTCAGTGTGGATTTTCTCCATTCGTATCAACTTTTTCTCAAAGCAATCACGAATAAAGTGATGACGAATTTCTATGTGTTTAGTTTTAGCGTGATGTACTGGATTTTTTGTTATATTTATAGCGGCCTCATTATCAACAAAAAGAGGTGTGTTAAGAAACTGCAAACCGTAGTCGCGCATCTGTTGCTGTATCCACAAGATCTGAGAGCAGCAACTGCTAGCAGAAACATACTCCGCTTCACAAGTAGATAACGCCACAGACGTTTGTTTCTTACACTGCCAGGTAACCAATCTAGGACCAAAGAACTGGCATCCTGCAGTTGTTGATTTTGAATTGACTTTGCAGCATCCGAAATCCGAATCGGAATACCCTTCGAGCGTAAAGTCTCCTTTTCTAGGATACCACAACCCCAATGAAGGAGTTCCTTTCAGGTAGCGCAATATCCTCTTCACAATGATCATATGCGATGCTCTCGGGTTAGACTGAAATCTTGCTGCGAGGCACGTTGGGTACATAATATCAGGACGTGAAGCAGTTAGGTACATTAAAGAACCTATCATGGATCTGTAAAGTGTTTCATCAGCCCTGTCTCCGGTGAGATCTGGGTGAATCCCATGATTTGTTGCAAGTGGGGTAGCAGCTGGAGTAGAATTTGACATCCCAAATTTCTCTAGAATATCATGAACGTACTTTGACTGATGAATGAAAATTCCCTCAGGAAGTTGTTCAACTTGTAATCCCAGAAAGAATTTCATCTCCCCCATTGATGACATTTCAAACTTCTGCTTCATCACTGATTCAAAATCTTTGCATAGATTTTCATTCGTTGACCCAAATATTATATCGTCCACATAAATCTGAACTATCAGAAGATGACCATCGACCTCTTTAGTGAAGAGAGTGGCATCCACTTTTCCACGAATGAACTTGTTGGCTAGTAGGTGTTGAGACAAAGTCTCGTACCAGGCTCTCGGGGCCTGGTGTAAACCATACAGCGCTTTGTCCAATAAGTAGACCTTGTTTTTGTGGATTGGATCGGTAAAGCCCGGTGGCTGACCAACATAAACCTCCTCTTTAACCTTCCCATAAAGAAACGCTGATTTAACATCCAACTGATAAACTTTAAAGTTCTTCCAAGATGCAAATGCTAGGAAAATTCTGATTGCCTCTAGTCGTGCTACAGGAGCATAGACTTCGGTAAAATCAATTCCCTCCTGTTGACTAAATCCCTGAACAACGAGTCGAGCTTTGTTCCTTACGACAACTCCTCTATCGTCCCTCTTACACTTAAACACCCACTTAGTGTTAATTTTCCTATGACCATCCGGCAAATCAACTAACTTCCATACTCCCAATTTCTCGAATTGACTAAGTTCCTCCTGCATTGCATTGACCCAAGAGTCTTCAGTAAGCGCCTCTTTGTAAGTTCTTGGCTCAACCTGCGAGATAAAACAACTCAATGAAAATTCAGTTTGCAAAGGAGCAACTTTTGTATAAAAACATGTAAGCCCTTTATCAATCTGATTTCGAGTGCGAACTCCAGCTTGTAATTCTCCTATGATCAACTCCTCTGGATGATATGAGAAAGTTCTCGGCATCACTTCACTTGGAACATCTACATTTCCCTCCAGATTAGTAACATTCTGTTCTGCATCTTGTTCACTGACTTGGTATGTTTGGCTTGGAATCTGAATTTGCTCCCCCTCAGAATCTGAATCACCATGATCAAAGACTGGCATGTTTTCAGCTTCTAGATTATCATTCTGAACCGACTGATTATCCTGAGCAACTTCATTCTGTTGGATATCATCATGTTCACCAGCATTACTTGGACCTGCTTCATCATTATTTGAAGTTTCCCGTGGTCTCCTCAAATACTCAGCTGGAAACCTTAACTGCGACTCATATTCACGCAAAATATCCAACTCATCAAAGAAATCTTCTTCTTCCTCTGATTCTTCTCTCATGTCAAACGAATCCCAAAGTTTGTCATAATGAAAACGCCATGAATCACCAGGATTCTGCGGCGGCATAGTATAACCTTGACATTCAACATTATATGCCTCAATAATTGTTTTCCAAATGGGAATGAAAACTCGTTTCAATGGACTTGCATAGCCCACGAATATTCCTTCTAAGCCTTTTTCACCAAATTTGCCTTGAAAATCGAGAACGGTACAGGGAGACCCAAACGGTTCAAGATACTTCAGATTTGGTTTACGATTATTGATCAGCTCAAAACATGTTTTGTTGAACTTCTTAACAGTGAGAACCCTGTTGAGCGTATAGCATGCGGCAGAAACAGCTTCAGCCCAAAAATTAATCGGTAACTTTGAATCTGTGAGCATAGTTCTAGCCGTCTCGATTAGTGTCCGGTTTTTGCGTTCTGCGACTCCATTCTGCTGCGGAGTGTACGAAGCACTAAACTCATGCAAAATACCTCTTTCATCACAAAATTCGTCCATCTTTCTGTTCTTGAATTCAGTACCATTATCACTTCGAATTCTTTTGATACGCCTTTGGTACAAATTCTCAATCTTTCTGAACAAACCCATCAAACTGTCAAATGCTTCATCTTTCGTCTTCAAGAAAGAAACCCACGAAAATCTGGAATAATCATCAGTAACGACCAAACAGTAGTAATCTCCTGTAATACTTTTGACATTCACAGGACCAAACAAATCCATGTGAAGCCTTTCCAGAGGACACAAAACTGAATTAACTCGTTTTGTAAGGTGTGACTTTTTCTTCTGTTTGCCTTTGATACAACTGATGCACTCCCCTTCCAGATGAAAACCTTTGATATTAACACCCAAAACCAAATCATTATGCACCAAGTGATTCATCTTCCTTAGGTGAATATGCCCCATCTTGCGGTGCCACAATCTAGATTCTTTCTCAGTTGCTTTAGACACAAAACAATGTGCTTGACCAGTAGTTGTAGTTGCTACAGACATATCTAACACATATAAATCATTCACTCTAGGTGCCCTCATGATAATCCATTCTTCAGGGATAACAAAACCAGGTTTCAAAATCAAACACTCTTTATCAGTGAAGTGAGTAGAATACTGATTGTCACAAATCTGCGAGATACTAAGCAGATTGTTCTCCAGCTCAGTGATGTAGTTAACTCTCTCAAACGTCACAATCCCATTGGATAACGTTCCTTCACCTATAATTCTACCTCCTTCATGACCAGCAAATCCCACATAACCACCATTAATGTTTTTCACATCATACAGCAACGCGGTTTTTCCTGTCATATGTCGAGATGCTCCACTATCCATAATCCATCTGGATACCAGTTGTGGAAGATCCTGCACAAAACAAACTACGACTTAAACAACTTCAAGAAAGATGCCGATACATGCTTCGCGATCCAGGAAGCTCCGGCAATTCAAACTGCTTATTCGAACATGGTATCCACCCAGGCCTCATCAGCCTTAGGTGTAACCTTGACTCTCGCAATTTGAATTTTGAAATTTTCAGCCTTCAAAGGTGGAAAATTTGCATCATAATCAACCGAAATTGATTCTTCAGCCTTTTTCACTTCAGAAGTTGAAATTTTCATTTCAGTTTTTGGTTTCCAAACTTGTTGAGATAATGCAACCCGTTTGTAAAATTTGTCATTTTTAGTTACCATTTTCTTTACGGGTTCATTTTTCACTTTGATGTTGTCATTTTTCACACTCTTTTTGTCAACAACGATTGGTGCTTTACCCTTCACATCAACTTTCTTTTGTTGAATCTTCACATTTTCAGTCTTAGGCTTCACATTGGTACACTTTCGTGCAATGTGACCAACTTGATTACATCTAAAACATGTTCGAGTATCAACACCTCGACTTGTGCCTTCAGACTGATAATGTGAAGCTCTTTTCTCAAAGAACTCTTTGTTTGATTTTGAAAAAATTTCATTTTCCTCATCAGAAAGTGAACTTGAACTGTTCACAAACACCTTCTTTTCAGCAAACCTTTTGTTTTGAAAACTCTTTTTCTGATAACTATTACCACCCCGATAACCACCCGACCAATTGTTTCGATCATTATTATAAAAACATGGTGGAACAACAGGTTTTTTGTAATACGCTTTATCTTTCTCAAAATTCATTTGCCTTTTTGTTTGACACAAACTGTTCACTTCTGACAACTCTACTTCAACCAATTTGAAAACATTTGTCAACTTTTTCACATTAACATTCTCAATGGGAAATTCAGAATCCGAATACAACTTATCAGATCCAGCCATCTTGTACATCACAAGACCCGGTTCATCATTTAAGTTCTTTTTGGACTTTGATTTCTGAATGTATTTATCCAAGAAACACCCATCATCTTCAGCTGAATCACTATTCAGAACACTTTCAGCTGTGCTCTTAACAATCTCTGTCTGAACACTATCATCAGATGATGTAGAAAAAGTAACATCAATGTTCTCCGGAAGTTTAACTTCTTTTTCTTCCTCAATTTCAACCAACCCAGATTGCTTTTTAGTGTAATTATGAAGAACAGGTGGTGGAACTTGATGAAAACCCACCCCAGTTCCATCAGAATACACATCTTCGCCCGCTTTGTCTTTCCCTATGGGTTTGGGAATGATATGTTGCAAAACAAAGCTTGCGGAGCTGTAACTGTTAAGCTTCAACTGGATTCGCTCGTTTTCGATTACAGCCTCTTGAACTTTAAGTTTCAATTTAGCGATTTCATCCAGTTGTTTATTGATTGATTCTTCTTTAACTCTAAGCACTGCTTTTAAATGTTCATTTTCTTTAAAAGTTTTACCATTTCGATCATCACAATCTTTCATTGTGCTTTTGAGTTTTTCAAATTTTTCAGAAATCTGACGGTTTTCAAGAATCAACTTTTCATTTTCCTTTTTAATTTTGTCATGATCAATTTTATCATTTTCCATTTGTTTAGTTAATTCTTTTATCCGTTCAGTTGAAGCTATAACCGTTTTGTCACGATCAAGAATCTGATTCTCAATATTTCTGACCTTTGCTGTCAGATCTTCAACTTTCTTAATGTTGAGATACGTGACTGTGCTACAAAATTTGCAATCTTTATTGCAATTTTTGCAATCAACATTTCCTTCAAACTTTTTACCTGACGCATTTGTTGACACATCTGGACTGACCTGGCTTTTTGACTCAGACACGGTTCTACCTCAAGTGCTTTGGCAGCTAGCACTTTGTCAGCCATTTTTCCCAGATTCTCTGCATTCAACTCCTGCGTAGTATCGATAACTCCAGTATCAATCTTCTTGGATTCTTTTCCTTCTTTCTCTTCTTTCTCCTTTCTTTCTCTCTCTTCTTTCTCCTCTTCAATCATTTTCGAAGTTGGAGTTCCCCACCATTTGTGTTGCCAATACTCATCATTTTCTTTCATTTCCATGATTAAGACTTCTATATCGAGAGTTTTGTGATTAACTGCAATATTTCCATACTCATCAAGATAACACTCTCTGTCTGGATCCCATCTGTTGGCTCTCTTTGCATCCAAAAAGATTCTAGAAAGTCTAGTAATTTTGTTTTCCGAAATCATTTTTCTGTACTTATACTTCTGCTCTTCAGTTCTCTCATCTTTCCATGGAATAGGTTCATTTTTCGCCATGAATGCGTAACCAACCGCATCTTCTTCTGGTAGAACCTCTTGACTCCAATCATACCCCTCATCATCATAAATCACTGCAAAAGCTCTAGATTTCTCTTTGTTGTCTTCAACCTGCTTCAATCTAGGCGGCTCGTATTTATTCTGGTGATAAATTGCCTTCTTGTAGTAATCATCTCTGAAAGGATTCTCTGATTCATCAGCATAAGCATTTCTGCATTCTCGCTTGAAATGACCCTTCTGCTTACACTTGAAGCAAGTCACCTTCGATTTATCGAATCCCAACTTAGTAGAAGCACCACCAATTGTTTTTCTTCCAGTGATTTCCATAAATCTTTGTGCACGACGAACAGCACTTGCCATAGCCCAACGAATATCGATCAGTTCCATTTCCTCCGGATCAATCTGATCGTAATCTTCTTTCGTCAGATTTGTATTGCCAATCTTCCCAGCTACCAATCCTTCTTATGATTCCAACACCGATGCTAGAAAGATCATCTGCTGCTTGGCCGATTCCTCATCAAAGTTCTGAGCATTCTTCAAGTCTATTGCAATGTTGCATTGAAAACGATTCTTTGCATCAGAATGACTTCCAGAAGATGAAGATCCACTGTGATAACCACTGTGACTTCCACTGCTTTGACCACTTTGATTTTCTTTGCCGGCTGTCGACACATTTTCAGCAGAAAATGCAGTTTTTGGTGAAGTAGCTTTCGGCATCATGCTCTTTGGATAGTATAGATCCAGATTCTGTTGATAAGATGAATGATTAACTTTGTTCGTCTTTTTCAACTCCAACTCGTGACTCTCGAGTTTTTCAATCAGCAAATCTAATGTCAGCTTTTCTGGTTCTTTGATGGTATTCTTCAGCATCAGCGCATAATATCTCCAATCCATCTCGTCAGGCAACGAATCGAACAATTTGTCAATAAGATCTTCTTCAGGAATGTCAATCTCATGTCTTACTAATTCTAGCTTCAGATGACCAAACCTTTCTATCATTTTACATACTGACTCGTTCTTTAAACATCCAAACAAATCAAATTCTTTTTTAAGAAGTTTCTTTTTGTTTTTCTTAATTTCTTGACTACCGACACATTTCTTTTCCAGCTTTGCCCAAAGATCTTTAGCATTTTTATAGTCTATCAATGAGATGATATCCTCCCGAACAGACTGAAATAATAACGCCACACACTTTTGTTCGGCTACGAATGATTCAATCTCATCAGATCCTGTTAAAACTTCCCCATTCTTGTTTCCTTGATCATAACCGTTCTTCAAACTTTTCCAACTTGGAAACGCGAATGCCATCATCCAATCTTCAAACTTTCTAGACCAACGACTATACTCCTCAATAGCCATTAGCTTTGGGGGTTTATTGAACGTTCCGAATGCACTTTCCGATTCCCAAGCTTCCTTTTTCCTCTCTTTTGGTGGATTCTCGTTCACATTGCTTGACGAAGCATCATTGTTTCCGGAATCCCCAGCAAACGCGTACATGTCGCTAAATGGGTTCATGAAAAGATCATCCATCGTGAATGTACCTGCAAGATTATCAAACACTTAGAAAAATTTTTCGAAGTTTTGTCACACACTGACACTAAAGCGAAATCACTTATTATGACTAATAAACGAAATCAGTCACAATGTCCTCTTGAGCGAAATCACTTGTGTCCTTATAAGCGAAATTAGAAAGTATGTATAAGCGAAATCAGAATGTCCCTTGGAGCGAAATTAACAAGTTCGTATGAGCGAAATTAACTTCTTGTCCGAATGAGCGAAATTAGATTGATTATGTCCTTATAAGCGAAATCAGATTACAAAGTTCCTATGAGCGAAATCACTTCAGACCTTATGAGCGAAATCAGTAGATTAACTCTCAATGTTCATTAAAGCGGAATCAATTGTAATCAGCTGATGTACGTAAAAGCGGAATCAGCTCTTAACCAATTTTCACCATGTTTTAATTCGAATTACAATCTAAAACTTTCAAGGGTTGTTATACTCTTAAAGCCGATCACAATGATATGAAATATGTTCACTTTTGACCGCTGATTCGTTCCAGATCTGAAGTTGAAGTTTATGTCCGAAAACCGAATGTGTTTTTGGAACAATTGAATGTGTTTTACTTAGTTTTAAGGCCTGATATTGTTAAGGATTGATAATTCACTAGTTTCGCTCACAATACTAGACTTTCAGCTCATTTTGTCCGATCAAACTTGTTTAAACCGAAAATATAAAAGAGAAATATGAGTAGAAAAGAGATAAGAGTGTCGAATCGGCTGTTGTAGTATGAACTTCCTCGTCCTGAAGCTCTGATACCACTTGTTGGACCGTGTCTTGACCCTAAACGATCAGTTAAGCAAGTTCATCATTACGTGTAAAGGCGGAATCAATGCACGCAACGTTACAGCAGCTTTCCTATTCAAATCCTTCACTTTATTAGCTTTCTGGAACAATTTTGACAGAGTTTCGTTACAATGCTAATGATCAGGTCTCGCTTCAATGGTTACACAAATGAACACATGCTAGGGTATTTATACTATTGCAGATTTCGCTCATGTGTCAGTGACACTGAAGCGAAATCACCAATTGACACTGAAGCGAAATTAACCTAATGATCATTGAAGCGAAATCACCTAACCTAATGACCTTTAAAGCGAAATCAACAAGATAATCATGTACATTAAAGCGAAATTAACATTAAAACCCTAATCTTGACTTTTAAGCTCCAATCTTGATATATCTTGACTTAAGACTTGATGAAGATGCAGTCAACAGACATTCTCGTGCATCAACAGGTTGCAAAGCCACTGGTATGTGTGAAACGGTGCAGGAAGTACTCAAACCTAGCAAACTTGTCTCCGGGAATAAGACATAGTCACCACATGGGCCACCCTGGTCTGCATGGGTGTGGGCTCACTACACCCAAATAGATCTATCACTCATGTTCCTCGGTCCTACAATGAGGATTAATGGCCTTAAGTTTTATACCCACCTTTCACATGATCTAAGTAGTAAACCCTCCTTATGCTAACCATACCACGTATAAAAATGTCTGTAATAATCGTAACATGTATTTCACCCCCGAAGTATAAAACTGAAAACAGTTAAAAGAAAAGGGGGACATGAACTCACTGTAGTGCGTCTTCAGTATCGGCAACTCAAATCTCCGCAGCTAATCACGACTACCTACAGTGTACTAACGTCTATTAGACGAACGGGCCGTGCCTTGGCTTAGAGTTTAATGTTTTTGAGTTGCGTTTCTTATGTCTCTGAATATTATTCCAAGTTAAAATTATTTGTTAAAATAATAATTATTTTAACCTTAAATTATATTTAATTTTGGAATAATTGTGTAAACAATATTTCGCATTAATACTTCTCAAGTATTTTAACTTCGTATTTCCTTCCCAAGGATGGGGGTATTTATACGTGTATATTGTAGCTCCAAAATATTATATTTTCAAGTCCCACTTAGAAAATATATATAACTTATTTGTCAAAAATAATGTATTCCAATATATATATATATTTTTCCCAAAAATAATATATTTTCACTTCTTTTACTTCCAAAATAATGTTTACCAAAAATATATGTGTAAGAGTATTTTTCGGAATATTTCATAAGTTACGTTTTATCGTTCGGTTTCACAATAACAAGTGTGTAACTTAGATATGTATTCCTTGTGATTTTTGGTATTATTTTGGAGTTGTAAATTTATGGTATTTTGTTAAGTTATATGATTTTATCCTAAAATAATATAACTATCTCACAAAATAAACAAATATCCTCACAAGTGTCTTAGTATAAAATATATATTCTAAATATATATTTACTCATTTTATTTACAAAACCCAACCTCCAATACTTTGTATTTTTATTACAAAAATTATGGCAAGGTTTATATTTGAAAAACATAGTTTAAAATTCACTAGTAAACACTTGCCTAGAAAATATTTTCTAAGTGTCCATGCTATTAAGCATATCATTTTCTTTTCTAAAAATCATTCAAACAACCAACAATCATACTCTAAACACTATTACACTTACCAAGTGCAAAACTATTCTATTTATAATACAACATGAACTTGATGTTTCACAAAAACGCGTAGTAACTTGGTAAGGCGTTTAGTGGCCTTGGTTACCTTCCAAAGTGTATTTACTTTTGTTAAATTCTCATTCTCGGGATTTCTAGATGTTCACAACTTGTGAATACATTTTACAAAAATATTTATTTACAACATCTTCTTGTTTTACTAGCCTTCCTACACTTATTTTATTTCCAAAAATAATGTAAGTGCAAGAAAAATTATGATCTTTCAAAGACCGTCTCTTGAACTTGGTTTGTTTAGAAAAATCATTTATAAATCTCGGGTCCATATGATCATTAACTTACTTATGTTTCAAGAAATCACTTTGTTATCAAGTTCATGTCTTAAATATGAAGATGATCATTTTATGTAAACCCCTAATCACCTCCTAACTTGTTAACTCATGTTTTTAATCATAATTTAACAAATTCTATATAATGACTATCATCATACTACCAAGAAATCATCAACCAATCATCAACATAACCATGACAATATCATCCTAGAAACATTTCATTATGTTTCATCCATTTCACTTTATGTAACACTTTATGTTCAAGATTTATGTTTGTGTTCTTTTAGTGTTCATACGATTTCATCATAATATAATCTTTAACCACTAAAAACATGAAATAAACAAGGATCAAAGAAGTCTTACAACTAGCTTAAAGCTAGGGAAGATCAATGGTGAAAATGTGGTGGATAATAGCAAATGATAGAGGTCCTTCAAGTTCCGTGAGCACCGAACTTCGTTAGACACCTTGTATCACCTTGAAGTACACTTGGATTGGATAAACTTGCAAAGAAAATGGTGGGTGTGTGGACAAAGGGGTCGGCCGAGAGCTAGTGAGGGAGGAGGAGAGGAAGTGTTGTGTTTAGTGAAGATGATAAGTTACTTATAACCAACATGATCTATTGTCCAAAGGATTATATGCTTCAAGAAGTACAAGCAAAATCTCAACAAATCCAAGGAGAAGATTAAGTGGGGATTTAGGGAAGATTTGCACAAATCTTGGGTGGGGCCATATGCTTGGTCCGTAAATATATATGGTATTGGTGCATATTTGTGACAACAGCTTAGATTTGGTCTTTGGATATCGGGGAGTTTGTTGGTGCATATTTGTGACAACAGCTTAGATTTGGTCTTTGGATATCTTGTAATTAGTAAAACGATAAACAGTTAGCGGGTTTAGCTTTGTAATAGTTAATTAAGAGTGATTGGGCCAAACCAAACCCAAATATGGGGGATGGTTTGCGAATTGGGCCTTTCCCATGGACTAGCCCATATGCAAAGCTTTGTCCTATATAAACAAAGCTTAGCATTAGGGTTTAAAAAAAAATCTTCTAATCACCTTAATCATCTTGGAGAGAATTCGTAAAAGAGTAAGGCTTGGACGAATTAGGAGCTTGATTGATTGTAATCGTTTGAAGATAATCAATAAAGATCGGGTTTATAGAGATTCTTGTTCTACACATTTTCTGAGAAATCTGATCTAGAGGATTCCGCACTCTAGGTTAGATCGACGATTCTGTTACGATCTGCACGGATTAAGGGACCTACAATTGGTATCAGAGCATTAGGCTCTTGATTTGCTCGGTTCAGAATCATTTTTCTGCAGAAAATCAAAGATTTGGGCGTGTTTGACGGCTGTTTTAGGGTTTCTGCTGGGTTTTTCGGATTAGCTACATGGATTTCAGATAGAAAAACTGCTTTTCGGATCCATTTCGGATTGAAACAAGCAATTTCGGACCTGAAAACAAGCATTTCGGACAAGAAAGTAGTGATTTCGGATTAACGTCATCAATTACGGATATACATCAAGCAATTCAGACGATTTCGGATCAGAAATACTGCATTTCGGATCATTTCGGATTAGAAGTCTTTGAATTCGGATCAAACAGGTTGCATTTCGGACCAGGTTTACTTGCCTTTCGGATTAGACAGTTCAATTTCGGATCAGGCGAACCATTTCGGATCTGTGGGTTCTGATTTCGGATCAGACTTGTTCACTTCGGATAACCATAGCCTTTTCGAACCATTTCGGATAACCATAACCTTTTCGAACCATTTCGGACCCTTACTGTTCATTTCGGACAAGGTGGAATTTTTCTTGGCTTGCGTAAGAAAAAATTCACTGAAAAAAAGACTCTGGAAAAATCATGAAATAGGTTTTCGACATTATATATCATTGGAATCATAATCTCGAGACGAATCTAACGGTATAATTTGGTAAAAACAGGTTTCGGACAAAGTTTGTACGGTCTGATTAAGTTAAAATGTCGAACATGTCTAAATTGAACGAACTCTTAAGGATAGAACATGAGGTAGGCACAACGAACAAACCACCTAAGATGATGAAGGTGGAGAACTACTTGACATGGAAGGATAGATTTCAATCCTTTATTGAATATCAGGACACACGCATGTGGATCTGTATTGAAGATGGGTACACAAACCCAACACATGACTTTGAGGGTAGACCACGTGTCACAGCCTATGTGAACATGCAAGAAAATGATAAAAAGATGTATGAGGCTGAAAAGAGAGCCTTGGCTGCTATCAAGATATCCCTACCTGATAGCATCAAACATACCTTTAAGAAGTACACTACTTCAAAGGAAATGTGGGATGCACTAGAGAAGAGATATGAAGGAAATCCTGATGTCAAGAAGAACAAAGTTGATCTACTGAAGAAGCAGTTTGCTGTATTCAAGTACATGAAGAATGAGTCACTTGAGGAAATCATCACTAGATACTACCATCTAATGTCAGAATTGGACAATTATGACATAGATTGCTATTCTGACATAGAGAAAAATGACAAGCTGCTTGATGCTCTACCTGCTAAATGGGATATTTACACTCTCATGATAAAGGGAGAAGCTGATTATGAAACAAAGGAACTGGAAGAAGTAGTTGGAAAGCTAAGAGCTTATGAGCTCAGCATGAAGAAGAAGGACACTGGATATGATCAGGTTCAAGATCCAGGGATTTACAATGGGCTTACATCTTCTTCATCTCACGATGCTTCTAGCGACTCTGCCACTGCTTTTCTCTCGCGTGAAAATGAGCAGGTCACAGTAAATGAGGATGGTTATGTGTGTTTTGTAGCTGCTTCAGGAGGTTCAACTGGAGCCAAAAGAACACCAGCTTCTAAGCAAAGTAGTAGTGCAAAGTCGATGCCTATGAGTGTTAAGTCAGCTGAAGAACATCTTGCTCTACTTGCTTCGTTTGTTGCTTCTTATGAAAACTACATTCAAGGGAAGATATCCGATCCTGCCGTTTTAGATAAAGATTACGATCAGATTGACCCTGATGATCTTGAAGATATGGATTTACAATGGCAAATGGCCATGATTACTAGACGTGTGAAGAGGTTCATGAACAGAACTGGAAGGAAGTTTGTGGGGAAAACTGTTGGTTTTGACAAGACCAAAGTGAGGTGCTTTAACTGTCAAAGTTATGGACATTTCGCTAGGGAATGTCAGAAACAAAAGCATGAGACTTCAAGTCAGAGTTCAAACAATAGAAGTTCATCAAACAACTCTAACTCATGGGCGTTGATCTCTACTGCAAGAGAGGGTTCATATGACTGGAGTATTCACTTGGAAAATGATGAGAATGTCACTCAGGCATTCATGGCAGAGATTCTGCCAGTTGATGAAGGTGAAGCTACAGTAGATGATGCTAAGGTTGAGAAGAAAAGTGAAGCTGAGGCGGATAAGGCTGATCAGACAACAGATGCTGAAAAAGAAAAGCTAAAATCTGAGCATAAAAGGGAAGATGAAGCGAAAGACGAAATCATCAAAAGAATGGAAGCTCAACTTGCTGCTCTTATGGCCAACTCAGACAAATCGACAGGAGAGGTAAGTAACTCTGCTACTTCTGTTTGTTTAAAGTGTCGTGAATTACAGGGTGAAGTTGACAGGTTGTCAACTCAAAACAAAAGTCTGGTGATCGAAATATCTAACGTAAAAGAATTAAATTTCTTTGCCAAAAGAAATGAGTCATCATATTTGAAAAAGATAAAAGGCTATGAAGCTGAAATTGAATTTTTAACCTGTAAACTAAACGAAAAACTTCAAGTCATAGACTTAGCTCATGACATGATGGCTGAGAAAACAAAAGAGATTTCTGAAAAATGCAAAGAGTTGTCAGATGCACAACTCAAAATTGTTGAACTGGAAAAGAAATTAGGTCAATTCAGGGATTCTACTTTTGTTATGAAACACATGATGGGTGGGTTAAAGAAGAGTAATGACAAGACCAGTGTGGGATTCAAGGGTTTTAATGAAGTCCCACCTCCTCTTAGTCATGACTATTCTTTCTTACCTGATGAAGATGAGTTCACAGACTTTCTGTCAACATCACCAAGTAGTTTCACATCCAGTCAAGGTGATGTGTTTGAAGATAATGATGCTAAGAAGGATAATAACAGCAAACCTGTTTTGAAAAAGAAAAATCCAATCCTACGAATAAAAATCCAACTTTTGTTAAAAAGGTTAACTTTGTTCAAGGAAGTGACATGAAAAATGAAACAACTGTTATTGAAAATGAATCAAATGTATAGTTTGCTAAAAACAAAAACATAGAATATCTTGAAACTAAGAAAACTGAACCAAATCCTTCTAAGGCATCATCATCAAAACCAGAATCTAGTTCAAAGGCTTCAGATGAGAAGTCTTCGAAAAAGAGATCGTGCTTCAAGTGTCACACAAAGGGACACGTAGCTAGCTGCTGTCCTAACAAAAAGATTGAAGCATAAGTAACTGAGAAACAGAGAGGGAAATCACCAGAGAAGAAAGGTGATAATGAGGAGAAAGTATCAAATTCTCCAAAGAAATCTGCTCCAAAGCAAAAACAGGGTGTTGCTGGTAGTGTAGATAAGGCTGGAAAAGGAACTCCACAAGTTCCTCGTTTTCAAAGAAATCAACCAAGAATTCAGCCTGAATCTACATCAGGCAGATATGAAAGACCTAGAAGTAGTTCACCAAGAATGAACAATCAAAACACAAATAATTTCAGAAGTCAAGGCCAATATCAAAATCGATACCAAAATAATGGTGGTCGAACTTTTTATAACAATGGCTTTAGAAATTACAATCAAGGTTCTTGGAATCAAAATCAAAATTTTCAAAGGTCACATAGTCCAAACACAAATAGATACCCTCAGGACCAGAGACCTTATGGAAATCATGCCCCATTTCCATCAACAGGTCCAAGATCCAAGACTCCAGTTAGGAGTGATGGATACTGGATGGATGTTCCTGTAGTTGATGAATCTGGAAGACCCAAGACCATTAAGGCTTGGGTCCCCCAATCTAACTAATATTTTGTTTGGTGTGTGGAGGAGCTGCTAAGGAGGATTATCAACTTATGGTATGTTGATAGTGGCTGCTCCAGGCACATGACGGGGGATGCGAGGTTGTTTTCTGAATTTGAAGAATATGATGGTGGACATGTAAATTTTGCTGGTGCTAAAGGTGGTAGGATTACTGGACGAGGAAAAGTGATGAATGGGAAGATCACTTTGGACAAAGTGAACTATGTTGAGCAGCTTAAGCACAATCTGATGAGCGTGTCACAAGTCTGCGACAAGGGTCACTCGGTCCATTTTACCAAGACTGAGGCATTGGTGTTGAAACCGGGTTTGGTCATTCCGGACGATTGGATAGTAATGCGTGCACCAAGGAAAAATGATACTTATGTCATGGACATGGGTGCCAAGGATCCAACTGCTGCGGTGGCTTGTTTACTATCAAAAGCATCTGAAGCTGAATCTATGTTGTGGCATAGACGCATGGCTCATATTCACTACCGCAAAATGAATTACATTATTAAAAATGAGCTAGTGAAAGGGGCTCCATTGCTGAGGTTTCAAGTGGAAGATAAATGTCTTCCATGTCAAAAGGGAAAACAACACAAGAAACCTCATAAGTCTAAAACAGTAAATTCCATTAATGCCCCTTATGAATTACTTCACATGGATTTATTCGATCCAGTGAACGTGAGGAGCATAGGTGGAAAGTAATACTGTCTTGTTGTCACTGATGATTACTCACGTTATTCATGGGTTTTCTTTTTAGGTACAAAAGATGAGACAGCGGAGATGCTGATAGATCTTTTTACAAAATTGGAAAACGTTCATGATGCAAGGATCAAGAGGATAAGGAGTGATAATGGCACGGAGTTCAAGAATCGGATTATGGATCTCTACTGTCTTCGAAAGGGAATAGAACATCAATATTCTGCTCCTGATACTCCTCAACAAAATGGAGTCGCTGAGAGGAAAAACAGGACGTTGATTGAAGCCGCTAGGACGATGCTTTCAGATTCAAAGCTACCAGTTCTTTTCTGGGGAGAAGCTGTGAATACAGCTTGCTACGTTCTAAACAAAGTTTTGACCATTAAACATTTTAACAAAACTTGTCATGAACTTATGTTTAACGAAAAACCAAACTTAACAGGCTTTGAACCATTTGGATTACCATGCACCATTGTGCAAAACAAAGATAAACAAAAATTCGGTGAGGTGGCTGACGAAGGCTACTTTCTAGGTTACATGCCTGGCACACCGAATAAAAGGGTTTTTAATCTCAAAACTGGTAAAATTGAGGTTGTTTTTAATGTGGAAATTACTTCCTACAAACCTCAACAATCAACGAGTGATCCTGCTATATTATATGATTATGAAAGTGTGTTTAAATCATTTAATATTCCCGAGGTTTCTGATACAGATGATTCTCAGCTGATTCAAACAATGATTGGTGAAGACGATGAAGGCGAGTTCATGCCTAGATCGAATGTTGATATGTCAGATGCTCCGGAATCTTCCCAAGGTGCTGCTAATCCTAATTCAAGCGATAGTGACTCTGAACCTATTCAGGGGGAGGAGTTCATTAATCCGTTTGCAAATCAGAATATTCAGGGGGAGGTTGGATCAAACCTGGGTGATAATCTAGAAGTCGATGCGGTTGCTACTACACGAGCAAATAGAGATCATCCAGTTGACATGATACTTGGAGATCCTACTGCAGGTGTTCAGACGAGAAGAAGCATGGCAGTGAATTCTGGGTTATTTGTTACGATTGAAAAGACTGGGATAATGAATGAATGCTTGTATAGTTGCTTTAATTCCCAAGAGGAGCCGAAGAACATTCATATGGCTCTTAAAGACAATTCATGGGTTGAAGCTATGCAAGAGGAATTGGCCCAGTTTGCGAAGTTGAAGGTTTGGGAGTTAGTAGACCTTCCTAAAGGTGAAAGAGAGATTGGCACTAAATGGGTGTTTAGGTGCAAGAAGGATGAAAGAGGTATTGTCACGCGCAACAAGGCTAGACTGGTGGTCAAAGGTTTCAATCAGCAAGAAGGGATAGATTACAATGAAGTGTTTGCACCAGTGGCAAGGTTGGAGTCAATTCGGTTGTTTCTAGCTTTCGCTTCATTAAAGGGCTTTAAAGTTTACCAACTAGACGTGAAGAGTGCATTTCTTTACGGGAAAGTCTAAGAAGTGGTGTATGTCTCACAACCAGATGGGTTCGTTGATCCAGACTATCCAGATCGAGTTTACAAACTTGATAAGGCTTTGTATAGGTTACATCAAGCTCCCAGGGCGTGGTACGAGACACTGTCTACACATCTGATCAAGAATGGTTTTGAAAGAGGTCAGATTGACAGTACACTGTTCATAAAGAGAAAGAAGGAAGATTTTCAGCTGGTACAGGTATACGTGGATGACATCATCTTTGGGTCATTAGACGAAAACGTGTGTAAAGAGTTTGAACAGGTGATGAAGAGCAAGTTTGAAATGAGTGCTATGGGTGAGCTGTCTTACTTTCTGGGATTACAAGTTGAACAGAAGGAGGATGGGATGTTTATTCATCAAACGAAGTATGTGTATGACATTTTGGATCGGTTCAAAATGAATGATTGCTCTACTTTCAACACACCCATTTGCGAAAATCACAATCTTGGCCAAGATCATGAAAGCACTGAAGATGTTGATCCTACTCAATACAGGGAAATGATTGGTTCTCTAATGTACTTGACTGCTTCAAGACCTGACATCATGTTTGCCGTATGCTTGTGTGCCAGATATCAGGCGAATCCAAAAGAGTCACACATGAAAGCAGTGAAGCATATTATCCGTTACTTGAAGGGGAAACCTAAACTTGGGTTGTGGTATCCAGCTGATAGTGATTTGAGGTTCGTTGCTTACACTAATTCAGACTTTGGATGATGCAAATCAAACAGGAAGTCTACAACAGGTGGTTGTCAGTTCTTGGGAGGCAGGATTGTGTCTTGGCAATGCAAGAAGCAATCCTGTGTGTCTACATCTACTTGTGAAGCTGAATATATTGTTGCGGGTAGCTGTTGCTCTCAGGTTATCTGGATTCAACAGCAGATGCGCGATTACGATTTGGATTTCACTCGTACTCCTATTATGATAGATAATAATGCCACTATTTCAATCACAAACAATCCCGTAAAGCACAGTAGAACTAAACATATTGACATACGTTATCACTTTATACGGGATTGTGCTGAAAAGAGACTCATTGAATTACACCGAGTCGACACACTAGATAACCTTGCTGATCTTTACACAAAAGCTTTTGATCGAGCTCGCTTTGAACACTTAGTCGAACTCAACGGGATGAGGAATCCTGAATAACTGGTTTTTCATAAGAATTTTGTAAATAGTTTACTGCTTTCTTAAAAATAAAAAACACAAAAACATTGAAAAATCAAAACATAAAAAAAAGTATAAAATCAAAAATGAGCTATCACTGTGTGAAAAAGAAGAAATGATAGTACATCAGCAAGTTAGACTGTCACACTCAAACTGAATTAAAATGCTTAAGTATGATAGTAGCTTCATCATATGATATACCAGTAGGCAAAAGCATGAAATAATCAACTTACCCATGTGAAATAAACCTAAATGCACTGAGTATGAGTGGGGAACACATCAGTGGTGTATGGTTTAATGACCTTAAATCTTGCATTGATAGATTGCCAAAATCTGAAGTTTTGGGTCTTTATACTGTTATTTCATCTGGGGATATCAGGGGTGTCCTTCTGCTGCATCCAGATACATGCTGACCTAGGCACACCCAGGATATCTTAAAAGAGCTAAAAATGCCAAAACCCTGAAAATGAAGAAGCTCTTATAGAGAGTCATTCATAAAGTGCAAAATGCAAAATTCGTACCAAAAATGGTATTTGTCTTAGCCCTCGTTAGATATTTTGGTCTCTTTGCTGTACGGAAGTACTGACCTGTTCACCAATTATCTAAACGTTGAATAACAAAACGGATGAATTCAGTATACTCACCTACTACGATGAATCTTTGTGCATACCTTGATCGCGGGGGTACATCCTGAAGTGGGACACACTAGTATATCAGAAATAATATTACCTTAACGTATCATACGGTAATGGTACTTGAAATGTTCATGCATTTGTTTAGGTGGACAAACATATTGGTAATCGTCTTGAACTGCTTTTCACGAAAAATTAAATAAAGAATTATCTAATGGTGTGAAACAGTTTGATTGTGCTGATATGATCTTCTTACCGGTGATTCTCACAAAAATAGAGTGTTTATTGCTTGTCGTATTTATTTGCTTTCAGAAAATACAAAAAATACAAAAATAGTGTCTTTTTCTGTTAAAATTCTTAATGTATGGAAAACTGTTATTCCTGGAGGAGTTGTTACCGATAGGGGGAGACAGTGTTAGAAAGTGGGTTCAAAATTTTTAAATTATGCAGGTTATAAGGTGTTTGTTTAAAAAAATTTATGCGTGTTGGTGTTGAATAGGAAAGTGCTTAATCTGTTATACAGTTTAACTAATCTCTTGAATAGTAATAATTTGTTTAACTTATGTTGAAAAATTCTTATGGTTTCTCGAGATGTTTATTTTATAGTATACAGATTGAAGCAGTGTGTTGCTGAAACGTTGCTGTGAAGATGAGAGTTTGATTGGATGCATGGTGGAACCTCCTTTCTACATTGCAGACAAAGTTGAAGAGGCTGAAGAGTCCTATTCAAATGCTGAACTGGAGTTTACTCAAGTGCTAACATTTCAAAGATTTGGTGATTGGATGCATCAGCTTAGGGGGAGTCTGTTGTTGACAGAAGCTGTTAAAGCTGAAGCTATCCAAAGACCAAAAGACTGTGAGATTCTGAAGACTGAAGTTACCTTTGCGAGCTATTGTCAAGGGGAAGTTTGTTGGTGCATATTTGTGACAACAACTTAGATTTGGTCGTTGGATATCGGGGAGTTTGTTGGTGCATATTTGTGACAACAACTTAGATTTGGTCTTTGGATATCTTGTAATTAGTAAAACGATAAACAGTTAGCGGGTTTAGCTTTGTAATAGTTAATTAAGAGTGATTGGGCCAAATCAAACCCAAATATGGGGGATGGTTTGTGAATTGGGCCTTGCCCATGGACTAGCCCATATGCAAAGCTTTGTCCTATATAAACAAAGCTTAGCACTAGGGTTTAAAAAAAAATCTTCTAATCACCTTAATCATCTTGGAGAGAATTCGTAAAAGAGAAAGGCTTGGACGAATTAGGATCTTGATTGATTGTAATCGTTTGAAGATAATCAATAAAGATCGGGTTTATAGAGATTCTTGTTCTACACATTTTCTGTGAAATCTGATCTAGAGGATTCCGCACTCTAGGTTAGATCGACGATTCTGTTACGATCCGCACGGATTAAGGGACCTACATATGGGGGGGGGGGTTAAATGAAAATTTAAATGGTAAGGGGAGGATTAGTAGGGTGTTAAGTGTAAAAGCTTGTGTTTAGTGTGTTACATGCTTTACGTAGAAAGTTAAGTGTTCGGGAACCAATACTAGCTCAGAAAAATAAGAACAATACTTTTTGCAAAAATTTAGTGTTTCGGGTAATGTCCAGTTGTTCGGTTAGATACCGTTCCGTTAAAGTGCTATGTTATTCCGTATAGTGTCTTTTATGTAACTTTTTGTGACACTTTTAATTCCCGACACTTAGGAAAGCATACAGGACCATTTTGCCATATTTTTGCACATTACTAGCATGTTAAAATGCTGAATTTTGGTAATTAATGCAGAATTCTGCACTTTGAGTGGGTTTTAGGCACTTTCCGGCATTTAAACTAGTGACGCAGTTTCATGGTCCTTACTTCCCTACACTCCATACTAGTGTAGTACCTTGTCTCTGGCTTATACTGGGTCTCAAAACACTGTCTGTCTATGTACTGAACCCCGTCAGCATATTCCTGATTTATTTGGTAACTGTGCTAACTGTGTTTTGTGCATCATGTATGTCAAATAAGTTTGCATGAAGTAATGGTGTGACATTATGTAATATGTGATGCACATGCAAGTAGGATGCAATATTCAGAAAGTAATACAAGCATTTAATTGTAATTCAACACAGTCATTTAAGCACAAATTATTATTTAACAATTGTACGGAAACATGCAAATTTGACAGTTGTCACATCGATATCACTTATCCATTGTTGACAAACGATTGGATCTACTTAGTCGTTGTAAATCGGGGGGTTTACACGCCATGAACTTGTTATAAGGGCATGCTTTCCCTTTTGCCTTGTCTTTTTCTTGTGTGAGGCTTTCCTTTAGTTCATTTATCTTTACTTCTACCACTATTAGGATTGTGGTTTGTAGTCTATCCATAAACTGAGGTAGACCAGCCTCTAAAGCCTTTCCGACTTCCTCAGAAATCTTTTCTTGCCTCTCCTCCATCATGAGGGATACCACCGTATCATCACCCGTTCTGTCAGACATCTCTTTAACTGAAGTGTCCATAATAATTTGATCAATAACTTATTTAATCATTTCCACCTTATTATTTAGAAATTTATACTCATCACATATATTACATGTGATGTATCATTCTTTTTCGGTTTGATCAAGTATATAACTTTCCTCATCGTTTATACTTAGTGTATTTCCCGAGTTCGGGTGTATTAATACACCCCTCCCATACACTTCAAATCTTCTTCTTTTCTAATACTTTCAATTGAAACTCATTTCATAACTAGTTCTTACTGGATGTCTTGATCAAGCCTTGAACCGAACATGTTTCATCTTTAACCTTAAGCTCTGATTACCAACTTGTAAGACCCTTACTTAATACATGACTTACTTAATCAATGTTTGCATTATTTATATATATTTATAATGCTAATTACAAAACGCATAACATAATTCGAATTCATATAAGGCTTCATAAGTATTCGAAAGAACATTACTACTGTTTAACAATGTTTAGGTTAACAAAAACGATTAAACAAACGCGGAAGCTTACACATCATTTGTGTTCGGTTCTTGTACAAGCTTGATCCCATTTGTTTTCATCATAGAATTGACCTAGATAACATTTAACAACCTTAAATGCTAGAAAAAAATGATAAAAAGAAGTTTGATAACTTATATAACTCACGGGGAAAAAAACAATTTTTTTTTTAAAATATCACACCGTAAGTTACGGTTAATCAATCGTAGCTTACGGTTCATATCAGCTGAGCAAAGCAGAGAAGCCTCACCGTAGCCTATGGTATACAACCGTAGGTTACGGTCAAGTCAAGCTGGCAATATCCTGTCTACCATAGCCTACGGTATACTACCGTAGGTTACGGTTTAATGTTGTTGTATGCCTTATTCATGTTTTACCCTTTTTATACAAAAAACGTTCATAACTTTTAACCCGCTTATCCGTTTAACCTCACGTTTGATCCTACGTGATCGTAATTTGATCCTTAACAATTTATACTCAAAGTCCACCATCCGGATTAATTAATTTCTTATACTACAAGCTTTCGGCTTATAATTCATTTACGAAATTAATTGACCCATTTTCATTTTTAACATAAAGCTCACATACACACACCTCATTTACATAGAAGTGATATCTATGATTATTTCCCATTATTTGGATACTATCCTTAAGTCTTACGCATCCTTTATCCGGTATGCAATCATAATTACTCAACCAGTTCAACCTTACAAGATTGAACATAATTATTCCGAATTCCTTTCGCGAATTCATCATCTTTAGTCATAACTCATTTTACGAGTCCTTTGACTTTTAATCCACGTTCCCGTTTCTCGGTTTACGCATATCTTAGAAATCCTACCCATCAACTGGGTATTATACCTAAGTCATTATTAATGCAACCATTCCGGTATGCATTAAGACTTCGTTTTGACCCGTTTGGTTATCTTAGAGAAATCCATCGCTTTTATACAACCAAACCTTTATCAATTCATCATTTTGACCCGTTTGATTGATTAGTCAAATCCATCACTTTTAAACAATCAAACCTCAAATAAATTCGTTATTTTGACCCGTTTGGATATCTTAGTGAAATCCATCACTTTTAACAACCAAACTCTTCAAAAATTCATTGTTTTGACCCGTTTGGGTGTCTTAGTGAAATCCATCACTTTCAACAACCAAAGTCTTTCATAAATTTGTTATTTTGACTCGTTTGGATGTCTTAGTGAAATCTATCACTTTTAACAACCAAACTTTCATTATTCAAATTTATCCATTTGGTTCATTCTTATAAAATCCATCATTTAAGAGTGAACCGAATTTCATGAATTTGACCTCATTGTTCAACATGTATCAAAACAAATACTAACGAAACTCTACAAAGCATAATGCCACGTACCTTAAAGCTTCTCCTTTAAATGTGCGTTCGCTCCGGCTTGACTTCGCGAAGCTTCACCCAAGTTACCTAGAGAGTGTAACCCAATTATAATTAGAACCTTTTATCCTTTTTTGTGGCAAATAACTTGCCCAAACTTTCAATCATGGGTTCCAATCTTGTTCATTATTTGAAAATGGTTTTTCATTTAGGCATTTCATCAAACACCTTGTATGCTTAATATTTTTAGTTAACCAACTTAATTCAATTAAGCCATAGATAGCCAAGAAATCCAACTCGATAAATCTACTACTTCTAATAAAGCAAAATAACTTTTGCCATGTGGCATATGCTTAGACCCTTTTTTTTTTCTTTTTTCCGCCAAAACCATTCTCCTCATAAGCTTCTCTTCTTTTCCCCTATTTTCTAAAACCTAATTAATATACAGCCGTTTCAAAATCATCTATTCAGCTTCTTTCCAATCTTCTTCCTAGAATACCAATCGATTTCCATATAACAATGATTTTTGTCAAGCAAGCTACATATATAGATGATTACACATTCTTCACGTTCTTTGTCTACTTCATCATTTTCTTAAATCGATTTCAGAATTTCTTCCATCAATCTCCAAATCTTTAAGGTGCGTTTGTTAAATTCTTTCTTTAATCATCCTTTATGCGTTCCTCTGTTTATTTACTATTTTAAAATTATGTTTGTGTTATAGAAACCCTAAATCCGTTTGTAATGGAAAATCTGTTGATTTTGTTTATTAACATTATGCTTATGTTATAGAAATTGACGTTTATGCAAAACCCTAAATCCGATTGTGATGCATAATATGTTTTATTTGATTTGAATACTTTGGTATGTTTGTGTTATAGAAACCCTAAATCCGTTTGTAATGGAAAATCTGTTGATTTTGTTTATTAACATTATGCTTATGTTATAGAAATTGATGTTTATGCAAAACCCTAAATCCAATTGTGATGCATAATATGTTTTATTTGATTTGATTACTTTTGGCTTTGTATATATTGAAGTTTATTAACATTAGGGCTTTGTAGATATTGAAGTTTATACGAAACCCTAAATCCGATTGACATTGAATATCAGTCTTATTTTATTTGATTATGTAAATTCTTCTTTTGATTTTGTGTATTAAAAAGTATTGTTATGTTATAGAAATTGATGGTTATGCAAAGCCCTAAATCCGATTCTGATGCAAAATATGTTTTATTTGATTTGTTTCTGTATTCTATGAACCCTACAATTGTATATCGATTGTTACTAAAAAGCCATTTTTTCGAGTGTTAAGGATGATTCTTTTTTCTTTTATTCGATTTTTTAATGTGTTAATTTGATATGTGTTGTTGATTTGTTTAAGTTGATATCATTGTTATGAATTATTGTTTTTTATTTGATTCGATTTTGTTTATATGTTTTTTTCAGTTTGATTTATTGAGTATTTTTAATTTAAATCATTAGTACTAATTCTGTTTTTTTTCTATGATTAGATTTTGTATATTTGTTGATTTAATTATGTGATGTTGAATGTCAACCAAATCTGTAATCTGCGTTTATTACATTTTTTGTTAAATCATCCGTTGTGTGTTCATCCTTTGATTGTTTGTATTAATAGTATGTTTATGTTATAGAACTTGATAGATATTGATGTTTATATCAGATCGTTATGATAGATATGTTTTATTTGATTTGATTTGATTATGTAAATATTAAACCTATTCATATATATGTATTGTCCGTGACATTGTTTTTTTGTTGTTATTTTGAAATTTTATAATATATCATCTGATTTGGTTTGTTTATGTAACCTGTGTTTGTAGGTTTTCAATATGACTGAAAGTTCATCAAGGTATTTTTTGTTTATATTCTTCAATATATTTTTATTATATCTTTTAATTTATGTGGTTACTATGTATATTTTGTACAAAGTTTTGTTAATTATGTTAATTTTTTTTATTTTTATGAGTTGTTTATTATATCTTTATGTTTAATCAGTTTATTAAAACATTTTAATCTAATCGTTATCTTAATTTTACATATAGACTTCTTTTTAAGATTTCCTATTAACAACATCTTCATGTCATTTCTTATGCTTTCCGTCTTACTATGTTTTTATGTGTGTTTTTTGTTCATTATTTTTACATTCTTTACTTTTAACGTCTTTCTGATATTTTCCAAAAATGTACCAAAGTTATGTATTTTGATTTGTAAAATATGTATTATTTTTCATGTTATCACTTGTTTCGAACAATAACATTAACATCTTAATGTTTATTAATATCATATTTTTTTAATCAGTATCAGAGAACCCTGGTTCTGTAGGCATATGAATCGAGCAGACGAAGTTATTCTGGTAATTGATAAATTATTACATGAGCTATTTGTGTTCTTTTTGTTGTTATCATTAACTACAATTTATTATTGTTGTATTGTTTAGATATTTTACTATAATTATAATTCATGTTCCATTGTTTGTTTTATTAGTCGATCCTTCTGACGCTGCGTGCAAACTGTGGGGTGTGGATAAAGCCCCTACAAATGTTATGATACAGACTGAGGATGGCCGAATGTTTAATGTTTCTTTAAGTGAATCAAAAGGAAAGTTATTCTTTTTCCATGGTTGGTCGAATGTTGTCATACATTTGCGACTAACTAAAGGATGTTTGGTAGTATTCAATCCCGTAGATTGTACTACGTTCAAAGTAACATATTTCCTTGATGGTGTTAGTGGTACCTCTTTCTGGACATATCTGCTACCTACATCATCTCATTTTTATGTAAGATATTTTTTACTTTTATTTTTCTTAATTTATTTACGTTTTTCTTTAGTGAAATTAAAACTAACCTTTTTATTATTTTTGTTATCATTTCTACAAGTCATTCCTGAATCTATCCTGCCCAAAACCTATGATTATACATCAAATGATGTAATCTCCACTGTAATTATAGACAACAAAACGTTTCACGTTATTATTGAAACGGCTGACGATAAAGTCGCTTTTACCGTTGGTATTGACCTAATTGTTAGTCAGTTACAATTGGAGGCGGGTTGTTTTTTGTTATTTACAAAATATTTTGGTAATTATTTCCATTTAATTTTTTTTTGGAAAAAACGGTGTTGAAATGAATTTTCCAGATGTAGATGTCGATGAGGTAAGTATACATTTTGCTACTTATTTATATATTTGATATATTGTTTATCTAATAAATGTTATATTTAATTTGCAGGCTGTAGTTGCACCTATCGATTCTGTAAATGATGTTTATGAACAACCACATGGTCGTGTTCGTCGGTTTGTTCGTATGGCTGGTGAATATTTTGTAAGTTTTAATATCATTTTACAAACTGCTAAATGTTAAGTGTTACAATTTTTTTTTGACGTAATAAAACATTTTTCTTTTTTAGTTTCATCTTTATTATTAATTTTATTTTTACAACAATACAGAGGCTTCCTGATCTTGTTTCACGGATGGCTAAACTTGATGAAGGTTTAAAAGATATCACCGTCAGACTTATGCATCGGGATCCGCCAGAGTAGTTTACCAACGGTACCAGACGTGAAAGGAAAGAAGAAGGTTTTCGATATGCGTTAACTTGTTGGTCGAAGTTCATGAAATCTGCTGGAATTAAGGTCGGTGACACCGTTCACTATTCTTTTGATGAAAATGACCAAGTGTTGAGTGTTGAAAAGGTTGTACCTTACGTTAGGCGTAGTGATTAGTTATTTGACATTTAGGTTTCGTTTTTTCCTTTTCATATGGTAGATATTAACTTTTTATATGGTTTTTTGTTTTTAACATTGTTTATGGTTTTGAATTTCAAGTTATTACATTTTTTCATATCTTAACTGTGCTTTGAACCACTATAATGACAATCTATAAGATAATATCAGATAATTAAATATGCCATGTCTAAAAAGTTTAATCTATGTTTTAAGTTGTTTGTATTCCCATTAAACATATGATAGATAAAAAACGATATAGAAACAACTTTTAAAGATATAAAGAAATTAATATATTCAGATATTAAGATTGCTGTTTATTTTTTAAAAATATATTACCATGGCTGTTTATGTACAACAATTACTGTTTATATAACTCAGTGTTGTATGTGTTATATATATATATATATATACAAAAATATATATACAAAATTTAAATATTAAACAGGGAAGTGAATCATATGTATGTGTGATTGATTTATATTCCTTTAAGTAACTAAATTAACCTAAAAGAAGTTCATATATTTATTGAAATAATATTTAAACTATTTCAAATTTAGTTGACTGTTTTTTATAATTTTATAACATCCCTAAATGATGCTAATCATGTTAATAATTTCTACAAAAAGTATATCCTTATTTTATCATCTCTTAATCAATTAACCATTTAACACGATTGAAAATAATCATTCTCCTCATAAATCCAATTCTAATGCAAAATATGTTTTATTTGATTTGTTTCTGTATTCTATGAACCCTACTATTGTATATCAATTGTTACTAAAAAGCCATTTTTTCGAGTGTTAAGGATGATTTTTTTTTCTTTTATTCTATTTTTTAATGTGTTAATTTGATATGTGTTGTTGATTTGTTTAACTTGATATCATTGTTATGAATTATTGTTTTTTATTTGATTCGATTTTTTTATATGTTTTTTTCAGTCTGATTTATTGAGTATTTTTAATTTAAATCATTAGTACTAATTCTGTTTTTTTTCTAAGATTAGATTTTGTATATTTGTTGATTTAATTATGTGATGTTGAATGTCAACCAAATCTGTAATTTGTGTTTATTACATTTTTTGTTAAATCATCCGTTGTGTGTTCATCCTTTGATTGTTTGTAGTAATAGTATGTTTATGTTATAGAACTTGATAGATATTGATGTTTATATCAGACCGTTATGATAGATATGTTTTATTTAATTTGATTATGTAAATATTAAACCTATTTATATATATATGTATTGTTATTATAACATGTCCGTGACATTGTTTTTTTATATTCTTATTTTATCATCTCTTAATCAATTAACCACTTAACATAATTGAAAATAATCAGGATGCCATTCTTGTTTTTACCTTCCTCTTTGCTGCAAAGAGAATAAAGTGTTGTTATTATTAGAAGAACAGTAGTATGAACTTTTAGTAATACTTATAGAATATAACACTATGATTGTAAACCTTGCATTATAGTTTTGACCTGCTACATTAGTATGCTTTTTATATAAGATTACACTATTTATAGTCATTTTAATTATAGAAAGTCAACTCTCACTTAATAGGTATCAATTTCAAAATTTCGCCCTTACTTTGGAAGTCTGAGAATTATGGAAACTGATTAATAATAAAAATTTAGATTACCCTATTTTTATATTTTAGTAAAGGTTGACAATTATAATTAAAATTAAAAATATCGCTACCAAAATTATGTGCTCACTTTCTTTTATAGATAAGCCTCATTTGTTATGTTTCATACACATCGCATCTACTGACTTTGTATATTTCGATATACATATCTTTTGGTATGAGTGTTATGGGTTTCATTGTAATTCATATAGTTATTGTATTGTTGAGTTAACATATTATGTTTTTCATGTACTTTTCTTCATAGATTATTGTATATCATCATCAAGTAAGTAATCTTAATTCTTTTTTTATGAATTGCAGAGATGGAACAAGCTGCTATCACACTTCTTAATAATGTTGATCTTAATGTTGATGATTACACTATCAGAATCCGCATAGTCCGGCTATGGACAAGACCTACCTTCAACAATCCTAGGAAGATTTATTGCAACGACATGATATTCATGGACCAGGAGGTTTTTTTAGGCCAATGCATACTTTTTTTCAATTTCAAATTAATGTGTTACTGTGTATAATTAATTATAAAACGTTGTGTTTTAGGGCACCCAAATGCAGGCATTTGTTTTACAAAAAAACACTACTGCTTATGAGCATTTGCTGAAAGAAAATCAATGTTTAACTATTGGTAATCCTTTGATGGGTGAAAATCGTTAGAAAGTTAAATATGTTCATAGTTCATTGAAGATCAATCTAAATGACAACACTACTGTCGAAGCATGTAACGAGCCTGTTGGTGCTGAATGGGGATTTGATTTTTCTCCATTTGATTCTGTTGTGGATGACCCTGATGATGACGACAAGTCTTTCAAAAGCCCGATTGGTACTTTATTTAAAAATGTGTTCTTCATTTTTAATATTTTAATATTATATTTTTTATGTAATTTTAATTACATTATTTTGTATTTTTTAGATGTTATTGGTTTTGTGGTTAAGTGTCTTCCGTCAGAGGATAAAAGTGAACATAATAACGGCAAAGACGAGAAGAAGACTACCTTTATTCTGGAAGATTTGCAGTACATTCTTATATATACCTACATTTACTTATATATTTCTCCCATTTTATATATTTTACAACTAGCAACTTACGTATTTAAACTTTTTTTTTTTGTAGACACCATCAGATTTACGTGACGTTATGGGGTTGTTATGCTGATCAGATTTTAGAATTTGAGAAGAACCATAAGGATGAAAAGAATGTTGTGGTCGTTGTTCAGTTTGGGAAGTACAGATTTTGGGGAGGTATATTCTATACCGACATTCTCACTTATCATTCAAGTACATATTTAATTTATTCAAGTTGTGGTTTTATTTACATGTTGCTATAATTAAACAGGTAATTTGTTTGTCTCCAATTTGTATACTGTAACTCGAGTCTTCATAAACACTGAAGTAAAAGAGATTTTGGATTTCTAGAAAAGGTTTGTAATCTTGTTACCTTTTTTATAATATCTTTTGAATACGTATTTTTGTCACATACATTATTTTTTCTGTACAGTTTCCTTGCTCAGCTTACTGCTTCAACGTCTTCCGGTTATTCTGGATTGAGTTCTTCTGCTATCAAGTCAACGACTGATGAATATCTATCTGATGTTTCCTTTAGTACTATTGGAGCATTAAGCGAAATATCCGAAGTATTGTTACAATTTTTTATTGTTTTATTTATTATACCTATTATTTTTTCCTTTCAGAATGTTCTAAATTATCTACTATGTATACAGCAAAAGTTTGTTATTATCCTGGGAACAATTAAGAGCTTTGCTTCAGAAGACTCATGGTTTTACAATGCATGTAAGAGTTGCAACAAAAAAGGTTCTTACCAACACTATTTGCAAGGACAAGCAAGATGGAAGTGAAGGATATGATGAAGTAACTATCTTGGAATGCCAGACTGATCGTTGCAATAAAAGGACCATTGTGTCTGTTCCCAGGTTAATTTACTTGATTCATTTATTGTCCTAAACATATTACATGATCGTTAACAAAATATTATTTAAAATTTTGACAGGATAAAAGTTCTAATACGTGTTCAGGATTGTACCGGGATTGTCACTTTGACGTTGTTTGAACGTGAAGTTGTTAAACTGATAAAGGTTAGCGCAAACCAGCTTTTGGATAAAAACATTGAGGTAAGTTATATCGTGGGAATAACATTTCGTTACTTCCTTTATACATCTTAATGTTTTATATGTTAAACTGGTATATTTATAAATTATGTCTCGAAGTTATGCAATATGACACTCTTAATGTTTATCAAACAGTTAGCCAGCGACGGTAACTTTCCCAAGGAGCTGAAGGCATTGTTAAATCGGAGGTTTGCGTTTAAGATAGCCATAGGTTCGTTTAACATAAAAAACAAATCAGATGGCTACTCGGTGTCGAAGTTGACTGAAAAATCCTGCAATCATCACCGATCTTGATAGGCATTTTGATGCTTTCCAGGTTCGACATACCTTCTATACGTTAGTTGTACTTTTTTGTTATAAAAACTTATAGCACATTACAATATTTATTGAAATATATGAAATAAATACAGCCTGCTGATGATGAACCTTTAAATGCTGTTCCGTCTGATTCAAATGCAACTGTTAACTTTCATGTTAAGGTATGCCAAACAATTTATGGAATTCACTATTAGTTGAACATTTAGTCATTCACCTTATTTTATCAATTGTTTTTTTTACCTTTTTAGTTTTTATTTACAGGATTATGTTTCCCGTACTGGTGATGAAGACACTCCTGTGTCTAATTTGAATAAAAGCATGTTTACCACACCCTCTGGACCTGAGTTGAACTATTCTGTGAAGATGCTTGAGAATGAACTTAAGCTTAATTTGGATGCCGTTTATGATGTGGATTTATGTTCTTCGCAGTCGTCAACTAAACCGCGTAAGAGTGATGGTGAGAAAGATGAAGATTCGAATGTGAATGTGGGGCTTTTGAAGCCAAAGCTTGAAAAGTAGTGTGCCGAATCTAATAGTCATCTCAGTCTTTTCCAAAACTTTTCTATGTTTTTTTTGTTCAATCATATTCAGAAATTTTTATTTGATTACTTGATGTTGGTTTTTTACCCACTATGTGTGGCGGTTTATCTTTATTATCATTTGTTATCGTTATATCAATAAGAGATGATATTATTAATCAGCATTTGCATTTTTTTATCTACGTCGATTTCTATTTATTGTACGTCGGGTTTTTTTTCTTTCATTATCATTCAAAACTTATATGTTATGACTTGATGTTACTTTTTTACCGACTAGGTATTTTGTTTTATGTTTATTGTGGTTTTCATTGTTATATCAATAGAAGATGATATTACTAATCACTTTATTGTGGTATGTCATATATATCAATAATAGATGATAGTATTGATCAGCCTTTGGTTTTTTTATATACGTCCGTTTATATTTATTGTAGTTTGTGATCTTTATATCACTAAAGAGATATTCGTTAATTATCCTTTGTTAAATCAACAAATAACGTTATATTTATATTAGTATTACTTTTTCCAACTTTATTAAACCTACCATCCTGATAACATTCTTAGTATATTAAAGTTTGATTTCAAATATTAATCCGTTTCCATTAATCAAAAATATTAAAAATAAACATGCCATATAAACGAAATTTAAATTTGGTAAGTACTAAAATATAAGATGTTTTAAATGTTGAAATTAACCATAATATGTATATTAAAGTTGGAAGGTTGGAAAATCAATATATATAGAAACGTTATTCGGTTATTTAATTTTAATTAAAAAATATTATTCAAAGTTTTGACTTTTCAATTTTAAGAAATTAATCATTAATATCTTAATCAATATAATTAAATGTTTAGATTACTAATGTTTCCTTAAAAACAGAATTTACAACATATAAATCTCTTCATCCCATTTCATCTCATTTGTAGTTTTTAGTTCAACCATACATCCCTTTCACTACAAGGGTATTGTAAGCCAGTTTGAACAATCGATTACTTTCTTATTCCAATAAAGTCTTCCGCAATGTATAAACGGTCAAAGCATGATTCCAATTCTTTGGGAAATCAATCAAACAAGGAAAACACTTCAGGCTGTGAGTTTTTATTTATCTTTCACACTAACTTAAGACCCCGTGTATTACACGGGCTGCTAAAAGAAATTTTTTTTATTATCACCGTTAACAAAAATATCATGACTTTATAAACGTTAAAATATTTTTATTACCTACACTTACCTCAACTGGACCTTGTAGAGAACTCATCATGCCTGTTATGAAATCTAAAAATAAACCAATAAGAAGTCAACAAAACTTGGCACATAAACTACATGTAAATACATATACATATATTACTTGAAGTTTATAGCCTTGAAAACACAGGTCCTACATAAGAAGTGTAACACCTTTACCATAACTTCATCATCATTTTAAAAGATAAGTTGATATTCATGAAGAGGTTCAAAGTAAGTATCGGGAAATTTGAAATCTATATACAAATTAAAGTACACTTTGACAGAATATGGCAAATAACAATTTACAATCTAATCAATTAGATATAACAATTTATATTTATAATCTAATGAATTAGCAAATAGCAACTCTAGATTGAGATACAAACTTTGACAACAAAAAATGAAATTAGCTAAATTGAAGACAGTGAGAATATAGAAACCTAAAGTCACGAAATTAGACCCACAATATTTTTTTACCTTCCATTCTACAAATGGCTTTGCTAGATCCAATTTGATACTTTAGATTTTTTTTGTTCCATAAGTGAGCTTGGCTTTTCATTGATAATCGGTTCCTCCATTTGGGCCACCCATAATTATCTTTCCCTCTATTAATACCATTTGTTTGTTCAACAGCCTTTTTTATTCGAACCCAGCCCCATAACATGAACCTGATAGTGCACATCAAGCCCAACATACCCAATATTATTTTTAATATACTTGTGTACCCAATCCCATCCCTTATTCTCCTAGTCAAAATGGATAAAATAAATAAGGATACCTTTTTTATGTGCTTCATCGTTAAGGTCTTTTAGGCCAGGCCAATCCAAATTAGCAATACACAACTTCATAGGCCTGCAATTAATTTCCAGGTCCCAAGCTCAGAAAGATAACACTATAATTACAGCCCAAAGTTTGAATACACCAATCGTGCTTACATTCATAGTCTCGATCCAATGTTGGGCCGGCGAACTTGGACCAGGCCACTCAATTAACCCCGCACACACTCACAATATAATAACCAGCCCACAAATGTCCACTTTTATTCCCGACTTCCATTAGCCTGCTCGCAAAACTCTGACCTGTCTTGGATTGCATCTTAATATCTTTTGCTTGAGTTTCTTTTGGTCTTCTTTTACCCAACACATATTGTAACCATTGTGCCACCTTCTTTTACCATATATTAACTAACCAGGTGTGATAAAGGCTATAGAACTTTTAACAAATCAAGTGTGATGACCATCTCTTTCTAGTTTCTTAACAACATAATGTACCAGCAAAGCATGCTACCAATCTTAGTTCATGAAATGGAACCTCTAAATGAACAGTTTAACTGACTCATTTAGTTTGTAAAGATTACACAAAAAAATATATATTTTGCTCGAACAGCTGGTTGTTGCCACAAGCCTACAAATACGATTTGACCCAAACTAAAGTCAGATGACTTAGCATTCCTCTATCACAAATTTGTAAAAAAATTAAGAAAAATAAAGGCAAATTTATTGGTGCAAATAAGCTAAGATTCCTAAACAAAGCATATATATGAACATTCTACGAAATCCTTTTCAATCCTTTAATCACAATATACATGCATGAAACTTATGTTCTAAATTCTAATGCCCATAGAAGTTGCAGATCATTAGGCGTTTGAGCAAATTCCATCAAACGTCTTCTTGTTATGGGTCACAATTTTGGTATTAAGAGGTCACAAAAATTTGTTTTACTACATGATTTTCAATATAATTTGCAGGGTTCAATCATCATCAGCCTCAAGATCACTAAATGAAATGTCTTCATTAGTTCCAAATTGAACACCAGGTCCAACATATCCATTTAGTTCTAAGTATTCATGGATTCACTTATCAACCCATTTGACCCATTCAACTTGTTTTCTTCTGAGCTATTTTTTTTGTGACCCGTTTGGAATAAAAATAAATAAATAAATAAATTACAAATTAATAAGAAAATGGATTAAAATTGCAAGAATTGTCACCTTTAGTATGAACAATAGCGTCAGTCATTCCTATAGGAAAAACAATATAATATGTTCAGTTCTAAACACTAAAAGATCTTATCTCCAATCCTTTCATAGAAGTTAGCCGAATGCTCTGCAAACTGAGCATCTTAATACATTTCAATCCACATCAGTTGATGGACTTCATATGCTTGCGATCTAACGATAGCTATTGTAAGTTTGCGTAGTTCTGCACCATCACCTAAATGAGCATAATTTTAGCATGTTGTCCCAAACAACAAATACTTCCTATTTAAAAATGTACAGGTCCTTTCACAATCAAATAGAATCCTTAGAAAATTTTAGTGTATAGTGTGGCTATTGAAAACACATGTAAATTTAAGGGATGATTTTTTTAGGTTTATATAAACTTAAAGAAGACCTGAAATGTATTATTATAGAGTTTTTGGCTAGGCGGTGTCTTCCAAGATACAGCAAGCCGAAAAAGCAAAATAGAATGAAATAAAAACTTTCTACAAATACAAATGTATTACCTTCTATTCTCCTATACAATGAGTTAGAACAACTAAATACAATAATGCAACAGTTGGTTCACTATTTGGCATTCTTAAGCATTTAATAAACATAAACCAAATTGAAATATGATATAAAATCTAAAAAGTGCATTATAACCTAATCATAAGTTTATAACAAAGTTGAAAGAGTAAAATTACAGTAAAAGATAACAGAGATCATTAATTTAAGTTCAGAGCAACCAACCAACTTGAGTTAGCAACCAACCAACCTGAGTTGAATAAGATATCCACAGCATCCACAGCAAGACAAAATCACCGCCATAAATAATATCATTTATATCTCCAAGAGTTCCATTTGCTTCACTAAAACCAACAGAACGAGCCTCAGCAAACGAACCCAAACCCTTCCTCAACACATATTTGAAATAACCATATATAATCACAGTGCTTGTTCGTTTGTTACCTTAATTGCCAAACGTAGTTGACTGGAGACCAATGATTCAAACTTGATAACAATCAAACTGAACAAATCAAGTAGCAGCAACCGTCGCGGACCACTGTGTACATTGCCAGAAAATTTTAAAAGACACAAAATTTCAGATCTTACAATAGTCGGCTAAAGAAGAAAGAGGTACCTTTAAACCATACCTGGATTGTGAATCAGACGGACTTGAACCAAAACTAACAAACAATTTGTACATATCAAATCGTACCCCTATTTCGCTCGAAATTAAACCAATAACCAATCAATTGTTGAAAAAACACACTCAAAACTTTTCAGCATCAAAATAACTAATATGCTAATGTTTTTCATAATATCCTTTATGTTATCAAGGTTTTATCACCAGAAGAGTGTACCCGTTCAACCTAAATGTGCCGTAGTTTTATTCAGCTATTCGAGCATATATGAATAGAAAATTAGCTGAACTAATCAGTGTGCATCATGAATACAAAAGCGGGAAAAAAGGAAAAATCATAAAGATGGAAAAAAGATACCTTGTTGTGATTGCGTGAAGAAAAGACCAAGAATGGCTAATATAATCTCAGACCCTGAATTTGCAATTGAGCAGCAAAAAACTGCAGGGTGGTCCATACCTGAATAACCTGCAGAAAATACACCAAACCTTATCATGTGCATAACAGAGCAACTTAAAAAATATGATTTGTAGAATCGTTCTCAAAAAAACTTAATGGGCAACAAAACGCAAACTTAACTTGACTAATAAACATTTTCACAAACCTTGTACCATATTATCCTTTTTAACGCTAGCAAGCAGTGGTTGGAGCATCTCAACAGGAATTTCAGAAAATCTTTAAGAGCAACAACAAACATATAACTAACTTGGGATTCTTCAAGGAGTAAAAAAGTTTCAAAATTGTCAGCCCGCTTCTTCAAATTCTGGTGATGATAAGCAATTTAGTAACAAAATTCAAAAATTAAAATCAATATTACCTTCAAGCGTTAAAGTTGAAGGTTATGCACACCAAATCAATAGATACCGTTGTCGGATCTGTATCAGTGATGATCTTTTTGTTTATTCCACCCTAAATTGGTAAACATATAAATGATTAAGATCGTATGTTCAAAATAAATGATACAACGAATGTTACCTGGATGCCAAACATCAGAATAGGATAACAAATTGAGACGAAATCGAGTAACTTTCGTTGTTATGGAGGAACTGCTGGGAGGAAAACTGCGGCGATTAATGAAGAACAAACTGGTAGAGGAAGAAACCTAGGGAGGAAAAAAGCGACGATTGGTGAATTAGGGTTGTGAATCGTATTGTGGAAGGGAGAAACGTGTGAGAAAGTAGAATATTTTCAACTGATTGGTGATTGAGTGTGGTTTCCATATGAAGAGCAACAGTTTCAAAATTGAATGAAGGGGAATTGAGAAAACCCTTTTGCCGCTTATGAAAGTGAAGGAGAATAGAGAGAAAAGGCATATTGGCGCTCAAAACCTAATTATCTGACTAAATAGCAATGCCACATCAGCAGGTGATGTGGCTAAGGAGAATTCTTTTAGCATAATAGATAGATTGTTTATTTGTTGATATATGATTATAATGTAATTCATTTTTCTTTATTACAATGATAGCCACTTCAAGAAAATCCAAACGTAGATTTGCATGTACGTCCAATAATCCATAGAATATAAACAACTCAACAGGTAACATTTTTTTGTTTCTTATGATGTTAGTCTATTTTTTATACCTACAATAACAATCTAGAAATGCGATCTTTATGTTATGGGTCATTTATTTAGATGTTGCGGCTGGCATCTCAAGAAGTCCTTTTTCAGACATTACCAATGGTATTGACCTATTCTCATTTACTAAGTTATGTTCCTAATATTTAAATTTTAGTTAAAAATGTATATCTATTTTATAGTTGTCAATTGATTTGAATGCCTAAACTATGTATTAAATATAACATATAAACTAAAACTTGAAGAGGTAGATATTTATAAACACGGTTACATAGTAGCAATCCAAACTACATAAAGATCGTAACTATCAAACATGTTAAGCTACTACAAAACAACTTTTAACACTACATAAGTTACGCTAGCTTTCTTCGTTAGCCAAAACTACCATATGTTATGGTTCAACCCTGTTCCAAAGATTCAAACATCACCACTAGCGGAAGACACCAGTAAGGAATAACACACCAAGATCTGGAAAGTATTGGAACGTGCAATGATCACCTTCTTTTATGTTGTTATCTTTAAGCCACTTGGCCTATCCTTTGACAACGTACTTGATACTGTTTCTATTTGGCTCAGCCCTAACATCATGTGCTGTCTCCACATCCTGCCTGTTGACGATCTTAACTTTCAATGATTCGTCAATTCCTGTCATTTCTGCTACTGCGACCGGTATGCGCTGTAGATTACAAAACATAATAATAATTTCCATTAATGTTTTTTTGTAGTACAACTATACAAAAGTTAAACAAACGATGTACAATTTGTAGACGCTTATTAACATAGAATTGTGTCTGAACTTACAAAGCGTTTGGTGTATGGCACAAAAAATATCAGTGGCTCAGGTTCATCATCATCAAATTCCTCTGCTGTTGCTGAAGAGTCTTCAGAATCCGATATGACGACAACGTCGTTTTCAGCTCTAGCCATTCTAAGAAACATTTAAAACGTTAACCCATTTTAATAATGCAATTTTTTTCTTTTTGTTGTAGTTTAAAGGAATGACAAATATACATAAGTTAAATAGGGTAATTCCTCGCGATGTTACATTTCTATTCTACTTGACTAACTTTCTTTTATTACATAAACATATCCTATATTTGTAACCCTTTTTAATCAATCTAAATTACACAAACCTATTTGTGGTGACATTCATAACAAAAATTAATTCCTAAAAGACAAGCATACTAATTTCATTTACTACCCACACTTTAAAAACAAAAAAAACTAAGGCTAAAAATCTTTGTTATTGCATTTCATCTTACCCAATAAGTCGATACACGAAACAACTTAACTTTACAACCTAATCGTATAAAACACCTCATTATTGTTTGTTATTCTACTTTAACAGAATGATACTTTCGTTAAGTACAACATTTTTCATACATTCATTTGTTCGAACACCTGGTGTGCATCGTATACTTAACGTCTTCGAGCATGTCACTGCATTCAAATGACTACCTAAATATGTTTTTTTCATACCCGAAGACTTGTATGCAGTAAATACACTAAGAACATCATGTATGTTACCTAACTGAATGAAGGTAAATCTGTCAATGAAACAAGTTACATCTAGGTTACTGTATACAGATTTTCATTTTCATTAAAGAAATCCAACCAAGACATGGCAGATGAACATCAACATTGAAAAAAAAAAGAATTATTTTACCTGATTTTCGTAGACTCATGAACCGTATGATGGACAAATGAGGAATGCAGATGAGAGCAATCTTGAAACCCTTATTGAAATCCACTAAACGAAGTTATCATTTGATGGAAGGATAGATATAAAGATGTTGAAGTATGATGGACAAGTAATTAGTGTATGTTGACTATTTGATACACCTTTCACTATCACAATAGGGATTTCAACACAAGATGCCATGCAATCTGATGGAGTACGAGCCGCCGATTTGTCCCTCTTGGTTTTTTTATTTATTATATACTGATCTTTTAGTATAAAAGTTTACAATTAACATATTATTTTTTAGCTAAATTACATAGATCAAATATCATAACATATTTATAGAATGTTATAATAGTAACTAACTTTTCTTTGTACTAATGGATTTAAGTTTTACTAATTTTTTAGACAACTAATGCTACTATATCGTTTCTTTGGTTTTTGATGTTAATAAATTTTTAACTTCAACAGTTACACAAGACAAGTGCAGGGAGAGGCGTAAGCTACCGAAATTTTATTTGGATAGTAAAATATCTAATGTATCACACGGCTTACCGGTTTCTAAAACAAACGAATCGTCGACTTCTAATTCGTCTTCCATTTTGTTGCACACGCCGACGATATCACAAAATGCGTCGACTATGTCGCCAGGTTAATTTGTTTATTTATTTTAAACTTTGCTTACTATTTAAACTTGCATACTTAAAGTACTTGATACATATACATGTCTATAAATATTTACATACTGTGTTTCTTTTATCAGTTGTTTTCACGCAAAGTTACGAAATTTACACTAAAGAGAGACGGAGATTAAGGAGACTGTATTTAGACAGTAAAAAATTTCCTATCACACGAGGCAAATCCATGGATATGAACACTTTACAATCCTCTTCTAATCCAAGATCCGTTCACTGCAACACACAAAATGGTAATTCTATCCTCTTTTGTTAATAGTTACAAGTAATACTATACCCCACTTTCGAAAGTCGTATTTCATATCAAATGTGACAACTAACAATCATATGAATTATGTTATTTGTGTTTAATTATTTAGGTGATGTCAGTTCGGCTTCAAACAACCAAACACCTTCAACAAGTATCAGTCGCTTTTCTATTTCTCCAAACATAACAACATCAGCGACTACAACTCCTATTCTACGCCAAACGTCTCCAAGGCTATCTCCAGGACCAAGTAAGTTATTAGGCAGAGCATGAATTACATCTCCTATTCCAATGGTTGATTTGACTACAGAGGCAGCGTTAGATCAAGATCCATACAAAGGTGTTTCATCAGGTAGTCGCTTAAGTAGTATATTTACGACATTATTTTGTATAGCATTGTTTTATTTTGAAATACATGGATTGTAACGACTTGTACAAAAGTATCCTAAAACGCTCTGTAAGTGAAAACCCGAACCCCTAAAACCCTACTTTTTATGAAAAATCAAGAAAATCAAAATTTAGTACTCGCTCGCGGGCCGCGAAGGAATAAGAGAGAGTCTTCGCGGGGCGCGGCAGCTCTGCATTCGTCAGATAACGATCAAGACCACGTGTGCCACACCCCTTTCTAAGGCGGAAGCACGAGGTGTGATCATGAAAGGTTCTCATTGCATACGAATGGTAAACATACTACATGCTCGTAAAAATGACTCCAAATGCCAACATTACATAACTGAAAACAAAGTTTAAATATTTACATCACAAGACAGCATATTGTCTGAAAAGTTTAAAACTTTATTCAACGATAAACATAAACAACATCCAAGAGCAAGAGTATGACCGCGCGCACATCCACTTTAGTTACCTGAAATACATGTGAGTTTTTGGAAAATCGTCAACATAATGTTGGTGTGAATTCATGCAGTTTTTGTATTGATCGTTTGTATACTTTGTATGAAAACATGGTATGTAATTTGTATAAATTAAGTATTTCTGTAAGTATCGAGATTGTTAATGGGTTGCAAGGCCATTAACATGTGACACGACATAGGAAGCATCCAAACCATAGGCATTTTTCTAGTTGTCGATTCACGACTGAGACACAAAAGCACTACTTGGTACTAGTTATCACCAAGAGTGTGGCTGCCCGAAAACCTATTAGATTTAAAGTATCATTCATTAGTTCTTGTATCCATCATACTATAACACATGTATTTTTCCCAAGTTTAAAAAGTATGTAAAAGATTTTAAAGTGGGGACATGAACTCACTTTTCTGTAAACATTTAGTAACATGTACTTCACCCCGAAGTTATAAAACTGAAAACAGTTAAAAGAAAAGGGGGAGCATGAACTCACAACTTTGCGTTTCTTGCGCCGTAAGGTTTGCTTATATAGCGTCATGACCTATACGTGTTTTATTAACGTTAGTCACTAGACTTGTATCGCACAAGTACAAGTCACCATCTTTTATGTATTTGTTCTTTGTGTCTTAAAAATAACTTATATTTTTAACTATGTATCTTACTTATATTATTTTCTCAGAAATAAATATAAGTATCTTGTATTTTTCACCCGAGTTATGTATTTTTGTCCAAAACTTCATTTTAAGTTCATAACTTGTCCAAGTTACAATATCTTTTAAGAATACATTTTCATAAATATATTCTCTTGTATTTGTCTAAGCATGTTGTATGTGTATTTTGTATTTTTCTACTCCTTGGGAGTATTTAGTGTATTTTCAAGTCCTAATACAGTATTACATGTAATACATACTACATACACTTAGCACAAAATTTGGTGACCATAAATATATATATTTTTCTCAAAAATATACATACTTAGTATCAATTTTCATTTTGAAGAAATCATCATTCCTTAATCTTGAAATTTACACAAAAATTAGGGAAACCTTGGTAAATATTTTTAGGTGAATTTTTAGGGAAGAAGTTCCACCAAAGCTTATATTTTTCTAAGTGTCAAAATTCTATAGAAATTTTGACATGGTTTCCCCTATAAAAATGGAGGTTTCCCATGTTTTCAAAACATGTGTTAATTTTCTTTTAAAACATCATCAAACATCAACAACACAATCAAGACTTACCATAAGCCAAGATCATGTAATTTACACTACGTCATGAACTTGAAGTTTTTGTAAAAACTTGTAGTAACTTACCATGTTACTTAGTAGGTTTAGTTACCCTTAAAAACATGATTATTTGTTTGTAAATCACTTTATCAAAAGATTTAGTCATTTACAACTTGTAAGATGATTTTTCTAAAAATATTTCTTTTGTATTTTTCTTGTTATAATCATGTTCCTATTCTTGTTTAAACACTAAAAATATGATTAGTTGACTTAGAAACCATGACTTTGTAAATCTTGTAAATAAACTTGGTTTCTTGAGAAAATTATTTTTGTAGTCGTCTATTTACAAGATTTGTATTTTGTTTAAATCACCTTTTCATATGAAAACCAATTTCATCATTCAAGTTCATGAAGATATAAAGCATGATGATCTTGGTCTTTCACAAGATCACCACTTTAACTTACTAGATCATGTGTTTAATCACAATCTAGTAGGTTTCTTATGAGGTCTAACATCACTAACACAAATCATCATTCATCAAGAAGCAAATCATCATTTACATGTATTCTTATGTATTTAAAGTATCATGATCATGTTCTTTTGTGTTCTTGTGATTAACAATATTTATCATCCTTTTAACCATCAAAATATGAAGTAATAAGAGATCATGAGGGCCTCACCACTAGCAACAAGGCTAGGGAAGAACACTTGATGTTGAAGATGATAAATGGGTTGGATAAAAGCAAAGGAAGAAGGTCCTTCAAGATCCACAAGCTCTAAACCTCCTTAAACACCTTCTTGCGCCTTGTGACTAACTTGGTATGATTGAATAATGGATGAAAGTGGTGGTGGTGTGGTGAGCTAGGATCGGCCGAAAGTGGGGAGGAGAGGAGAAGGTTGATGGTGTGATGAAGATGAATTGAGAATGGTTATACTTATAGTACATGGCATATCTTCTCACAAATCTTTACAAGATCACATAATATCTATTGAGATCTTACAATATCTAAATGAATCCAAGAAAGATCAAGATGGATTTTGTAGGATTTAGCAAGATTTTGGTGGGGTCACCCTCATTGTGACCGTCCACAATATAAGGGGGGGGGGGGTAAAGTGTAATTTTAATTTACTAATTATATAAATAAGTTAGTTTTCCGGTATAAAGTTTAGGGATTTAATGTGTTATTATGTTATAAGGGGTGTCATGGTGTTCGGGGATCATAACTAGCTCAAAAACATTAAAACAATGCTTCTAGGAATATTTTGATGTTTCGGGTAATGTCCGGTTGTTCGGTTAGATACTGGTTCGTTAAAGTGCTAAATTGCACCGTTTAGTGTCCTTTAAGTACTTTTTTGCGACACTTTTAATTCCCGACACTTAGGAAAGCATTCAGGACTAATTAGTCATATTTTTTACATGTTACTAACTCAATACAATGCTGAATTTTGCTGAAATTTATGAAATTCAGCATTTAACGTGTGTCTCGGGTGCTTTTTGGTGCATATTCTAGCTTCCGGAAAGTCTATATGTTAATCCCTGTATATACTCTTGGGTTTCAATGCATTTTAGACGTTGGACCTACTCCTAGGCCCCAATTCTATTGTCTGACTGCTTTCTGCAGAATTGTTGACACAGTGTGTCTTACCGGTGAGTTTACTAGTATTTCTGACGCAACGCTATTCATCAATGCATAAAGCAATATTTGTAGTATAAAACGTGCATAAATTCACAAGTATAGCATGTAATCAGACAATGTTGACATTTAAGCACATAATTGCAGTTATCAAGTATTAATTAAATTGTACAGAAATTACCGGTTTGGTGCCAGTTGTCACAGTCTCCCCCCGTTAAAAGAATTTCGTCCCGAAATTCAGGCTGAGCTAACTTTCGCAGGAGTTTTCTTGAACAGGTGGGGGTATTTTTCTTTAAACTGGTCTTCATGTTCCCACGTGTACTCGGGTCCGTGCTTAAAGTTCCAACGTACTTTGACAAGTTTGACACTACTCCTCCTGGTCTTGTTGACTTTCCAGTCTGTAACCTCCACGGGTTGTTCTGTAAATCGGAGGGTGTCATCAATATGCACTTCATCCGCAGGGATGATCACTATTTCTTGGGTTGGACTCTTCCTGAGGTTGGATACATGAAACGTATCATGTACTCCATTAAGTTCTTCCGGTAATTCCAACTTGTACGCCACGGTACCAATTCTTTGTAAGATCTTGAATGGTCCGATGTATCGGGGATTCAGCTTCCCACGTTTTCCGAATCTTACTACGCCCTTCCAAGGTGAGACCTTCAACAAAACTTTGTCACACACCTCGAATTCTAAGGGTTTTTGTGTTCGATCAGCGTAGCTCTTTTGTCGACCTCGAGCCGCCTTTATGCGTTCTCGGATCTGCATGATTTTGTTAGTTGTCTCTTGAACAAGTTCAGGACCAACCATACGTTTGTCTCCAGCGTCAGCCCAACATAATGGCGAGCAGCACTTGCGGGCCATATAGAGCATCAAACGGTGCGGCTTTTATGCTTGTATGATAACTGTTATTGTAGGAAAACTCAACTAAAGGTAGATGAGTATCCCAGCTGCCGCCTAGGTCCATAACACATGCACGAAGCATATCTTCTAGCGTTTGTATGGTTCGTTCGCTATGGCCATCTGTTTGCGGATGGAAGGCCGTGCTTAGATCTAGTTGAGATCCAAAGGCTTCCTGGAAGGATTGCCAGATCCTCGAGACAAAATGTCCATCTCTGTCTGAAATGATTGAGATAGGCACTCCATAACGTGCCACGATTTCTTTCAAGTATAGCTCAGCAAGCTTTTCAGTGCTATCCTTCTCTCGAATTGGTAGGAAATGCGCAGATTTTGTTAATCGGTCAACTATCACCCATATCATATCATGCCCCCTAGGGGTCCTGGGTAATTTTGTTATGAAGTCCATCGAGATTTGCTCCCACTTCCACATGGGTATCTCTGGTTGTTGCAGTAGGCCAGATGGTTTCTGATATTCAGCCTTAATCTTAGCACAGGTGAGGCATTTTCCAACATAAATAACAACATCGCTTTTAAGCCTCGGCCACCAATAGTAGTCTTTCAAGTCTTGATACATTTTGTCTGATCCTGGATGGATCGAGTATCTCGACTTGTGAGCTTCATTAAGGATGACTTCTCGAATACCGCCATAGAGCGGAACCCAAATACGCCCCTTAAAGTATAAGGTTCCCTCTTTGTTTGGCACCAAATTCTTCATCATACCTCGGAGGTATTCAGCTCTACGATTCTCCATCTTAAGGGCTTCTTGTTGTGCGTCACGAATGCGTGCAGTAAGGTTCGTTTGAATAGTCATTTCCAATGCTCGAACTCTTAGGGTCTTACCCTTTCTTTTCGGCTTAACGCGTCTGCTACAACGTTTGCCTTTCCAGGATGGTACTTAATCTCATAGTCATAATCGTTCAGCAGCTCGACCCAACGTCGTTGACGCATATTTAGTTCCTTCTGATCAAATATATGTTGCAGGATTTTGTGATCTGTGAAGATAGTACATCGAGTACCATATAAATAGTGTCGCCAGATCTTTAAGGCGAATACCACTGCGCCTAGCTCTAGGTCGTGAGTGGTATAATTTCTTTCATGCACCTTTAACTGTCTTGAAGCGTAAGCGATGACTTTTTGGCGTTGCATGAGCATGCAACCCAAACCTTGACGTGAAGCGTCACAGTATACCACGAAGTCTTCAGTGCCTTCGGGTAAGGATAGTATCGGTGCATCGCATAACTTGTTTTTGAGCAGTTGGAAGGCTTCTTCCTGCTTATCACCCTAGTCGTACTTCTTGTCTTTTTGCGTAAGGGTAGTCAGCGGTTGAACTATCTTGGAGAAATTCTCAATAAATCACTGGTAATAGCCCGCTAAGCCCAAAAATTGTCGAACTTCAGTTGGGGTTTTGGGGGCTTCCCAATTCTTTATTGCTTCTATCTTGGATGGGTCTACATGAATGCCCTTCTCATTCACAACGTGACCAAGAAATTGTACTTCGCGAATCCAAAATTCGCACTTGGAGAATTTTGCATAAAGTTTCTCTTTCTTCAGTAGTTCCAAAATGGTTCTGAGATGTTGCTCGTGCTCTTCTCTCGTTCGTGAGTAAATCAGGATATCATCGATAAATACACTCACGAATTTATCGATATATGATTTGCATACGCGGTTCATCAGATGCATGAATACCGCAGGCGCGTTCGTCAGTCCGAATGGCATCACAAGGAACTCGTAATGCCCATAGCGTGTTCTGAATGCAGGCTTTGGTACGCTTTCCTCTTGGATTCTTAACTGATGGTATCCCGATCGAAGGTCGATCTTGGAATAGTAGCTTGATCCTTGCAACTGATCAAATAAATCATCAATCCTCGGTAGTGGGTACCGATTCTTCATAGTAAGCTTGTTCAGTTCTCTATAATCGATACACATCCGCAGTGTCCCATCCTTCTTCTTCACGAACACTACTGGAGCTCCCCAAGGTGAGAAGCTTGGCCTTATGAATCCTTTATCCAACAACTCCTGGAGTTGCGTAGATAATTCTTGCATCTCGGATGGTGCAAGCCGATAGGGTGCCTTGGCTACAGGAGCGGCTCCTGGGACCAAGTCTATATGGAATGCGACTTGTCGTTGAGGAGGTAGTCCTGGCAGATCTTCGGGAAAAACATCAGGGAATTCCTTCACCACAGGAATGTCTTCGAGTTTCGGCTCCTCAGCCTTCTTATCTACAACGTGTGCCAGGAAAGCAACACATCCTTTCCTTAAATACTTATGTGCCTTCATATAACTGATGATTCGCAGAGGCGCGTCTCATTTTTCTCCATGTACGATGAGAGTTTCATCATTCGCCAGAGGGATGCGAATGATTTTCTCGTGACAAACAACTTCAGCTTTGTTCTTGGACAACCAGTCCATTCCAACCACTACATCGAAGCTACCAAATTGAATAGGTAAGAGGTCGATGCTAAATCTTTGCTCACCAAGTTCTAATGTGCAACCCCTAACAACTTCGCCCGATTCAACAAGTTTACCATTGGCTAGTTCTATGAAATAAGGAATATCTAATCTACTAGATTCTATTCCAAGCATACGTTTAAATTCCACAGACATGAAGCTAAAATTGGCACCAGTGTCAAATAGTATGGATGCAAAGTGATTGTTAACGAGAAACGTACCGGTGACCACATTAGGGTCCTCGCGTGCGTTCCTTGCTCCAATCACAAAAGCTCGAGCCTGAGCATTATTCCCCCTTGGGCAGTCTTTTATGAAATGATCCTTGCTTCCACAACCGAAGCATCCTTGGTTCTGCCCAGTTCCATTACCAATCCGGTTACCATTGCCATTGCCATTTCCACCGTTTCTATTACCAGCACCGTTGCAGTTTCCATTCCCGTTCCTTCCTTTTTCCCCAACAGTCCTCAGTATGGTGACCCAGTTTTCCACACTTGTCGCATTTTGGAATGCGACAAACTCCTTCGTGATGACGCTTGCTCTGGTTACAGATGGGCAAAGTGCCCAGGTACCTTTGGCAGGAGCGTCATTCATGGTTGCAAGATTTTTCGCCTCCTGAGGCGGGTTGGGGTCACGCTTCTTGTTGTTGAAACCCTTGTTGTTTTTGCGAGTTGCCTGATTCAGACTTCGGTGCGGTTCGCCTCGTATTGGGCGATAGCTGCGGAGATCCTTTCTTCCAGTGAGGCGTTCAGTTCCTCAGCAGTCCTCGGCAGAAGATGAGGAGGGGGTTGATCAGAATCCTGATTGTTCACAGTTCTCCTAGGTGCCATGTTCTGTCGGAACATAACACAACAGGGTTAGACATTTGTTTGATATCGTCATATGAGACAGTAGTAGTATATATACACAGACATATACCCACATGAGTGACATCAAACAATCTACCACGCGTATAAATCAATTTATACAGTAACAAGCATGCATAAATAGATAAATACTGGTGTGTCATAAGATATTCACTGAGTCTTTACACATATCAGAACAACTTGTTACATCATTGTTTGCGAAGTTAACAAAATGCATAAGGGTTACATCTCCCAAAAGTACAAGTTTAATATATGTAAAGGACAAAATATCTTACTTCACATTGGCGGTTCTTGTCCTTATACCCCAAATTATTACTCTAACAGAGTATTTAATAGGCTGGGGAAGGGGTGAGGGTATTCATGTTTGACCTGTTCTTGTATTGAAGGAATCTTGTTTGATACGTGACAAGACTTGCTGTGGTTTATGTGCACTGAACTCCATAATTATGTATGCATCCATAATTACGTAACTCCTTGCACAGTCCGCACAGTTCGTTTCATCCTCGTATCACTTCCTTCTGATAAGCCATTGTTTTTTCAGGTAAAGTCACGAGTACCTGAGATATTCTATTTCTAGTATATGTATATACCAATTATCACACATAGTTGCAAGTAATTTCTAGTCAAAGACAAGTGCTACTCCAGTGCACCCTAAGTTTCATAGTGTCCTTACTTGACTCTTTGAAAAACTATTTCAGGTAGTGGATGTCGCGGAAAGTTTTATGCAATGAAAACTTTTTTGAAAAATTGTTTTCGTGAAAGGATCCTAAGATTGTAGACTAGACTCGAGAAGGAATCCTGGTTCACTACAATCGCAGCTCTGATACCAATCTATCACACCCCTTTCTAAGCCAGAAGCACGAGGTGTGATCATGAAAGGTTCTCATTGCATACGAATGGTAAACATACTACATGCTCGTAAAAATGACTCCAAATGCCAACATTACATAACTGAAAACAAAGTTTAAGTGTTTACATCACAAGACAGCATATTGTCTGAAAAGTTTACAACTTTATTCAACGATAAACATAAACAACATCCAACAGCAAGAGTATGACCGTGCGCACATCCACTTTAGTTACCTGAAATACATGTGAGTTTTTGGAAAATCGTCAACATAATGTTGGTGTGAATTCATGCAGTTTTTGTATTGAACGTTTGTATACTTTGTATGAAAACTTGGTATGTAATTTGTATAAATCAAGTATTTATGTAAATATCGAGATTGTTAATGGGTTTCAAGGCCATTAACATGTGACACGACATAGGAAGCATCCAAACCATAGGCATTTTTCTAGTTGTCGATTCACGACTGAGACACAAAAGCACTACTTGGTACTAGTTATCACCAAGAGTGTGGCTGCCCGAAAACCCATTAGATCTAACCTTTTGTTCTGCGGTCTTAGTATGTACACGATTAATGGTGCTTCTGGTACCCTATTCGTGACACGATTTAAAGTATCATTCCTTAGTTCTTGTATCCATCATACCATAACACATGTATTATTCCCAAGTTTAAAAAGTATGTAAAAGATTTAAAAGTGGGGACATGAACTCACTTTTCTGTAAACATTTACTAACATGTACTTCACCCCTGAAGTTATAAAACTGAAAACAGTTAAAAGAAAAGGGGGAGCATGAACTCACAACCTTGCGTTTCTTGCGCCGTAAACTTCACCGGGTTTGCTTATATAGCGTCGTGACCTATACGTGTTTTATTAACGTTAGTCACTAGACTTGTATCGCACAAGTACAAGTCACCATCTTTTCTGTATTTGTTCTTTGTGTGTTAAAAATAACTTATATTTTTAACTATGTATCTTACTTATATTATTTTCTTAGAAATAAATATAAGTATCTTGTATTTTTCACCCGAGTTATGTATTTTTGTCCAAAACTTCATTTTAAGTTCATAACTTGTCCAAGTTACAATATCTTTTAAGAATACATTTTCATAAATATATTCTCTTGTATTTGTCTAAGCATATTGTATGTGTATTTTGTATTTTTCTACTCCTTGGGAGTATTTAGTGTAATTTCAAGTCCTAATACACTATTACATGTAATACATACTACATACACTTAGCACAAAATTTGGTGACCATAAATATATATATTTTTCTCAAAAATATACATACTTAGTATCAATTTTCATTTTGAAGAAATCATCATTCCTTACACTTGAAATTTACACAAAAATTAGGGAAACCTTGGTAAATATTTTTAGGTGAATTTTTAGGGAAGAAGTTCCACCAAAGCTTATATTTTTCTAAGTGAAAATTCTATAGAAATTTTGACATGGTTTCCCCTAAAAATGGAGGTTTCCCATGTTTTCAAAACATGTGTTTATTTTCTTTTAAAACATCATCAAACATCAACAACACAATCAAGACTTACCATAAGCCAAGATCATGTAATTTACACTACATCACGAACTTGAAGTTTTGTAAAAACTTGTTGTAACTTACCATGTTATTTAGTAGGTTTAGTTACCCTTAAAAACATGGTTATTTGTTTGTAAATCACTTTATCTAAAGATTTAGTCATTTACAACTTGTAAGATGATTTTTCTAAAAATATTTCTTTTGTATTTTTCTTGTTGCAATCATGTTCCTATTCTTGTTTAAACACTAAAAATATGATTAGTTTACTTAGAAACCATGACTTTGTAAATCTTGTAAATAAACTTGGTTTCTTGAGAAAATTATTTTTGTAGTCATCAATTTACAAGATTTGTATTTTGTTTAAATCACCTTTTCATATGAAAACCAATTTCATCATTCAAGTTCATGAAGACATAAAGCATGATGATCTTGGTCTTTCACAAGATCACCACTTTAACTTACTAGATCATGTGTTTAATCACAAATTAGTAGGTTTCTTATGATGTCTAACATCACTAACACAAATCATCTTTCATCAAGAAGCAAATCATCATCATTTACATGTATTCTTATGTATTTAAAGTTTCATGATCATGTTCTTTTGTGTTCTTGTGATTAACAATATTTATCATCCTTTTAACCATCAAAATATGAAGTAATAAGAGATCATGAGGGCCTCACCACTAGCAACAAGGCTAGGGAAGAACACTTGATGTTGAAGATGATAAATGGGCTGGATAAAAGCAAAGGAAGAAAGTCCTTCAAGATCCACAAGCTCTAAACCTCCTTAAACACCTTCTTGCACCTTGTGACTAACTGGAATGATTGAATAATGGATGAAAGTGGTGGTGGTGTGGTGAGCTAGGATCGGCCGAAAGTGGGGAGGAGAGGAGAAGGTTGATGGTGTGATGAAGATGAAGTGAGAATGGTTATACTTATAGTACATGGCATATCTTCTTACAAATCTTTACAAGATCACATAATATCTATTGAGATCTTACAATATCTAAATGAATCCAAGAAAGATCAAGATGGATTTTGTAGGATTTAGCAAGATTTTGGCGGGGTCACCCTCATTGTGACCGTCCACAATATAAGGGGGGGGGGGGTAAAGTGTAATTTTAATTTACTAATTATATAAATAAGTGAGTTTTCAAGTATAAAGTTTAGGGATTTAATGTGTTATTATGTTATAAGGGGTGTCATGGTGATCAGGGATCATAACTAGCTCAGAAACATTAAAACAATGCTTCTAGTAATATTTTGATGTTTCGGGTAATGTCCGGTTGTTCGGTTAGATACTGGTTCGTTAAAGTGCTAAATTGCACAGTTTAGTGTCCTTTAAGTACTCTTTTGTGACACTTTTAATTCCTGACACTTAGGAAAGCATTCAGGACTAATTAGTCATATTTTTTACATGTTACTAACTCAATACAATGCTGAAATTTATGAAATTCAGCATTTAAAGTGTGTCTCGGGTGCTTTTTGGTGCATATTCTAGCTTCCGGAAAGTCAATATGTTAATCCTTGTATATACTCTTGGGTTTCAATGCATTTTAGACTTTGGACCTATTCCTAGGCCCCAATTCTATTGTCTGACTGCTTTCTGCAGAATTGTTAACACAGTGTGTCTTACCGGTGAGTTTACTAGTATTTCTGACGCAACGCTATTCATCAATGCATGAAGCAATATTTGTAGTATAAAACGTGCATGAATTCACAAGTATAGCATGTAATCAGACAATGTTGACATTTAAGCACATAATTACAGTTATCAAGTATTAATTAAATTGTATGGAAATTACCGGTTTGGTGCCAGTTTGTGACAACTCGTATTTCAGAACCTATCTTTGTGCTAAGTGTAGCATGTTTGAACACTATGTGATTATGTGAACTTTGATGATTAATGAAATGTTATGCTTGATATGTGTTTATTGTGTAACGAACGTATGCAAATAAACAAGCCCAAACACACAACACAATCCGATCGCACAAGCCCATTCGGGCTACACTCTTTGTATCCGAACCAAGGGCAGCCCAAAGCTGGGTTCGGCCCACTCCATCAACTCGCACAACACCTAGGGTGTTAGTATAAATCCAACACTTCACCAAAACACACAAAGTTTAGCAAACCCTACTCCTCTCCTCTTGAAGCCGACGGCAAACATCTCATCTCTCTCGAAGCTTTATCGTTCGGATCAACTCTCATTCCATTCTCTAACCGGTTAGTGTATTACTTTTGATTGCATGATTGATGATGTGTTGGCTTATCTGTTTTTACAGGATGATTTAAGGAGGTTATGTGTTTGAGATTGTTAAGGGTTTGTGTTCATAAAATCGGCTCACATGTGTATTCGATAATGTTCATATGATTTGGAATTTGCATGATATTAATCAAGAACCGAATGTATAGTTACTCGGCCGTGATGAGTTTATGTTTAGACTGATTTAGAGTTGATGTTTTAGAACCGAATAGATGTTAATCGACTGTTATGCTTCTGCCTTTCGGATTGTTTGTTTGATGATGTTGAAAGCTTTAAATCTGATAGTTTGAATGTTTTAAGATGTTGTTTATGCTTGAAACATGATTAGGGTTCATGAGAAATCGGTTAGAATATGCTTGTTGATCGATGATTTGCATGATCTAAAACTGTTAATTGTGTTGATTGATTGTGGTAAAGAAGGAAACTGTGGAATGATATAACTAAATAGCATATTTTCGGATATTTAAACCAGTCGCACAAGCTCTCTCGGTCACACAAGATTAGGTCACACAAGACCTGATCTGATCGCACAAGAGCTCAATCGCACAAGTGTCTGGTCGCACAACACAGTCGCACAAGTCATAAAGTGCAACTGATTAAACACAGTGTACAACACAGCATCTGCATGATCGCACAAGACCTTGTGGATCGCACAAGATGGTGCCGATCGCACAAGGCTTGGGCCACACACAAACTACTTAAAACTGTTGCACTGTTGGGCCTCAAAGCCCAATCCCAATCGCACAACGACTGGTCAGTCGCACAAGACCATCCGGATCGCACAAGACTTATGTTTATTTGTTGGGCCGTATTCATGTTGGACCGCTTATGTTATTTGGGCTGGGTATATTTGGGCTTCATTTAGTGAATCGCACAAGACTAATGGGCTAATGAACTTGTGCGAGCCCAACCTTCTGAGTCGCACAAGTTGGGCATTATGTGGACTTGACTGTTTAAGTGATTTACGTGTTTGCCATGATCAATACGTGTTCGTAACCTGTTAGCTTATGTGTAAACATACGTGCACTTCTTGAACCTAGACCTGACTTGTATGGTAACCATGTTAGGACGTGGTTGACCACTAGGAGCTCAATCGACCTTTACTTATCTGCCGAGCTAACCTAAGGTGAGTTCACACTTTCTACAAAGCATGGGATTCCCAGGGGTTGGGAATGGGTTAAGGAATATGGATTCCTCGTCCTCCTTGGGTAGGACAGTATGGGTTAAGGAATATAATTCCTCGTCCTCTTGGACAGTTTAAACTTCACTAGACCAAAACTCTATCAAGAAGTCCCTCCTTTTTATATCGACTTAATCGTCGGGCCAATGGCGAGCGGGTCATTAGTTAGATAGCGCTATTTAGGTCTGACAAGCCTCACACCGTGCCGCAGAGGACGGGCATGAACTAATGGATCTGGGCACGTCAATGATGATAGACATTGACGCTAAGGGCACATAAACATGACTAAAGTCAGTGGTCGATATGGTAACGAGTCCAGATAATTAAACATGGGGTAGCCCCCACGGCTAGATAGCCAGAGTAAACGGGATTAAACAAAACACGTTTTCAACTATGGGGTAACCCCCACGGCAGGGATGCCAATTAAAGGAAACTGTTTTTGGAACAACTTAAAACGAACACCCAACTGTGAACTCACTCAACTTAGTTGTTGACTCGTTACTACATGCTTTGCAGGTCACTAGGTACTTAGCTGGAGCTTGCATGGGGAAGAGTCGTTGTGGGACATGGACAACTATGTACCATGTTAAACATTGAAACGTTTGAACTTATATTTTGTTTTGGTTTTAAACGTTATGCTTCCGCTTGCAACTTAAACTATGTTTTGTTTGGACACCAATTGTATTGGTTGGATTTTTATAATTATTTACACGTTTGTTCAATATGATTGGTGGCTGGATCTTGGTCAGTCACGCCTCCGAGCGGTGATACTCCGCAGGTGGATTTTGGGGGTGTGACACAGTTGTCACAACGTGTCCCTACACGTGTCGACCTGACGCTATGACTCAGCAACCCTAAACCGCCCTATGCTTCCTTGCGGGCCGCGAAGCCCTGTCTTGACTCTCTCGCGGGGCGCGAGGGCCCCATTTCCAGCCATATAAATGAGGAGTTCGAGCTTCAGTTGAAATCGTTCAATTCTTTTCTTTCTCTTAGCCTCTATAATAGCAAAATAGTAGCTCGGTATTTTACCCTAAACCCCGAAACTCTGCTCGTTATTAGGGTAATAACTCTAATCACTGGTACGATACTTCATCCGATCGATTGAAACCAAGCCGATGGATGTTTAACCGCTGCCAATATCTGCCTATACTTTGTCATTCGTTGTGAAGGTTTCGATCTCATGATTATCGTTAAAGTTGAATTGGAGTTCCATTGTATCTAGAAATTAGAACTCATACTCAGGAAGCTGTTTAACTAGAATGCTTAGCAATTAAGTAAACTTAATAGTTAAGTAAAACTCAGCAATTAAGAAACCTAATAGATAAGTAAACTTAACAGTTAAGTAAGATTAATTAATCAGTTAAGTAAGATTAATTAATCAGTTAAGTAAAATTAATTAAGCTAAGTAAGATTAATTAATTAGTTAAGTAAGATTAATTAAGCTAAGTAAGATTAATTAGTCAGCTAAGTAAGATTAATTAACTAAGTAAATTAAACACCTAAATAGATATACATGAAAATAGATATATATGAGGAAGGTGTAAGGAAGGTGTAAGAGGATATATATGTGGGTAGGAAGCTTCCTAGAAAATGTATAGGTAACTTCCTAGAAATGTATATGTAATTTCCTAGAAAGTATATAGGAAACTACCTAGAAATTTCATGTTTCTTACCTATAAATAGGAAGCTTAGGATTCATTTTCCTTTGCTCATTCCTTCTATTCTTCTCTCTATACGTTGGTGTTCTAACCAATAATCACCGATACGATATTCTATCCGATCGATTTGGGAACCAACTAACGAATGCCAAAGTGTTGTCTAAATAAGACTATACTTTATGAATTTCGTTAAGGTGCTGATCTCGTGACCATCGTTAGGTTTGATATGGTTTTACATTAATACGTATTCCACTCTGTTAAACTAAATGTTTAACTATCAGAAAACTCCAAACAATACACTTACAATCAAACAAGATGTTTAATCATCAGAAGACATAGAATCAAGAGGCTTGTTAAATCAAGACTGCATGCTTATAATGTGACTCATTCTCTTTTTACCAAACTGCTTTGTAAACCCTAAATGTTTTCCAGTTATAACTACAAGGATTAAGTCTTTGCAAATCTTTAATTACTGGCAGTAAGTGGGGGTATTGTGCACATTACTACTGTTTTATCACTCTTAGGTGGGCGAGCCTAATTAGTGATATGGCCACGGTCATAGATCCGGTCGAGTGACAACTAGACCAGATAATTATAAGATAAGGGGAAAATGTAAAAACTCTTAATGCTGTGAATTATAACAAAGTTATAATTGCAGTGATTAAGTTGTCACACCCCCAAAATACCACATGCGGAAAATCACGGGACGTGTGACGTACCAGGATCCAAGCCACCAATCACATTGAACTACGCATAGTATTTAAATAAAACATTCCATTCATTTCTAATTATAAATCCAAGTCATGAGTTAAACCAAAGTAAGTATTCAGTGGAAGCATAATGTAAACAGTAATTCAAATGTTTCAAAACATGTATCCATAATCAACAAAGCGAGTATCCAAGAGCCTCGTCCCATGACCACTCCAGCACTCCCAGATAGCAAGTCCATAACAAGAATCTAACGACTTGCAAGCATGTAGACACGTGTGTCAGACGACGCTGGTGAGTTCAAAGTTTTGTTAACAAGTTAGTTACCAGATATGAGTATAAGATAGTTCAATGATTTGATTTGATGTTGTTATTAACTCGATTACCGCAGATTGCTACAAGATTTATTTGCCCAACCCCAATGTCTCTATCAAAACATTGGTCAAGTGGTAAAGGTAATTAGTTCACGCCCGTCCTCCCCAGTACGGTGTGAGGGTGCCAAACCTAATAGCGCTATCAAGTAATAACCTCGTTGCCTCCCTGGCAACTAATCGGTAGATGTAAGGGGTCTTATCAATAGAAATGAGTGTAATAACAAACATCCCAATAACCTGACGTTCCTCCCTGGAACGTTACCCGATATCCCTCCCCGGGATGCATGTTTGGAAAAAGAGCAGTGAACTCACCTTGGTTTGCGCAGTTTGTTTAATTACTTGTTCACAGTTTATCAATCAAGCCTATGGTATTCATGTATACAAAATCAGTTTATGTTCGCATGGTACACGTATAAGTTTATAGTCACAGTGTGCATTTAGAATCACAATCACTAAATAACACACAACAGTTATTCAAGCCTATGCAAAACCATACTTCATATATATGATCATATCAACACATAACAGTTACTTGCGCCATCCATCAAAGTTAATTCCATGTTTCTCAGTCTTTACTAGCATCATCAACAGATAGTGACATAGTTATCCATTATGTTACTTGCTCAAAACTACAGTCTGTTATGCACTACTCCTGGGCGGCGAAACTTCCAATGGCCAAACTCTAAGGAGTTTCGTCGATATGATAGGTGGCGAAACTCTAAGGAGTTTCTTCGAGATTCTAAGTGGCGAAACCTATAGAGTTTCGTCGAATTGTTTGCTGACGAAAGGCCAATGTTTCGTTGGCCTATGTTTCGCCGACCATCCCTAAGAGTTCATCAATTTCGGCCGTAATTGCTGTAACAACTTTACGGTTTCTCCAAACAGATCAACCAATTATTTTCTAATCATGAACAAAGACCCTAATCATGATCAACATTTACATCATGATCCACAGTCAAACATCCAGTTCCCATTTAATCAAACAACAAGGGCCTTAACAATTTGCATACTCACATAATCATCACTATCTATACAGTTATTCAATCATCATCTGCTCATCATATTAACCAAACAGTAATCATGAGGAAACACAAGAACATTCAAGACCCCATCGAATAATCCTAACTACATATCACGGTTATTGAACGATAAACATTACACACATCAGATCCAATGTATTCACACATAAACATGGTAATACCAAATAACGTATCGGATATAGACCTGATGAACAAACAAAAGACTAACCTCGATATAGTAGCTAGGGTAATTGGACCAAAGAGATGATATGCTTCGAGAGAGTTTCTCTACCGTCGATAGGTGTAGGGAGAACTAGGGTTTTATAACTGACACTCTATGTATAAATATAACTGAGACATACTTGGGCTTCACCTGGGCCAAAACCCTTCACGGCGAAACTCTCCCAGACGAAACTTGAGTTTCGTCAAGCATGAAGATGAGGAACATGTCCCATGTTTCGTCGGGTCCCTTTTTAAATAGTTAATGAGTTAACAAGATTTTCATTAATTAGAAACATTGCAAAATTACACAAACAAGTTCAGTAACTAGCAAAACTCCAAACAACTTCACGTTACATAAAATAAAAATGATTGTCAAACATCATCCCCAACTTGAAAGAAATTTCGTCCCGAAATTTGACAAGCAATCCAAGACGGTACGATGCTAGATCAATGATGACTGTGCATTTTCCGCGTGTGCAACATCATTCACAACTTGATTGGGAATTTCATCCCGAAATTCACTAGTTGTGCCAGACTTAGGTTTGCCAGACTTAGACTTGTCATCTGGAAATAAATGTCGGTACTTAAGCTTCATCTGATCCTCGCGTTCCCACGTGAACTCCGGTCCATGTCTTGAGTTCCAACGAACTCTCACAATCGGAATACGGCTGTGCTTGCGGACTTTGACTTCTCGGTCCATGATTTCGATAGGTTCCTCGATAAACTGTAACTTGTCATTGATTTTCAACTCTTGAAACGGTACCACTAGCGTTTCATCAGACAAACACTTCTTCAACTGCGACACGTGGAAGACGTCATCAACGTTACCCAACTCAGCAAGTAACTCCAGCTTGTAGGCCACTTTACCAATTCGTTCCAAAATCTTAAATGGCCCAACATAACGTGGGTTAAGCTTGCCGTGTTTCTCAAAACGCACTACACCCTTCCAGGGTGAGACCTTCAACATAACACGATCATTAACTTCAAATTCCAAAGGTTTTCTATGCTTATCAGCGTAGCTTTTCTGACGGTCGCGAGCTGCCGCCATACGATTCCTGATCTGCACAATTTTCTCGGAGGTTTCGAGTACAAGTTCTGGGCCTGTAACCTGGCTGTCACCCACCTCAGCCTAACAGAGAGGTGAACGACATTTTCGTCCGTACAATGCTTCGAATGGAGCTGCCTGAATGTTGGTATGGTAACTGTTTTTGTAAGAGAACTCTATCAGCGGCAAATGTTTCTCCCAGACTTTACCAAAATCAATCACACATGCTCGCAGCATGTCTTCAAGTGTCTGGATGGTTCGCTCACTTTGACCATCCGTCTGCGGGTGATAAGCAGTGCTCATATCGAGAAACCAGCCGAATGATTTGTGCATCGACTGCCACAAATCTGAGATGAAACGCGGGTCACAGTCAGAGATAATAGAAGTTGGCACCTCGTGCCAAGAAACCACCTCCTTGAGGTAAACCGCATCTAATTGTGAGAACTTATCTGTTTCCTTGATTGCCAGAAAGTGCGCTGATTTCGTAAGACGATCAACGACCACCCAAATTGTGTCGTTCCCGTTTTGAGTTCTAGGTAGTCCAGTGACAAAATCCATTGTGATTTGCTCCCATTTCCACATGGGTATTTCTGGCTGTTGCAACAATCCAGACGGTTTCTGATATTCCACTTTAACTTTCGAGCAGGTCAAACACTTACTCACATAAGTCGCGATGTGAGCTTTCATCCTTGGCCACCAATACATGACTCTGAGATCTTGATACATCTTATCCGAACCTGGGTGAACAGAGTATCGAGACTTGTGTGCTTCATCCATCACAAGTTCCCTAAGATTACCAAACAACGGAATCCATATCCGCTCCATAAAATGGTAAATACCATCTGATCTCTTCTCGAGTCATTTTTCCATACCCCATAAATACTCAGCTTCATAGTTTTCTTCCTTCAACGCCTTGGCCTGAGCCGAACGGATCTGATCAGGCAGGTTAAAATGAATGGTGAGCTGCAAAGCGCGGACACGTTTGGGTTTTGATTCCTTTCGACTAAGAGCGTCAGCTACCACGTTAGCCTTACCCGGATGATACTTGATTGCACAGTCGTAGTCATTTAAAAGTTCTACCCAGCGACGTTGTCTCATATTCAAATTCTTCTGGTCGAAAATATGCTAAAGGCTCCTGTGGTCGGTATAAATAGTGCATTTAGTACCGTACAGGTAATGCCTCTAGATTTTGAGTGCAAACACCACTACTCCCAACTCTAAGTTGTGTGTCGTATAATTCCTTTCGTGGACCTTCCGTAGGATATCACTTTCTCGCGTTGCATCAACACGCAACCGAGACCTTGAATAGATGCATCACCGTATACCGCGAAATCTTCGGTACCTTCAGGGAGAGACAAGATCGGTGCACTGCAGAGTTTCTGTTTTAATAACTGGAAAGCCTTTTCTTGTTTCGTTCCCCATGAGTATACAACTCCTTTCTGTGTCAATAAAGTAAGAGGTTGGGCGATCTTCGAAAAGTCCTTAATAAACCTGCGATAGTACCCAACGAGTCCAAGAAATTATCGCACCTCCGAAGGATTCTTTGGTGCCTCCCAATTTCTAACAGCATCAACCTTTGCAGGATCCACGTGTATCCCCAATTCATGAACAATGTGTCCAAGAAAATGTACCCCCCGAATCCAGAAGTCACACTTAGAAAACTTCGCATAGAGCTGCTCCTTCCTTAGAAGCTCAAAAATAAGACGCATGTGCCGCTAGTGATCTTCCTTGCTCTTCGAGTCGATCAAAATGTCGTCGATGAATACTATAACGAAATCGTCGAGATACGGTTTGCATACACGGTTCATGAGATCCATGAAGACCGCTGGCGCATTCGTCAATCCAAACGGCATAACTAAAAATTCATAGTGCCCATAACGCGTTCGAAAAGCCATTTTTGGAACATCCTCCTCTAGGACTCTCACCTGATGATAGCCCGATCTTAATTCGATTTTCGAATAAAAACTTGACCCTTGCAACTGGTCAAACAAGTCGTCGATGCGTGGCAATGGATAACGGTTCTTGACAGTCACCTTGTTGAGTTCCCGATAATCAATACACATGCGAAAGGACTCGTATTTCTTCTTCACGAACAAAACTGGGGCTCCCCAAGGCGTAGAGCTGGGTCGAATAAAGCCCCTATCCAGTAACTCTTGCAGTTGATTAGATAACTCCTGCAATTCTCCAGGTGCTAAACGGTAAGGAGCACGAGCTATCGGGGCTGCTCCTGGTGCAAGATCAATCTGAAACTCCACTTGACGGTGAGGAGGTAAACCAGGAAGTTCCTCAGGAAACACATCGGTAAATTCGCGTACAACTGGCAGATCCTCGATCTTTCTTTCCCATGAAGGAGTATCAGTAACAAGTGTTAGAATAGCAGGATACCCCTTTCGTAGACATTTATGCGCTTGCGTAGCTGAGATGATTCCAACCATCGCACCACTGCGATGCCCCTGAACCGATAATGACTCTCCACCAGAGAGAGGAATACGTACAATCTTCTTGTGGTACCCGGGGAAAAACCCACAGTCATCCTGATATACTCATCGTTTTTTTTCCCTTCGACTGCTTATCAAATTTCAGGACGAAATTTCTTTCAAGTTGGGGATGATGTGACAACCCGAATATTTAAGGTTAGCATTATTTGAAATCCCACAACTTTTAGCGTGTGCTCCTATGTTTATCTGCCTATTTTGTGCACCACTACATGATTACGTACACTTAGCTGACTAACTATACATGATTAGGTATGTTTAACTAATTAACCTCTTGTGAGTACCGTGTGTCGTGAAACTGGTTTAGAAAACCAAATCCGTTTGACTATGTGCATTTGGGCCACTCATTCACATTACACACGGGCCACTCATTTAATTATACAACATGGGCATGGACAAATCGAGCCCACTGTACATATTATGATCACCGGCCCAAAGCCACTTGTGCACTACCATATTATGATACGTGATCACTGGATACACCAATTTCATCATCACATCAAACCCTACTGCTGCCATACGTAGCGAACAGCAGGAGCAACCCCCCCTGTCGCGACACCCCAGATAATCAACATCCGAATCAAGTCGAACTTCCGGTCAGTGTAATGTCTTTATATGTTGAATCAGTATCCTTGTGATGCTTGTTTAGTTGCACAAATTTATGATCTTGATTAATGATGCTGTTATATTTGATGGTTAACATGTATGTAATGATTTCGTATAAGTGCTATCATTTACATGGGTTACGGTTGACTTTAACATGCTAGTAATATGACTGAATAGTCTCGAATCATGGTTCTGCACATACACTAGATTATGATAGTGAAGTATATGTCATACATTCAGGGATCGGACGCTATTAATGGTTTTAACGGTTAAACCCGGTTAAGGTTAACCGATTCATATGATGTCTGGGTGATGACCTATGGTATTATGGTTATGAGTAATCAATGTTAGTCAATGACTAGGGCATATAATATTGTTGATTTTAGGTGCCACTGTTTAATTTCATGTAGGATATTAATTGGCATGAGGTATATATTGATATGTTGTTATGGAATCTCTATATGATATTGTGAACATGGGGAACCGATTGGTTAGGTTAGGCACATGGGGTCACTGTTAGAAACAAAACAGTAAGCAAATGGATCACACAAACATTGCTAGTGGACTGGTTAATTTTGGGCAAAAAGGGACCAGTTAGAATAGTTGGATCTGTTGGGTTGGCTTAACGGACCGGGTGCTATGGTTGGGTAAATGAGATGAACTTCACTAGGGGCCTTTGATCAAACAACCAATGAATTTAATAAATTATAACAGTGAGTTGGGCATTGGTGATAACTAAGTGTGTACTACAAATTACATGCTTATTAAGTAGGCCATCCATGTTAGTGGGTTACTTATGTTATCAGATTTTGTAATCGGGCCACTTAACCAAACAGGTTAATCAAAGAATGGGCTGCAAAACGCTTTATGTGCTGGGCTGGTTGGGGTTAAAGAACTGAACGGCCCAACCGAACATATAACGGGATCTGGGTAAATTCTTATGGTGGGCCGAATGGGTTAATGGCTGGGCCGGTAGGTTTTGGAGCTACGGAATGGGTCGAGTCTATATAATACATTGTGTTGTTAGTCATAAATGTTGCAAGACGGAACCCATATGATCCGAATGTGAAATGTGTGTGTTATGTTTACTGGTATTGTGGATGAACTATGATTAGGATACTTGTATGACATACGTGAAAATATATGTGGCATGATTATTGTTTGAGCATCACATGTGAATAAATGCGTGAATACATGGAACTAACTGTCTCTGTAAACCCGGTAGGAATTGATTGGTTAACTGTTAAACAAGCGCTTAGTCTAACCGAGCAAACCAAAGGTGAGTTCACTACATTCAAGCATGCGTCCCAGTGGTTGGGGACAGTCAGTGGGTATCCCGTGGAGGGATAAGTCTTTTGGGTAAACACGGGTATATTGGTTAATATTCTCACCTATCATTCTTGTAAGTCCCTTATGTTGTTACCTGGAGGGTAACGGGTATTAGTTGGTAGCGCTACTTAGGTTTGGCACCCTCACACCGCTCCTAGAGAGGACGGATGTGAACTAATGACCCAGTCGGGCCCAGTACTGGATAGGAGTACGTGGGAAAGGGCAGTCATGTACTTCAGGAGCCGTCTTGTTCGGAATTGAGATATTAACAATATTACTTGCATTGGTTATTGAACTGTTTTACATTCAACTGGTAACAAACGTTTTCTTAAACTGTGGACTCGCCAGCTTTGTCTGATACACTTGTTACATGCTCGCAGGTCGTTAGGTGATTGAAACAGGAGCTTGCTGGCAGGAGAGCAAGAGTGGTCATGGTCATACCGACGGGATTATTTGTCAAATACTTATTTATTACGATTGATTCGTATTTACCTTATGATACTTTAATGCTTCCGCTGAACTTGTGATTTTGAATAACTTATGATTGGAATTGTTATTGCTTAATTGATGGAACTTTATTACAACTTGTGATTCAATGTAATTAGTGGCTCATTGCTAGTAGTCACACGCCTAACAGGGACACTCCCTAGGTGGTAATTTGAGGGTGTGACACTTCTCCTTACACAGAATCTCAGCTTGGTGTTTAGACAGCCAATCCATACCAACCACAATATCAAAGCTACCGAGGGTAACAGGAAGGAGATCAATATCAAACACTTGACCCACAAGATCTAGTTTACACCCAAAAAGAACATGTGAAGCTTCTATCGTTTTGCCATCGGCTAGTTCTACTACATGCTTAACCTGTAAAGGTGTTGGAGTTAACCCTAATCGCTGACTAAACTCTAGAGACACATAACTCCAATCGGCACCGGAATCAAATAACACAGAAGCAATAAGATTGTTCACAGAAAACGTACCAGTCATGACATTGCCGTCGTTCCTAGCATCACCAGCACCGATAGTGAATACCCTTCCACGAGCTCCATTGCTCCCATTGTTGCCGTTGTTGTTGTTATTTCCAGCATTGTTATTGTTGTTCTGGCGGTTGTTGTTGTCGTTAACATCCTGATTCAACTGAGGGCAATCCCGCTTGATGTGGCCCTCATCCCCACACTGGAAACACCCTTTCTTAAAGCCCTGGGTTTGGTGGGGTTGTTACCTTTGCTGTCACTGATACTGCTGATTTTGCTGCTGCTGATGCTGCTGCTTTGGCTGCGTGGCTCTACAGTCTTTGGTCTCATGGCCCACTTTTTCGCGCCTACGGCAAGTCCGGGCACACTGTCCATAGTGATGATAACCACACTTGTTGCACTGTGGCTTCTTCCCAATATAGGAGCCCTGATTCTGATTGCTGCCCTGGCCTTGGTTAACTGAGGATGACTGATTGAAACTACGGTTATTGTTGTTGTCAGGCCTTTTTTGAGATGGACTGGCACTAGTTGCCTAGTCAGTGTCGTTCCATTTTCGCTTGTTATCACTAGCATGCGTAGTAGCTGTGGTCGCAGCAACAGTAGTGGCAGAAACGCGCGTTGGTAGCGAACCACTCTCTACCTCCTGATCGGTGATCTTGTGAGCCAAACGGACAATCTGAGGTAAGTTATTGAGGTTAGCTGCAGTAACCAAACCCTTCACCCGTGGAGCTAATCCCTTGATGAACAGTTCTATTCTCCCGTGCGGAGGTCGGGACAAGTTCGGGCACATGGTAGCCAACTCATGAGACCGTTTTATGTATGCCTCAATCTCGGATCCCACCATCTTCAGATCATAATACTCATTTTCCAGTTTCTGAATCTCATCACGAGAACAATACTCCTCCCTTATCAACTCCTTAAAATCGTCCCAAGTAGTGGCATTTGCCACCTCGATGCCCAACATCTGAACCTGGGCATTCCACCATGTTAGGGCACCATCCTCGAGTGTGCCCGTAGCATACTTCACTCTGTCCCCAGCAGGACAGTTGCACATCACAAACCCCGATTCTGCCTTCTCAAACCATCGCAGGAGTCCTACAGCCCCTTCAGTCCCACTGAAGGTCTGTGGCTTACAGTCCATGAACATCTTGAACATACAAGCAGGTGGATTGTTTTGGTTTTGCACTTGCGGACCTAATGGACGAAAGAAAACACATTACAGGGGTAAGAGTTGTGTACGTGACACAAGATTAAAGAGTGTTTGGCACATTTCGTACCAGCTTGGTAGGCTGCCAAAGCCTCAGCCACACGTGTGTTAATTAGATTTGTCAGCTCAGCCTGGGTCATCGCGATGTGACCACGTCTATGACCTCGTCCACTCATGATTCTATACAAGGAGAGGGAATAAATTTAAGAGTTCAGATGAGGTAAGAGTCAAGTCTCACGTTGAAATCTACAAACTACCAAGTTTACACACAATAGGGCAGAACCCTTCTCACACTCGGTAAGCCTCACTGGGACTTACATGCACCTCACGTTATTATTATGTGTGCACCCATAATAATAAGGCAATTTGCATGCTCATCTCAGTGCCACTTAACTTGCGCTAAAAGTTTCCCCCGCATTCAAGTAGCAAAATAGAAGGTATTACAGGATTACGAATCACAAGAGTCGAGGAGTAGTGTCACACTATCAAATCACCATAGTATCTAATATATCGTTTCATGCAAGCTGTGAGCGTGTGACTACTAAATAAGTAATGCATAAAGTAAACAGAAGACGAACCTTGCAATCTGGAGCTGAGTGTCATGGTCGATTTTCGAAGTTGTTCGGTTATAGTCTGGTTTTATAAAAACGTTTTAAAACCTAGTTCACTATAACCAGTGGCTCTGATACCAAACTGTCACACCCCCAAAATACCACATGCGGAAACACCACGGGACGTGTGACGTACCAGGATCCAAGCCACCAATCACATTGAACTACGCATAGTATTTAAATAAAACATTCCATTCATTTCGAATTATAAATCCAAGTCATGAGTTAAACCAAAGTAAGTATTCAGCCGAAGCATAATGTAAACAGTAATTCAAATGTTTCAAAACATGTGTTCATAATCAACAAAGCGAGTATCCAAGAGCCTCGTCCCATGACCACTCCAGCACTCCCAGATAGCAAGTCCATAACAAGAATCTAACGACCTGCAAGCATGCAGACAAGTGTGTCAGACGACGCTGGTGAGTTCAAAGTTTTGTTAACGCGTTAGTTACCAGGTATGAGTATAAGACAGTTCAATGATTTGATTTGATGTTGTTATTAACTCGATTACCGCAGATGGCTACAAGATTTATTTGCCCAACCCCAATGTCTCTATCAAAACATTGGTCAAGTGGTAAAGGTAATTAGTTCACGCCCGTCCTCCCCGGTTCGGTGTGAGGGTGCCAAACCTAATAGCGCTATCAACTAATAACCTCGTTGCCTCCCCGACAACTAATCGGTAGATGTAAGGGGTCTTATCGATAGAAATGAGTGTAATAACAAACATCCCAATAACCTGACATTCATCCCCGGGATGCATGCTTGGAAAAAGGGCAGTGAACTCACCTTGGTTTGCTCGGTTAGTTTAATTACTTGTTCACACTTTATCAATCAAGCCTATGGTATTCATGTATACAAAATCAGTTTATGTTAGCATGGTACACGTATAAGTTTATAATCAAGTATGCATTTAGAATCACAATCACTAAATAACACACAACAGTTATTTAAGCCTATGCAAAACCATACTTCATATATATGATCATATCAACAAATAACAGTTACTTGTGCCATCCATCAAAGTTAATTCCATGTTTCTCAGTCTTTACTAGCATCATCAACAGACAGTGACATAGTTATCCATTATGTTACATGCTCAAAACTACAGTCTGTTGTGCACTACTCCTAGGCGGCGAAACTTCCAATGGCGAAACTCTAAGGAGTTTCGTCGATATGATAGGTGGCGAAACTCTAAGGAGTTTCGTCGAGATTCTAAGTGGCGAAACCTATAGAGTTTCGTCGAATTGTTTGCTGACGAAAGGCCAATGTTTCGCCGGCCATCCCTAACAGTTCATCAATTTCGGCCGTAATTGCTGTAACAACTTGACGGTTTCTCCCAACAGATCACCCAATTATTTTCTAATCATGAACAAAGACCGTAATCATCATCAACATTTACATCATGATCCACAGTCAAACATCCAGTTTCCAATTAATCAAACAACAAGAGCCTTAACAATTTGCATACTCACATAGTCTTCACTGTCTATACAGTTATTCAATCATCATCTGCTCATCATATTAACCAAACAGTAATCATGAGGAAACACAAGAACATTCAAGACCCCATCGAATAATCCTAACTGCATATCACGGTTATTGAACGATAAACATTACACACATCAGATCCAACGTATTCACACATAAACATGGTAACACCAAATAACGTATCGAATATAGATCCGATGAACAAACGAAACACTAACCTCGATATAGTAACTAGGGTAATTGGACCAAAGAGATGATATGCTTCGAGAGAGTTTCTCTGCCGTCGATAGGTGTAGGGAGAACTAGGGTTTTGTAACTGACACTCTATGTATAAATATAACTGAGACATACTTGGGCTTCACCTGGGCCGAAACCCATCACGGCGAAACTCTCCCAGACGAAACTTGAGTTTCGTCAAGCATGAAGATGACGAAACATGTCCCATGTTTCGTCGGGTCCCTTTTTAAACGGTTAATGAGTTAACAAGATTTTCATTAATTAGAAACATTGCACAATTACACAAACAAGTTCAGTAACTAGCAAAACTCCAAACAACTTCACGTTACATAAAATAAAACTGATTGTCAAACAGCATTACGAACAAGTAATACGAGCTTGAAATCTTGGGTTGTCACATAAGTCTTTGCCAATCTTGAAAGGGCAAATGTAAAAACTCTTAATGCTGTGAATTATAACAAGGTTGTAATTGCAGTGATTAAGTCTTTGCAAACCTTGAAGGGGCAAATGTAAAAACTCTTAATGCTGTGAATTATAACAAATGTGTTTTTGTACAAAACGAATGAACTCAACAGTATTTCTTGCTGACCAAATGTTTTTAAAACGCGTTTCAGGTGATTACAGTAGATCGGAATAAGTGTTGGATACGGCACCAAAAAGGCTTAAAGAAGTGGCTTATTTTATCATTATATTAAATTAAGAAAAGTTGTTTTATGTATTCGGATTATCCAATATAAAAGCTACTTTGTAAAACCTGGGTTTATTCCCATCTGTTTAATAAATAAAATCCGGTGTTTCTAAATTCTGATATTTTTCCTAACTCACGGTCCTGATGAACATTTCCGCTGTAATGTTTTTAAAATAACCACCGGTACCACTTGACTGCTCATGGCTCCCGTCCAGGGTGTGGTCGGGGGTCGTGACAGAAGGTGGTATCAGAGCCAAGCCACTGGTTTAAGCAATTGGTTGTTGTAATAATACCTAAGCTTAAACGATAGAGTTATGAAATTGTTATTAATTGGTAGCACCTAGGATAGTATTTAGACTTGAACTTAAGAAAGATGCCTTAGTATAAGCTTCGAGATAAGCTAATTACTTGTGTAGATAAAGTGTGATGGGTGTTGGTATGCGGTGAGGATGATAACTAGAACATTGCAAGTATGGTAAATAAGCGATAACACTTGGCCACTGTTATTTCTTATTTATTGGTACTACTTGGTTCTAGAATATGATCCATCATGAGAATACTAATTTCCTTGCTTCTTGATGCAAGCCATAATAAAAGATGCACTTTCAAATTCATTATTTAAGAAAGATCTATTTATGGGAAATACAAATTACCTCTCCGGCGAGAACCGGGTAAGATGGGGTATATAAGATGTCAAACAAGTGACAAAATTCCCTAAATAGTATCATGACATGATGTCTGACTTGTTTTAGGAAATATAAAATTGTTAAATACATCGACCTTATGAATGGTATGTATATTACAGTAAGTGAAAAATATAATTATATAGATATGTATATCTATAAGGAAATCCAAAAACCATAAGGATTGACACTTTATAATAAATCACAAGCATGTGTGTCAATGATAATTCTAGATTTCTTTATCAAGAATCTCTTGTATACATCTATAATTCCAATATCGAAAACTATTCCGTTTGATCATCTGTCTCGTAACTCGTGTGACAAGATGAACGATGTAAATCCTTTAAGTTGGGACGCCATCAAAAGTATAAGAATTCCCTTTGCGTTACCTTAGATTATTAACGCATTAGGAAACCTGTAGCTAAAGTTGTGCCAGGCACAAAACGTCTAAAAATTTACACTAATAAGAGTAATTCTACTTTCTTTAAAGAACTCTTGCGAAGATAAAAGTAACCACGAATAGATGCACTTACAAAGACTCTCTTCACTTATAATCCTATTAAGATTACCAGTAATAAATAAGCTGTTACGACAATACATGGGCTGCAAAGGAGTAAAGTTGTCCAAACCATTAGTATATATATTAAGAAGAATAAAGTAATGTATGCTTCAAAATTTAGGCATTAAGATAGTAAAACCCGATCTTCGAAACACACGATCAAGACATATGCCATAAAATGGAAAGAATGAAAAGAACTGATAGAAAGGAAATTCTGTCTACTTCATAAAAAGAAACATATGGAAACAATGACTCCTGAGGTGATTGCTGAATTAGGTTTAGAAATGCAAGCCAACCGGAGAAGTAACTACAAGAAGACAAGACAGATCAGCCGAAAAAGTTCGTCTCTGTGATGAAGGTTATGAGTTATGCATGGAAGTAAGACATAACGTATATAGTCTCGGAGTTCATTAAAACTAGAGGCATGGAACTGAAAGAAATTCCGACCAACAATCTACTTGGACTATCACCCGATTGTGAGGAGGAAACTCAGAATTCATCTGAGACTAGGAACAACACCAGTTGTTATATCACAAAGTTAAGACTAATGTAGTAGTTGATGCTTTAAGCCATAAGTTTCATAAGAAGCCGAAACAAGTACGTACTCTTAGATTAAATTTACGGATAAATTTAATGGAACAATTAAAAAGTACCCAAGAAACAGCAATCCAGGATGATGCTAAAAGATTTAAAAAGGGATAATAAAGGAATCAGAAAAAGGAACTAATGGAAATTGGAGATTCCATAAAGAATTCGGGTACTTATTCAAGGAAACCTACAAGAAAAGATTCTTGAAGAATCTCATAGAACTAAGTATTTGATGCATCGTGTATGTAATATGAGGTATCGAGGTTTGAATAAGAATAACTGATAGATAGGAATGAAAAAGGATGTAGCAAGTTATGTCTCTAAGTATTTAATCGATTAGCAAGTTAAAGCTGAACATTAGAACCCTTTAGCTTTACCTTAACGATTAGAAATGCCAGTATGGGAATGGGATTGATAACAAATGAATGTTGTTACCAAAATCCCCAAAACAATAAGTCGTAATGACACAATCTAGGTAATTGTGGATCGACTAACCGAGTCAGCTCAATTACTACCAATGAAGGAAACCCTTTAGTATAAAACGCTTAGTAGACAAAATAGTCTTGTTACATGGAATCATGTTATCTATTGTATGGGATCGAGATAGTCATTTCACCTCTCATTTCTGAGAAAATTTTAACTCAACTTAATTTGAGTAGTGTGAAGGAACACTACAAACATAGAAAGACATGCTAAATACAGATGCAATAAATATTAATGAAAGTAGGACTAACATCTATCACTCATAATATTTTTCAATAATTGGCCTACAAGTATTAATGTTACCCCTTTAAAACACTTTATGGATGATAGTATCATCCAGTATGTTAGACATACATATGAGAAAAGAAACTATCAGGCAATGAGATCGGCAAACAATTGGAATTTAAATCAGAGAAAGGATACTACTAAAAGTCTCCCTGTGTTTGGAAAGGAATAAGTCCGATTTAGTAATAAAGGAAAGCTAAGCCCAAGATGGGTGGACCGTCTGAAGTTATTACAAGAATTGAACCATTACCTTATTAGCTAAAATTCCCAGAAGAAATGAAAGGTATATATATAATTTATTTCCTGTATGCAATTTAAGGAAATGCTTAGCTAATGAATCTTTTGTTATACCTCATCAAGGTATGAAGTTAAATGAAAATTTTAAGTCCATTAAAAGATCTTACAAGTCAAAGCATGAAAAATGTTTCTGGTCAAAGTAGGGGTGTTCATCGGTTCGGTTTATGGTTTATTTGGTTTATTCGGTTCGGTTTATTCGGTTTTCAAAATTTTGTACCCCAAACCAAAACCAAACCAAACCAAATAAGGAATATGCAAACCGATCCAAACCAAACCAAATTCAATTCGGTTTGGTTTCGGATAGAAACCAAATAAACCAAATGAACCAAATAAACCAAATCTAACCAAATTGTACGTAAGTAATTTTTTTCCTAATTTATATTTATATTTGTGTTCCAACTTCCGAACATCACAACTATTTTACACCTAACAATATATGAATACAAGAAAGTCTCATTGTGAAATAAAGCAAACACATCCACAATATATGAATCGGCTGAAGATAAATGAAGAAAACCTAAGCCCTAAAAAAAATAAACTTGGAGGGTTTGAGTTTGAGATTCATGAACAAGAGGGTTTGAGTTGGGCTTTGGGTATTTTGGGTTGGGCTGCATAAAAGAATAATAATTTGGGGCTAATAAATTGTATAAGATTTATAAATATTATTATTTTTATTTAATAATTAATTAAGTTAAATGGTTTATTCGGTTATCCAAATAAACCGAATAAACCAAATAAAAATAAAATGTGGATCCAAAACCGAACCAAAAACCATATTCACAATTCGGTTTCGGTTAGAAACCAAACCAAAAACCAAATTCGTTATTCGGATCGGTTTATTTGGTTACGGTTACGGTTCGGTTTACGGTTTTTATTTGGTTACGGTTTTTTCTGAACACCCCTAGGTCAAAGTAAGAAGGAAGTCAAAGGAAGAACCAGAATATACTTGGGAACTAGAAACAGAGATGAAAAGAAAATATCCTTACTTGTTCTAGTAAATCTCGAGGACGAGATTTTAAACAAGGTGGGGAGGATGTAACGACTCGCACAAAAGTACCCTAAAACGCTCCGTAAGTGAAAACCCGAACCCCTAAAACCTTACATTTTATGAAAAATCAAGAAAATCAAAATTTAGTACTCACTCATGGGACACGAAGGAATAAGAGAGAGTCTTCGCGGGGCGCGGCAGCTCTGCATTCGCCGGATAACGATCAAGGCCACGTGTCCATACACGTGTCGACCTGACGCTATGATTCGGGAACCCTAAACCGCCCTATGCTTCCTCGCGGGCCGCGAAACCCTGTCTTAACTCTCTCGTGCGGCGCGTGGGCCCCATTTCCAGCCCTATAAATGAAGAGTTCGAGCTTCAGTTGAAATCGTTTAATTCTTTTCTTTCTCTTAGCCTCTATTATAGCAAAATAGTAGCTCGGTATTATACCCTAAACCCCGAAACTCTGCTCGTTATTAGGGTAATAACTCAAATCACTGGTACGATACTTCATCCGATCGATTGAAACCGACCCAATGGATGTTTAAGTGCTGCCAATATCTGGCTATACTTTGTCATTCGTTGTGAAGGTTTCGATCTCGTGATTATTGTTAAAGTTGAATTGAGTTAATACACTAATACGAGTTCCATTGTATCTAGAAATTAGAACTCATACTCAGGAAGCTGTTTAACTAGAATGCTTAGCAATTAAGTAAACTTAATAGTCAAGTAAAACTCAGCAATTAAGAAACCTAATAGATAAGTAAACTTAACAGTTAAGTTAGATTAATTAATCAGTTAAGTAAGATTAATTAATCAGTTAAGTAAAATTAATTAAGCTAAGTAAGATTAATTAATTAGTTAAGTAAGATTAATTAAGCTAAGTAAGATTAATTAATCAGCTAAGTAAGATTAATTAACTAAGTAAATTAAACACCTAAATAGATATACATGAAAATAGATATATATGAGGAAGGTGCAAGGAAGGTGTAAGAGGATATATATGTGGGTAAGAAGCTTCTTAGAAAATGTATAGGTAACTTCCTAGAAAAGTATATGTAATTTCCTAGAAAGTATATAGGAAACTTCCTAGAAATTTCATGTTTCTTACCTATAAATAGGAAGCTTAGGATTCATTTTCCTTTGTTCATTCCTTCTATTCTTCTCTCTATACATTGGTGTTCTAACCAATAATCACCGATATGATATTCTCTCCGATCGATTTGGGAACCAACTAACGAATGCCAAAGTGTTGTCTAAATAAGACTATACTTTGTGAATTTCGTTAAGGTTCTGATCTCGTGACCATCGTTAGGTTTGATATGGTTTTACACTAATACGTATTCCACTCTGTTAAACTAAATGTTTAACTATCAGAAAACTCCAAACAATACACTTACAATCAAACAGGATGTTTAATCATCAGAAGACATAGAATCAAGAGGCTTGTTAAATCAAGACTGCATGCTTATAATGTGAGTCATTCTCTTTTTACCAAACTGCTTTGTAAAGCCTAAATGTTTTCCAGTTATAATTACAGGGATTAAGTCTTTGCAAATATTTAATAACTGGCAGTAAGTGGGGGGTATTGTGCACATTACTACTGTTTTATCACTCTTAGGTGGGCGAGCCTAATTAGTGATATGGCCACGGTCATAGATCCGGTCGAGTGACAATTGGACCAGATAATTATAAGATAAGGGGCAAATGTAAAAACTCTTAATTCTGTGAATTATAACAAAGTTATAATTGCAGTGATTAAGTCTTTGCCAATCTTGAAAGAGTAAATGTAAAAACTCTTAATGTTGTGAATTATAACAAGGTTGTAATTGCAGTGATTAAGTATTTGCAAACCTTGAAGGGGCAAATGTAAAAACTCTTAATGCTGTGAATTATAACAAATGTGTTTTTGTACAAAACGAATGAACTCACTAGTATTTCCTGCTGACCAAATGTTTTTAAAACGCGTTTCAGGTGATTACAGTAGATCGGAATAAGAGTTGGATACGGCACCAAAAAGGCTTAAAGAAGTGGCTTATTTTATCACTAAATTAAATTAAGAAAAGTTGTTTTATGTATTCGGATTATCCAATATAAAAGCTACCTTTGTAAAACCTGGGTTTATTCCTATCTGTTTAATAAATAAAATCCGGTGTATCTAAACTCTGATATTTTTCCTAACTCACGGTCCTGATGAACATTTCCGCTGCAATGTTTTTAAAATAACCACCGGTACCACTTGACTGCTCATGGCTCCCGTCCATGGTGTGGTCGGGGGTCGTGACATGGATTAATTTCATTTATTTTATTTCCAATTTAATCTACAGATTATTTAGATCATGGTGACCAGTGTATTACGTGTCAAGTATGCAATGCAAAGTTATGAGATGTAGAAACGGTGAGAGGCAGAACCGAGAATGGGAAAACGAGTTATTTTTCATGTTGTGGTTACGCCAAAAGTAGAGCTACCCAATTATAAAGATGCACAACCAAATTACCTCAAACTCTTTACATCTTTGGATAACGAAAGCAAGCATTTTTTGAAAAACATTCGCTGTTATAATTCTATGTTCGCATTCACCTCAATGGGTGGTAAGGTGGATCCTCATGTTAATAGAGGTAACGACCCATTTTGCTACAAGATTAGCGGTGAAAACTATCATATTGGAAGTCTATTGCTGGAGAATGACAAGAAACCAAAGTTTTGCCAGCTTTACATATACGATACTGAAAACGAGGTTTCAAGCAGAGAATCTATATTTAAGTAAGTATCGCACATTCTAATTTGTTTAAATTGTTTGTAAATTATTTTTTAATAATTCATTGATAAACAATCTGTCTAAACAGTCGTTCTAAGGAGTCACATGCATCCTCTTCTGCTGCTCTTGATCGTGAGTTGATCCAACATATAAAGTCTTTCTTAAACTCCGATAATGTATTGGTTAAAGTTTACAGGTTGGTTAGAGATTGTTTTCATGAAGATCCTCAGCTTATTCTTAAGGTACGTCTTATTGGAAAAAGGGACAAGGATGGTCGAACGTGTAACTTACCAACATGTGGTGTGTCACACCCTGACTGTTTGCGGAAGCGTGATTTGGTGTGACTTGCTTAATATCGTTGCATTCAACCATAACAAACAACTATATGATAAATCCATGATGTCATCCATAAATTTAAGTTTAAAAATATAATAACAACATTGTTTTAGAACCCAAACACAGACTTTGAATCTGAGTTACAAACCATGCAATTTGTTTTAGAATTCCATAAGGACTTCTCAAAAGACATTATCAAAAACTAGGCTTTGGAATATGTAACCAATCCAGGATAGGATACACACTCTAAACCATTCGACACCGGGTGACATCTTTTATTCCAAACAACACTTGTAACTTCAACGCCCGCCAGATCCATACTTTATTTCCTGAAATACATGTAGTTTGAAAACATCAACAAAAGTTGAGTGAGTTCATGTGTTTAGTATGTGTGCACGAATAAACATTGAAAACATTTGTAAGCATGTATGTACTTTGTGAACTGGTATGAAGCAACAAGGAAACTGATCAATTAATGTGTAGCTAATACATTAATATATGTGACATGGTGCAGGAAGACTCAATCCTAGCAGATTTGCACCGGCTTCAATTTGAAGACATAGTCACCACGTGGCCCACTCGGCGGGTGCGTGGGTGGGGCTCGCAACACCCAAATAGATCTATCAAAGCTCCTTCAACGGGGGACATGAACTCTCAGTTTTGCGTTCTTCAACGGCAACTCAAAGCTCCTTCGGATATACACGACTACCTACAACGTACTAAGGTCTATTAGGCGATCCGGGTTCCTTGATTTAGTATTAGTTAGTGTCTTTGAGTTACGTTCTTTGTGTCTTCAATATTATTTCAAGTTATATAATTATTTGTTAAAATAATAAATATTTTAACTTAAATTATATTTATTAAATTTTGCAATATTTGTTAAAACAATATATATTAAGTTGGTACTTTTCAAGTATTTATACATGTATTTCCTTCCCAAGGATGGGTGTATTTGTATTCTTAAACTTGTATATTTTTTCCATGTATTGGTGTCGTATTCCAGAGTGTATTCATACGTACAAAAGTACGTATTTTCTTGTAACTGTTAAGTATTCTTATACTAAATTTTGTATTTAACTTTTCTGGAATAATATTTCTAGTAAAAATACATCAATATATATTTCCAAAATATATATTTTGAGAAGGATTACTTAGAAAAATTATTTATAATTTTTCCTTTGGCAAAAATATTTATAAATTTCATACAAGTCTCAAAAATAATATATTTCCAAGTCTAACTTAGAAAATATATATGAACCCATTTTTCATCCAAAATAATATATTTCAAGTTTATTTAAGAAAATACATTCTTTCTCAAAAATAATGTATTTCATGTGTGTTTGAGAAAATATATATATTTCTTCCAAAAATAATACATCTTCTAATAATTCCAAGAAAATATATATATATATATATATATATATATATATATATATATATATATATATTACTTGCCAAAAAATAATATACTTTCTCCTTGTAAAAAATATGATATAATCTTGTAATAAGTGTAAAAATCATATTTTTGTTTCCTTGGTGTCCAAAATATTATTTACCAAAAATATATTTGTGAATAAGTTTTCCGAAATATTTTTGTGACTTATATTCCTTTGTTCGGTTCCACCAACAAGTTGGGTATTATTTGTATATTTATTCCTTGGAATTTTGGTAATATTTTGGATTGTAATTCTTTGGTATTTTGATGAGTTATATTATTTCAAGTCCTAAAATAATATAACTAATACACATAATATACAAATAATCACACACATGGTGACTTCTAAATATATATTTCCTAAATACATATTTAGTCACTTTTATTTATAAAAACCAACCTCCAATATTTATAAATTTTGTAAAAAAAATTATGGCAATCTTTATATGAAAACTCATGGTTTAAAATACACTTGTAAATATTTGTTTAGAAATATTTTTCTAAGTGTTCAATTTTTAGAAAATTTTTGCCATAGTTTCCCCTAAAAATGGAGGTTTCCATGCCTTCATGGCATATCATTTTCTTTTGTAAATCAACACAATCAACCAATAATCAACAATAAATAATCTACACTTACCAATTTTGCCAAAAACAAGCATAAATTACCACTTCATGAACTTGAAAATTTATAAAAATGTGTAGTAATTTACTAGTGTATTTAGTAAGTCTTGTTACCCTTTAAAGTGTGGTTGATTCTTTAAAAACATCATTTTTGAAGAATCTAGATCTTTACAACTTATAATCACATTTTCTAAAAATGTTTCTTCTTGGATTTCTCTTGTTACATAAGTGTTTCTACACTTGTTTAACCTCTAAAAACATGGTTGATTTCTTTAAGAACCAAGATTTAGTAAAACTTGTATTTTTTTAACTTGGTTTCTTGAAAAATCATTCTTGAAATATTAGATTTACAAGACTTACAACCCACTTTAATCATCATTTTACAAGAAAACAATACATTCTTTCAAGTTCATGTTTTTCATGAGGATGGTCTATGAATCTTTAACACTTTCATCCTCTCATCTTGCTAGATTATGTTTTTAATAATGATCTTGCAAGATCATATGATGATCTACATCATTTACATAAGTAATCAATCATCAAGTATCACAACAACACTAAACAACATGATTTCTTTAAGATTTCTTATAAATTTTAAGCTTATGTTCATGTTTCATCTTCTTATTTCTTAGTGTTCTTCATGATAATCAACATGTATCATCTTTTAACCACTTAAACAAGATGTAAAATGGAAAGATTAGTGTTCTTACTACTAGCTCAAGGCTAGGGATGATCAAGAGAAGTAATGAAGTGGATAAAAACAAATGGTGAAGGTCCTTCAACTTCCGAAAGGTCCAAGCTTCCTTACTATGCTTCTAACACCTTTGTATATATGTAGAATGGATGAATGTTGAAAGATGAAGGTGATGGTGGTGTGGGTGTTCTTGGCCGTGAGGTGAAGGGAAGGGAAGAAGAAGAGTGAGTTGGTGATGAATGAGAATTATGAATGGTTATGATCTTAAAGTCTTTCTTATAATCTTCCAACACCTTTTAGTCTAATGTGTAATATGTTCAAAAAGTGGGAACAAGATCAACTAAAATAACTAAATAAAATCAAGGTAGGGGCCACATGAAATCCAGTTATAGGTGCGGGGGGGGGGGTCTAGGCTTAGGTAGTAACTAAATATTTAGTTAAGTTAGTTAAAATGCAAGTATTAGTTAGGTATTTAGTTACTAGGTGTTATATAGTGTGTTATGATGTTCGGGGACCATAACTAGCTTGGTAATGTTAAAACAATGCTTTTGGTGAAAACTTGGTGTTTCGGATAGTGTCCGGTTGTTCGGTTGGTTACCGGTTCGTTAAGGTGCTAAACTACGCAGTTTAGTGTGCTCTATGTTACCTTTTGTGACAGTTTTAATTCCTGACACTTAGGAAAGTATTCAGGACCATTTAACCATAATTCTTCATGATATTAGTGTGTTTAAATGCTGAATTTGCTGATTTTCTGTAGAATTCTACAGTTTATGTGAGTTTTAGGCACTTTCCGGCACTTAAACTATCTCTAGGAAGGCAGTTTTGTGATCCTTACTTTCCTACATACTATACTAGTGTAATACTTGGTTTCTGGCTCATTATGTGTCTCAATACAATGACTGTCTATCTACTGAATTCCGTCAGCATTTTTCTAATTTGTCTAATAACTGTTCTGTCGGTGTTTCGTGCATCATTCGAATCAACAAAGTTTGTATGCAGTAATGATATGTCATTTGCAATATAGGATGCACATGTATGTATATGGTAATAATTAGAAAGCAATTCAAGTAATTAAATTTAATTCAGCACAGTCATTAATTACTAATCATTGTTTAATAATTGTACGGATGCATGCTAATTTGACAGTTGTCAAATTCTCCCCCTGTTACGAAAATTTTGTCCTCGAAATTTAAACTACATTAACTCCTTAGGGTTTCGTTATACGTGTATGGACATGAATTATACCAAAGTGATTAACCCACGAATCGAAACATGATTTATTCGAATCAGGTGAATCCAATGACGTATTACAACATTAGGAACCCAACGGTTAACAGGCATGTGTTTCAGAATTTGATGTCAAAGGACACGAGACGTATTAACTAGTGCGACTTAGTTACCAGGGGTTCAACATAAGAGGTGTTTTGACCGATAGAATTCCAAAGGATCGTTTACAATATGCAATTGAGTTCTAGAAACAATAGCATCCGCTAGATGAACTTAGAATCAGCAAGCTCAATGTAATAGTGACATGAAAATGATCTGTCAACTTTCGAACAAATGAATGGATAAAATTAGTGTGTTGACCTTATTGAATCGCGAGAATACACCGAAAGGAAATACAATCGAAACTGGTGTATCGTTGTATCAATACATAGTTGCATTAAGAGTGTTTAAATGGCAAGTCAAACAAAAGTATGTGTAATTTCGTGCGAAATGGGTGGCCATGATTAGCACAAGCTACAAGTTTGTACCGACACCACAAGGTGTCGTAATGACATAATTCAATAATAGCGATGACCGAACAAGTTCACCGTGTTTGAATTCAAATGAAAGTGTAATGAAGGAAACCTGGAAATTTGATTCAAACGGTATCGTAGAATTTTTCAATTGAATATAGAACATCAAGAACTACTGTTTCCGATCGAACATGAAAAAGCAATAAATACCTCAAGGCATTCGATTCATAATGAAAGAACCATTAGGAGGTACACTGGAATATAAAATGAATTCATGTACCATTGTCTTAGCACACGATTGTGTTAAGACTGCTTTATTTATGATAAACCAAAACGGATTTAGAGCTAGTCAATAAATAAACAATTAAATCTGTGTATGAGTTGCGTAAATGTGATTAGCGCAAGCTTCAATTTAGTTAAACCATCACTGCAAGGTGTCAAAACCAACAAACGATTTAGTGGAGCCGTAGACCAAACAAGTCTACTACGACTCGGGACAAAAGGAACAATTGCCAAATATGAATCTGAATATGATGCTCTCAATACATCATATGGTGTCTTGAATTGAATATGCGAAATGGACAAGTTCAAGCAATTGAACTTGGTTTCAGCGCAATCTGACAATAAACGTATGTATCGACAAGGGAATCTCGGCATGGTTACAAAGGTAAACCATGAATGTAACTTGAAAGAAAATAAGTTTCAAGAAAGTGTGTTGGCTTGATAGCAAAGGAGCCAACAATTGCAATAATGTAGGTCATTCGAATCACAAATCAATAATTAGCTTTAGCAATTAATATTTGAACTTTGATGAAACACTTATTCGAAACGAAACCACATGCGTAACAAATGGTGCATGCGTAATATATGAATTTCCAAGAAACGAATCAATGAGTATTTGCTATAATGAAGGAATGATCAAGTATCGAGGCAAAGGAGTGTTTGCTTTAATGAAGAAAATTGACGCGATGCAACTACCATTAAGAGAAGTAGAGATGCAAAACTCTACTTGCTAGAAGCAAAAGTGGGAAATCTCAATAAGAGAAAATTGAGTACCTTATCTGTTTGGTTAACTGAAATAGCATATACGTCAGAATAATGGAGTTTGCTTGAGTAAACAGATGTGGTTCCTAAGTGACAACCTTTAACGAGTTTTGACCTAAGTTTCCGAAGGTCCTAAGTACAAGTTTTCTAGGTTCTTAGAGTTTCGTATTCTATGTAAAACTGCTTTGTGCATCGTGTAGGAAACACAATTTAAGTGTACATTTGAAACAAATTGCTAACTCACTGTACTTTGGTATGCTTTCTTCCTGAATTCACAGCTAATGATACTCGATCAACGATCAGTCTTAGGATAGTAGTTGGATCCTCATAGTTAGTTAAATAAATAATTCGTTAATCCTCAGCAAGAGTTACTGACTCTTGTTGGTTAGCTCGTTCGGCTCCTGGTAGTTGATGCTCATTTAAAAACCATCGTCCTTCTTCTTGACAAACAGTACTGAAACTCCCTAGGGCAAAAAGCTTGCCTTATAAATCCCCAATCTGGAAACTTCTGAAGCTGCGTTGACAAATCTTGTATCTCAGGAAGTGCAAGTCGATAGGGTGCCTTGGCTACAGACGCGGCGCCTAGAACCAAATCGATGCGAAATTCGACTTGTCGTTGAGGGGGTAATCCTGGCAAGTCTTCGGGGAAGACTTCAGGAAATTCCCTTACCACAGGGATATCTTTGAGCTTTGGTTCTTTGGCTTCTTTGTCTATGACATGAGCCAAGAAGGCAACACATCCGTTGCGCGAAAACTTCCGTGTCTTCAACGACTGATAATCCGTAGGGGCGTATCCTGCTTCATGAATCACGTTCGTTTCTTCGTTCGCCATCGGGATGCGGATAACAATCTCCGCTCGATTGATCGACAACCAATCCATCCCAATAACTACGTCGAAGCTTCCCTTTAGCTAGTTCTATCGAGTACGGGTTATCTGACTTACTTGCTACTAAACCAAGTATACTCTTAAACTCGAGCGATGCGAAGCTAAAATTGGCAACACTATCTAGCTGCACAGATGCATAACGTTGACTAATATGGTACGTACCGATGACCACGTTTGGATCTTGGTGTGCTTCCCTAGCTCTGGTGTTGAGCTTTCATCCACGTGCCTGATTGTTCTTAGGACAATATTTTCTGAAATGCCTTTTGTCTCCACAGTTAAAACAACCTTGAGTACGTTTTTGTTTGTCACTCTTCCAGCTTTGATAGTCGTTGTTGTTGTTGTTTCCTTCGTGATTCTTGCTGCCATCTTGGCCTTCATTTCCACGTTCAGTACCATGCCTACAAGTCTCCTTGACATGCCCCCTCTTGCCATAATTATCACATTTTCCATATTTACATCTCCCGACATGATAACGTAGACAATTGTCGCACTTAGGTAGGAGACCCATGTACTCTTTTCCCTTTTTGTCCTTCTTCTTGTTACTCACCCGAGTACCCTTCTTGAAATTTGCGAACTTCTTCTTGTTATCTCCAGATGGCTCCACAGGAGTCTCCTTTTTCGCCTCCGAAGTGGAAAATTTTCCTAGTCTAACCGCTTCCTCAGTGAGCGCCACACTTAAGTCGATAGCATCGGTAATCGTCGGAGGTTTAGATGTTGTCACCATGCTTAGAATCGGAGATGCCAATCCCCAGATGAAGCGTTCGATCCTCTTAAACTCTGGTTCCACCAGACGTAGAGCAACTTGCGATAAATCGTGAAACCTCTGCACATACTCAGCTATCTTTGAACCTTCCATTCTCAAGTTCCAGAATTCAGTTTCCAGCTTCTGGACTTCTGCTCTCGAGCAATATCTTTTACGCATCAGCTCTTTCAGTTCGTCCCATGTCAAAGCATACGCATCAGTCTCGCCCAACGTCTGAACCTGAAGGTTCCACCATGACTGAGCCCCATCTTGAAATAGTCCAGATATGTACGTGACCTGATGCTCTGGGGCGCATTTGCTCAAACAAAAAACAGAATCCGTCTTCTTAATCCATCGCACGAAGGCTATGGCACCCCCATTGCTATCGAAATCTCGGGGCTTGTAGCTCAAGAACTGCTTGTAGGTGCAGCCTGCGACATAAGCAACATCATTCACGTAAGGCATTAGCAAAACACTCTTGGAAATGTCCAAACATTTTGTAATGTGTCTTAAGTGACTAAACATTACCGTTGGGTGGGTTATTTCCTGAGGTACCTCCGCTGCGTTCGGAGCGAAAGGCCTCATGCTGTGCGATGACCTGTGAGATGCGCTCTTGTAATTCCGCCTCTGTCGTCGGCAGAGGGTTGTTGGTATCGGTGTTCCTTTGAAGCGAGATCTTCTAAGAAGAAGATCGGTTAGGTCAGGTCTTATTAAGGATACAGGCACATAAGCACCTACTTAACGAATAAGACCTAGGAGGTGTATTTACATATGTATATACGCAGTCGTTATAACAAGCAATCATATAACATCACAATTATAGCACAAACTTGTAGATGGGAACATATTTAATGAGAACATAACAACCAAGCACAGACCAACAACGTGCTTAGTGAGGGCATGGCGACTGAGCTTTCATTAGTCATTGACCACAAAGTATTGTTACATGTTTAATGGGGAATATGACGATTGGGCTTTCGTTATTTTCCCGACCATAATCACATTGTCTACAAAGTGTATCACATCAAAAGGGACACAGGGTCACCCTACCCTTGTCCAATAAGTCTATCAGTGTACCAAAATCACATGGTCACAAGGGGTCTTTAAAAGTCTCCACAATCTCGGCTCATCATTAGTGTCTTTACCCAAAAGTAATGCAATCAGCATAAAACCAGAAACCAACTATACTGGTGACTGAGGTGGAGGAGGGAAGAAAAGCAAACTGCTAACATGGCGAACTCCTCCTCGAGCTTGTGTACACATCGAAGTAAATAACTGATCTGCTGCTCAATAGTAAAGAAACGAGCATCAAAACCTAAGAAAGGTGTAATAGCAGTAGATGGGAGTGAAAAGGAGATAGTGATGAATGTGGAGAATCATAGTATACTGGTATAGACAGGGTGGAGGACGTGGTGTTAGCTCAAGCTCCAAAGCTCTATAACTCAAAAACCTCAAACTGTAGCTGAAGTAACAGGAGCAACTCATCCCGTGTGTAACCTCCCAAATGTGGGGGGTGATAGGGGTCTGAAATCATCGTAGTGTATGGTAGGAACCATCGAAATGGCTCGTCCAGCGGTGAAGAAGTGAAAGGGGAAAATGGTGCGGCCTGTGAGGTCGGAGAAAATGTTGCTGTAGCAAAAGGATCTTCATGCGGGTGCTGACCTTGGAGTACCTTCCCCTGGACGGGGTGTGGGTATGACTTGAAAGAAAACGATAGGCATGTCAGTGCGATGGACGTCGGTCTCCGTAGGGGGAAAAGCAGCAACATCGGCGAGTGCGGGTGCAGGAACAAATGTCTCAACAAAAGAGAAGATCATCAGGTGCAGGTACTGGGTTAGGTGTAAAGGGTGCAATGTCTGGCAAACTAAAAGAGACATGGTCAGGATCAGGAATCGGCTCAAGATCAATAGGTGCAACGTTCAGGCTGACCCAAAAGGAACAGGAGCTAGCTCAGGAGCAGGCTCTGGGTCGTGGGGAGGTGTGAGATCTCGGGTAGGTAATAGTGCAGCAGTCATAGTGGTGTCGTCGTCCGAGTTAGTAGCAACGCGCTGCAATCCGGCCATCTGTAAAGCTGAAGGTGTCACAGACTCAAAGGAGTCTGAAATCGAGTGTAAACTAGAATCAGAGGATAACTCGATAACAGGGATCTCAAGAAGTGGAATAGCAAAAATGTTCTCATCTAACTTTCCATCATCATGGGCGTCATCAGGAGGACCATCAACAAACAAATCAACGTCTTCACCGAACTAATCGTCGAGAGGCCAATCCTCGGGGGGAATGACCACAGGAGGTACAACATCGAGGATCGGAGTCACGGTGTGTTTGCCATCAGGTTGACCAATGATGAGGTGATCATGGACTGGAACAGGGATGTCAAAAGGGTCCTCGTTAGGGAAGCCATCAGAAAGGGGTAAATCATCGCCCAAGTCTGGTAGCGCGAACGGCTGGAAGTCGTCCTCGTCCTTGGTCAGCATGTCAGGGTCACTTTCAGTGTCTGACATAAATATCTCTTGTGTGGGTGCAATCTCATTATCTGTGGCAGTGGCTACAGGGTCGTCAACGTCTGACAACTCGCTCTCTGAAGAAGGTGACATGTGTGCCGGTACATAATAATCATAACATGTATATCTATAGTAATCACTAACACCTAGTATATTGCAAGCAAAAATAATTCATTATGTAATCATGTATTCACATTACCCTTCATGAAACTTTCTATCCTTCCTAGTCTCCCAGACTAAACCAACCAGTCTCCCAGACTAAACCTACTAGTCTCTCAGACTAAACCACACAGTCTCGCAGACTGAACCACCCAGTCTCTCAGACTGAACCACCCATTCTCTTAGACTGAACCACCCAGTCTCACAGACTGAACCACAAACATAAACCTTGAAATGTGTTTGGTGTCTTTCTTTTGTAAAAATTGTTTGTTTCCCTGGATCTGGGCGTTTCGTGTATGAAATGAAAACATGTTGTAAAAATATTTTCGTGAGAGCCCTAATGATTGTAGTCTAGACTCGAGAAGGAATCCTAGTTCGCTACAATCGAAGCTCTGATACCAAACTGTCACACCCTGACTTTTTGTGGAAGCGTGATTTGGTGTGACTTGCTTAATATCATTGCTACACCCAAATAGATCTATCACTCATGTCCCTTGGTCCTACTATGAGGATTAATGGTCTTAAGTTAATCGCCTACCCATTCACATGATCTAGCAGTTCATTCCTTAGCTAACCATACCATTTGTAATCATCGAAACATTTGTAAGATGTATTTCACCCCCGAAGTTGTAAAACTGAAAACAGTTAAAAGAAAAGGGGGACATGAACTCACAGTTTTGCGTTCTTCAACGGTAACTCAAAGCTCCTTCGGATATACACGACTACCTACAACGTACTAAGGTCTATTAGACGATCGGGTTGTGCCTTGATTTAGTATTAGTTAGTGTCTTTGAGTTACGTTCTTTGTGTCTTCAATATTATTCCAAGTTATATAATTATTTGTTAAAATAATAAATATTTTAACTTAAATTATATTTATTAAATTTTGGAATATTTGTTAAAGCAATATATATTAACTTGGTACTTTTCAAGTATTTATACATGTATTTCCATCCCAACGATGGGGTATTTGTATTCTTAAACTTGTATATTTTTGCCATGTATTGGTGTTGTATTCCGGAGTGTATTCATACGTACAAAAATACGTATTTTCTTGTAATTGTTAAGTAATCTTATACTAAATTTTGTATTTAACTTTTCCAGAATAATATTTCTAGTAAAAATACATCAATATATATTTCCAAAATATATATTTTGAGAAGTATTACTTAAAAAAATTATTTATAATTTTGCCTTTGGCAAAAATATTTATAAATTTCATACAAGTCTCAAAAATAATATATTTCCAAGTCTAACTTAGAAAATATATATGAACCCATTTTTCATCCAAAATAATATATTTCAAGTTTATTTAAGAAAATACATTCTTTCTCAAAAATAACGTATTTCATGTGTGTTTGAGAAAATATATATATTTCTTCCAAAAATAATACATCTTCTAATAATTCCAAGAAAATATATATATTACTTGCCAAAAAATAATATACTTTCTCCTTGTCAAAAATATGATATAATCTTGTAATAAGTGTAAAAATCGTATTTTTGTTTCCTTGGTGTCCAAAATATTATTTACCAAAAATATACTTGTGAATAAGTTTTCCGGAATATTTTTGTGACTTATATTCCTTTGTTCGGTTCCACCAATAAGTTGGGTATTATTTGTATATTTATTCATTGGAATTTTGGTAATATTTTGGATTGTAATTCTTTGGTATTTTGATGAGTTATATTATTTCAAGTTCTAAAATAATATACCTAATACACATAATATACAAATAATCACACTCATGGTGACTTCTAAATATATATTTCCTAAATACATATTTAGTCACTTTTATTTATAAAAACCAACCTCCAATATTTATAATTTTTGTAAAAAAAATTATGGCAATCTTTATATGAAAATTCATGGTTTAAAATACACTTGTAAATATTTGTTTAGAAATATTTTTCTAAGTGTTCAATTTTTAGAAATACACTTGTAAAAATTTTTTAAATATTTGTAAATCACTTGAAAATTCACTTGAAATACACTTGAAAATTCATGGTTTAAAATACACTTGTAAAAATTTTTAAATATTTGTTTAAAATACACTGTAAATTTTGCCATAGTTTCCCCTAAAAATGGAGGTTTCCATGTCTTCATGACATATCATTTTCTTTTGTAAATCAACACAATCAACCAATAATCAACAATAAATAATCTACACTTACCAATTTGGCCAAAAACAAGCATAAATTACCACTTCATAAACTTGAAAATTTATAAAAAATTGTAGTAATTTACTAGTGTATTTAGTAAGTCTTGTTACCCTTTAAAGTGTGGTTGATTCTTTAAAAGCATCATTTTTGAAGAATCTAGATCTTTACAACTTATAATCACATTTTCTAAAAATGTTTCTTCTTGGATTTCTCTTGTTACATAAGTGTTTCTACACTTGTTTAACCTCTAAAAACATGGTTGATTTCTTTAAGAACCAAGATTTAGTAAAACTTGTATTTTTTTAACTTGGTTTCTTGAAAAAACATTCTTGAAATATTAGATTTACAAGACTTACAACTCACTTTAATCATCATTTTACAAGAAAACAATACATTCTTTCAAGTTCATGTTTTTCATGAGGATGATCTATGAATCTTTAACACTTTCATCCTCTCATCTTGCTAGATTATGTTTTTAATCATGATCTAGCAAGATCATATGATGATATACATCATTTACATAAGTAATCAATCATCAAGTATCACAACAACACTAAACAACATGATTTCTTTAAGATTTCTTATAAATTTTAAGCTTATGTTCATGTTTCATCTTCTTATTTCTTAGTGTTCCTCACTATAATCAACATGTATCATCTTTTAACCACTTAAACAAGATGTAAAATGGAAAGATTAGTGTTCTTACTACTAGCTCAAGGCTAGGGATGATCAGGAGAAGTAATGAAGTGGATAAAAGCAAATGGTGAAGGTCCTTCAACTTCCGAAAACTTCAAGCTTCCTTACTCTGCTTCTAACACCTTTGTATATATGTAGAATGGATGAATGTTGAAAGATGAAGGTGATGGTGGTGTGGGTGTTCTTGGTCGTGAGGTGAAGGGAAGGGAAGAAGAAGACTAAGTTGGTGATGAATGAGAATTATGAATGGTTATGATCTTAAAGTCTTTCTTATAATCTTCCAACACCTTTTAGTCTAATGTGTAATATGTTCAAAAAGTGGGAACAAGATCAAGTAAAATAACTAAATAAAATCAAGGTCGGGGCTACATGAAATCTTGTTATATGTGGGGGGGGGGGGTGTCTAGGCTTAGGTAGTAACTAAATATTTAGTTAAGTTAGTTAAAATTCAAGTATTAGTTAGGTATTTAGTTACTAGGTGTTATATAGTGTGTTATGATGTTCGGGGACCATAACTAGCTTGGTAATGTTAAAACAATGCTTTTGGTGAAAACTTGGTGTTTCGGGTAGTGTCCGGTTGTTCGGCTGGTTACCGGTTCGTTAAGGTGCTAAACTACGCAGTTTAGTGTGCTCTTTGTTACCTTTTGTGACAGTTTTAATTCCCGACACTTAGGAAAGTATTCAGGACCATTTAACCATAATTTTGCATGATATTAGTGTGTTTAAATGCTAAATTTGCTGATTTTCTGCAGAATTCTGCAGTTTATATGAGTTTTAGGCACTTTTCGGCACTTAAACTATCTCTAGGAAGGCAGTTTTGTGATCCTTACTTTCCTACATACTATACTAGTGTAATACTTGGTTTCTGGCTCATTCTGTGTCTCAATACAATGACCGTCTATCTACTGAATTCCGTCAGCATTTTTCTGATTTGTCTGATAACTGTTCTACCGGTGTTTCGTGCATCATTCGAATCAACAAAGTTTGTATGCAGTAATGATATGTCATTTGCAATATAGGATGCACATGTATGTATATGGTAATAATCAGAAAGCAATTCAAGTAATTAAATTTAATTCAGCACAGTAATTAAGCACTAATCATTGTTTAATAATTGTACGGATGCATGCGAATTTGACAGTTGTCACATGGTGAGGTTGTTGCTCTAATTGTTAGAGATGTTGAAAACGCAATTGAGAACAGAGATATTGTTGTTGAAACTCAAACAGGGACTCTTAAACGAATAAGTGAATTACACCCTTCTTACCTTGCTCTACAATACCCAATTCTATTCCCATTTGGAGATAATGGTTATAGAATTGACATCCCTCACAGAGGTGTGATAGACGTAACCAACAAGAAGCGTCCAAATTGTACGATGAGAGAGTTCTTTTCATATCGTGTTCAAGATAGAGTAAACCATTTTTCGCTGATATTAAATTCAAGGAGACTTTTCTAACAATTTTTGGTTGATGCTTGTACGATGATTGAGAGCGAGAGACTTAACTATATACATTTTCAACAAAAAAATCTAAGATCTGATACCTATGAAAGTCTCCGCAAATTGAGAAATAATGGTCAGCAAGATATATCTTATGTTGGTACACCTCTTATATTGCTTTCTTCGTTTACCAGTGGAGCTAGATATATGATGCAAAACTATTTAGACGCTATGGCTTTATGTAAATGGTTCGGTTATCCTGATTTTTTTATATCCATTACATGCAATCCCAAGTGGCTAGAGGTAAAACCGTTTCTTAAAGACACCATTCTTAATCCAGAAGATAGGCCTGATATCATATGCAGGTTATTTAAAGTGAAGCTGGATGTGATTTGTAAAGATTTAAAAGAACGTCATATGTTGGGAAAAGTTGCAGCAAGTATGTAAACTGCTTTTTTTTTTAAATATTTGTTACATTTTTATGTATTGTTTTTAATTATTTTTTATGTAGTTATTTATACAATCTAGTTTCAAAAACGTGGCTTGCGTCATGCGCATTTGTGCTTATTTATGGAACCGGAAGCGAAACTTCCCACTGTTGACCAAGTTGATCCGTTCATATGTGCCGAAATTCCAAACAGAGATGATGACCCAGAGTTGTATACACTTGTGAAGGATTTTATGATTCACGGTCTGTGTGGTAATGCTAATATGAATTGCCCATGTATGGTTGATAAACAGTGTTCAAAAGGTTTTCCAAAAAGATTTCAAGATACTACCACAATTGACGCCAATGGATTCCCATTATACAGAAGGAGAGATGATGGAGCAACAGTTGTTAAGAACCGGATCGAGTTAGATAACAGAAGTGTTGTACCATACATCAAAAAGCTATTGAAAAAGTATAAGGCACATATAAACGTTGAGTGGTGCAACCAAGCTAGGTTAATTAAGTATTTGTTTAAGTATATCAACAAAGGGCCTGATAGAGCAACAGTTGTTGTTTTGCATAGCGATAATCAGAATGAACAACCTGAAAAAGATGAGATTAAAGAGTATTATGACTGTAGGTATATCTCAGCATGTGAGGCATATCTCAGCATGTGAGGCATCATGGAGGATATTTAGTTACAATGTAAATTACAGATATCCTTTTGTTATCAGTCTTCCATTCCATCTTCCAGGGCTACAACCGGTTGTCTTTGGAGCAGACGAAGACATCAATTATGTTCTAAACAGACCATCTGTCAAGTGTTCTATGTTTCTATCTTGGATGGAACGTAACAAAGACCCTGATGACTATTTGGCCCGTACACTAACTTATGTTCAGTTTCCAACTTGGTATGTATGGAAGGTTGAAAAACGTTGTTGGCAACCTCGGAAAAAAGGTAACTCAATTGGCAGAATTCATAATGTTGCTTCCTCACTTGGAGAAGCGTATTTTTCAAGAATCCTGCTTAATAAAGTCAAAGGACCTAAGTCATATGACGATATCAAAACTGTTAATGGTCATGTATATGATACATTTAGAGATGCGTGTTTTGCACTTGGTCTTTTAGATGATGACAAAGAGTACATCGAAGCAATTAAAGAAGCAAACGAAACAGCAACAGCTTCTTATGTCCGAAATTTATTTGGCATGATGCTATTTTCCAACACTATGTCAAGACCTGAGATTGTATGGGAAAGCATGTGGAAATACATGACAGATGACTTCATCTACAGATACAGTAAATTACATCGTGTTGAAGGAACATCTTTATATCACTCACCTTTCCTTGATGAATATGTAAATAAAATATTATATTATAAAACTTTAGAATACCCATTTTGCTTTTTCCATTTTTTTCATACATCGTTTAAATAAAATTTCGTACTCATTGTACCTGTATTTCAACATGTTACAGCTTTATCAATTCCAGACGACCAACTTAAAAATTACGCTTTGTTGGAAATTGTAAAGTTTTTAGGTATGAATAGCTCATCGCTACGGAACTTCTCAACAATGCCTTTTCCAGATTCTTCTTCGTTATCTGATCTAGACAATCGTCTGATTAACGAGGAGCATACTTATGACGTATTAAGTCTTGCAGAGGAATATGTTAATCAGTTGAATACGTTAATTGATGAACAAAGGTCGGTGTTTGAAGAGATAATGAAAGCTGTCGATGGTAACACTGGAGGGATATTTTTTGTTTACGGATATGGTGGTACCGGGAAAACCTTTTTATGGAAGACGTTGTTTGCGGCACTTAGATCAAAAAGCGAAATTGTATTAAATGTTGCTTCGAGTGGAATTGCATCGCTGTTATTGACAGGCGGCAGGACTGCACACTCCAGATTTTGTATTCCTTTGAATCTTAATGAGGATTCGGTATGTCATATAAAACCAGATAGTGATGTCGCTAAATTGTTACATCAGACCAAACTTATTATATAGGATGAAGCACCTATGGTCCATAAACATGCGTCTGAAGTATTGGACCGAACAATGAATGACATTTTCAATCTGGACACCTCTAGAAATTCTGAAATCTCATTTGGTGGTAAGGTTATTGTTTTAGGTGGAGATTTTAGACAAGTCCTTCCCGTTGTTCCAAATGGTGGAAGACAAGAGACAGTGAACGCATCATTAAGTTCGTCGTATTTGTGGAGTAAATGTAAGTTGCTAACGTTGTCAAGGAATATGAGGTTAACCGTTGGAAGATCTACATCCGAGGTTGAGGAAATAAATAGTTTTTCTAAGTGGCTTTTGGATATAGGAAAGGGAAATGTTGGTGGTCCTAATGACGGAGAAGCGACAATTGAAGTGCCATCTGATCTTCTAATTAAGGATACTTCCGATCCCATTTCCAGCCTGATCGAATTTGTTTATCCTTCGATTCTCGAGAACTTCAGCAGTCCTAATTATTTTAGTGATAGGGCTATACTTGCGCCTAAGAATGAGGTTGTTAACGAGATTAATGATAGGTTGTTAGCGTTGTTTCCGGGTGAAGAAAGAGAGTATCTAAGCTCCGACCGTCTTTGTGCAAGTGAAAATGTTAGTTCAATACAAGAAAGATTATACACACCGGATGTTCTCAATGGGCTTAAAGTTTCAGGCTTACCAAATCACAGGTTAGTGCTAAAAGTTGGTGTGCCAGTCATGTTGTTACGTAACATTGACCAAAAAAATGGTTTGTGCAATGGAACAAGGTTGAAGGTTACAAAGTTGTATAACCATGTAATAGAAGCTGAAATAATATCTGGAGCTAATATTGGTACTCGAACCTATATTCCCAGAATTAGTTTAGTACCTTCAGACAAGAAGATTCCTTTTTCACTTCAAAGAAGGCAATTTCCGTTGGTTGTTTGTTTTGCCATGACTATCAACAAAAGCCAAGGCCAATCACTTTCTAGGGTTGGTCTATACCTGAGACAACCGGTTTTCACCCATGGTCAGTTGTATGTCGCCTTATCTAGAGTTAAAACAAGAGACGGTGTTAAACTGCTAATATTCGACAAAGATGGGAAGCCTACAAATAAAACATCGAACGTGGTGTATAAAGAAGTCTTTAATGACTTATGATTTGTTCGTTACTTTGTTTTGGTAGTTCGGTGTACTTTACTAATTTCATTATTACTTGAGCCTTTGTATTTTTCAAATGATTATTTCAATAGTGTTAACTTTTATACTCAAAAAATTTGAAAAGAAAACATGTTTTGCCATTTGTCCTGTTATTGCCCCTCTTATTGCCAATATAAAACAATTCTTTTTTTTTCTTTTAGCGCGAAAACCTTACATCTCGTTTCCTCTTTCATAACTTCACCTTCATCATCACATCCATCTGTTCTTTTGAAATCCTTTCAATTAAAATCACGCATAGGAATCCCCTCTTTCCTCTTTTTTCCTCCAATTTATCATTGCATTTATCCAATCTATAGCTAATCACATCAGTCATTCCAAATATACGAATATCGGTGTTTACAAAATTAAGAAGATGAAGAGATCTTTGTATTATAATACCCTCATTCATCATCTCTCTCAATCCGTCATCGTTCTATCATCATCTTCATCGGCGTCTGCTTTCTTACAACTTTCTTCAGCGCTTTTCCTTCGGGTAAGTATATTTACGCATCGATTTCTATTTTTTCCAACCTATGATTGTTGATTTAGAAAATGATTTCAACCTATTTTCTGCTAACTGTTCAAACCCTAATCTCACCGATAACTTACTTTTAGTTGATAATGTTTATTGTAATGTTATATAGATTTATTGTTATTGTTTTACTTAATTTTTTAAAGCGATTTGTATGATTATGTTTTTGCCGGCGTATTATTCAAACTGACATCTTCGCCCGTAATTTATGTTGATTTGTTCATGTTTATTGTTATGTTTGTTTATATTGTTGTATGATTATGATTATGTTATTTTCCGGCGGATTATTGAAACTGATTTCTATATGAGCAGACTTAATTTTTGTGTTTTCAAATAATCAATGAGCCATAATATGTAACTTTGGGTTTTTCTATAGCTGTTGTTCTAACACCTTAATTGATGATGTTTTTTTCCAATTATGGATAATATCTTTGTATAGGTAGAGGATCATGTACATTAATCCAGAAGTGTGAGAAGTGTATTATAACATTATATATAACACTATATAACACCATATAAACACCGTATAACACTATGTAACACTATGTAACATTATATAACAAATATAACACTATGTTTTGTCTGATAGCATGTCTATGATAGATCTATAGTGTTATATATTGTTATATAGTGTTATATAGTGTTACATAGTGTTATATGGTGTTATATGGTGTTACATAGTGTTATACAGTGTTTATATGGTGTTATATAGTGTTATATATAGTGTTATAATACACTTCTCACACTTCTGGATTAATGTACACTATCCCTACCCTCTGCATTTGTCTGTATTGATTAAATTTTCTTAGATATTGCAACCACTTTTGTGTTTTACCATTTTTAACTGGATCTGTTAAAACTATACTTTAGCATTCTTTGATGTTTTAAACATTGTATGAGATCAGTTAAGGTTATGTGTATTAGATTGTTATAAAGTTTCTAATCTTGAATGTAATTTTGTTTAGATTGTTGGTGATTTTTTATTGTGTTTCTGTATGAGCATAGATTAAACCGATTCAAACACCAAAAAGTTAACTATAATTTTGCCTTTTTGGAATAGTTTTCAAGATCCTACCTTTATATCATTTTTTTTCCTTTGTATTTTCGTTTGTTTTGGATTTATAACCTTATTCTATTTATATTAATGTTGTTTTTAAATTTATTGACAGATATGGATCGTGGTTTTTTTGTTTACATCGAGGACAGGAAATTAGAAGAACAGGTAATACGTTTGTTTATAACGTCTTTTAAATTGTTAAGTGACAACCTAACCGTTAAGAAATGTATATTTAGCATCTTTTTTGTGTTTTGATTATTTAATAACTTAAACGATGTATGCAGCCTTTACCAGCTTGGTATAACAAGCTGAATGACTTAGATGGATATCCCATTGGAACTGTTTTTTTAATCAATGATGATAAAGCAATATTTAATGTTATAATCAAGGAGTCTACGGACAGTTATTGTCTTTCAAACGGTTGGTCAATTCTTATAAATGTGCTTGAGGTAGACAATGGAGACTATGTTGTATTTGAACTTATGGATGCATTGACGTTTAGAATAACTCATTTTAAGAGTTATCCACACACGTATGAAGGTTCAAAGTTCCACATTGTTATATTACCCACCAAGAACCGGAATCTGGTATGCTTTAAACAATTTTTATTATGTTCAGTAAAGATTTACATTTTGTAGTTATTCAATGGTTTTTTAATCAAGTGCAGTGGTTACCCAGAGAGTTCATGCAACACCATTTCAACGGTGATAATCTGTTTGACAATTTTCTTATTGTTTTTGACAAAAACCACACGTGTACTGTTACTGTGAGAAGACTCTGGGATATCCACCATTTCTTTGTTGATTTTTCTCAAGTTTCCAATGATCTATGTTTAATAACTGGCGATGTTATTATTTTCGAGTTGGTTGATGATTATATTTTTAGGATTAAACTGTTCCGTCCTAACGGTCTTCAGTCGCTTAGTCCGGACCTTGCCGTATCAGTTGTGGAAGCCCTTAAGAATGAGGTGCAAGGTTTTGTTTTAGACCGAGGATTTTATATTGTTATTGCGGACTCCTCAAAAACCGAACAGGTAATGGTTTTGTAATGAAGTCTATGATAGATCTATAGTGTTATATATTGTTATATAGTGTTATATAGTGTTACATAGTGTTATATGGTGTTATATGGTGTTACATAGTGTTATACAGTGTTTATATGGTGTTATATAGTGTTATATATAGTGTTATAATACACTTCTCACATTTCTGGATTAATGTACACTATCCCTACCCTCTGCATTTGTCTGTATTGATTAAATTTTCTTAGATATTGCAACCACTTTTGTGTTTTACCATTTTTAACTGGATCTGTTAAAACTATACTTTAGCATTCTTTGATGTTTTAAACATTGTATGAGATCCTTTAAGGTTATGTGTATTAGATTGTTATAAAGTTTCTAATCTTGAATGTAATTTTGTTTAGATTGTTGGTGGTTTTTTATTGTGTTTCTGTATGAGCATAGATTAAACCGATTCAAACACCAAAAAGTTAACTATAATTTTGCGTTTTTTGGAATAGTTTTCAAGATCCTACCTTTATATCATTTTTTTCCTTTGTATTTTCGTTTGTTTTGGATTTATAACCTTATTCTATTTATATTAATGTTGTTTTTAAATTTATTGACAGATATGGATCGTGGTTTTTTTGTTTACATCGAGGACAGGAAATTAGAAGAACAGGTAATACGTTTGTTTATAACGTCTTTTATATTGTTAAGTGACAACCTAACCGTTAAGAAATGTATATTTAGCATCTTTTTTTTGTTTTGATTATTTAATAACTTAAACGATGTATGCAGCCTTTACCAGCTTGGTATAACAAGCTGAATGACTTAGATGGATATCCCATTGGAACTGTTTTTTTAATCAATGATGATAAAGCAATATTTAATGTTATAATCAAGGAGTCTACGGACAGTTATTGTCTTTCAAACGGTTGGTCAATTCTTACAAATGTGCTTGAGGTAGACAATGGAGACTATGTTGTATTTGAACTTATGGATACATTGACGTTTAGAATAACTCATTTTAAGAGTTATCCACACACGTATGAAGGTTCAAAGTTCCACATTGTTATATTACCCACCAAGAACCGGAATCTGGTATGCTTTAAACAATTTTTATTATGTTCAGTAAAGATTTACTTTTTGTAGTTATTCAATGGTTTTTTAATCAAGTGCAGTGGTTACCCAGAGAGTTCATGCAACACCATTTCAACGGTGATAATCTGTTTGACAATTTTCTTATTGTTTTTGACAAAAACCACACGTGGACTGTTACTGTGAGAAGACTCTGGGATATCAACCATTTCTTTGTTGATTTTTCTCAAGTTTCCAATGATCTATGTTTAATAATTGGCGATGTTATTATTTTCGAGTTGGTTGATGATTATATTTTTAGGATTAAACTGTTCCGTCCTAACGGTCTTCAGTCGCTTAGTCCGGACCTTGCCGTATCAGTTGTGGAAGCCCTTAAGAATGAGGTGCAAGGTTTTATTTTAGACCGAGGATTTTATATTGTTATTGCGGATTTTATATTGTTTTAGTTGGTTTTGTTAATATCGTTACTATATATGTTTTGTTGTGTTAATCTCACTTCATACTCTTTTGTTTTGTTTTTACTTTTTTCCCTAAAATTGCTTTCTACTAAATGTTAATCATATCATGCATAGTATTAACGCATTTCGTTTACAACTTTTGTCACACAATGTTCGTTAGTACCTTTACGTAGATGAATTCGTGTGTATTATGTACTACTCTACCTTCATTTCTTAATGTATATTTTTATGTTCACACTGCCGGTGCAAGTCATTTTGACAAAAGGCATGAAAACATCATAATGAAGGTTTCAATAACAAAAACTTAATGCGTAACGAACATCATGTAGATGTACTATTGGGATGTGCTCAACTGTCTCAAAATATTAGGCTTAACAAATCACACTTTAACGTTTCTACGTTTAAATTATTTTATGTGTTTAGTTGGTGTTTAGCCACCCGCGAAACTAGCGGGTTCTTAGGCTAGTTTAATTATTATTCATAATCCATATTAACATGAAATATTCACAAACTCATGTTATTAAGCTCTCTATTTACACAAAACATGTGGTTTCTCATACAGACATCAAAACTACTTACACATACAAAACATATTAACTTCGACACCTAATTCTTATATCTTTATCGACTATTTTCAGTTAGGATTATGATCCTACACTTAGATTACACCTTCCTTAGGTCACAATATCAATCAGTTGTTCATGAACTCAAATCATCAATTTATCACCCAAAAATCAAGTATCACCAATACTGAAATTACAACTTACATTGTGTTAGACCATTATAGATGATTGATATTCTTGATTCAAACACGAATTTAGACCGAAATAGCCCTTTCAATTTGATCAAGTTAGGTGGACAAGGGTTTGGTGTGTTCTTCCTTGTCTGGTCTCACCCTCACACACGCACATACATATGTGTAGTGTTTAATTTCTTTGTTTTTAATAAAACCAATTTTCCATTTTGACCACTTTAGTCCCTCAAGTTCATTTTATTTAACAATGGATATTTACCATCCATACTTTCCTTATAATTTTTACTAAATACTAACTAGGTTATTTACCGCTGGTTATTTTACTTTAAATATTAAGTAAAACGTATACTTATCTGTATTTTAATATTTTGGGGGTGTTACATATAACCTTAGATCTGATCGACAAACTCCAATCCTTCCATCAAACCTCCAGATCTGGTCAGATAGGTGTTTGGATTTTAGGGTTTTGTTGACGATGACTTTGAGGCGGTGCTCTGATAGTGACGACGGTGCTCTGATGGCGGCTCTGATTGAAGGGGTTCTAGGTCGAATTGTAGAGTATTGTTGCATGTTTGAAGGTGACGATGGTGTTGAATTATTGAAGGTCATGACGGTGCTGAATTTTAGAGTTTTGTTGCAAGTAAGTGTCACACCCCGACCACGTAAAACAACAAAATGTGGCGGAAACGTCGGGGAGTGTTGTAACAGAATCATTGTTTCACAACCATGGAATAAATAATTTTGTTTTATTGAATTATTGAACTCATTGTTTATTACAATTCAAAAAAGTACAATTGTTATATTTCAAGTTTTAAAGTCGCTAAGGCACGAGTCCATCCTATGTATAGCATGTGTCAACAATCATCATAAAGCAGCACCTGAAACATGTGTAAAAATAGGTACGTCAGCATAAAAATGCCTGTGAGATACATAGGTTTTATTAATGCATGGTTCATGACTTATAAGTTTAAAAGAATGTTTAACAAAAAGTAGTCATGAACCTAAAAATGTTTTCTTTATAAATCATGTGAACATTTATAAGAAATTTGATGATATAAAAGAATGAGGCATAAATAAATAATTAAGTAAAATGAGTTTATAAAATAATGTTTTGATAAAAAGGTTTGTAGTATATATAAAATATACGTTGGTTTTAAGAAAGTCGAATAGGTAATATATCAAAATATATTTCAGTTCAAAAATCATTAAACAGATAATATATTAAATATACTTTGGTCGTCAAAATAATCGTTTTCGATAGTATATCAAAAGTATACTTTGGTTTTATAAATAACATATTAAACTATGTTTTGGTTTTATAATAACATATTTAAACTATGCTTTGGATTTATGAATAACATATCAAACTATGCTTTGGATGTTATAACTAACATATCAAAATATGTTTTAGTAATTAACAAAATATGTCAATATCACATATGAGAGCATATCAAACTATACTTTTGGGAGTATATCAAGATATACAATAAAAATGTGATTTAAGAATTCAATCAGACCTAGTGTATCAAAATAAACCTTTGAGACTATAGAAATACCACGAAGGCAATTCCTATTTGGATAAAATATCGGTTTCTGACATTCCATAAACAACAGGAATGGGGTGTCAAATCCTATAGCGCTATATCATACTACCAATCGGTCTGGTGAACATAAAATAAGTACAATCGAACGATTAATTTTATAATCTTTGAAAAATCAGTGTTTAAACCATAAATAATCATTCAGTTTGTCAAAAGATAAGTACTAATATGTATAATCAATTTATACTTTGAAATCATGAACATAACAGATAGGTACACATGCTTCACCCATGCTTCACCCCAAAACATTGAAAACAGTAAAAGAGGGGAACTATGTACTCATTTGAGGATGCTTAGAAGTCTTGAACAACAACCAAGCAAGGCTAGAGGGATCACAGAATCAAACGGCACCTAATATGGGTAACTAAGTAAATAAACCGTACCTAAATCGGAAGATCGGATAGAATGAGGTCTTGTAAACCAAATGAGTATTGGAACTCATGTAATATGGTTTAACAAAGCCTACATTCTAGGTCAGAACCTATCCTAAGTGCTTTTGACCCGTTACGACCCATTAAGGTAGCTTTCGCTACTTTAACATGTCGTTCGCGCAAACGCGCGTTCGAGACGTCTAACTAGTCCTATGACAAGTATTATATGCCTAAACATGTTTAATTATGTTGCATAATCAGTTAAGTGACAAATGTTTAGGTTACATATGCTTAAAATCCAATTATGCATGTAAAGGGCATTTTGGTTATTTACCTAAGGCATATAAACTACCTATCATACAACTACTTAAACTTATGTGACCATAAGGTATAACCTCGGAAGGTTATTCCCTATGCAACTATGGTCACTAAACATGCTTGGTCGGATCCTAATGATCGACCAAACAGGTTGAGTTCGAAAGTCTAAGAGGGGGTTTAGACCGCTTGACTTACAACTCTAAACAAGAGGTAAACTAAAAGTGACGAGCTAAGCATGTTAAAACATGCTTAACTAAGTTAGAAAACAGGTTTTGAAATCAAAACAAAGTGTTTTGATATTCTAAAGTAGTTTGGTTGCAAAATACGCATAAATGCGCATTTTGACCGAAACTACAACTCGTCACTACGCCTAGTCAACGTGGTAATCAGTAGGTATAGTCACTACGGACTATAACCATCGTGATTACGCTCACGTTACGAAGTTCAAACGAACTTCGTGTCGACCAAAGACTGGTCAAAGCAGAAAGTCAAACACTGTTTGACTTTCATGCTAGGAAAGCGATAAAAGAACGAAGGAAGCTTACAAAAGGTCCTTGCTAGGGAGAACTTGATCTATAACACTCAGGTATGAAGCAAAGGCTCCAACTTAGAGTGTTAATCAGATCAAGGGTGAAGAAACAAATGAATGAACTTGGCTTTTTATACTTGAGGTGAACTCACAAGATTATGACAAGTGTTTGTGTAACCTCCAAGGAAAAAATCAAGACCCTACAAGTGTGTGGACATGAGTTAAAGCCTTGGTGATCACTTAAACTTGGCCATTACACAAAGAAATTACAAGAACATCCCCTGAATTTGCAAACAGTTGCTGAAAACTGATTTTCTGGTGCTGGGCACTTTCACGCGGCCTGCGTAAAGGTAGGTGGAGGGGCTACGTGGCCCGCCTAAACCCTGCAGATCAGCCAAAGTTTCAGTTTTGACAGCTTTGGTCCCTGCATGTGTATGAGCTCATTTTTGGCACTTTTAACACCCGTTAAGCCATTTTCAAGGCTCTACAAGGTGGTCAAAGTATAGAGGACTCAAAATATGCCCGAAAAACTCTCGGATGTCGGCTCGTTTGGTCGTACGGTCACGTTATTCATCAAATTACGACGAAACTCGAACGGACGCGAAAACGATCCAAATTAAGCGACGAATGGTATTTTTGCATGCCGATCACTAAAATAAAAATATTTTAGTGTGTACAAAAATTTTGGATGTCCAGATGTGGTCTGAACGTAAGATATGAGCGAAAATGCAAACTTACGCTGTTTTTGACACTTTTAGTCCCTGTAAGATCAAATAAGCATATTTTCGCTCACCAAACCACTCAAAACTTATTTCTAAGCTATGTTTAGGTTATTTATGGTATGTTTAGCTTATGATCATGTTCCGGACTGTATGTTGCCTTACGAAACGGCAGACTTTTGCAAGTTGACGCAATTAGTCCCTGTGAGCGAATAAACTTGATTTCAACACACCAAACCATCCAAAACTTATTTCTAAGTTATATAGAGGTTATTTAAGGTATGTTAAGCCTATGTCACTGTTACGGAGTGTTTGTTGCATTAAACTGGTTATATTTACGCATCAGATCGCGTATAACCTTCCAGAAAGCGATTTAAAGCTCAAAATCGAACAAGAATTGATATGTGCAAACGATACACATATTTATATAAATCCTAATTCCTAAGTATGAAACACAATATTTCATTGGTTTGGTATTTGTATGATGGTTGAAGTGACACAGGTGTCACAGTCTCCCCTATTTTAGGAAATTTCATCCCGAAATTTAATTTTTAGAGGAAACTTGTGAAGACAACTGTGATCGTTTCGCTTTTGAATGAATCCTTCGTACCCTAAGTAAAACTCTGGGCTACGTTTGGATTCTTAGCGAATTTACCATCTGTCAAAGTGAAGTCCTTGTAGTATAAAACATGGAGTTTCGAACTACGAACAGAAGAACGTTTCTTATGAAGACTATCATAGGAAACTTGTGTGTGCTCGAAATCAGAGTCGGAAAGTGTAAGATAAAATGACATTGGTCAAGGTCCAGGACTTCTAGTAACTTAAATAACGCTACGTTCGCAATGTAATAAGGAACACTTATATATTGGAAGTACCACCGGCGTATCCACCATGCCCCTTTCTACATTGTTCCCGTATCGTTATTCTCATCACTATAGGTCTTAACACATGACAAAATTTGCTGTGGTTTCTGTGCACTGAATTCCATAATTATGTATGCATCCATAATTACGTAATTCCTTGCACAGTCCGCACAGTTCATTTCATAATGCGTAGGGGAAAAATCAATCGAATAACCAAGAAGTGACTTGACTAGACCACTAAAGGATCTTTTTTAATTAGATCAACGAACGATCTTTTTAACTAGATCAACACATGATCTCCTTAACTAGACCGTCGTACGATCTCCTTAAATAGACCACTTAAGGGATCTTTTCAGTTATATCATCACATGATATTCCTAACCAGATTTTTAAATCAATCTGTTTGACTAGACCACTCAATGGGTCCAATTATAGAATAGTACTTTATAATCCAAGGGACTTAACTATAACGTAGAAGCCCATTAAGGATTTAAGGTAGTACCTTTGGATATCCTACTATGAATCCATCATATGGAGATATGGAAGATTCTATGAGGATTTGGACGGATCATACAAAAACACAAAACATATAAGAAATCCCATAAGCACATAATCGCATAATTGTTTAACTTGATCTTTAATTTGTTATCTTTGGACATGGATATTTAAAGCACACCAGGAATCCAATCCGTGGATTTAATTTGGCACTTTAATCATCTTCAAGAATCTAACTATGGAGATAGAAAGATCTTAATAGGAATTCGGCTTTGTCCTTATTGAATCGTAATATATGTATTAAGGCATACGGATAATTCAATTAAGGGCTCCGATTTGAACGATATTTATTCACAAGGATCTAATTATGAGGATAGAAAGATCCTATTTTGGATTTTGGAATTTGTGTAATGAGAGGTGTTTCGAAACCTTGCACTAAACGTGCTTAAGTCGATACACAAGGTAGAAAGTTCATGAGGTGCTAGATATGCCAAGGCGACATATGAAGCAGAGTTTGGAGGTTGAGCAGCAGCAGGGTTTGCAACAGCTTTGCCTTGGATAGCAAAGCGGCACATGTTAACCAAATGTCTCCATCGTCCACCGTGGGTACATTTGAAACAGGATATTTGATTCGGATGATGACAGTTACATTGATTGCACCAAGAAGCGGTTCCTTTGAATGGCTTCATCCCTGAGGCGAGTCATGGTGATAGCTAAATCAATGGTCCCCTGGAGTACGACGCCTAATCGTTGGAAAATTGCAGCACCTAGTTCGGACATTGTTGTTGCGATGAAGAGGCATCATGAAGATAATGAAAGATATGGGAGGAAACAAGTGAAAATGATATCGAATAATCAAAACAGAATGACAACACATAGAAATTGCGATCATTTGTTTGTTACCTAAGGCAAACAAATGAGATGGTGACTAATCAAAGTAAGTGGGTCATATTAATGTATCGCGAAGACATGCTCGCCTATAAGTGGACACTCACCCCAAGAGTTCCCAGGTAAGAGTGACTGGTCCGATACTGCGGATTTCTACGAACACTCTAGCCTTAGACAGAAAACTCAGGGTACAGGCATTCACCCTTCCAGTTTGCACGTGTTCACATTATAAGACCCAAACTTTGACGGGATTTTGAAAACTTAGAAGGTTCAAAACCTAGTAATCAATCATCTTAGAACAGATGATTAGTTTTCAAAGCGGATTCGAAATTTGTGTTCTTATTGTGGTTGTCACCTAAGGATAAGTGACGGTATTGTTTTAAAACTAAACACAAGATAACTTGTGTTAGGGTCCTAGGAAGGTTATAGTCTAGGTCAAAGCATTACTAATAACCTAACACCCTATAACCATTGGCTCTGATACCAACTTTTCTGTCACACCCCGACCACGTAAAACAACAAAACGTGGCGGAAACGTCGGGGAGTGTTGTAACAGAATCATTGTTTCACAACCATGGATTAAATAATTTCGTTTTATTGAATTATTGAGCTCATTGTTTTTTACAATTCAAATAAGTACAATTGTTATCTTTCAAGTTTTAAAGTCGCTAAGGCACGAGTCCATCCTATGTATAGCATGTGTCAACAATCATCATAAAGCAGCACCTGAAACATGTGTAAAAATAGGTACGTCAGCATAAAAATGCCTGTGAGATACATAGGTTTTATTAATGCATGGTTCATGACTTATAAGTTTAAAAGAATGTTTAACAAAAAGTAGTCATGAACCTAAAAATGTTTTCTTTATAAATCATGTGAAAATTTATAAGAAATTTGATGATATAAAAGAATGAGGCATAAATAAATAATTAAGTAAAATGAGTTTATAAAATAATGTTTTGATAAAAAGGTTTGTAGTATATATAAAATATACGTTGGTTTTAAGAAAGTCGAATAGGTAATATATCAAAATATATTTCAGTTCCAAAATCGTTAAACAGATAATATATTAAATATACTTTGGTCATCAAAATAATCGTTTTCGATAATATATCAAAAGTATACTTTGATTTTATAAATAACAAATTAAACTATGTTTTGATTTTATAATAACATATTTAAACTATGCTTTGGATTTATGAATAACATGTCAAACTATGCTTTGGATGTTATAACTAACATATCAAAATATGTTTTAGTAATTAACAAAATATGTCAATATCACATATGAGAGCATATCAAACTATACTTTTGGGAGTATATCAAGATATACAATAAAAATGTGATTTAAGAATTCAATCAGATCTAGTGTATCAAAATACACCTTTGAGACTATAGAAATACCACGAAGGCAATTCCTATTTGGATAAAATATCGGTTTCTGACATTCCATAAACAACAGGAATGGGGTGTCAAATCCTATAGCGCTATATCATACTACCAATCGGTCTGGTGAATATAAAATAAGTACAATCCAACGATTAATTTTATAATCTTTGAAAAAACAGTGTTTAAACCATAAATAATCATTCAGTTTGTCAAAAGATAAGTACTAATATGTATAATCTATTTATACTTTGAAATCATGAACATAACAGATAGGTACATATGCTTCACCCATGCTTCACCCCAAAACATTGAAAACAGTAAAAGAGGGGAACTATGTTCTCACTTGAGGATGCTTAGAAGTCTTGAACAACAACCAAGCAAGGCTAGAGGGATCACGGAATCAAACGGCACCTAATATGGGTAACTAAGTAAATAAACCGGACCTAAATCGGAAGATCAGATAGAATGAGGTCTTGTAAACCAAATGAGTATTGGAACTCATGTAATATGGTTTAACAAAGCCTATATTCTAGGTCGGAACCTATCCTAAGTGCTTTTGGCCCGTTACGACCCATTAAGGTAGCTTTCGCTACTTTAATGTGTCTTTCGCACCAACGCGCGTTCGAGACGTCTAACTAGTCCTATGACAAGTATTATATGCTTAAACATGTTTAATTATGTTGCATAATCAGTTAAGTGACAAATGTTTAGGTTACATATGCTTAAAATCCAATTATGCATGAAAAGGGCATTTTGGTCATTTACCTAAAGCATATAAACTACCTATCATACAACGACTTAAACTTATGTAACCATAAGGTATAACCTCGGAAGGTTATTCCCTATGCAACTATGGTCACTAAACATGCTTGGTCGGATCCTAATGATCGACCAAACGGGTCGAGTTCGAAAGTCTAAGCGGTGGTTTAGACCGCTTGACTTACGACTCTAAACAAGCACTAAACTAAAAGTGACGAGCTAAGCATGTTAAAACATGCTTAACTAAGTTAGAAAACAGGTTTTGATATCAAAACAAAGTGTTTTGATATCCTAAAGTAGTTTGGTTGCAAAATACGCATAAATGCGCATTTTGACCAAAACTACGACTCGTCACTACGCCTAGTCAACGTGGTAATCAGTAGGTATAGTCACTACGGACTATAACCATCATGATTACGCTCACGTTGCGAAGTTCAGACGAACTTCGTGTTGACCAAAGACTGGTCAAAGTAGAAAGTCAAACACTGTTTGACTTTCATGCTAGGAAAGCGATAAAAGAACGAAGGAAGCTTACAAAGGGTCCTTGCTAGGGAGAACTTGATCTATAACACTCAGGTATGAAGCAAAGGCTCCAACTTAGAGTGTTAATCAGATCAAAGGTTAAGAAACAAATGAATGAACTTGGCTATTTATACTTGAGGTGAACTCACAAGATTATGACAAGTGTTTGTGTAACCTCCAAGGAAAGAATCAAGACCCTACAAGTGTGTGGACATGAGTTAAAGCCTTGGTGATCACTTAAACTTAGCCATTACACAAAGAAATTACAAGAACAGCCCCTGAATTTGTAAACAGTTGCTGAAAACTGATTTTCTGGTGCTGGGCACTTTCACGCGGCCCGCGTAAAGGTAGGGGAGGGGCTACGTGGCCCGCCTAAACCCTGCAGATCGGCCAAAGTTTCAGTTTTGACAGCTTTGGTCCCTACATGTGTATGAGCTCATTTTTGGCACTTTTAACACCCGTTAAGCCATTTTCAAGGCTCTACAAGGTGGTCAAAGTATAGAGGACTCAAAATATGCCCGGAAAACTCTCGGATGACGGCTCGTTTGGTCGTACGATCACGTTATTCGTCAAATTACGACGAAACTCGAAGGGACGCGAAAGCTATCCAAATTAAGCGACGAATGGTATTTTTGTATGCCGATCACTAAAATAAAAATATTTTAGTGTGTACAAAAATTTTGGATGTCCAGATGTGGTCTGAACGTAAGATATGCGCGAAAATGCAAACTTACGCCGTTTTTGACACTTTTAGTCCCTATAAGATCAAATAAGCATATTTTCGCACACCAAACCACTCAAAGCTTATTTCTAAGATATGTTTAGATTATTTATGGTATGTTTAGCTTATGATCATGTTCCGGATTGTACGTTTCCTTACGAAACGGCAGACTTTTGAAGTTGATGCAATTAGTCCCTGTGAGCGAATAAACTTGATTTCAACACACCAAACCATCCAAAACTTATTTCTAAGTTATGTAGAGGTTATTTAAGGTATGTTAAGCCTATGTCACTGTTCCAGAGTGTTTGTTGCATTAAACTGGTTATATTTACACATCAGATAGCGTATAACCTTCCAGAAAGCGATTTAAAGCTCGAAATCGAACAAGAATTGATATGTGCAAACGATACACATATTTATATAAATCCTAAGTATGAAACAAAATATTTCATTGGTTTGGTATTTGTATGATGGTTGAAGTGACACAGGTGTCACAGTAAGTAGGTCGAATTTTGGGGTTTTATTGCAGATTTGTTGTTAATTTCTGTTGAATTATTGAATGTGTCTGATGGAGGCTCTGGGGCGGTGCTCGATGGTGACGACGGTGCTAAATTTGTTGCAAGTTTGAAGGTGTTTTTGTGACACCCCACGAAAACACTCAGCTTATTCAGTAACTGCATGCTAAATTTCAACACGATATTTCTTTCAACTTGGGGATAATGTGACAACTCGTACGTTTCACCTCGTATCATTTCTTTTCAAGTTCCACCTTACGTTGTAATTTCGTGGAATTGATAAACGTGCTAAATATAGTTGGTTTGTTTATATATATATATATATATTTATATAAGGGAATGTTCATTTGAGAAGAAAATTAAATTAAGAAGAAAAAGAAGAAAAAGAATAAAAAGGCACAAATGTAAAACATTAAATAGTTTTTCTCTCAACTCATTTAATATTATCTTTGACTAATTAATTAGTCATAAACACTACCATCCTTCACACTAAAATTTTTGCTTAAACACATCAAAATTTATCCTACACGTTTTGAAATTTATCCTACACATATTGAAATTTATCATACATAGCTCGTAATTCATCTTACACACCTCGTAATTTATGCTACAATTTAAATTATATATTTTTCCTTTATTGAAAAAATATGTTATTTTGAAAATAAGTTACAAATTTAATGTAGTTAGCTATTAAAAAGGAAAACTACCAATTAATGATCCATCTAAGTTTACCAATATACCCTTACAATAATATTAAATACAAAAATTAAATGAAGTAAAATGAAGCATTCTTATTGGTTGAAATTTCTTCTTTTATATTCTTACAAAAAAAATTCTTCTCATTTGAACTCTCCACTATATATATATATATATATATATATATATATATATATATATATATATATATATATATATATATGTGTGTGTGTGTGTGTGTGTGTGTGTGTTTGAATGTTTAGAGTTATCATTATTATTATATCATTATAATCACATCCACACATTGCAAACAATAGCATGCTGCCGCACACTTCCTTAGTTGCACACTTCTTTTGTGCTCGCACACCGTTGTGCGACCACACCATGACCGACAGTCCGCACACTTCATTTGATTGGCCCATCAGAGCCTAAAAGTCGTTACCTTGGACCGCACACTAGCATGTGCACCCCCTCCCATTAGTATAAATACATATGTTGGCAAAACCCTAGAATACTTTTACCAATCATTGATGGCAACATCCTTTTTTAGCAAATATTCTTCTCCTACAACAAGCAAACATTCCTTCTTTTCCTTTTTGAAGATTTCCAGCGCACACAATAGTTCTTTCCCTTGAAGTCTTCCTTTTTCTTTTGAAGACATTCCCTATTCTCACACATTAACTTTATTGTACATTCCAGGTTAGTGTGATTCACTGTTTTGATTGATGTTCTTATTAGAAGTTATTGTTCTTGATTCTTGTAATATGTGCTTTAATGATCTCCTTGTGTTAACATGATTTGGAAAAATTCATAATATGATAAATGAATTAGGGTTTGTATGTTTGCAAGATGTTAAGAAGTTTGTAAGAAATAATGTTTTCAATGATGAAGTATGTTAGGACAATTCATGGATCGTATGGATGGTTGTTTATGTATTGAGTCGTAATGATTGTTTAAATGATTGTTAAATATGGTTCCTTGTAATAATAAAGTTATAGATCTAAAATGAGTATGATGAACTGCTTGTCATAGGATTTTTATGAAATAAGGAATCTAGATCCTTGTTGATTGGATGTTCTAATAATTTGTGTTCATGGATTGTTCAAAGGATTAACTGATGATTTCTTAAAAGACCTATTTGTGTGTTATAGAAATGATACTAGGTTACATGATAACTGATGTGAAAGTTGTAAATTTTGTTCGTTTGATCGTGTGAACCTGAAATAAATAGTTGCCTGATTAATCAGTAGAAATGAACCGTAGACTACGGTTGAACACCGTAGTCTACAGCAGGATTTAATTAAAACTGCACACTCATCAATGTACAACTTAATCTGCATATTGTGGAAATTTTCACAGCACATCGTACACTCATAAGTCTGATATGCCGCACACCCCTTTTTGGTACAATCATTAATGCGCAACGTACAACTAAATGATGCATGGTCACACACTTTGAAGACCACACATTTTGGTTGTACAAACCACTAATGCACGAGTTACAACTCAACAATGCATGACCGCACATTCTCAAATGGCCTCACACTTCCATATGGGCCGCACACTTGAGAATGGGCCGCACACTAACATATACTGGGCTGCACACACACTGTTACTTTTTGGGCTTTGTTTTGAACCCATATATGGCCCACATACTGTCCACAGTGCATACTAGTGTATTACCTATCAAATACGTGTAAAAAATACGTGACTTACTTGTATACAAACCTAATAGATATAGGTAACCATAATAGGATGTGGTTGACCAACGTAAAACAAGTAAATTTAATCTACTGAGCAAAGCAAAGGTGAGTTCACACTATCACTACAAGCATGTATTCCAGGTGTTTGGGAACCTAATATTCTAAGGGAACGGAATAGTAATTAATTGATATTTATAATTCATGTCTTTAGCGGACTAAACAAAACTCTATCACAAAGTCCCCATACGATAAATACCGAGTAATCGCCGGGCCGGGCTAGCGGGATATTAGTTGATAGCGGTATTAGGTTTGACAAACCTCACACCGGGCCTTAGAGGACGGGCGTTAAGTTTTATGCCTTGGCACTGGTCAATGATGATAGACATTGACCTGGGGCAAAAACAACAACATTGTCACAGTATCGGTACCACACAGTTTAGTAGCTTAATGAAGGGGTAGCTCCCCATGATATGTTTTATGACCCGATAACTTAATAACTTATGTTTTTTATAAAACAATTAAAATATTTAAAAACCTTGAACTCGCCAACTTTATGTTAACATACTACTGCACGCTTTGCAGGTCCTTAGGTGCTGCGTTGGAGATTGCATGGAGGAGTGTAGTGGCTATGTAGACCGTTTCTGGGTTCTTATTTAAATGAATGTTTTGAAACAATTATTAAGAACTTAGACCTTATACTTCCGCTGATAACTAGAATAATGTTTTTAGTCTTTAAATGTTTTGTCACTAATCATATTACATGTGATGGACTTACTTTATTTATTATATATAATGTTCAATATGATTGGTGGCATTATCCTGGTCAGTCACACGCCTGGCGGTAACACTCCGCAAGTGGAATTTGAGGGTGTGACAGTTTTGAACTGAAATTGAGTAATCTCTGGTGCCTATAGGTCGAACTTAAGGGTTTTGTTGAGAGATCTGTATTGAGAGTCCTTTATCGTGGTGGTGGGTGACAATGGAGGTGCATGGTGATCGTGGTGTGGTGTTGATGGTGGAGGTGTGAGGGGGGGGGGGGGTGGAGGTGGTTTATAAAGAGATGCAGATTTTGTGATTGTGTGAGAGAGATATACGAGAGAAAGAAATCTAATAATAAATTAGTTTTTCTTTTATATTTTAATTATCGGGGTAATTTGGTCATTTAATAGAAACTAACAAAAAAACTCTAACGATGTTAAAATTTGGACTCAAAATGTTAGGAAAAAATGGTTAAGTACTTAGGATGTTAAACTTTTTGATATTGAACTCAAGTAGTTAAAATCACTAAAATACAAGAACTCAAAAAGTAATTTACTCTACATTGATATAAAATGACTTTCAAATATTTAATTCCAGATAAAGACAATTGGGGAAGTCATCACGCCAGGGTATAGGTGCACAAAAAACATAAATTCGGACTTGAACCTGAAAAAACCCCCGAACCCGGGTATTAGAAAAAACGGGTTTTTAAACCAGACCCTACTCGTAGGGTAGGGACTGTGTATGCATATTCTGTTCAATACCCGAACCCGAACCCTGGTTTTTTTGTACCCGGGTTTCCTTAAAACCCGTACCCGGGTTTTCGTAATACTCGGACCTAGGTTTTTGTAATACCTAGACCCGTTGTGTACAATAACCTTTTTTGAACGTTTAGAGTTTGTATAAGACTTTTTTTGACAGATTTCAAGTCATACAATATTATATTTCTATGTTTTATGCTTTTTCTATTTGATTTCTTGAGGTATGTGAGATCATTGATGGGGAGTTCGGAAATATGTTCAAAAACATTGTACTATTTTATGCTTTCTTGACAAAAAAAAAAAAAAAATTTAAATCTATATACAACCCCACCACACGTTTGTCATTGTATTTTTTTATGTGGAAAATACATTGTACTATTTCATTAACCAACATATATAATTTTTAGATGCAAGTTTATATTGGATCTTTTGATGTGATGTGACACTCAACAATATAAAAAGGTCAATTTAAATAGGAGTAGACACGTTCAAGAAATAATGATGTGAATGAAACTAATTTAATAATGTAACTAAAACATGATGTGCCTTATGTTTTTATTTTTAAGATATACATATAGTCCCAATATCATTCCATACGAAAAAGGCAATTACAAAGCAATGGCCGGTAGTCGGGCAACAAGTTTATTACGCATTCGTATTTGGTTTAATTTTTAGAAAATAATTGATTGTCATGGCTTTATAGTCTAGTGGTATTTTTAGGATGTGATAACGCTTTGGGATCAATAGGTCTTGGGTTCGATTCTCACAGTGAGGTTTTCCACATTTATTGGTTTTCCTCTTGAATTTGTGTATAGGCATTATGCCTAGTGGATGTATAGACATTATAGCTAGTGGAGATGGAGATGATCGGGTGATTCCGCTGGTAACACGATGATACTCCAGTGGTCCATCAGTAATCCAAATTTTCCTTTTGAAAAAAATAATATATAAGTCATATCATGTGCTATACATTGTATAATATAACAATTGATAAAGGACCTTATGAATATAGTAAATTAATTAGACAACTATTTGATATTAATTACAATTCTACCATTTTCTATTAGGAAAGTTTTTATTTATAGTTAGAAGGAATGTTATGAAACGTTACATTATAGTTCTAGAATGAGGAAAATGGTAGGAGATAAATGATGGCAATTTTGTGACTTAACGGGTTCCATAGGTCATATAAACTTAGTTAAGAACACAATGACATATTCATTAAGTCATTAGGAGATTTTCTATATTCATTAAGTTCTCATTCTTTCACCTAGAGGGAGTCAAATAATTTAAAATCTATATGAGATCATTGGTGGAAAGATGCTCAAAAACATTGTTCTATTTTATGCTTTCTTGATAAAAAAAATAATAATTAAAATCTATATACAACCCACCACTCACTATTAACACATTTCATGTTTGTCGTCATATTTTTTTATGTGAAAAAATCATTGTACTATTTCATTAACCAACATATATATATTTTTAGATGCAACATAGCATTTACAATGAGGGAATATGTTGGTGTTTTTAGGGAGAGAGATTTCATTAACCAACATATATATATTTTTAGATTCAACATAGCATTTAGGCTATGGGGTGTAAGGCTTTATGGGGCGCCACCCCCTTGCCACACAAGCATGCATAGCGCCGAGCACCACACCCCCGCCGCCATTGAAGGGGCGCCATTGAAGGCCCGCTACCACCATGGCGAGCTGCAACGCGGGTTCAGGTGGGGCCACATAGTTTTTTGACCAATCAAAGATTTTTTTTTTTTTTTAATTTTGTTTAATAGGGGCTCCATCCACACCCTCCAAATTAAAGGGGGGCTCCATCGCTGACGGGGATCTTACGTGGCACCTATAAAGCCTCATGGGGCTCCATCCACACCCCATAGCCTTACAATGAGGGAATATGTTGGTGTTTTTAGGGAGAGAGAAAGTGATGTGAAGGAGAGATGGTGTGAGGTGGAGGAGAGAGGGTGTGAAGATGTTGATGAGGAAAAATGAGAAAAAAATGGATGGGTGTGAGTTATGTGAGTGGAGAGAGGAGAGAGAGAAGAAATGTGTTTGTGAGAGAGGCAAGTGAGAGAAAGAAAAATGATTGGTTGGGTATGTGCCAACTAGACACCATTAAAAATAAGAAAAAAATACCCCTTATTGGGGATCAATATTTTAATAATGTGTACAATCGACATGGGCATGTGACGGTGCATATCCGATCTTCTGGCTCAACAATATAAGACATATTGAAGAAATAATGATGATGTGACAACAATATAAAAAGTTCAAGTTTACTTGGAGTAGAGATAAAGAAGAAGTAATGATGAGTGACAACAATATAAAAAGTTCAAGTTTACTAGGAGTAGAGATATAGAAGAAGTAATGATGAGAATAAAGTAAGAGTTAATAGCCAAAATGGTCCCTGAGGTTTGCTCATTTTTGACACTTTAGTCTAAAATGCAAAATTTTTAAATCTGGGTCCTTAGGTTTGCATTTTGTTGCCATTTTAGTCCAAATTTCAAAAACCCCCTTTTTGAGTGTTGAAACCTGATTGTTTTGTCTTTTTGTGCAGGGGCAATTTGGTCAAATTATATATATATATATATAACTCTCTATAAAACACAGTTCTCTCTCTCTCTCAGTTCTCACTCTCTCTACACAGATCCCCCATCCACAGATCACCACCGTTCACTACCGCCATCCACCGGTCTGCCGCTCACTCAAATCCATCTTCTGCACCCAATTTCATCACCACCACTATTAATCCACCACCACCACCATCTCTCTGTCTCCCTCCTTCACCCACCAACAACACACCACCACAACCACCTTCAAACCTGCAACAACGCTAATCACCAACCACCTGCAAACCGTCTTCGACTAACCCTCCCACCGCCACCATCTCCACCGGAACCCTAACCCCAAACCTGCAACAACACGATTCAGCAACCAACACCGGAACCCTAACCCAAATCAGCAACCAACACGATTCAACCCACCACCCCTACTGAAAACCCTAATCCCAAGAACCTGCAAACCACCACTATTAAACCCACCACCCCATCCACCATCACAATCCCCCCACGGTCTCCACCATCACCACCCTCACTAAAACCCTAATCCCAAACAACCTGCAAACAACCCTAATCACCAACCACCTGCAAACAACCTAGATCCTTCACCTGCTCCGCCAGTTCTCATCACGGTGGTGGTGGTGGTGTTCGACAGAGAGGAGAGAGAGAGAAGCGAGAGATAGGTGTTTGGAGAGAGAAAGAGAGAGATGGGTGTCGTTTTACGATGTCGATTCTCATCACGGTGGTGGTGGTGGTGGTGTTGGCGGCAGTGGGATGGTGGTGGTGGGGATGATGCGGTGGTGGGGGTGGTGGTGGTGGTGGTGGTGGTGTGGAGGTATTTCAGAGAAGAGAGAGAGAGTGCTGAAGAATATGATGAAGATGAACTGCATCTGATGTGTGTATATTAATATATATATATATATATTTGAATTAAGAAAATATTAAATGAAAAGCAAAATGACCAAAATGTCCCTGAATTAAAAGACAAAATAGGATGTTGCAACAGTCAAAAAATATGGTTTTTAAATTTTGGACCAAAATGGCAACAAAATGCAAACCTCAGGGACCCAGATATAAAAAATTTGAATTTTGGACTAAAGTGACAAAAGTGAGCAAACCTCAAAGACCATTTTGGCTATTAACTCATAAAGTAATTTAATAATGCATCTAAAACATCACGTGTCTTTTTTATTTTTGAATGGTTAAACATTCTCCCCTAAATCCTATATTAAATTGCAACTCTCAAAAAATTGAATATTAGTGTTTTCACAAGAGTTAATTTCTCTTTACCACTCACTCAAAGCCTAAGTTGCAACATGACATGTCTTTGTTTTTATTTTTAAGATACACATATAGTTTATTCCGCATCACAGGGCCGTTCCAACCTTTTTAGAAGCCCAATACGAAATAAAATTTTAAGTCCATTTTTTCTTTTTTCATTATTATAAACGACACTCTTTTATTCATGTTTGAAATCAAGCAAAAATTTAACACAACTATAGGAGAGAGTTGTTTGCTTGTATAAGGAATTAAAGAAATCTAAAACAATAACTTTGCACTAATATTAATAGTTAGCATATATATTATAAAGCATTTTTTTACATCGAAATAGAAAGTAAACAGGCAACTAGCTACGCCGCTACCTCTAGTGGGGGCTAGGGGTGTCAATCGTGTCGGGTTGATGGGTTGACAGGTTGACGGGTTACGGGTTGGCGAGTTGGTGGGTTTAAAAGTTCAACCCAAGCCCGACCCATATTATTATTCGGGTCAAAGATTTCAACCCTAATCTGACCCATATAAATTCAGGTCAACCATACCCGACCCGTTTAACCCATATTTTTAAATGAGTCATACAAGTTGATGATCTATAAGCGAGTTGTTGGGTTTTAAGCGGGTTAGCGATAATATGTTTAATGATGAGTATGAATGTGACAAATATATATGATATAATGTGTCAAAACTAACATTATTATAACTAACCATAATGATGAATATGAATGTGACAAATATATATATAATATAATGTGTCAAAACTAACATTATTATAACTAACCATGTAAAAAATAAACGGAAAAAACAAAAACAAAAATATAATTTTTTTTTCTAATTAGTTAAACGGGTTAATGGGTCAACACAAACCCGACCTGTTTTTAATACGGGTCAACCTGAACCCGACCCGTTTTTTATAACGGGTCGTGTTAATAGACCCAAACCTGTTTTTTTCATGTAAGGTTGGCGGGTCGTGTTAAGAATTGCCGCCTCTAGTGAGGACCCTATTTTTTGGATGCCTAGGCACAAACCTAGATTGGTTGTACTATAAGTCTGGCTCTACCGCATCCGTATTTGGTTTACAAAAAATAAGCATGTGTAATACATTTTAAGATATTTTTAATTATATGTGCATACAAGTCATGTGCTATACATTTTAAGATATTTTTATTTATATGTGCATATAAATATATAATTTCACTTTATTGTTTATTTTAGTGATAAGAGAGGTAAATATTTTATTGTAAATATATGGAAAGATTTTTATTTTTGTGAATCCTGGACGTACAACGGTTACGAATCTTGATCATGGTGGTAGCACAAAAACGTAACATGATCCCCTCATCCAATCATCCTACTCCCTTTAAAAAGTAAAAACCGATTTGAAGACCGAAATTCACAATATCGACCTTTGTTTTTAAAGCTCGAGTTCGACTCGTGGTTAACTATGGGGTATGGGGCTTGGGTTGAGGCATGGCCCAAGAGGCGGGGGTTTGAAGCCGGGCGTGGGGCGGGTCTAGCAAGGTGACATGGCGGGCTGTCAATTGCCAATTCAAACTAGCCGTTGGGAGCATGTTTTAAATAAAAAAATTCCTTTATAAATACCTTAACATATTTAACATTTTTCTCACACAATATCAAACAAATAAAACACAATCTTGCCATGAGTTCTTCAAGTTCATGTGTATCGTCATCATCATCTGACGATGGTGCGGAAATATTTCTACAAACGATCGCGGCGGTGGTGAAAGCTATCGTGGAAGACGAAGACGATGAGGAAGAGACTCCGCAACCTAAACGGAGGAGAAGGTACATCGCTCGTGAACGGTACACCACTTACAATTTGTTGGTAAGCGATTACTTCTCAGCGGAACCTAAGTATGATGAAAAAATGTTTAGGCGTCGTTTTCGTATGAGTAGAAACTTATTTTTAAGAATATCTAGAGATCTTGAGAAGAAGTATGTTTATTTCCATCAAAAACCGGATGTAACCGGGCAATTAGGATTTAGTACGTGACAAAAGATCACGACCGCACTTAGGCAGTTAGCGTACGACAATAGTTCGGACATTATGGATGACTATTTAAAAATGTCTGCACGTGTAGCTAGAGAAAGTTTTCACAACTTTTGTTCGTGTATTCTAGAACTTTATAGGAAAAGATATTTGAGAAAGCCCTCGTTTAGTGACATGCAACAAATATTGGAACATCACGCAAATTATCATGGGCTACCCGGGATGCTAGGTAGTTTAGATTGTATGAAATGGCCTTGGGAACTTTGTCCTACCGCATGGCAAGGCGCTCACATGAGTGGATTTCACGGGATGCCAGCCATCATGCTTGAAGCGATTGCGTCCCAAGATCTTTGGATATGACATGCGTTCTCCGGTATGCCAGGTTCACATAATGATATTACCATCATAAACCACTTGCCCCTTTTCAATGATCGGGTAAATGGTATAGGACCCAAAGGAACTTTCTTTGTAAACGGGGTTGAGTACGTGTATGGGTACTACCTAGTTGATGGGATTTACCCAGAGTGGGGGGTTTTCGTAAAATCGTTCACAAAACATGGTACCATAGATCCAAAGAGATTAAAGTTTAACAGGGTCCAAATGGCTGCACGTAAAGACGTCGTTCGGTGTTTTGAAGAAAAGGTGGCGAATATTGGCAATGCCTTGTCGACTATGGGATAAGGATCAGATTGGAAACGTGATGTACGCATGTATCATTCTTCACAACATGATTTTGGAGGATGAAGGTAGAGTAGTCGTTACCTACTATGATGACGATGACCCCTAACCAGGTAACGTAACAGACGAAGCTAAAGCAGCAAATGAATTTTTGATCAAGTCAAGGGATATACATCACAACCTTTGATCTGATTTGGTGGATCATGTTTCAACGATTCCTGGGTTCGAAACCGATGAAGACGACGAAGAATGATAGATTTTATTTTGATAATTATTTTGTATGTTTATGTAGTTTTTAATGGTTATAAATATATATATTAAAAAAACTGATGTGGCTTGGCCACGCCAGCCAAGCCATGCCCACCATACCCCATACAAAATGGGTTTGTGAATTGAGTTTTCAAAGTTACACGTGTCAACCCATGCCCCAAACCCCCGCCCCACCATACCCCACGGTCTTAGTTATTTAAACTTGAGCTCAGCTCGTTTATTATTAATGATTTCTTTTATTAACGCATTATATATATATGATGAGTATCATTACAGAACACTAATTATTACAGGAACTAAAATAACAACTTTAAATCACTAAATTTTGGGATTTAAGGTTCATGTTTTTTAATTTTTAATTTCTTTACATTCATATATATATATATATATATATATATATTATACATAAAAAAACCATATATTTTTACCTTCACATAGCCTACATACATGTAGGTAATTTAACATATACATAACCTACATATGTGTAGATTATATAAAAAACTAAATTTTTTTCATATTTTGTTTTGAATTCTAGTGTGAGAAACAATAAATCTTATATTTGTAACATTTTCATCTAATATTTAGGTCTTTTAGGATTGAATAAATGATTGATTCATGTTGTTTTGCGTGTTCTCGCAATATTTAGTGTTCTGCATATAACATTTCCCTATATATATATATATATATATATATAGAGAGAGAGAGAGAGAGAGATAGATTCATGTTGTTTTGTGTGTTCTCGCAATATTTAGTGTTCTGCATAGAACCTATATATATATATATATATATATATATATAGGGGACCGCTAAAATGAGAACCACCTCCAGTTGTAAGAACCGTGAGAACTTTTTGATCCGGGGCGAGTTGGACCAAATTTTTTCATAAACGTAGATGTTTGTATTATAAACACATTTGTAAAAAAAAATTCAAAAAAAATGTCGTGTGTGTAGTTTTGAGCACCCCAAGTTTGTGTTTACGGGTACCGTAAATTTTAAGGTACCCGTAAACACAAACTTGTGGTGCTCAAAACTACACACACAACATTTTTTTTTTGAATTTTTTTTTACAAATGTGCTTATAATACACGCATCTACGTTTATGAAAAAAAATTTGGTCCACCTCGCCCCGTATGGTGTAGTTCTCACGGTTCTTACAACTGGAGGTGGTTCTCATTTTAGCGGTCCCCTATATATACATATATATATATATATATATATATATAGAGAGAGAGAGAGAGGAATGTTAACGTACATTACGGCTTAACGTATATCACGTACAACAGGTAATTACGCACGTTCATTTTAAAATCACGCACGTCATAACTCAAAAATCCAAAATCACGCAGGTTAAAACACAATAATCACGCATATTGAAAACATTAATCACACATGTTATAGAACAAATCACGCATGTTGTCGTACGTGAAGTACGTTAAGCCGTAATGTACGATATACTTTTTCTATATATATAGACAAAATTGCAGAAAACAACCTTTATGTATACCCCAAACTGCACTTTATACCTTTCACTATGAAATCCGCCAAAACCAACCTTTACGTTCATGTTTTGTTACACATCACAACCTTTACACCAAACCTAGTCAAAAAAGTCAGTTAAGTTGCCCCATGTGCTATGCATGTGAGGGCATATATGTCTTTTCCTTTGAATATTTTATTTAAATAAATAATTAAATCAGATTTTAAAAAACTAATATAAACATATACCCCTTATCTTTTTCTCTTGGCTCTCTCTCTCTCTCTCTCTATTCAACAAACCCACCACCACCACCACCAAATTCGACCACCTTCACCACTGAAGATGTCGTGAAGCAGTGTAGAGGGAGAAACCTCTTCTTCAGCACTGATGTAGAGAAGCATGTATGTGAGGTTTCTTCAACTGCTTCACGAATGGTAAACTGCTCCATGACCAATTTCAGCCTACAATTTCAATATTATCATAAACATGAAATGAGGATTCTGTGAAAAACACGATATCACAATAGTACTGAAACCCTACACTTCAGCCGGATATCACAATAGTACTGAAACCCTACACACGATATCACAGTGTAGAGGGAGAAACCTCTTCTTCAGCACTGATGTAGAGAAGCACATATTGCCGTGATAAACAATCAAAACGACACAAATTGCCGATATGGTTACAAAGATCAGGATATGCAGAAGTATAAAGAAATCTGCTGTAAACAAAGAAAAGGGAACAGTCACTCAGCTCTCGAACAAACAGGGATGAAACCCTACACTTCAGCCGGATGACGAACCAGAAAAATTGCAGCGATAGATGGGAGTTGACCAATATTTTTAAGCTAAGGGCTTTGCCCTACATGAAGCGGCCCAATGCACCAGCCCAAAAAGGTCCAGCAAACAGCAACGGTCATATGAAAAGGAAAAGGAAATGGTTAAATAAATTGCATATCACATATTGAATTGAAAGGAAAGAATGATATTTACTAAATATATAAGCAAATCACCTAATAAGTTTGTTGATTTGACTTTAGAAAACAGGATGTGATCTGTAGCAACTTCAGATTAGGATAAAGGGCACTACGAGGCTAAAATTCAGTGTACTTTTGAATAATAAAAGGAAAGTAACAAAACCTTTGGAAATTCAGTGTACTTTTTGAATAATAAAAGCATGCTTCTCTACATCAGTGCTGAAGAAGAGGTTTCTCCCTCTACACTGCTTCACGACATCTTCAGTGGTGAAGGTGGTTGAATTTGGTGGTGGTGGTGGTTTTGTTGAATAGAGAGAGAGAGAGAGCCAAGAGAAAAAGATAAGGGGTATATGTTTATATTAGTTTTTTAAAATCTGATTTAATTATTTATTTAAATATAATATTCAAAGGAAAAGACATATATGCCCTCACATGCATAGCACATGGGGCAACTTAACTGACTTTTTTGACTAGGTTTGGTGTAAAGGTTGTGATGTGTAACAAAACATGAACGTAAAGGTTAGTTTTGACGGATTTCATAGTGAAAGGTATAAAGTGCAGTTTGGGGTATACATAAAGGTTGTTTTCTGCAATTTTGTCATATATATATGTGTGAAAAAGATGTTAAAACATAACGGGTCGAATAATTTTATAATGGATTTGTAAGTTGTAAGCTTATAAATCAAAACTTAATGAACCCGAAGTGTTAAATACATAGATAAATGTATTACAGACGTTTAAAAACAAGTTTCGTGTAAAACGAACTTGAATTGTGCAAGTTATGAGTTAAATTGTGGAAAATAGTATAGTTGGGCAAATGCAGCTGAAAGAAAGAAACTTTATGTCGAAACAAGGCTGTCGCGCCCCGCGACGCAAAGCCAAACTCGGTCGCGCCCCGCGAAGGCTGAGGCGATACCTGTCGCGGCCCGCGAGGCCCCCTTGAACTGGTAAAAACACTTGTGTTGTTTATTTTGCTTTTTGAATTTGATTAAATATGTTATAAAACTATCATAACTAGTGTTTATGACGGTTTTGTTTATAGGTTATCAGTTTAATCTTTTGGATGAAGATCAAGCATCGTGCAAGAACCAAACACATGCAAATTTGAAGCTTCCGCATTGATCTTTGTTTAGTTTTCGAAATATGATTTATGTAGACATTTTATAACTATATTTTGAATGTTTTAAACATAAGGTGAACATTGTGATGTAAATGTTTTTGTAAAACGACATTTTTGTTGTAAAATGCAAACTTTGAATGATGAAGTATTATTAAATTTAGTAAGGGTCTTACAATAAACAAGACATAATAAAAATATAATTGAAAATGTCATAATAAAAAATCGTTAGTTGAAAAATTAACGAATGTGATGAATTAACAATATTAATGAAACGTGATAATCAAAACGTCATGAGATGAATAATTAAAAATAATTAACAATATGAATAATTAACAAATATAACATGATAATGAAAACGCCATAGTTAACAAAACTGATGTTTACAAATTAAAAAATAATAATAACTGATGTTTACAAATATTACTCAATAATATTCAAAACTAATCAGGTGTAAAACGCCAATGATCGTAAAACATCAGATATATATTAGATCCCAAACGACAATTAACATTAATAATGAAAACTCCAATTATTAGTTCTTACTAATTGTTAAACAACCAATGAAAACACGGAACAGTTGGATACATGAAGAACGCCATTGAAAACATACAACACATTGTGAAATATTAATTTGAAAAAAATGACAATGAAACAAGCATAAAAGAACAAAACGCCATATCTGTTGTATATGTGTTGCATGATTTGCTGGAACAAAATATGAAAACGTCATCAAATATTACTTTGTCGAACGGAATCCACGTTAGATGCCATAGATCTGGGAAAGCTTGGAAAGGATGTAACTGCTAATACGAAATCTTTGGAGTTTTATTTGAAACAGATTTATAATGCGAAATAAGGAGGGAATGTGCACAATGACAATCGTACCCCTGCATATCATTTAGCGCCCCCTGCCACGTGTTGGGTCAGGATCTGTTCTCACCGTTTTCACACTTTAAGGTGTTTTCTCTTGATCCCGTTTCTCTCTCTCTCTCTCTCTCTATATATATATATATATATATATATATATATATATATATATATATTATGACCAAGGTTAAATCCTTGATCCTTTTTACCCATTTCCCGGGCTCAATAACACTAGTGTATTCGCTCCCACTACATGGTTTGCATACACATTTATATCTGCTTGACAAACTTGATTCAAGCATCAAATTTTCCGTCTTTTACTTAAAGGACTTCTAATTCTCTAAGTTTCAATTCCAAACTAAAGTTCATCAATCTAAATTTAGCGTTTCCGATACTCGGCTTACGCATCCAATTCACCGGTTTATTTCGTGACTTTCTAATTACTAAAACCAACATTTAACTAACCACTTTATTTTGACCCGTTTGGTTGTCTAAGTGAAATCCATCACTTCATTGAAATACCAAACGCAACCATTTCCGCTATATCAAAACATTAGACATAATTACGACTAAACTTGTCTATAAAAATGTAACGAAACAACAAGTCACGTACCTTAAAGCTTATCCTTCAAGCGCGCATCCGTTCCGACTTGACCACTTGACGATTCACCCGCTTTGCCTATAGCGTTCAATCAACTTCATGTTTAGAACTCGTATTATCACATATCACACGTAATTTGTCAAATTAGCCAATTACGCGATTCTTTCATATTTTCAACATATCAATATTCACTTAGGCATTTTAACGAGCACCTTGCGGGCAAGATTTTTATGCATCTAATATTAAGTTCATGGTTATCTTTTAACCAAGTTTTAACATAAATATTCAAGTCTCTATGTCTAATGTTCATGAATAACATCTAGAACTTGTATCATATCATCAAACTTCATAGATTTATCATCACTTTTCAAGTGTTCATCATATTATCATAAAACCCATTTATCACATACAAGGTTATTAACCAAATCACTAGTTCATGGCACTAATTCAACAAGTTTACATCTAGGGTTTGTTCCTAGACTTGTACTCATGTTAATTTCACTAATACATTCAACATTCATTCTTGAATTTCGTTTATGAATGTTTATCCAAATTTCAAAATATCACCAAATGAAAAAATTCAACATACCTTGTGATCTCCTAGCTTGGGTGATCACGAATTTAGTTAAAGCCCCAATTCTTAGCTTAATTTCCCTTTGATTTTGATCAATTTAGTGAGTTTAGGGTTTGAAGGGAAGAACCCCTTTTCTGCTCTATGGAAACGTAGACCAAACACACACACTTGTGTGTGTTTTGGTTTTTAATTTGTTTTAATAGAAACATCTTTCCACACTTGCCCCTTTAGTCCCTCTAGTTCTACGGTTATAAAAAAGGGTTACTAGTTCAAGTTTCTTTATTGTTTTAAAAACACATAAATAACTAGGTTAATTATTCCTAGTTACTTTACCCTTGGTTATGACCAACTATAATTTATATATATAATTTTATATTTTTGGGGTGACACAAGTCCACCCCCCTTAAAGAGGGTTTCGTCCACGAAACCGAAATACGTACCAAATAGAGAAGGGTAGAAGTGTCTTATCTCTTCTTCGGACTCCCAAGTAGTGTCCGATCCCTTCCGATGTTCCCATTTGACCTTCACTTTGTCAATTTCTTTGTTTCGTAAGCTTTTGATCTTCCGGTCAAGAATTGCAATGGGTTTCACCACATAATTAAGTTTATCATCCACTTCAATATCTTCATAGCGGATGTAGGCCGTTTCATCGGCTAAACACTTCCAAAGGTGCGAAACACAAAAAGTAATATGTATTCCGCTCAACTCTTCCGGTAGTTCCAGTCGGTAGGCTACTTTACCCACCCGTTCCGTGATTTTAAACGACCCAAGAAACCTTGGGCTTAACTTCCCCATTTTCCTGAACCGAATGATCCCTTTCCACGGAGATACTTTGAGCATAACTTTATCACCAATCTGAAACTCGATCGGTCTTCGTTTTTTATCGGAATATGATTCCTGTCGGTCTTGAGCCACTTTCAAATGAGCTCGAACCGCATCTATTTTCTCATTAGTGGTTCGAAGTATATCCTTGTGGGCAAGTTCACGAGGACCCACTTCACCCCAACACACAGGGGTTCGACATTTTCTGCCATAAAGCATCTCGTATGGAGCCATTCCAATGCTCGAATGGTAAATGTTGTTATACGAAAATTCAACTAGCGGTCGGTAGACATCCCAGCTCCCGCCAAAATCAATAATACATGCCCGTAGCATATCTTCTAACGTTTGAATCGTTGTTTCACTTTGCCCATCCGTTTGATGATGGTATGCGGTACTAATAAACAACTTAGTACCCATTTGTTCTTGAAAATCACGCCAAAAGTTTGAAGTAAACCGAGTATCTCTATCGGATACGATGGATACCGACACTCCATGGCGTGCCACGATCTCATTCGTATAAACCTCTAACATCTTCTCAGATGTATAAGTCTCACGAATCGGAATGAAGTGAGCGCTCTTCGTCAGTCGATCTACTACTACTACCCAAATGGCGTCAAATCCACGAGTTGTTCTCGATAGTTTGGTTATTAGGTCCATGGTAATATGTTCCTATTTTCACACCGGAATGTCTAACGGTTGCAGTTTACCGTAAGGCTTTTGGTATTCTGCTTTTACCTGTAAACAAGTTAAGCATTTCTCCACATACTTAGTTATATCTCTTTTCATTCCGGGCCACCAATAGTTTTGTTTCAAGTCGCGATACATCTTGGTCGCCCCCGGATGAATAGAATAACGCGATTTATGAGCTTCGTCAAGTAGAAGCTTTTTAACACCACATATGTTAGGAACCCATGTTCTACCGAAACGGGTTTTCAAACCATTGCTGCCATCCATCAAATCTTTTAGCTGGCCCACTATTCGTTCCTTCTTCCAGTTCTCTTCTTTTACCAATTCGACTTGTGTCTCTCGGATTCGTTCAAGTAAGCCCGAGGTCACTATCAATTGCATTGAGCGCACTCGAATGGGAGAGTAATCTTCCTTTCGACTCAATGTGTCTGCCACTGCATTGGCTTTTCCCGGATGGTAATGTATCTCACCGTCGTAATCTTTCACTGTCTCTAACCAATGCCTCTGTCTCATGTTTAATTTCTTTTGATCAAAGAAATATTTCAGGCTGTGGTCGGTAAATATCGTGCACTTCACTCCGTACAAGTAGTGCCTCCAAATTTTTAAAGTGAATACCACTGCCACCAATTCAAGATCGTGCGTAGGGTATTTCTTTTCATGAACCTTTAATTGTCTCGAGGCGTAGGCAATAACCTTACCCCGTTGCATCAAAACATACCCAAGTCCCAAATGCGACGCATCGGAATATACCACCATATCATCTGTGCCGTCCAGCAAGGTTAATACCGGAGCATGGGTCAAGTTTTCTTTGAGTGTTTGAAAAGCTCTTTCTTGTTTAACACTCCAGATAAATCTCTCATTCTTGCTAGTTAACTTTGTTAATGGCGAAGCAATCTTGGAGAAATCTTGAATGAATCTCCAATAATATCCCGTAAGCCCTAGAAAACTTCTGATTTTCGAAGGATTCTTCAGAGGATTCCAATTCGACACAGCTTGTATTGTGGATGGATCAACCAATATTCCCTCGACACTAATGATGTGCCCAAGGAGTTGCACTTCTCGTAGCCAAAAAGCGCACTTCAAGAATTTCGCATAGAGCTTTTCGCATCTAAGCGTCTCTAACACTTCTCGTAAATGACTAGCGTGATCCGTTTCATTCCTCGAATACACCAAAATATCATCGATGAACACTATCACCGATTTATCCAACATGGGTTTGCAAACCCGGTTCATGAGTTCCATGAATTTCGCGGGTGCATTTGTCAACCCAAAGGACATCACGAGAAACTTATAATGCCTGTATCGTGTACGAAAAGCCGTCTTTGGTACATCTTCTTCTTTGACTTTTAATTGATGATACCCCGATCTCAAATCCATTTTTGAGAACCAACTCGCGCCTTGTAGTTGGTCAAACCGATCATCGATTCTCGAGAGCGGGTATCGATTCTTCACCGTAAGTTTATTTAACTCCCGGTAATCGATACACATATGCATACTCCCGTCTTTCTTCTTTACGAATAACACCGGTGCACCCCACGGGGAAGCGCTCGGCCGTATAAACCCCTTATCAAGTAGGTCTTGTATCTGCGACATCAGTTCTTGAAGCTTCGACGGTGTGAGCCTATACGACGCCTTAGCTACCGGCTTTGCATCTGGAACCAATTCGATTCCGAACTCAACTTCACGTTCAAGCGGTATTCCTGGTAAATCTTCTGGAAATACATCTTTAAATTCTCGTACAACCGGTATGTCTCCAATCTTCGGCGACTCTTTCTCCGAATCACATGCGTAAATCAAATATGCCTTACACCCATGTTGCATAAGTTTATGGGCTTCCATCATCGAGCACACTATGGGATTACCACCCTTTTCTCCGTAAATAGTAACATGCTTTCCACTCATAGATGTTAGTTTTATCTCCTTGCGGAAGAATATAACTTTAGCGTGATGTCGAAACAACCAATCCATCCCGACGACCACTTGGAACTCCCCCATCG